>OX371223.1:370426464-371865901 GCA_947310385.1 Nephrotoma appendiculata | reverse complement strand
TGAAAATACATCGGCGATAATTTCAACGGACGATAAAAAAGCGGAAGAGGATAGGGTATCGGGTAAAAGTATAAATGTAGAATCAACGGAAACATCCTCGAGTTCGTCTTTGGTTGGCGAACAAGGACCAACAACCCCAACAAAAATTCACGATTCAATTAGTAACCAAGTAAATAGAGAAGTTGGTTTGGTTAGTGAATAATTTATTATTTTTGGTTTAAAAGTGAGTTTCTCCCGACATCAGACGAATATTCTTATCTTTCATATAAACAAAAAATATGAAAGACAAAGACTGAATATCGTGTTGTAGCCCATCAATAACAAACCGTAAAACAAAAAACAAGAGGATTTAAAAAGAAATATTTATATTTTTGTTTTCTATTTATTATAATTATTATTAGTACTATTTTTTTTTATATTTTTGAAACTGTGCCAAAACAATATAATATGTAAACAATTTTAATTCGCATTGCGGGGAGAAACTGTCCAATTTTATAGAATGGCACAGCAAAAATCTCATTCATTTATATTTTTACAGTGGCATCTGACAGTTTTCAATTTAAATAATAATAATATATATTTATATATATACCAATAAAATAAAACCGATAAACCGTTTTATTTTATTTTTTAAGTTATTTGATTTATTATTTAATATTATTCTTTAAAACAAGTATTACAAAAATTAAAATAAAACATTAAAAAAAATTTATAATTGTGATAAATAACAAGCCCAATATTAATTCAAGTCAAATTTTTAATTTATATATCAAAGCCCATGAATTCCAAAATGCCCAGTGGTTTCTCGACAGTACTATACTGGGTGGGGGTCTATGTTGGTGCGACCTTCTTCCAAAATAATATTTACTCATATTAGAGACAACCGCGTACATACTTCCGTACACAATATTAACCAAAATTTATTCGTTTTCCGTTTTCTGAATCACCCGCTTTAATCTAGTTACCGATTGTGCAGCACCTTTAATTTCCAACATATTTTCAGTTTCGATGTTGACAAATTACGCATAAGAATATGGCGGGCCTCTTGCTTATGGCGTTATATTGCCTATTATCGAATACCACATTTCTGCTGGTGGCCCTGGTTCAAAAATGTTTTAATTTGGTTCTTCTAACGAAACGATTTTGGTATATAAAAACATGAAGCGATCATAAAAATTTTTTTTTAGTTTACATCAAATACAAAATTTTATTATATTTTAATAGTTATTAGTTACTATACTGTAAATACATTAAATTATTAAATTTTAGTTGTTATAATTAGTTGCTTCGAACTTTAGAGAGAATTACATAAAATTTAATTTTCCTGTGTTTTATTTTATTATTTAAATGAAATAATATAAAAATATACACCAAATTTTTTTCAAAATACTTATAAATAAATTTAAAACAAAATATATTAAATTTTTAGCTTAAAGTACAAAGTATAATTAATATTCTTCATATCCAAATTACCACATTTTAGTTTATTTATTTTGAATACGTTACAGTAATAAAATATTTATATATAATAAAATAAAATGCTTCAAGTTTAAAAATTATTAATAAATTAAACAAAAATGTTAATTAGTTTCTTATAAAAAAAAAAGATTAATTAAATTGAATTCATAGATAGAATATGTTTTTAATAATATAAAACGTATATTGTTCAGTGACAGCAGATTGGAAACATAATAGAAAAATGTTAGGTTTTACTCGTATATTGATTATTATTTATATTTTTTGGTATGTTAACGAAATCTCCTAGAAAATTTAATTTACTGAACATTTAATAACAAAATATTTATAATTAATTATAATTATTGTTTATATTAAAGCCGATCACCATTGTTTTTTCTCTCGCGATTCGATTAAATGCCATTTTTTTATATTTGTATTAAAAATGTAAAAAGAAAATATTTTTGTAATTGAAAACCCTCGAAAATCCAACCAAACCACCACAAAATCGTTGTTGTGAATTTTTCGGCTTTAATTTAAATACAAATTTATAATTTACAAATTTTTTGGTTTTTTTTTTAATTTCTATATTTTTCTGTAGGCACATTAAATTATTATTAACAATTTATGTAAAATGAAAAACTTATTATAAGTTTTAAATCTGGGTAAGCAAATGAACTATAAAAAAGATTGTACATTAATTAATATTAATTATTTTATTATTATTACAAATATAAAAAAATAATAAATATTGAGATATGAAACGCATTATAGATAAATATAAAAGTATAAAAATTATTTAAAAAAAAAATGAAAAATTATAAATGAATTATTAAATTTGTTTTATTTAAATGTTAAAACTCCAGTGCCTCTTCAGCTTCCTAAATGAATAAAATTCATACAAAAGAACAAGGCTAGATAAACCGAGAAAAGTTTGGACAAATACAACGCCTAAAAATTTATCATTTCTACAAGGAAACAGAATAGAGCAAAAACCGACAATTTAAACACCAATTACCAAAGTTGGACTCGGAAAATTTATAAAAAAATTTTTGTTTGAAATCATGGAATATTGTACCAATTATGAAAGGTTACAGTCCGAATTGCGAATTCATTGTGAACGAATCAATTTTGACAGCGATAATAAATACATATTTTCTTTTGCGATAGTAGTCTAAATTTTAGTATAGTTTGCTTTTGGTTAGTTGAATCGGTTAAGTGGTGTTTGGTTTAGTATAAAATAGTGATTAAAGTGGTATATAGGGGCAGGATAAAAGCCCCTCATGAATCGGTAAAAATCGGTTTAAGCCCCTCATGAATATGAGGGCATACAGCGATCCTTTGCAATTGGGGCAATTAACAATAAAAAAAGGAGACTTTTTTTCGAAGAGTGCACGATGAACCAGAGATATTTAGTGATTAAAAAAATGAATAGTGAACACAACTTCAGAGGAATTTCGCCTTTCCTAATTCAGAAAGGACTACAAATGATCACCGAACACATCAAAGAGACACAGCGACTACGAAGTGGAGATCTTCTTGTTCTGACTACTAAAGAGATGGGATACACAGCTTTAATGAAAGCAATAAAATTAGCGGAAATGCCCGTTCAAGTAGAAGGCATAAGTTTTTAAATAATAGCAAAGGAGTAATATAGGCTTTGATTTGATGAATGTTGACACCGAAGAAATCGAGAAAGAATTATAGGAGCAGAAAGTGATAAAAGTAGATAGGATCAAAAGGATAATAAATGGAGAGGTTAAAGATACTCCGTTACATAACATGACATTTAATACTATAAACTTACCAGAATATATTAAAGCAGGGTTCTTGCGGTTAGACGTACGGTTGTATTTACACGAAAAATAAGTGCTTCCGGGTAACTACAGGCCCTAAATGCGCCAAAAATATTCCGGATGGACACGATAATGAGAATTGTGAACCCATAAAATGTGCTAATTGTGGAAGCAATCACACTACTGCCTTTGACAAAAAGTGCCCTATATTCGAGATGGAGAAACAAATTATAAAGATAAAAACCATGGATCGGATAACATACTTCAGAGCAAAGGAAATCTATTATCGCGAAAACGCAAACACCACGGGAGCATCGAAGGCAACGCAACAAAATGAAACATACAGTAAAGTACTACAACAAAATTCAGGAAACGCGGCGGTATGTTGCGGACTTATCTGGCCAAAAATAATGTGAATGTGATGCTTTTGTGTGAAACTTGGGAGCGTGAGGGTAGGACGTTTCGTGTAAGTGTATAATTTGCTGTCCTGACCGAGGGCCGATGGCTTCGGTGGTGTGGCGATATTGGCACGGAACAAAATTAGCCTTGTCGTATGCGACACACAGACTTTCGAGCGCATCGAAGTTATTGCTGCCAAAACTCGGAATCTGGACAGAAATTTGTTATTTGTGAGTGTATATGCAACTCCAATTGAATCAGTGAGTGATAGCGAGAAAAACCTTAGAAATTTTCAAATTTTGTTTGATTGGATGGAAGGAAAAAGTGACGTAATTTTGGGGGTGATATGAATGCGCATTCGAGAGTATGGGGGTGTGAAAGAAATGACGCTTGGGATACCTTGTTGACTCGCCTCATTCTGGATTTCGATCTCGTAATCCTGAATGATGGTGGGTCAACTAGGATGCCGTCTGTGGGGTCGACAGCTAGTGCAATAGATTTGACGTTAATGATTAGCGGGCTGTTGGCCCAAGTCACTTGGAATGTTACGGATGAGAATTTGGTTAGCGATCATTATTTGATCAGGATGTGTTTAGGTGGTGTATGAATGAGATTTTCATAATGAATGAAGCAACTGAGGTTAACCAACTTGAGGATGAAATAGAGAGAATAAATGGAATGTGCACTATACATGTAAGAAGGAATGAATGTACGGTGAAAGGTTGATGGAATAATGAAATCCAGTATTGCTATGAAAAGAAACGGATAGCACTGAGAGAGTTCAATAGGTGTATATGTCATGAATGTAGAATAAATTATGGAAGGATGAATGGAAGATTGAAATAGGCTATCCGTAGCGCGAAGAGGAAAAGTTGGCGGGACTATGTGTCCAAAATGACACATGGACCACAACTAAGGATATATGGGATAATTTTAATAGAGTGAGAGGTTATAGATCGAAAGGCAGAAATGCAGTGTTAGATGACAGAGAGAAAGGAGGTGTCTTTTTACAAATGATGATGGACGTTAGAAACAATTTGAGTGATAGGAATGAAGTTTTGTTATCTGATAATGAAAGAGAATTTATGAATGACATGTGTAAGGAGTTTGAATGGGATGAGTTCCATATGGTTTTAGAAACTTCCAAATCTACTACCCCCGGAACTAACAGAGTGAGTTATAAAATGATTGTGAGATTGGAATTCGAAGCCAAGGTGGCCTACTTGCTTCGAATTCTCAATCAAGTATGGATAAGTATTCAAATAACGGAAAAATGGCAGGAAAGCAGGGTGGTACCCATTCCAAAAAGATATCGGGACCAAAATCTGGCAACAAATTACAGGTAAATATGTATGTTGAATGTATTTGTCAAAATAGTGAATGGTATGATGAAAGGTCATTTGGAAAAATTGGTAAATGAGGGTAATTTGTTGCCGGAAACCACCTTTGGGTTCCGTTGTAACCCCTCAGCTAATGAATGTGCAGAAAAGTTTATATGGGAAGTAAGAAATTAAAAGAAGTATGTTGTGGCGGTATTTTTAGATATAGAAATAGCATATGATTACGTGGTCCCACGAAAACTTTTTCAAGTCCTTATGGACCTGGGGTTTCCTTGGAAAATTTGCAAATGGGTGTAGCATTTCACGAACGACAGAAAATTAGTGTTGTGTGGTAGAGGGTATAGATTGGATGGAGCGGTGAATATAGGCCTCCCTCAAAGCAGTAAAATCTCACCGAATCTCTTCAATCTATACACGAGCTCGGTGCATATAGGTTTAACGCCCTGGACAAAATCATTTTGCAATTTGCAGATGACTTCGTCCTGATGGGCCCTTGAGTCGCCCTCAAGAATGTGTGAATTAGGTAACAGAATGTTTGACTGAATTGAATTTGTCTGTAAATTCGAAGAAATGTTGTAGTATAACTTTTCGAACAAATCGTAAGGTAGATGTCCGAGTGTATAATGAGAGAATTGAGTAAATTTGACTAGGTATTTGGGAATCTGGATTGATAAGCGATTGAATTTTAGAGTGAATATGGATAAAGTAGCCGATAATTGCAAGAATAGATTGAATGTAGTGTGACTGATATGTTGCGAAAGGCGCTAGCATCATCCAAATTTGCGTATGGAATGAGTGTTTGTAGAGATGGGTCCAAAGTCGCGTTTAAAAAGTTGTTGACTGTCGAGAATGCTTGTGCCAGAGTGATATTGGGGGCGATTAATTTCAACCCCAATACACACTCTGTGGTCTGAATTGGGTGACTCACCTCTCAACTATAAGAGGGAGTGGATCACCGTGCGAGAGACTGTGCGGATGTTGACTAAGAACAATAAATTGGTGAATGAAATGAAAGAGAGCTTGCAAAGAGGGACGGATTACCAAAGGACACCAAGGTCAAGGGTGATCTTGGAGGATATGAATGTATTCTCCAAGATTCGGCCCGTAGATCCGAAAGCCCTCCGAGCAATCTAATTGTGCGTTTGAACTTTGGAGAGCGATGATGAATGAGTTATCGGTTAAGAGTGAGTTTTTAAAAATGCGAACAAATTATGTTGCACATGTGGAAGTTTATACAGATGCTAGTGTGAGTGGTGATCGAGTAGGTGTAGGAATTTTTATTCCTTCAATGAGGAAAGAGAAAATACTACGAGTGAATGCCATCATCTGTATAATGAATGCAGAGTTGATTGGAATTATAGAAGGGATCAAGTTGGCAATGACACAAGGGAGGAGGAGAGTAGTTTTATTATCCGACTCCCGGAGTGGGTTAGAATTAATTAGTAAGGGTGGGGGAACTCATGGTAATGTGTATGTGGAAATTTTGTATGAGTACCTTCAATCTTGTAGGAGTCAAGTCATTCTTCAATGGATACCGTCACACCTACAAATTGAAGGTAATGAAAGAGCCGATATGCTTGCGAAACGGGGTTGTTTGGTTGAGGAACTAAATGAATTTGAATGCATGGATGCAAGAGATATACTTCGCATGTTTCAAGTGAATCTGTGGAGAAAATGGGAGAGGGAGTTTGTTGAAAAATGTCAGGTGAAAGGCAAGAAGTACTTTGAGGTGGTTAATTCTCCTTTGAGCTAATCCTTTTATAAGGTGCTCAAAGGAGATACTAGAATGATAAGAACGACGGAGCGCATACGATTGAATCATGGTAATTGGAAAGAATGCTTGAAGAAACGCAATTTGATTGAGAATGAATTATGCGAAAGTTTTTTGGTTGTAGAGGATAACGAACATTTGATTCTGAAATGTTCTGCATTCAATCAGAACAGACAAATGTTCGATGTTCTCTTGAGAGCAAGGAACATGACTGAATTATTACGAATGGGAATGAACGTATATAAGAATGTGTATGATTTTATAAGAATGAATCAGATAGAAGTATGAAAGGGGATCGATGTGTGAAAGGTGAATAAAAGGAAAAATAAAATAAATTGTACATGAATAATGTAAACTTAAAAAAAATGTGATTTTGGGGAAATCGGGCCAAATGGCACCTAATTATTGGAGCTAGTGCCAAAAAAAAGTATGAAAGGTTATTTAATTTTGAATAATAATCCGTTTAAATTGTGCCGAAACAAAGTCCAGTTTTCGTGTAATCGGTTCGGCTGTTTTTTTACCAGGGGCCCTATGATTTCCGCGGCGAATCGTAAAATAGTTCGATATGTTCTTTTCGACCTTCTTCAACTTTCATATGTAACTGCAGCAAGGGGTAACTGCAGCTGGGAAACTTTCGAATTTCAAAATGAATCTTTGCATACCGATTAAGCCCCCAATTTGTGCCAATTAGTGTTAATCCAGGAGCCGAAAAAACAAAAGAAAATTTAAATTTTCGCCTTAAAGACGAATACTTTTCAACACTTCCCAAAGACGACTAAACTGACGAAATTTGGACTTATCATAAAAAGAAATATAATTTTCATAAATTGAGGAACAACAAACTAGCCCCTAAAAGATACTATATTAAACAAAAAATGCAGAGTTATTCCTGGTTCTAGGACCAATGAACTTGGCACTTCTGATTGCATATTCCTGATAAATGTTCATTGCCATCCGAAAAATATACAGCTTGAACTTGTACTAATCCAGAATTGGCCCAATTCCATTAAACAAAAAAAAACGTAAAATGGACGATTTTCTGACATAGTGTTCTAGAAACCAATGACTTGGTAGCAATATGCAATCATAAGTGCCAAGTTCATTGGTTTCTAGAAGACTATGTCAGAAAATCGTCCATTCAACGGTTTTTGTTGTTTAATGGAATTGGGTCAATTCTGGATTAACACAAATGTACCTTCAATCAGAAAGGGTTTAGTTTGTTTTTCATCAATTGATGAAAATTTTATTTCTATGATAAGCCCAAATTTTGTTAGTTTAGCTGCCTTTGTAAAGTGTTAAAATTAGGCTTAAATTATTTCTAGAAACTGAGTTTGATTTTTTTTCGTCATTAATTGAAAAATTGAATGGCACTCGGTCTCGATGGAGTAATCCCGCAGAATTGTTTAAGTAAGCTGGGAGGCTACTCTTGTGTCAAATGCATACGATCTCCTCGTCTCTATTTCAAAACATGAAGGGCTGCCGGAGAATCGGTAGACCGTGATCATATGGCTGCCACACAAAATACGCGACCTTCTTAAATGTGAAAACTCGTGGTATAGCTCTATTGAACATTGACGTCAAAACGTTGTCTTAGACTCGTCCCTCTTGCCGAAAACATCATTGGCTACTATTAATGTAGGTTTCGTTCCAACCGACCGACCACTGGCCAGTGTTTTAGAGGATGATTTTGGAAAATGTTGCGAGTAAAACATAACCATCATCTATATATAGATTTCCGACAGACATATGATAGTATAAACCGCAAGACCCCTGTATCACACTCCTTGAAAACAACGTCTGGTGTTCGAAATTCAGATGATATTGTGCTTCTTGGCCGAAGACCTAGCGATATCAAGGATATTTCCTCCATTGCCATGGAGGAATTGGCGACTATAATTTTAATAGCGTTGACAACTTTAAATACCTCGGGTCAGATAACATCATCGAATGATAAGCAGGCAGAAATAAAAGCTCGAAGCAGTGCCGAATAATGCGTTTTCTACGCCCCATCATGGTTATTGCGATCTAAACATCTTTCGCTGGCTTGCAAGCTCAAAATAGCTAAACCTGACAATAGACACAATATATAAAGATTTCCTTAACTTAGAATCTTGCTCGAAAAGGAGCTACAAACCGATGGAATGTTAAAAACGTAAAACTTTAGTGTTACGAGTTTTGACATCTCCCATACTGGCCGGTTTCTCTCTCTCTCTTAAGTTGACTTCAGCTACAAAATACCAAGAGTCGATTAATTAAGCAAAGTTTTGCACAGTGACCGAGTTGCTCCGGTGGTAAAATGGTCAGCATGCTTGCTTTAGCGACTGGAGGTCCCAGGTTCGATTCCCAATAGTGACAAGGAAAAAATTTCACGGCTGGTTTAGGATCAATGAATTAATCACTCATTATCCGAAATGAAAATATGATTATGAGACCTCATTTGAGTCAGCCAAATCCTTTGATGGGATATATAGTGCCAGCGAGAGAGAGAGAGAGAGAGTGACAGAGTTGTAGAATAAAACTGATTCACGTCGTGAGCCATTACAATTTTCTTGTTGTTTTCTTGTTCCGTCGAATATGTCGATATCCGATTGCTCCTTGACATTTAATCTGGCTTATAAATTGGAATGATTTTGTCGTACGCCCCACTCCTTGATCACTTCTTCCATTCATACCAATCGAGATTATTCTACTGGCGCATCCTTTCAACGCTTTCAGTGCTTTGAAGGCGATTTCTACTTCTGTTAAATCATAGATAGTACTGTCAGAATCTCGCAGACGTCCCACTAAATAGTTCCTTATGGCTTTATTTCAACTTATATTTTTTCCTTGATCGGATTTATTTCAATTTAAAATTACAATAACAATTAAAAGTATCACATTCACACTTGTCTATAATAACTAAGACTATAAATAAAACATAAGTCTTTAACAAAATCTCTTATTATTTTACCTAATGCTAAATTATTATACTGCTTGGTAGTTGTGTAATTTTTCTGAAATTAAATTAAAAATCAAAATTAAATAATACGGTTATAAAATAGTGATCTTAAACAATTTAAAAGTGCTTTTTAATCAACTAACCTCCACCAGCTAAGAAACTGTATATCAACAAATTTTAGCTACTCAAGTGCCCCACCAATACTCTACAACTCATCACCAAGCCGAACATTTTCCACTGTTCCCCGAATTTTCTTTTCGGACGGAATAAATGTGACCGAATCCGAATCATTAAAAATCGATTGGGTTAAGTGTCCGTCTAAATTATTTGATGATCGGGACGGATCAGGACTAGTTAGTGTTATACGTGAACCAGACACAATTCTTTCATCGCTAAAAATTAATTTTACATACGTTTTTTTGGTGCAAAATAAATGTTTATCACTTGTGATTAATAATTTACCTGTCGCGTGCTTGTAAATTAGCTTCGACTGTTAAACTGCGCGGCTTTCTAAAATCACATTCGACTGAAAATGCAGCGTCCCCAGGTGTTACTAGATCGGGATCGTGTTGAATTACCACAACATTTGAGTATACATCATTTTTTTGAAGGGTATGACATTGGCTCAGTGCAAATTTCATGGCTAATGAGCGTGATCCCTTTTTCATGTTTGGCCGTACAAAACACGGTTCTTGTTGTTTATAGAAACTTCCTCTCGTGTACATAACGCCGCTGAAATCCTCATCCGTCTCTAATTTAAGTTGCATCGAATCGGCGCCGCATTTTAAATGCACTTTTTGGAGCCCTTCTGTGGACGCGTCTATGTTAAAAACGTCCGATAAATCCTGAGTGTATGTATCTAAAATCGAAAGACAATATTTTATCAGTTGTCTTTGTCTGTTAAAATTATTCGATTAACCGAGTTAATTTAAACGGGAAATGTGTGAAAGTAGAGCAAGCTGTTCGTATATTTATGCCGGAATTTTGTTTACATTCAATTTTACTTTCCATTTCAATTTTTTTTCATCATCTTCTTCTATTATGCAAATGGAACAACGTGTCAGAAGTGACGATCGCGATTACGCAAAAACTGATTTTCATTCACACAAACGACACAAATAAAAAAACTATTCAATAATATTAATTAACCTTTTCTATCGCCACTGCCAATATCACCACCACTGCCATTATCAACACTATCTAGATTATTATCATCATTTTCACTATTTAATTTACAATCGATTACAGTAAAATAAATTAAATTAATTAACAGAATTATTTTAATATAATTAAACATTTTGAGAATAGAAACCACAGTAAAAATGTCGGTACTGATCGGTTGTTGCACCTTGAAAATAAAAGAATAACTAAATAAAACTGTAAACTGTAAAGTCTTTTTGTTAAAAATTTCGTTTTGTTCCAATGAAGAAATACAAGATTACTGTTATTTGGTGTTTACTTTATTCCATACATTTCTATCATGATTCATGTTATGAATTTTTATTTGGTGGTATTTGCGGTTGTTATGCTCCCACCGTATTTATTAACGCATGCTATCATTGTGTTGTACCGGCGATCGATATGAAAGTGTAGTGTTTTGAATTATTTTCGGTTTCTTTCAAGGGGGTTCTAATATTTATTTTTATAGGTTCAGGAGGGATGTGGCAAACAGTATGCCCTTAAACTCTCTAAATCTGTGACTTGCTTGTTCTATACACTGTTCTCTGAACACTTAAGATCTTTTTTAATCGTTGCTCGAATTTCTAGTAAAATGATTGGAGTTTATGAGCTCCAATGTATTGTATCACCTCGAGCCCTGAGAGCAGATTTGAGTTGTTGATGCAAGGGTTCGACCAAAGTACAGGGATAGTCGCCTCAGCGCATATAAGCGAAGTTACTTGTGTACGATTTAGCGTGTCCACTGCACCTGATTCATTCGTGATGGTTTCCAGCACCAAATGAGTCGTTTTTTTCTGTATAGACGCTTCGATTTTGTGACCGCCGATTGTTAACCTTTTTTATGACGGATACAAGATCCATGTTATTTGAATCTGCCTGCGATCTATTTACTGGATTTTTCATCATAAAATCAATCACAGTTTTTAAATTTTCCATTTGTATAAAGATTGTGTGTGGCTTGTGGACAGTGCCAGGATAAGGACAGTGCCATAAGTGGTTATTTGTATTCCAATCTCTATGTTTGTAAATGATTTCACCTTATCCATCTTTGCCACTCTTTAGAACTATCAAGAACATTATCGATTATCATAGAATTAATTATATATGCATGCTTTTGGGTTATACTTATCTAAAAAGTGTCTTTAAACGGAAAAAGTGTTTTATATGGTATTTCGTAAAAATACTGTTTGTTCAAGTTGGAACGAATTAAACTCACATTTATAGAAATTTAATTGTGCTGCAGATTTAATTCCGCATTCGAGTTAATCACAGACTTTACACAATGACATTACAAAGTATGATTACAAAAATTTTCACTTTTTGTAGTTCCCTCAACAAACAGTTAAATGGTAATCAAGCAAATTGTGACACGGTTGAAAAATTGTAATTAGCACGTAATATTGCTATTATTAGCCAGATGTCGCTTTTTAACATTGAAACGAATTTATTCAATTAAAACGTATTTAATAATATTAAATACATATTTATTTAACATTTAATTACAACGAAAGTGAAAATTTTATTGTTTTTTTTATCATATATGCATTTCCGTATAACATGGTAATGAATAATTGCAGATACGTATAAGTGCATTCAAACTCCAATGTTAATTCAAATTGGCTAGCGATCGTCGAACGCAGTCATCCAAGTGAAAAACTACTCACGCATGGCAATAACTTTTTAATGTAATCAGTTAATTATATGAACAAATTGTGTTTTAGAATCCCAGTCCGAATCATGCTTTGCACAGTTTTAGAAAATGGGAAATGAGACGAATTCTCGAAAGTCGTTCAAATATAATTTGGTTATTTGGATTTGTCTTGCATTAGTATGAAGAAGTGTCTGGATTATTTAATAGAAATAAAAGACAAATAGTTCGGAAAAAACGTTTATACAAAAGTTCGTTTTATTATATTAAAAATATATGTCTTCAGCAAAGTGAAGTCGGTAACAATACAACAAATGATTATTAGTCACTGAGGCTAAAGTTTGTTAATACATCTGCTACCATATTCTCGGTATCTATCGGGTTCAGATTTATATGATTCTCCATTTGTTTTTGTCTAACGAAATGATGTCGTACATCTATATGTTTAGTTCTGGGATGATATGCATCGGTTGAAGCCAAGTTCAATGCACTTCTGTTATCACAAAACATCGAAATAGATTTATTTTCCTTTTCACTCCAGATATTCATTTACAACTGACGTAATCATTCAGCTTCTTGAGTTGCCCAAGATAACGCCATGTATTCAGCTTCCGTTATAGATAGAGCTACAGTATGTTGTCGTTTACTAGACCAACTTATTGCACCTCCCTGTAAAACGAAAACATATCCTGTACATGATCTGCGTCCATCTTGATCTCCTGCCCAGTCGGCGTCGCTGTATCCAATTAATTCACAATTTGAATTTTTAGAATACTTTAATTTGAATTTAACTGTTCCTTTCAAATATCGAAAAATTCTCTTTACTGCAGTCCAGTGCGAATGATCAAAGTTATTATTAAATCTACTAACATTGTTCACTGCATATGTCAAATCTGGTCTTGTTCCCTGTACCAAATATAATAAGCTTCCTACTGCCTCTTGATAAGGAATATTCGACATGTCTGCGGATTTTTCAGAACTAGTTGTTAATTTTTGGTTTGGGTCAGATGGTGTCAAAACAGGTTTGCAATCTGACATATTGAAACGATCCAAAATTTCTTTTATATATTGCTCCTGATCAATGTATATTTCTCCTTTTTTACGATTGCCTCCAATAGTTAAACCAACACAGTACTTTGCCTCTCCCAAGTCTTTCATTGTGAAATTCGCCTTAAGTTCAATTTTAACTTTCTGCTTTAATACATCATCATTTGAAACAATAAGAAAATCATCCACATAAATAGCGATGAAAAACAATTTGTCATTTTCTACATTTGAATAAATGCAAGGATCAACCTTAGACCGTTGCAGTCCAATGTTTATTAGAACTTTATCTAACTTTTTGTTCCACTTTCTGCTTGCTTGTTTCAACCCATAGATGGCTTTGTTTAATTTACAAACTTGAGGACCATTGCTAAAATGTTCTGGTTGAACGATGTAGATTTCCTCTGATAGATCTCTTGCAGAAAATCTGTCACTGCATCCATCTGTTCTATGTCCAAATCGTACTGAGCCGCTATTGCCAATAAATATCTGATAGATGAGTATCTCACTACCGGAGAAAAAGTTTCTTGATAATCCAAGCCCTTTTTTGCGCATATCCCTTTATGATAAGCCTAGCTTTGTACCTTTGAATATTGCCATCAGTATCCAATTTAGTCTTAAAAACTCATTTACAATTAATTGGACGTCTGTTTGATGGTAAATCAACTAATGTCCAAGTTTTATTTGAAATTAGAGCACCATACTCTTCCTGCATAGCTTTCTTCCACTGTTCACCATCAAAACGATTCAGCACTTCTACCACAGTTTCTGGATCACAAACTTCATTAGTCATTAAAGAATAAACCACATAATCAGTCATAATTTTTGGTTTCTGACCTACGATGAACTACTGATGAATTTGTATCTGCTGTGTCCTTTACTTGATGAGTATTTTCTGGTTCGCAAAACTCAACTTCTTCATCAAGATGCTGTTCCAAACAGTTTTCATTATTTTCACTTAATGATTGAAGATTAGAACAACGTGAATCTATGTTAAACAACACAACAGGATCTACTGTATCGGAATTATTTTCTACTCCGTTTAAAAATGAATCTTTTGTTTTAACTGTATGAGGATGATTCTGTACGTTACTCCCGTATGAAACACTTTCTAGAAAATTCCATCTCTACTTTTAACTAACTGTAAATTTTTAGGATTAATTAAACGGTAACCCTTGGTGTTCTTACAATAAACAACAAAAATCATCTCTTCAGATCTTGGATCCCATTTCTGCCGTTTTTCTTTGGGTACATAAACAATTGCTTTACAATCAAAATTTCTAAGATGACTTATATCTGGCTTTTTATCCGACCAGAGTTCGTGAGGAGTTCTATCGTTATTTCGTTTGGTCGGTGACACGTTTGTCAAATAAACAGCGGTTGATACTGCTTCTGCCAAGTAAATTTTGGGTAACCCTGAATTGAACATCATTCTTTTAGCTTTTCTAAAATAATGCGATTTAACCTCTCTGAAGTACCATCTTGCTGCGGCGTATATGGTACTGTTGTTTGATGTCGAATGCCATGCTTAACTAGAACATCATTCAAATCATGATTGCAATATTCAGTACCATTGTCTGAACCAGTAAACACTTCATTCGGTGGCCTGTATCGTTCTTCACTAATGCTTTGAATTTTTCAAAATAAGTTTTCACTTTTCAAATCGAATAGTATGAATCAGTTCGAGTAAATTAGATGGCTGCGAGAGCTTTTAAACGGCTGTCGTGCTTGTTTCCCTTGAATACATGAAATACACGATTCGTTTTTAGCTTTTTCGGTAAATTTTAAACCCAGTACCATATTTTGCAACTTATCTAAATCATTAAAATTAAGATGTGCCAAACGTCGATGCCACAAATTACTGTTTTCTGCTGCTGTCATTAATAACATATTATTCGGAGGTTGATCTAATTTGTACATGTTGCCCACTAATGTGGCTGATGCTAAAACATTTTTATTACATCACTTTGGAACCATTTGTGCTGAATTTGACAAAACATACCTTTTTAGTCATCTGACTCACAGAAAGAAGATTTACTGTCAAATTTGGCACATATAAAACATTATTTATTTTCTGCTGTTTTGATTTGCCACCTACTAGGACTTCAATAGATGATATATTACCTACCAATTCCACAGGTAATCTATCACTGTTTGCCACAATAATTTCGCGAATATTAGACTCAGTTCTATTAAACAACCAATCCTTTCGCATCGTCATATGCATTGACGCTCCGGAATCAATATACCAATCATCTAGATTCACTGTGTCCATCGAGAACGCTGTGTCCATCGCGAACATAAACCAGCATGAGACGGTTTTAATTTATCATCATTTTTGTTTTGATTTTTGTAATCCTTTGCTATGTGACCATTTTTATTGCAACTAAAACAACGAGGTCCTTTGCCTTTTTGTAACTGAAATTTATTTCCTTTTTTGAAGAACGGTCGCTAAAATTCTTTTTATTTGTATAAAAAGCACCTTGAGAATTAACATTCTTTTGTACATCCTGTAGCAACTTTGTTTTAATTGAGTCACCTGTAACTGCCACACCTGGGCTCTCGATTCCCATGATCATCGGTTCATACTGTTCTGGTAAGCCTGTTAGCAACAACGTGCCAACCCATTCTTCACTAACAATAATTCAAATTTCTGTCAATTTATGGGCTGCTCTAACAATTTTTCTACATGAACATTTCCAAATGACGCTGTCATTTTTTAGGTTAGAAAAATTCGTCGATTTGATTTCACAAAAAACTAATTTAATTATTATTTTTTATTTAAACGGTACTTAATCAACAACGCTAATTTTTAACTATTTTTTATTAGTGAGTGGACCTATAACTAGGGATTGTTTAATAGAAATAAAAGACAGATAGCTCGGAAAACACGTTTATACATAAGTACGTTTTATTATATTAAAAAAATATGTCTTCACCAAAGTGAAGTCGGTAACAATACAACAAATGATTATGGTTGAGTGGTGTTGTTCATTTTTCCAACACAAAACGTCATGACTATCTGCGTCGGCCTTTGCAATATGACCATGCGGGTGTGTTAAAATTAACGCGAATTTCTTCTTTTGGAAAGAATTTTATTCATTCGTTTACATCAATGTTATCCACTTTAAAATAGTCCCCATTACACATTATATAATTATGCCACCGCTTTTCTAATCTCCGCAATATATCTGAAATTTTTAGTCATATACACTCCTTGTCACTTGGTTAAGGCCACGTTAAATTTATATATTTTTGCTAGTTCCGGGGTTCCAAAAATTTTCAAACCTTAAAATATATATTCTTATAAACTAAACACGTTATATACAGTTGAAAAATTTAAAACTATTTGAGAGTAGCAAAAAAATCTGAGCAAAAACACCGGATTCACATTTTCAGTAGGTTAAGGCCACATGAAAATTCAAAATATCAGTTTATTTTAAAAATAAATTTATTGAAATAAAATTGGAATAATGGTTTTAATAGTGAGTATTTCCACCATTATTATTAATAACTTCAAAAATCCTGTTGGAGAGTGAGTTATACATTGATTGGATACAGTCTTGGCTTAATTCACTCCATGCCATTTTTATGGTATCCTTAAGCTCGGCTGGTGTTTCAAATTGGCGTCCTCCTTCATAAATCTTCCTCGACAGCAATCTCCATATGTTCTCGATGATATTTAGATCGGGTGAATAAGGTTGCCAGTGAAGAAGTTCGATATTTTCAGATCTAATCCAATCTTTCACCTCTTTAGCATTGTGTATAGGGGCGTTGTCTTGTTGAAATGTGAAATAGGTTAGGTCCAAATTTCTCACGTAATGACGGGAAAACATTTTGTAATAATGTTTTGTAAGTTTCACTCTTCATTGTAATACTTCTGAACTCTAAATCTATAGTACCATAATAAGTAATAGCACCCCAAACTATAATACCAGATGTACGGCTGTGACGGCGTGCCAAAATAATTTCTTTACGCAAATCGTGAAAGTAATATTTGTATCCATCAGGCCCGTCCAAGTTGAATTTTTTTTCGTCCGAAAAAACCACCTTCTATTCATTATTCCAGGTGATGTGAGTACGTGCAAAATCAAGGCGTTTCTTTTTATTTACTGCATTCAAAACGGGCTTTTGCTTAAATTTACGACGCACTAGATGTTCACTGTTCGTGATTACTCGCCAAACAGTTGAAACACCAGCTGAAACTTCAGCTTTAGCCTTGATTTTCTTAACAGAAAGACCAGAATTAGAAGCCTCACGAAGAATTAACCGCGGTTCTCTTTCTGGTGTAGCCAAAGAAGTACGGCCTTTCTGCCTGGTCCCGTAGTTTTCGATATCCGAGAGATAATTGTTAATCACCGTTTTACTTCGGTTAATTTTTTCTGCAATTTTTCTACTTGAAAACCCTTGCTCACTATACACATCTATTTTGGCTCTTTCAACTTCACTGAGGGTCTTAGCTTTGATCATTTTAATTTAAAATTCAATTAATAATTTAAATATTAGTATAATAAATGTAATTAAATAAAACAAAAATTAAATTTAGTGACTAATCAAGTATAAACTTGAATGGCCTTATCCTACTGAAACACTAAAAATTCATACGTTTTACATTAGTATTTGAAACAAATGAATAAAGTATCTGTAAATCCCGTTTTAAATGATTTTTTCTGTAATTTTGTTCAATTATACACATAATATTTAACTTTTTCATCTAAGTAGTCTTTACAAGTTGTTCCAACATACAAAAATTTGAAAGGAAACTGAAAATGTATGGTGGCCTTAACCAAGTGACAAGGAGTGTATGTTTGTAAAACGACGGCTATTTAAGGTTCTTTTTATTTTTGGAAACAGAAAAAAATGATGTGTTGAATTGTTGAATTAATCTTAATCCTGTTAATTTTTCAAGCTTCAGTCAAATACACAATGTAACGAATAAAATAAATATATAAGTGTTAAAGGTATTTAATTATGCCTTTCAGAATCCGAATAGGAAGATTTAAAACAACGTGTTTCTTCCCTCTAAACTTGGCGAATCGAAAACGAATCGCAAGCGAGGAAATTTATATATGAAACACTTCGCAAACGTATCGCCTTAGCGAAGCGAAAGCGATTCGTTAGTATTTCGTTTGGCGTATGAAAATTAAAATGAAAGCGAACATATTTGTATGTACTATTAGTAGTTCGCATTTCTCTTCATGTTCGATTCATTTACGAAACGTTTTGGAATCAAAAACGAAATGCAATTGATATGAAAACGTATCACTACCGAACTACTTTTTATCACGTAGTTACTTCGAATGACTTATAATGCACTATAATCTATTATATATGTAATAATTGATATTATGTACAATACTTTATCACTTTTAATATTATTATTGTTATGAATTACTATATAATAATTAATATTCACTATTTTTATCACTGTACTCTTATTATTGTTATTAAACACGAATTATTTTTATTTCTTAAAAATCAAAATGGCTACATAAGTAAAAGAATATAAAAATTATATATAATATAGCAAAAAACAACTTATATATGAACGTGGTAGTGTTGGTGTCATATAAAAAGAAATGATTTACCTGCATTCCGTTTTCGATTCGCTTTGGTGAGGCCTCGAAAATTTATTTAAAAGGTTGTTTAAGGTACAGGAACAGAAGCAATATTTATTAAAATTATAACTTTGACATTTCAGTAAACAATGTATCTGTTGTGGCTAAACCTATAAACCATTTATTTCTTTCAACTTTATTTTAACAACAAGGCCCATCAATTTGCAAAAATATTGATGTTTGTTTACCGTTTGGTAACTGTAGTAACGTACATTATAGGTACTAAATATGTAGTGATGTGTTTATAGGTATTTTGATGTATGAAAAATAAAGTTAACCAATGGTTGACAGGGTAAGTTAGTTGTGTATTTAATAGACGAATAAATAATTATAAAGCATAACACGCAGTGCATTATTGGGCCCTATTCTCGTGGCATAAAATTGCTGTTATGTTATTTTATTTCCCCGCTTCTTCTTGGAATTTGTGTTGAAAAAACAAAAAAAAACATACAATTTTAGCTCCCGTAATCGACCCCATTAAATTATTAGATTATTACAATAACGCTTTGGTCATTATGTCGATTTTGAATTGAAAGTTCCATCCTCATACCTCTCTCGGATGAAATGATATCGCAAGTTCCAATTGATATCGCAAGTTCCAATTGATGCAAGTGTCACCATTGTTGCACGTTTTCCAACGTCAATAGTCAATATTTTTAAATTCGAAATCATACGATATAATTTTATCGGTTGCCAATGGATCGAGGATAAATAACAACAAAATTGTTCTAGGCAGATCTCAGGCTGAAACGTTCGTTGATACACACTTTCGTTCTAGCAGAGTTGAATCGTTTGACCAATGGCACCGATTTTCTAGGTAAATTCGGCTTGCTTGTTGACCTTATGGTTGGTGAATTCAGTGACATAGCTGTTAATCAATTCCACGACAGTTCGGGTTAATACACCTACACCGATAGGCGATCAACAACAGCTACGGATCTCTGCTTTATACTTTCCTAACTTTGCTTGTTTGGGGACTATAAGGCACTAAATATGATTACGATACAGGATCGCTACCCGCAACGTCACATAGAAAATTTGTCATGCACTTGAATAGTTGTTTCTCCAAAATTGACCTTGTCACTGTCGGGATACTTATCATTTAATCCCTCAAGTCGTTCATAAAACGGCAATCTGCTCACCATTTGGCTTCTTTGAATTCAACCGTATGCCAATTGGACTACGCAATGCCGCACAAATATCATGAACGACATTTAGAAACACTTTTCAAACATTTAGCCCAATCGTCCACCGCAAGTACATAAGCACTAAAATTTGATGGGGTCGGAGGTTCATTGGTTAAATTTTAAAGCACTATATTCCGAATTAATTCATCTTTACAGTATCATTGAGGCATTTCCCATTACCGATCAAAACTATGAAATTGCATGGCAAGCACGTGTAGATCATTATGACAATCGGGCATGATTCAAGAAGTTCATATTAAATTATTATATGATTTTAAACGTCCACAAGACGGTTCGGCAGAGTCATTACAATTTTAGGTAGATATACTGTATATAAGCATTTTTTGGCGCTGGAAGGATTAAATTCGGAATTGAATGTCTTTAATTTGTTTCTTCAACATCATTTAATTAAGCGGTTGGAAAAGGGAAAACACGTCTAAAATTGAAGTTCTGAAGAAAAAATCTGAAGATGTTCAATTTTCTTTTATTGAATTTATAGAAGTGTTGCAAATGAGAATATAACTTTTGAAGGCTATTAAACCAGTAATTACAATAGCACATAATTCACAAGGTTCAGCAGTTAACAGGAATGGGCTTGAAATAATCTTGCTTCAGGTTGGTGCAATAACAGAAAACCAAATAAAACATTTGTAGTAAATATCAAATCGGATTGCCTATACTGTCAGGGTGATCACAAACTGAATGGTTGCCAATAATTTCAAGGATCTAATGTATCGGTGCAAATTCGTTTTGAAGTGCTGAAAAGATTTAATCTGTGTACAAGTTGCATGGAATCTGGACAGAAGGTTGTTGAATGTATGGCTGATCCTTGTAGTTTACGTGGAATGAAACACAACACGTTGCTTTATTTTGGAAAGTCAAACAAAGAGAGTGGTTTCCGAACGTCGTGTCGAGCATTACTTGATACTGGTTCACAATCGATTTCCAAAAACGTTTGTCAATTGTTGCAGGTTAATAAAAAACCTACATCAGTATCAATTTCTGGTATCAATCATAAAACCAGTCAAGTAAAATATTAAACAATATTAACAGTTAAATCACGATTAACTGATTTTTGTGCAACGTTAAAATTGTTGGTGTTATATGGTATCACGAGTGAGATCCCATCGTATACTGTAAAATTTGAACAATCAGATATTGATAATATTATCAAGTTGGCTGATCCTTTGGTCTTCCAACCTAATGCAGTTGACATGATCATTTGAGCAGAGATTTATCAACGTTTATTGATAGGAGATAGGGTTACTGTGTTGAAGCAGTTACCGCCGTTAATTAACACAGAATATGGATATGTCGTAGCTGTTACAGGGTGAATACAGGGCTTACAGGGTGAATTTATGTTTTGTTAGTTGGGAATTATTATAAATTGGATTATAGGCAATACTGTATTAAAAATGAATAAAAAAATATGTTACCACTTCCGATTTACTCATAACAAGAGATAGCCGTGTTTTTATTTCTAGATACCAAAAATCTGTTTTCAACAGGTTATGGGCCCAGGTTTTTGGCAATTTTTATTGTGGAATCAAGTAAAAAAAATCCTTGTTAATTGAGTGATAAAGTATTTAAAGTAGAAAGCTTGTCAGTAAAAATTCGAAAATAAAAGCAAGTCATGGCGTCGAATAGTGTTCCAGTATAAAAATTAATGGGACGTGAAAATTATAATGAATGGGAATTTGCCATGAAATCGTATCTTCAGCATGAAAATCTGTGGTGTTGTATCGAAAATAAAGACCAGACAGCAGATGAAATAAAGAAAGCCAAGCGGGAAATACAAGAAAAATCAAAAATCATGTTCATCGACGTAAACGTTAAGCTAGACAAAAGTATGTCACCAACCAGCAAAGCCGAAATTGGTGACATGCTGAAAATTCCATTTCAAGAAGCGATAGGCAGCCTTCTGTACGTAGCGCAGGGTACGCGACCTGATATTGCCTACGCAGTAAATTTGGTGAGTCATTTTTCAAATAATCCCGAAAAGCAGCTTTGGGTTGCAGTGGTAGGTGCGAAGCTGGAATATCGGAGCAGACTGGGCGAGTGATCTCGATGAAAGAAAATCCACCACTGGTTATGTTTTTCTCAAAGGCGGTGGAGCAATAACATGGTCATCACGCAAGCAACAAACCGTTGCACTTTCTTCAACTGAAACCGAATATATGGCTGTCTCGGCAGCCTGTCAAGAAGAGAAAGTGGACGTGTCAAAGCGCAATTAATCTCTCGACGACAGGCATCATTTTGTGAAAAAGAAGTAGAAGCATCTGTTATCCAAAATAAATCCAATCGGGACAGATCAGATGATTGCTGATGCATTAACAAAGGGACTTCCCAAGTCCAAACATCAACAACATCGAGGAGAAATGGGACTCAAATTAGTGTAGATTCAAGTGGGAGGGTTGGCTTATAGGGTGAATTTATGTTTTATTAGTTGGGAATTATAATAAATTGGGTTATAGGCAACACTGTATTAAAAATGAATAAAAAATATGTCACCTCTTCCGGGTTACTCATAACAAGAGATAGCCGTGTTTTTTATTTCCACATACCAAAAATCTGTTTTCAACACGAAGCCATCAGTAAAATGAAGCGGAATTACATAAATTTTCCCAATGTCGAAGTTAGTCCTTTTAAAAAATTAGCTAAATTTTGTATTTTCCGTTTTTTGAATCGAAATCTCAGAATTCGGGTATAAGTTGGTGCCATAGATGGATTTCACATACCAGTAAAGCAACCTCAGCGTAATCCAATCGATTTTTATAATCGAAAAGGTTTCCATTTCATCATATTACAGGATAAATTTCTGTAACACACCATTTAACAAGTACGTACTTAATTTAAATTTAAATTTTTAAAGGTGTATGTGACCATACAATGCGATTTATCGATGTATTCGTGGGAATGTTAGGCCGGGTTCACGATACGAAAGGTTTTAAAAGTAGTCCGTGTGGTAACGTACATTATAGGTACTAATATGTAGTGATGTGTTTATAGGTATTTTGATATATGGAAAATAAAGTTAACCAATGATGGTCGACAGGGTTAGTTGTATAAGAGCAATGAGAATGTAAAGACGTCGTATTGAAAACAGGAATATTTAATAGACGATTTAATAGTTATAAAGCATCAAACGTAGTGCAATATTAAACTATTAGATTATTACGTTGGCCTTGGCGATGAGGATTTAAAAAAAAAATTAGAAATTAGTTAAATTTGAAATAATCAGTGGTTAAATCCGATGAAAAGTAAAATACAGTAAAATAAAAAAAAGTAAGGTTAAAACCAAAAAGCACGTTGCAAATGTACAAAAAAACTACGAATAAAATGACAAATAGCGAGCATTTGACGTAATGGTGGTTGCGAATGGAATAACCGATATTAAAAGAAAAAATGCAACCATAGTGAGGGCATACTCCCAATTGAAAGGCAAATTTAGGCGGCTTAATAAGTACCTTGACCAAAATAATTGCAATCTTGCGATTAAATGTGTAATTGCTGCGTGCGTTCATAATTTCATGTTGATGGAAGATGACATCGCAGACGAACATTTGTCAGAGATTCTGATGCCTGACGATGAAGTTGATGAAAGATAAAAGTATTCCTACTAATGCAAAAAAATATTTCGCTTCATTATTTTAAATTAAATCATTTGCTTTATTTCATTTTAAGTTTGTATTTAATATCTTAATTTAATTGCGAGGTAATGTGGCCGCCAAAAAACTTTTTAAAATTTCGTTTCTTTCGGCCTGCAATTTTCTCCCATACAACAAATTTGAGTTCAAACTACTATCCAAATTTTCTACATCTTTGGAACAACCAGGCTCAGGTGTGGATGGCGTACTGGATGGAGTACCTGCATGTATATGAAGGAAATTAAATGGTTTTGGGATGTAATCTCGAAAATCATTGAAATCTGAAACGATTGCCAACTGGCTGTCGGTGCTCCTCCGAAATCGCTTTTAATACACAAGGATTAGTGTTGTATTAATTATTCAGCTTGCCAAAGGATGCTGTGAACAACTTAACGGAATGTCGGTAGCTTGCATCGTGGTCCCTTTGTGACATTGAGTGCAGAATCTTATTTGGATTTGAACCATTTCTATTTTAATAAAAACAGGGAGCGCGAGAATGAGAAAGATATGGTAGTAGAATGGGAAGAGATCGTTTTTGATTAATCGAATTAAAAACTGATTTCCGAATTATGATCAGCCAAACGGATCAGCATAAATAGTTTACAAGAACGAGAATTGTCAAAAGTCCGAAATTCAAAGCGAACTAGACTACGTCGTTCGAGAGGGTTTCAAGGCCAGTTCACGAGTGCCGGCTATGCGTTCAACTGGTGAACTGGTTTTTTCTGCACCTGAAAGTAAACTGATCTGATCTTTAAATATGCGGAAGAACTCGGTTTTATTCCTTTCCGATTGCTGTCGAACATTGTAACTGAATCGAAATTATTAGTAGCTTTTTCACAGACTCCATAGTTATATTTTGAAGTAGAAAGGCCAAAAACAAATAGTATTGATATAGAATGTACGGCGATCAAGGTCATTTGCGATTAAGAAACTACTCTTCAAATTAAAAAAGTTACCAGCTATGCACTCTTCTCCATGATCAATAGTTACATAAATAATGTATTTAACTGATAAGAACGTTTTTTTATATATTTGTTTTGCTTTTCTTTCAACAATATTGATAATAAAAATATTTTGATCGGTTCAGTTAGTTTCAGACTTTCAGTATCATTTCTACTTCGGACGTGTGAACTTGTGAGTGCGATTTGCAATGTAGTGTACTTATTAAAAATAAATTAAATTTTAAACCGAGAAACATTTGTTACAAATATTGTTTAATATAATTTTATTACAACCGTATAATATAATTTATAATATTTTGTGTTGATTTAATAAGTAAACAACAATAATAAAAAAATAAAAATGTCATTACCCCCAACTTTTGTAAAGAATTTTCACGATGAAAATAGTGTACGAAAGATGGAGTACACTCAACTCGGTTCAACCGGGTTAATTGTTTCCCGTATATCAATTGGTGGCGGAACGTTAGCCGGGACACATTATGGGTTTGTATCTTAGCCGACACCCGATTTATTTTTATACCATTACAATACAATTGTATTTTAGACCATTAGAATTAAATGTTGGTGTGCAAACTGTACGCGATGCTTTGAGGTGCGGAATAAATTATATAGACACAGCCCCTTGGTACGGACAAGGAAGATCAGAATATTTGTTAGGGCACGCTTTAAAAGGTGTACCACGCGAAGCATATTACATTGCCACAAAAATTGGACGTTACGAACCGGATTACAAAAACCAATTTAATTTTAGCGCAACGAAAACACGCGAGAGTATTTTAAAAAGTTTAAAACTTCTTGAACTGGAGTACGTTGATGTAATTCAAATACATGATGTTGAATTTGCTCCATCGATCGATATGCTTATTAATGAAACACTTCCAGCTCTGGAAGCCCTTAGAAATCAGGGGTATGCTCGTCATATCGGATTAACCGGGTACTCATTACAAACGCTAAAAGATGTTATTTTAGCTGCTCCCGGCCGGTTTGATGTTGTCCTGACGTACACAAGATACACACTCATCGATGAATCGTTGCGGGATTACATGGATTTTTTTAAACAGCAACAAATAGGTGTTATTTGTGCTTCTGTTCACGGTTTAGGCTTACTCACAAATGCAGGTCCACCAAATTGGCATGTGGCTGGTGAAAATATTCGTGTTGTATGTCGACAAGCGGGTACCTATTGTAAAGAACAAAACGTTGAACTAGGCAAATTGGCACTGTATCATGCCGTGCAGTACAAAGAGCCTGATACGATATTAGTTGGTATGCAAACACCACAACTACTAGATATAAATTTAGAGGCGTACTTCAACGGCTTAACCAGTCACGAGTTGGAAGTGTTAAAAACTTGCAAAGACAATTTTTTTCAACGTATTCATAATAGCAATTGGGAAGGTGTTGAGGTAAAACGGTACTGGGACCATATGAACGCGTTAAAATCGGAATAAAAACTTAGAATGGTTTTGTTTTATAAAAATAGGTATTTTAATTACAGCAACAAATATTATTGTCTCATTAAAATATAATATTGTATACTAATTTTATGTATAAATTCTTATCAATTAAAAAAAAATAAACAATAAATTACAAAATACATATTAAAAAATATTATAAATTAAAATTATTAACGACATGTTTTGCTTATTTTATTCTTTACCAAAAAGTTGGTGGTTGCTGTTGATAAGTTCTCTGTCTTATGGTTATGACGTCATTGATTTCGTGAATGATGCCATTCTTCGCATTTACATCACACTTGGTAATTCCTGCATTTTGGATTTTTGGGCGACGATCGCGATCCAATTTTAAGTGAATATTATTGATGGTCTCCACCGAGCGAATGAATGGCCAATCGGATGGAACAATTCCAGCACAGCACATAACATCTATGGAGAAGAACGAAATTTCGATTAAAATTCTAAATATATATTACAAAAAAAATTAATTAGGTAGCTTACCTGGTAAAATGTGTGCCTTTACAATCGTAGCCAAACGTGGTTTATTTTCAAGAATTTCATCATACCAATCCTGAACTTCACGGAAGACATCATTTGTTGGTACAAATACGGTTAAATCTTGATCGGTATCTTTTAGGAGTTCTGTTAAATTGGCCTCTTTGATTAGTCTCAAGAACATGCTGTAGCTTGGATTTGATTCTAGTTCCTCAAATAAATTCTGTAACAAAATAAAAAATCTCAATAAGTAAATTGGTTGGCGTATGCTGGTTCGAAAATAATTGGTGTCAGCTGTGTATAGGCTATAATTAGAAGCTACCTCCAAGTTCCATCATTAAAAAGAAATCATTCTTACTTAGCGTTACTTAAGTATTGAACGATTGCTTGACGCTAACCACCAGAGCACAAGTTCGAGCTTCCCACCTTCGCGTTGTTACTCTCTGGATATAGGAATAAAAGCGATAAAAAGGAACACAGGCATAACAGAGGTACGATTTCTCGACACAGAGGTACGATTAAATCTGGTACTTATGTGTAAAAATTTCTAAAGAATAAGCAAGTCGGACAGTCTGAGGGTTCTCTGACTAAGAGACGAAGATTTCAGAAGAAATCGTCTAAGGTTGCAGGTAACTGTAACTAAGACTTTCAATGAGCAAATTTAGTAAGATCGAAAAAGTTGAAGCCACCCCACCTATTGATGCAGGATAACAACGGAATAATTGATGTTAACGAACTGTTCTGACCAGCAGTCAGTGTCACTTACAAAAGAGCTGTTGACAGTTTAGGCGATGTTTGACGTTGAGCCAAACTAAAGGTTTATGTCTGGGTGGATATTCCCTGTAAATCCGAGTAGAGGCTTGGATCCTGGAGAAACTCAGGAATCCTTGAAAAGTATTTGAAATTCTGCAAATCAACAATTCAGAGCAACCAACTACCAATAGGAAGTTGTCCCTGATGTTCGAAAGAACTCCAAAGAACCCTCAACAATTCAAAAGAGGTTTTCCAAGAAAGTTAAGAAAACCAAAGCTGCTCTAGATGGGAACTGCTATATAAGGAAGTCTTCAAAACATACAAATATACTGAATGAGAATGAACAATAAAAAAAAAAAAAAAAATACTCATCAATACGAGGTTTCATTTTGAATTGAAGTTAACTAGCAAGGACAAGGAGCACCCACCATGAGAATACTTTTGTGAAGCGGTTGATCAGGACTCAAAATGACAGCAATTCGAGGACGTACGGCTATAGGACCGATTTAAGACCATCTGCATATTGCAAGCTGCATGCCAGCCTATAATGGCATGGAAGTTGCGTCAGCCCATGGGTTTTGCATACCGACAGGGGGTCATACATGTATTACATTTCACCACAGATCGTAATCTGTTGATAAAATTTCACTTCGCATCCACCCCTACGAGATTCGAACCCGGTACCTCCCGTTCCAAACGCCAAAGCTTTAACCACTGTGCCAGTTGTTCGGTCATATGGGTTTTGAATCTTCTTGGAATACTTTTCAATATTAGGAAGATCATGAGGAGTTATTTTCAACTAAAATAAGTGATTATGAGATAGGTGTTAAAAACAAATCAGTGCTGATATTGTGGGAATTTCTGAGATTGTTTTCAAGCATTTCATCACGATGCACTGGACAAGTGGTGCCGTGGTTAAAGCGTCAGCACGGACCAAGAGGTACTGAGCTCAAATCTCACCAGAGACTCGATGTAAAGCGAATTTTCGTCATCGATTACGATCTGTGATGTTAATAAACACAACTGAAAACCCTCTGTTGGAGTGCAGAATTCAGCGCCAAACCCATTACTCATGACAGTATACAGGCTGACCAGAAGAGAGGGGTATTAATATTAATTGAGCATTTCAAAACTTACGTGTTTCGGCGGTTCCAACGTTTTATCCACTTGATGTAATACACTACCGCAACTTTCATCATCGAAATGTATTAAACGTGCACAATTTACGGTCGCCCGATTCATTATGTTCGTGAATATCGGATGCGTAGTATACAAATTAATTCTTAAATCATTACCAGCAACTTTTGTATGGATATCATTTTCGGAAAAGTCGCATGTTTTAATCATCGGTTCGGCAATATGATATTCCAAAAATTCTTTTAATTCAGGATTATTTTTTAGTTTCGATGGGTTCTCTTCTAAAAGTCGCTTCCATTTTGAATTCTCGAATGCCTTGTCACTAGGCGCAAAGAATGTTACATTTGACAACGAATCAAATTGTTCCTGGAGCTTACCGGCATCAATAAGTTGCTTGAATATGGTAAGATTTTGTTTTTGGAGCATTGATGTGATTGGAAGGCCTGAATCTGTCGGTAAAATGTTATCAATTACATGGATAACTCCGTTAGTACCCATTAGATCCGCTTCAATGATGTGTGTTTTGCCGTTAATTATAACATCTTTAGATCCAACTAAGTCTGCGATTTCATTGCCTTGGTCTACACCTTTTGGATTGGCTCGGTCAAAATTGAGTTTTTCACCCAAAATATTCATGGTACTGGTTTTAGCATCTTCGACTACCGCACACGAGCAGAATGTTAAATCCAACATGTGGTTTTTAAGAATATCTATAAAATAAATAACATATATTTTAGATGATAAAGCAACGGTAAAAAAAATACTTACTTGTTGCACATCCATTGCCATCTTTTAACGACTTTTTAAAACTGGGATCTAATTTTTCGAAGGCGGCGTCTGTTGGCGCAAAGAATGTAATCGGTTTGTCACTCTTTAACAATTTATCTAATTTTGTTTTGTCCAAAATCGATTTTAAAATTGTCATGTCACGACGACCGCTAATTAAATCATACAAATTCTTTGTGACTGGTGGTAACACTTTATCAACAACGTGCACAATTCCGTTTGTGCTAATTTGATTTGCTTTTGAAATTGGGGCACAATTAGCGGTGTACCGATATGGATATTTATAGTTTTCTAGTGTCGGCGGTCGTGGAAATATATTCATGCGGATTGTGGAGTTTTTATATGCCGTTTTTAAAATTTGTTCGTTTTCGATGTCTTCAATATTGACCCAATCTTCGACGATGTGCGCTAACAGTATATCGGATGATCCTAGTTGTCCGTCGGTTGCACGGCGTGCCCGTGAAAGTGGCACAACTACTAGATTCGATTCAACGGCGTGTTCAGAAAAATCGGCGAATGCCTCATCGATCGGAGCAAAAACTGTTATATTCTTTTTTAATTCATCTTCGAGCCCGTTGTTTACTGCACTTCGTACAAATTCTTTAGCACCTAATTTTTCTGCTGCCTCTTTCACCGAAACCAAATCAATTTTCTCGCACACCGAATTCCATACGTTAGTCGCCCGTGAAAAACCATGACAACATTGATGCGTTACGGTTACAGTTTTTACGGCTCCTTGTTTATTTGTTCTGGAATAGTAAACACGATTAATTACGAACTTGTTAATTGAAATAAAATTAATTACTTACACTGTTTTGCATACGTGTTTATTTGGTTTTTCGTAGCATGATTCGAAATTTAAATTGAACGAACTGCCCGAAACGAACATAGATTGACTACCGCCATTACTGCTACTTGTAATGCTGCTGGTAGTATCATCTGGTTTCTTATTCGATGGTTGTTCCTCAATATTTTCTTCACGATCTGTGCATACATTTGGCCTACAAACATACAATAAAACAATTTTGTTCATTAATCGTCCAGTCGCATCATAATAATTTTATATGCATAGATTCACTGAATTGAAATGATCTTCTATGATTAGGTAATTTTAATATTCATAAATTCATATTTGAAATCAACAATTTCCTCAATTTAAAAATAAAACCGAAAACGAATATCATACTGATGGCAAAATTTGATAATGGTAATTTCAAACGAACCAACAATATAATAAAATTGTTATTTTTCAAGTTCTTAAATATTATTAATATTCAAATGAGACACTGAATTTGTTAATGTGTGACGACAATGATGCCCATATTTGACGCTGCATTAAATTTATTTTACTCAATTGTTCGTCTGCCTCTATTTTAGAAGCGGCCATAAATTATATTTTTTTACGATACACTTCGACGAAAAGACACATTCAGAATATTCAGAATTTTTAGCTGAGTAATGAATGCAGGTGTTTCGGGATTCTAATATGCGAGTTATAAAAAGGCTAGGAAGTTATAACTGTTACCCAATTTTAACTGCCACTACCCTAGTGGTAGTCTGGCCGTCAAACAACATTTACAATTTGCTATGACAACTAACGATAGTTTATGATATTTTCAGTGTCGTTTATTTAGGCAACAAACCGAAATAATAAATAACACTCATTTAAAAGCTTGTTATCAAATCAACTTAAGGACAAATGGGGTCAATTTGCTCAAACCTACTTGTTGAAATTACTCATCATAACATTGAGTAATGTTTCGCTATTATTCGCTATCATATATACATAAATGAAATGAAATTAGATTCTTTCTAACGAATTGAAGGAAATCGTTTTTGCTAAGATTGCAATCTTATAGTTAATAGAGGATGACATAAAAAAAAAATATGCGGTAAGCGAATTTGAGTTAATGTGCACATCAACATGATGATCTAGAATTTTTAAGTTGAATAAAATGGGTTTTTTATATTGATTAAATTACTCAGAATTACACGAAAACGTGTTACGTGACAGGTTTTGCACAAATCAGGGTTCATTGCACCTGTTACCTTTTCCTGCAACTTTTCGTGAGAAAGGAGTTGAAACCTGAAAATTGGTCGCACAGCGGCTCCGGAAAATATACTCTCAATATCATCATTGATTTGTTTATCGTCATCGTAAAAATCAGACCCAGTTTTAAAAATGTTTCATTCACAAAAATTCACGGAAAATGAAAATCGTGAATTTCCACTAATAAATTCGTCACAAAAGCGAAACCAGCGCGAAAGCGGTGAGTTTGTGAACTAAAATACTAGTAACTAATTTCTTGCTTAGTCCAAGACATTTCAAACGATACGCCACATGATTTTATCAGTGTGAAGAAAAAGTGTCTACCTCCAGCACTATAGTGGTAGTTTTCGGTACTAAGCTTCAGCTAAATAAATGTCATTATTGTAGACCTTTCCAATAATATGCGGCGCTTGTTATAAAGAAATAATTAGCTACCAGTCCCAAAACGATGGGTTTAGCAACTAAAGATTTTTGTTAACATAATTGTTGCTTTTTAATAGAAGTTTTAAATGACGTGTCATATGATTTGTATACAATGAGCAATTTCAGCTCCCAGCGCAAAAATGGTAGGTTTGAGAACTAGTGTTTTTCGAAACTTTGCAATGATATTCGACACCTATGTGCTTTATAATAACTTAATAATTAGACACCAGCGCAAAAACGGTGGATTTGTTAATTAAGCACTAAAAAACATTAATTGCTTTTTCCAGGACCTTTCAGCCACTTGATTCTATGAAACTGAGATAAATTTTAACTGATTCCAGCGCTACAACGGTGGTTTTGAGTATTAAGGGATTTCTGTAATATTTACGGCAGTCTTCAAAACCCTAATAAAGTTAACCAGCTCCAGCTGAAAATGTAGATAATGCAGATTCAAACTAATCAAAAGAAAATGACAGTCGATTTTTGTCGGTAACACCCCAGCCGAAAAATGTCGATAATGCAGATACAACTTTTATGCCGGAAATTAATTATTTATATTAGATACTTTTATTGTGTTCCTCCTAAAAACCAACTGAAAAATTTAAAATGAGACATTTTTATTCGAAACAATTAAAACTAATATACAAAACCAAATTTCTCTAAGTTCTGTATTAGATGTTTTGGTAGGTAAGACGTGAAGTGCATCTATAGTTACGCGTTTGGAGAATATTTTAAAGGAAGTGCCATCTAATAATTGTCATTTAAAAACGTCAGGTCAATTTTCATGCGGAGAAACTACGGGAAAACTCGATTAAATATATCGCACACACAAAATTTGAACATTTTTAAAAATCGAGCGTTTATGGCTGAAAATAATAAATGTTTCCAGGTGTGAGCATCATTAAGACCTTTCACTTGAATCTATTTTCAGCCATGACACTTTAAACGGTCAATTTTTAGAAATTTTCAAGTTTTGTGTGCGATCTATTTATACAAATTTTCGGACTCTCCACATGAAAATATACCTGAAATTTTTGAAGTTTTGCTTGATATATACCATTGAGTTATTCTCAGTATTAAAATAGTTTAATTGCATTTAATAAAAAAGTTTAATTTTGAATAATATGCGTTGATGAATCGAAATAAACATTTTTGATTTATAAAAAGAAATTACTGTTTAGCACCAAAATTATTTATCTGCTTTATCGACATTTTTCGGCTGGTCATTTATACGAATCTGCCTATACGACTTTTACAGACGAAAAATATAAGTTGTTTTAGATCTGCATTGTTGACCCTTTTCGGATGATATATTTTAGTTATTGCCGTCGAATCTGCATTATCGACATCGTTTGGCTGTTACATTTTAATTGTTATAGCCGAACCTGCTATCGACATTTTTCGGCTGAAGTGAGTCGGCTAACTTTAACAGTATTTCTTCAAAACCTTTTTAACGATACACGACAACTACACTCTGCAAAATTCAATTAAAGCCACACATAAATTTGAATGTAGTTTTGTTTAATTGTACTTGTACTGTAGACGGATCAGGAAGCGTAAATAATAATATTTTAGACTTAGCAAGCAATCGAAATGCATCATGTTTGAACGAGAAATAACAAAAGAAGTTCCCATTCAACATCAATAAATGTGAATTTCAATTAAAGCCAGTTAGTATTTTATAGGCGTCTGATTTAAGTAGTTTACTATTAGTGTATTTTTAACGAGATTTCTAATTGGCGTCATTATTAGTTGGTATTTTATAAAATATTGATAAAAATGGGGAAGGGAAAAACACTAACAGCAAAAGAATTAGAAAAAATTCGAGCCTACAAGGATTGTAAGATTTCCAAGCTTTCGAATAGTTATCAACAATTTTTTGAATGAAAACGAGATTTATGGAAAAAATAAAAGTAATCAGAATAGCGATGAAAGGGGAATCAACGGCCATACAAATTGTTTTGGAACTTGACAGTTTTAACGGAAGCAGATAAAATCAATAAAATAAACTGCCAAAAAAAACATTTCCATGAGACCAATTTATTTAGAAAAATGTTATGCTCCGATGAGAAGAAGTTTAATTTAGACGGACCTGATAGAATCATTACTGGCATAATTTAAGATCGGATAAGAAAGTATAAATGAGCTGAAACTTTATAGACGGATCCTTATAATGATTTGGGACGCATTTTTATATTTTAAGAAAATCCTTATGTGTAAAATTTCGACTCAAATGAAGATCAACATAGCGCTGTTAGATGAAATTTTAATAGATTTTGGAGAAAATAAATTCGATTTAGATTTTTCAGCAGGATAATGCGACCATCCACAAATCGAAAGTCTCGGAAACGGCAACTGTAATAAATTCGACATTTGTCGTGATATGCGCAACAAATTATGGTACCATTGAGGTGGGCTAATTTGGTTCGTGCATGTTTAAAGCACTTTAAGTCTAGGCTAGACCAAAACATATCAAACATTTGTATGTGAATGAATATTTGTAATACTGCTCTGAACTTCTAGTTCTAATCACGCATCTACACTTAAAACAAAATATTCAATCCAGGTCAAATAGATAGTTTAATATACTATCCAACGAAACAGTTAACAAGTCGTAAATACCTCTAATTTGTTCAGTCTGATTAGCGTGTTTATACTAATATAAATATAAAGCCATCAAGTGTGATGAGTCAAATATGTGTACGCGTATGCACATTACTACAACTCTACAATGATTATTGTCGCTCAGCTCACTGTCGTCGCCGACAAGTCAAGGGCGGACATGACAAATTTATTAAAAATAATTTAATACTTTCCATTTGGTATTATTTACTGAAATTGATAATTATCTAATATAATTTAAGATAATTATGGAAAATTTACGGTAGTAATTTATACTACTTATATTTAGTATTTTTAAACTGATTTGTCTCGCCGGCTTAATGGTTCTTTAGTTAATCAAAAAAAAAAGCAACCGAAAACTGTAAACATTTTTATGGTGCAGTTTGGACATCATGTTATTTACAGAGGGTGCGTTATATGCATATTTAAAAGAAAAGGAAGTACTTATACCCCTCGACGACAGCGACCATCCAAAATATAATAAAATCTTTATCTGCACGCGGCTAAATATTTTAAAAATTTATTCAAGTCACGGTTAAATAAACAACTAACTCGTATCGTGTATCATCTTCGGTCAAAACCAACCGATTAAAATTGGATTTTGTATGGATTGAATCAATTTGTTTGATTCACTGGAACGACCTTCGATTGCAAATTTTCGCACGACTGAATCTTTATAACTATTTATTTTAGACAACCCATAACCAAAGTAATTAAAATAAACGACATAATTTGCTGTGATTATAAGTGATCGATCGTTTATGAAACTTTATAGTTGTAACAAAAGAGTTTTGTGTTTAAATTTTATTACTTGTCTGTGTAGAAAGTTATTACTTATTGGTTATCTCAATAATGGTCGCAGGCATAACGTCTTTAAACATAAATGTAGAATGTTTATATTTGTTAGAACAATTAGCATAGTGGTATTAACAAAGATAAAATCTTATTTGTGCTATAAATTGAAATTTGGTCGGAATACGGTAAAAATTATAATTATGGCATGTTTATAGTTTGTTAAACCAACGGAACACATAAAATATATTGACAAAATTATGCATACGAGTATATACAGGTGAAGTGGTATAGAGAAATCTCTTTACATAAAGAATTTATGGAGGCGTAACAAAGGTGTTAAAAATTGCACATTTTCATGTCTCACTTTTTCATTAGTATTATTTTAGTAACTAAACAATTTAAAATCATGTTTTAAAATCTACTTGGCATTTCGTTAACAGTGATGAGTTTGTACCAGATTCAAAGATTTTGTTAGAACCTGTTTCCGTACAATTTAACTGGTGATTGGTGGGTGAATAATCAAATGTCATAGAATAATTTAAGATGAAAGATTTTAAGTAGAGTTAGAAAGGTCGAAACACTTAATAACAATTTATTTAGATCAGGTTGATTTAGCAGGATTATAATGAAACGGGTAATTCAATCCAGTTTGCAAAATTTGATGCCAGATTTATAAATAGAGTGTCTTGACATTTTCCAAGAAAAGTGCTTATATTTCCGGATATCTCGGGCAAGAGACTTTACTCTGGTTTCTTAAAGGTTTGATGTTAAAATGCGGTATTAGAACGTTTTCCAAACACCGAATTATTACAAACTTATTGACTTATTTAGCCCCATCTGAAATAAGCCGATCAAGTTATTCCAATAAGTCATAGCACCGATTTTTTTGCGTCTTAATGTGCATATCCATACTACGGTTGCTTGAATCCGGTAACTACTTCGTTTCTTTCCCCTTTACCTAGAAAATAAAAAACATTTATAGATAAAGGGAAAAGAAACGAAGTAGTCACCGGATTCAAGTTACCGTAGTATGGATATGCACAATAACAAAAAACAAACATAATTTCGTACGTAATAATCGCACAACGTACAGTGGGTCACAGCCTAAATGATGTAAGCAATTTTTTTTTTAAGTAAATAGCCAAAAACAAAAATAAATATCTATTTTTAATTTACATCTACATATATATATATATATATATATATAAAGAAGAAGAGTATGTATGTAACTATGTTTGTTCTGCAAAAATTTTTGAACCCCAAGAGCGATTGCTCCCAAATGTTGTACGAATACTTTTCAGCAGCCAGGAAAAAACAAAAAGGGGTTCGTGATCAAAAAATGTTACACCTTCCCTATGCTCACCTGTAAGGAGCAATTTACAATATTTGACAACTTTTGAACCACTCGAGCGATTGTTCTCAAATTTTGCACCAATACTTTTTAGCAGCCGAAAAAAATATAGGGGGTTTAATGACCAAAAAACGTTTATCCTTCCCCATGCTCAATGGTAAGGAGAAATTTACAATATATGACAACTGAACTTGAGCGATTGCTTTCCAATTTTGTACCAATGCGTTTTACTAGCCAAGAAAAAACATGGGAGGGTCAGTGATCAAAAATGTTACCCCTTCCCCATGCTCACCTGTAAGATGGAATTTATACAAATATATGCAAACTTTTGATCCACTGGAGCGAGTGCTTACAAATTTAGCACGAATACATTTTGGCAGCCGAGAAAAACCGTGGGAGTGTTAACAAACATTTTATATATATGTATATCAATATTTGTTATATATCGACCGTAATTATTACACGAAGGAGTCACCAAGAATGCCTTCTCATATCTGAAAATTGAAGAAAGGATCATCAGTAATGCTTCTGCGGAATCGGGACCCGCCAAAACTATGAAATGGAACACGGCTCCGTGTCGAAAGTCTTTTGCCGAGGACGTATTCATACCTCGCATAACATTGATACCAACCGACCGGCCATTCGGCTTCAAACGAGTCCAGTTCCCAGTTAGACTCTCATTTGCCATAACCATCAACAATTCACGGAAAATCCCTAAAGTTTGTAGGCGTAAATTTGGAAAGTCCTTGCTTCTTTCATGGCCTACAAATAATTTTTGTATAACCCGGGCAAAGCCGGGTACTTCAGTTAGTTTATTATAAGCTTCAAAATTAACAATATCTGGTGGCGGTCTGGTGTAAAAAATTATTGAAGGTGTTAAAATCGATCATTATACTACATTTTGAAACCTAGATCTTCTGATGCAAATTCTGACATCAGAAGATCTAGGCTTCCAACCGAATAAGGTTGACTTATCCTGTACAAGACTTCTAGAGCAATATTCGACCCAACATCTGGTCGCGGTCTGGTGTAATAAATTATTAAAGTTGACGTTTTTGAAATAAATAATCGTTTTGGGTGAACTTTACGATAAACGTTTGATTTCGAATGTTAGCACAGGTCTTACAAGTGGTTTGTAAAGTGCGAGCGAGTATGACGAAAAGCTATTTTTTGCGAAAGCTATTTTGATCGCACAATTTGACTTCCCGTAGAAGACTCTGTTCAGTTGTTCACCCAGTCGTTTCGCAAGGAGGATAAGCGGTATTCAAGGAAGTTAAAATACTGAGGAATAGGTGACAATATTTTACCCATATAAAATTTGCTATCTCATCTGTCACAAGCCAGAATAGGGTGGTTATATAAAAAATCCATATGGTTTACTCATATTTCGCTATATGCACCCGTCAAACCGATTTGTGTTGTTGTATGAAGTGACGTGTTAATTTTGCGCAGTAAAATTATAAATTATAAATTTTTAAAATTATCAATTATAATTCATCAAAATAATACAAACTTTATGAAATAGTCATTTGTTTGTATAGTGGTGTATTATGTGATAACAAAAAATACAGACTTTTGTACAAAATGAAGTGTATTGTGAAAAAATGCGAAAATACGCCTAAAAAATTTCAAGAAGGAATATCTTACCTCCAGCAAATTTACCAAGTGTTTATATAAAATAAAATGTAAATTGTGCTAAGAAACAAGTGATTTGTGATAAATTTATCTTTACTTTATGTTAAAAATCAGAAAAAATTAAGAAAACAATTTTGGTTGTTGGCGTGGGGTGCCTATATAGGTTTCTTGTTGTTGTAATCCCGTTGATTTAGATGCTTTCTCTTTTACCCTCCGAATTTGTGACACTTGACAGTTGCTTAGACTCATTCTGTACATTTAACTTCTTTGGCGGTATTAAATTATCTTCAATATCAATGTGTCAGGTCAAGAAGCACCATTTCATCTAAATATCCAAGAATTTGGCCTGAATTACTGAATATGCAGCTCGAAGATTCGATACCGCTTTTATTATCACATGCCTGCTGAAAGTCTATATTGAGCTGGTAAACGGTTATATTGTACTCCCAACAATTTTCCTGGACCATCCGCAAAGTGAAACACAGATCACTGGATGATCGGTTGGCGCGAAAATCACAGATAGCAGCCGATTTTCGGCAAGTGGAATGACTTGTGCAAGTACATGCAAGCACTTGATAGGCGGTGTTAACCAGAGCTATGCCACGCATTTGATAAGTGCCTTTTTATGCAGAAGATATAAGAGTAGGCCGTTCTAATTTAGTTGGGTTTGAAAGGAAGATTGTAATATTGAGAGAACATCATACACGTTTGTTCTCAACTCCCCATGTCTTTGATGGCTGTGGAGCTTAGATGGAAGCCCATAGTAAGATTTCTAGAATTTGTTGGTATTATAGCAGTCTCTTGAGTTATCGCAAAATTGGAGAACGAGTAAAATGAACTAACTTTGAGACATATATGACATATTATTAGGCGCGAGCATAGAACTTTTTTAATGATATGAGGGTGGCGAATAAAAGCGCAGTTAAAATTAAGCAAGAACCAAAGAAAATTGTTTTAAACTGAATAAATCATCAAGCACGTCACATGACAAACCGCCATCATTCGGAATAATGTGCTATGAGTGCGGTAGACTAGCAGTGAAACCATAGTGTCTGAAGTGTAAATCAAGGTCAACTACGTCATCAAGTACAATAAATTTCATTAGGTAAGACACTTGCGAATTCGATTTGAAATCCCAACAACAATTTAGACAACAACGGTACCGGAAGCGGCACCTGCTATATAGATACAGCATAAATGTTTGTTGGCGTTAAGCTGGCGTGGGTCTTGTCAACGAAGGAAACGTGTATCATGTACTCAGTCTAACGTTTCGATTGCGATTGGATTAAAAACTGTGACGACGTTTCTTGATGAATCAAGGAACTGTTATCGATTCCTGACAGAGGCTATTTTGGTTTAAATTCCATACGTATCAGTGACCTATTTTGCTAGATTTTACAATAACACAGATTCGATCAGATGAACGCGTGGGAATATCCGCGAACAAAAAAAATCTCAAGTTGAAAAATTGCAACAACTGAATTCAACGAATGTGTTATCAAGATGAAAGATCCGGGGCAGTCCACCATATCAAATGTATGGACCCCGTAAAACTGTTTTATTTAAAACAAGTAAATGACCATCCGACCGCCGAATATCATGGGGTTGACCGAAATCTGTCGAAGATTGAAGCAATATATTTCTCGCCGGAAATGTGCCGTTCAAATGATTGGAGTACAAATGATTGACAGCTTCACGAAGTATTCTCGGATACAGACGCACCCTAGGCAATGAAATTTACCCATAGGCAATTTAAAGGGGTGACTTTGGACTAACAATTTTAATGTAATAAATTTGTAATAAACATTGGCGATATAGCTACATTAAAAGTTACAATTTTGGCCGTGCAGGTTTAAATGTAAACTAAACCGTTAGTGGTGAAACAAGGTGTTACAGCTCTCCTCTTTTTATGAAAAACCTTGATATTTTAATCCTTTTGTTTTTCTGCCTTCTTAAAATTGTAGTGATTCATCGTGAAGTCTTTAATTTACCGACCAAACGGCACAGTGGTTAAAGCTTTGGCTTTAGAAGTATCTGGTTCGAATCCCGATAGGGGCTGGATGCAACAGGGAGGTGAAAATCGTGAGGGGAGGTAGGGCGTGAAAAGCGAACTGCGAGAGAGTTGGGATAGCTAGATAGGGCTCCAGAACATATTGCAAAGATTAAATCACAAAGAATTTAATTTCTTTTGATTACGGTGCCCCTGCCTCTCCTCCCCTAACATTTCAATTTCTTCCAATTTAGTTTTATCACCATATTTATCGACAAAAAACTTGAAAAACACCAATTTCAACTACATCAGTTTCACCCGGTGTGAAAATGATCAATAAATTGCTGCTCGATTCAGCTGAGGTCATAGCCCTTACCCGTGGCAAGCAGTTGAATTTGACAAAACCAAGAATGTCATCTAGCCGTTCTATAATCAACAAAATAAAATAAATAAAACCATTTTTAATCAACACGTATACTGTTTGTATTGCACAAATCACGTATGGTGTAATAACCTAGGTCGTAAATTTATCAAATGTTAAATGAGATTTAATTTTTATTCAAATAAAAATTCTACCAAAAATTCTTCCAATTCTAAAAATTTGATTTTTCTACCCAACGCTCCACACGAGCATTATACGAGTTCCTAAAAGGTCGCAAAACTACATTAGTAAATTGAACACAACCAGCTTACCCAATCCCGAACGCTAAATTCGCAATCTATGTCGACGCATCGAACACAGCTACAGCAGCAGTATTACAACAACCATTGGAAAAAGGTTGGTTGTTGTAATACTGCCCCTACAGCCACTGTTCTTCCATTCGCGAAAACTATTCGACGCCGAAATCCGTTACAGTACACTTAACAAACACGTTTTTTTAATCACTTGTTTTTTGTTTCGCAAAACGATTTAATTGAACAAACAGTGGACAAGGTCATTGCCAGTAATCTCTAGATAGGAAATAATACCATGATATCACACAAAATTTATTAAAACAACAACAAAGTTAAAACAATTTCAACTCGAGTTCGGAACTTGATTGGTATTGAGTTCGGAAGCGAGTATGGAACTATTTTTTTCAATGTCATGTACGCAGCATAAATCAAACGCGAAATTATCAGAATCAACAAAGCCAAGCACTATTCCTTCTGGTCAATTAACTACAATACCGCCCAAACGAGTAACATTCAATTCGAACGTCATCGAACAACACACGTCGAGGTCGGCTCGATTGATGAACAAGCCGAGGGTAGGATAGTATGACGGCATACAAATCAAATATTCTAACCAATTGCAAGGAGTTATTTAACTGTACTCACGTTATTAAAGCAATACAAGCAACGTGTCATGATTTAAGAAATAACGAACAAAAATTGCTAAAATTCACAAATTGATAAACTAAAATATTTCAATTTTAAAAAAGTGGTGGAGCTAATTTATTACCACACAGATGCTTTTTCTATTACGAGTGTGAGTTATGCTTATATTATATTGGTTGCACTCTACCAGATTAATTTTTTTATCGGATTTTTTCAATAAAAACAACGTAATCGGATTTAAAAACGCCCAATTTTATTCCCGATGAGAAAGAAGCAAATCTTAATAAGATCGAAAAAGGTGATCTTTCAACATTTTACTCTTGGAACTCTGTTTCGATTCGATTCGACAAAAGTGAAGATACAACATCCCACCCCTGGCAGTTAAAATTTTCACCTGTATCGTTTAACTATGAGCAACAACTCAACGCCTTGCACTAATTCGACGACTTGATTGTTGCTTGACTGTCCCCTTGCTGTTGCACCGATGGGTTATTTTTATGAATTAAAAACACTACAAATTATATTTTAAATTCAATTAAATTATTAATTAATTTAAATTTTTGTATAAATTATATGTTTGTATTAGCATATTTCGGGTTTATTTTATGCCAAGTTCTTTAGAAGAAATGAAATGAGATCAATTATTTTGGTTAAAAGAACACGAAAAGAAAAAATGGTTTGTTTACATTTGTTTAAAGGGAAATCAAAACAAACGAAAAAAATGTTTTACACGTAAAAAAAAAACATTTAATTACACAAAAATTAATATTATTTGTAATACAGGTAACCCTCCAAGAACATAGTATTCGAAGAACACGGTTTCGAAGAACACGGATACCCATTTCTTCAAATTACAAGGTTTCAAACAACACGATTTTTGTTATTCTCTTTCATTTTGTTTTTTGTATATCAGAACAGAAAATAAAAAATACAACGTAACGTTTTTTTTATTTTATTTTTTATAGTCTCGAACAACACGGTTTTAAAGAACACGAAACGAATTAATCGTGTTCTTGGAGGGTTTCCTGTATTTATTTTAAATAAACACTATTATCTTATGTAGTAACGGCGGAAAATGGCGCGTCTTTTGTTTGTTTGTTTTTGACATTGACGTGAGTCATATTGTTTTGAAACAAATCCTTCACAAATTTGGGATTTTGAAATTTGATCATAGATAAAAAAAATCAATTATTTTCTTCCAAAGAACATGAAAAATATTTTTGATCTTTTTTCTTCTAAAGAATTCGACATTATTTTGACGTTGAAGGTGTCGATAAAGCTCGATTTATATTACACGTTCCTTTCAGTTCCTTCATTTATCAAATCAGACAAAAAAAACATTGTTACATGTATTTTATATAGGAGTATTTATATTATCCGTTCCTACACTTACGGAACAGATAATATAAATACTCCTATGAAAATACATGTAACAATGTTTTTTTTTGTCTGACACGATAAATGAAGGAACTGAAAGGAACGTATAATATAAATCGAGCTTAAAGCGGATGAAAGTGACAATCAAGCGTTAAGGTTTTGTTTATAGCGGTTTGCAATGCGTGTGATTATTGCTGTGGAATTAAACAAAAACAAGTAACCGCAAAAATATAAATGTTAAAAAATCGAATTTAGGAAGTTTCCAAACACCGACTTATTACAGACTTATTGATTTATTATTTAGCTCCATATAAATCGACCAAGTCATTCCAATTCATTGTACTAACTTATTTGTGACGTAATAACAAAAAACAAAACGCAATTTCTATTTATGGAAGAAAAAATTCTCGACATGTCGGTTGTCACTAGATTTGAAAATAAAAACTGCATGGCTGTGTCCGAATAGACGAGTAAATCAGTTACTACGGTAAAAATCGATTGTAGTACAGATTTTTCGATAAGTTTCGAATCAATTCACTTAAAATTGATTTTTACCCGACTATTCGGACATACCTCATGGCTGCGAGCCAATAGTCGGGTAAAAGTCAATTTTTAGTAAATTTTTCGGTAAATTCAATTATTTTTGAAAAACTTTATGGCAAACTGATCGAAAATTTGTTCTAAATCCGATTTTTACCATAGTAAACGATTTATCCGACTATTGGCCCGCAGCCCATGTATTACATTTAGTCTTAACATTTAGAGACATTTCAGTGTAGATGAACTTATTCTAATTTGTAAAAACTGGAAAAGTACTTCTCTGTAGATATCCTGTTAATTTCACGTGTCAAAAATTAAATGATATCTATTGATAATATAAACTGTTACAATTGAAAACAACATAAACATGGAGAGCGATATACAAAAATAAAAAATGAAGCGAAACTCCTGTAAGCCGGAAATCGACATGATATGTTCCGTCTTAGAGGAGTTTTGTTCTAGTTTTTTTGTACTAGAATTCAAATTTCCTTCCGTATCCCAAGGTTTCTGTCATTCCGCGGTTCCACACTTTAATTCTTTCAGCGTGATTCTTTCTTCGTTTCTTTCCCCTTCACCCACAAACTAATTTTCGTCAATTTTTTTCGTCAATATTTTTTTTTGATTCACTGATTTCTTCGCACTATTACGTAGAGAAATATTTCAAGGACATCTTGTTTATTTGTCGTTTTTGGGTTAATTTTAGTTTAATGTTTGATTCGAGTGCAAAAAATATATTTTTTCCACCAAGGAAGCAATTTTCGCAGCAAATAATAAATATTTTTTACTATACGAATAAATCAAAAAACATAGTTTTACGCACATACATAAAAAAAGAAAGGCTATAGTAAAAAAAGGGTGTACCAAAAAAATCGTTCGGATTGTTTTGTTTGCTTATAATAACAAATAGAAATAAAAATGATTAATTTAAAATATAATTTATATTTAATTTAATATATAATTTAAATTTAAATATATTAATTAAATATTACAGTTTTAAATTAATTATTTTTATTCCTATTTTTAATTATAAGCAAACAAAACAATCTGAATGAATTTTTTGGTACACCCTTTCTTTTTATTTACTCTAGCAAAAAATAATGCGCAAAGAAATCAAATGTGGCCGTCGATTGATTTTTTGAAATCAGAGAATCACGCTGAAAGAATTAAAGTGTGGCGAGGCCCATTAAGATTCAAAACGACGTGTCAATTGAGATGCACACATACCCACTTAAATTTGATTCCTTAAAATAAACATGTAATTACATATGAACGTATTTTTTTCGCTCTTTTAAATTCATGTTACTAAGCATGGTAAAAATCACGGTAGGTAATGAAAAATAAAATTCATAAAGGAACTGTTAAAAAATTGCACATATGAACCTACTTTTCAAAAATGCATATCTATAGGGCTGCGGGCCAATAGTCGGGTAAAAGTCAATTTTAACCCAGCAGTGAGATATGGTTCAAAAACGCACCAAAAGAGATGAGATTTTTTTTTAATTTTTACAGAAAACTAAAAACATCTGTGCATCGAAGTATAAAACGGATATTTTCCCGTTAGATTTTCTTGATAGAGAACACGTCTTGATTTTCTTATTATGTTGAATAAAATTAATAAAAAAACTTAAACAAAATGATAAAAAACAATAAAAAAAATCTCATGTCACTGCTGGATTAAGTAAATTTTTCGGTAAATTCATTTATTTTTCAAAAACTCTATGACAAACTGATCGAAAAATCTGTGCTAAATCCGATTTTACCATAGCAAACGATTTACCCGACTATTGGCCCGCAGCCCTAGATTATAAAAAACATACTTTTAATTCAATTCGCTGTTGTTTCAAAAAAGTCCATTATTTTCAATTGTATCATTTGATTCTGTTTTCCTCCAAATAATTTTTCAAGTCACCAAGAAAGTTGTACACTTTTTCTCCGTCTGGTTGGGCTTCGGTAAATCAACGCAAATTGAGTAAACACGTATACGAACGGTTTCAACTGAAGGTACCAGAACTGGAACATCATCTTCATCCTCTATATCGCAATCTTAATTTTCTTGGGCGGTTCTGGATTTTATAATGTCACAAATTTTGCGACCACTTAAATGCGACGTAGTATCAAATTATCCAAACTGAAGTAATCTTCGATCGTGATATTTTGAGGTAAATTTGTAACCAAAGAAATAGGATCAAAAATATTATTCACGTCATCGTTTACAGTAATTCCACATATTATCTCTGGCTGATCATCGTCGGAAGATTGTAAAACCAGAATGGCAAAAGCAATTTGTTATAGTTACAGGCGTGACAAGTTTCCATGCGTGGCGTAATATGTACAACGTATCTAAGACTGATACCTGTTTCATATCTTCCTAGAAGCTCAATACTTGCTAAACGTTTTTGAATTAACATTTTTTTGTAAAACACTTTTAAATTCTTAATGATTCCGTGATCGCAAAGCTGTCATACACTGGTAGTATTTGGAGGCAGAAAAATTAATTTAACACTTTCTAGCTGAATCTTCCGATGTACTGGGCAATTATCTATAATTAAAACTGCCTTTTTTTTCCTATAAAAAGTTTTTAACTAACGATTTCAACCAACTTGAATATAAGTCCACTGTCATCCAGACTTTTTTATTTGTGGTGTATTGAAGGGGTAGATTTTTAACCTTTTTGAAACAACTCGGATTTTTAGACTTTCCGATAAAAATAAGAGGAGTTTCTCTGTTTCACCGGAATTACATCCAACAAGTACTGTAAGGCTTTCCTTAGATTGTTTGCCACCGCGGAACAAGTTTCTCATTTACATGTTGAAATTTTGTCCGGTATGTAACGAAAAAATAAACCGAATTCATCCGCATTAAAAATGTCTTTTTTATCGAAATCCTTCAGAATTGTAGGTAAAGTTGAAAAGATATTGAATCGGAAATCAGATCAGCTGATACTTGTCTCGCCTCTCGACTAATACACTTAAAGACAATTCCGTGTTTTGTTTAGAAATGTTCTAACCATCCAGGAATAGATTTAAAGGTAATTCCCATTTCAATGCCTATTATATTAGCCTTTTCCATTAATCCATAAAGTCCAGAAATAGGGGAATTGAGATCGGGCTTGTTTAAACCAAAGCGGCAATCCCGAATCTAAATCTTCATACTATGGTAAATGCAAACGTTTCCGGCCTCCTTCGAAATCAACCTTTTCATATGAAAATTGAATTTTTAGACGATTTTTTATAATCGTTGATAAAGGAGAGTTTTATTTCCCAAATTCTTTACAAATTTCTGTTTTTTGATCGATCGCCTCGATCAATCTAATTAACTTACTTCTCATGATTACGAACAGATTATAATTTTCCATTATGAGACTGTGTCCAAATTTTTTCATTGCTTTCTGTAATTATTGCACGATCTTATCTCTACCTTGAAGAAAATGAAGAAGTATAGCATTGTATCGGATATTCATAATCCGAAATAACCTAACTGAATAAAAATCACGTAGTTGTTGCTTTTAAACAAATTAGCCATCAACTAATTTTGAACAATTTGAAGGACAATCTTCAAAAATGCTCTTGTCATACATGTCCAAGAAGAATACAATTGCAATATAAAAACATAAGGCATCATTCGAATCTCGTACCTTCTTTGTCTAATCTGGGTTATTGACGAACTTTCACAGAAAAATTAAATCTGGTACCTGAGAGCAGCAGATCTCGAAAGATCTTTAAAGTGTATACGAAATATGTATACACTTGAAGAAACACAATTATGAGAGTTTTAACTAATTACCTGTTTAAAATATTCCCTTAACATTAACACCAGGGTCAAATATCAAACACAATTTTCCATTGGCTAACTTTTCTTCAAAAACAGAAACCTTCAATTGATAATATTAATTTCACAAGGTGTTAAATCTGTTACTTCTTGCAGGAGATTTGGACGTTTCGAAATTTTATAAAAACAACATATGGATTTTTGAGTTTATCTAGGATTAATTCGAATCTTCATTCAAGTCGGGCAACGGAATTAGGGTTCATATATTTTTAAATATTGCATATTTAGAAAAGAAGGTTGCAGACATATTTTGAGACACATTTTGTAAGTTCCGAATGGTAGATAATTATTAAAGTTTTAAATAAAAGTTCAGGAAAAAATTAAATTTCTTAAAACCTCTATAGAATATCAATGCTAATTGAACTTTGTATTCACCCCCGAAAACTATAACATCGGATATAAGAAAGAGGTAATTTAACACGAGTATAAACTTGTTAAAAGGAGTACAAAAGGGGAACAAATTTTTTAGGAGTACGCGGTTATCCTAAGCATTACTGTACTCCCAAAATGAATACGTCTGGTCACCTTAGCTAGACGCAAATTACAATTATAGCATTGCGATAAACACAATTCAACTCCAGCTCACTAAACTAGAAATTGGCTTTTATAAGGAAATGGCATCAATGACAACAGATTGATTCATTAACTCGTTTAAAATTGATTTTTAGGCAACAAACAAATAATTCAAAACGGCGAAATAAAACCGGTCAGACGACTGGAAAATTCTCGACAAAATGTTCAAATTGCAAATCGTGTAGACACCAAACAAATGACAGATATAGAATCATGGTCACATTCGCACCCATTTTACTGGTTCACAAGCTTATGCAGCAAAGCAGCCGTAGCATCTATACGTTTTGAAACGCAATGTAAAATTCCACATATTTCCTCAGACAATTATTTTTATCATTAATCACTTTCACACCACGGGTTCCATTGGCGTTTACAAAGTACTCGCAAGTACTTCTAGATAATCACAACTACTCAATAAAAAATTTGTTCTCTTGTTTTACTTTTAACTAAAAAAATTGCGTTCCTTTGAACATCAAAGAGATTTTTGCGGCACGTTTGCAGCAGTAGTTTTATGTGCGGCTAGTGTGGTCAAACGAAAAAACAAAAAAAGTTTTGGGTAGGAATTTTACAGTGAGTAACTTTAATATTCGGTCAAAATCAAAAAATCTGTTATTTAAGTAAAAAAAATTAAATTAATGTTTTGTGCGATATCCTTTCTGCTTCAAAACGTGATGTAAGCATTTTGACATATTCTCAACAATTTTTTTTGCAATAATCTTGGATGATTTTAGTCCACTACTGTTCCAGTCTCTTTTTTAAATCAGCTACTAAAGTAATCGAAGTCTTTCGAATTCGCTGGTCTAGAGCGTCCGATATATTTTCGATGAGATTCAAATCAGGTGATTGGGGAGGGGTTTCTATCACTTTTGGACAATTATATAATAGCATTTTCGAACCAAATATGAGTTATGTTTAGGATCATTGTCCTGGTAAAATTTTAAAGTGGGCAAAATTTCTAGATATTGAGTGCTTTTTCTTTAAATTTTTTCTTAGAACGTCTAAATACATTACTTTATTCATGTTTCCATTTATAAAAACTAATTCTCCAACCCCATTAGCTGATATACATCCTCACGCTACTACATGTTCACCACCATGTTTTACGATTGGAGTACTATTATATGGTTTGAGCTCCTCATTACAACTGCGCCACACCATATTCCGTCCATCTGATTCAAATACGTTATATTTGCTCTCGTCAACAAATATTACGTCGTTTCAAAAAGTGAAATCTTTCCAAATATATTCCTTAGGGAAATGAATTCGTTTTCTTCTGTTTCGCTGATTTATAAATCGTTTTTCTCTGGCTACACGGTCGTTATAACCTTGCGGTTTTAATGTTCTGCTGATGGTTTGTGGATGTACAGTTGTTGTGTAGTGTTCCCAGTTCTTCCAGCACCTCTGATGCAATTTTCGGCGTACTTAAATGCGAATTTTGTTATAATTTTTCTTAATATCCGACCTTCATCACTTTCCGTGAATTTTTTAGGTTGGCCCTTTTGCTGTTTCAAAATAATTCTCCCTTCATTTTTATATCGCCGAGTGATATCGCCAACTGCACTTTTTGGTATATTCAGCCATTCTGCAATTTACACATACGTATGACCTTTATCATAATGGCAAACTATTAGCTTTCATTGCTCCAATGTTGATTTTTTTCTTTACGGCCCGTTTTAAATTTTAAAGATAAAACAAAAAATTTTACAATATCACGGTCAAGAGAGAACTAAATAGTAATTAAGGAAATCCTTCAAAACATCGAAGTACCGTTATTTCACAAATAAATGCATATATGTACAATGGAAAAAACCGAATATTAAAGTAACGTTAAAATGGTAGTCTATTTTGTTTTAATATTTTTATTACAATCCTTATTTATTTATTTCATACGAAACTATTTGAATTTTATTGAAAAATAATAAAATTTTAATTTTTGAAAAAGAAAAATTAACATTTTTGCTATTTTAATACCAAAAAACCTGTGAAACCTGAAGATTATAGAAAAACGGAAGATTAAAGTTACTCACTGTAATTATTTTTGCCAGATTAGTATGTTATGGGATTTTAACAAAAAATAAACTAGCAAATGTGGGGAATTTTACATTATATGTTTCATTATATTTCAATACCTACTAGATTTGTTTAGTTGTTTTTTATATTTTTTATTTTGTTTGTTTTTTTTTCGTTTCGCTCAAACATTCAATATAAAATGAAAATAATTTTACACAAACATGGACAAGTGCCGCACTTAAGTTTTGAGTGGACAGGCTAGTGCTGCTTGAGTTTTGTTTCAAAAATGCGGTGTGTGAAACGGCTAATTCGCTTTACAGTCGATTTGAAATCAAAGGAATCTAGAAATGTGTGTGCGTCTATTTGTAGGCCAATTATTCAAAATGAAGTTCACTGACTGAATTGGTTTTAAAATTCTTCAGTGAAAATTCTGAAGTAAGATATTTGTGAAATGTATATCATCCACTCTTTGGAAAACATTTACATTGTACATTGGGTATCATTTTTTACAAAAAAGGGTCATTCTGATTCGTTGTAACTAAACAACTAGCGTCAAATATTAAAAGGACTGTTTCTGACCGTTCGCAGTTTATTCGCGTATATTAACACCATACATATTTGACACATGGTAAGGACAGTTTACGATTATTTTAGTTAATCATTTATAAAGTGACATTAGTCAAATATTAAAAGTCACTAGATGGAAATTCCCATTCAAAGTTTCAACGCACTTGATCGAGTTTTCCAAATCGAAAAAATACTTAAGTCCACAGCTTAAGTACCTTGCCGAAATAATATAATATAAATTCTTGAAGAAGTATCTCAAATCTTCGGTCAATGATGTACAAGGCAACGGTGTGGGTAATGAAAAACCAAACTGAAAGTGGAATTTATTTTTGTTTTTCCCAAATTTCAGTTTTTTTTTAATATTGTACTTTTAAAATGAAATAAAATAAATAAAATGTAAAATAAAATAAAAAATAGTGTAGTGAATTATCCCCATGATTCAAATGGAAAGGACGATTAAATTTAACATTTGACGCGCGACCAATCAATCACCTTTTTTGCTAATGTGATTACAACAATAAACATTTAACCGTAACCTTTCATATGAAGAAGCTTCCCATCACTTTAAAAGATAAGCACGCATTATGACGCCACTAAGTAACTTAATTAGACGAGATTTCAGAAATATATACAGCTGCAACATACATAGCAATAAAAAATAAGTGTTAATTAAAATAATCACAAAAATCAATCACCCGTAATTGATCATCATAAAAATTGCATGCAATTAAAAATTCAAAGGTCACCAGAAACTTCTCGCACATTGTGTTCAGCGCAGTTAATTCCAATTGAAATTAACAATTTTATTTACATAAAAAATTTCTTTTGTATTTCGAAATTATTGTTCGTACACTTCGTATTGTTGTTTATTATGTATTTCTAGTATAATTTATGGGAAATTGTAAAACATTTTCATTTCATTTTTTATAAGCATCATCATCATCAGGCGATTAAACATAACAGATAAATCTCACGAAAAATTTCACAATTTAAAAAAAGTAGATACATAAAATAAATCAAACTTACCCTTTCCACCAAGGTGTTGGAAATTGGCCAAAACCAGGAAATCCGTTATTTGGTTGTCCATTTCCAAAGAAATCACCAAACGTATGTTGGAATAGTGATGACGTATCGAATGGATACGATCCAAATGGAAAACCATTATGCGGTTTTGCTAATTCGAATTGGGTATCATCGGGATCACCAATTGTGCCACTTACGACATCGATATCTGTAAAATAAAATAAATTATTTAGTATAAAATTTTGATTTTAGCTAAACGTCGTTATATTACCAATGGGTTCACGATCTTTCGAAAAGTTTGGTCCCTCGGTTATAGATTCAACATCTCTTTGCCTATAAAAGGGATCATAATTATTGTCAGGTGCCGGCGGAGTAAACGGTGAAAGGTGTACACCGCCTCGATTGTGAATAGACGGTGATGGACCATTTCCTAGTATATTCGGCCGACCATCTAACGGTCTATTAACGGGCAAATCGCGACCATTGAATGGTCCGTGGGGCCCGTCGAATGGACCATAAGGTCCGTTGAATGGTCCATATGGTCCGTCGAATGGGCCATACGGACTATTAAAAGGCCAATGTGGATTATTATTTGGATTTCCTATGTTGCCACCATAACCAAACCGATTATTTAACCCATAACCATTATTATTGCCGTATAAATTATTTTCACTACGCAATTTTTGTAAAACCGATTATATTATGTGTGTGTGTATATTTGTGTGACAATTTGGTGAATAATAATGTTCATTGTAAAATTTATGAAAATAGATAGAAAAAAGAGAAAATTAGAAATATAAACCATATTGCCATACAGTTTTATTACGTTAGTACGAAACATCTAAATGGTTAGTTGCAAATTTATGTTAGTGTAGTTAATTTAATATAAAAATGTTTTAGGTTTCGGTAGTCGTGAATCTTATGTTTCAATAAACGGAATCTAATTAAACCGCAAAATTTAGAAAATTTCACCAAAATCACTAAACAAATTTCCTAGCATTGTTACAGCGGCAACAGCATAGCATTTGTTTTACAATTTAAAATTTTTTTTATTCCAGTGGAAATATCCTTATTCCGTGGCGACCTTATAAGCACATAAGTCTGGAAAACATTACATGTGTATTTAAATTTGTTGTTCTAGAAAATGTTTCGATGCGCACTTGATATGCATTTTTATATAATTAAAATCAATAATATTGCCAAAGTGGCTTGCGTTTTAGCACGATCCTATACACTAGGAAACATGGTGTAAATATTTAATTCATTGAGCGCATTCTGAATTTGATTAGCACATTTTAAATTACAAAATAAAAAAATAGAATAAGCGCTCAACAATAAAAATGTTGGATACGTATTCAAAACATGTACTTCTACACTAGATTAAATAACTTGAGATTAATTAGTAATTAGAATTCAAACTGGTTATATACTATATAAAAAACAAGATTATAATTACTTGAGATTATAACAAGAAATTCTTGTTAAAAATATTAAACAAATTATCACTATCGGAACAGTATGGTAACGTTTCATTTTATTATGTTTTTGCGGTGGTGAAAACTTTTGAACTTTCTTTTAAATAATACAAATATTTATATTGTTCACACTATTTATTATAATTAAAAATAAAGAAACTCGTTTTTCTTAATTCGCACAAATATTAAAATTATCACACTGCACTTTGTAATATTTTTTATTTCAACTTCTGGATAACCGTTCGAGGTTTAAATATCGACTGAATTGTGAAATGAGTGAAGTAGCTGTATTTATAAGATTTTTTTTTTTGAATTTTGTTTTTATTCGTTATGTGGATGTATTGTGTTATATGGTGGTGAACATCATACAAAAAACTACGAATTTGACTTATTGATGATCATCATAATAAAGTCGTGTGATGATCGCGTTGTTTTTATTATTGTTTTTGTATTTTGAAACAAATTTCTTTACACAAACAGGTACAGAAATATTTTCGAGAATATTTAAATCCCCGGCTTTTTATTTCAATATCATAATAAAATGTTTATTTACCCGGTTAATATGAATTTGACCCAAAATTTAGGTCGAGGAGGGCACACACCTTCTACCTGTTATTCCACGTCACACGATCTTCTTACATTGTTTTGTTTTAAATGTTATTTTAATTTGTATTTGTTCAACCTCCATTATATATTCAAAATAAATTCCAAGTGTAATTACCATTTGGAAGATAAAATGTCGAGTTGAGTACTGTATATAGAGCGATAAGGTTGGACATGACCTTATGTACGACTCTTTTTATATAACCTGTATATAGCTTTAAGAAAATACAAGATTATAGTCTAGAAAATTTCTTTCTCATAAACAATTGTTATTTTGTATAAATCTTTCCACTAAAAAGTGTGTGTAGAGTGTGCACATACATCATCTTAAAAGAGATGACTCACAAATATGTAATTCAGACTTGGAAGCATAAAACTCGTTTGGCATAAGCGTGCACTGTAGTGGCGCACATCGAAACCGTTTGTTTTAATTTGCATATTTTTGTTAAAATTGTAACGTCACTATTTTTGCAATTATTACGTATACACGTTTATATTGTAAAGATCGTTCACAAACATTTATGTCGATCTTTCTCGGTTTCTGCTTAATTAAGTAAAAAATTGATAACTAAAACATTTGCTAAAACTCATTTGTATATGAGATTAAATTTGCGGTTGAGCGAAATTGAAACATTTTTAAAACTGCAAAGTTGCGTTGGATTTTTTTTACCAGATGAGTAAAATTTGTTTGTTTGTTATCTGGTACACAGTTATATAGTGACACCGACTGACAAACGATATCTCTTGTGATGTGAATATATTTCGAAATATTGACAAGCCAAATAAACAGCTGATTATTATTTGGATGTTGTAATGTTATCTTCTAGAAAAAACTAACTGTGAATGTTTCTGCTATACAGAAGCTGAATACTCATTGCCTAATGGTACATATGCTAAGGCTTATTTTTTATGAGGGTGGATTAAGAACTTAGCCTGTGCACCGTGACATATAAATCTATTGTGCGTCCCAGTTGGCCTATCACGTAAAGTAAATATCGGTTTAGTGTTGTGCCAACGTATAGGTTAATCTGAATCTTTTAAGTGTGAATCGGTGTGAAATTTCTAGCCCTAGATTCTGATCAAGTGACAAATGACAATTTATGTGCCATTGTACTAAAAATTCTGCTACAATTTTGTGACAAATACCGGTGAGTTCTATATCGCGATTAGCATGCGATGACTTTCCCGAAATGACACCAAAAATAAGCTGACAATTTTAATAATATTGTTATTGTTTTTTTATTATCGTGACTTATAAGTTTTCATCCAAAATATATGTGAGTATTTATAATTTTTAAAATCTTATAATATATTTGATATAACTTAAAAATACAGCTGCTGGCAAACTGCTGTAAATGTCATAAATCATTTTATCCGAATCGTAAATTTTCAACGACTTCAATTTGCACCAATACGTAAATGTCACAACAAATTGTCATTTTGTCGGAATCTACCCCCTGGTCACTCTTAAATTATTGGACACTTATAATTAGTAGACAAAATATAAATTTTAGTACACGTTGGTGAATTATGTCTTGAATGTGTTCTAAAATAACAACAACACTAAATTTCCACGCTTGTTTAGTGTGAAAACCTCAAAGTCTCGTTATTATGAATTTTTTTCGTTTAGAATAAAATTTATAGCATCGTAATAGGAAAAAATAAAAATTATTAGTTTCTGCAAAATGTAACTACATAAAACTTAGAATTTGCAAAAAAATATATTCTATTTTTGGGGGACGATTATTACATTTAAATGTTTTCAAATATCCACAAATATCTGACACGATAGTGCGGCCTATATGGTTAGGTGCTAAGTAAAGTAACATGGCCGCTCCCCTTCTGCATATTTCTAAAACCTAAAGTATTTTATTGTTTGTCTAGATATTGTTTGTCTGTATATGATTGCCATTTGTGTAAACTGTACGTAATGGAATTATTAATGTGTTAATAATGTTATATTATGCCTCTTCAAATATTAACCTTAATGTTGTAGAGGTATTCCTCGACTTCCGACCGTTCGACTTACGACCATTCAGACTTACGACCGGGTCTTTGGCAAAATAAATCAATATTTCAATAAATAAATGCAACAAACAATTGCGGGAATCCCCTATGGAAAACTAAAAAGCGCATAATACACCAACAATAGAAATCATTTCAGTTCAGTATGGAGGGTGCCACCCGGGAATTCCCGCTCGGGAATTCCCGGTAAATTGATTAAATTTTTGTGTCCCGTTTCGCCGAAAAATTCGCGGTTTATTTTCAACACATTTTAATATAATCATACATTCATCAAAAATATTTGATTATATTATTTTATTATGTAATTAATACATACGCTCTTTTTATTTAAACTGTATCTACCCTTCGAAGTTTTTCTATATGTTCAGGCTCTGGCTTGATGGTACCTGATCCACTAGCCGTTTTATCTTTATAATTTTTGTAGCGGGTGTAGCTATTCCGTAATTTTTTATATAGATCTTTGACGTAATCCGGTTCAATGTTGAAGTCAAACTTTATACGCATTTCATTCCACACTTCCTTCCATGATTTGTTGACGCTCTTTTATTGGAATGGTGTAGTCAAACAAAGGAGTTCTTTCGAAAACGCAATCAAGAAGCACACTTTCGAACTCATACCGTCTTCCACTTGTTGATTGGCTATGTTTTTTTTTGTATTGTTAGGATTGACCTGAGATGTATTTTCGAAATTATGAAATTGGGTGATGTTGACTGGTTGCTCCAATACCTCGTCTTCGAAATCGAAGTATTCAATTTCATAATTAATATCTGAACCATACATGCTAAAATGAAAACATATTTGCTTTAAAATTAAACATTTTTAAGAAATAAATAATTACGTTTATGGATATAAGGCAGCTTCAACAAACAAACAAATCGTTTTATCAGAAGTAAAAAACACACAAAACTTAATATGCCAATTCAAATTTTAAAAATTTATTAAAAGGGCCGATTTGTACACAACCCTAGGAAGTTTTATATTTTAGTACAGATGTGAAAAAAACATTAAAAATTCCCGCCATTGGTAGAATTTGGTTGTTTTATGTGTTTTTTTTATATGTATGGGTTAATAGTTTTGTGTCGAGCGAGACACAATTTTTTTGTCTATTTATACTGCCCGTGTGAAATGCCTTACGCCGATGTTTCGATCGAAACCTACCCTTATGGTATTATGATGGTATTATGACACTGGTTTGAAAAAAGTGCAGTAAAAAAAGTAAACGGTGACTAGGACAGAAACAACTAAAACGAATGAGACAACACAATTTTTGAAATGGCATGTTCATTTTGTTGGTAAACAAACATTTTGTGAACCAATAAAAATATTAAAAATTATCTGAAACGGTTATCAAATCACTTCAAATAGTTTTAGAATACAATATTTTTGTATAATTTGCATAAAAATATGCGTTTTGACTGTATTTGATAAAAAAAAATCGGAGATGTCAAAAAAAGAATCAATATTGAATTCTTCTTGCTCGATTAACTGCTAAAAAATATTGAGCAACAACTTTTTTCTGACATTTCATTTTTTTGTCATGGCTACTGTGTATACACTCACTTTCATTAAAATTTTGTACAATACCTATTATTTTTCTCCCTTCAATTGGATTTCTCAGTGGCTGAAAAAGTTGGAAAAAAGCCAGTATCATAATACTATTAGTTATTTTTCTGTGCAACCGGCCATTAGAAATTTAATAATAGCTATGTCTTGTTTATGTTTTTTGATGAAATTCGATTTACGACCAAATCGATTTTATTTAATTAATAATAAATAGTAATAGTAATTTATTACACTCTTAGTGATATTAAATTATTTTTTAGAAGTTTTATTTATTTTTCTCTTTTTTATTAATACGCAGAATATGATCTACAAAGGTATGTTAAATTAAATTTAAATATCAGATTGTTTAACTTGTCTATTTGCATTTGTTTTAATTACATTTATAACTTTCGTTAGAAGTTTAATAGGGTTTATAAGGTTTGCCAAAAAGATGTAAGATACTTCATTTTGAAAGTTGAGAAAAAGATTTATTTTAAATGATAATTCATTCAGTTTTATTCGTATATACAAAAGAAGAACAATATTAGATTCACTTATACATATACAGGTTTTAGGATTTAGGGCAAACTTCACGAACCTGTTCGGAACCGTGAAGCTTGTCCTAATTATTTACTAATTTTACTATTTTTTTGGTCAGATTTAGGAAAAACTCCATGGGAATATTTTAGACAGATATTTGCCTGCGTTTACATTTCTTAACAGTGTATATTAAAATTAAATTTTGTTTGGATAAAAGATATAGTTTTTTAATTTCACGTTCTTCAATTCAGAAATAATTTTAATCATTCGGATGTAACTTATGGAAATTACACGAATCTCAGAGATTGGCCCCCACAGTCACTATATAGGTTAAGAAGAGGGCAGATATTATTCACACTATCCGCGATCTTTGTACAAGTATGAATGGATGTCGTTGTAGCTTATGTCAAATTTCACGAATTTTAGAGTTTGACTCTCATAGCGGCGATATTAGTTGCAAGTGTGTGTGTAATGCCATTTCATACTTCTTACACTATTTGTCGTAGGCACTTGGCGAAACACGCTTCACTTAACAAACACATTTTACTTTGTTTTTTCCGATTAGTAATGGTGTTAGTGTGATTGTTCCGTATATTGGTCTATTTTCAGAACTCTTGAATTAAATACATAATCGTAGGAAATTCTTCCATTTAGCGTCACTATGTGACAACAACTATGATAATCGACACTTACATACTTATTACTTATACACAATCAACTTTCCAACCACCCCATACTTTTCTTTCCGTTGCTGGATCGCGAATAAATTTGAATTTTAGACTTATAGATGGCAAATGTGTAAGAATCTCAACAATCCGTTTCGAACGGATGAGATTATTTGATATGAAAAAATCAGTCTTCTCGTCAGGTCGCGACGACTGATGTTGTATACAACATCAGTCGTCGCGACCTGATGAGAAGACTCATTTTTTACAATTTATTGGTGATAGATACATTTGTTGGTCTAATAGTTGGTGGCAATGATGGGGCTAAATTGCAACTTGTTCAATGTCCTCATTTTTGGTCTCGAGCATATTACGATTGATTATGAATTTTTTTCTTGTAACACGCTTTTTGACTTAAAAGTCTACTTCTACATTGGATGTGTCCCAGATCTGTCCTTTATTTTGAAATTCCGCCATTTCTGCAAATATATATTTTATTTGAGATGTTGCATAGGAATATGTACACAAAAATCGCATGTTGTTAATTTTAATATTTTTTTGGATAAATCCATCAGGCTAAAAGTGGAAGTCTCCCGAGTCAACTCCTCTGTTTTCTTACAGAAAATTCCCAAATTTTTCAATGATAAAGGATATTTGAAGAAATTGTTTACTGATTTGCAAGTTACATTATTTTTATCATAATTTATTATTTTGAAAATTTTATTGTTTTTGCAACAATAATTATTTGGAAAACACAAATCTAATTAAAAACTATTTTGAATATTTTCTTGTTTCCTTATTTATAGTCTATTATTTATTTGGTGAAGAGGCTGTGCTGCTTTTTTAACCAATTTTTTTTATCTGTTGCTTCAAGTTTCCAAATTTGAAAGCACTGTAATTATCCAGATGTGCAAATTTCTCTACGTCGTGTGCGATGTGGAGTCGCTGTGTACATTATAGAACATATTTTGATTTCCATATATAACATAGGTAACATTTCATTAAACGCCTTAAGTAAATCTGCGGCACACTTATAATTTACAATACAGTCCTTCGGGTGTCCTAATATTCTCGTAACACATACCAAAAGCAAAAAATGTTCATAGTACTTTTCTGCAAACATATTTTTAAATGCAACCATGCCACTATAGCAGAGCAACGTTTGAAATTCAGAAGCTTTTCCGTATTCGATTTCATTCAATGTGAATTGTTTTCGCAGAATTTCTCTTGGTAAGCACTTTCGAAAACTTATTAAATTTTCATTTATCCTTTCGATTGCGTTCTTTTTCAATGAGAATTCCTGTTTTCTCACTTTAAATCAGAAATCCAGTAAGGTGGCTGCGAAGGAAGAAAACATTTGATCTACTACATCCAATCTAGAATGGCTAAAAATATAATAAAACTATAAAGGGGACTTGTCAAAGGGCTACAACCCTCCAAACGAGAATTTAAATTATGCAAGAAAAGTTACCATATGATTTGTGAATCAGTTGTAATAGATAAAATAAAAAATCTACTTATTACGTCAAACATTGATTACATTTCAGCAATGTTTCATAACTCTTTACGCTTACCATTTCCTAAGTCACCCTGTTTAAATATAAAGATGTTCTTCACTAAATTGGAAAACTAATCTAAATAATACAGTTAAGCCAAGGTCTCTTTGAAACCATTCACCATGTCAAAATTTCTTTCCCAATCTTCAACTAAACAACTTGCTCTAATTATTATGTGAGCTGAGATACTGTTCAAGTTGTATCCTCTATATATTTACCTTTCTTTCAAATTGCTGAACTTAGACTCTAATACGCTAAATGCTACTTAGACCCACTATAAAAGAGTAATATATTTATTAGTTTGTAACGTAAAAATGATTCGAAACAACAATCCATTGTAGACAGTAACACCGGCCAATTCAGCTAAATTGCATAATTCAATTCCATTCAATTTAAGTTTTTAACAGAATAACACGCCACATAACTCAAACAACAAAAACGAAATAAACTACAATATTTAACTATATCATGTAGGTCTAGCGAAGTAGTTTTGTAAAAAAATAATTATAATTATGGGTTTGTGCATTGTATGTACTCTTCAGTTTATAATTTAATATTTTGGGATATCAGCAGTGGTGTATTGTAAATTTACTTGTAAGTTGCAATTTTTATGGCGACTCATTTTGTTAATTGGTTTCGATTTTGCGCGACATTTTGGTATTATACAGGTGTTACTGCGACTTTCATTTACCTATATAGTATAACACATGCTATTTATTGCTTTGAGTGTCATGGTCAGGTATTTTAACGATATAAATATGTATTTTTATGCAATCGACTGGAACAAAATAATTTAATTCTGCAAATTTGATGAAAACATCAATTTAACAACCAATGGAACTTTATTTTAGGATAATACTATATGGTTGTATTCGACACAATCATGTAGTATTTCATAGGAAATTTTAATTTTCAAGGGCCGTTTAACTTTTATAAATCTTAAAATTATTCTAGCATAGCAATGGGAATTATAAAGAAATAATCTACAAAAATTGTTAAATTGTTTACGAACGTGATTGGTCGTTGACCTGCTTTATGTTCAGTTTGATTTTAATACTAATGCCTCACTCAGGTCGATTTTTTCGGCTAAATTATAAACTAAACTTTTTGATGTGACCTTACGCTATTCGCCGCCAGGTTACAAACGAAAAGTCTCCTCGCGAGGTAACTTTTCAACTTAGTTGTCAAACGTCATTATTTGGTGCAAATGTGTTATTGCGTACAAATTTTTACATGACACTTGTGCTACACTAGTGAATTACTGAGCAATTTAATTAAGTTCATAATTTAGTCGAAAAAATCAACCTGGGGCACACACAGCATAAGTACTTTTAACCACAAACAAACACTGCACTATCTTACCAAATATTAAAACGGGAAATGTCTAGAACTCGCATCTATTTCAAATGTGAACGTATAAAATAAACAGAAAAACAGGCGTTGGGTTTGATCAACAACCATTGAAAATGCAAGAACTAGCGAGACACGAGGTCGGTGTCAACTACATAATGAAAATACTAGCAAAGAATATTTATTCTAGATCGAATATTGCATAAAGTCAGCCAACAGTCCGTCTAGGAAGATCAAATTTCGTAACAAAATACATACGTGAAAAGAGGAGTAAAGCATTATTATCGCTCTGTTAATTTTTGTTAGGACTTAATGGCGGCGGCATATCATTTACCTGAATAACATTCTCTAGTAACGACCGATAAAGATCATCCAAGATTGGATTTGAGTTAAAAGAAGATAATGACTTCCCAAATGTATCAAGAACCTGTGAGTCATGCAATGTTTTTTTTTAATTGGGTTTGAGGTATTTTCTAAAAAGATCTCAAACGTCTACTTATCAAATATATTATTTAATTAATATTACAATATTTAGTTCGTTTCATTTATCTCGATTTTGCAAATTTTAGTGATATATGTAGACTTTTGTGACAGACTGTAGGGTTCCACTAAAATTAGGGTTACCAGATAAAATTGATTAAAAATACGTACACGTCATGGAAACTTGTAATTGAGATTTACTGCAGACCATGTCAATAATAAGAAACTTCAGTCAGATGCAAATAACCGTTAGTGGTCATCGAATTTTCAGGATCAATTCATATTTAGAAATTCTACCGGAAATTGTCCAAACAGAGTGCAATTGAAGCTGACTGGTTTAAACTTAAACGTAACGAGTGAATTTAAATTTTTATGACTTGCAGTTTGTATTTGGTTGTAAAACCAAAGAGAGTAAGACAGACAGAGGTTTTTGTATGAACAGAAAATGTGTTTGAAAAATTTAATTCTCTTTAGTTTTAAGTGCAATAGAGAGGCAATTATACAAATGTTTGCGATTTTCATATTTCGCTCACCATTAAACGCAGGGGATTTCATTAATAAAAGATGGGGTTTCCAGAAATCACCCATAAAATGTATTTCAAAAATTTAACTTGTAAAAATAGAGTTGAAGTAATGGTTTTCTATTGCCAAGTGTGGCTGATATACACAGCGAATCCTAGTCTTATCAGGTTATATGCATCTAATTTTAACAATGTGACTAGGTTAACCTACTTCAACAGATTCACATAACGTGCGTAAACGGTTAGATATAACCGTTCTAGGACCAATTCTGGAGCAGAACTAAATTGTTTTTGGAATGCACAGTTTAGCACAATTAAACTACAGTAAAACATATACATACGTCAGAAATCCGCCAGACGGATACTCAGCAAAATACGAAAACCGTGGGATTTCCAAAAGGAATGAACGAGCATCATAAATTCGATCATAAAAATGCGTACTGAATTAAACTGTATTAAACACGTATGTCTGGCAACCCGAACTAAAATTGACAAGCAAAATTCTATTTTTAACGTGATAACGTATAATAACTATTGAATTCACCTTAATCCTGGTAATTTTTCAACCTTCAGTCCATTACGCAGGAATGAATAAAATAAATGGTGGTGTATGTAAAACAAAATTTTATTTCTAACCCAAGAAACCTATTTCAGCGTGTTTCTTGTTCGCTGTCAAAAATACAACAAGACTTTCAATTGAGTACACAGTTTAAAACCCACGTTCTGAGTTCCAACTTCTAATTTCATTGCCAAACATGAATAACAGGTGGCTCATCTAGCGTTTGCAATTTCAACTACCGGGTATTTGGAGTGTGACAACACTTACGTCATTCGTGTTATGACAGAAAATTAGTTTAATGTTTGATATTTGGGAAATGGGTCGCTTTACGCTTGAACAAATTTGGTAACTATTGAAAACTTATTTTCAAAGTGGTGAGTCTTCTATCCAAACTGTAAGAAATTAACGTGAAAAATTCAGTAGAAATGAAATGCGTACAAGGTAATTCGTGAATCAGTTTGTCAAGCGAGTTGAAACTGGATTGCTATTGGATAAACCAACACGAGTACGTGCATTTATAGTGCGTACAGCTGGGAACATTGCTCAGAATGTGTCTGAGCATCCATCAACATCAGCTCGCCATCGTGCTCAAGAATTGACCATTTCACGCAGTTCTGTGATGAGAATTTTGCATAAGGATCTCGGTATAAAGGCCCACAAAGTTTAATTAGTGCAGGAGTTGAAGCAAATTGACCATTCGCAACGTTTTCAGTTTTCTAATTGGGCTGTGGGACGATTGGAAGAAAATGAGCATTTTTTTACCGGAACATGATTTTTTCCGACGAGGTTCATTGTTACCTCAGAAGCCTCATGGAGAAGCCGATGCATCCACAAGGAGTGACTGTTTGGTGCGGATTTTGAACCGGCATCATTGGTACATTGTTTTGAAAAATCAGCAGGAGCCACCCTGACAGTCAATGGGGCCATGATAAACGAGTTTTTGTTATCCAGAACTTAAGAGGGGGACACACACGACATTTGGTTTCAACAGTGCACTGATTCTCTAAAAAACACGATAATGTGTAAACGAAAAAATAAACAAAATCACGCAGGATTGTTGTTGTAATTTGTGTAAAGTCGAAAAGCTTGCTATGGTTTTCACGTTTACACATTATCTTGCATTTTAGCGAATCAGGCTACAGGGCGGTGAAACTTATCACACAGCAAACAATCGGTCTTTTGCATACTTTCTTCGAAATATAATATTTTTTCGGCTGGATAGCAAAGACACTGTCTGCATACTGCATAACCATTTTTCTGATGGAAAGCTTCGGCTAACTTTAATAGGGTTAGCGAGATATTGTTTTTACATCGAGGTGAGATTGTAGTGATGAGGTGATTATTTTATCTCGGGACACGATTGAATTCCCCAAAACCACGATATTGACAAAACTACACGTATTTTGTCGGATTTATGTTTTATATGCTCTGATGAAAAAACCGTCGGTTCTCTTAGTTATTAAATTGGTCAATTTTATTTATTGAAAACACTGTTGGACAATTTAGATATTTTAATTTATTTTAATCACAAACATTTATTTTACTTTTCACTATAACCTTTTTGTATGTTGGCGTATTGTTTGCGTTCGCTGTATGCAAAACAATATGGTGGTTTTTCTTTTGTCGTTCGTCTATGATGACTGTCACGCTCCGGTGGTATGAGTTTGCATCTTTTTCCTATTTGATTCATGACAGCGGGTGCGTCCGGTTATGTGCACTTGTCAGCGTTTGTTAACAGGCGTGTTGGTGCAGCCACAAGGTTACCAAGACGTTCGGCAGTTTTTTTTCGACACTAATGAAACATTGAATGGTACAAGGGGTTAACAAATGCGTAGCAAAATATAATAATTCGCTAAGCTATTGGGATTATATTTTGAATATAAGTTCAAAGTATTTTCCATAGTTTTGTAATTTGGCCACCTGCCAAACGTTTTGGTACCAACAAAAGCGCCTGTTCGCTTTAACAAACACCATACCGTGGTAATCTGTTAAAATTAACAAACTAATAACCGTAGACTACGCATAGCTTTAACGACCGCTTGAATTTGTTTAATTTTACCTGCCCCTCAATATTTTGCCGATATTGATGATGAACGGGAGATAATTACCTCTATAACATATCTACTATATTCAGTTCATCTTACATTATATAAAATATGCCAAGTGCCTTTGTCCAATTTGGGTTCCTTAATTGCCTCAAAACGTATACATATTTCGAGATCATGAATTTTCTAAAGCAGCTTAAATCATGGTCAAGTTCAAATTTTATTGCATTAAAAAGATATCAATTTAAATTTGCGGTCCACACAGCAATAAAACATACACACATACATATTAATAATAATTATTAATTTTATATACAATTATGCTAATTTAAGAGACATAAAATTTATGTATTAAAACATAAGCAAAATAATTTTTAGTTTTGTTTTATATTCGTCGTTTCGTATGAATGAACATCAGTGATGTGAATAACCTATTACATCGAAATGCGGCACCGATTTTTATTTCAATTGATGCTATTGTTGGTATTTTTAAGATCTACTTTTGATTGATTTATTCGTTAATTGTTTATTTTACTCAAATTAGTTATAGTTTATACTCGCGTATGTATAAAAAATAGCAAGCACATCGTCGTAAATTGAATTGAACTGTGGCAAGTGTAGAAATGTTTTGGTACGCCTGCAAATTGTTATTCTTACACTCCGTGACATAAATTACTAACCTAATGTCCAAGTAAATTGAAACCACGATTTTTGAACCCACGCTACAAAACGCTCTTCGTGACTAATATACGGCAAAATAAAACGGTTAAATAGCATTATTCAAGTTTAAACTTTCACTTAGTCTTGAACATAACAATGCGGTTAAGAGTTTATAATGTGTAAATGAAAAAATGTATGATCCCAACGCAATAAATAAATTTGATTCATAAATCGGTTGGGGAGCTTTGGGTAACCAGAACCTAAACATTTTTATTTAGTTGAAGTATTAAGGTCGGTATTTATTTATGTGTGAATCAATCAGCAGATTTACTAATCGAAAATAGACAATTTCACTTTTCTGTTGACAAACATTTATTGAGGAATTCAACAAAGGAACCATTCTTCTTTGAATGTCGTTAATAGAAATTTCATCGGTTACAATAATCGCTTTACCCGAGTTAAGATAAGTAGACTTTACGGAACTCATATATGATTCATAAAAGAAGTTTCGTTTTGATTTTCTGATTCATAATTTTTAGTCTATTACAGCATTATCCGGCGTTATCTTATCCGCGATATCGAATCAGGTGCCCAATTTATTATAATGAAATCGAAGAACTGAAGGCCAACGAAATCGAAAGTAAATAATTTCTTGAGAACCAAATAAGAATTCATCAATATTTTCTTATCGTACAAACACTAAAATTGAACACCACCAAATCTGGACAGAATTTTAATCATTTGACATAAATATAAACATTAAATTGTAATAATAAAAATACCTACACTGTATCCAAGACAAGATGATCTAATAAAATACAAATGTTAGATTTGGATCAGTATGCACTTTCGGTGTAGCGGTCGCATTCTTAAAATGTGCTATATGGCTCTTGAATCGTAATTCTGTATAGCGCAAGCCAACAGATTACGACAATAACAAACCAGCATACACGATGACCTTGAGTTTATTATTATTTTTATAAATTATTTAACAAAACAATAATAAAGGTAATTGAATAATGTTGCATTTTTGATGATGTAAATTGGGTAAATTTTATAATAAATTTTAATACTCAACCTTATATATGTACATGAACGGTGGCTGTCATACCAGCAGCTGGTAAATTATAAACGAGTTGAAGAACTCACGCTAAATACTAATCAGTCAACACAGCCAAAGTGATATATTGAAAATTTCAAATTTCCTTCGATGCCGATATTTTATAAATTTGTTGGTACTTATAGATATCACCAAATGACTTACTTGCCGAAATTAATCAACACCACACAATGTGTTTTATTTGTTTTGCAAATTTCAAATCATGAATTCTTAAAGCTTTTAGATCACAAATTTTGATACTTTAAATCTTGCAAGCGCCTTTGTGTTGTTTCATGAAACATGAACTGAACTGGATCAGACCAAGCGTCAAGAGACACAGCTAAAATTGTTACGATCATGGCCTATTGATATGGCTGACATTAATTCCGCGTGGATTGGTCTCGTGGGCGAGACAGTAATACAGCGTAGATTGGTTAATTAATGGTTAAGAGTGTGGCATCCTGATTGTTAGAATTTTGGTAACATAGGAGTAATAAACTTAATGAGCCAATCCGCACGGGTTGTTAAGAAGCAGTATCATTTTCATTTCTTTCCCCGTTTACCTATGAAACCGGTTTTAATTGCGACTCATTTTGCAATAAATTTATTTTTTCTGTGAAGCAGCTTCAACACAAATAGAAAAGAAATAAAAAAATTTAAGGCCATTTTTGAGATGTAGATTTTAGTTTAAATTTTATTTTCGAAATAGCAGAATAAAACAATACAAAAAAAAAATTGTGTTTAAATATAAAATAATAATTACGACTTAATTTAAAGCATGAAGCAGACTTCATTTGACAACCCGTGTGGAACGGCTGAATAGCGTGCGGTCATAAAATTTCAGAAAAATAAAAAACATGTTAAGGCAAAGTTAGCCTATACATATAAATATAGGTGCGATGAATGCAAGGAGTGAGTCCTAAGTTAAGTGGGAACTATAGATAGAATAAAACAAATAAAAAGAATGACGTAAGAGAGCGAGGGATAGGATTTATAAGGGGTGTTTTTAAGCCCGATAGGACTTGAAATTGTAAAAAATAACACAAAAAATTAAATTGTAATCAAAAAATTGTTTATTCGAAAGATCAATACATGGCATTAATATTTGAAAATGATTTCGGACATACGGGCACCACACCGTGGCTGTTCTTGACGAAACGCATTCTGGACGTCCAATTTTGGGCCACTTTTTCGAGCACTGCTGGCCGTATGTCATGAATAACACGAACAATGCTGGCCTCCAAGGCGTCAGTTGTTGCTGGTTTATCAACATAAACCAGTGACTTCACGTAGCCCTACAGGAAAAGCGAATTGACAGGTCCATTTCTCGAAATTAACTTATCGCCAAATTTGGTTTTAATAAGTCGATGGTTGCGGTCACGTAGCGCCATCCTGTTGAAATCGCATCTCGTCCGGATCAATGTCACAGTTTGACGGATTGCTTGCACAGATGGACGATTATGTGCGCCATAAAAATCGCGATGTCGTTTATAAGTTGCGCGAATCGACGACTGATTTTCAAAGTAAATTTTAATAATTTTGTAGCGTTGTTCAAGCGTGAGTATATTAATGATGATTGGCCAGAGTATACTGAGATCTGCCAGAGTATAATTTACATAAAAATTGAGTTTTTTGTTTTATTTTTTACTATTTCAAGTTCTATCAGGCTTAAAAATACCCTGTATATATTCGACCACCTTCAGAATAGTAAAATTAAAAAGAAAAACAAAAATTGCGTTTTATTTTCGATCAATTTTGTTGAAAAATAATTTTCACTACACTGAAGAATTGTGTTTTTCTAAACCTAACCTAAAAAAATAATTTATCGAATTGTGGTAACTTAAACCGCACATAAATAATTTTTATAATTTTAAACAAATATATTTGTTGATGTATAATAAATGTATACTCAAAACTATTGTAGTTTCACTCAAGATTTTAGGAAATATATCAAAAAATATTAAAAAAATATACGTATGAAATTAATATTTTAAGTTATCTATAGCCGAAAAGTCAAATTGGAATAATACTTTTTTGCCTACGTGTCTTACGTTATTCTTGTTATTTTCTTTATTCCATCTATAGTTGGCCCATTAGTCTTTGGTGAGTTAAGCCGCAGCAACACGAATGCAAATATCGACCAATTTGTGTATCTCATTAATTCTTCTTTCATTTTATCGATGTAATCTTTACCAGACAACGCTAATGATGGAACAGTATCTAACTTAATTCTGCCGGTAATCGCAGATAATCCCCAATTATTTTGGCTGCTGTAACCCTGGTAGAATCATGCATTGCTGATCTATCAGGAATAATTGTATAGTCGATCCCAGTCGCACCGATATTTTACAACCTTTGATAAATAATAGTAGCGGCTAATCCAGTTGTTAATTATGGCAACGACCGTTGTAAGTATCCTAATTGGGTATAAGATATACTTTTGGTAATTTGCAGAAATAGTTCATTATTACTCGAATGGTCTCGCGACGTCCATGCCTTTTCTCTCGAATGGCGTGCCGACTTTACCTTGATCCTCGGCTTTTTCATGTAGGCCCTTTGACTGCTGCACGTTCGAGAATTTTTTACTATAATTTTTTTCTGTTTCTGGCCATATAAGTTCATTTTAGTTTCTGGCGATTATCTCAAAGACCCCCACAACTATTAAAAACAACCGTGCGTGTTGGCTAAGCTATTAGTCATATAACCGTTCGAATTGTTTGGAGTTTTTGAGATATTAGCCATAATCTGAAAGTTAATTATTTGGCAGCAAAACATCAAAAACTTACTTAACGAATTCTAAACTATAGTCTCCCTTATTTTTATTTCTGTCCAAAACTCACTTTAGAATCTCTAACCAATATTAACCAAAAGTCGTTAAGAAATACCGGAGATAAACGGAACATTGTAACATTTCAATTTACACATTTTGATAAATTCTATATACCGTGTTTTCTTCGGATGCAAATCAATTTGTCAATTTAAGAAACACTTCTAAAATTTCATTCCGCTGGAATGTGTTCTTTTGTAAAAAAAAGTGGTGCAAAAATGAATAAAATATTTCCGGTGGTTATAAAATAACAGTAATTTTCGTTTGTGAATTGAGATAGTGCTGTCATTTGTGGCGAGTAACGTAATTTCTTGCAATATTGATAGAGATTCTTCTCTCGCAAGATTGATAGAGCTGTTCATGAAAGATAGTTTCTATCAATTTATTAGTTTATTATCCAAATGAATTACGTCTATTGAAACATAATCCAACAATCAGTATATGGGAAATGATTTCTACCAGTTGCGTAACAAGTCCTTCTTAAGTAATTCTTTGTTGCTTCGCTGAGCTAAAGCCGGGAATATTCTTTAAAAGTATATTCTTACGTATTGCTTTGGGTATACACAACGTTTCTACTTAAAAACATATCACGTTCGTAAATTTGATTTACACGTAGAGATGGTTATTTTTAAAATGAACCATAGTTCCTAGAAATTGATAAAATTTAAAATGTCTTAATTTTATATTTTGCGTTCTGCTTATTGTTAATTAAATTTAACGATTGACCTTTTGACATTGCAATGCTCGTTTAGAAATGCCTTATGATATTTTGTTGTGTTCGCTGTTTCGCGAATTTTGTAATTTTTCTTAACATTATTGATTTAAATTGCTGCAACACATCTGCAATCATTATTGCGTTCGTACCATGTCTGTATGTTCTTATATAAAACAAACATTTAATTAGTGCAACTTCAATTTCAAAGAAATCCATACTAATTAGTAAGTTACTTAATTATATAAATGTTTGAGTAATAATAGCGGTTTTATATGGCATACGAAGTGTCTTATAAACACTTATTTGTTTTGATGCTTTAAATATAAAAAAAACGAAAGAATCAACAAAATTAACAGTTAATTCTTGTTACCAATTTTTTCGGTCTTGTAGTTTTTTGCAAAAAAATGAGGTCTCAACTATGTACCGGTACCTTAAAGAAAGCATTATGCAACAAACAAGAAAAGTATGAGTAAATATAAATGTAATGAAATTTGTGCACAAAGGGCTTGTGGTTGTCTTTATTTAAAGCAGCGTCATCATCATTCCATTGCACCAAATCCACTTCAACGCGACTTAATATTTTGATTAATGATTTTTCGTCTTGTGGCTGATGATAATGAATAAAACTCGTTTTGTGGTTAGAGTATTCCACCGCATATTCTCTTATTAATATTCAATGGTTGTAGAGAAATAATAAATAAAGAAATGAGTCATCTAAGACATCAATCGTATTTTAGCATCAACAATAACTAAATAAATTGGTATCACACATGATTTATTCGCGTAATTAGAATTTATATGTAATGTGTGACTGTGTGTGCTAATTTGTTCCTATTCGCGTCAATATCTATCCTATTCGATTGTACAGTATTTTAAATTTTTAATTTTTAAGATTATTAGGTGTGCTCCATTCAGATAAGCAAATGGTAGAACATAGAACACTACTCCAGAACTAAATACATACAACATTTCTAGTTTGTGCATTATGATTGTACATAAAATGTACTTTAATTATCTACTTTGCTTAAAATTATTATCATCACCGAGCTTTACAAATTAGCAATGTTCCTGTTCACCACTACATATATTAAAATGATAAACCTTTTCTTAGTATCAGCTAGTTGAAAACTTGAAATATAGGTCAAACGTTTATAACTATTAAGAAAGTTTAGAAAGTGTCCTAATCTAGCATTAAGCGTATTGCATTGGTAAAAGTGGATTAGGATTTAGTTTTGGATTTATAATTTTCCAAATCAACAGCCATTTTCGGATTTAGTTTTTGGCTTCAAAGTTTGTAAGTAAAAATGAGTTTTCTTATGTATATTTGCATATTTCGTGGCTTGATTAATATTTTAATTTCATTTTATAAACATTTATGTCGATTTTGTAGTTTGAAAAATCACTTTGAATATTTTAGTACAAAGCTTTAGTACTAAAAATTGGATTGGATTTACGTAAATGCAAAAGCATTTAGGATTTAGATGAATTTATTCTGCCGTGCCACACTTTGATTCTTTCGTCGTGATTCTTTCCTCGTTCTCTTCCCCTTCATCTATAAACTAACAACAGTTTGTAGGTCAAGGGGAAGGAAACGAAGAAAGAATCACCACGAAAGAATCCAAGTGTGGAATGGCGGATTTGGGTTAACTTTTAATGCGATTGTTGTTGTAAATGACCAATGCTCTGGAAATTTGTTTTATTACTGGTTACCTAAACGAAAATAAGCCTAAATGTATGTAAAGCAAAATTAGACAATAAGGTGGATTATCAGGTCGAATTTTATTTAGTCGAAAAATTGGTTATAAAACTTAATTACGGTTATTGCAACAGAATTCATTTGAAACTAGATAGAATTCTCCGGGCCCCATTGGTGTGAGAGTTTCTAATAAAGGTTGCTAGACACTCAATAGGCAAGAGGCTGTAAGCTGACCTTTTTTCACTTATTCTACCTCAGGTCTTTAACTGATCATTACTCATAGTAACTTAACATAATTTAGTAAATTAAATTCCCACTGGGGTAGGCTACGTATCTGATGGCTATGGTTCTTTTTTAGGGGTCCTGCGTTTGGCTAACTAACTCAACCAGAACCTCCAGAACATTAATTGGGATTTGCAACAACGACCTTGGACTCTAAATATGGACAACGATTAAAATTTTAAAATCTTTTCTGAGTAAACCGCCCACGTAACATATTACACACGTGCCACTTCAATTTCTCATTTGCAAACGTACATGCCCCAACGGAGGTGAAATCAGAACATATTAAAGACACTTTCTACGACCAGCTTGAAATTGTTTCAAAATGAAATTCTCCAACACGATGTAAAGATTGTTTTGGGGGATTTCAAAAATCTAAATCTAGAAACGCAAGTCTGGATTAGAATTGTCAAGCTTCAATTAAAGGAAAGAATCGCACACTTAAACGAACCACCTTTCAACTAACAACAAGGCAATCACACAACGACTGCAAGGGTGCGAGGATTCACTTCAACCGACTGCGTAGAAGGACGAAACGTCAATAGCACAAAAAACAAGTGCCTAAAATCATAAATGCCAGTTTAAAAGACAGATATCGCGTTCTATAAAAGAAATCGTCAACGACTTTGATTATTATTTCTCGTCACTCTTGACCAGAAAGGTGATATCCTAGAGCGAGCAACCAACACCATTGTATCAATCTGATATCATTTTAAAAATAACACCTAGCTCGCTCCATCTTACGATGAAGTGCGAGGCATCATATCAAAAATGAAAAATTATAAGGTGAGGATGGCATTCTCTAACGAAATGCTCAAGAAAACAGGATGTAGTTGAATCGAAAAAACATTAAAATATATGCTGCTATTAAAGAATTCATTAAGATGAAGACAAACTAAAGCCGATGAAAGACAGGCTAAATTCGACGAGACGATCACAATGATAGCGCATTTGGCGCTACACCCAGAAGAGCAGTAACAACTAGCAAATATGTCAATTGTGCAAGTAACAGCGTATCATAAAATTTTATCAGACTGCATGGACTAATTTGTATACGCAAAAACTGCGCTGAAGACAATTTGACGTTCGAAGTGTGGTACCAGCGATACGAAACTATATCTTTATTGCCGAGGCAGCTACCGTGACAGCAGAAATAAGACACAGTGAAAGAACTCAAATGCTTTCTCGGTCGAAAAGAATCACAGTTCTGGTGAAGATTTTTCCAAGTATGAAGCTCGAGTGGACCTGAAATTAAGCAATTTGCAATCTCGAACTTTACAAATTGCACGTCTAACGATTTCAAAGTATTGATGTTTGTGCAAGGGTGCAACGCCGCAAGATTCTCAGACGTTGGAGAAACGTCTTAATATGTTGGACAGCCAAGAGATGCAACACGAAGCAACTGGCGGATAATGTAAAAATGACATTGTGAGACGTCGACAATATTGCGACATGATTAAGCAGCCTTAGGTTTTGGCAATGCACTAGAAATCACAGTGGAACGGCACCAAAGAAACGCGGAACAGAATTCTAAATAACCAAGAAAAGAAGCAACGAAATTATAGTTCCCGTGTAGAAAGTGTGGGGCAATTCATTCGCACAGTAATTACCAATTTCACGGAAAATAATGTTTAGGTTGCACGCAGGCTGGCCACAAGGCAGATTATTGTGAGTCAGCTGCATCAACACGATGCTTCAGCGTGGGACGACGATACTTCAATTCACGTGGAAGCCTTGATGTTTGCCCTTTTTCCGTCTCGGCTGGACAGCGCGATATCGAAATTGCAACTCGATTCCGGATCTGAGTGGATGGTTATCTCTGAGGGCAATCGGGAGCTGCCAGAATCGCTGGTATTGCCCGCATAAATCAAGATCAAACAATGAGCGCTTCGAGGACCCAATTAATATGCTTGAAAAATTTACATCACGGTTGAAATTGTACGGCCGAGAAAACGTTGGAACTTGTTACGTAGCAAATTTAAATTTCAATGTGCTCGAATGTGATTGGATGGTGGATCTGAATCTTTGGAGCGTGTTCATTGTGAGCGTCTGCATTAAAATTGAGCAAATCAATCACAAAAATGGGTTTGTCCAACAAAAAGAAGACATCTTTAACACTGAATGCCTCGCTAGCACTTGGAGTGATCGAAAATGAGCTCAAGGGATTACAATTATTGGGAGTAATGAGGCCGATCGACTATTCGGAGTTCATCTCACTACTGGTAGTCGTCTAAAGAATGCGCCGATTATTGAACAGTGTTGAATGACTTACTGAATCCAAACAAGTATTCCCTCTACCAAACGCCAGAAGAAATATTCACGAAGTTGAGTCCGTGCTTTCAGCAAAATAGGCCTATCCGTCGTTTTCTTACAGGAAGTGATTGTTGACGAATAAAAAAATCTCATGACGATCAACCCCCATTCTGGCTTATTTTAAGAAAACCGTCTGCATGGCAGCACCTGGCAATTTTCAACAATTAATCGAACAATGATGAACGGAGGTAAAGGTAATTTTCCTATCATTGACGATTTTATTGCTGAAGGAAGTGACAAGAAAGACCATTTTGACAATCTTTTTGAGGCATTGATCGCGCGCATCCATGATATGGTTTTCGGTTTTAGTTCGAAAAGTGTTAATTTATTCAAATGTGATGACTAAATCCCCAGAAAACCGAGATGCTGAGGTGACACTTGCAAGCATTCCTAGGAGTAGTTACGCGATACTGCGAATTCGTAAAACTCCTGAAAGACCTACGTGGGCTATTAGACGAACTGCTGTGGAACGATGTAAAATTTGAGTGGCAACCGGCACATCAAGAAGCTTTTGAGAAGCTTAGGAACGTGTTGCGGCCCATCATGTATGCCACGTCGTCATTTAAAAGGCCGCGAAAAACTTTCCGCAGATCCAGCGAGAGGGTTTGGTATTACAGTTCGCTCTAAAAAAGCTTCATCGGTGAATCTACGGTCGCAAGTTTGAGCTTCAGACCATCATTAACCGCTATTGGTTATTTTTGGATCGAAGAAAGGCATTCATTCCGGTTGCAGCGATATGCACTCATATTGCTCACTTACGATTTCATCATCTAGTACGTACAGAAAGTTTTGCGTTCGCAGTTTTCATCTAGCGATTAATTGCCGGTTACGAGAAATCGGATGACGAAATTGTCATTGTGACTTTGAGAAGCGCAAACTGTATCGCATGGTGTTTCGCAATTGATGCAGTAAAACAGAAGCCAGATATTTGAGGCAGTGCAGTACGAAACTAGTTTATGCAAAACATTGTCAACGGTCTCCTTCCTCAGACAACGGAGCCCGAGATTCAGTATTGCGATGATCTTGCACAGTATCAGTGGATATTGCAGGTAATGGTGAAATAGTGCTTTTGTTTTGTAATGATGACGTAGAAGATGAACAAGCGGGTTTGTGAAGTTGTTGTATCTTTGAGTCGCTGTTAACGTGGTGATTAGTTCATGTTCGCTGTTTTCTTCCACAAAATCCGACGTGATATCGTCTAACTTGATATATCAGATGTGAAATAAATGGTGCCAAACTCTCCGAAATCCTTTCCAATTTCGAGACCGATTCATAAATCTCGTCTAATTTATTGATATTGTTGTCAAATATTTCGTTGATTACAAGTTGTCTACGGTTTTGATGAATTTTGGAGAGTATTTCTCGATCTTGAAATTTGGTTCGAACCTCATACCTTTAATGCTTTACTAAAGGTGTTATACTAATTGATTAGTTATTAATTAATTAGTAACTAATTAGTTTAGCTTTATATACGCTTTATCGTTTAATAGTGCTTGTCTAAGTGGAATAATAGTTGTTTTAAAACTGTTTAATTGGCGAATCCAACCAATGTTTTGACTTATATACGAACTGAATGGTTTAATTTACCCCTGAAGGGCGGTTATCAGTTTGAATTTCAGTTCAATTAGTACAGCGAAAAGGAGAATGTGCGATTCTTATAGTGATATTTGGAGTGATATCGCCATCAAATCCATCGACTTATCGTAGCCAACACCACTGATAAATGAATTAATCATTAAATAACACGAAATTGGGCCTGTTTTTGAAGTAACCCTTCAAATGAATATCAGCGAATATATGCCGCCATGCAAATTCCTATGATGTATGAACTTAAAACTAATTTTCGTAAAATTTGTAATTGAAAAATCCGCTCTAAGGTGGCCTGTGGAGCTAAAACAAAAACGAAATTGATTCTCATAAAAATGTGTTTATGTATTAAAATCAGGCACAGGTGACTGGTCTCGTAAAACACGAACCTGAAAAACGTATTTTATATTGTAAGTGTGTTAATTCGTATTCGCAATTCTAAACAACTAGCTGACATCTGATGAACAAAACACGAATCGCAGTTTACTATGAAGTAAGGGGGATGAAAACTGTCAAAACAATAGATTTGACCTTTCACGTGCCCCTTGTAGACGTACTCGTAGAAACCAACAAAATTGCGAATAGCTTAAACGAATTAGAAGTACTGCCAATACTTGCAGAATTAAAGAAGCTTAGAGTATGCCTATGGGAGCCCAAATGTGCTATTGTAACATATTCAAGATGACTAAGATTAAACATGTAGCATCACGAGAAGCCAATCAATCCAAAATAGAGGGCTATCCGCCAAACATCGGTTTTTTTGTTTAAGTATTTTACAAATTTGTAATTGACGATTGGTAAAGTAGAGAAAACACCACCTACTGGAATAAAATAAACCTGTGATTCCATCTAAAATATGACCACCAGCGCTCACGAAACGACTAAAAATTGGTAAAGCGGCAAATTTTAATAGTTGTGATTTCATGTAAAAAAATGTTTAAAATCACGGCTCCAATCGTCAATCGTTCGTGATTGAGCAGACTACTTAGTGACCTACTACTTGCTGCACTCACAAGAATTAACATTTTCGATTTCTTATGTTTCACTGCTGACTAAAACCTCACCCAGTGAAAACTTAAGAGCTTAAGTTGTACTCCGTTTGGACCACTTAGGAGAGCGGTACGGCCACCAACATTTTAGAGGTCAGTTGTTTATTTGTGACGAGAAGCCTATACAATTTTGGTAATTGTAGCACTAACCGAAGTGGTGCCACCGGCGTGTAACTTAAGCTTTTAAGTCGTGACTGGTTGAAGCATAATACACACAACAACTACTTGCACGTATTTTGCTAGTCAATGTAATTTGGCTTAAGTGATAGGGTTGAAAGCTTGTTCAACTTGTACATGTGTTTCAACAATCGTACTTTAATTTTAGTACATCTAGCTGTTAACAGATGGCATTACGAGCATTGCAGAAAGCTCTTTTGAAAAAAAAAATACTGAAAATATTTTTGTAAGTTGATAAGTGATTTAACAAAACGTTAATTTTAATATTCTTTTATTGATCTGAGGTTATCTAGTTATTTAATAAAAAATCGGCTAATCCCCCAAAGTATTCAAAAATATAGGAGATGGATTCTGTAATTTATTCAACATTTACATTTTAATTTTACGTATACACATATATGTAACACATAGTTAAATAAATGAATAAGTAAATACTTTTGGATTAAATAAAGCCCACGTTTTAATTAATCCAATTCTGTTCCGGTTAAATTGAATAATGTAATTTGCATTAATTTATAGATTTGTATGAACGAAAATATTTGTTGGTGTATGTTAAGTGTGTTTTGCAACGCTAGTACGACTGTCATCCATCTGTCATTTTATCCAAAGAAAGTAAAGTTGATATTCGTAGCAATCCATTTAAATTAAAATAAAACAAATGTTTCTAGTTGCTGTAACTGGTGGTGTTGGTACCGGAAAATCTACTGTATGCAAAGTGTTTTTCGATAATGGGATACCCGTAATTGATGCGGATTTAATAGCACGGCAAGGTTAGTAAAACATCCAACCAAGAAATATTTTCTTTTGATTTTCCATCATTTGCACTGAGTGTTTAAGTAAAATTTCTCCTACATAATTTGAATTTTAATATTTTTTACAGTTGTCGAGCCCGGTCAATCAGCATGGTTTAAAATTCGTAAAGCGTTTGGCGAGGTTGTGTTCAAAGAAAATGGGGAATTGGACCGGGTCGCTTTGGGACAAATTATTTTCGATAATGTAGAAAAACGAAAGATATTGAATGAAATAACACATCCGGATATTCATCGGACAATTTACCGCGAGGTTTTTAAATATTTTCTGATGGGACATAATTTTATAGTTATGGAATTACCGCTTCTTTTTGAGACGGGCATTATGTTAAGCTACATACATAAAGTAATCACAGTGATCTGTGAGGAAGATATCCAATTAAGCCGAATTATGGATAGAAATGGATTTTCAGAGGCTGATGCTAAAAAACGTATATCGTCGCAAATGTCTTTGGAAAAGAAATGTGAACAGTCGCAGTTTGTTATAGAAAATTCAGGTAGCCTCCGTGACATGGAGGAACAAACGCTGAAAATATTAAATATATTACTAGATTCAAATCATCACTGGAGAATACGAAGCTATATTCTAGCAACGGCTGCGGTTGTTTTTTCTGGTTTGGCATGGCTGATAAATTATAAGTATAAAATATTGTCGCAATGAAAACGGCAATCAAATCCGCCGTCTAAAGAAGCAACTGCCATACAATGACAATTTTAAACATGGATATGGTTTAGTTTACATAGTTATGTTAGAAAAGCTAAGCTAAATGTGTATTTAAATGAACTCATTACAAAACACAATGTAAGACATTTTCTACAATGTGGTGTTTGTAATTTTCATATTTTTATAAAGTTTAGTTGTTTGTTAATTTCATTCCTTTTATTTTAATCTAAATAAAAATATATTAATTAACTCGACAATGTATAAATAAATATATCTAATAAAATTTAGTAATCAACACAATTATGTATGTGAATTTATTTTATATCGATATTTTGTACATAAAGATACTTACTTACATGAGTACATACTTATAATTCTTCACTTACATTGCTTTGGTAACAACTCCAAGGTACCTAAGGTACCATACAATTTTGTTTGAAGCCCACCCAACCCCATTTAGATCATGAATTTTTGAAATTTTTAAAATGCCCATCTTCTTCGTGCCAAATTTAAAATTTGTAGGTGCCACCATGTAATAATTGCATACACCCTTAGATCATATCACAACTTTACTAGGCTCCTTTCTGTTGTGCAATTGTCCAATATTTCAATCATTGTAACAATTTTCACAGCTCAATGCGGTACCCCAAAAGTACGATTAGCATAAATTATCGAAAATATACAATTTTGAAAAATCAGGAACAAAAATAATTGTGACTATTTGACGCGAAAATAAAAAGCCAAAGTCACAAGACTTACATTAGAAGAGCTTAGACAGTCACCATTCATTGTAGCGGCCATCAGAATAAAGAATTTGGATGATAACACCATTCATTGTAGCGGCCATCAGAATAAAGAATTTGGAGTTGGTTTTCTGATTCAAGGCATCAATAACACCGCACCACGACATTAAAATCATCGTGGCTGACTACATCGTCCACCGGTTTTAACTGGCTTAGCGCGTCACCACACAAAAAGACGTGGAGATCCAACGATGGAAGAACGGAAAACCAAATCGATCATGTCATGTTCTCCAAAAGACATTCCTACAGCACATCCAACGTTAGATCCTACATACAGGGGTGCCGACATGGACAGCGATCATTTGGCTGTTATATTCAAATATAAGTCATATACATTCAACAGGCAAGCTGGTCTTTTGTTCATGCGATGGAATGTCGATGCTTCAAAAGATTAAACATCACTAAAGTTACCAAACAGGTGCCACTGATTCTAGACCAGCACATTAGTATTGTGAACCTCCACTTAACATCCAGGAGTAGTAGCAGGAAATTAAAACTAAGGGTTTCACAGCCAACGTTATCTCTACATTGTCCGCTGAAAAATGCGATGAAAATAGGTGGATGATATAAGTCAACACTAAGGACCGAAACTCTGCAAACATTGGCGTCAAAAAGGAACCACAACACAATTAAGGTGCCTGGTTTAATTGTTTTTGATGTTCCTGATCTGCATCAAACCAGAATTTTGAAAAATTATCGGTGATTAAAGTTTCTAACGCAAATCGTGCATTCGCAGCAAAATAATGGGTATTATCCTCAAATTGTGTCCATATAAGTTCCGAGAGGTTAAAATCGCCAACGACAAAACCGCATATAATCAAAAATGAAATCGATAGTATCTACGAGGAGCTGAAAGGTCTCCGCATGACTGTTCCATATGTTCTGGCAATGAAGGGAAAAATAATTCAAATTTTTGGTATTGTGTATAAAATGAGAGGAGTTAAGAATTTGTATCGAAAACGAATTTCGCCGGTTCACTGCATAGATAGAACTCTGTGAGAATATGCTTGTGGCTTAGAATTATAACGAGTTTGAGTTGCAGTACCAGTGTTTTGGTTGATTAGCCCCAACATTTGATGAAAGATGTAACTTTTAGCCTGGATCGAAAGATTTTGGAGATCTCGAAGTCTAAAGAGGCTAAGCACGTTTCATGTTTCCATTTTTAAAGCGTTGTCAGTGTACAATTTCCCAGGTTTGTTTGTGATGAATCTGATTTGTTAATCTTCTCCCGCCGCTCTTACCTCAATAACAACTGCACAGTTTGATTTTCCAACTAAAATAAAACAATCTGCTGCGCTGTTTGGTGTGCTCTACTATACACATTCGATTGTTTGGAATATGATGGACTCTTATTCTTTATGAATGAAAGTAGACTTCCCAAATACTCGATTATCAAGTACTTTAAAATGTGATCTCGATAATAATCGACTAAACGGTTATTTGAAAAAAATGAAACAAATATAGTTTTTTTAAAGCTTTAATTATGAAACAAAAACTCATGTGCAAACAATAAAAATATACGAATAACAGTATAAAATTCAAAATCATCACTAAGAATATATAAGTGAATTAAAGATTTCAAAGTTCAATCTGGTTCGCAATTTTGTTTTAACCATTCCAGCAGCCGAAAACACACGTTCAGTTGCAGTTAACGTCGGTCTAATAGTTAAAAAAGCAAGATACAATATATACCAGCTGCAATTTGTTCTTGTATAGAAGGGTTAGATTCTTCAGAAATTTCGATTTCGTCTTGGTCTGATGAATCTTGAGGAAAAATTGTTTCCATAATCTTCACTACTAACAATATTGTTGCATTCTTTGATGAGTATTTGAATTGTTCGGTTGACTTAGGAATATTTTCACAATCGAGGTATATTAGTAAAGTCATCAAGACTTCATCATGGCGTTCGTTCATTCTTTTCTTAACTGTAGCTATAGTAAATTTGCACATATGGTATTTTGTTTTCCTTTAATTTATTAAATATGCATTTGTGAACACCTTCAGATGTTATTAGAGTTGCATCATTTTTACTTAATTCGGTAACCACCATTCCTATAGGCGTTAAAACTTCCAAAAAACTGTTTAGTAGAGTAATCTCGTTATTGCTAACAGTAGCCAAATGGATTTCTGTAAGTGACTCATTTAAGCTATCAACTATATATATAAATCGTTTCAACATTTTACACATTGAACTCCAACGAGTTTTTACTACGTCGAGAATCCGTTTCATCTTCTTTTTCGCTGGGTTAATAATTTTTTGTTACAAAATAGAGTTTTTTTAAGTAGACCGCTCAAATATTAGGATTGTATCCCTTATTTTTTGCACTTCTTTATTTAAATCATGAGATAACGATAAAGCAGTTTCACTTCCTTCATGTTAAAGATCACAATCCGCAAAACATTTCCTATCTAAACAAACATCCTTATTAGTTGAATGATCATCATCTTCAATGTCATCATCAACAATATCATAGAAATGTTCTTCATTTGCTTCATCGTCCTCGATTATATCAATGTTACACTCCATATTTTTCTTATAAAAATAGTTCATTATAGCCAAACGTGGTTGTGGCACAGCTGGCTAACTAGATTTATCATTTCACCATGCTAAACATCATGAATTGTGCTAAGTGTGAAGCTAATGTGTATAAGGACAAAATAACATGTTCTGGATGTTGCCGTAAATTTTTCCATTACGGTTGTGTGAATGTTGATCGTTCGGCTATTAAGTGTTGTTCGAAATACTCCAACATTTTTTGGTTTTGCGATGAGTGTCGTGACCTTATGACCAACCGAACATTTTATAATATTATTGCGGATTCCTCAGCAAATACTGCTCAGAACTCATATTTTGAAGTTTTGAAGGAAGAGATTTCTACCAATACTATAATAGGTGAGATTATAAAGAAACTCAATAGTTCAGGCATTAGGTGTGCTGAAAAAGTTGCTGAGTGTCCTATCGTTGGATTATCGGCATCAAGTGATTATGCTGTACTGGGAGCGTCATCGACACCTACTGTTGATGTTTGCAAACTTACACCTAATTTAGGTAAGATCTCGTCATTGAATATGGCTTCAACGATTTCAGTTGAGTCTACATCATCATCTGCATCATTTGGTACCATATCTTATGCTGAAGCTGCTGCATCTATATTACCTTGTTTTGAGATTCCATTGATTTCCTCTGGAGCCTCGAGGCCACTTGCATCAATTTCGATGGTTAGCCGTCGGCAAATTGTTAACAAATCTTCCGTTGCTCATGTTGCTAACAGTTCATCATATAATCAAGACAGAAGAATTTGTGGGATTGTAAACTTACCTGTTGATATTAATATCAAAACTGTTCCTCCAAAGTGTTGGTTGCACCTCTCAGATTTGCCCCGGATACTGCTGAGTGTAATATATTAGCAATGGCTAATGCTTGCTTGGGAACGGACTCCTGTAGTTTTTCTAAGCTGATTCCAAAAAAGTTCAATGAGAATAGTTTAGAGTACGTGTGCTTTAAATTGGGTCTCAGTGAAGTATTACGTGAGAAGGTGATGAATCCTGATACTTGGCCGATTGGAGTTTTTGTTCGAAGCTTTAATTTTTCAAATTTTCGGACACTTGGGCCTGTACGAGCCAAATTTCGGAGTCCACAGTTAAAAACCACAGTAGTCAACACCACACCATCTTAAAGGACACGATTTTGTACGATAAACCTTATCCAACTAACAATTTGCGGGTAAATAAAAATGATTCATTAAAATTTGGCCATTTAAATGTACGCAGCTTAATTAAACATTTAAATGATATTAATATTCTGTTGCATATGCATGAATTTGATTTTCTCGCTTTGTCTTAGACTTGGCTTCACAGTGAAGTTACAAACAAGTCACTCCATATAAATAACTATAAGATATTGAGAGGTGGTCGAATTAATGATCGTTGAGGAGGTGTTGCTTTATATTTTCGTGCCTGTTTAAATATTTAACAGTTAGGATCTGGCTGTTTTGGTAAGGTTGAGTTTCTAGCCTCAGAACGTATCAATAGTTTTGGTAAAATCCTGGTTATTTATAATCAGTCGCCTGTGGTAAGTGTTGATTCTGATAATTTGAATGTCACTTTTACCCAGTAATTGTCGGAGTATAAAAACGTTGTGTGCTTGCGTGATTTTAATTACAATATATTAATTGGCATTAATTAAATACGCCTAATACGCAAAATATTTTATCTTATGGAAAATGTGCAGTTCCTGCTATTTCTGACCATGGTTTGATTTTTGCATGCTATAAGTTGTGTCATACTAGGGATAAAATATCTTATACCGTCGTTCCTGATTATAATGGAATTGACTATGAATATTACACTAATTGTTTCTTTTCGTTAGACTGGTTGAATCTTTTTTTTTAATGTTGATGTGAATGATATACTTTAAGAATTTAATTCGAATTCCTTATCTTTGGAAAATATGTGTGTACCCCGAAAGCTAAGTATTAATAAATGTCCAACAGCACCTTGGTTAAACGCAAATATTTTAAATTTAATGGAACGTAGACATTTGGCTTATAAAAAGTTTAGAAAACATGGTTTAGAATTGGATTTGAATTATTTTAAGTTTCTAAGGAACAAAACTTATAAATTGATTAATCAAGAAGCCACACATAGTTTCTATTTTGGTAATGTGTATAACTCAAGGATAACCTGGAAGAACTTGAAAAAGCTTGGTGATTTATCTTTCACAGACAACATAAATATTACATTTTCTGCTGAAGACATTTTAATTGGGTTAAGCAAATTTGGGGATTCGGTAGGTGTTCTACCTTTACTTGATTTGGATTTTTGTGAATTTGTTGACAATAACTGTTTTTTGTTTGACTGTGTAGATGAATTTATGGTGTTGAATGCTATTTGTGCGGTGAAATCTGATCTGAAAACTTATGATTTAATTGATTTTAAGATAATAAATTTTTTTATCGATTTATTTCTTCCGCATATTACATTCATTATCAACCAGTGTTTGACAAAATCTTTTTTTCCGGATTTATGGAAAGTTGCCTCTATCATTTCTCTGCCTAAAAAAGATATTGTATCTAATATTGGGGACATTCGTCCAATTAGTCTACTCTTTCAAAGGTTTTGGAGAAGGTTATGCAATTGCAAATTCAAGAGCATCTTAAACAATTTGATATTTATCAATCAGGATATAAAACTGGTCATAGCACTACTACAGCTTTAGTGCATATTATTGATGACATTTCTGCTATGCTTGATAAGAAAAATCCGTTTGCGATTTTGGTTTTGTTGGACTTTTCAAAAGCATTTTATAGTTTGAAGCATGTTCCTTTGCTACAGAAACTTTACTTGTATTATAGATTATCTAAATCTCTTCTTTTCTTTTCAGTTTGTAAGATGTGGTGCTGATTGTTCTAGCATTTGTGATTTTTTTGCTGGTGTACCTCAGGGTTCTGTTTTGGGTCCATTGCTTTTCTCCATATATATCAATGATCTGTCATGGCGCATAAGCATTGTAAAGTCCACTTTTATACAGATGATTTACAGCTTTACATTGGTAGTGATGTTCTTAAGATAGATGAGACCATCTCATGTCTAAACTTTGATTTGAAACAGATTTCCTTTTGGACCAAAAACAATTCACTTTCTCTTAAAAGTAAGGCATTATTTCTTTCTAGAAATGTTTCACTTAATTTGACTCATACACTTCTTTTGGATAACGATGTTATTTTAATTATTCCCTTGGTTAACAATTTAGGATTAATATTAAATTCGGAACTTACCTGGGATGACCATGTAAATTCTGTATGTCAACGTGTTAATTATAGTTTGTATAAGCTTAGATTGATAAAGAAGTTTTGCCCAATTGATTTACGTATACAATTAATTAAATCCCTAGTTTTGCCAATTTTCACTTACTGTGATGTAGTTTTTGGTGTAGTGATGGTTCATCGAAACGTTTGCTTGAAGTTACTTTTAATAATTGCATTCGTTATGTTTTCGATCTGAGGAGATTTGATCACGTCTCAGAGTATAAATATTCTATTCTTTGATGTGACTTGTTTGAGTATTATTATTTCAGTACTGCTCTTATTATTTTCCGATTAATTCATTCGGGAACAGAACCAATATATACAATAATTCTGGTTTATTAAACGCAATTGGTACTTGGAATGGTTTATAAGTAGATTTAAAACATGTGAATTCTTTGGAAAAATTTAGAAATTCGTTATTTGATGTAATTATGCAGAAGCATGGTAACGGTTAATTATTATGTATATATGTATTATGTGAATAATGTATATACCTATATTTGTAAATACTTTTGCTATAATTTTGTGTAGTGCGTAATTGTTATTTTTTTTTTTTGTGTATCTTGTAAATATGACTGCAACATAAAAGCTTATACTTAAGTTATGGTTTAATAAATATAATATTATACTTACGCATTACTGATGCAGCGTCATGTGTAGAAGCAATAACGTCGATATTTATGTCAATACTAGGTTTTAGGTTTCAGTGGTTGACACTTAGGCCATTTTTTGGCCCATTGTGATACCACGCATTCACGCTACATCATTAACCCATTCACCTACTCACACAACTACAGTATTACCACCTGCACATTGCAAGCTCCATGTCAACCTGTACATTGACATGGACGGTGGGTCGGCGCTGAATTCTGCACTCCATCAGAGGGTCTTAGTTGTGTTTATTAACATCACCGATCGTATTCGATGATGAAAATTCGATTTGCATCTAGCCTCTGATGGGATTCGAACTCAGTACCTCCCGGTCCAAGTGCCGAAGCTTTAACCACTGCACCACTTGTCCGGTGTCAATACTAAATTCATTTAATTTTTTCTCCACCAATAATTTAACTTATCAGCGCCTCCTTTGCCATTAATTTCAATAAACCGAGAACATATGAGTTACATGTTTTAATATTTTTCAAATCAACGACGTGAACATTAATATTCAAATAACGAATGACGTTACAATCAGTCCATTCGTCGACTGTTATTGACAACTTTCTATTTTCTTTTTTATAAGTTGAAAATAATTCGCGCAATTTTTTACATTTTACTTCATAAAAACGATTAATACAATAAATGCTATTTGGCATTTTATACCCTCAAGATTTCACATATTCATTAATTGTCTTTCAATCATACTATTGAGTGATATTCCATCTACTTCTGCTATTCTCGCTAATATTTTTTCTAAAGATTCGTTCTTTAAATAATTCGATATACAGTTATTTGATTTAAATTGCAATTTAATTTTTTTGTCTACATTATTCGGTGCTGTTTCTTATTCATTTTTTGCAGTTTTCATATGGAAATTTATCATGTGATTTATCATGCCCGTTGTTGTTCAACCCGTGCAGCTTATTATTTTTGAACATGCTTTACATATTCGGAAGAATTTTTAGGATTCTCTTTAAAATGTTTCCGAATGTCTGATCGTTATACGTGGCCTACAAGATTTTATAACATATCAAAATTATTTTTCGTATACATCAAATTTTGTCATCGATTTGTGTTTACTTATCGCAGATGATAAATTATAACATACATACAGACAATATTTAATAAATTAGGATACTGATTATTGTTTAAACGACTATTTGAAATCAATCGGATTTTGCACAGTTCGGTTGATGTAAAATTAAATACAAGAAAATAATGGGGTAGATACTCGATCGGCTAGAAAGCAAGCAATTTGCTAGCCAAAACCTGGCTACTCAATCAATTTTACCAAGAAAATTTGAATTTCAAATTATATTTTTTATAAAATTTTTGTTTATTTTTGCAATTGCACTGGGACGGTCATGGAGTTATCTTAATCGATTATCTTCAAAAAACGAAAACTGTTACAGGATCATACAGGAAATTACGAAAGCACATTTGCAGAAAAAAAAATCTTACTCTACCAAGGCAATCGTCTCACACCTCAGCTGTTGCCACGGCGAAAATCAACGAACTGTAGCGACTCTTTTTTTCCCCCTAAGCTAAAAGTTGCGGGCGGAGGAGAGGACATAGATTTTCGTCTTTATTTACCTTCGTAAATAACTATTTCGCAGAGAAAGCCGCCAAGTACTATTTGAACAGGTTGACGAAATGGGAGCATCGCTGAGAAGTAGAGAAATAGAAATAAATTTGAATAAAGCGGGCATAATTCGGTTACTGTTGTTTACGTTTCCTACTTAATAAAAACTTCAAAATTTTATAATTTTTATTGAGCCATATTTTTTCTTCAGTTTCCTTTATAATAATATTGTGTGTTCTCAATAAATTTAGAATTTTTTCATTTTGTGTTTATTTTTTGTTCTTCTGTTTAAATAATAATTAATTATATAATTATTTTATTAACAATTAGTTTACCTTTTTTTTAAATATATTATATAAATATAATTTATTTTAATTATGATTTTCTAATAATATTTTTTTATTATGTATATCAATTTATTAACGCAAATGATATAGAACTTTTTAATGGCGCATTTTTCGTTTATAAATTTTTAAAACTTTCGAGATTCAATAAATGTTGGTAACATTGTTTCTAGCTATAGAAAATAAATATAATTAATTAGTTGTAATTTTAAAAGTAAATACGTTTCGTCATGAATTTATTTTTATTGTTTGTATATTATGTTGGATGTTGGAAAAATAGATTTACATCTAAATATAAAAATGTGTTTGTGTTTTATCCTTTTTAATATTTAGTTTAGACAGTAATAATAATAATTATAATATATATTATCTTATTTTATGTTTAAACCCTTAAATTAATTTCTTTGAAATCTTAAGATTTTTTATTTCCATGTTAAAGTAAAAAAACATAAATTAATTTAATATTTTTATAATAATATTTAATTTTTTTTTATATATATAAATTTCACAACAATTAATACACTATGCTATAAAATGCTCTATAATTAATAAATATTTTTATAGTGTTTTTTTTATTATTCGATTGATTGAGGCAGTAACGAACACAACAAACTGGAACTAATAAAAAAGTGTTAGGTACCTAAATAGAAAATGCAAGCTTCGTCATGGTGTATTGTATTTTACAAACTTGTTGAGAAAATGTTAAAAAAGCATAAAGAATATAGATAGCTCGGCATCCCCAAATAAAAATTTACTTCAACGACCGCTTAACACCCCCGAAAACCCAAATTCGAATGTTGAATATCATCTGATTGTTTTCTGCCAGTCGAGAGTACCGATTCTATAAATCACCATCAAAGCGGTGGCGGGATAATGCGAATCATGTGTGGGACTCGATATGGATTTGTTGCGTTGCCCACTCTGCGAATACAAGTCTGTCACGTCCGAGAACCAAGTTTGCAAATACAATTAATACTGGGAAAATATAAATAATAGAATTCTAATTTTTAACTTTGGATAATATTGATAATTTCCAGTCGCGGGGCAAACATTTTCATTGGAATTCGATTCGAAGAAATATAATATATAATTTAGAGAGCATTTGACTTTAAAAAAAATGCAGCTTATTTGAGGATTACGAATGTTGGAATGAAAATAAGAGATTCTGGAAATATTACAAGTTTTAAACCTTGAGTATAACGATAACTTAAAATTTTTAATTTTTTGTATTTTCTTTATGAGAGACTAGAATTTCTGTAACTTAAATTAAATTTTAGTATTTATCTTATCTAATTTACTTACTTTCGTATAGTTTACAACTGATAAGGTTCATTTTAATTTAAACTTAACTCTTACAAATTTTTCTTGTGTTTAACAACTATAAAACAAATGTAGGGGGAGCGCAAATGGACGGCAAATTATTTTTTGGTACGGCATCGAAAATATACAAAAAAAAAAAAACAAAATATGAGATGCCATCCATTTCCACTATAACATATTATGAAATTATACTTTATACCGTTGTTCCGTATGCACTAAATACCACTCTTGTACTATCTGTATCTAGGGATATATCTTCTGGGCTAGCCAGATCAACACGAACAGTATTACTATTATTGCGACGACGGAAATTCTGTGCGGCACCCCAATTACTTAGCGTCCAATGATAACCAGTTGGTTGCTGAATTTGTTGATCATTATTACAATTGTTATTATTAATCGTTGGTGTTGCCGGAGGCAGCGGTTGAACTTCACGATTTCCACAAGGTAATGTTTCTGTGTTCCCACCTATACCTGATAAACTATCTCGCGTATCTCCTGAACTTTGAGATTCTATTGATTCCATACTTGAGTCGGCCGCATCGACACCACTTGTGCGATATTGCCCAACGGCATTCGATGCTTGCACATCACCTTGACAATCTTCAATTGCTCGTAAAATTTCCCAACAAATATCAGAGTCTAGTGGAATGGGCTGCTCTGAATCACGATTGTGAATTGCAATTGCTATATGCACTGGATGCGGTATTGGGAGAGGAATTTGTAATTTTTCAGCTGGATTTCTGTTATTTAATTTTCTTTTCCATGGCCGCCATTGGTTTGGAACGACTGATGGTGTGGTTGGTGTACGACGGGCCCGTACTCTAGGTGTAGTTAAGCCTGAGGCTGTATCACTGCAACCATACAAAAAAATATTAGATCTTTAATTTCTAGTCATTTATGGAACAAGGAAATACATACTTTCGTTTTTCTGGTTTCCTCGAGTTTATAGCATTCCGAGATCTAGGATTAAATGCCGAAACCTCCAAATACGGTGAGTTAACTTGAATGTTACCTCGTGGCGCGTACACATTACCCAATAAATCAGGACCATTAGCCCCCATAATATCACTAGCATTTTGTACTAATTCAGTATAACGCGATAAATCTAATTGACTATGTGGTTCTAGTTTAAATTGTGTATCATTTTCTGTAAGCGGCGTTAAAAAATCTAAGCTAAATACGTCCGTAAATAATAAACCAGTTAGACCAGCCCAGTCACCAACCGTTAAGCCCTTTGAATCCCAAAATTCATCCTCCGTCAATGGCAATCTGGACATAACGTGTGTTGGATAAAATTTTTCTAACATGTGCGCGGCTTGTTGTATCGCAATCTAGTTTGAAATAAATAAAATAAAATATTTTTATTTAGTAAAATATAAGATTAAAAACCCCGAAAAGTACTAAAAGAAACCGGCATGGCACTATCGTATTTGAAAGAATAAAAACGAAAGTAACAAAAACTTGGAAACCGCTTCATAAGTGGCACATCAAAAACTATTGATTGTCAATTTAGTTTTTCAATCATATTCGATATTTATATTTCGACTCTTTTGGCGTTAAGAGATTTGGCTGCTTGAATAATCCACTGAGTCCGAGCCAGCTCCCAGATCTGCCGGATGAGCCATTTTGGAAGCCTAGGGGGGGGGGGGGACATAAATGACTCTAATTTCGATTCGAAGTGATGGTACAACATACCGCCCATGATTTTTTAAAACGAAAAATGTGTACAAATTTCAGAGAATAATGGATTTGTAATTCTAAGGTGCCTTATGCTCTAAATTTTGGTCACCATTTACGAATTTTTTTTATTGCTACTTTCCAATTAGGTTTTCCATATCAATTGTTCCGTACCTAAGCGTTTTATTTTACTACTCTATTTATGTATATATATAAAAATAATCACCTTTAGCTCCATTGTGTTTAGTTTTATTCGACTTTTAATTGAACACGTTAGCCCCGTTTGCAAATCCCGCCTCCTTTTGTCCAGTTTTTCATGTAACGAAGCTAACAAATCCTGTGCCTCCCGCTCTAAATTTCTATAGGGGCCCGATGATTTCGCTAATTGTGCAGAAAACGGTCCAAAACATGCCTCAACAAATTGACTGAAATCTTTTTGAGGTTGTGATATGACTAGTTCCATTGACTGTTGATATGACTGTAGTTCATCCAGTTCCATTTTAGCTTCAAATGCGGCAAGGGCTTGCTCCGGTTTTATCATAAAATAATAGTCTAACGCTAAGCCAGGACCAGCAATTCGATGAACCGCGATACTATCACTTGCTGGCACGCGACCACATTTCTTAATAAACATGTGAAACGTGATTGAATCCCAAACTAAACGAATCCAGAATCGTATAACACCAATCACTAGTACAATTATAGATGTAATAGGACATACAATCGCAGCAACTATAACGGCTGCTACTGGTTGGAAGCAGCCTTGAATTATAATATTCCAAATTATTGCTTCAAATATAACGCAGTATCGATTGCGCATAGGATCAGGACAATCTAAATCATATATGAACATCATATAAATATGTAAAATAATCGTAATTATTGGTATCCAAACGGGGGCTAAAATAGCAAATACGATGCTGCACAGACTAACACTTATGCATAAAAGCGGGAATACAAATAAAATTACGCTAGTCCCCAAAAATCCCTTAATAAAATAATTCCACATTCGGTTTAGATGCCTTGTCAAACCCTTTCCAATGAATCCCGTGTCTGGTTCGGTCTCAAAATGTGTCCTAGCCTTTGATATGTGCCGCCACAGTTCAACTAATCGTGATATCATTGTTGGCGTTATACTAGTTTTTCGAGGGAATAGTGTACCATTCACTTGTGAGAGTTCGAGATCAGGAAAAAATGGCTTCACGCAGAACAGGGCTCTTAAGCCAACTGAACTACACCATGGCACAACAACTCCCAGCAGAAACATAATGTTCCACATCCAACACCAAGTTCTTAGTAGAAAATTAAGCAGCCTCCATAATGGCCATCGCGATGATGTAGTTCGAACTTTTTCTCTTTCAACCAAATAAACCGGTTGACTTGGATCTGAGCGTGGTGTTACAATTGAAGTGGCTTGCTGGCTTATCAGTGTAGGAATAACCTCTGAATGACCTTGAAAATTACGTCGAATAATCCATGATTTTGGAGACCAGATTCTCATTGGCCATTGAAAACTTCTAGTTGGTGTAACAGCATTTTTAAGTTCTTTTAAAATAATGGGTTCTCGTTCCTTCATAAAAGCTAGATCACGCGATAAAAAATATGAGGTTTGTTGAAGATTATGTTTTCCTGAAATTTTTAATGCCTCTTCGTGAGCAGCCCAAGTGGATTTCACCATTTTCGATTGTTCCAAAGATCGTAATTTTGTACGTAGCCACGGTGCAACTCGAGACAGCACAGGATGATCATTCGTTAACAGACGCTGATGTTCTTCTCGTGCCTTTTTCAAATCCTTTTGTATTTTTTCAGCTGCCTTATGCATAATTACAACCGATTGTGCTTGTTGCACAAGTAACTGTGGAATACCATCACCAAGTTTTGCAATCTCTACATTTGATAAAATTGAGCTATACACCCGCTGTAAATATTCTTTCATTACAGCTTCATTAACCTCTTCCTCAATTTCATTGTCGGATAGTTTTTGCTCTCGCAATTCCGTTATAAGGCGTTCACGAAAATGTAAAAACCAACCTCGCGTTTCACGCTCTAAAATGCCAATTAAAATCGGTAGTGCTTTTCTCATTATATCCTTTGAAAATAAACGTAAATCAATTTCCTGCCCTTTTGGTGTTAAAAATAAATAAGGGACTGGCTGAACAGATTCACACTCAACTTCAAATTTTTCCATTTGTGCTCGTCTCAATTGTTGTCTTACGTATATACACAGCGAGTCAAGGCAATCCTCGTACTCTGACTAAATAAATATTTTACGTAAGTACAAAAATATCGTTAGTATATTATCACAAAAATTACCCGACAAACAAGTTCCGCTATTAGAAAACGACATCTTTCTTCCTTTATTTTATAGTCCAAATTATGTGCTAATAAAGATGGTACGCCTAAAAAATATATGTAAAATGTTAGTAAAATTGTAATAAAAATTATTAATCTGGTAGCTCATACCTACAAACATATCAATCAATTTAATCAAACCGTTAAATAATGCTCGTAAAGCATTAGTAATCGAAAAGAAATGATCAAATATTCGAGCACGTGCCGTAACCACAATAAAACGAGCGGCCAATGCTAAATCGCTTAATAGCGAATCATTAGCACGTTCCGTTCCTTTCTGTAAAAATTGTGACAGCCTCCATCTATGCACTTGGCCAGGAAAATTTAAACTTGGCACTTCAAATTCACTGTAGATGGAATAGGAAATATAATTATAATTTGAATACGTTTGCATAGCTCGAATGTAATTAATCATGCATGTCAGTAAATAAGAAAGGCAGGAACTAAATAAAAAGGTTATGTATTAATTTTGCATTAACGATGATATTATTTTATTGCTACATAAACCATCGCCCAACCTATATGTAATCCAACATAATTATGGTGAAACTTAACTAAATAGGTCGGTTAATAAACAAATTACTGGGTTCAGAATCTAAATAGAAACATAAAAAGCATATTCACATTAGGTAATTTTGAAAGTTAAACAACTTGATGATTTAACAACAAAACATCAAAATACAACATACTTTTTCTTAATGGTATAAAAAGCGTTATGTAGATAAATTTAGGAGAACATAAAATTAAATACATAAAACGGTTTGGTTAACTTAAATTATAGGGTTCTTAATTATAAAATTGTCCAATAAAATCATGCAATACATTAAATAGAACATAACGAAATAATAAACAAAATTTACCAATCGGCATTCCTGTAAAACTCACAAATATGCTTTTAATGAACAAAAATTAAAGTAATCGGTAGGATTAATACGTTACTGGTGTAATGGCCGTGTGGGATCCGCTCGAAACGCGATATTTCGAAACGAGATATGACAAAATGAGATATGGTACAAAACGCAATATTTTAAACAACGATATTTCAAAACACGATATGGTACAAAACGCGATATAGTATAGAATGTGCATTGCGAAGCGACGGGAGCGCAGCGATCCGCGTGTAATAAACCCGTATAGGAACCATGCGCAAATTTTAGCGAAAAAAAAATTCGATATAATTTCTTGTAGTTGCTAGAAAAACGCACGATCAATTTTGAATATTTCATTTTTTGAAGCAGACGTGTGTGCAACGTATGTTCATTTTGTTTATGTTTACATAATTCAATTTGACGTTTCGCATTGGCGGTTAAAATTTTTGTTGTGTTTTAAATTTAATTTATCTTAACACACTTAAATAATTAAAAAAGTATCTAAGTTATTATTTTATAAACTAATATATTTAAAGCCTATACTTTTAATTTAATCAACAAAATTAGTGTTGTCCATTTCGAGTGCCATAAATATTGAAATATATCGCATGATACATTGAATAATTTTACTAAAAAGGATGTGAGCTAGATTAAACTCTTTCGATATACTGATAAAAAGTAAGATGATTTTAATTTTCATTTCAATAAATTTATCTGAATATGATTTCCATTTTTTATTAGTTTTGAAGAGATGTACCGTATCCATTCAATTAAATGTGACTGAAAATGTAATTATCATGCACACGATTTTCAAATGTCATTTTGATTCTCGAAAAAATAAAATTAAATATAAAAAATTGTGTATTTTTAAATAAAGTTTATATTACGTTAGTATCGAGTTTTTATTTTTTTTATCAACCAAAATAATTTTTGCTTTGAAAATAACAAAATTTTTTTTATCTGTACCTCCATATGTACTGATAAAATTTTTGTCTAAATTTATTGAGTTTTTATGTTGGTTGCATACACAAAATTTGTATAGTAGTTTGGCTGCAATCATTTATTTTTATTTAATCGAAAAAAAATTATATCTAGTTTTTTTTTCGCTAAAATCTGCGCATGGTTCCTATACCGGTCCTATACTCCCGCTCCTATCGATTTTTAAATTTTAAATTTTTAAAATATCGCGTTTTGTACCATATCGCGTTTTATACCATATCGCGTTTTGTACCGTATCGCGTTTTGAAATATCGCGGTTTGATAATTTGCATTTCAAAATATCGCATTTCAAATGAGACCCATCGGTCGTACGTGTATTCTGACGACCTTTTTAAAACAGCAAGCTGGTTTGGGCCAACTTTGTAAATATTCCATAACGAACCTTATTTAATAAACCGATTTTTTGCTTCTGGTTCTCAAACAAAAGTTTACGTGTCGCCCAACTAACAATAAAAAACTGTATTTGGCAGCATCAATTCAATTTCTAACTCCTAATATTAGAAATTAAAGAATACCAATCAAACTTGAACTGTTCCTAGCTCGTAAATAGAAACTACATTTTTGTATTAATTTTCTGTTTAATTTTCTGATTAAAACATTTTGGTTTGGGGTAATGCAGTCATTGTGTGCCTATTTTTGAATTTTATTGTAAATCAATAACTATTTTATACGAGTTTAAAGGTAAATGCCTCGACTTTACGGAAATGCAAGTTGCAACATTACACTTAAAATTGTGTTATATTTGATCACAAAGAGATGAATGAGATCAGACTGGCTGGAAGTGTCTAATTTGCCGTCCATGAAATATTGAAATATTTCAAACGAAATTATTCATTTCGTTCCTCTTTTTAAATTTTTTATTAACCATCTGCCATAATGTAATGAATTTGAATTTAGTATTAGTTTCTCGGGAGAGGGACATAATCCCGAAATTTATAATCCCGAAGGTACAAAATCCCGAAGTTTTATAAAGATCCCGAAGTAATAAATTCCCGAGGGTACAAAATCCCGAGGATACAAAATCCCGAGATATCAAAATCCCGAGGTCCAAAATCCCAATTGAACAAAATCCCGAGGGACAAAATCCCGAATACCTATGAAAATTTCAAAATCTATTTGTTAGAAAATTATGGCTGTTATTGCAGATTTCAAGAACACATCAACATATTGGCCCAAATTGGTATACATTCGCTCAATAGGCGATCTTTTAGAAAAAGATCAAAGGAAACTTTTTGAAATGCCAATTAGAGCACATCATGTGACAGTCAAATTCTACAATAACATTTGTCATATCACGTTGTGCCAACATTGGTTGACATTTTTCATTTGTGTAGCTGCGGCTTAAGGCTATTATTTCTACACATTAAACAGCGGGTAGAGACGCCTTAACACATTGATGGCCAACAGGTAATTTTATAAAATGTATCAAAAAAGTTTCTTTCTTTTTAAGTTTTATTTAATAAGATAGAGAATTATGTGGCCAAGTTGTAGTAATGTGCAGAAGGGCTGCGTCAATCAATTCTAGTAACATTTAACATAGAACTCGTGATTAACAGCGCTAAACAACGCGCTTTAACAAGTTAATGTATCTACTCAGTGTCAGTCACCAGTGACTGACAAAGCGATCAATGTGTTAAGATATATACAAAAACACAAATTTGACATATAATTTTTTTTTTAGTCATAGAACTTATACAATCAAATTTCATCATTCAAATTTTTACTATTTTCAATAAATTTTTAAATAGCATATTTATTTATATTTAGACTATACGTTTTATATAATCATCATTAACTAAATGAAACAAACCTTCGGAAACCTTTTGATTTCTGTTAATCTCGAGAAAATTCCGAATAAAATTGAATTCCGCGCGGAATTCAATTTTATTCGGGATTTTCTCGGGATTGCGGGATTTTGTCCTTTCGGGATTTTGTCTCTCGGGATTTTGTACCCTCGGGATTTTGTACCCTCGGGATTATGTACCTTCGGAATTTTTACCCTCGGAATTTTGTACCATCGGGATTTTTTATCCTCGGAATTATGACTCTCGGAATTTTGTTCCGCGGGATTTTGTCTTTCGGGAATATGTCACCAACCCGACTGTCACACGATGTGCTCTAATTGGTATTTCAAAAAGTTTCCTTTGATATTTTTATAAAAATCGCCTATTGAGCGAATGTAAACTAACGTTGGGCCAATACGTTGATGTGTTATTAAAATCTGCAATAACAGTCATAATTTTCTAACAAATACTTTGAAATTTTCATAGGTATTCGGGATTTTGTCCCCGGGAGATTTTGGACCTCGGGATTTTGATATCTCGGGATTGTGTATACTCGGGATTTTGTATCCTCGGGATTTTGTACCCTCGGGAATTTATTACTTCAGGATCTTTAAAAATCTTCGGGATTTTTTATCTTCGGGATTATAAATATCGGGATTTTGTCCCTCTCACAATTTTATTCGGGATTTTGTCCCTCGGGACTATGTAACTTCGGGATTATGTACCCTCGGGATTTTGTATCCTCGAGATTATGACTCACAAGATTTTGTTCCGCGGGATTTTGTCTTTCGGGAATATGTCACCAATCCGATTTGGACCTCGGGATTTTGATATCTCGGGATTTTATACCCTCGGGATTTTATTACTTCGGGATCTTTATAAACCTTCGGGATTATAAATATCGGGATTTTGTCCCTCTCCCAATTTTATTCAGGATTTTCTCGGGATTGCGGGATTTTGTCCTTTCGGGATTTTGTCCCTCGGGATTATGTAACTTCGGGATTTTGTACCCTCTGGATTTTGTACCATCAGGATTTTGTATCCTCGGGGTGATGACTCTCCTGTCTTTCAGGAATATGTCACCAACCCAATTAAATTTTATATTTGCGTATGTGATGATGAAACAACAAAGAAACTCCCAACTCTCAAGTCGCGGTTTTCGAACAAAATTAGTATACTGGTAATTCCCCGGGAATAGGGAACTGGGGAAAGAATTTATATGTAATTTTTGTTCAAATACTTTTACCGGCCTACTGACTAGTAAAGTTTGATGTAAATATTTATAAATTGGGAATAATTTGTCCATACCTAAATTGGCAGGGAAAATTATTCCCCATTTAATTTTGTTTTCAAAAAAATTAAGTTAAGGCCTGCGCTCAACAAAATCTGACATATCGAGAAAATTATGAATCCTGAAATACAGGGTTATCCAATTTGAGGTTGATAAAGTAGAAATCTGTATACCGACATCTGTCAAAGATAAACGTCAAGTACGCTGTCATTTATTTAGTTGACATTCTGCCATTTAAGAATATGGAGCATTTAACAATCGACCAACGCGTTAAAATTATTAAATCTGCTGATGCTGATTTTTCGAACAAAATTTTCTTCAGTGATGAAGCTCATTTTTCGCTTGGTGGATACGTTAATAAGCAAAACTGTAGAATTTGGGGCTCAGAAAATCCACAATTGATTGTAGAGAAGCCATTACACCCGGAAAAAGTCACTGTTTGGTGCGCATTGTGGTCTGGTGGTGTGATTGGGCTGTATTTTTTTGAGAACAACCATGGACGAACCGTTACCGTCAATTCTGAGCGCTATGGCCGCATATTAACCGATTGTTTTTTTACGAAAATCGAAGATTATGATCTTGACGATATGTGGTTCCAGCAGGATGGAGCAACCAGTCACGTAACACGAGCAAATCGAGATCTTTTGCAAGAGAAATTTCCTGTACGTTTGATTTCGCGATTGGCTGATGTCAATTGGCCTCCAAGATCCTGTGATTTAACACCTTTGGATTTCTTTTTGTGGGGCTACGCGAAAGATCGTGTTTACGCAAACAATCCTCAAACTCTTGACGAATTGAAAACTAATATTCGTAAAGTAATGGTCGAGATACCGCCTGAAATGTGCCGAAAAGTCATTGAAAATTACCTCAAAAGAATCAAGGCCTGTAAGAAGTCCCGTGGAGGACATTTGAATGATATCTTGTTTAACTAAAAATGGCAAGGATCAATCTATAAAATGAAATAAAAATTACAATACATTCCGAATATTTTGTGTGTTTTTTTTAAGTTTACTTTATCAAGCTTGAATTGGATAACCCTTTACATGTAAATGTGACTCGATTAAAGGCGGTGATACATGCACAGATTTTGCCTTTAAGGCAAAAAAATTTGCCTTATACAAAATTGAGAAATATTCAATTTAAAATTTTTTCCTATAAGGCGATTCAAGATGGCCGACTTTTAACCAATCAGCGCGCATTATTTTTATGTCTTAAAGGCAAAATCTGTGCATGTATCACCGCCTTAAAAGTTGTGCAACTCGTCAACTGAGATCTGGTTATAAACCAGTCTGCGGTGGAAACTAAGTGGATTTAAATTTCTCTAAGCTTTTTATCAATGTGCTATATCGCACATGATATGGAAAAGTGACACAACTCAAAAAATGATCGTTTTGAGTTAATTCACTAGAAAAATGTTGGATTGTATATCCCGCAATAATTACATTTTTTTTTCTTTCACCGAAAATGATAGATAGCTAGAGCGCGAAATAAATAGCGGTATTTGGTATTAAATAACGTAATTAGTATTTTTCTTTTTGCTCTCCTGAAAAATTTAAATTTTTCAGTTGTGTCACTTTTCAAATTTACCAGGCGACAATAGAAAATTTTTGATTTGGATTTCTAAAGTATTAACTTGATCAACAAAAATGGTCATAACAAACATTTCTTTATGAACATCCATTGTAAAATTATATACATTATATATTTTGCAATTGGTCGAATCTCTGCATTTGTGTGTTTAGAAATGTTGGAAGACGTGAACTAATAAAAGTTCGTGCTTGAGTATAAATAAATATTACGGGTTTTTCTATAGAACTACAATCTTTTGAACACACGAATTGTTTAATAGTTAATAATGACACCTGGCGACACATATAGTAACTACCGTTTGACAACTTGCAAGTAGCTAGTTTATTTCGGAAGAACTGCGGAAACAAACGTAACGCTTTCCATTCTTAATACCTAATTTCCCGCTTTCAACATTTGCTACTTGCATCAAACGTTTCAGTGACATGGACATTTCATGACTTCTAAATTTTTGTACCGCAGAATTCACTCGATTCACATTTATCATTCACTTGAAGTCAATGATATTCATACAATTACAGAACAACATCTACACGTTGCAAAGGCCATATCGGGTCTGTACACTGACATAGAAAATGGGACGGCGCTGTGATCTAGAGTCATGTCTCAGATGCGAGAATTTCAGTTTAACACCTTGCTTCTGGTGGGATTCTATATACCAGCGCTTTCCCAAGTGCCGAACCTTTAACCACTGTACCGCTTGCTCGACAACACTAACATAAAAATACGGGAAATATTGAAACAATTTTCACTCCGGACTCTTCCAGAACATTAAAAATACGACGTTTGATTCATTATGGTATAATATTGATCTCCGCTCATTGGACAACCTGCAAAACAAACATTAGCAAATATTATAAAAAAATGATTAATATTAGCATTATGCAAACCGATCTTGCTGCAAACCCCAAACAATTTGGACCGTTTATTAATTTTGAGAGGAAATCTGATTGATACCTATCGATAATGAAGTTCGATCACCATTCATCAAATAACCCTAAAATTATTATTAAATGTTCGCAGGTTTTTCAGTTGCGATTTTTCTAACAGCGACTTGGAGCCTATCCAAATTACTTCTACTGTTTGAATAGTTGTGTCCAAAAATCGTGTACCTTCAGCGACATAAGTTTCCTGCAATCGTACTAAAATTATGCATGCGAGTGTTTAACAACATTCATCATGTTTTGAAATTCTGGAGAAATATATTTCTCTGTCCAGGTTGGGATCATTTGATTTTATCTGTATGCCATAACGTCTGTTGTGCGATAGGATGTTGAATACTCACCATTCATGTTCGAGTATGTGATTAGACAGTGTTTTATCGAAACATCCGACAAGATCATTAAAAGAAATCGTGACAAATTTTGTTGTCAAAGCTCAAATCGCTATTCGACTGGGTTAGAAAGTAAATTTAAAAACATTCAACGCATTTCAAAATTTCGTGATGAGTATCTGATATCACCTAGAATAACCTAATATTTCACATTTCAAAATATATAATATATAACGAACTCTTACAAACTCAATATGTTTAAAGCACTATTTCAAATTCTCGATCCTGCTCGATTTTGCAAAATTTATACTTTCAGAGAACAATCTATAACGAGTTTAGGTTCAATTAAATCACGTGTGATTTATGATCAGATTAAACGAGATCTGTGTGACCTTATCGGATTAATCAAATCCAATCAGATTTGATTTGTGGGTTATACAATGTGAATGTAAAAGCAGGAGACAAAGAGCGATGCAACAAGAAGTATCGGACAGTTGTGAAGGCTACTTACCTTCTGCACGGGGTGTAAATATGCTAGATATAGAGCATATTTTTGCTTTGTGATTAATATAATGAAATAAATGTTATTTTTGATAGATTTATTTCTAGTTGTATATGACTCTACAGCTCTTACATAATTCTAGCGATTTTAGTTTTGTGTCGACCGTTTCCAATATAACAATAAAGGTACATACTTATACAAAATTCGAAGTTTTTATCTTTCCAATACTCAAATCAGCGGTTATTATACCAACATTCATCAAAGTGGTGGACCTTGTTTTAGTCCCTCCCGATAAACACCTATGAATTTCGATTTTACTTTGTATAAAACATTTTAAATATAATAATTATTTATTAAAGTCGTAAATTTGTGCATTAAATTATTTCGTTTAGCCATAGCTAGATTGTATAATGATGTTTAATCCTTCCGTTTTAAATTTAATTTTTTATTGTCTCATATGTGATATAGAAGCATTGACGTAATATACTAACACTAACGAAAATCGTTTTTGTTTTATGTACACAAAATAATATTATATTCTTTCTTATTTTTCAACTAAACTATTTAAAGAATGTGATGAAAATGATCTTTTAATTAAAACATATTTAAATAAATGGAATAAGTATTAAGTATGTATGATTTAAGTATTATTTATACATCATTAGCTTGATGTTACCATTTGAACGATTTTTCAATTCATAATTTGGGAAAGGTTATACAACAATTTATAACCTTTTTGAAAAGGTTAAGGGCTCCACTCCATCACATTCTTATTAAAAATTAATTTCGGTTTAAATTAGAAAATACAGTATTTTAGAGAATTGGACAACAGAAATACTCGACAGTTGAAATAATAAATCCGAAATAATTTATGGTTTGTTTAACTAAAGACTGGAGATTTAAAAAGCTAGTCTAAGACGGCTGATGAAAAGTAAGCCCCATAGAAAACCATTTTTACCTAAGCTACGAAATAACAATAACGATCAAAACTCGAGAGTATAAATAACTATATTTAGTACATAACTTCAGTTATATACTTAGTATATAAGGTCACACAAAATACTCTTCGAGAGCTAATGTGTTTTTGTTACTTTTGATAAGATGGACATCTATGTTATTGGATATTTCATTTTGATTAAAATTAACTTAAACCAAGACGCTTAATGCAAACGTCCCATGGTAAAAACTTGACATTGCGAACGTTTGGTTTTGGCAGAAGCCAAGAAGTAAAAAAAGTACCGGCCTCTTCACGATTTGGCTGTATTTATTAAATACTTCTTTATAACTTACTGAAGCGCTAAATTAAAAAAAATAGACGCAAAAGCATCATCGGTCATCTAACAGATATCGTTTCAAAGATTTCTATCAACTACTAGTCTACAAAGAGTTTCGATATTGTCAATCTGCATAGAGAAACAGTTTTTAGGACTTTAAGTACAAATGTTGGAAAGTTAAAATTTTCTTTTTCGAATAGATACATTTTAAAAAGCCTGAATAGTCAATTATTTTAAGCAGTCTTATTTTTAAGCAAGAAAGATCTAAGGGAAGATTGCGATTACAGGCAATAAGAAAATTATAACAAATCAAAAACTTGTGATCCTAAAGCCTTAGTTTTTAAAATGATTGAACCTTTCTCAAAGCTTTGGAGTGCACTGTCGACAGATTTATTAGAGACCGCCACTTACCAAAATTTCCACTCAGTAACATGCAATGTGCTTACAGAGTCGGCGAATCCTGTGAATTTCTTTATGGACGTGTTACAAGGATTTGAAAATCGCTTAGTATCCATTACCGATGCCTGTACAATTTACAAATTGACCGAACAATCGTTGGATAGATTTGGATCCGTTTCCGTTAGTTTCCAAACGTTGAATTGGTCATTAAACTTTCAATGAAAGACTTAAACGTTATATCTGAACCACTTACAAATTGTAGAGTTGGTGCCTTGAGTTGGTAGGTTAATAAAGGGGATTAAGGGGATTATTATGTGGGTGTCACCTAGATAGTAAACTCTTTTGGAGATTCGAAGTTGACAATACTCAACATCTTGATATCACCCTAGATAGTAAACTCTCCTGGAAATTTTACAAAGAAAGTAAATTTCAAAAAGCCACTGACATAAGTAGAATGCAAAAGTTTATTTACAAAGGTCGGGTTTATCTATGCTATCTAACGCGTCTGTTGTCTGGTCCTTTGTGGTTAACCCAAATTCCGTTTTAACGATATTTAACTGTTTATGTCGTGTAGGGCTATTACAGCTGATTCTAACCGGCTTGATGAAGGTCGCCTTGCAAGTCTTGGAAACTACTGCTGTCACATAATCAACGATCATAGCAGCGTAGGTTAAAACTGTATGGTGTTTCAGGCTGAGTTGATAGGATTCACACTTTGTGCAATTGAAGTTTCTAACGTTGCCCATTGACGAGAAATGCAGAATGTGCTACTTCAAAATCAAATTTTCAGGAAACGCTTAAACGTACAATTTAAGTATGAATTTGCAGCTGACTATTAAGGGGCCGGCCATAAAAAAATTATAAAATAAAAAAAAACTTAAAATCTTTTACGACACTAATTTTTAATAACATTCCAGCCATACTAGCTGTAACGAGTATGCCGTAAATATTGTTGAATATTGAATGACAGCTATTTACTTTTGTTGTTTTTTTTAGATAGCACGATACATAAAGGGTTTTCCAATAAGAGGTTTCATTTTGATATTAAAGAAAAACGAGTATTTTTTAAGAAAAATCAATGAATTGTAAAATTGTTACAATTTCATTGTAAAGAGGAAGCTATTCCATTAACATTTGAAAACGATATCAGCCAAATGGCCCGGCTACGCTTGCAGCACCATATCCTTTTCATGAAATTTCCCATGACCAATTCGCACATTGGTGGCTGTATGTCCTCGATAACTTCACTTCATTCCATCTTTAAGGTCTTGAATCGATTGTGGAACATTGGCATCGACCTTATCTTTCACGTGGCCCCAAAGAAAAAAGTCTAAAGGTGTTAAATCACTAGATCCCGGTGGCCAATTGTGATCACGTCTTCGAGAAATAACACGGTCAGGAAACTTTTCTTGCAAAATTGCGATTAATTCGTTGCTTGTGGAGCTCGTAGCGCCATCTTGCTGAAAATTAAAAGCCTTAAGACTTAAGTATTTATGCAAAATACTGTGTAATGTCGTTTGTCGATTGTCTAATTCGAACAACGAATCGACAAACCTAGGTTTTCGTCAACACTACGGGCTACAGCAGCAATTCTCAGTTGTTCTTGAGCGACACACACGGTTTCAATTCTTCACATCACTAACTTGTCAAACAGCTCAAATTTTTCGACCAGTTTCACTATTGTCGGCCGAGAAGATGCTTCACGACGACCCAAAAGTGCTTTAGTTTTGCGAACTGTGACTGCAAAATTGTCACCATTTTTGTAGTGAATTTTAACAATTTCAATGCGTTGTTGAAGCGTGTATCGTACCATTTTTAGTAATGGCGTAGTTTTTACTTGTCAAAAGCCAAAAGATGACAGCTTCAAAATTGACAGCTGCCCAAATACCAGGCTATTCAAAATGAAACCTCTTATTGGAAAACCCTTTATTTTAATTTTTTTAAGTTTGCCGCAAAATTTCGCACCAATAATTTTTATTAAAGGTCGGTATCCACCTCGCGCTAAGATAAATTTTACACACAAATTTGACGTAAAATTTAGCCAGCGAAATAACATAAAAATATTTAGCTCACGATTTCGCAGATGCGGTACGCAGCTGACGTGAAAAGTTTATAATTGTCACATTTACATTTAGATTGCGCTAGTGAAAACTCTACAAACGTTTTCGCAGTAAAGCTAAGCATCCAGGTCGCGCTAAGATAAATTTTAACGCGGTCTACACAAGTCTCTACTAAATTCCAGATAAATTACAGAGCTCTCACAATAGAAAAACTTTTACTTTTGCCTTACAAGTTTGTTTGAAAATAAAACTTGACAAAAAAAAAAAAATCTTTTTTACCTTAAGGAAAAAGTTAGCAAACTCTAAACTTTTGCCTTAAGAAAAGACTAATGAAGTTAGCTAAATTTCAAAATCAGGGTTTTTGTTGTCATTTTCCAACCAAAACATGTTAAAATGCAATTAAGTTCTAATTTATCGGTTTAATATATCTTAACATTATAATTAATAATATAAAATACAATTTTAAAATTATTATTAGTATGAAGATAAATAAAACGAAGTTGGTTTCAATTAATTTTTTTTTCTCATTGTGAGAGATACTCTTAAGGTAAAAGTTTAAGGCAAAAGGTAAAGGCAATTTTTTTTTCTATTGTGAGAGCTCTGTTAGTAAGCTAAAAAGTATTATGTAGAGTTAAATTTTGACGTTTGGTTTATTTGTCCTACAACAAACAAAAATATATATCGAAACTATTTTCATAGTCTAGAAAATTATTTTGTTCATCCAATAAAAATTACGTTTGCTGTCAAATTTTTCTAAATTTTATTGTTCTAGGCAGATAAATTGCTACGAAAACGTTTGTAGAGTTTTCACTAGCGCAGTCTATAAGTAAATGAGATAACTACAAACTTTCCACGTCAGCTGCGTACCGCATCTGCGAAATCGTGAGCTAAATATTTTTTTGTTATTTCGCTAGCTAAAGTTTACGTTAAATTTCTATGTAGAATTTATCTTAGCGTGAGCTGGATACCGACCTTAAACGAAATATTAAATTAAATTTAAATAATGGAAGATTATATGGAAGTTGCATTATTTGCAAATGTTTTTATAAACTACGAAATATTTAAAAATAAAAAAAAAGTATCACGCAAAAATTGTTACCTTTGGCATTTGAAAACTAAATTGAAGTTACCTCGCGAGGAGACTTCGTTTGTAACCTGGCGGCAAATAGCGTAAGGTCACCTAAAAAAAGTTTAGTGCTTAATTTAATTAAAAAAATCGACCTGAGGCACACAGTATTATGTTACTTTGTCTTCCTATTTCTAAAAAAACACAAGGCTGTAGTTCTATTATCGACAATGCATTACGATAAAGAAATTCAAGACACGAAGGGGCATTGTTACCTCTGCTCCAAAAGAAGATCAACGCATAAACTGTTTGCAAACTGTCAAAAACCCCTGTGTACGGAGCATTCTTTGAATATTACTAGCTGCTTGGAATGTCATAATTGAAATAATACTTTATTTCCAATGACTTTATTATATATTTCTGTTATTTTGTTTCTTAAATAAATAAAGAAATCCTTAAACGATAAATTTTCGTTTAGTTTTCCTTTTTTCCTTGAGAGTGGCATATTAAGACTTCCTTACTTACTCCTTTATGTCGGTTGTCAAATAAAAGGGTTATTTTATAAAATAAAACCAAGGGCATTTTCCAAATTAAGAAATGGAATCAGATTCAAGACAAGTAGTTAGAAAGCTACTAAAAGTTTCAGATCAGTACGACTTCTTAATCATATGATTTTAGGCATTTAAAAATTGAAAACTTACTCAGATAACCGGTTATAAACATAAAGGTTAAAATTGTTGGTAACTTAAGGCGGATATTACGATATTCCGAACACGACACCATACGTTCTTAGTGAGTGCAAGATTGGTAGGGAGGGTACTTGTGTTTTTAAAGCATTACGGATTTATTATTTTTTTTGCAATCACTATTATTATAGTTTTTACTGTCAGGTTGCGTTCACATAGGGCATTGTTGTTAAGCATTCCCTGTGGTGGTGCATTTTCGGAAATTTTTATTGAACCAAATCAGCTTTAAGACAATTGTCAAGTGAACAAAATACAATTTATGACATTAAAGCAAAGGGAAGTTAAGGAAAATGCCATTTAAATGGTAAACGGTATACAAATTTTATCACAAATGCTGTGAATAAAATAATACTGATTTAGTCCATCTTCGAATAAAGAACACAGAATACTAATAGTTACATAAATACATAGATTTATAATAAGAAGACGAAGATATTATTAGATACTTCAGCATGCAATACTATTAGGAAAAGTTAAAATTACAATATTTATATGTATTTAAAGACACACACAACATAAAATATATGGTATTCAAATAGAAACGAATAGTTTCTTCCTATGAAAGACAGCATGTCGCTTTATTTTAGATTAGATATTAAGACACCAAACAAAGAAAAATAAAAAAATAGTTTCATACCTATAATCCAAATCAAAATTATAGCAACAAATCAACAAAGCATTTCATTAATAAATTAAAATTTTGATAAACCAAAAAAATAACAAAAATAATAACGTACAGGGGGGAAAATGATAAACCAAATGACAAAAAAAAAAAAAAACAATAAAATTTAAACAAAGAATTGTCTTAAGTTTTTTTGTTAAGCATTTTACCCTGTTAGTCGAATTGTTTCCAATTGTTCCAAACTTAATTTCTTCGGTTTTCCAAATTTATCCTTTTGCAAGCTTTACAGAAATTTTTGTTAAATTTGGATTGATTTATTTAAAAAACATAAAATTTTAATCTTAGATCATAAATAGTTGGCTAAGAAAATGATAAAAAACCAAAACTAATTTTGAAATTAATAAAAAAAAAAAGATTTATTTTTGTAAATTAGAATAAAAATCATAATGAAAAATAAGTATAGTTATTTTTAATCAGTTAATGTATAGCTAATTTAAAATAAATTTGCACTACATACCCCCGTTCTCTAATCGCTCGTAACTGTGAATTTGTTAATCGTCTTGGTTCACCTGTACCATCAGCGGCGACCGCGTCTAGCTCATCAAACGGTGGCGCAATAAATAAATCTCGTAAATTTAATGGGCGCGATTTTCGATTCGCGGTCGATGTTCCAGAAGCCAAAGGTATCGGTAACACTGTAAAATAATATAAAATGTATAATACAAATAATTTAAACGTGATTTAATCGGACTTACCAATTGGAAATGTTTTCCAATGATATAAAAATTGTTCAGCAACCGATTTTATATGGTCAACAAGTTGTTCAACTTCAGGTGGTGCACCAACCAAATTTATATTGAAATTGATTGGTTCTTTTTCGGGAGCGAGCAAACTATTCGGTCGCAATTGTCCCATTGAATGGTGATTTGTCGTACCCAATGGTAGCGTAGCACTATCGCCGCCCTCCATCATTTACGTAAAATGTTTAACTGCTACTCTTAATTTTTATTATAATAATGCTCGCTTAATTTTCATAAAATTATTACCATTCTTAATTATATTTTTACTGTTTTGTTTTTTTTATTTCAATTTCTTTAATTTGTTTTCTATTACAAAATCAAATCCTTTTGTTCTAATTTTTCGTTTCATAATAAAATTTAACATTTTGACTTAGTATTTTGTTTCTTGCGTATTGAGAAATGTAAAATAAGTTACAAAACTATTGAGGTACGCAGCAGGCAACCATTTTGTGATGTTAATCTGAAAGCTGGAATTAAGAAAAATAACGTTAAAATCTTCAAAATCTTCACATAATTAAAACACTATTCAGACTTAAACACGTCCCAATTCAATAGAAAGTCGAAGAAGTAATCATGATACCTAAATCCAACAAACCACTAAATGACAAAAATTCGTTTCGTTAGGCCGATTTCCCTACTTCCAATAATTTCGAAAATATTCGAGCAACTACTCCTAAAGAGACTCAAACCAAGTAGATCTTCAATTACAAACATAGGTTAGGTTAGGTTTTAGTGGTTGCTATCGCACACTTACGCCAATTTTGGCCCATTTTGATACAACAGGATACGACATCATTAAACGTTTTCAGCGCACCACTAATAAGCAAACAGGCTGCCCTCTGCACTTTCGCCATCTTGTTCCTGTATGATAATTTCTCCAGAGCTGGCCACCGTACACTCACACCATACAGCAGTACGGGCCTTACAACTGCCGTGTAAAGCCAGTGCAGCAGCTCCGGTTTCAAGCCCCATTTCTTTCCGATGGCATTTTTACAGGAGTAGAGTTCCACCGTGGCTTTCTTAACTCTTTCTATCGTGTTTGGTTTCCAACTGAGCTTACTGTCCAGAAGAATCGCTAAAAATCTCGCCTTAACAGTAAGAACCACCACCATAGCACCATTCAGACTTGGTGGAACCATTGCCGGAATTTTATATCTCCTAGTAAAAAAGGACCAGCTCTGTTTTAGATGGATTAATTCCCAATCCGCAGTGATTGATAACGTATTCTGCATCACATTCCTGATTGTACCTAGGTGCTTACTCGAGACAGCTATCGCTACGTCATCGGCATAAGCAACCAAACTTATTCCTTCCCCCTCCAGTTCCAATAACAGTCTATTGATACCTACATTCCAAAGGGGAGAGAGAACACTTCCCTGGGGTGTTTTCCGAATAACCCGTCTTCTGACAGAAGCTGCCCCCATCCCCGCTTTGACCCTTTTGCTACCCTGCAAGTGATGGTGGTAACTGTACCCAGTTTCTGGGTACAATCAAATATAATATTGTCGATCTCATATAAATTTTATCGACAAATTTTATTTAAAAAGAGCGGACGAATGCTCAGTAACCACACCATGCGGACACTTTTTTCATTGAAAAAGTTTAGCTAAGACAACAATTTTGCGCGACATCTATACGTTTCATGAACAAAAGTATACGAAGTTTAAATTTTTTATCGATCTTTATTTTCGACGATCTGCATATTTGTTGAATAAAAACGTAAACAAGAAGCAAGATCAACTTTGAATGTTATCACTGGTTTTTACTTTTGGAAAAATATTATTTTTTTTGTTTTGTATCCTTTTAAAACAAAATTGTTTTATGTCCTATGTTACCTAATGAATGATGAGCTATGAAAATAATTTATGATACGTTAGGCTCCATTAGAAAGAAGTTATTGTAAATAAGACTTATTATTATTGTTTTAAATTTAATCAAAATAATTGTTTTTGAGTTGTATGCAACATTGTTACTCGTATTATTAAGCGATAATTTGTTAATCCGTTTATATTGGTAGTAGGGATAATAAATATGTAGATTATAATTTTTTAATTTTAAAACTAAGGAAGAATACACTAATCGGTTAAGAAATTACCGAGTTCCGCCCCCAGATAGCCATATTCCAGAACTTCTTCCAAAAATCATTTAAGAATCCCATTTCCATCCAACATCTCAATCTCATCATAACCGATTAGAAAATGGCCGAGTTCCGCTATAGATAGCCTTACTCCAGAACTCCTTCCAGAAATCATTTAAAAATCCCATTTCCATCTAACATACCCAATAATCTCATCATAATCGTTTAAGAAATTACCGAGTTCCGCCCCCAGATAGCAATATTTCAGATCTTCTTCCAAAAATCATTTAAGAATCTCAATTCCATCCAATATCCCAATCCCATCATAATCGATTAGGAAATGGCCGAGTTCCGCTATAGATGGCCATATTGCAGAACTTCTTCCAAAAATCATTTAAGAATCCCATTTCCATCCAACATCCAAATCCCATCATAATCGATTAGGAAATTACCGACTTTCGCCTCCCAGATGGCCCAGTTCCAGAACTTCCACCAAAAATCATTTAAAAATCCCATTTCCAACCAACAAAACCAATCCCATCATAATCGGTTAAGAAATTGCACAGTTCCACCCCAGACGGCCATATTCCAGAACTTCTTCTAAAAGTGATTTTAAAATTCCATTTCCATCAAACATATCAAATCCCACCATAATCGGTTAAGAAATTACCGACTTCCGCACCCAGATAGCCATATCCCAGAACTTCTTTCAAAAATCGTTTAAGAATCCCATTTCCATCCAACATCCCAATCCCATCATAATCGATTAGGGAATGGCCGAGTTCCGTTATAGATAGCCTTATTCCAGAACTTCTTCCAGTAATCATTTAAAAATCCCATTTCCATCCAACATATCCAGTCCCATCGTAATCGGTTAAGAAATTGCAGAGTTCCCCCTCAGATAGCCATATCCCAGAACTTCTTCCAAAAATCGTTTAAGAATCGCATTTTCATCCAAGATATCCCATCCCATCATAATCGGTTAAGAAGTTACCGAGTTCCGCTATAGATGGTTTTACTCCAGAACTTCTTCCAAAAATAATTTAAGAATCCCATTCCCATCCAACATATCCAATCCCATCATAATTGGTTAAGAAATGGCCGAGTTCCATCCCAAGTGCCCTTATTCCAGAACTTCTTCCAAAAATCATTTATGAATCTCAAGCCGCAGCCATACGAATGCAAATACATACCAACATGGGCATGTTTGTCCAAATAACAATTCGTGTAACCACAACACAAATGGCAAATTCAAATCAAGGTTACATTTGTCCAACATTGGCGCATATTCGCTCAATAGGCAGTTTTGCAAAAAAGATCAAAGGAAAAACAAATACTACAAATCGTGTAGACAGTTCAGTTTGTTAATTGTCATATTTTACAAATATTTGTCAAACATAAAAGAAACCAACGTTGGTCGATATTTGCATTCGTGTGACTGCGGCTTCATTTACGACCAACATATCCAATGCCAATCCCATCATACTCGGTTAAGAAAATGCAGTCCCGCCCCAGATGGCCATATTCCAGAGCTTATTCCAAAAATAATAAGAATCGTATTTCCATCTAACATATCCAATCCCATCATAATTGGTTAAGAAATGGCCGAATTCCGTCCCGGTGCCCTTATTTCAAAACTTCTTCTAAAAATCAATTATGAATCTCATTTCCATCCAACATATCCAATCCCATCATAATCGGTTAAGAAGTTACCGAGTTCCGCCCCAGATGGCCATATTCCAGAACTTCTTTCAAAAGTAATTTTAAAATTTTATTTCCATTCAAACACATCCAACCCCATCATAATCGGTTAAGAAATTACCGAGCAACAGTTTGTACGTGAAGGGGAAGGAAACGGGGTAAGAATCACGACGAAAGAATATAAGTGTGGAACGGCGAAGGGTTTTTTCCATGAAATTTTAGCACGGCATACTTTATGAAAATAAAAATTAACAAACACAAATATACCCTACAAGTTTAATTTGTTTTGCTGTCAGATCCACATCCACTTAAGAACTAGACACACCAAGCGTCGACGGCGAGCGGCGAATTTAAATATGCATTAATTTATTTATGTATTATATAGAAACGATAGTATAAAAAATATATTCCAATTACATATTTATAAAAAAGATTACAATTCAGAAAATGAAAAATGTCGCCTACTGTAGTACGAATATTAAAAAATATTGTATCTTTCGACCATATTCAAATATTCACATTCCTTATACAAAAATATCTAATGTTTATTCACAATATAATAGAAAAATGTAGGTATATAATAAAATAACTTCAAACAAAAAGACTTACCAAATAGGTAAATGCATCCTTGTAAATAATAACTCACAATCACAACTAAAACTTTCACTTCACTTATGTATTTTTATTAATAATAAATTACACAAATACAAAATCCAAATAAATTGAATTAAATTTAAAAATAATAAAATAAATTTTTTATTTAATTTAATTTGATAGTCGACTGTTCTCGTCGACGGTCAAACACCAACTACAAAAATATGACAGCGTTAAAAGTTTATGACAAAATAATACGCCCTACACGCTACACACGATCTGATTTGGTTAGGCCGTCGGGCTGATTAGATCAGACCAGATATAAAATCAGGTCGTGTGTAGGTTTGTCGTATGACAATTTTTATGTCGGGTGATGTCAGGTGGAAAATCCATCCAACCGTCATCCAACCATCAAACCGCCTGACCAAATCAGGTCGTGTCACGTGTGTAGCGTGTAGCGGTATTATTTTGTCATAAACTTTAACTTCAAGCTGTCATACTTTTGCAGTTGGTGTTTGACCGTCGACGAGAACAGTCGACTATCAAATTAAATTAAATAAAAATTTTATTTTATTATTTTTAAATTTAATTCAATTTATTTGGATTTTGTATTTGTGTAATTTATTATTGATAAAAATACATAAGTGAAGTGAAAGTTTTAGTTGTGATTGTGAGTTATTATTTACAAGGATGCATTCACCTACTTGGTAAGTCTTTTTGTTTTAAAGTTATTTTATTATATACCTACATTTTTCTATTATATTGTGAATAAACATTAGATATTTTTGTATAAGGAATGTGAATATTTGAATATGGTCGAAAGAGACAATATTTTTTAATATTCGTACTACAGTAGGCGACATTTTTCATTTTCTGAATTGTAATCTTTTTTATAAATATGTAATTGGAATATATTTTTTATACTATCGTTTCTATATAATACATAAATAAATAAATGCATATTTAAATTCGCCGCTCGCCGTCGACGCTTGGTGTGTCTAGTTCTTAAGTGGATGTGGATCTGACAGCAAAACAAATTAAACTTGTAGGGTATATTTTTGTTTGTTAATTTTTATTTTCATAAAGTATGCTATGCTAAAATTTCATGGAAAAAACCCTTCGCCGGTTCACACTTTGATTCTTTCGTCGTGATTCTTTCCCCGTTTCCTTCCCCTTCACGTACAAACTGTTGCTCGGTAATTTCTTAACCGATTATGATGGGATTGGATATGTTGGTCGGAAATGAGATTCATAAATGATTTTTGAAATAAGTTCTGGAATATGGCCATCTGGGGCGAAACTCTGCAATTTCTTAACCGATTATGATGGGATTGGTTTTGTTTGATAGAAATGAGATTTTTAAATGATTTTTGGAAGAGGTTCTAGAGTAAGGCCATCGGAACTCGGCCATTTCCTAATCGGTTATGATGGGATTTGGATGTTGGATGGAAATGGGATTCTTAAATGATTTTTGGAAAAAGTTCTGGAATATGGCTATCTGAGGGCGGAACTCGGTAATTTCTTAACAGATTATGATGGGATTGGGTATGTTGGATGGAAATGGGATTCTAAAACTATTTTTGGAAGAAGTTCTGGAATATGGCCATCTGGGGCGGAACTCTGCAATTTCTTAAACGATTATGATGGGGTTGGATGTGTTAGATGGAAATAGAATTTTAAAATTACTTTTGAAAGAAGTTCTGGAATATGGCTATCTGGGGGCGGAACTCGGTAGTTTCTTAACCGATTATGATGGGGTTGGATGTGTTGGATGGAAATGGGATTCTTAAATTATTTTTGGAATAAGTTCTGGAATATGGTTGTCTGAGGACGGAACTCTGCTATTTCTTAACCGATTATGGGGGATTGGGTATGTTGGATGGAAATGGGATTTTTAAATGATTTTTGGAAGAAGCTCTGGAGTAAGGTCGCCTATAGCGGAACTCGGCCATTTCCTAATCGATTATGATGGGATTGGGATGTTGGATGGAAATGGGATTCACACCACAATTTTATATTACGATGTATGTTATTGATACATCAATACCGGAGATTTTTAGTTGCGCATTAAACCCGAAAATAATTTTGCTATCATCCACGTATCGGTGCCAATAAATTATGTTATTTTTTAAGCTGTTCTTTTCGTTAAGTACATGTTTCTGTTCGAAGTATGAATCGATACAAACAGACAAACGGGGAGCAACTTAAAAATCTTCTACATCTCTTGGTTAAGAAGCCCTTTTCTTATTGCGAGCAACACAGCTAAAGGTGAAAGCGTGAAGCTGGGAGAGTGCTTAAACCCTCTGTGAAAGCAAGGAAAGAATTGTCACAACTTGATGTCCACAACAGAAGAACGGCGAACTGAAACCTATGTTGGAAGTGACTCCGCCAATTACTGTAGAAGAACTACCCATGGCTACTTGCAGGGTTAAGAATAGCAAGACACCTCGTCCGATTTATTATTGAACATTGCCTTTAAAGTGGCACCTCATGCTAGAACATTGGTTTTCGTTCACGGGTATTGTTAATGCCTAATTAAAAAACTTAATGCTAACTCCGAAACTGATAAAACCACCCGAAGGTTGGCCTGCATATCGCCTAATCTGTCTGCTTAAAAGATTATCATCGATATATTTTAGATGCCAGTGAATAGAGTAAGAGATCTAGCTGAAAATGAATAGGTTGAGACTGTCGTTCAAAGAACTCGTTACCTACATATACATATATGCTAGTAATAACGCGATTATGCAAAGGATGATGCCAAATATAGGCGGGAAGTAATAAAGACGACGACTGCTATTGGTGAGTGTAACCAAATCAATTTTACTCTAAGAAGCTCTTGCGAGGACACTCTATTTCATCTGGTCTGCAGAGTTGCCAAAAACAAAGAACTTGCTCTTTTTCTGGCCGCGCTTCAGCATAGAAAGACAAAGGATCCTAAGCATCTATCATGCGTTTCCGAATATTGAAATTATTGTTGAGGTTGGGCTTACGTTCGCACGTACGTGCCTTTGTAAGTACTGAGCAAGTTAAGCTTGCTCGGCAAGGTTATGCTTAACAGCGGTTCAACAGCCCATGATACTGATAGGAGGTAGATAAAGGATTCCACCTCATATAAAAGAACACACACACCAAGTTTGGTTAGTTTTTGTTAATTGGGAATAATTTTTATATATCGAGTTCATTCAGAGCGTTCTGCCCATTTATTTGGACAGCTAGGACATCATCAATTGTGTTCACCAATACTCGTAAAATCTATAATACACCACTCAGTTCATAATACACCACTCAGTCCTTAGTCCATATAGTCTTCTCAGTCCATTCGTTTAAATATAGTTCACCCAGGCTATTTACACTCCGTCCAGTTCATTTATATTTACCATTAAGTTCATTCAGTTTAGCACTTCATACAGTAAATGCAGTAACATAGGGAAATCAAACTAAATTCAAATTTATCAACTATAAACGCGAGTTTCTTCTAGTTCCTAGAAATATTCTGAACAATCTTTTTAATTTTAGTGCTGCCTATAATGGCCAAAGAAAGAACTCACGGCATAAATTGACGTCATATAGCGAAATTTTTAACGCAGTATCACAGAATAGATATTATCCAGAAGCGCCATTGAGTAGACCAAGAAAAAATTACCTATCGACCAATCTTTTCTACGACTCTGAACTATAATTATTTGTTAATATATATTTCAAATTTAAAACTCAAGAATAACAAATTTTTCCTTCTATTGGGTACCCTGCAAACAATTTTTCCTACCTTTTCGCGCAGCAAGGTCAAAAAATGAGTCTATATTTTTCCATACAAAAATAGCGTTATGACGTTTCTGTCTATTCTGTGGCCTGTAGTATTATAGGTGTACTGGTTAGACCCAGTAAGCCGGCTTTGATCGACTAAAAATATAATAAAACTGTAAAGGGGACTAGTCAAAGGGCTACAACCCAAACAAGAATATAAAATATGAAAGATAAATTACCAGATGATTTGCAAATCAGTTGTAATAAACAAATATAAGTAACTAAAAAAATAAAATTTTAAAACTCATTACTTAAATAATTTTAAGCAAAACTTAAACATCACAGTAAAGAGTCAATTGACAATTACTGATACGCAACAAAATAATTTATATTAAAAAACGATTTATGTGAAGAACACACGACAAGCAATGTATACAAATCTTGGGTAATATTTTACAAAATTACACACAGTTTGTTCGTAGCTTGCAGCTTTATAAATTCCCAAGTTTCAATTTTAAATTCAATAGAACAAAGAGAAAAAAAAAATGTAAAAATTGAACGGATCATGTTTTGGCTCATTGTAAACAAATTGTTATGTCGGAATTTTGTAAATCTTAAAATTAACCTTTGCACGTATATAAAGATCGATGACGAAGCCCCATCAATTATTTAAAAAATATCGTAACCATCTCTGCAGTATAACGAAATCGTGATAGAAACATGTGTTTAAACGTTATATTTATTTCAATTTGACCTTGTGGCACCTAATTTACTCCAATGTCAATGCCATTTGTATGGTGCACACTACTTATGTACAACAACAAAACAATATGTAGTTTATTTTTTCACTTAGTTTGTATTTAATTTTAATTCTGCGTTGCATGTTTCGATAAAACACAGAACAAAATTAAAATATTTAAATTATAACTTTGTTTGATGTATCATGTGTGCTACAGTGGGAAATTGATTTTTTGAAAACCTTTTAAAGTTGAAGCCACAATCAATGTGAGCAATCAGATTTTTAAATTTTTTTGTATTATTTTTTATCCCTGCAACCTGTTCTGGGGCCGAAGCACTCCCAACTCTTTCGCGGTTTGTTTTTCTCGTCCTACCTTACGCAATTACGCCAAATCAAAGACGTACGGCTATAGGTCCGATTTACGTTACCATCTGCACATTGCATAGCTCCATGCCAGCCTATAGTACTGGACATGGAAGATGGGTCGGCCCATGAGTTTTGCACGCCGTTAGGGCATTGTAATCTGTGGATGAAAATTTTCTTTTGCATCCTGTCCCTATCGGGATTTGAATCCGGCACCTCCCGATCTAAACGCCAAAGCTTTAACCACTGTGCCATTTGGTCGGTTGCAATCAGATTTCGAAACACAAGTAGTCTAGGAAAAATTGCCTAAACCATTGCTTGGAAATCATCCGAGCTGCGGCCGCTCTCTAATCCTCACGTATCGTGAAGCGTGAGATACTTACGAAACGCAAATATCGGCCAGTAAAGTTTTTGTCTCCGTATTTTGGGATGCGCCAGGTTTATTATTCGTCGACTATCTTGAGAAAGGAAAGACCATCAACAGCGGATATAACATGGCATTTTTGGAGCGTTTGAAGGAGAAATCGGTACCAGCCAAATGCAAAAGAAAAAAGTGCTAAGTCGTTGGCTACGATAGCAAAATTGAACGAATTGCAAATTCGAATTGCTTCCCCATGCACCGTATTTTCCGGATCTAGCTCCCAGTACTACCTGTTCGCAGACCTCAAAAAAATCCTCCAGGCAAAGAAATTTTGCCAAAACAAATGCCTATTTTGAGGCCAAAGATAATCACTCTACAAAAATGGCTTCGAAATGTTAGCGAAGCGTTGAAATGAATGTATCACCCTTAAGCGAAACTATTGTAAAGAGGTTTTCAAAAAGAGTGAGTCGATGTTGGCATCCTGTGGCGGTCATTTTGTTTTGCTGGCGTCTATCTTAATCCTTTTTCAGTCACTGATGCCAAATCACCATGACAAATGCACGATTGCGTTACCATGAAGTTACACGATTGCACAGCACGTCTAAAAGATAACAATCATCTTTAAAAAAAAATCATCTTTAAAATCAAAAATCATCGTTAGCGACGAGACACATTTTTGGATGAATGGCTATGTTAACAAGCAAAATTGCGGTTTATGGGACGACACCAACCCACACGAGGTTCACTAGGTGAACGTCAACGGTGAGCGCTACAGAACGATGGTAACTGATTTCTTTTAGCTCAAATTGAACGATATGGAGAAGACGACATGTGTTTTCAGCAGGACGGAGCTACGTGTGTGGCAGACGCAACGATGGACATTCTGCATGAACGAATTGAAGGTTGGGTTATTTCTGTCAGAGGTGACGTGAATTGGCCACCAAGATCATGAGATTTGCCCCCGCTAGACTTTTTCTTGTGGGGTTTCCTCAAGTCGCAAGTCTATGCCAATAACCCGCAATCGACCGATGCTCTTAAAGCCAACATAACCAATACCATCGCTCAAATTCGGCCGATACTATGCGGCAGAGGTATACAAAATTTTACCACTCGGATCTGTGCCACCCTGAGAAGCCGCGGCGGACATTTGAACGATGTTATATTCCACAAATAATGGCATACATGGGCCTTTCAAATAAAAAAAGAATTTCGTTAATACCCCACGCACAGCTTGTTTTATTCCATTTCAACTTCGACTCGCTCTTATTGAAAAACTTTATAATATTTATCGCTTTCTTGATCTTAGCTCATATGTTTTCGGTCAGTTTTAGATCGGATGGGCTCAGGGTTATTATCTTACTGGAAACACAACATTGGATGCCTTGTATTTTTAGCATAGCCTCCCATAATTTGATTTAGTATGTCAACGTAAACAACTACATTCTTCTTCTGATTTATTCAATATGCCTAGATCTATACCACGAAAACAAACTCATAGTGGCCTCTACTGCCATAATTCAACCGCTGCCATGCTTGTTCGTTTTCTTCTTGTGCTTTGGAAAGAGATGTGTTTTGTGCAAATTTGACCCTGGTTACATACATGCATACGTTACGCAAAAAAGAACAATTGACATACAAATAATTTTAGGCTCATTATGGCCTACAAATGCCCCATTGAAAAATTTTGGGCTCCACTCATTCTTGGCCAAATTTCAGACAATTTAAACATAAGCTAGCAGAACCCAAATCGAAAATCGGACCAAAACTGAAATTGGAAAGCAACACAAGAACCAAGGACATACAAATAATTTTAGGCTCATTATGGCGTAATCAAAAGCCACATTAAATAATTTTGGGATCCACTCGTTTTGAACCAAATTTCAGCCCATTTAATATAAAGCTAGATGAACCCAAATCGAAAATCGGACCAAAACCGAAATTCGAACACAAAACAAGATCAATGGACATACAAATAATTTTAGGCTCATTATGGCATTATGAAAATTATTTGTTGTCAATTGATCTGTTAGCTTTAGATTAAATTGCCTGAAATTTGGTCGAGAACGAGTGGAGCCCAACATTTTTTAATGGGGCATTTGATTACGCCATAATGAGCCTAAAATTATTTGTATGTCCTTGGTTCTTGTTTTGCTTTCTAATTTCGGTTTTGGTCCGATTTTCGAGTTGGGTTCTGCTAGCTTATGATTAAATTACCTGAAATTTGGCCAAGAACGAGTGAAGCCCAACTTTTTTAATGTGGCTTTTGATTACGCCATAATGAGCCTAAAATTATTTGTATGTCCTTGGTTCTTGTTTTGCTTTCCAATTTCGGTTTTGATCCGATTTTCGATTTGGGTTCTGCTAGCTTATATTTAAATTGCCGGAAGTTTGGCGAAGAACGAGGCCATAATTAGATTACTTGTTGTCAATTGATCTTGTTTTGCGTTCGAATTTGATTTTTGGGCCTTACTTTTTTCCCAGAGCGAGCATAATAAAAAAATGGTGCATTTAATTAGCCTAAAATTAACCTTTAATATTCCAATTGTTTTTAAATTGTTTATTGATATAGGTTCTGCTAACTTTTTCTAAAGCTAGCAGAATCCGCGTTTTAGTTGGAAGGGATAGAGTCCAAAATTCTTTAATAGAGCGTTTAATTAGCCTATAATTATCTATACTATCTTTTAATATTCTGCCGTATGGGTTCTGCTAGCTTAAGGGACGTTAAAAATGATCAATTTACACATTTTTTTAATAAACGCATATTTTTAATAAACTATATTGGATTTTTAACCAGCAAATAGTAATTGGAATTTTTTGGATGGAGTTTCCGAAATTGGCAATTAAATGGAAAAATGACATACAGTCTTATTTTATTGAACACCACTGTATGTTGGCTTCTATAAAACATAAAGAAGGGTCCATCTTAATAACATGATTTCATATACAGTTAAGCTTAGAGAGCTTTACGATGCCTTGTCATTGACTATTGCTCCTTACTACACAAGTTTAGTGTAATTCACATTTTATGAGACTTATTTATATACCCTTTTCAGCTTTTGTTAGGTTTTTTGTCAATTTGTCGAAAACTTCGCGCTACCAAATAAGAAGTAAATGGACGCGGTTGAAGCTGAACTGACATGGTATCACCATCCTTTTCAACATATACTACTTTACAAGACCCCAGGTTAAATATAAAATAAAAGCAACCAGGATTTCGGTAATAAATGTCCCTTGTAGTATATCATATTGCGGAAACAATTATAAAATAGTTTTTTAAATTCAAGCATGAAAGCATGGAATTGTTTAAATGTTGACCGATTTAAATTTACAAACTAAACAGAAATTACCAATATAATGATTATGTAGCGTGAAGGACACTGCCAGCAATTATTTACATTTTCAGACTAAAAAGTTTCTTAATTACAACATTGTGGTGGGGTGGTATACGGTACATAAAATTTTTCCGTATTGCACATAATTCTTGAAGTGTTATGCGTCTGATTAGAATGTGTTTGTACGATACCGATTCTGTGTGCTTGACTTCCCTCATATCATAATTTGTTAATTAAATTCGTTTGATACAAAATACAAGCTTCGTAGGTTGTTAAACGATTTGATCTTGTAACTTTTTTCGTTTAGTAGAACAGGTGCATAATTAAGAACATAAAACATACACACGACCTTAGTTAGATACAAACTACCACGTCAAACAAATTTGGTCTTAAATATAAACACTTAAATGTTGAAAAGTTAAAATAAATAAAATAATTTTGCGCTCACATTATGACGAATCAACATACTAAACCAGTAATGGAATGAGATAATATTTTGATTTAGCGAAATGAAAAGAAGTTAATATGTATACATGTGTGTACATCCCAGTAACGCATCATTCCATTATACGTATAAGAGCATACAATACGGCAAGTTAAATCAAAAAAAAAAAAAAAAAATCTAAATTTAAATAAAATTCCAAACACTAGACACCATCCACAATTAATTAATTTTGACTGGCTAATCTTTTCTTGGTAGCTTTCCCAACTGCACCTGATTTTAATGTTGTAAATGTATGTAACCCCTGAAGCGTGTCATTTTACAGCAACCGCACAATAACGTGCCCTGTCATTTGAGTCGTCGGTCGGGGCGACTCATTTTATTTTAGCTCGTCCGTAATATTACGCGACATCTGTGTAAACTAAAAATTAAGTGTGATTGCGTTATAATTTTTTTTTATTATAGAGAGTAAGTATGAAAAATTAATTTTTCTAGTTTCGTATACAGAATTATAAAGTTCTTAGTAAATATGTGTAAAACAAATAGAAACATTTTGAACATCAAATTCATTTGGCGAAATGCCAATTTAAATTTTGTATTTACTATTCGAACTTACATATTTGGAAAATCATAAACATTAGCAACATTCGAACCAAAAATAAATTAAAACAATCGATGAAATTATATTTAAAATATAGTTTTGATAAAATAAATAAAAATACAAAACATAATTTTATGAGCGGATTCGAAAATTTAATTGAAAATTACAATCCGGTAGTTTAATGTAAGATGGTAGTGATTTCCTGTACTTTGACACGAGTAACCCCCTTTTTGAATCTATTCAAAGATTTGAATGGACAATTGTCTTTGGATTTATTAATAACATATACAAAGCCCTTTGATTCGCTTGGTTTTTAATAGATTTGGACTCGAAAATAACTTTGCATTTGCATTTATTTTAAGGCATCACATTTTTAATTGTATTTATGTAAATTAACAAATTGTTCGTTTTTAACTAGAGGGTGTTTGTGCAGCTGCAAAATGTGTTTTTACGATCCGTATCGACCAGCCAATTTTAATTAGAATTTTTAAGTTTTTAAAAGAAATTACAACTAATCGGAAATGGCTAATTAAAATAAGTTGCTTACGGGCAACGAATTAGTGTAACGAAAAGGCGGGAAAATACTTTAGTTTTTTAGCTCGTAAGCCCTATATACTTTACCTAAAGAAATTCGAGAAAAAAGAGCTTAATCAATGAATAATAAAAAAAACATTGATCACAAGCGATAAGTTGAAAGTTAGTGGTTATCGTGAAAAAAATATCATTATCATACGGAAAGTTATCAAATTGCGGATTTATGTTTTTATTCCTGGTCTTACTTCTGACATAGCTATGTGCTAGCCACTTCATATTGTTCTTAACTTAACGATCAAAGGATGTAAGATCGTTTTTTACATGGACGGGCTATCGGTATCGACAATAGCATCGGCGTCTGTAAGTTCATCAGCATGATTTGTCGCTTGAAACGTTTAAAACTATGAACCAGATGAAAACCTAAACCAGATGATCAAAAATCCTTTTTGCATGTTTCATCTATTAGAAGTTCATTGGACCCGGTACCACCCGAAAGTTGAACATCTATACCTTTACAGCTCAAATTGGGACTAAACAATTTCAAATTGGGACTAAATATTTTATTCAACAAGTTAAGGGTTATCCAATTCAAGCTTGATAAAGTAAACTTAAAAAAAACACACAAAATATTCGGAATGTATTGTAATTTTTATTTCATTTTACAGATTGATCCTTGCCATTTTTAGTTAAACAAGATATCATTCAAATGTCCTCCACGGGACTTCTTACAGGCCTTGATTCTTTTGACGTAATTTTCAATGACTTTTCGGCACATTTCGGGTGGTATCTCGGCCATTACCTTACGAATATTAGTTTTCAATTCGTCAAGAGTTTGAGGATTGTTTGCGTAAACAAGATCTTTCGCGTAGCCCCACAAAAAGAAATCCAAAGGCGTTAAATCACAGGATCTTGGAGGCCAATTGACATCAGCCAATCGCGAAATCAAACGTCCAGGAAATTTCTCTTGCAAAAGATCTCGATTTGCTCGTGTTACGTGACTGGTTGCTCCATCCTGCTGGAACCACATTTCGTCAAGATCATAATCTTCGATTTTCGTAAAAAAATAATCGGTTAACATGCGGCCATAGCGCTCAGAATTGACGGTAACGGTTCGTCCATGGTTGTTCTCAAAAAAATACGGCCCAATCACACCACCAGACCACAATGCGCACCAAACAGTGACTTTTTCCGGGTGTAATGGCTTCTCTACAATCAATTGTGGATTTTCTGAGCCCCAAATTCTACAGTTTTGCTTATTAACGTATCCACCAAGCGAAAAATGAGCTTCATCACTGAAGAAAATTTTGTTCGAAAAATCAGCATCAGCAGATTTAATAATTTTAATGCGTTGGTCGATTGTTAAATGCTCCATATTCTTAAATGGCAGAATGTCAACTAAATAAATGACAGCGTACTTGACGTTTATCTTTGACAGATGTCGGTATACAGATTTCTACTTTATCAACCTCGAATTGGATAACCCTGTATTATAACAATTTTAAATTTGAGCAGGCTTTTGAAAAATAAAAGACAGCATTTTTAATTAATAGTTTCATATTTCATTCTTAATTAGTTCATCCCTAAACATGTCTTACATCAAGAAAGTTGGAGCAGATAATATAAGGAAAAAATATGTACAGTGTATTACAAAAGTAAGTATGCAGCGATTTATTTATGTTTTGGAGGTCAAAAAAGATAAGTCAATCATAACAATAATAACAGAAAATTATATTTTTTATTTATTTACAATGTAAACGTAATGATTACAACAAAAAACAAAAATTAATGTAATTCATTTCTTAGCTATACGGATATATTTTCAAAATGTCTTTAAATCATGTCACAAAAGTTTGCATGCAATCAAACAAAAATGTTAAAAAAGGGATTCTATGAACTTATTTTGCATTCAAATGAACTTTTAATATTTTGTTGGGTAGCCCTTGGCCTTTTTGATGGCTTTCAACCTTGAAGGCATGGAGTTTACCAGGTTCTGAGTCACAGTTGGTTGAATCTTTTCCCATTCTTCAAGAAGTACTGTCTTTAACGTATTTTTGCTTGTAATCTCACGCTTCCTGATTTGTCTTTCGAGAAATTCCCACAAGTGTTCAATTGGATTTAAATCCGGCGATTGGGGTGGTGTTTTTAATTGTTTTGGTGTGTTATAGAGAAGCCACTCTCTTACAATGTGTGCCGTATGCTTGGAATCATTGTCTTGTTGAAAGACAAATGATCCTGAAAGTTCCAATTTTGATGCACTATCATTCAAATTGTTTTTTAATATGTTCAAATAAACATTTTTATCCATCATCCCTTCAATCACAACCAGATTTCCAACTCCACTCGTCATATTTTGAGGCTCAAGCTCCGCATTTACCTTTCTCCACACTTTTTCACGTCCATCTGAACCAAATATATTAAATTTGCTCTCATCAGAGAAAATGACTGAATTCCAAAAGCTTTGGTCTTTATTTTCGTGTTCTTTTACGAAATCGAGTCTTTTTGTTCTGCTAATTTTATTAACAAACGGCTTTTTCCGGATGTTTCGACCCTGGTAACCAGCAGTATACAAAACACGCCGGATGGTTTGGGGGTTACACGTTTTGCCAATTTCGTTTTCAATTTCATATTTAATTTTTGGAGCACTTTTTTTGGGGTTCTGCTGTACTTTGCGAGTAATAATTCTTCTCTCCTGATCCGTGAATATTTTCGGCCGCCCTGTTCTTTGCTTATTTTTCGTACTACCTTCGTTTTTAAATTTTTCTATAATTTTTTGTACCGTGGCATTGCTTTTATTAATTGTTTTTGCAATTTGCCGTTGACTTTTGCCATCTTTGTATAATTTTATAATTAAATTTTTAATATCGTCCGAAAGTTCTTTTCCTCGTGGAGCCATTAGAACAATTTTGCGTGGAAATTTATTTAATTTATTTAAAAATCACAATTACTTGTTTTTGCGCAGCTGAATAACTTGTAACAATGCTCAACTTAATAAATTTGTGAACTGCATACATACTTTTGTGATGTGATTTTTTCTGTTTTATACAAAATATAACAGGATGGATCCTGTATGGTAACGGGATACCGTTATCGTCATGTATAATAAATGTTTAAAGCAGAAATTTTTATTGTAAAAAAAAATAACAATTAATTACGCATTATTTTCGAAATAAATTGAGGTCCTTTCCCGTTCTTCATGGTGCATACTTATTTTTGTGATACACTGTATGTGCATTGTATAATAAAAACGAGGATTGGAGAATACTTGCAAAAACTTTAAGCGTAAAGAAATCAAATGCCTATCGATGGGTGAATAACCAACAAATACCCGCAGACCATTGTGGTGGTAAGCGGAAAATAAAAATAACTAAGTAATGAACATCGAGTATTTATTGAAAGATATATTTTATTTATTTATTCATTGGCATTACAATTTTGGTAAAGGAAAAGTACATGGAAGCAATATAAATGAACAACAACAACCACCAAAAAAATACTTCCATTAGGCATAAAAACATCAGATTTTTTCAAAAAACAAATCCACTCCATGCTAGTACCCTCTGTATTGAGCTCAAGCTCATTTGTTACAGCGAACACTGCAGTGAATACTTACAGACTACATACAAAAATAATACAAATAAATACAAAAATATTATTACAAAAATAGTACTACATGTATTGTCATTCAAGCGCACCACGCTAAAAAACGTGCTTTAAAAGATTTAGGCGACGCTGACCTCTTAATATCGAATGGAGTAAAATTCCAAAGAGAAATACCGCTAACCTAGAAAAAGATGCATTCAAAGATCTACACAGTTTTATAGGGGGGAGTTAACGTAAATTTGAAGAATGGGACCTACTGAACAATAACTTATTAAATAAATAGGGAGGTGCTTCGTTCTGAGAAGCTTAAAAATAAAAAGACATACACGAAGTTCATAAAAGTCAACCAATCTACAGCCAAGGATCAAATTTAAAAAGAGAGAAATATGATCATATTTCCTAATACTAAAAATGAAAAGAGTACAAGCATTGAAACATCTTTGGAGAACATTCATATTATCCTGAAGCATTCCAAACAAAACAACGTCACCATAAAGAAAATGTAGAAGGTGCGAGAGGAACATACGCTTTTTAAAATTACTATCAACGAACCCTACAACTTTATATAAACAACTAAGCATTCCAAAAACCGTTTTACTAACCTTAACCAAATGATCACCCCAAGTAAGAGTTTTATTAAAAATTAACCCTAAATTTCTAACTGTATTAGAGAATGGAATTAAAGAATTACCGAGAAAAATTTCAGGAAAAGGGGAAGTACATATTTATAGATTTTTTATAAATTATAATGGACTGAGATTTACTAGCATTAAGAACGGGTCGGTTAGATAATGACCAATTATAAATTCTTACCAAATCATCGTTAACTAGAGAACTATTTTAGGTTTCAGTGGTTGACACTTAGGCCATTTTTGGCCCATTGTGATACCACGCATTCACGCCACATCATTAACCGATTCACCTACTCACACAACTACAGTATACCACCTGCACATTGCAAACGCCATGTCAACCTGTACATTGACCTGGACGGTGGGTCGGCGCTGAATTCTGCACTCCATCAGAGGGTCTTAGTTGTGTTTATTAGAGAAATATTAGAGTGAATGGAATCATTATCTAAGCGACTACTCCTATATATTTGGACATCATCAGCAAATATATGAAAAGAAGAATCACGAATGGAACATGCAATGTCATTAATACACATTGAAAATAGTAAAGTACCAAGGACCGACCCATGAGGAACGCCAGAAGAGACACGGAAGGAAGTCAGAAAAATAATTGTCATAAAAGACTGCCTGAAAGCGCCCCGAAATATAATTTAAAATCATTTAGCAGCAGAGAGAATTTTACTCATCTTCCACTGAGCGGGATATGAAGAGGTCGTTAAAATAAAATTGAAAATATGTAACAAGTACCTTGAAACAATAGGAAAAATGCGCTTAACTAATTTTAAACTAACCATATCTAGACCAGTGCATTGCGATTTAACTTCCCAAAATGCAAGATGCAAATAAATAGTAGATATATTTGTAAAAGAAAAAGAATTAAGGGGTTCGACAGACACCAAATCAATATTGGAAATATCATGGGTGGGACTAGAGTTAGTTAGATAAAGGTTAAAATCATTAGCTTTGAAATCTACAGAAGCAGCCCCTTTGCAACTACCAAGGCCCAAGTTGCGTACGTTACGCCAAAATATCTTAGAAGGAAGTGAGGGATCTAACTTATCCTTGAAAAAATTTTGCTTAGCGATACTCTATTTCGAGATTGCTTATAAGACAAAGAATTACTTAGGGCTAATTTTCCAAAGACGATATTTTGAAAACGAACAGAAATAGCACTCAAAATCTCTTGCATCATTCAAAGGGGGGATCTAGGTCTAAAATAAACAGTAGTGAGAGGAACGCAATTATAAAATACATAATTAATAGAGGAATTAAAATAGTCAATTTGATCGGTAGAAGTAGAAAGAGAAAAAATATTGTCCCAAAAATAGCAAAAGAGAGGAACCAAATAGCAAAAGAGTTGAGATTGTCTCTCTTTAGAGAGGCAAGAAATAAATACTTCCATGAAATATTTAAAGCAAAGCAAAGTAGTTTCTAAAGGTTACGTCACGGAACACGGTAATACACTGTGGTGCATAACTATAGACGCATCTACTTTTTAGGACACTATAGTAGTGTTGCTTTCGCAAATCCGCTTAGCTTAGCTAAGAAATGTGAAAGCAACAACTTTTGGCTTTAATTTTTTAATGCGTTTATTTTTTTGCTGTGTTGGTTCATTTTATTAATATTTATTTTATTTTTTTTTATTTTATGAAATGGAACAAATTAAATTCTGTATTTTGCTATCAAATAACAAATGCCAAATTTTACTACACGATAAATTTTTCGAAAAAAATAGAAAAAATAATGCCTTGCGGTAAACACCATAACCATAAAATGATTTTATTTCTCCTAATCCTATTTTTTTTTTCTTAACATTAAAGACAATCGGCTTTAATACAATGCAATTGTTGTTGTATTCTTTTGAAAGCAACACAGCTTATGTTTTCAAGAAAGTTTGAGGTGAAGCCAATGGTGCAGTATAAAAGGGCATAGTAAAACAACAAAATTTACAAAGGAAATTGGAAAATGTATTTATTTTATTTACCGTAGTAATTCAATGTATAGTTTTCTAGTGATACATAACTAAAGACGCACGTTAATAGGGAACATAAAATAAAAATTTAATTCACTTTAAGTAGTTGAAATTAAAATAAAATTAAGAAGTAAGGAGTAGGGCCTCCTTTGTTCTGAATGAGCTCAAATATCCTGTTCGGCATACTCTCAACTAAGCTTACTCGTACATCTTTACCAATTGACTCCCCAGCTTCAACAACGGTCACTTTCAAATCGGAAATTTTTTCATATTGCTTGTTCTCAGCAAAGATTTTTCGAAATATGATTCCCCATAGATGTTTTCAATTGAGTTAAGGTCTGGTGAGCAGGCTCAACATTATGCGCTTCTAGCCATGAGCGAGTCTCATTGCTCTTATGCACTGACGCGTTATCTTGCTGAAAAGTTATATTTTCTGTCCTGTGCGTCTCTAAATATGGAAGGAAATTGGTTCTCAATAATGTTGTGTATGTATGTACGAATGTAAATATGAGTAGGGACTGGAAAAAGTACACCATTCTCGCAGTTTGAAAACTATATTTCTTTTAATATTTTAAATTTTCTTTAAAAAAAAGTTGTTTGGATTATTTTTTCAGATGATAAAAAATGTAATTAAGACGGTCTGAACGGTTTTCATTCTTACTGGAGGGATCTGCGAAAAGAATTACCACGCTATTTTTCTAAGAGAAATTTCAGTGGCGGTCCCTTGATAGTTTGGGAAGCTTTTAGTATCGATGAAATGCTACAGTTAGGTTTCCCATATCCACCGGCATGAACTTCGGAGAATATACAACATTATTGAGAACCAATTTCCTTTCATATTTTGGAGATGCACAGGACAGAAAATATAACTTTTCAACAAGATAACGCGTCAGTGCACAAGAGCAATGAGACTCGCTCATGGCTAGAAGCGCATAATGTTGAGGTATTGCAATGGCCTGTCTGCTCACGTTAGACCTTAACCCAATTGAAAACATCTATGGGGAGTCATAGTTCGAAAAATATTTGCTGAGAACAAGCAATATGAAAAAGTTTTGGATTTGAAAGTGGCCGTTATTGAAGCTGGGGAGTCAATTGGTAAAGATGTTTGAGTAAGCTTAGTTGAGAGTATGCCAAACAGGATATTTGAGCTTATTCAGTACAAAGGAGGCCCTACTCATTACTTATTAATTTTATTTTAATTTCAACTACTTAAAGTGAATTAAATTTTTATTTTATGTTCCCTATTAACGTGCGTAGTTGTGCACCACTAGAAAATTATACATTGAATTACTACGGTAAATAAAATAAATACATTTTCCAATTGTATTGAATTGTATTGTTGTGGATACCCCAAAAATTACAGACCATGCGCTTATAATGATCAATGGAGAGGAAGTAAATGGAAAAAAGGTGATCAAAGGAAAGGTAGATCTAAATGTTATTAAAGAGGAACTTATAATAACAGAAAATGGTATACGAGAAGTCACTGGGGGCATTGAGGAGGAGTGTGGGAAATTAAATTTATGGGTGGAAGAGACAGTAAAAAGAGAAAGAGGCGAGTTAAGGATAGTTAGAAGTTGTCCATAGTTCACCAACAGAGTGAAGGAGATTAGGAAGGCAAGAGATGAGGCGTATAAGAAATTTAGAGTGATGAAGGAGAGAGAGGTAGAGTTGGGGACTGAGTCAGTTAAGGAAGGGTGGGTGGAGTAAGATTTGTTATTTGATAGCAAAATACCGAATTTAATTTGTTCTATTTCATAAAATAAAAAAAAATAAAATAAATATTAATAAAATGAACCAACACAGAAAAATTAAAACGCATTAAAAAATTAAAGCCAAAAGTTGTTGCTTTCACATTTCTTAGCTAAGCTAAGCGGATTTGCGAAAGAAACACTACTATAGTGTCCTAAAAAGTAAATGCGTCTATAGTATGCACCAAGTGTAATGGGCTGAGAAAAGGAAATAAGCACCATAACAATTAAACCGATTCGCCCGGATCGCGTTATTTTGGTACTGCTCATCATACAAATGACACAAATTCGAACAAAAGAAAAATACAAATACAAAGACATAATTGTGTATTATACATTGTGTACGTATTCGATTTTTTTTTTGCTTCACACATTTTAAATGAGTAACTCACGAGACAAAATCGATTTGCAGGAAACCCAGCGATAGAAATCCACTTTCTCCGAAGTCTTATAGAACAATAATGTTGCTACCGATCATGGGGAAACTCCTAAAAAGGTTGCTAACCGTTCGGATTACTCCACGAATTGAACAGAGCGAATTGTTCTCGGACAAACAATTCGGTTTCCGACGTAGCATCTCTATTGAAGATGCGATAGTCCGCCTAACAAACACTGTCAAAACCCGTAGTTCAAAATATGTTATGGGTATATTATTGGGCATTGCTGGAGCTTTTGATAACCTAACGCCTAGTGTCATATCGCAAGTTTATCAGTCTACAATCTCCCTGGAATAACCTGGACGAAATTGCACTCGCAGATGATAAAGTCATTCTGGTGCACGGCAATTCGAGGCTTGAACTTCAGCGCCAGGTTCAAATCGCTATTAATAATATGATCTGCAGAGAAAACAGTGATGCTGCAACTAAAAGGCAAATTTGACTATAGTCGACCTAAAACAATATCGTTAAACGGTCGAAATATGAAAATGGTCAAGTGCGTGAGTTATCCACGAGTTGACCTCGATGAACATATGGGGTAGCATATCACGTTCTAAGAGCCTATGAAAACGCTAAGACACTATTCCACTCATTGGCGAGAGTGTCAAGAGAGGGTTGCGTACTTAAAACACTTTTGTTAATTTACAAAGGTATGGCGGAGGCGTTCTTCACGTATGCCGGTGCTGGTTGGTATGATAGGTTAAAATGTCACCACATTGGATCATTGGAAAGTGCTCAGAGGAATATCCTGCTAGGAGTAACAAAGACCTACCGAATAGTGTCTAAAGATGCTGTTGTGGGTCTGGCCAGCGTGCTCCCGATGGATATTCTAATCAAGAAGCGAGCACACATGTGCCACCTAAGAAGAAGTGCTCAAAATGAAATAGGTGACCATGTACATGATGCAGAGAGTAGACAAAATCAATATAGCATTAAAAAGGATATAGAGGAAATGGCCATTGACCTTTGGCAAAGAAGGTGGAATGAATCAGACATACATTTGGCTTCATTCCAGACGTAAAAGCACGCCTAAAAATTACATTACAACTAACGGGCTCGGATAACTAAGTTATCTCTGGACATAACAAGTTTAAAGCCTAACTGCAGAGATTTAAGATAATAAACCATATTATCAATGTTTATACGGCTCAGAAGTAGAAGACGTAAACCACCTACTCTTCGAATGCAACGAGGTGACGTTCATGTCATTTAAACAAAAGTGGCTGGGTAACTCGAACCTACACGAATTACTACTGCCAACATTACTAAGTGTCAAGGTTCTTCCGCAGTTTCGGATATAGGTGCAAGCGGCTAGAGATGGAAACACTACAATTTCTGAATTGCAACGACTAAAACGTGCTAGGACTATTATCAGCTTACTTGCTAATTTAATTGATATATATTTAAAAATTCTTAGTACAAGGTTACACCGAGGTATAAGAATTGATATAAATGTAACGGAAATGTTGACTACGAATTTGAATACGATTAATAATTGATTGGTACCTCCCGATTCAAACGCCAAAGCTACCACGCCGTCATTCATATGATTCCGCAGTGTATACATAAAATTACAGGATGCAGAAAAATGTTTTATTAAAATTATTTACTTCTCTGTTAAATAAAATTGCTTAATTTTTTATGAAGTAAAAAAATTTGAACAAGCATTATTATGATTAGACAATAACGTAAACTATTTTTTTAAATTGTAAATGTTTGTTTTTTTTTGGTTTTCTGCGATCAGATTTTACGAGTACCGAGAATATAAAAATAACAAATCAAAAAACAAATTGTACGAGAAACTGGTACTGTAGCTTAAAAATAGAGCACAACCGCAAGGGAGCTTGGAAAATGAAAAAATTCCATTAGAACATGAATTCGTTTGAATATGATGTATTTATGGGAATAAACGCGGCAATAAATCTTCAATTTACGAGGGCAAATCAAAAAGTCTTGCAATATCATATGAAAAAAAAGAGTGAGTGAGACAGCAACATTTTTATTTTTCGACATAATCTCCTTTATGGTTTATACATTTGTCACATCGATCAATTAACTTGCCTAAACCCTCTAAAAAAAAGATTTCTTTTGCTCCATAAAATATTCATTTCCAACAGACTGTACTTCATAGTCACTGGAAAATTTCGGGCCCCTTAGTGTTTTTTTTTTAAATTGGGAAACAGAAAGTAATCACTGGGTGCCAAGTCTGGACTGTACGGTGGATGCGGAATTTCCACGAAGCCACAGCCCTTTAATGCAGCTTGAGCAATATTAACCTTGTGCACTGGTGCATTGTCGTGAAGAAGCAAGATTTTTTTAATAACTTTCCTTGGCCGTTTTTCCCGGATCGCTTTTTTCAATTTTCGCAAAACTTCTGCGTAATATATGCCTGTGATTGTGGTTTTCGGTGCAATATAATCGATTATCAAAATTCCTTCAGCATCCCAAAAAACTGTTGCCACAACCTTACCAGCAGACGGTTGAGTTTTGAATTTCTTAGGTGGTGGTTCACTACGTTTAATCCATTGCATCGATTCTTGTTTGGATTCCGGATCCCAATGATAAAGCCATGTTTCATCGCCTGTTATTGTGTTATCCAAGAAATTTTCTGGATCTTCTTTGTACATATCTAAAGTCGCCTTTGAAGTTTGAACACGCATTTTTTTTTTTGTTCTGCATTCAACAAACGGGGAACCCATCGCGCACTTACTTTCGACATGTGAAGGTGGTCATGTAATATAGTATATGTGGTACCGTATGAAAGAGAAAGTCTCCACGCTAACCGCGGAACAGAAATACGCCGGTCCTCCAATACAATAGATTCGGCCAAAATTACGTTTTCATGGCTAATAGCATTTGCTGGCCGATCCGAGCGGTTGTCGTCTTCAAATGACTCCCAGCCACTTTTGAATAATTTTACCCACCTTGTTACTGTGGCATATGATGGTGCAGATTCGCCGTAAACTTTTGATATATAGTTGAATATATAAATTGCATTTCGTCCATCTTTATAGAAAAATTTAATAAGGGCGCGATATTCAATTTCATTCATTTTAAGAAAAATTCAAAACACGTGTTACTAAATTGACAAAAACAAACGAACTGTAAAATTTACATCGAAATGTTCTTCTAGAAGTATCATCGCGACAAAAAATGGTTTTGAAAAATATATTGTTGTCTCACTCACTCTTTTTTTTCATATGATATTGCAAGACTTTTTGATATACCCTCGTAAGTTAAAACCTTTATCATGCCCATAGATGAATAGTGGTTCGGTTAAACAGTCGGTATACGACGAGTTTCGGATAACTACGCAACCTCCTATACTAAGTTATCAATACAGATAGAGACGATTTAATGGATCTGTGCCGGCCTTGCTAACTAAAATATTTTCGATATGAAAAATAGAAATTTACTAAATAAAAAAAATGTTTCGTTCTCCGGCATCTCTGTATAGAGCATTAATTTGGTGGAAACTTTGAAATCTGTAAGGACGATGTAACTCCGTCTTATACCACAAGTACGGTGCAAGGTAGTAGAATCACAAATCAAATAAAATATAGGCAATTTGGTATTCTCTGGCGATAATGGTGTTTTGAGAAAAAAACAAGGTCAAATTCGACCATACCCTCGTCGAATAACTAGGTGAAAAGGCATTGGGACACTACGAACTCTGAAACACAGGTCTACTGGAAAAGAGCCTAGTTTTAAAATCTATTTTTAATATGTATATTGTTAAAGGGCACACTGGACCCATAGTACAAACCGAAGATTCTGTCACAATTCGTAAACCACTATAAACAAAGTGCATGCTATCGTCCTCTTCAAGGCAGTCGTCACACAAGGAATGTTGAACAAGCCCCATTTGTTTTAAATGGAGTTTAAAACGGCGCTGACCGGTCAGCGAATAGCGACCAAAACTCCTAGCTGATCTTTCTTAAAAGATAAAAGGAGTTTGTAAACCTCAGGTTAGCTTCACAAATGAAGTACTGTGTCTTTCGACAAGTAGAGAGAGCAAGCCAATTACGCTTCATCTTGTAAAAGAATGTAGTCCCTAATAGCATCCTTACCTTTGACCTTCAATCGAGTTGCAAGCCTAATATATTCCGGAAGAGAACTTGACACTATTATTGGAGCAAAGAAGTTTAATAAAATGTTTACAGTCCTTGAACAGTTTGGATTTTTGGAAGATGTTTGGAAGTGATCATAGAATTCCGTAAAGAATTAAGAACAGATTTACTATCTATACACAGAATAATTTCATCGTCTGAAATAGCTAGATTAGAAGCATCAATCGCACAACGTGTGAGTCATATCAGTTCGGCTTGGAACACCGTGCAGTTTTGGCCGAGACTTCCGTAGAATCGTAGATCATGTGAAGGAGGAATGTATAGGTTTCAAAACTCGCACCTAATTCAAAGTACGAGCAGTCGGCGAGAAATACTAGCGGCTCGGACACCTCAGTTAAGTTTTGTGACATACATATATTTGTGCATCCATGATCCCATCTATTCTTACGATGGGTCCAACCCCGTCCAAAACATCCTCAAACCATGATAAGAGAACCGCTATGTATTACAGGTTTTTTCGTGTACGGTGGATTTAATTCTTGATTTGGAGGACGTCTAACATATGGTCTACCATCATTACCGAATAAGTTAAATTTACTTTAGTCGCTTCAAACAATGAGGTTTCAAAATGATTGTGGCTTACCTAAATGCTCCCGTGCAAATGCAATTCTCTTGCCATTGTTTCTTTTCGAAAGATGCGGTTTTTTGGATATGCATCCACAAAGGTTATTTTCTTGAGGCGGCTTTCTGATAGTTCTCGGTGCAAGATTAATTCCGTAATTGAATTCCAAATTTGCTCGAATCTGTGTTGAAGTAACAAACGGATCTTGCTTGCTCATTCTTATGAAAGCTCTGTCTTCGCCTACAGAAGTTTTACGTTTTCTATTTCGTTTCTTGTTTGAAAAAATGTATAATGTTGCTTGTGAAATGCAGTAGCATTTATCACTTTCGCGCGAATAGTTTAATTCATCCACTACTTTCTGAAAATTACCATATGTTTGGTAACAATTCCAAATTGTCTCCCGTTCACTAAGTGGCTTAATTAAAATACCAGTACTTTTATGAACTCGGTTCTATTTATAATGAGATGAGAAGGCTGCTTTTTTCAAATCAGTAATATCAGCCGTTCCAAACTGATTGTTGTGATTCTTACACATTTTCCATCTATAAGTCAAAAGTTCAAACGGAAATTGATTTAACTGCAGGCCTCAAACAACTCAAAAATTTGTTTCCGCAAAAAGAGTATGAGTAGACAGTTTGCCGCCAATACAGTATGACAGTACGTCTAGTAAAGAATATCAGATTAGTTTTTGATGTAATTACAAGCCCTTCTCAAGGCACCACATTTCTACAACTTGAAGAGCGCATTGCATTAGATCATATTGGATCACAGGAGAGGTAACAAAACACCTCTCTGGTGGTCAGCAATCCGAGACCTAATCCTTGTAACGATGGTTTAGTCAATGCAATAATTTATGCACGTCTCAGTAATTGTAGATTCTGCAGTAGCGTCTGCAGGAGTACATGTAAGCCCATAGTTAATTCAGTATTCTATACAAGATGTTGATTGATGATCATATTGTTGTTAATATTTCCAATTGTAAGTTGATTGTTATGTTGGATGTTAGTTTAGTCTGAATTTCCGAAACAATTGATTGGGATAGGCAACAACAGAGTCCTGTTAGTCTTTAAATACGTCTAAAACTAAATAAATATATAGATCATATTTACTCCACACATAGAGCCAGAAGACATCCAGCGAGCATTGGTAGGGTTCTGAGAAGATGTGGTCCTGATGGTATTCCGGCATCATTTTTAAAAAAAATTAAAAATTTAGCAATTCCTCTAAGCATTTTGTTCAATCAGTCATTAAAATTGGCAACTTTTCCACAAAAGTGGAAAATAACTAGAGTGACACCTATTTTCAAAACTGGATCTAGAAATGATGTTTCTTGCTATGAGGTATTACACCTATATTCAAAGCAACGCTTCCGCGGTATTTATCACAATATCAACATGTTTTTATGCCTAAAAGATCAGTATCTACAAATCTCATAGAATTTACTAGCTATTCGATTAAAGAAATTGAGAAGCATAAACAAGTTGAGGTAATATATACCGACTTTGGAACACATTTTCAAGTTCGGATTTTCCAGCCAGCTCGTAGCCTGGTTCAAATTTTATTTGAGTAATCGAATGCAATATATTGAAATAGGAGGTAAAAGGTCGAATAGAATAAAAGCAACCCCTGGCGTACTACAAGTTTCTCACGCTGGCTCATGGATTTTCACTATCTTCATTAATGGTATAACTGAAGTGATAAAGCACGCCAATATCCTGTTGTTCGCAAATGACCTCAAAATCTACAACGCCATCGAGTCAGTCGACAATGCCAATAAACTACAGAAAGATATTGACAACCGCGTTATAGTGCGAGTTTAATTCTCTGAGTCTCAATATTGGAAAGTACAAATCTCTCGAAGCCGCTCACTATGGCACATTTCAAAACAGGATGTAATAAAACAGGACATCACAAAACAGTACATGGTACATTAAAGTACATGGTACAAAACAGGACCATTTAAAACAGTACAACACAAAACAGTACATGGTACACTAAAGTACATGGTACGGAACAGGACCGATTAAAACAGTACATCACAAAACAGTACATGGTACACTAAAGTACATGGTACGAAACAGGACCACATTTATTGAATACGTTTAGTATTTAGGATATTATCAAGTGGATATTTGCCTTCACTTAGAGTAATTAGACAGTATTACTATATAGAATTATAATTGCTTTAAGTTATAACAAAATATCCCTTCACCTAAATATATAAATAATATATTTATTTTATTTATATATGCATATATAAAATATATATATATATATATATATATATATATATATATATATATATATATATATATATATATATATATATATATATATATATATATATATATATATTTAAATTTTTGATCTATTTTGCAACAATAAATAAAACTTAATTAATTTTTTGGAATTAAAAACCTGCAAGATTAAGTTATTAAAATCTTAAAATTGACTATTAACTATTTTGTGGTGTTTTTTTAATACGTACTGTTTTGCGATGTGTTCTTCCGTACCATGTACTTTAGTGTACCATGTAGTTTTAATCGGCCCTGTTTCGTACCATGTACTTTAGTGTACCATGTACTGTTTTGTGTTGTACTGTTTTAATCGGTCCTGTTTCGTACCATGTACTGAAGTGTACCATGTACTGTTTTGTGACATCCTGTTTTGTGACATCCTGTTTTAGCACATCCTGTTGTGAAATGTGTCGTTTCGTATGGGACCCCAAATCTCTATCATTTTACTTCTTCAGGTATTACTTGAAACTAAAGACCTAGGAGTTACTAGCGTTGAAAACATGAGCTTTACTAAGCACATTGAGCTGCGTGTATCGCTGTTTTGTCAAACGTTGGACGGGTGACAATTTCGATGTGGAAACAATTAAGATTCTGCATTATTTGTGCCTACGTTCGATTCCAGCTGGATTATGCTGTAAATGTGTGGTGTATTGAGAAAATTCAAAAGAAGTTTATGCGCTACTTGATCTGGAAAGACGGATGGGTTTATGACCATGATCTATCATACCACATAAACATACAGCGACAACCACCATATTTAACCGGGTGCAAGACATACAACTTGACAACTCTAGAAAATAAACGGGAATTGTTAAAAAGTACATTTATTGGTAATCTCCTACTAGGTCTAATCGACGCACCGTATGCGCTAAAGTCAATTAAAATAAAGGTTTCTGGTAGACAACTAAGGCGATAATTAACCAGTGAAGATGATGTGTAAAAGTTTCAATAGAATTAACTATTTATTTGGTTTTTGTTTAACTAAAACTAATTTTTAAAGAAGGTTAAGGCAATTTTATGCTATTCAGTGATTTTTTTACTTGTTACTTTACTTTTATTTCAAATTTACAAATCCAACGCGGATTTATTTTATTCTGTATATATTTTCCAAGTCAAATTTGAAGACTTATTTCAATATAAATAAATAAATAAATAGATCGAGGCGTTTTGAATATTAGTTAATATCACACGGTTAAAGAAGTGGATACTCTTAAATTCCAACCTCGTAAATCTTAAACGCCTTCCGTCTCTCGCCGGATTGATTATTCACATGGTCGTAATTGTTGAGTTTCTCAATGCTTGTCTTTGAAGGCTACCGTTTAGTTTATTAGTTCAGTTTTGAAATCCTAGCACATATACTCGACCTCCAAACTAAAGCTAGACAAAAAGTATTAATCATCCAATGGATTTAATGACCTTTTAAGGTCAATTAATACTCCTATTTGAATTCACGCACACACCAATCATTCATCTACTCACTCTCATACAATTACAGTACTTATACCACGTTGAAAGCTCCATGGTGGGTCGGCGCTGAATTTTGCAGTTCAACAGAGCGTCTAATTGGTGTTTAATGTTTATTAACATCAACGATCGTAATCGATGAAGAAAAGATTAAAAATACCAGTGTCCTTCCATATTTAATTTTGTTAGTTTTGACAGTCAATTTTAATTGCCTATTCCTACAGTGTCTATCTAATTTTTTGGATACGTCTGGTTGAATTAAGCCTCCGATTACGCTAGTCGAGTCGTTTCTCGTTCAAGTGACTATAAAAATCTGCTATTTGTATGAAAAATTAGCCAGATTTGTGAGAAGTTTTGAGATGACTAGAAAAAACATAAATCAAGGTACATATGATTCTTGAAATCTGTACTGCAATTCCCAATTGTTGTTCTTAAGAAATATCTTAAATTTTTTTATTAGTGTTCGCCTTCAATTATTTAGTTCCTTCATTCAGCGCTTGTTCGTAGTGCTCAGCCCTTTGAAATATAGGCTTCCTCTGCAAATTCACTTCAGTATTATTATGTTGTAATCGAACACACACATTATTGGTTCTATCGATGTGGCCCTCCTTTACCATTATCATATGTTCAGCGACATTTAGATATCTCGTGATATCATGTTGGTTGTTCCTGGCATGGGGAGTATTTTCATTTGAAATTTATAAAAATCAATCTCGGAAAATATGGTAAGCCTTTTGTTTAACCGGTCTTACTTGGAGGCCGTTAATCGTAGATATGATAATTTTATTAATTCCGATAACGAAGCAAGCGTTAATTCTAAACTAAACTAACTTCTAACTTTCTCTTTCTAAACTAAAATTCCGGCATTTCCCCCATGAACCCTATATTCTCATTTTTAATAAAATTGTGCTTTTGTTTCAATTAAGTAAAGGATTGAGTATATATTACCAATTAAAATTATTATAAATTTTAGGACCATTTTAAAAGAATTTACGGTTAATATTTTAATATTCTGCTGCAAATGCACACCACAGGAATGCAGTATGTGCTCTCATTTTAAATAGGATACGGTCTATCGAATTTGTATATACAAAAAATAATTGCGACCTAAAAAAAATCTAAGCCAATTAACAAGTATTCCGTTGGGAATTTGGGATATACTTATAGCGATCTCTGTAAGAAAACATAAAGAATAGACGTTTTTAATGTTAACAAATTAAAAAAAAATTAATTGATTATAAAAAAACGTACGTATGATTTTATCAAGAAATAAAACATCTGTTTTATATTTCAATAGATTTGATTTTTAAATTTATAAAGAAAATGGAAAAAGAATCTCGCATGATTCTGTGTCTATATGCAACACTAGCTTTCGCTTTCGTTATGATTCTAACATTGTAACAAATTAAAATAGATTTCTAAAATGATTTGTTAATAGTATGAAAACTATAAATTTCTGTTAGAATGCGTGTCAATAAAGAATTTCCGATAGGGGGGGCCAACACATATTTTCATACCCATATATGCTGAGAGTTGTTGGACCATGTCCGTTGCGAGTTGTGATATTTTCTATTAGATGAAGCCCTAGTTAGCATTTACCAGTTAATTAAAGGGTTTCTATTGAGAAATAATTTGTTGACTTCTTAAAGGTGCGATTTATAGTTGTAAATGTAGAAAAGTTTTTTGAGGTAAAATAATAATGAATTTCGTAATTAATTTCTACTTTGTGGGCCATTTTTAATTTTTGTTCGATTCAAATCCAATTCAATTTTGAAATATTGATGATATTTTCGGGCTGATACGAAAATGTTTATTTGGGAAAGTCAAATTTTTGACACCTTATAGATAACCGAAAGTGTGTCAGTACCTTAGTGTATTATGTGTACCTTTCTGGAAACAATCTTTTTCAATAGAGAAAGTGCGTATTATTCAAAATCAAAACGAAATACTCAAGTCATGTATCACGTAACCAACCAGTCCTAGTGTGTAAAATATAAGAATTTCTTTCTTATCTTGAACCAAATTGACTGTACTGTACGATTGGCAAGGTCGTAGTGCAGTGCCTATGGTTATCGCGTTTATCTCTAAACAATCAATTTTCGACGACCCAATAATAAAATGGTTTCTATATATATTCTCGCCTGCATAAACGATCGATATGCTAGGTAACTCTTCCGTATATGTCAGGTAAATGGTTATCCGATGTGTCGGGCTAATGTCGTCGCAATCCTTTCATCTAATTGGTATGCGTTATTAGTACGATACATTAACTTATTACAAATGAATCGGAGACCGTTTCTTTATTACTATTCTGAAGAGGTACGGTAGAAACTTCTTAGATACTCCTTAACATCTTTCGTCCAAATTACGTCTTAGTGAAACATTGTAGACAATTGGTGACATATGGTGAAACTTATGAGCACTCTCAAAAAAAAATCTCTAATTTTATATAAAGCCACGTCTCAGTTATGTTCATTTTCTTGAATTCACATTTTTATCAAGCAGACAACTCAAACTTCATACTAAGTCCCACCGTATTTTGAATTTTTGTGGGTATTAGTGCTACATGGATTAGGATAAAAATTCTGGGCAGCCCTGTTCACGGAATTTCCAAATTCTCAGAGGAAAATTTCAAACCATCAATTTTTCACATAATCTGACAAAGCTGCTCAAATTTAGTTACACCCAGTTAACAAAGGGGAATATAATTGTATTATGCTTATATTATCCTTCCAAACAAATATCTTTAATAATGTCTTTAATACTCATATATGTCTAATTACATATTGAAATACCTTCGATAGAAGATGATTATACCTTTGCTTAATGAAACACAAGTTCTTTAATTGGATTAAAAATATATAAAATAGGATATCAAATTTACTTTGTGCTTTCTTATTAAAATACTCCATTGTCCACTGCTTAGATCCTTTTTAGCAAATCAATAATTTGCTTTTCGCATTAAAATTACACGAGTTTTCTTTATTATGATTCATCAACGTGTGTAGCATCTATCTATGTATATCTGTCTAGTCAATTTATGCAATGAATCATTCATTCAGTTACGATTTTACGATTGTGTACATTTTAGGGTTGTTTAATTGCGAATATCAAACTATATTTAGGTGAATGTTAATAGGAAATAATAATATGTATAGTACACAAGGCCTATACGCATAGGTAAAACACTCGTTCTGGGTGTTGTAATTTTGCGGCAGGTTGTTAGCCCCCTTCCCAGTAATTGGCCATAACGTCCTCTCCACTTTCATACCCTTTTGTGATTTTATTAAGAAACTCAGTAGTTTAAACTGTTTTCGCAAATGACAATTTAAGGTTGGTACTTATAAAGCCACCAAACTGAGTGACAATCCTCAATATCCTGGTTTTTATCACTAAAGTTTATTCAGATTGATGCCTTGTTCTCATTTAATTTTACTAAATTTTTCTCATCTCACTCAAATATTATGCAGATTGGGGTAATTAGTCGTTTATTATTTAGTTTTATAACGTTCATTGTTTCTTCGAACGAAATTAAGTAGTGCAAGTGGCGTTATCTGTAAAACTTTTCGATAGTTTTGTTAAAAGAATACCATTTCCGGGAAAGAATAAATAAAGTAGCACGACAATCCACCTCTCTCAATCCACCGAAAATGTCAATTAATTTAAAATGACAGTTCACCGAAAACGGCAATTAATCGAAAACTTAAATTCACCGAAAACGCAATTAACCGAAAAGCACAGTTGAAAACGACAGTTAACTGAAACGAAAATTCACTGAAAATGACACTTCCTCGAAAATATGTCAAATGAGTCAGCGTTTTCGCTTTTAAGAATATGTATTTCTGTTTTGTCGATGTATTTCGACTTTTACACAAGTATTGCAATTTTGGGGAAATTCGTCTAGAAGGTTTCTCCTTTATGTATTGGTTCCGTTTTTTCTGTTATGTACAACAATGCCAATTTGTTTGGAAGTAAGCGATGTCTCGAAAAGCCATGGTTTTACGGGCTGTATGGCAAGTAGCGCCGTCTTGTTGGAACCAAATGTCGTCGAGAGGAGATCACGGGCTTCAATTTCAGGTAGCAAATAGTCTGTTATCATAGCACGATATCGGGCGCCATTCACAGTGTCATTCCAGCCGGCCACATTTTTGAAAAAATATGGACCAATGATTCCACCAGCCCATAAACCACACTAATATTGAACCTCTTCGAGTTGCATTTCAGCCCAAATACAACAATTTTGCATATTAACGTATCCATTAAGCCAGAAATGAGCCTGATCGCTGAACAAATTTTTGGCCGGAAACAGTTGATCTTCTTTAAGCTTTTCAAGAGCCCGCAAAGACTGAAACGGTGACGATTTGAAAGAGCGGCCGGCGTCAATTCTTGAATTTTGTATGCTTTTAAACCAAGATTCTTACGTAAAATACGCCAAGTTGTTGCATACGACAAGCCAAGATGTTGAGAGCGGCGTTGAAACGATTCATCACGGTCATCGCGTACACTAAGCTACCGCCGCTATATTTTCATCATTACGTGCTGGGTGTGGTCTATTTGGTCGCATATTAATGATGAAAATTGGATTTCAAATTTTTCGATGGTATAGTGAATTGTGCGTTCAGTAGGCCGATTATGTGGACCATAAGTTGGTCTAAGCGTACGAAACACATTCCTCGTAGAACGCTGATTTTCGTAATATAGCTGAATAATTTGTAGACGCTCTGCCGGGCTAAGTCTTTCCACGATGTTTCCATGATCAGTCATAAAATCCCTACAGAAAAATTACCTCTAAATGAATCACCCGTTACTATTTTTTTTATCTCACAAATGCGACCCACATGAGTTTTGGATATTCTTCTTGGAAATGACTAGTTTAAATTATACTAAACTCTCGGGCTAATCTTACTAAAAATCGGGACCCATGATAAAAATTCGCGACACGCAATGGAAATAGTGTTATGAATTAAGATCTATTACGAGAAAAACCATAGAACGTTGATCCAGTGCGAGTTTACGCTAAGGCTAAAAAAACAATCACAGCACATTAAGCTCTAGCGCTGCAAGCTGCACAGTAGAAACTCGGGAGTTGCCACAATGTTATGCCTTTAACTAGAAGATTATTTGGAATCAACGTAACATGGCGCTTAAAACACGAAATAAATAAATAAATCCATTGCCTTTTGTGCCGCATTTCATTAATTACCTGGTTTTGAAATGTCGGTTCCAATAGATCAGCGATGAAGATTGAGTTGGGCCAAAAGATTCTACATACTCTTCTTAGGCATTTATGATGAGTGCTTCTGGATTTTCTTTGAATTGTTTACTTATATTCTTCTCCTTGATATTATTCACGAGCGCCGTATCTTATTTCGTTTGTGCCTGACAAGCACCAATAAAAATTATTGTAGATGCGTATCTTCTTAGAAGACCATTCAGTCATCCTCGACAACAAGAGCAGCATAAAACTCCTGTAGGAAAATATATATCCTTATATATAAGGAAATCCTCAGAACGTAGAATTACGAACAATACGTGCCAGAACCAACGCACGAATTCTATAAAATACAGGAGTCTGCGGAGATTTCTGTTCTACGTACTGTATTTCAGCTAAATGTCCTTCAACGCTCGTTGGTGCATTCCAGATTACAAGTAGATGCTCATAGAAGTGCAGTTTGCCAGCTGTTACGAATCCCGCCACAAAGGCCAAATCAGGACTGAAGTAAAAACCATTGAGACACGCGATTGAATCGAATATGCTGTCACAATCTCAGCACGCGTAAGGTAAAGATAAACCTATGGAAACCCCTCCACTCGCTTATTTGCGAAATTGAGAAATTCCTTCTTATAAAAATTTTCCATGATAACCTTTCTAGATAGAGAGGAGGCCTTTAACTGGGCGTGGGCTAATTTTGTAGACTATTTGACCAAACGCTTAGCGTGATGTCTAATCTGGTTGGATTCTGCAATAACAGACTTGTGCGTAGAGACACAACATCAGGTGGAGGCTATCCCTCTTCTATGGAACTTGATCATTAACGGCCTGCTACTGAACCTACAAGAGTGATGAGTTGTGGGTGGTTGTATATTCGGATGATGTTGCTATGGAAGTCTTCGATTAATGTCCTACCAATGGTTTTTTATAGAAAATATAAACTTAGGCAAAATTGATCTCTCAATCCCACCACAACCCTCCCTCCTGTCGCCACCTTCCATTTTTTAAAGACACTTTTAAAGACACACGCTACGCGTTAACCATTACTCTTACAATTACTTAATTGTAAGATTTCGGGACATAGACTTGGTCCTGGAAGTAGATCCGGAGACGCACAAATAGATGTTGAGTAAGGGCGAGGTATACTGCAAGTGGAGCTTTGCCAAGGTAAAGGACTATGTATTTGTGAGCAGGTGCTATAATTGTTCGAGTCTAAAGCTAATATAGCCAGAGAATGCCCCAGTAAAGGAAAGGCTTTGTGTTGGAAGTGTGGAGAAGAGGGTCACTTGGCTAGTAAATGTAACAGGGAGCCAAAGTGTGTAAACTGCGCGAAGGCGGCGGAGAATGAAGTTAAATGTAGACGTATATAGAGACAGCGTATATAGAGAGAATAAGGAGAGTAGTGAAGCGGACGGCAAAATCAGGTTGACGTGGGAGTGTGGGGGCAAGTGGGCTGTAAATGCGGTGGGCATATTAAGTAGATTGGATGAGATTGTAGAGGTTGTGAGAGATTTTAAAATATCTGTGTTGTGTGCAACAGAAACCCATGTTTTAACAGATGATGGAGATGATATTTTCCGAATTGAAGGGTATAGTAATTATAGATGTGACTCTAGCTCCAGGCACACAGGTGGAGTTCTAGTGTATGTGACTGAGAAACTATGGAGTAGGCTGATAAGTCAAGTTAGTAAGCCGATGGAGTATTTGATGCTAGCGGTAAAAGTAGGTCGAGCAAAGAGGATTGATGATATGGGAATGATAATATGCTGTTACAGGTCACCAAGTACTAGCGTAGTACAATTCTTAACCGACTTTAGTGAGTGGCTAGAGGGATTGATGTTGTTGGGAGCAGTGAAGATAATAATTATGAGTGTTTTCAATCTATACTGGGAGAGATCGGAAGGATATTATGTTAAATGTCTGAAACAAATTACAGAATCTTTTGGACTTAAACGGTTCGTGAACGAAAATACCAGAGTAACGGATGCATAAAGAACGACAATTGATTTAGTATTTTCAAATAAGGAAGTGAATTGTATTGTTGTGGTGGATACCCCAAAAATTACAGACCATGCGCTTATAATGATCAAGGGAGAGGAAGTAAATGGAAAAAAGGTGATCAAAGGAAAGGTAGATCTAAATGTTATTAAAGAGGAAATTATAAGAACAGAGGATAGTGTACGAGAAGTCACTGGGGGCATTGAGGAGGAGTGTGGGAAATTAAATTTATGAATGAAGGAATGAGAGGATATTGTATTATGAGAGAAACATTGATCAATGCAAAGGCAACCCGGGAAAGATGTGGAAAACAAAAAAGAGTAATTGGATCTAAGGGAAGAAGTGATATAAATGGGGTGGATTTTGATGGCGTGATGGTGTACGAAAAAATGGACATTGCAAACAGGTTAAACAAGTATTTTGTAGATAGTGTAGAGGATATTATAAGGGAGATACCGGAGGACCAACACAATGTGGATATAGCATATGTTGGAGGAGTAATTGAGCATGTGGCATGGTGCAGGAGGACTACCTAGATAAAATAGTTAAAACGTTAAAATTGACAGGGTGTGAGGGGGTGTTAAGCTGTAAAATGTTTAAGGATTTGTGGGGGGTTTTAACAGGATATGTGAGCCGCATAGTAAATTTGTCTTTAAAATATCTAGATATAAGTCTGGATATAAGTTTGAAAGTATCATGTGTAGTTCCTGTTCCTAAAGTTATGAATAGTTATCGGATGTCGGATTATCGCCCTATAAATATTTTACCAATCTTAAACAAGGTATTGGAGTCAATAATTTTGGATAAGTTGCTCGGGCACATCGCTGAGAATAATATGCTATCTGGTCACCAATCTGGTTTTAGAGAGCGGCACTCTACAGAGACAGCGGTACAGATGGTGGTGGAGGATTGGAAGAGAGAGAGAGATGATGGAAAATCGACAGTAGCAATTTTCCTTGATTTTAAAAGGTCATTTGACACTATAGATAGGGCAAGGTTGCTAGGAAAATAAAACAAATATGGTGTGAGGGGCGAATTATTAAGTTGGTTGGATAGTTATTTAAGTAACAGAAAGCAGTATGTAAAAATAAATGATGTATGCTCTGATCCTGTAGATGTAAAGTATGGAGTGCCACAAGGAAGTAAGCTGGGACCATTGGTATTTATAGTATATATAAATGATATGCCACAGATTCTAAATAGATGCAAAATTCACTTGTTTGCTGATGATACGTTGCTGTATTTGTCGGGAAATGATTTGGTCGGGATCATAAGTAGTATGAATGAAGAGTTGGGTGAAGTGGCAAAATGGTTTCGTATAAATAAGTTAATGTTAAATGTAAACAAAACAAAATGTATGTATATAAGGAATAATGTAGTAAATGGAAGTATTGTTATAGATAATGCTGTAATAGGATGAGTAGATAGTTTTAAGTACTTAGGCATTATACTGGACAACAAGCTAAATTTTAAAGAACATGCTAGTTATGTTACGAAGAAATTAGCAATGAAAGTAGATGTATTAGCTAGGTATAAAAATTTGTTATCGGTAAATGCAAAAAATTTATAGTTTATAACACTATTGTAATCCCACATATCACCTATTGCAGTACTATACTTTCTATTGTAAATAAGTCTGATATAGATAAAATGCAACTTATCGTGAATAGAGCATTGAGGATTATGTTAAATAGAGATAGATATGCAAGAATCTGTGATACGTTACTGGAGTTAGAGTTGTTAACAGTGGAAAATACATTGTATATGAACGTAATGACTTTTATTTTTAGACTTGATAACAATTTGTTACCACAATATTTATGTCAGTTGTTGTGTAGGAGACAGGATGTGCATAGTCATGATACTGGGCATAAGGATAAGTTTTATTTAGAGTTTAAAAGACAATCTAGAAGTAAAAAATCGATAATTGATAAAGGTATATCGATGTTGTATAATAGTTACCGGAAAATATAAGAAATTGTAAAAGCATAAAAGATTTTAGGGCAGAACTGTTAAAAGAAATTTTATAATTATTAAGTAGATGATATATGTATATATATTGTACTGTAAACTGGAAAATTAGCGTAAGAACTATTTGAAAAATAAAATAAATAAATAACTAATAGATATGCTGTTGATCACTTTCATTCAGATCACCATATGATGCAGCGTAATCAAAGCATTGTGACACGGATTTCTTGAAAACGCGAGCAACTTACCGAATTTTTGAGGTTTAAAAAAAATAAAATAAAGCTGTTCCCTGTGAAATTGTTTACACGTGTAAATGAAAAGTCCTTATTGTTGATATGGTCGTGCTACTGTATAGAAATCTGCACACGTAAAAATTATAAGCTATGCATGAGGTGTACGTATTTTGAACAAATTTATGGCAACTCAAGCCTTATATATTATTTTTTTTAAATGAATTGAAATTTAGTATGAAATTTAATACTTAAATTTTCTAAGACCAAATTTATTTAAGTAGGTACATAGTACTTCAAGAATTATAAGGAGCAAGCAAAAAATCCTTTTTGATTTACCAAATGAGCTTAGGTTCCACAAAATACAAAACCACATGTCGAATGGGGACAGTGAAATGTTGCATGCAACTACATTATTACTTTGAATGTTGCAATGAAGATCACATCACAAATCGTAACAAAAGTAAGTATAGTAGTTGTGTATCTGACCAAACATTTTATTGTAGCGTTTGTAACAAGCCAATGAAAACCCTTTGCAAGGTTTTGGAACCGACAATAGTTTGCTCAAGAAAACGAAGCCAACCAGTTTGTTTGTCACCTAAGTATCTAGTAAAGCCATAAGAAGAATAGGGTAATATGTATAACTACACAAAACATTTTTAAATGTATAAATTTTTAAAGTAGGTTAACATATTGAAAGAACATCCAAGCTTGGAAATGTCACTTCTTCTCATATTATAACGATTAAGGCTCGAAAGTTTTCTCATACGTGAATGAATAATACATAAACGATCTCCCGGTCTAATATTTGCGTAATACTCGTGTAGTAGATATCTAATTTAATGGCCTGAGCGTTATCTCATTTTCGTCGATTGTTAGGCATAATTTACTGAATAATTTGATACAGATTCGTCCAAATACTATTTGATTGGTGATACATTTTCATTGCGAGGTAAAAAATGGAGAAACATAAAAATCGATATTTTTTTATTTTACATTTTTATATGGTACGGTGGTACATAACAAAAGAATTTACTAACCTTTTTGTTGAAACTTGATAGAAATATTCCCGTTTAAAATGTTTGTAATCCTTTTTTACACAATTCTTGAGGGTTTCAGTGAATGATTTCATTTTTATAATTCATTATGTTATGGAAAACATTTTTATTCTTATAAAATCACATACTTTTTTTATAGGCTCAACTCAAATATCTAAATTAAGCGAGCTTAAATCAATTTTTGTTTTTTATAAAAGAATAACACAAAATATTCTTAAAATGATACACAGAAAATCACTACAAACACAACACACTACTTATTTTATAAATTCACTTTTTATTCGCATATTAAATCAATACATATTGCCGTAATTATTAGATAAATTAATATTCAATTATTAATCAATTTAAAACAAATAAATAAATTTAGACTAAAAACTATTTCTCAATTAATACTTTTCACAAAGATGCACGTCAATTCAGATCCACGGACTGAAGTTTTGCTGGATAATTTCATCATGGAAGACAAAAAACACATTGAACAACATTGTCGTGCGACAGTTGTTCGAATACATTTGATCGCAAAAATGTGGATATAAAATTTGTATTTTATCTACATTTTAGAAGTTTAACCTTTGTGTTGAACTTGTTTAGTTAATGGATTAACGGTTTATCTACTTAAAATTAATAAACCAATTATTTGTTGGTTGACCGTTTTAAATTCAACTTAAATAACTTGTATAAAATGTCTTACGATAGATGTCAGCTAAATAAATTACAATTCGTTTACTTGGATTCTCAGTGTAATTAGTATTCTCGACAAGGGTCCCGCACTTTGACAGAAAGCCATTTTCTTTTTCTTTTGTAACATTTTTATTATTATTTTTAAAACTAAAATTCTTTAACTTATACAATAACTAACTAAGAATTTTATTGTGATTTATATAAATAAAATACTAAAATGAATGAAAATATATCAGATACTAGTTTAGAGTACAATTTAAATCGGATATGCAGATTATGTCTGAATGAATACGATGAGCTCAAATCAATATTCCAATTTAATGAATATTTTAATTCACAGCCATTGCATGAGATCATTATGGCTTGTGCCCAAATCCAGGTTTGATAACAAAATCAGATTATCATTTAAAAAAAATACAATTTTTTTTTTTTGCTTTGTAGATTGTGGAAGATGATGGGTTGCCAAATAAAATTTGTATTGGCTGTGAACGACAAATGAATCTGTCGTATGAATTTAAATTAAGATGTGAACAAAGTGATAATAAGCTTCGTTCCTATATAATAAGAAAATATCCTACTAGAAATATGAAGTTTGGAATCTCGGAAACGTCTTCGGACTATATAAAGCAAGAGGATTCGGATTATGCCCTAGGTGACATTATTAAGCCAGAAATATCGATTATTGATGATGATCCGTTACATGGGAATTTCTATTCGAGTAATGGCCGTGAATTCGTTGCCATACATAATTTTAATACAGAACAGAGTATAGATAATGTTGAACTGATGAACGGTATCCAAAATGATGCGTGCAGTAGCGTAAAGCCAACAACATCATGTGACGACGATTCCAACAATGATTTCGATGATAATTGCGAGGATCTGTTCAACGACGACGATGATGATGATGAACAAGTGAAAAAGGATGAATTATCAATCTATATAAAGAATGATCCTGATTCGGATTTTAACGAAGAAAAATTTGATTACCATTCAGCACGTAATGAACAAGGCAGGTACAGTTGTCATATATGTGAAAAGACTTTGGTTGACGCAAAAGGGTTAAAACTGCATATTCGTCTTCATACCGGAAACAAATTGAAACGTTGCGATATTTGCAATAGAGGTTTTTACCTTAATATTAAAATTGTAATTTTTTTTATGTTTCAGTGTCGTGGCAGCCCAATTTTCTGAAATTTCGTTAACATCTTGTTTAGGGTTTAGTTGGTAGCTTGATTTATATCTCTTCATTTGCTCTTTAGTTCCATATCGGCTGCGACACTGTTTTCTGTTCAAATTTTTATTTTAAATATCTTGTGATACCCAATATACTTAAAATATCTAGGTTTGTTCTCTAACGTGTACATTTATTTTAGGATTCGCTAAACAAAATCACTTGACTCGACATTTGGCCATCCATAAGAGTAAACCAGCAAATTGTTATGAGTGTGGGGAAACATTTCCGTCTCCCAGTGAATTGAAGATACATTTGCACACCCATGTTGATTTAAATCAAAAGTATGGTAACCAACAAATTTTAAATTAAATTTATTTAGTAAATTTTCAATTTTAGAAAACACCGTGAATCCAGTACCAATGACAGTCGGGAAAATGACATTAATGATAATTCGTCGGAAAAATATGCATTATGCAAAATATGTGATACAACTTTTACCCAAATCAGACCACTTCAAATACATTTGCAGAGCCATACGGATGTAAATTCATTTCAAAATGTGAATCTGCACGCGAAACTTTTTTTATTCGATTTGACCAAAATTACACCAAACATCGAAGATCACGACACATTAATCCAATACGTTATTAATGATATCAAATGCAATAGTTTATCACGTTTTTATCAAATCACAAATCCAAATGGATACGAATATGAATTATCCGATTCTGAATCTGAAGCCGAAGGTATAAATGAAATGAGTATGGTTGACCAAAGGAACCATATACAACATCAATGTCCTGCGTGTGATGAGATATTTACTCGATCGTATAAATTAAATTTACATTTAGAAATTCAACACGAAGAATATAAAAATAAATATATTTGTATTGATTGTGGACGGAAGTTTCCAACGGAGTGGCTTCTAAACCGTCACTTTAAACGCCAATGTGACAATAAACTGAAGCAGTACGCATGCAGTTTGTGTAAATTTAAATTTATGTGGCAATACAGTTACGATTTGCATAACGAGAAATTTCATTCGGGCAGAAAAATAAAACGTTCAACAATCGCGTCTACGTTAGAATTAGAGTCGGGCGATAAGAAATCAAAATCGGCAAAAGATAAACCAAAGGAAAAGCAATTTAGTTGTGCTACATGTAATAAATCGTTCTATAGGCAGGAACATTTGGATCGACATACTAAAATCCACATCCCTTCCGAGAAGAAATTTGAGTGTACGATTTGCCAGAAGAAATTTAATCGTAAGGATAATTTACGATCGCATATGAGGGTGCACAAAGATGATAAAGAAGATACAGATAAACATCTTTGTGTGTACTGTGGTCGAAGTTTCTCGAACTCCTCAAATTTAATCGTGCATATGAGGCGTCATACCGGTGAGAAACCGTACAAATGTGATTTGTGCGACAAAGGATTTCCACGTTCGTCAGATTTGCAGTGTCATCGAAGAACACATACTGGTGAGAAGCCTTGTCTATGCACAATTTGTGGTAAAGGTTTTTCCAGATCAAACAAACTTGTTCGACACATGCGTATCCATACCGGCGTTCGGCCGTATAAATGTACACATTGCGATCGAGCTTTTACCCAATCAAATGATTTAACACTTCACATTCGGCGGCATACTGGAGAAAAACCATACGTTTGTGGAATATGTGGGGATCGATTTATTCAGGGTACCGCACTACAAACACATCGCAGAGTACACGGCCATTATGAAGAAAATCAACCAGCGCCATTTGCGAGTATCAGTGTAAATAATCCTAATCGGTATACAAACGCGAATCGAGTAAATCGCATTGGATACATTCCACCAAATACTACAACGGCATCGACTACAAATTCCGTTATAAAGCCAATAATATCAAGACGTTCCATACCAAATAAAAAAATTTTGTCTGAGTCTAGCGCACCATCGCCATCCATCATTATAGAATCGAGTTCACCAAATTTAATGCAACAACAACAGCTTCAAATGAACTCGCCAATGACAGTAAATCATATGAATGATATACATTCACCAAGATCCCAACTCTCATCTAGCTCAACAACTCCTACTCCGATGATCGGGAATCCTCAACCTGTAATTCTAGTGGGGAATAATAATATTCATAATACGCCACCTATCCTACCACCACCTCATCCCACACCACAACGAATTCTACCACCATCTCATCCCACATCAGAACGAATTCTACCAAATCTTGCATTCCCATATGCTCCAAATGTAGAAATATTTACAATTTTAGAAATGTAAATAAATAAATACAAAACTATAATTACATGTTACGACTATTAAATAATAAACAAAAAATGTAAACATTTCTATTTATTTTATATAAAAAATAAAGAAGTGATTTTAATGCACCAAACAAATACATTTTTAGTTTAAACTATATTTTAAAACGTGTCCCAACATTTCAATAGTAATTGCAAGTGACCGCACATCCTTAATGTTTCGCTGGCATATAAATTTCCCAGTGATGATATCCCCTTCGTTCACATCAATCACTTCCTTCATATAGAATACGATTTGTTTCCAATGAGTTGGTTTGCATGCGGGCGACGTGGAAAAGCTAATCGGATTCGGTAACTCAAAAAATGTATCAAAATATCCAACGATTGCAGTTAATTGTCCACCCTTTGTAACATTCAATTTAAAATCATAGATGAAATTAGGGCAGTTTGTATCCACCGTCATTAAATCAAAATCCGCTATAACATTCGATGCGGTAAGAACACATTCTGGTTTACAGATTTCTATGGTCGCCTCCTTTAGAACTTCGTTTTTCATGCACGACATATCAAAGGAGTAAACATTGTGCCAATAATCGATAAATTCCTTGTATCGATTCGTATCACCGTATCCCACAATACTAATGTTACATCTATTCGGCAGCAGGATTCCACCGTCTTTTAAATGCCGTTTTCGTGCATAAATTACACTGTCGAGCATCCCTTCGAACAGTAAAAAATATCCCATCCACTCCGACACAATTATATCAACTTTATCTATAGGCAGTTCACAATCCTCAATCCGACCCTTCACCAATTTAATATTCTTAAATTTATTTCGTCGTATAATGTCCATGGCCTGGTAAATAATATCAGAATTATCAACGCCAATTACGGTGTCAGCGCCAGCCTTTGACGAGAACATTGAGAGAATAGAGGTGCCACATCCTAGATCTAAAACAATTTTATTTGTAAATACTTCGGTATTATTGAGGATCGCGTCCCGGTACGTATTCGTCCGTACCTCATCCGTTAACATATCGTGATGAATACCATAATGAGCATACGACGAAAAATACCCCTGATCATCTTCTGGCAGTAAATTACCAACACATTGAATATCACTATCTATTTTACGGTTTAAACGATCGATTGTTTTTTCCTCCTTCTCTAAAAATGTTTTAAATGATTTTTTCATATTTTCGATGTCGAGTGCTGCTTGCTCCAAAAGGTTGTTCTTTTCATGAATTTCCCGTTTTAATTTTTCTATAAGCTTATCTGCTTCCCGATTACAATTTGTACCGCTTACGCAGACAGATTCTTCTAAATCGTCGAAATCGTACATCAGCCATGGTTCCTCACAATTTACAGGTTTCATGTATTTATCATCGTCCCAAACTTCTGAACTGGTCAATTTAAATTCTGCTATCGTCGGATTTACGGTACGTATATAATTTATCATCTGGAATAAAAATATACTGTAAATACCAATTTCCAATAACTTGCAAAGTGATTGCATGACAGTATCACACCTTAATATAAGAATAGAAGTCCATTGAATATATTCCTTTTAATACTGATAAATCTAATTCATGGTCCGTTTTCAGATGATTAATTGCCTTGTCTAAATCACTACTTATTATCGAACAAAATAGACATCGAACATTTTCACTAGGCTCATCATCAACTTCTTCCCAGGCATCATCGTTATCATCATTTTCTGAGTCACTATTATCTTCTAGTAAATCGGGAACATCTAAAACGATTCATTATAACTAACTTTTCATTTATACATTAATAAATAATTAAATTTTATATTTACCATTATCCATTTCGGTAAATAATTTGTTTATTATTTTGGGCTAAAAGCACGTTTTACGTAAATTTTGAATTGCAAAATGTCAGATTAAGGAATGTGTGGCTATTTTTCTTTTTTGTTTCAGCAACGCCCGATTTACAAAAACAGTGACAATTTTAACTAATTGCTGAGTAAGTGCTGAATACAGAGCGCGCCGAACGAAAAGTAAAGACTACTCTTGATCGTTACAACCCCATTTTTACATGCGATCAACATTTTCTTCTGCAAAATGAAAGAGATATAACATTGACTTTTTGCACGTGAGAGATAAGAAAATAAATTTATCCAAACAAAATTTTGCAGAAGACTTTTTGAGCCACTATACCGCCAAAACACATTTTTCTACATGTAAATGCCCCATTAATATTTGTAACTTTTATATTCTCAGATTAGCTTTTCGTTTAGTGTGGAAAACAACAAACCGTAATAAGGGGAAAAATTATCGGTCTTCAACTGCAAATCATTGGAATGAGGTCGGCTTGAAATTTACCCAAGTGGTTAGAACCCTACAATCCATTAGTTCCCAAAATGCCCGCAAATTTGATAAAAGAAAATTGCAACAATTGCTTTTACATTTAAATATGCAATAATTTATTTAGATATTTTATAGAAACCATAGTTATATTTCAAAAGTTGTGAGTTTTATTAAATACTTGGTTTCTGACAAATTAAACTTTTTGGAATAACAATGAAATTATTGGTTACCGGTTTATTTTAACGGTTTTAGGTGGTAGAAGACATGTGCTCTTTCTGCTCTAATCCCCAACCGATCTGACCAATTTTGTTGTTGATTCTTTATTTATTTTTAGGTTGATTAGATCGATTTTTTGATTTGCAAATATATACCGATTTCTCAGATGGATTTTGGCTTAGCTAGCTCCTCGTGGTTCAAACTGCTAAACTATCGCCCAAATATCTACCAATTGTTTACGTGATGGATACAGAAGAAAATTATGTTGAAGATTTTAACTAAATCATGAATTATTTATTTTATATTGTCGTATCTTTTGATGATAGGTTACTTTAATTGAAAGTTAGATCAAATAGTCTACTGTCACCTGTTTCGATTCAGCTCGACCTATTTTTCAAATTTCAAGATCTATTAAGTAGAGCTATTAATAAGAGCTATTAAGTTGCTGTTAACCGAGTGAGATGTCACGGGCAGCCCTTTCCGCCCTCTCTAGAATATAATAAGATACACAAAGCGATTTATTGAATCATAATTTTATTATTTCTTTTGCACTTTCGTCTCCACATATTCTTCTGCCAATTGTTTTACTTTATTTACATTTACTTCGGTTCCGTACATGCGTTCAAATTCTAAATATTTTTTAAATAACGTTTTCATCTTTTTAACATTTAATTTTTGACTTATAGCTCGATCAAGCGTGTTCCTTGCGGCATCGTATAAATTCGATTTAATCAACATATCGACATAAAGACACCAGACATCGACACGTTTTGGGTAAGATGTTATGATCTGCTCCAAATGGGCATGCGCTTGTGAACTTTCATTATTTTTATTCATCAGTACAGCAAATTGAATAATAGTATCCACATCTAAAATTAAAATAAATAAAAGGTCCGAGTTAAATTTTAATCACATAGCTATATATAAAAATTAAAAAATATTTACGATCTTTTTCCGGTAGGGAGGTCATGGCTCTACCAAGCAGTTTAATCGCTTTCTGATTTTCACCAAGTTTAAAGTAAATTCCCGCAATATTGATCCAAATTCCTTTGTGTGTTTTTCCAAACTTCCTGCGCACTTTTTCAATCAAATCGGCAAGCTGATCATGTTTTTTCGAATTTAACAAAATTTCTAAGCATTTCGTGTAAATCGTAAATTGATCGTTAACTTTTAATGCTTCGTTTAATTCCTGCTGGAATTGTTCACTAGAACCGTATCGTATTTCAAGATTCAGTAGCGCGATCCATAAATTTAATTTGTCACTTTCTTCTCGATACGAAATTGTTTTAAGCCCTTGATGACAAACTTTTCGAGCTTTATCGATTTCAGTCGATTGAAGATGGAAGGCCATGTATTTGATCCACAAGGAACTATCATTGGGCGTCGCTAACAGCAATCTTTCATATTCATCGATTGTTTCCGGTAAGCGAGTCCTATCGGCTAATTTTTCTTCGATTTCTCGAATCCTCGCTTCTTCCTGTTGAACTGCATGACGACGTTCCACTGGCGTTAGCTTTGCCGATTTTTTTTCGGTTGTTTTCTTGGACTCATCTTCTTTTTCACTCTCATCGTCATCATTTTGAATTGGTTTAGCGCACACAGATTTCAAATTTAAATTCCACAAATTCGAAACACTGGGAATGCTCAAGATCTCTATGGCATCGTGTTCATCGTAGTCAAGTTTTTGCCTTTTATGAGCCACAAACAACGAAGTTATTTCATCACCATCGTCATCCTCATTTTCAGTAGTTCCTTCCGCCTGTTGATCACTGTCGTTATACTTGTTGTAAAACTTCGTTGGTAATCCAATCCCAATTACATTATTAAATGTTCTTAAATAGGTTACTTGTAATTTTGAATTTAATTTAAAATAATCAGACATGATGCAATGAAAATCATTTTCATGTACAAATTTTGGGATATAAATCAAAGGAGCTCGTATTTCCATGGATCGGGCTATAACATAATTCGGTTTTATTAAAACGATTTCACAATCAATAGAAGAATTTTCTTCAAGATTCGAATTCTTTATAATTTTCTTGGATTTTTCAATTACGTTGTAAATCACTTGGTCCTTATTATTATACGTGATGGAAGTTAGGAAAGTTGTGATTTTTTGGTTTATTAGATGTGTTTTTGAAGCTACTTCCAACAAGCCCGTCTCATTTGTATCAAATTTGATTTTAGCTTTTCCATCATCCACTTCGGTGATTATACCTTCAATTTTATGACCAAGTGAATATCCCAATTGTTCCAACACTTGCGAATAATAAATCAGATAATTTTCAAATTTATCAATGCTTGAATTTATATCGCCATTCCAAACCGTTTCCAGATTAGCAATTCCATAAGTAAAAGAAGAGTTCTCGGTGTTTATTTCATAAACTTTAAGAAATACTGGTTTGTAACAAAAATAGTTAAAATGGTTCTTATTATAATCAATAGGCAGAACAGTTGATTGGTTTGTTGTATTCTTAATTGGAACAAATATCTCAACTTCCTTCCCATTAATAATATTTTTTAAGTAGCCCCTAATAATATCGCCTTCTTCGACGTCCTCAAAATTCTTTTGGCAATCTTCATTTGATATTCTGTAAATTTGGTTGTCAATTTGAACACAATCAATTACTGAGCCATCTTTAAAGAACGAAAACAAAATTCGATCCAGTTCTATATCATTTGTTAAGGTCCCGACAGGTATATATCCAATTTGAGAATTATCATATTGATTAAGTTGAATTTGCATATGATAAGGATTATGGGATAAAACAATTACATCACTAAAGACGCTACCCAAAAGATTATCATTCGATTGTGCCAATTTTAAATAAATCTGTTTTTTATTATTCTTTTCTGCTATTCCATTTACAGTGAACTTGCAAATCTTCCCAATATAAAATTGTGATTTATCGATAAACTTGCTGCTCATTGTTCCAGTAACACCATTGAAAAATCTAACGACGAAAAAATTTTCAAATTGGCGAACAACAGTACCGTAAAATTCTTGTCCAACAACTGCATCCTCCTGATTTGATAATATACTGTTTGCAAAGAAATATTCCAAACGATTGGTGAGCTGTAAACTGTCGTTCGATGTATCAAATATTTTGCATAATAACTTCGATCCAATAGGTAAGCAGGATGATATATCGTAATATTGGGCATTAGATAATATACCATATTCTGGAACTTCATAGCTAACTAAATTATTAGATCTTCCTCGAATATTAATTTCCACGATATCTTCTAATTTGTATTTAATAACAGAAACCCCATTAGATGTATGAACCACTTGCAAATAAACTACCCAACTTTTTGGTACAATACCAACGATTTTACATGGTAAGACATCATTAACTGCCACTTTGGAAGAATTTTTTAACAAGATTGCCGTTATTGTCTCATTGAATAATATTGTTCCTGTTATAAAATTATCTTTTATTTTAGTAACTGTAAATTGAACTTTGGTGCCTGGCACGACATTATTAAAATTTAGTGTAGCTTCATCCCGTTCAACATCGTGGTTTTCGTCCACTTCGGCTAAATTTAGATTGGCTTCAACTAAAAGACTGCTGCTTTTAACAATTTCGGCAACGCAGAAATATAGAAAATCGCCAATGCAATATAATTGTTCATCAATACATTTAAAAGTTCCTTTAAAATGACTTATTCCCGTTTCTATAAGAAATTCATTAGCAGCAATTTTTTCTTTAATGGCACCGTAAAATATGAATCCTGTATTAATGAAATTGTATTTGATTTGCTCATTAATTTGTTTGGGAACTAATGTTAGCTGTGAAATACGCCCTTTGTATTTTGTCTGACGACCATATATATTCTGGCCAATCTTAAAAATTGTTGGTAACGTGTGGATTTTATTGCTGCTGCTGTTCGAATCCAATGACTTTTTTAGTTGTGTTTTATAACTCTCAGATATATCAAGAATAGATACTTTACCAATTCGATTTTCTGGAAGATTGACAATTATTTCAGTCTCTGATACTTTTGCTACTCGGCCATAAATTATTATGTCGTGATTACTAGCGTACTGTGATAGTTTTTCAATATGATTGTGCTTATTTTTAACGAAATTCTGCTTTTCCATACTATTTGGCTTTTTTATTGAAGTTTTAGAGTATTTCATAATATTCGTTTCTGGAGTTTTATTAACTTTTTTAGATATTGACGATATTTTTTTAAATTTTGCCATTTTGTAAGGTTATGTTTCACTTCACTACACTTTATTATATTAAATAAAAACTTTTATTTAACTATTTCTTCACTAATGGTTGAACTATTAGTAACCAATTATACTTTAATAAACAATAATTTAAATAAAAATAAGCTTAGAAGTAAAACTATTTCAAACAACCACAAGATTTATTTTGCTTTTTCACGTGTTTTTAATGTCAAAATGTGAAAACAAACACCCGGTAAGCAAACTCAAATAAACATTTTGCTAAAATTGAGTAGTCGCCCTTCTAGCAAAATATGAAAGTACAGTAAAATTGGACACAAACAACCACGCAGTAAAAAATTTAATATCCCTTTTCCTGCCAGTGGCCCTATCCTGGCTTTTCCTGGGAATTGGGAAAATATTTTGCTGTAATTACATATTTCAATAATTCCCAAATATTTATTTCCCGTTCCCAAATGTATATTCTGGTAGACTGGGAATAATTTTTGGGGGAAATTTTTTTTATTTTTGTTTTTATAAACTAAAACGCATGTTGCAACCTTATTACAAGTTTAATTTATTTTTAAATATAAATTTATTAGAAAAAATAATGTTTAAAACTTGGAAAAAGTAGCAATTACAATTCCCTAAAAAAATAATGGGGAAAAATTAATGTCAAAACTGCTATAAAATGGAACTATTTTTTCCCAATAAAAAAAATTCCCAAACGCCAGAATACACTTTGGGGAATAAAAAATTCCCAACTGCTAGAAATACGTCATTAATTCCCAATTCCCAATTCCCGGGGAAAACCAGAATAGGGCCACTGTGGCCCTATTCTGGCAATTCCCCGGGAATAGGGAATAATTTCTTTTGTAGCAGTTATTCCCCAGACATTTTTCCCAATTCCCCGTTTTCCAAAAGTTAATTCTGGCGATTGGGGAATACATTTACGGAAAAATAATTTAATTATTCGCGGTCAACACGCGATCGCAATAAAACAAGAAAATACAAAAGTCTAAAAATAGTTTACTACGTTTAATTGATTTTTGTTGGTATTTTAATCGAATTTTACTTAAAAGTAATTTTGTTTATTAAAGTAAAAATTCCATATTGATATTTCAAATTAATATTACCAGTTTTCAGTATAAATTTACAGTCAAAATATTGCTATAAGTATAAAATACAATAAATTTCCGTTCATTTCTATTCCCAGTTAATTCTTTTCTAAAATAGATATGGAAAAATAAACGTCAAAACTGCTATCATGGGGAATAATTTTTTCCCAACTAATTTTTTCCCTAAAAGCCAGAATACACTTTTGGGGAAAAGGGAATAAAACTGCTACAAAATTTAAAATTTCCATTCCCCGGGAATTACCAGAATAGGGCCACTGGTAATACAATTGTGTGGAAACGGCAAAAGAATCATGTCAAAAATTTATTTTTGTATGTTTTTTGAACCAACTTACACATTTGTGCATTCCTGTCAAACTTATTTTCGTCCGAAAAAAACACTATAATTCTACACACAATTTTCTTGGTTGTACTTCAAATCAAGCTAAATTTTTTATGAAAAACGCCATTGGTTTTTTTCTCACACATTTGTGTGGTTTGGACTTAAATTGAGCCAATTTGTTTGGTTTATAAAGCGCGATTTAGATGATGAAAAAATGTTGTCCCAGCAAAATATTTGCTGTGTGTTTAGAGCTGAACACAACATAAATTTTCCGCATTAGTTGAATAGAGAAAGTAATATAAACTGCCATAAATAATATTTGTTGCCACAAAATATACTCGGGTCGATATATTTTAAGGCAGTATTTTTATTTTATGGTATTCTTCTTGTCATACACACGAAAATTTTAATATACCAAACTCTTCTTTTTTTGCTGGCCATCATTTTTTCATCATGTAAATCGCGCTTAAGGGATATTACTGTTACCCTATCAAATCCGGTAGTATCACCACAGAATATATATTTATAACGAAGAGACATTGCGTAGATCAAGAAATTTTTTGTCCTACCTTATATTTTTTATAGGAAACATAACTTTTAAATATGAGTACTAATAATTACTACAATAATGATTTTGTGTTTTAGTTTTTTGTTGAAATATGCCTTCAAAGCTTCATTGTGAGTCCAACTAAATTGTTTATTTGAAATAAAAAAATTCAAAAATAATGAATTTTTCCTACCTTATCGCGAACCAAGGTCAAACAAATGAGTTCAAATTTTTCCATAGTAAAATAACGTTATGTTTATTCTGCCTATATATTATATTCTGTGGTATCACTGGGTTGTGAATACAGTTAATATTTTTGACGGATTACAACACCAATTCTCATAATTTGTAAATAAAAAAGTTGGTGTTGTAATCCGTCAAATTTATGAACTGTATTCGGTATATTCCCGAAAATACCTTTGATAAGTATTTTTAATCCACAACTAATTCCATTGTAATACCACTTATAATTTTTTGGCAACCCCCTTTCGCTTGTAAACTATCGTGTACCGCGCCTTATGCTATAGACACATTACTGGTTTTATAACTATGGTTTCGAGTTAACCATGGTTTCTGGTATTGAGGACTGTTAACATCTGACATCTGATTCAGTCTTTTTTTTACATGAAGTTTTAGCACGGCATACTTTATGAAAATAAAAATTAGCATACAAAAATAGACCCAATAAGTTTAATTTTTTGCCGTCAGATCTACAAACAGTTCTCTATAGACACGTTACTGGTTTCATAACTATGTTTCGAGTATCGGAGTATCGGAATAAGATATTTTCCTCATTTCGAGGCATTTTGGTGCTTCCAACGCCGAATAAATCAAAAATGAAGATTCCTGACACTAATAGTTTAAAAAGAAAATCTAGTTTCCTTTGAGTTTTCTATTTGTTTATTTTTTCTGTCCTGTCAATAGTCATTTCCGACAATTTAAAAGTAAAATAAATGTTAGTCTTGACATTTTTGACAAATGCCTACTCCATTACTATTTAAAACCAAACGAGTAGACAAAAGAAATTGAAGTGTGTCTTGAGTTCCCATCTCGCAAACCATAGTTTCATAATCCTAGTTACGAAACCAGATATGTGTCTGGTATTAACTAGACTTTCAAAATAATAACTTTAGACTGACTCATTGCGTTTATCGCTCTCCTATTAATATATCGCGCTAACTATTCCTGGGATGAGATTTTGTAACATCACTTTTTTCGAAACTATCGAAATTTACGTCGAAAAAAAGTTGAACGTTTTTTTATTTTTAAATTATGTTGTTTCTATTGCGATCTCAGCAAGCTCAAACAGAAAAATACGCTTTTCTACTCTGTTTCTACCATCTATTTGTTTTATAAGTGATACTTTATCGAAAAACGAAATAGATACAAGCAACAAAATGATTCTAGTCGACTGCGATCGCAATAGAAAAGGATAATTGAAAAGCGAAACAGTAAGCAAATTTGTTTTAAAAAAAGAGACACAATTTTCGATAAGTATCGAAAAACGTGATGTTACAAAATCCCACCCCAGATTGCCAGCGAACAATCGTAGCGGTTCTATACTAGGTTGAACCACAGAATAAACATAACGTTTACCATAAGGTAGGAAAATTGTTTGCAGGGTAACCAAAATTCTTTATTTTTGAGCTTTAAATTTAAAATAAAAAAAATTTGTAGCTCATAACACTTGTACAACTGTTAAACTAATTAATATAAATCATAAATATTAATAAAAATGATTCCATTAAAATAATTACATTTCAGAGTCGTAAAAATAAGGTAGGAAAATGGTCGGTAGGTCATTTTTTCTTGGTCTACCCAATGCCTATTCTGGATAATATTTATATATTCTGTGGTTGTACACGGCATTAAAACAAATCTATAGATTACTAAACTGTTATAAAACTGCCTAATGCGTGAATCTAGATGTCACTAAATGTCATTAAATTTTTAACTCTTCATTTACCAATTTATGCTGAATTAATTTCCCTCCCAAATGACTGGAATGAATGTCCAGTCCACCAGATCACTATGCGAAATCGTACCATATTGAAGAAGAACATACTATAGAATTCCGAAGAACAAACCATCAACAACAGGCGCCTACTGGCGAAATAATTCAACGTTTAGTGGCTCGAAGAAATCGCACAAGTCGTTCATTGGAAAATATTGAGCATAGCAGGGAAAGCCTGGAAGAAGATCAACAAACAAACATCTTTAAGGCGACGATCCACATAGTTGGGTATTCCATTCCCAAACTAACTTCCCTAAGATCCACAGAATACAATACGAGCAATTGGGCACACACGTTTTCGTAGTCTTTATACGATCCTCTCGCTAAATGTTTCCCGTTTTCCTGAAGCATCTTTCTAAGTATGAATTAGTATAAGGAACTGCTCCTTTGGCATTTGTTGATCGTTAAAATCCTTATTTTGTACTAGTTCAAGCCAAATATGACAGTTTTTAAATCCTTTGTTTATTCTTTAAAAGCACATTATGTAGATGGAGCTAAAATTGGCTAAATAATAAATTATTTTTAAACCAACCTAAAACCAATCTCTAATAAACTGACTGTGCTGATATAAAACTAGCGGTCTGGTGGGCATATTCAGGGTTGATACCATCAGGTTCTACCGGTTTAGAAGGCTTAAAGCGGTTTGGTGGTCTTATGATTTTTTTCATGTTTATTATTTGGCTTTCGAGGCCCGGAACCCAGGTGCTCCTTGTAGTGCGATTTTGGATTAACCGGAAAGTCAGTTTCCATAATAGAGCTTCAAAGATTCATCGCTAGTTCATAGTTGCGGTTCAGAGCTCATCCGGTCGAAGAACATACCATGGGATGGTAGGTTTGGTAGTATTTTAACTATAGAGTAGCTGCTTTCGAAGACTAATGTATTTTATCACAGTTTAGCATCCGTGCGTTTGTTGTGACACTTCGCAGTTTATATCTGTACATTCAGAAGACTTCAGTTTTGTACTTGGTACTCATTGGTACTTACTCATTGGTACCGGTAATAAATATCTTCCAATAATTCTGAATTTATACTAGTCTGGATTTCTCCTGTTCCTTTTTAGGTTTACAATAGAGTTCTGCATCCTCTTCATATTGGAGATAACATTGATTAGGAAAAAATGATCTTCAGAAACCTTTCAGTTCTTTACAAAGCACTTTAAAAATCAGGGACAAAAGCAAGTTAATAAGATGCTCAAGAGCTAATATATCGGAGCTGCCATTTGTTTACCTATACGATATCTATTGGTGATAGATGAAATGAAAGGGAATTCCAGTGCTTGAGTGGATGTGCTCAGAGCCCGTCTAGTACACAATGGAACTACTCGATGTACTTAAAACAAGGATTTTAGGTTAGTCAGATGTGTAGGAATGCAATAAATATAAATTAATCAAATATAGGTCTTACTAAAATATTTGTACATTTATAGCACATAACGGCTTGGTTCGCTATAATTATAATTAATTCACATACATATAGTTAAAGGTGATAAAAGTTAGGAAAAACTTTTAAAAGCAGTTAATTACTTTTCATTAATTATTCAAACGAATATTTCTATATAAATAAAATTGAAAATTTATTCAAGGTAGACTTTTTCAAAATGGCAAAGGGGCCTGTTGAATTAGTTCATAGTTTCGAAAATTACAATAATCTGAATATTTCTAAAGCATCTAAAGTGCATACAAAAATTAGAAACCGTTGTAGCTGTGCTAGAAAATGCATTTTTTATGTAAATGCTACATTGGATACCGGGAAATTTTTTTTACGTAACTCATCGCTTCATGGATTACGATATACGATTGATAGTGAGAGTGACAGTGAGGAAGAACACCGAACTAACATGCACAGAAAATTATCGGTCATTTCAAATAATACGAGATATTCAAAACCATTTACCAAATTTGTATTTTCAATTGGATTAATAATGTTGGCTGGCGGCTGCCTATTTATGATGAATTTAGTGTACGATCGATATAAAACCAATCCGACTGTAACATCGGTACGTAACCATATAAACTGGTCCTAAATTTCATTTAACAATTTTTTAATAAATATTTTACCAGATTGAAACAAACAACTATCCAATTTATAAAGTTCCGTTTCCAGCGATAACATTCTGTAATATTAACAAGGTTTATTTATCAGCAACTTACAATTTTACGGACCAATTGTAAGTATAAAGCACACATATCCAGACAAATTTATACCAATAACGACAATTTATTATTTAGGATGGAAACTGGAATCGAAAAATCATTAATTGATGACTTTTTTGGAAAACTATCTGCTTTGGTAAACCCGGAGTTTATTGAAGGCATTTTTCTAAAAATTTACATAATTTTAGAAAGTATTGGTTACAATTCTGAAAAATTAATGGAGACTCTCGCTCAACCATGTAATAATATGCTGAAAATGTGTTTTTGGTTGGGTAAGAAAATACCATGCTATAAAATATTTCGGGTAATTGAAAGTGACCAAGGATTTTGTTGTTCGTTTAATTATCACGGTATCCAAGAAGATTTCAGTTTTTTTGGTAATGGCACAATAATTACTGAAAGTAATATAAAAAATCGAGATTTAATTTATGTTACCGGTGCGGGAAAATCGGTTGGCCTCTCGGTTCTGTTGGATATTGAGCCTGAAATGTATACATCGGTTGCAAAATCATTTTACGGTATAGATATCTTAATTCATGATCCCGAAGAACAACCAAATGTTGTAACTACTGTGGCTCAACCAGGTCAGGATATTGTTATTCCGGTTACACCATCAGTTACGGTTAGTGAAACGAATATTCGGGATTTAGCAATTGAACAGAGACTTTGCTATTTCGATGATGAGCGGGAATTGAGAAACTCGAAAACGTATACGTTTCAGACGTGTATGGCCGAATGTAAAGTCGATAAGATACTAGAGCTTTGTGGGTGTATTCCATTTATTTACCCAGAGACGAGTAAGTGGAGCTTAATGCTTTTTATAATTATTAATTATTTATAATTTTAATTTTATTATTATCACAGAACTAAAGGCGTTTTCCAAATTTTACCGACAATGTAGCTTACGAGATGTGAATTGTCTACGAAATAATAGACGTAAGTACCTGTATGACATTACACTTTTAGATTTATGTTTCGATTTGTTGGTGACGTAACGTTTCTTATATAAATTTGTGAATACCTTTGGTGTGGTTCCTTCCAATAACATTAATAAAACTTTTAGGGGTAACATGTTTTACTTTTTCCACTCGGTAAACTTCATGCGGAATAGCAAAAACTATACTTCATAATGTGGTGTGGGAATCAGCAAACCTGTATGGAACAGGTTGCTTACCTTTATACGATCCGGATAAGCCAGCAAATTATATACCAAACGAGCAAATTATATACCTTTAATGCCATTGCCAAACATGATTAGCATATTTCAGGAGAGGAGGAACGAATGTCATATTAAGAACTTTCGTAACAAACGGTTCAAAAAATTTCTTTAGACCGGCGTTTGGCAAAACTTATCATAGAATTTTCTTTATTGAAGATATTATCGATAATGAGGGAGTAAATTACTCCCTGATTGAAATTTGCTCACATTTATAAAAGAGTATTGTTATCACACTACATGGTAAAGTTGTTTAAGTCGAATTGAGTTGGAAAATTAAGGATCCCGAGCTTAAATAAAATGATCAAGTGGAAAATATTTTTAAATGCCTTACTAAAGTCGGTGTAGCGATGACATCAATCTGATTTCCCTTCTTGCTGATCATAATGTTTGATCTGAATTCCACTTAGTTGGTAAGCGGCCTGCCTCTGAAAAAACCACGTTGAAATTCAAAAAACAAAGGTTTACATGGGAAATACAATGAATCATATACTGTGCTGTTTACTTTTTTGTGGATTGGCAAATACAATTCCCTTCCAAATCGTGTGAAAAATTCTCTCAATATTCGAATGGAGAATGACGGAATTAAAAGATATTTAAATTGTTTTTCATATAATTTTTGTAAAATAATTTTTAAATTTATAAACTGCCACAAACTCTCTCCCTCTCTAGCCTTCACATCCAATGAAGCAACTTTGCCACCAGGGACTTTGTCTTGGTTGATCGGACGCTACTTCCACATTCAACACTCTTTATTCGAAGATGTTGTTCGACGTCGTTACGCCAGCGTAATGGAACGCATTTCTTATCATTTCATAATATTGCAGTCACCAAGGAGGTGCTCTAATTCTAATAAATGAATGACCAAGTCTAACTCTCACATCCGTAAATAGGCACACGAGAAATATTTTGATCGCACCAACCTTGATTGTGCGTAAAAGACTCGGTGTCACTTGTGAGCTAAATACTACCCAACATACGAGAGTCAGATACGTGCAGTTATTGAGTTTAGTGGCATGCTTGAGTTACGATCTAGTTCCACATAACGTGGCTGCATTTGCAAACATATACTTTGCAGATCTGAAATCTCATCGTTCCAAAAGAAGATGAACTTTTATGATAAGTGAGATGTTTCACCCTCTACCCCTTTCCATCACTGTTATTTTTAGCTGGGTTCTCTTGCGGAAATTATCTTGTGCCGACACACAGCAGCTTCGGTTGGTTTATACTATTTTCTGGACACTTAAGATTACCATATTGTCGTTTCGAGAGTCATTCAGCCTACATTGCAATAATTTGATATCAATGACAGGGAGCCTATTTACTGGAATCCAGCCGCGTGATTCTTAAACGTCTTAGGTAGTTATGTAATATACAATGGCTCAGGACTTTTCCTTTTAGATACTACTTGACAACTACTACAAGTTTTTACGTAATTCGACAAAACATTATCCTGATTATACCACCATGTCTTCGTTCTTAACCTCCTTTTCATTATCGACTCGCCAGGATGTCCCTCATGCGCCAACTCAAGTATTCTCAATTGGATGTTTTTAGGATGACTATCCTTTGGAGCCGCAGTAATATTCCATTCACTCCCGATAAATCTTCGGAATTAACATCTGCCGGGGCCATTTTCCGTATTTCAAACAACATTTTAATTCGCTTATTTCTTCGTCCTTCATAACTTCTTCTTTAATTTCGTCCATTGTGTTACCATCCTGACTATTTCGTGTAGGTACTTCTCACCTCTTTCGTCATGGGTTTCGGAATTTGGTTGACATACCCTATTGATAATGGATCAGCTATATTCGTTTTTCCGGGTCGGTATATCACGTTCATATCATATGACTGCAATCGAAGTACCCATCTTTCTATTCTCGGACACGGTTTTGACAGAGGCTTAAACAATACCTCTAATGGCTTCCACTAGCATTTAAAATATGTCTCATGAAAACAATTTCGTCTTTTTTATATTTATGAACATTAACAGATCGAGGAGTTATCTCTATTTGGTGGAATGCGTTTTTTACATCTAGCTTTGTAAAAATTGTACTCTTTGATAAACTAGGCAGAATATCATCGAAAGTAGATAAAGGATATACCTCCCTCTTAATTGCTTTATTAGCCTGTCTAATATCGACACACAACCTTACGCCGTTACTCTTATTCTTTGGGACTACTACAAATGAAAATATCCATTCGGATATTCCTTTCACTCGTTCTATTATGTCATTATCCAACAACTCTTTTAGTTTATAGACACCTTTTCTCTCAAAGGAATTGGAATCCTTCAATAAGGCTGGCACACTGGAATAATGGACTCGTCAATGTGGATTTCGACTTGAACGCCTTTTAATTTTACGATTTCATTTCCTGTCCCACTCAAAGATTCATATTTTTGAATTGATTTTATATCAAAAGAAATTATTTGCAAATTGACCGCCGTTTTACAAGCAATGAAGTTTCACTACTTTTAACAACATGAATTTCGGCTTCAACGTTTTCTTCTGTCTAAGCTATTTCTGCTCGAATTACGTTATAAACACTAATATTATTACCTCCGTAATCCTTCAGTTTGCTTTCAACTGTACTACCTACCTTCCTTTATTATAATTCTTGTCCTGCTTAAATGACCTACTCTACCACATCTAAAACAAGAAAATTCATTCTGCCTACCCGACTTCACTCCTTATTTATTTTGCGTATTTGCCTTTGTACCAGGGTATTTCGGCTCTGATCGATATCGCAGCTGCCTATGGCTCTTCGCCTTTTCTTTTACGCTAACTTTTTGTACCTGCTTGTCTGATAAATCGGTAATTTCCAACCCTTGGGCTAATTTTATTAATTCGTCTAAATCCATGGTTCCCTTTTCGATTACTTTCTTCTCTACCTGGTTATGTTTTGAGTTGTACACTATTTGATCTGTCATTTGCTCTTTCTCGTTATCGAACTCACATTTAGCAGCCTGTTATCTCAATGTTATGACAAATTATTAATACTTTCCTCCAATAATTTTACCATAGATTTAAATTAATCCTTTTCCTTTTGTCCCTCGTTTTCAGAACTTTGAGGCAAATTGTAATATATATCTTGCAACTTCATTCCGCCATCATGCAGCATTTTGATTTTTTTTCATAATAAATTAATAAATTATGGCTTATCCAGTTTGCAGCAATATTTCCCTCAAAGCTCATTTGTATTTTTGCATCGTGCATTTCGGATTTAACCTTACTTTTTTTATTTTACTTTTCATCGGATGTAAATAATAAATGTTCAATTATTATTTCAAATTTAATTAATTTCTTATTTTTTTTTTAAATCCTCGTCGCCAATCTAATAATTTTATAATGCACTGCGTTTTATGCTTTCAAATTATTTATTCGTCTATTAAATATTCCTGTTTTCAATCCTACGTCTTTACGTTCTCCTTGCTCTTATACAACTAACTTACCGGACCCTGTCAACCATTATTGGTTACCTTTACTTTCCATACATCAAAATACCTACCCATCACTACATATTTAGTACTTATAATGTACGTTACTACAATTGGCATCATGCGGATTGCATCTATGATTTCTGAAGTCGGATTATTATTAGGCCCGGAGGATATTTGGTAAGTTTTTTAGTTTTTGTATTTCCATTATTAGTCAGCCTTTACGTGTCACACTGCATCCCCAATAGAATTCCTTATGACTTTTTACTTACAGAAAAGTATGAAAAAAAAACTTGACAAAAAAATATTTTTTTTGTCAAGTTTTTTTTCATACTTTTCTGTAAGTAAAAAGTCATAAGAAATTCTATTGGGGATGCAGTGTCAGTTTTTTCATCTCACGTACGATCAGTAACATTTTTTTGTCAACTACTCCTTTCGGGTGAACTGGTTCTGCGTATTTACCGTTAGATTTGCTTTAACGTCAGTGGCCCTCAATTAACTTAAGATTCAACGTCCCCAAACTGCTTTTACTCCCGCTTCCAAGGCATTTGGCGGTTTATTACAGATTCTAAATTGGACATTTCTCAATTTAGCATTGAAATCCAGAAGATCAATTGCTCCAATTAAGTATAGAAAACTTTGAGACTTCGTTTGAACTTCGACAGTAATGTCATACCTTTTTGAAAAAATTAAAACGGCTCAGCTAGTTTAAGTATCAATTACGTCACTAAAATAATTAAATCTATGCTTCAGATATTTATAACAGTTTAGCTGTCCATGAAAGTCCAGAAGGAGAGAACAACCAAACTGGTATCGATTGTGAGTGCTATCCCACATGTTCAGAACGGCAATACGCCACAGATGTCGTGATTGGGCAACGATTTAATGCGAAACTGGCGACGCCAATGTTGTAAGCGCAAAATATTTACAGTGGTACCTCGCTTAACGAGCATAATTCGTTCCAGAACTCGTTAAGCTAAACAACGTTTCCCATATAAATTAATGTAAAATACGATAATGTGTTCCATGCCGAAAAAATACTCAAAAAATCGTTATACGAAAGGTCGCTCGTTAAGCGAGCTATTTTTTTACAATTTGTTTTGCTCGTTATGTGAATTACTCATTATGCGAGGTACTCGTTAAGCGAGGTACCACTGTATTTCATATAGTTTCCGTACTTTTAATTATTACATATTTATTTACAGCGGAACCATCGACCTGGCTAATCTAACCAGTGTCCACGTATATTTTCAAAATTTGAATTGTATTAAATATCGTCGTGATATGTATATGACTTGGGATACACTGCTTTGTTAGAATTTTTTTTTACATATTTCCAATTTTTAATTTTCTTTATATTTTCAGCACAATTCGGTGGAATATTTGGGTTATGCCTCGGAGGATCGGTCGTTAGCATAATCGAATTCATTTACACCTTCACGTTTAAATTTTGGTTTTTTGTCAAGTTTCCGGAGAGAGAGACAAAGGTGTACTCAACCAATTCTAGAGTATCAAACCATCGACACCGTCGCCCATCAAATTTAACCTATCGATTTTTTAATTACAAAAGACAAAAAAATCCATTTTCACTTGGTAATTAATAATTTGTATATTTTTATTAATTAATTTGGTTTTATTTACATATTTAAAAATAAATTATATCAACTAAGCCAGCACCAAAAGTTTTACTGTAGTAAATTTCGATAATTAAAAAAAAAAATTAAGAAAAATTTAAATAGAAAATAACTTAATTATTTAAACACAATTTCAAATTTTTCTTAATTTTTTGTTTATTACAATTTTTAAATTTCTCATAAATTTATTTTCCCCGTAATTATAATTATAATTAGTTTATTGTTATTGAATTTGGTATCATTACATTGCATAATATTAAAAAATTAGTTTTAAATTATATATAGAAAATATTTACATGAAAATCTTAATTTAAATTCTTAATTTTAATAAATAATACTGAAAAAAATTGTGTGGAAAATATTTTGAAGGTTTTAAAACTAAGTTAAGGTGGAATTTTAATTAGTAGTGTTAAGCTGTCCTAATCGTACTGTCCTTTGTGGTTAATATATGCGTTTGACATGTCAGATTCCTTTTTGCGATACCGCAATTTCGCACAAGCGGCCAATAATAACCCTAATAGGATGCAAACCAAAATGCAACATCCAGCTGTTAATGCCGATAGTAACGAAGTTTTAATGCATGTTTCGGTCGCATCATAAATAATACGACTACTTTCATTACTATTATCGGATTCACCTTCCCCTTCCTGGAGTACGCGAAGCGACTGAAACAGGCTAATATTATCTGATAATGTTGGCTGTTCCACTTTATCAGTATTTGCTGTTTCAACAAATTCCTGTGTCTTATTTGAAACATCTCGTTTTACCACGTTTTTCACATTCCGCCAATGACATGGTTGACTTTGGCACCGTCCGTGACACATGCGAACAGCACACTCAATATACAATGCTGGTGAACCTGTAAATCTGAATGTTTTCATATAAGCGTATACCTGTGTTTCATAAACTCCCGTATCTGACCATGAACCACGAAATTTTGAAATAAGCGTGTCATCCACCGGACAACCATTTTCATCCATCAGTTGTATTCTTTTGTTGGCCCCGTTGTGTGCATAACAATCACTCACAACTATATCAAATCCATCGTATTTGCTACGCATATAAATAATTAATGTTAAGGGTTCTCCAACTCGCACGGGTCCCGTCACTCTGGTACCTGATATTCCGTAACCGTTACGAATTTCCATGTAACATTCAGGTGGACTTAACGTAAATACAATGGGATTACCGGTGGCAACTCTACAAAAAAATTTATTAAATTTAATTTGGTTTGCTAAATTATGGGCTTGCCAAAAATATCTTACTCGACATCCAAAATCGGAAATGTTACAGTTTTCCAAAAATCATATCCGTATTCGCATGTAACTTTAAAATGTTCATCAAATTCTTCTTCGATCAATGGATTATACTGTACCGTTATTGTGTTCCACATAAAATTTTTCGTTGGATTTTTTCGACTATTATCGGGAAGCGCATTTTTGCCGAGTGTACCGCACCGATTTAGCTGAATATAGAATTCATAGTAATCGCGCCCGGACCCATTTATATACATACAATCTGGATCGTAGGCGTAACCAGCTGAATACAGTAGACCGGCGAATGAACCATTAAATCCTAGCCTAATTTTCATATAGTCATCCTGGCATTCTGCTTCGATATCTGCAAAAATGCAAAATTTTATAGTTATATTGAATTTCATAAATCTGCATGACGTTTATTTACGTTGAACTCTTGTATTATTAAAACGGTACCGTCTATTGTAGTCTTTATCCCATGTTTGCCATGTATCAATGGCTAAATTTGTGTACGAAGGTACTGTTGGCCGCCTCAATGCTGTGATTGGTATATATCCAGATGAGTCAGATAAGTAAATTACCTTGAAATAAAAAAATAGGATTTTATTTAATTGTTAAGAATCGAATGGTGATCGAGAAGGGGTTAGAGTCCCGAAGCTGGTCGATGATTATCACTAATTTTTTATTTTAAAATTACTAGAGAAGTCAAGATTGTCAGCCCTACAGGCTTGTTTTAAAACAAAGTATTTGACGACCGAGAAGCCGTTACTCAAAAAACATATTGTGTCAGATCATATTTATCAAATAAGCGTTGTCTAGAATTTGTTAGCGTCAAAATCAAGTTTCAAAAATTACCGCATGCTTTTAAAAAACTCACTATACCTAACGTCAATTATTTTATTCGATTATTATTATTTTTGTAGAGGATGGATTTAATGTTAACCTGACATTGGACATATTAAAGATTTTGTGCAAATTTTAAAAATGAATGTTGTTCCTAGCGCTGAAGATTTGAATTAATATAGTTTGCAATACTTTACGCTGAGTATTGGAATTTATAAAATTTTTATTCGATTCGAATTCAAACAGCGAAATGAACACTTAACGAAATGACGTGGACTAATTTTCGCTGTGGCCGTGTACTCATTTAGTATTGTGTGAATAGTGAATCGTGTAGTAAATATAAATTCACATTAATAACTAAATGACATAAACCATTTTATAAGCATACAAAAAAATTTATGGTGTTTCCATGACCGGGATTATCTCAGATTATCTCATCATGGAACCTATGTAGTCGGATTTAGAGTTTTCGTTAAATTTCTTAATCCTCCTTAACTCGACGAAAGTAGTTGGGTTAAATGAGATTCTTTAAGAAAAAATATAGTTAAAATAAACACGGTTTAAAATATTCACGAAACAGATCAAAAGAGAAAAAAACTGACAAAAACATAACACCGCCTGAACTGTCAAAACAAATTTAGCGTGGAAACGATAGGGATTAGCTAGGAATTAGCCATGTTATTAACTCGACGAAACTCAACGAAACCCTTAACTCGGCCCTTGGAAACGTAATAATTGTTTCGAGTCATGATTTTTCGTTCGTCTCCAATAAACCATAATTTGGAAGTTAAGACCCTATATTCAAAAAATTGGGAATTGAAATACGGGACAACAAATTGTTGACAAATTTCTCAAGACCTTTAATATGTCTCTTAATAAATAAATAATTAGCTACCAGCGCCAAAACGATGAATTTATTAACTAAAGCGCTAACAAATTGTTGCTTTGGGAATGAGAAAAATGCAACTGCTCCCAGTGCAATAGCGGTCGTTTTGAGTACTATGTTGCATCAACAAAATTTATGAGATTCTTCAAGACCTTTCCAATGATTTGCAACCCGTACAATATATTCTATAATAGTTAAATAATTTGCCACCAGAGATCTTTCAATTGATATGCCATATATGATTCTAGAAGAATGAGACAAATGTGACTGCTTCCAGCTTCACAATGGTAGTTTTGAGTGCTAAGGTGCAATAGTAAAATGTACAGCATTCTTCAAGACCTTTTCAACTATTTACAAAAAGGATATTATAACGCCGTTATTTAAATAACTTAATCAAAGCGATGGGTTGTGTAATATGTGGTGTTTGTGTATGACAGACTAAAAGTTTGTGGCCTCTATGTACGTCGATTATACTTTCTTCACAAATTGGGAGATCCCAGTGATTTTGGGCCGAAATCTGTCCACGAGAACAGCCCAGACGTTTATACTTGAGTTTTTTTCTCCATAAAATGGCAGATCTCATTGATTTAAAAAACCTTTATTTTACCAAAATTCGGCATCTCTACACTTTAGGCGGACTGAGTATTCGGAGTGAAACTTCATACTTAAACTTTTCCATAAATTGGGAGATCCTTGTAAAATTTGATGGACTTCTGTGTATTGTAGTGGTAGCTTCCGCGGGATCTTTTCATTCGGCATTTTTGCAATGATGTTGAAAAGCTTAACAATTACAGAAAACGACAAGGAATTATATGATTCAAAATTAAATTTAAAGATTAATTTTAAACAAAGGTGGACCTTGTTGGTTTTCCGAAATTTAAGCAGAATTATACTTTTTGATTACACAAAACAGTTTGACTAAAAATCCGGTAAGTTTAATTTTTTTGCTTGGTCAGGTGTTGGCCACAGCATCCCTCCATTTTATGATTATTTTGATTTGATTAGGCCCAGTTTCGAAAACTATAATAAAAACGTTAGTGTGATCAACACGGGTTTTAATGAACTATTTCGTGATCTAGTGAATGGCTTTTGATCTCTAGAGAATTAAACTTTTGGCACATATCTCTATAGCTTGGTATTCGTCCCATCATTATAAAGTGTTACTAAACATAAGGCCTTCATTAACTTGGTAGTAAATATTTTATATAATCGCACAAGTATGATCGCCATAAACACTTTTTATGCATGAATCAGACCATATCAATGAGTGCGAACATACTTCTTTGGCATGAAGTGCACATATGTTTATACAGTAATATAATATAAATAGAGTGCCACTGTATACGTATAGAATATAAATTGTGATATTGACAAGATTTCCATATACATATAATTATATAACATTAAAGTGCAGTTGACGATAAAAAAGATAAATAAAAACTTGTTAAATTGTTCTTTACGGCAACTGAAGACTAAAATTGGCTTTGCGAGTATTTAAGATGTGCAATTGAAAAATGGTATATTTAAACAATTTTATAGGTGATAACAAAACGGCATGATTTAATCTCTATGTCCTATTTATATGCTCAGAATTAATTACGAGTATGATGTATTCCACCTTCAACTTAAATAAAATCCTAAAGTAATTATTTATCTCGTATCAAATTATGCACACGCAAACTATGACATTTCCATCATAAACTTGATATTATCGGTTCTTCTTACAAATGTAAATGTTAGACCTTTTGATATCGCGTGTAATTACAAGCGAAAAATACAATGGTTTCTCACCTCGTGTCTAACTTTAATGTTATGCACTCAAGTACAAATCTGTACGTTGATTTAATTAAATTTGATGATCAAATGCGATTAATGGAATTTTACAACATAAAAAATATTTTAATTTATTTATTTAATTGTTAAATATCAATTAACATTTTTTTTATTCATTGTCACAAATCATTTAAATTTTTATTATGTATTATTTGTTTTGTTAACAATTTTTAACATTTTGCAAATTATCACGCATCTTTGAAATGCACAAAAGAAATTTTTTATTTCATTTTTATTGCTAAATTTAATTGTTTTTATACTTTGCAATTTCAGGGTAAATTATTGGATTTAAAAAACAACAGAAGCCCTTCGACCAGTTTGCCATAGAGTTTTTGAAAAATAATTGAATTTACCGAAAAATTTACTTAAAATTGACTTTGACCTTAAGTTTGGCACAAAGCCTAAGAAGCAAATTATACATTTAAGGGGACAAAGCACCTTCAAAATTGAAAAACAAAAGTTTTTCAAAGATTTTTTTTAATGAAATAAAAAGAGATATTAATGAAACTTTCCATTGACATTTTATTTAAAAAAAAATTGTTTTTTTGATTTTTTTTAGCCCAATGTCGTCTGCTACAAGGGTTTTCCAAAAACACTGAAAATTCGCGGCGTGCATCATAACTACTCTCAGAAACGTCTGAAAAAAACGTGGTTTTATTCAACATTAAAGCGCTCTTGGAATGAACTAAAAGGAAAAAAATTGGTTGAAAAATAAAAAAATTACGGCATTTTTTCGAAAATGCAGCTTTTTTGTCCCCCCCCCGTAGTTTTTCCGTAGTTCATTCTGAGCAGAAATATATGTAGATCAACGTGTTAAAATTTTAGAACGATTGGATAAGTAGTTTTTTCTCAATCTTGCACGCCAACTTGAAAAACGTCATTTCGAGATAACCGCGTTTAAAGTTCGTCGTTTCGAGATAACCGCGTAAAAAAACGTCTTTGGCGCGCTTCGCAATAAATAAAATATTTTTTTTTTTGAGATTTTTTTGTTTATACATATGTATATCATTAAAATCATGTTTTTAGATGTTCATTCTAACATAATCTATCATAAAAAAAATTCCGATTTTTTCAAAATTTGAAGGTGCTATGTCCCCTTAAGGGGAATTTAAATATCGATACTAAAAAAGAAATTTCTTTTTCTCAGAACCATACAGTCTTAATCTCGAAATACAGAACTTGTAAACTGGCGATGTTCATTGAATGTAGATAGCGTTGATTTCTACGTCTACAAAGGGGACGATAATTGTCAAATACATTGTTTTGACAGTTTTGATCCTCCTTGCTTGCCCATGCGATTTGCTTTTTGTTCACCAGATGTCAGCTACATTGTTGGAAATCGCGAATAGTGATCGTAAACAGATTTGAGAGGGGTGTCTAGCAATTTGCAAGTATGGCTGCGGGCCAATAGTCAGGTAAAAATCAATTTTAAGTACATTTTTCGGTAAATTCATTTATTTTTCAAAAACTCTATGGCAAACTAAATCCGATTTTTACCATAGTAAATGATTTACCCAACTATTGGCCCGCAGCTTATGTACTTAAATCATCGTGGATTTTAAAGGGCTGTGGTTTATATAGTGTGGTTTATATTTGGTTCTCTTTTCACCCTGAAATATGTTCTTTCTAAGATGTGAGGAAATTACCCGTCTCCAAAAAAAATTTTGTTCAGTAAATGAAAATTTTTTCTGTTTGTTAAATCATTTTAATTAGTTCTAGATATTTTATCAATATCTTTAGAAGCACGTGGGTAATCTCTAATTATTGAAAATTCCTAAAAACTGTGCGACATCAGTGAGACATCTCTGAGATTATCACAAAAAAATTTAAAAAGAAAATGTGAAATACCATACAGTAGAATAAAAATAGAACGATTCACATATCCGAGAGCTGAATCCTTCAAGCAAATTTTACACGTCATTCAACTTTATGGAATAGCAAACTTAATATACAGGTTTTATTGTTTTGTTTCAAAAAAACCTTTCAAATCGATTGTTTGGAGTGTTATCGCTTGTCATATGCATTTTTTTTGCGTAACAATGGAACAAAACCGATAAGATATGGATGTTGTTTTTCCGTACAAAATTTTTTCGTTTTAAACTGCATTGCGATGTTCATGATGTGGGCACAGTGGCACTAGTCCCGTAGTCAAATTGAAAAGACGGAACTTCAGGTTAATATGTTTTGTTGTACTGATCTGTGGCTGGGGAACCTCAAATAACACTTGGATGATTATTCGTCCTGTTTATAGTAGATAAGTACGAAGTTATCACCATTGTAAGATTAAGTTTCTAATGGTTTCAGGGGTTTACAAAATAAAAGCCTTTTCAAATTTCCCATTGAAATGGATAGCGCTCCCGATAGCGGCATCCGATAAATAGGTAGAGCAAAATATTTGTATATCGATTTTTAACTGAAAAGTTGAATGAAAAATTTTAGTTTTGAGTTAAATAAATTAATTACATGCAAAAATAGCGCGCTAAATATAAGTTTTGACATAGAAAATAGGGTGCTCCGGATAAATTTATCGGGCGCTAATAAAAAAAACACGGCTACTATTAATACTAAGGCTGCGGGCCAATAGTCGGGTTAATCGTTTACTATGGTAAAAATCGGATTTAGAACAGATTTTTCCATCAGTTTGCCATAGAGTTTTTGAAAAATAAATGAAGTTACTGAAACATTTACTTAAAATTGACTTTTACCCGACTATTGGCCCACAGTCTAAGTTACAAAACTTTTACTTTATTTCATTTATTTTGTACAAACAATTGAAATTCTAATTTAATTTAAGTTTTAATTTTTGTTTTATTTTTGGATTTCTCGATGTATTGCTTATTGGATCTCAAACTTGACTGTCGTTCAACGTCAAACGATATTTATTTTCAGCTCGGTTTCCATAGTATGTGTAGGTATACATATTTCCTCTTTTCAAATGTTAACAGAACACCTACTATTCTATTCCTGAATACAAATACGAATCGAAAATATACGAATTCGTATGATTGGTATTCCTGAATACGAATACGTATAATTCTAATACGAATACGACAATGTATGATACATTCAAAAATTTCCCCTATTCCGCAATACGAATTCAAACAGTTTTTGTTCGTGTTTGAACGATTTTTTTAACGATGAATATTTAGTTAACGACTTCATAGAAAAATTAAAAATATATTTGAATTCTAAATAAAAGACATTATTTTATAATAATTTTAAAGAAAATCTTTTATTTTAAAACTTAAACATGGCCGTATAATTTGCAGCCCTATTCTCATACAAGGGATAAACTGATAAATCACATAGTGTGATAATCGCATTTTCGTATTCTCTTGGTCTATTGAAGTGATGATTATCGTTTGGTGTGATAACTATCACTTGAAGCCATATTATTCTCTTTGTCGTATGAAGTGATAAGCGTCACTTGAAATGAAATATTTCGTCACCTACTGAGGCACTTCTTAACCGATTATGATAGGATTGGGTATGTTGGATGGAAATAGAATTTTTAAACGATTTTTGGAAAAAATTCTGGAATATTGCCTTCTGGGCCGTAATTCTAACCGATTATGGTGCGATTTGATATGTTGGATGGAAATCGAATTTTAAAATGTTATTGGAAGAGTTTTGGAAAAGGCTAATTCAAACTCTACTATTCTTTACCCAATTATAATTTAAATGGGGATGATGGATGAAAACGGCATTCTCAAATGACTTATGCAAGAAGTTGTGGAATATGGCCACCTTGGGTTTGAACTCAAGCAGTTTTTAACCGATTATGATGGAATTAGATTTGTTTAATTGAAATCAGATTCATTAATGATTTATCGAAGAAATTTTTGAATATGGCCACCTAGAACGGGACATTGAGGATATAAGGATGAGGATATAAGGATGAGAAATCGAATCACAAATTTCCTCATTTCTTATTATTGCTGTAGTGGAAAGTGTAATTATTGGTTGTTTTATGGAATTTATGCTCTTGTATTGCAAGTACCTCAAAAGTGAAAATTTCCGCTTAGTTCGAAAGGCTCTAAAAATTTTTAGGTCTAAGAAGACATCATATTCCATGTTCCTGTCCCCAAGGTCTTAGAAGCTATCATATTCTCCCAGTTTTTGAGGTCGTTGTTAATAAGCATACTATAAATTTATCCAAGCCCTTTGTGTAGGGTTCACAACGTGATTTTTTGTGAGAGTAGGTAGTTGACCTGCCGCTCAACCCATTAATTACATGAGTGGGTGACGTACTGGTGATAGATGTTAAGGCATCTATGCTTATTAAAAACATGTTAACATCACGAGCCACTTGCTTTGAGAAAGAGGCCTGCTTATTACCAAGTTGCGTCCTTGTTTAAATTACCGCGAGTTCCGTCCCAAGTGGTCATATTCCACAACTTCTTCCAAAAGTTATTGAAGAATCTTATTTCCATCCACCAAACTCAATTTCAGCATAATCGGTTTAGAAATTATCGAATTAATTTAAGAATCCCATAATTTAAGAATTGACTGAGCTCCGTCCCAGGTGGCCCTATTCCAGAATTTCTTCCAAAAATTGTTTAAGAATCTCATTTCCATCCAGCACACCCAATCCCATTATAATCGGTTAAGAATTGATCGAGTTCCGCCCCAAGTGGCCATATTCCAGAATTTCTTTCAAAAATCGTTTACGAATCCCATTTCTATCCAGCACATCCAATCCCCTCATAATCGGCTAAGAAATGCCTGAATTCCGTCCCAGATTAAATTCGATCGAATCGATTAAATTTAAAAACATTCGGATTTATCGGACAATCGGATTTAACGGACTCCCCAATATAATTATTCGTAATATACGTTTTATTAACATCCTTGCTGGCTATTCGTATCACTTAAAAATAGCAGCTGATGAAATATATCATTTCAAGTGACGCTTATCACTTCATACGACTATGAGAATAGGGGTAAAAATAAATTTCCCTTATAGCAAGGACACACACACCAAACAATTACGTACGATAAACAAATTTATTTTTGCCCAAAATCAATAGTTTTGTGTCTGATATTTTGTTGCACGGAATTTAGTACGACTTTTGAACAGTTTTTTCCACATAGTGGAAAAATTGCATACTGGGATCGTATTCAGGAATACCAAAGTATTTTCGTGTCGAATCGTATTCAGGAATAGGGCCCCTGTACTAATTAGTACAAACAGCTGTCCAACTTCGGAGTTGCATGGTAAAACAGTGTAGGTAAGTAGATAACAAAAAAAAAAACTGTACCGACGTGTTGTAACTATCACATTTTTCGTTTCGATACATTTTCGATAGAATAACGGTATTTTACAAGTAATATTTTTACAAAAAAAATATTTTTACTTATAAAATACCGTTATTCTATCGAAAACGCATGGAAACGAAAAATGTGACAGTTACAGCATGTCGGCACAGGGTACATGTTCAAAAGTCGGTAAGTTAGAGCGAGTTTAGGTAGATATGTATTACAAACAAATGGCAGCGGTAATATTTTAAGAAAATAAATTTAGGAATTTCGTTACAGTCTTCAACAAAATTTATAATACATTAATGATACATTATTTCTATGGTATTACATATTTGTAAATTTTATTGAAAGCCCATGAAGAAGTTAAGTTTCCTGATCAGCGAAAAATGTATTGAATAGTTGTTGTAATCTGATTTTAATTTATATTAGTGAGTGTTTCTACATCTTAGCTAGTACCGTGGCCTGTCTGGCCATGCCGCTTGTTGGCTTTATCTCCAAGTATTGCGGTATAGAATTTAATGTGGATCCATAGTAACTACACAAATTATCGCTATTCGGGTTTTTACATTAATATAATTTTTCTATATTCTTTGTTTTGCTCATGTATATAAATGGTTTTTCGGGATGGCTACACTTATCCGAGAAATCCATCAACAAATTCAGGCACGGACTACCTTCATCGACTTCACTGCGAGAACTATAATTCGAAACATTGATATCAGTGAGAACTCACCGTACAAGTGGCGCAGTGGTTAAAGCTTCGGCATTTGGACCGGGAGGTACTGGGTTCGAATCCCACCAGAGGCAGGATGTAAAGCGAATTTTCTTCATCGATTACGATCAGATGTTAATAAACACAACTTAGACCCTCTGTTGGAGTGCAGAATTCGGCTCCTTTTACAAAAAAAAAAAAAAAAAAACTCACTCGCCTGGCGGCTTGAAAGTGATAGTCATAATAAGGATATAAATGTTCACCGCGGCTTTGCTTGGTGACACGTGTTCAATTTTCGATGACTTTGTCTCATAAACCGCATAGATTTAAGATAGTCTCGGTGTTTACGTCGCCGCCGAGAGATAACCATATGCTCTCAAATCGCTCGTGCAGAATGTCAATCTTAGCATGCGCTGTTTGGTACGTAGCGCCGTTCTGTTGGAACCACATGTCGTCGGTATCCATATCGTCCATTTTAGACCACACGAAGTTGTTTTTCATTGATCTGTAGCGCCCGCCGTTGGTGGTTATGGCAATGCCAGTTTCGTTCTGGAAGAAGTACGTATTGATCATCCCGCCGAATCAAAATCCGTACCAAACAGAGACTTTATCAGAATGGCGCTTGTACATCTCGTGTGGATTGGTATCACTCCAAATCCAATACTTTGGCTTGTTCGCATATCCATTCAATCAAAAATGGGCCTCGTCACAAAAGATAATTTTTTTTGGCGAAATTTTAGTCAAATTCCAACTGCTCCACAGTCCAATCAGCGAATTCAAGGCGTTCTGTGGTCGTTTACCATAAGTGGTCAAGTTCTTGAGAACGACAAGAAATTGACTGCCTCGGATTTTCCGAGGTAATGCGCGGAACGGAGCATTGATTTGAAAATAATATTTGACGATTTGCACACGTTGTTCAATGCTATGACCTTCCATGTTGATTTGCTATACACTACTGAGAAATTCACAATAAATTTGACCGATGTTGCAAAATTTGCAACGAAAGATTTTATGTATATTCGAGGGGAACACCGTGTTTGCCAGTGAATTAATATTATCACTTCTTTTTAAATATTACATGTGCTACACCAGTGAATGGATGTTCAATATAAACACTTTCATTGTACTGCTATTCTATATGGTTTCGATGAGGCCACAAACGTATTCAAGGCCATTCCCATTACAAAATCGTTTTTATTGAAAATAGAAGTGAGACCATAAAATTTACTCCCATATATCACATGCTTTAGTACATTTTTGTAAACAGACATTAAACACATCAATTTAATGCTAAAAATAGGTTTATAAGGTTTCTAATATATTTACGTACGAATTATATAAATTTAAAACGGAATTTTAAGTGCCTTACATAATATGCAAATTAGATTACGCACCGTAAATTTTACAAATAAAACTGAAAGTTATAAATATGTTTTGGATGTTTGTTTAGAAAACTGCGAAAAGCAAAATATAGAATTACTTTAAAATGTATATTCCGCAAATGAAATGACTTGGAACAATACCATTAAGTAATTTATTTAACTTTTAGTCTAGATTTCGTTGTATAGATACGAAAATCAACGGCAGTTCGAGTAGAATAATTACATAAAGAAACTCAATAAAAATGGAAGTGATAAGAATAAGTCATTAAATTAGTTCCGATTTTATAAATAGAGTGCACTACGTATTGTATATGCACATATTGTAAAGTACTGTAAATAGCGTATAAACACCTTTTCCGTTAATTAAAAGAATAAACAAGTAAATAATAAATTGGCTAATTAATTTTATTTACTTTTAGAAAGCTTGTCACAGTTTTATCTTTCCAATCAGAAGCACACCACAGCCTTCATAAGCTTAAGGTCGTCACTAGACCAAGTGGTCTTCTCTTTAACAATAAAATTTGCTTGTTTCTTTTATTTTACGGTAAAGAACAGAACAATATAAGGTAACACAACACACACAATAATATGGCGTTTTTTGTCATTTTTTTGTTGCTCTAAACTGTGTTTTAGATCTAAATGAAAGATAGATCAGAGATGGTAAGTACGTTCGTTGTAACTTACATGGTATTAAGATGATTTATTTTAATATACACATTTTCTATATACAGTACAATAAAATTTATGCAAATTTAAAATAATTGCTGTATACGAGTTACCTATACTGTTTTTTGAAGGTATACATCTCGAGCGTAGATTTGGCGATAACATTTTATTGTGAAATTGAAGACACAGGATATACAATTCTGTGAATATTTTTATGTCTATTTTAAAGTATAAAGGTTTAGAGATGCGTGGAGCAACTGGTAGAAGAGAAGGCTGAGATTCGCTCGGCTTGACTTATGTTTCACGAAGTCTATTAAAAATTTCTGAACAGCATCCACTCAAAATATGCAATAGTAAAGATGTTTATTATTGTTGTTAAAAATGTATTTGGTTTCCAGCTGTATTATGTTATTTATAATGCAAGTCGTATTCATGCGACGGATAGAAATCCTTGATTTTTCTATCCCATGACAATTAAAGTCTCATGGATTCCATCTAGTGGATTGATTTTTAAACCAAATGAGCTATACTTTTGATGTTTGTTTGTTCGTACCCTCTAAACATTGCGAATCGAAAACGATGTTTTGTATCATAGTTTACGTATCGTTTTCGAATCGCGATGTTTAGAGGGTAACAAATAAACGTCAAGGCATAGCTCATTTAGTTACATTTTTTCCACTAGATCGGCGCTTTTCTTTTACAATCATCAATCACATCACGTAAATTATAGAGAACTGTTTGTGGAAGGGACGGCAAAAAAAATAAACTGATTGGGTCTATTTTTGTATGTAAACTTTTATTTTCATAAAGTATGCCGTGCTAAAATTTCATGTAAAAAAGACCCAATCAGCTTATTTTTAATGCGCTAGATGTCACTACCCCGGACATTTATAGTTCTCAATACAACAGACACGCCTCTTTTCATACAAAAGATGAAAAAAATTGAAAAAAATATAGGATGGAAAAATTTGAGATTTTTATCGCAGACGTACATTCCGTTACAGTTCATTACATCTAAATAATATTTGCAATTTTACCCTCGTTCTCGATGTAAATACCTAATAGAGATGAAAATGCGTATGAAACATACCTGACGAACTAAAATGGCCATACGATAAAAAAATGAAGGTGTGATTATGTTGTGGCCAACACTCGATGTTTTATTATGGCAGATATACGAGTGTAGTAGTATCAAAACCGATACTTGTCCATTTTTTTTTATTTTAAACTAATAACGGCAAGTTATTGTAAAACTTAAAATCTACGATTTTACGTATTTAAACTACACTAAATCACAATATTTCCAATATAAATCTGTAATCGAAAAATAGAGATTGTTTCAAACCCGATTCTTTTCCAATTAATCGTTGCATCAAAATAGAACACATTCCATACAAATATAAATTTGAAACAAACTGTAACATATCCTGTAGTAAAACCAACACAAAAATAATGATTGTATCAAATCGAAACACTTCCGATTTGACGTCTTGACATATTTATTGGAGGAAATTTTAGTCTATAACTGAATTTACAGTGGTTGGTGTGTTTTACAAGTAAGTGCGAAGCGTTTTATAGAATATTAATTTGAATTACCATTTTTAATATAAAATTTTGTTGTTTTGGTACTAGTTTAATCACACAAGTAGACGCAGCACAATGGATAAGGAACGAATTAAAGAAAATTTAAATCATCCGAGGAAGCGGCAACGTAAAATAGAAGAATGGAAATGCACAAAAGCAAAATTAGCTAGGTAAGAACATACTGTTATAATTTTCCTGCCTAAAAAGGCATTGATTTTAAGTGAATAAATTTCTTTTAAGGTACCAAAGTGTGCTCACAAAAAGAATAAATCTTACCATTGCCTTAAAATAACGGGCCAACATTGCTTCAAATTTCACAAACAATTTTATTCATGTGTGGTAATAAGGCATCACAGGACGCTTTTATTTTGGGGCATACGAAAATAAGTGTGCCAACGAGAATCGATCGAGGAGTTGGTGGAACTCCAAAAAAGTACGTAACTAAATTCTACGTTAGGAATAGGAAAGGAACATTAATACGGGTGTATTTAACGGCCTTCAAAAACAGTTTACGAGTCGGAGTACAAAGAATTATTGGTATTTGCAAACGTTTTTTTGCGACTGGCATAACGCCTAAAGAAAATCGGGGAGGAAATAGAAAAGTCTCATTATACGGACCAAAAAAAGAAGCAGTAAAAAACTTTATAAAAAGTTTTTATGCTCACGATGTGCATTATTGTCGATCTAAAACTTCAGGCAGACAATACCTTCCAGGAGATTTATCCATTAATCGAATGTGGAAGCTGTTCAACGATAATCACATCAACATACCCGTTAAGAAGTGGTTTTTCCAAAACATCCTTCGTACTAATTTTAATATTAGTTTTAAAACGCCTTCAACGGATCAATGCTCACAATGTACGCTGAACAAATAAAATTCAGTCAAGATCCCCAAGATAAAACCAAACCTAATGACAGCCAAACGAGTGCATCCATTAAGAGCAAAAGCGTTTTATACCTTAGCAAAAGAAGAAGCTGCTGACATGTTCAGGCTGCATATTTTAGCCGACAGCTAAACTTATTCAATTTTACTATTTACAAGGCTCTTCTAAATCTTGTTTAAAGAAAGAAAACATATTCATGTATTTATATGAACTGAACAGCGGTCAGCGGCGACCAAAAGGATGCAACGAGATTTCATCTGTTGTATTCAATCGGCTCAGCAGCACATACTTTTCGGAAAATTTGACGACCGTAAGACTCATTTGCGATGGATGCGGAGCGCAAAATAAAAATAGTGCCATGATAGCCATATGCTCATATTGTCTAAAAAATAATGCTCCCGAACATATTAAAGAAGTGTAAATTATATTTCCGGTGCCGGGGCATTCATATTTACCGCCGGGTCGGGTATTTGCGTTTCTCGAAAAACGCACGAAGTCAAAAAACACCATCATTGTACCAAACGAATATGAGGAAATATATTCAGAATATGGCACGGTAATTTCAATGGGTAGTCAAAATTGTCCAATATTCGACTGGAAGTCTCAGTCGTCATCATTTTACAAAACCACCAGCAACTGGCATTTTCAATTTAATTGTTCAAAACGGTTTATAATGAAGAAGTTGCAACGCGGAATATCCGTTCGAGGCGAAGGAGCTTACAAATCGGATTTATCCAAAGGACGTTCAGTTATAAAAAAAGGTTTGAGTTTCCCAGAAGTTCTGCCTGAACAACTGAGCAATAGCAGGGACATTAATAAAGCGAAACTGAAAGACATAAATAATTTATTGTTGAAGCACTTCGGAGACGACTGGAAAGCTCGCGAGGAAATATTATTTTACAAAAACTTGTTGGATGTAAACGTTACCCTGAATATTAACTGCGACGACGACGTATGCGATACTTATTTGTAGGACGTTGGTTTAAGAGTCTGATAGAAACAGCAACATACTGTGTTACTAATAATTTTAAGGTAGTTCAGTAAAATTTTAATTGTATTTTTTCTTTTAATTATATATTTTATAATATAGTTTCACCAAAATGTGTAACATGTGAATTCATTTATGTAAACTGAACTGTGATTTTTATGATTTAATAAAATCTTTGAAATAAGAAATTGAACTCGAATTTTTAATCAAAAATCTTACATGTACAATCGATTACATGTACAATCGATATATTAATCAAACAATTCGTAAAACGTTTTTTTCATTTGCCGAAAAATTTACAAAAATGGAAAAGTATCGGTTTTGATGCTACTACACTCTACATAGATCTCGAACCACCTTAATTAATTTCTAAATCGAAAAATTGAACCGGCACTGCAAAAATTGAAGAGGCTCCTACAGTGCTACACAGATATTCACCATATTTCGCATGGATCTCCCAATATATGGAAAAAGCTTTAGTAAGAAGTTTAATTCTGAATATAGTCTTGCACCTAGACGGAGATACCGAATTTTGGTGAGTAATAAAGTATTTTTGAACAAAGTTCTTGGAAAAAGCTTAAGTATGAGATTTCATCGATATCATAAAATTCGTCTGGGAAGTACAGAACCGAATTTTTGTTGAAAAAATGTTTTTTTGCAAAAACATCCGCTAAATTTTTGAGTGATCTGGACAGGTATATTGTTGCAAATTTAATTTAAAATCTTTTAGTTTATAATCGTTCTTCTCGTAAATGATTTTCGTTCAGGAAAAACAGCTTTTTGCCAAAAATCGTGATTCCCGCTTAAATTTTGGAAAACTAATCTTATAGGCCAGTAATGTTGCAAAATTAATTTAAAATATTTTAGTTCCTATAAGTTGTTGTTCACGTAAATGGTATAGTTCTCGAAATATTTGCTTAAATGAGTAAGCTTCTATGAAATGAAACTCCGGTCGACCGATTTTGGTCAAAAATCACTAGGATCTCCCAATTTATGGGAAAAACTTAAGTATGAAGTTCGACCTCTAGTCAATCCGCCTAAGCCGTAGACAGGATATAAATATTTAGTATGCATAGCACCACATACGCACAGACACAGAGATTTATTAAAAAACAACTTTTTTCTCTTCGGCGATATAGCGCATTGTAAATCTGCGAAAATATCGAGTTCAGAATTTAACGATATATCACCCCTCCTTTAAGGTAAGACGTGTATCGTTGGTACATCTATATGACGGACGCTATTAAATCAGATAGCCGTCAGTCTGAGGGTGGGTTCAAATTCTCAACATGCACTGTACGTTCATCGTTCCAAAATAATTTTAAATGTAAGCGTTCCAAATATCAAAAGCGTTCTTTACAAAGAAAAAAAGTAAAAGGAAAAAACTATAGAATGCGGTTCAAAATGGTAATTGGAAGGTAGTTCCAACATGACAACGATATCGCAACAACGAATTCCGAGTGTTAAATATGATCGTTGAATAATGAATTTACACTTAAGAAACTTAAAGACGAGATATTCAAAAAATTTGCGAAAAATCATGGTATAAAACTAACGCACACGGTACCTGGATTTCCAGCATCGAATGGGGCGGCAAAAAAAGCTGTCAAAACGGTGAAAACACCATCAAGCCGGTTAGTTTGTAATAATAATTCCACCTGCTTTCCAAATTGATTTTTTCTCTTTTTAGTCGGGATTCCTACCCACAGTGGAATTTTTGTGACCCTGTTCTTTGGCGAGTGCTGGGGCCGTATTCCTGAATACGATACGAAAATTAATGTACAAGATTCATTTTCAATTTCAAATAAGAATCGTACGAATCTGATTCAATTCAAATATGAATTTTGTATTTTCGTTTTCCTATCGTATTCAGGAATAGGGCTGCTGGTTTATTACTCTGTACTAAACCAGCAGCCCTATTCCTGAATACGATACTGTCGCTAAAAAATTTAGTGGATTGACCTAACTAGCGACCTATTTTAGTCCCGTTTACATCACAAAAATTATAGGTCACATTTGGGTTACATAACGAGATTTACGAAATTAAATTCGTTCATTTAATTTTTTTAAAATTTGACGCATTTAATAACTGTAATACTAAATTTTATGCTGATATGTTTAATTAATATCAATGCCGCTACTGACATCTATTTCATGATACGAAAACCCTTTAGGTCGGTAAAGTTTACATCACATTTTTGATCGACCTAATTTGGGTCAGTCCACACAAAAAAGTTACCCAACCTAATTTGGGTAACTAGCGTTTACATCATGTGTGTAGGTCAGCTGTAGTGTATAGTCCTGGACCAAATATGTCGATGTAAACTTACTCATAGATAGAAAAGTCATAACGCTATTTTTGTATGGAAAAATATCGACTCATTTTTTTGACCTTGCTTCGCAAAAAGGTAGGAAAAATTGTTTGCAAGGTATCCAATGGAACGAAAAATTCGTTATTTTTCAGTTTTAAATTTGAAATATGTATTAATAAATATTAAATATTAAATAAATTATTAAAATTTAAATATATTAATATAAACATTAATAAATATTAAAATAATTACAGTTAAGAATCGTAATAAAAGGTAGGAAAATGGTCGATAGGTAGTTTTTTCTTGGTCTACTCAATGGCCCTTCTGGATAATATCTATTCTCTGTCTGTACGCTTCTATGTTTTAAATTTATATTTTTATGTGAACTATCGCTTTGTAAGAGGACACCAACAATGTTTAAACTACCATCTATTTGTTTAAAAACGGTTCTTTCAACACTTTGCAATAACCCACAAGAAACATTAGTAAATCTACGTAAAAAAAAGAATAAATAAATGAATGAAATAAGAAAAAACTACTTTGTGACGGGGTAATGATTTTAGAGTGCACTAGAGTATAACATAACATATATTACAAAATAAATGCTTCTTTCTATTGTAATAGAATTGGCAAGCGATAGTGTTTATATGTACTCTTATGTATAAAATATATAATAGTATATATTATATATTTACTACTTAAGTACACTACATTATATTTAATTTTGTATTTATTTAAACAAAAAATAATTGTACCAAGCATTATACGAATAACACTCATGTGAAATATGAATATTATCTTATTCTAATTTTTTACTTTTAAAATTCTATAAAATAAATAATTATAATGCATGTGTGCACGTCAACAAAACCGGCATACATTATGTTGCATTCTATCAAAACGCATTTATGTAGAATAATCGTTTTTACAAATTGATGTCAACTTATTCAAAAACTCTCATCACTGTATTGCCCTACAATAAATCGCAATCGTTTCTTAAAGATTGACTTGTTCAGTTCTAATTCGTTAAAGCAACAATTAATTTAAATTGTTTTATTTTTACTTTTATTAAAAAATTATTAAAATATTTTTCATTTCGTTCACTCGATGTTTTAAACTTATTATAAGCGGTTTACGATTTAAAGCGCCAGTCAGAATTAAAACAACAAAAAAAATGTGTGTCAATACACTTACATAGGATGCATTACCCATGCTACTGATGAAATGCGGACTAATAAGTGAATTTAAGTAGAAGGCCATCATTTTGAGCACTTAATTTAATTAAAACATGAAGAGGCGAGGGGACCCATGTAAATCAAACACCCCGAAGGGAGCAGAATACTACCACGTCCACGTCATTGTTCCTGGGTTACAATAATAGTAGTTTATTGACAGGTCAATTTTCAGTAATTAAAAATGTAAGATTTGTTTAAAAATAATTTCGAATATTTACATTGAAAACGTGTTAATTTTAATTCAAACGTATTGGAGAATCGTATGCTTAGGTTCTCAGTAGGAGAAATCGAAAAAAATTTAATATCGTTATTACAACGCCATCTATCATGAATCGACAAAAATGTTGAAAAGGATTCCTATAGTATTCCCACCTACAAGAAGGAGAGGAGGGGTATTAATTTTACCACTAAAGTGCGCGATACGATATCATTTCCATATAACTTCAGAAAATAATTTTATACTCCATTTCTCTCCACTATAGCCACCGTTCCAATCGCCAATAGTTTATAATTACAATTATCAAAAATTAATATTAAATAGGGGGAAAAGCACTAAGGTTTTATATTTCACAACTTGCATCATGTGTAAGAAATACCCTTTGCCACAAAATATTGTACGTGCTTAGTTTGAAAAAGTACTAATATTTTATAGTTAAAATTGCATCTTCTACAAGAAATATCCCTCGATACAAAATATTGTATGTGTTAAAATTTGCTTAGTTTGATCTTTTATTTTTCGTAATGTTATTTTCAAGGTGTAACATATCGAAGTAGACATAGTTTTTATTTGTTTTGCCTAAATTAATACTAATTTGTGTACATCCGAATGACCGCTGTGTAAGTAAATGCACCGAAGAAAAGATCAATAGGCAGAGTACAGCAAAGTCGAAAAATATTAGAGCCATGTGGCTGAAACAAGTCAACAGCGTCAAACATGGCTTGAAAACGTTCGAAACTGCGCATGGATTCCGTTTTAGTGAAATTTTTCAGAGGGAAAGAACTTTGTACTAAGCGGAATTTTCAAATTTTTGGGAAAATTAGCTCCACTTATTCGGAATTAATGCCAAATTATTTCGACACGGAATTAGATGGTGAAATGTATTTATAATGTTTGAAAATGGTATAATATTGCTTATTTTAATTTCGGAACGTGATTTTAAAAGTTTTAATAACATTTTAATCGTCATACATAATTTACATAAATCGATACAAAAATCATTTGAACTCGGAATACACGAATTAAATTGTGTCTGATTGAATCGTGAAATTATTTCATTTCAATTATGACATTTTTCTCGATTTTGAATATGTTCTCAAATGAGTATTACGAGCAAGAATTCAAGTTAATGGAATAGAATTATTCAGTGAGAAAACGGAAACAGATATTAAAAATAATACCATTCCGTCTCATTCTATCTCATCGAACTGCTGTGATAAAGTGAAGTGAACAGCGTGAGACACGTCCGGAAAACGATCGCTTGCGATTTTCAGCATTCAATTGAGACTTGTACCCATGTGCTATCGCGGAAAAATTAATTACTACGAAAAAGAGTTTAGTCGGGCTTTTCTATGAATTATCTATGAAAAGTGATCTTGGAAACTTTAATATTATTTGTATAATGCATTAAAATATAAAAACTATAAATTTATCTACAATTAATATTAAAATTATCAATTTAAAAATAGAAAAAGTGTCTCGGGTGTATCTGAACCAAGCTTCATTTTTTTCCACTGGTAGCGTTTTCTATAGTTTCCCTAGTCTCAATTACCATAAAGTAAATTTGCCACCTCTCAGTAATCCACCTGAAACTTTTCTAGCTTACGTCTCCGGAATTGAATTATCTAGGCCTCGAGTTATCTGAACCTCGAAAGTTCAACTCATAATTTCTAATGGTATCTTCTGGAGCAACACAATTTGTTAAAGATGGAGGTTTAAAGATGGAAAATTTATTTTATGGGCAATGAGGAGACAACGACTAATCAACGTTGTGCTATTAGTCCCGGAACTAACGAAATAATATCTAGTTTACAAATTGTATTTCACGAACGTAATCATCTGGCAAATTCAGCAAATGCCACAGAGTAGTCATTCGAGCAGACAAAACACCGTCTGGTGAACATGAAAGACGTGATAATATTATCCATAGACGAAATGAAAGTGTACGTTCTAAGTGTTATTAATCTATTTGGGATCAGAACTGTTTCACAAAAAGCGCTTATTGGATGGGCTTCAAATTGAAAAATTACACTGATCTAGATGACCGGTAACAAATCATCCAATAATAATGCTTTTGAAATGTAAATTAATAGTTTTCAGAAATAAAAGTTAACAGACTCTTTGTAGACTTTCAACAGGAGTTCGACAGCATACAGAAAAACACGTGGTTCGATGTTCTGTTCTACCTAGGTATCTCGTCAAAATTGATATCTGTGTGCAAGTTATTGATGACCAATTAAAATAGTAAGGTGAAAGATGAAGGCAAACTTTCGGAGGCCTTTGAAATAACATCTGGATTAAGTAAAGTTCGTCCTATGACCCAACAATTTTTTGCTTATCTCAATAATACATCGTCCGTTAGCTCAACATAGCCAACCGCAGCTGTCTATATTTTAAATCTAATCAGATATTAGCATACGCTGATGAATTATGTAGGTTAGGCCGCAACATCGTTTCCCCCCTAAAAAAATACAAAATATTCGGAAACAATGCTATCGGAGTAATTCTGGAAACACGAACGATATTCTAAAACCAGCACTACCGTCCAGAATTTCAAGTGAACTACATGAGAGTCTTTTGTGGTAAGCAGAATTATGTTATTGCTTTTTTGTTTTACTGCTCTATAATATTTTCCTCCATTTTGATTGATAACTCAATGGTAATAAGTCGAAATAAAAAAAAAATTAAAAATCGTATGGACATAGAGAACTGTTTGTAGATCTGACGGCAAAAAAAAAAGCTGATTGAGTCCATTTTTGTATGTTAATTTTTATTTTCATAAAGTATGCCGTGCTAAAATTTCATGTAAAAAAAGACTCAATCAGCTTATTTTTAATGTGCTAGATGTCACTACCCCGGACATTTATAGTTCTCAATAGCGGCGATTGTTAGATTTGTTTTCTTCTACGTAGCGCAGCCTACTGCGAGGCATAAAAATTAGAAATAGAGACATTAGTCAGAATTCTGATCGTAAAGCAGAAAACATGTACATATTTCACACGGTTAACCGAGATACTTCGGTATCATATTCGATACATATTCTAAATTAGATTATGTATCAAATATGATACAGAATCGTCCTCTGTTAACCGCGTATGTATCATATGTGGTGGTACATGAGACTGACAAAAGATTAATATGAAAGATGAGTCGAAATAACTTATATTACTACCAGGCATTTTTCTTTCCTATTATTCTCAAATTCTTTGCGAGAGTTAGCGATTTTTTTTACGAGAGTTAGCGATTGAGTTAATAACGAAATCTACGAAAATTTTCCAGCTATACATAAAAGCCCGTATTACCACCAACACTTCAACGAATCCGATGATATACGACCAGTGGCACTATTCTGGTTTTCCCTGGGAATAGGGAATTGGGAAAAACATTTACATAGCATTTTGTTCTAAATTATACTTTTCTGGCCTACTGTTGGAGTTAGTTTGGTGTAAATGTTTTCGAAACAAAGTTGATTGGGAAACATTTGTTCCACAAAATTTTTATAGGGAAAAATAATTCCCAATATATCTTTGTTTCAAAAATATTTACACGCAACTAATTCCAGCAGTAGGCCAGAAAAATATAATTTAGAACAAAATGCTATGAAAATATTTTTTCCAATTCCATATTCCCAGGGAAAACCAGAATAGTGCCACAGTGCTCGTGAATCACCTCAAAGGCGATATTCAAACGACTATATTCAGATAATACTCGTACCAGTGGCACTATTCTGGCTTTCCCTGGGAATAGGGAATTGAGAAAATACTCTCATAGCATTTTTATCCAAATTTGATTTTTCTGGCCTACTGAAGAAATAAGTTTAGTGCAAAATTTTTCGAAACAAAGTTAATTGGGAAACTTTAGATGTTTTGCTTTCGTAAACCTACGCGTGTTTTACTTTAATATCTCAATGCAACATCTTTTGGCTTTAGTTTTTCGATGCATTTTAGTTTTGCTTTATTTGTAATACAACATTTATAAGTCAAGTTTGACCGTGTGATAATTGATTATTATGTAGTTTTAAATATAAATACATTAAAAAATTAAAATAAAATCAAAAAATAATTAAAAAATGACGCCTTGCGGTGAACACCATAATTATAAAATGGTTTTATTTTTTTAACTTTTTCTTACTAAATTTTTTTTGGTTTATATCAAAGCGTCTTCAAAACAGCATTTTGTTTCACAAAATTTTTATAGGGAAAACTATTTTCCCATTTAACTTTGTTTCGAAATTATTTACACCAGACTTATTCCCTCAGTAGGCCAGAAAAATATAATGTGGACAAAAATGCAATGAAAATATTTTTCCCAATCCCTATTCCCAGGGAAAGGCAGAATAGTGCCACAGATAGGAATATTCTGGAAATATCTCAGTTTTATAACATAAACTTCAACGAATCCGGTGGTATTCCAGTGGCTCTATTCTGATAATTCCCTGGGAATAGGGAACTGGGGAAAGATTTTACATAACTTTTATCTATAAATCAGTTTTTTTCTGGCCTACTGAGAAAAAAAGTTGGATGTAAAAATTTGTAAATTGGGAATAATTTTTCCATAGCAAAACTGGCATGGAAAATTCTTCCCAATTTTAATTTGTTTTCAAAAAAATTACCACTAACTTTTTACCTTAGTAGCTATGTCAGAAATAAATTATTTAAATAGAATTTATATGTAAATTCTTTCCCCATTTCCCTATTCCCGAGAAATTACCAGAATAAGACCACAGATAGAACTTTTCTGGAAATATCTTAGTTGTGTAGTCAAAACTTCAACAAATCCGGCTGTATACCCGGCGACTATATCCAGATAGAATTTTTCTAGAAATATATTGTTGTGTATAGTCAAAAATTCATTGAATAACGTGATATACGTCATTTGCCCGATAATTGCAGGTAAGTAATACTCAAGCTGCTTTATCCAGATAATTCCAGAGAGAATTTTTTTGGGAATATCGCAGTCAAAACTGCAACGAATCCGGCGATATTTGTCAAGTATTCGTGAATAGCCTGTGAAAAGAGATGGAAACAACTATATTCAGGTAAATCAAATCAAATTTTTCTACAATAAAAACATCTCCGTGTGTTGTTAAAGCTTTACACGTAAAACAAAAATAAAAATTTTGGACTTCAAATTTATGCTCGCTTCATAGAGGTCAATCACATAGTGATAATTGAGTTTCCTCATTGTCTTTTTCAGCAGAGGTTAGGGCTGTCATAAGGCTTCCCAGAAATTGAAGGATAACTTAAAAATATATAAAAAAAAACTTCTAAAATTTTGAGCTGAATATTATGAATGTCATGTCATGCCTGTCATGACAGTTTATACAGTCGCGATAGTGGTATTTTTTCCGGCTGGGATAGAAAATTCTTCCGATTAGTGTTGCTAGTGAGAGAGACTTGTTTTCGAACTGAATTTCGGGCTTGCTTCATATAAATGCTGATTTTAGGTCTGTCTAGGCTACCAAAGAATAGAATGATAACTTAAAAATACATACAAGTACAATAATTTTTAAATTTCATGATCGGGTATCATGACACTTTTTCGAACTGGAATACTAAACTCTCACGATAGTGATAGTTTAGTGTTGCTGTCGCGTTTTTACGGGCTAAGTATCCAGCTAGCTTTATATACATTAAAAAGTATTAAACAATTTTCGGAATATATAAACGTAAGACTGAAAAGTGTTGCTTCCATAATTTAATCAAATTAAATTTGAAAGCAAAATCTTTTTTAAGCCAATTAAACATTATAAAGAATATAAAAGATATCTTCGCTTCACTTGTTGAAGCAGCAACGCTAGTTCATTTATTCTTTAAAACTTTTCTGAAAAGCGTTAGCTTTAAAATGACTTTTTACATATAATTTATTATACATGCCCAAAATATATAATGCTCAACAAAATGTAAATACCAACATAATTTAGAAAATATAGTGTTACCGCGTTTAAATCGGACTTACAAATTATTTATAATATATATGTATTTGAAAATAAATATTTAGAAATTAACAAATGATAAAATATATTGATGTACTTACAGGATCACGTTCACTTCCCTCATGCGATAGTGCTTCTCTCGAATGATTCGTATTATCGACAACCGAAATGATTTTCTTAATTTTTGGTTCATCTCCATTGCCCCGTTTTGTAATTGTTTTGGGCACCTGTGTCACTGGCACATAATTTTTTGTAGAAATTGGCGGAATATCATCAAAATTAGAATTTCCGACACTACTTATGCTACTTATTCCAGTACTACTGCTCACGCTACTACTACTACTTACAATACTATTTGTAACTCTTGGTGATATATCGTCGGTTGATGTCTCAACTGGACTACATATGCTGATAGGTGTAAACTATAATTATGTACGAATACAATTTGGTATATAGTAATAAGATCTATTTTAATAACCTTGAGCCAAAAAATTACTTACGCTAAGTATAGTACTGATGATAAGTGTGATTATAGTGAGTTTTCTAACGTTTGTGGGATTCCATCTGCAAAAATAATTATTATATTAAGCAATTTGCATACTATAAAATTCTAAATTAAAGGTTACGATATTAAGATGCGTGAATTTATTATGTAATTCATTTTGTTAAACCGTTTAAGAATTTTGGGGTTAAAGCTCGACAAGGTTATTTGCGGAGATGTGAATATAGTTTTTTGCAACAAGCATAAAACACTTAATTATATTTGTTCAAGTTATGTACCTGTGAATTATTTATAATAACAAAGCTAACTACCCACAGTTCTGCATCAAAAATTTGTAACCTACCTCAACAGTTTTGTATTCAAAAAAATCTACAAAAATTTTTCTACCAGAAAATATCGTTCAACTAAACAAATTCAAGATTAAGTTTTTATTATATTAGACAAAAGTACATGACAACGAAATACTTCACAGCACCGCTATACATGCGACGGAAGTCAAGAAGTACTTGTCGTTAAAATTAATAAAATGAAATATAAAAATTTTGAACCGGTACACATTTTAATAAGTAGAGTTATAATTTTAATGTGTATACGAAAAACAGTAAAATCCTTTATCAATGTAAGAAGTTCAATTGCTTCTTTACATACAGTTTAAGATCAGGAAAAAAAAAATTTAATTATCATGAAAATATTTTCGTTTACGTTTTGACATTAATTAAACATATATTTCAATGTACTATTATAACAGTTAACAAGACAATTTAACATAATTTATTCAGTTGAGTTAAATTTACCACAATTTATTTTATGTAAAATTTCTAATGCATTTAATTTTAATCTTAATAACTGTGAAGTGTGGAAACACTTCTCACACTTAATTCTTTTATTGAGCCTCACTAGGCCATAAGAATATTTTGGCAGATTTGCAAACACTATAAAATCAATTTACTAGAAACAATTGGTGCGCTACATGATTTTAACTAAATGCATACCCGGGCCATCTATATCACAGTACGGGCAATATAAACAAGGCTACTTGGTTATAGGTCGATCATTATCTATAGTGCAATAAAAATGCCGAAACAAAAAAAAAAAATTATTTCTTATGGTGTTCCTCATTTGTTTTTGAATCTAAGAACTTTTTCTCATGCAGAACAAAGAACAAGAATTTACGAATAACATAATGATAAACATCTAAATTATTCTTTGTAGATGGGTAATTTTCTTAGTGACAAATCAAAAAATAAGAAAAATAAAATAAAATTGATTAGACTTTAATTTAATTCTCATTTCTAGTTTACTGTTGGGTGTTCCGTCCAATATAAATATTATAAATTAGTTAAATATAATAAAGATGATAAATTACATTTTAGTGTTTCTTGGAGGGGGAAAACATAGAATTAAATTGACATAAGTCAAGCCAAACGTTTATTATACGGACACAAAAAGCCGGAAACTGTCAGGATAAAAAAAGGTTTGACCCTAAAAGCATTTCTTACCCCGAAAATATTTTTAAATCCATGGTTAACCGCAAAGTTTACACTTTATATATTAATTTATACAAAAGTAAAAATTATTTTAATCATAAAGTATCACTTTGCACTATACCAAAAGTATTACTATATATATTAATTCTTAAACATAATTAATTAGATTAGCACAAAATAATATCATAAATCACGAAATTAATTTATTCCAATTTGATTGCACCACAAACACAAGCTAAATAATTATAAGATGCTCGTTTGAACTGTTTTTTATTTTTTATTTTTATTGAGCTTACGAAACTATTTCGATTGCTAAATAAACTAAATAAGCAAACAATTGATTTTGAAAGCACCACATTTAGAACACAACACAAAACACTTTTAAAACAACATAACACTAAGATTTCTGTGTGCAAATACGAAAATAAACCGCAAATACATAAAGATTTAAAAATATTTTAAAAGAAGCAAATTTTTGTATGCGCGCTGTTTATTAAAATGACTGTAAAACTAAGTGTGAAACCAACCGCAGAATTTTTTGAATTTATATAAATTTTTAAAGAAATTCTCATTAAGTATACGGCGCATGGTTATGAATGGAATAGTAAAATTCGCAGGCAGCACATAAATGGTAGTGGAATATTTTATAGTAAATAATGATAATTAGGTGTATGATCTTCATGAGTGTATAATATAAAATATAATATGTATTATGAGGATGAAGATCAAAGATTACATTTTAGTGTTTCAATAAAATATTTATTTGAATATACAATGTCACTCTAAGATTAAGCAGCCGTATTATATCAAAATGTATAATATATGTTCAACGACGACATATCATCAATGAAATACAAAGATAATATTTAATTTTGACAAAAAAGTCTATTTAATACTATTCTGAAGGATTTTGGTCTAGATGTACGTATAGAGATATACATTTTTGATGGAGGCTTCCGCTTAACTTGCTTTATATCTAGTGGGGGAATGGATCCGTTAAAGTTGCTCATGAGTTTCTGGTGGTTGACGCTGGTTCCATTCGTATATCCTCTTTGCACATAAAAAGAGGGAGAAATATGCGCAACCCTATCTTGTTATAGGTGTCTGCTATGTGATACCGATATGGAACGCGTATCGAATTTAGAACCAGTTTTATACAATTTAAATTTATATAATGCAAATTCTTAATTAAAAAATGTTGATTTTAATAACAATAGTAATTCACTTAATTTTTCTCGGTGCTTAATTATAATATAGTTCAATCTGAACTCAAGAGATGCAATATTCTGAACTCAAAATGACAATTTCGACAAGTCTGTAACACTCCGATTGAATTATTCTTTGAATAATTTTAGTCTATTGTTGTGAACCGTGTCAACCGAGTGGCGAACAAATCTGAATAACCTCATCATATGGCCCCGTCCATAACGGGTCCAGCTTATTTGATCTGGCTTCGTTTGTTAAAAGAACCTTATCCCCAATTTAAAAAGTTGGTGTATTTGATTTTTGGTCATAGTATTCTTTGGATTTTATGTTATGTTTTATCAATGAATTTCTTGCAACCTGCCATGAATGTTGAAGTCTTACTTTGAGTTCCGATAAATAGTCGTTGTAAGTATATACTGGATTTGTATCTTTTTCTATCCAGGAAGATTCGGTTTATATTCTAACAAAGTTCAATAGGCATAAATGAAGTCGAATTGATCCCACGCTAACGAAACGTCTTTAATAAAAATTTTTAAGTACTCTGTTAGTGTACGATGTGATCGTTCTAACGCACCATTTGATTCAGGATGGTATGCTGTGGTATTAATTTTTTATAATTTTCAGAATCTTGCAGAGTTTCCTAAACATTTCAGATATAAAATTAAGTCCTCGCGATCTATGACAATGGAATTAGGTGCACCGAAATTACATATAAAGCTTTCACAAAATGCTCTAGCCACCATATCAGTATCTTGTGAAGCTATTGGAATTGCGAGAGGGTACTTAGTGAGGTCATCCTGTATCGTTAACATACCTGTTATCCGGGCCTATTATGTCCATGAAAATCTTATTAAATGGAATTTTTGACGTTGATGTGATCTGCATTGTACATTTGTTTTCTCGACAGACTTTGTTTTTTGTGGTAAGATGAGCATTTCTTAATATATGATTTTATTCACTTACTCATACAAGGAAACTCGTATTATTTCACTCGTTTTATGTTTCTAGGAAATCCTTGATGACCACCAAGTGGTGTAATGTAAAATTCCTTTATAACTTCATTTATACTTTCTTCAGCTGCTAATGATTTCCGAATTGTTAAATTAGTCGGAACAGATTTTATCACACTATCTTGAATGGAATTATCGGAAGAAGTATCGTGAGGTTTAACAGGAGGTCACTTGTCTCGCTTGTGCTCTAGTAATGGCTGCAATAATTTTATCAGATTTATGTGTTTCAGAAGCTATGCGCAGCCTAAGCGCATCCACGTGATCGGTCCTAATCACAAACTTTCTGCCATATAGATAAGGATGGAACCTTTGAGTAGCCCAAACAAGCGTTAAGAGCTCTTTCTCGACCATATGATAATTTTTCTCTGCATCGTTAAGAAGTGTACTGGCGAAAGAAATTGGTAAGTCTTGTTCATTGAATAACTGGGAAAGTACTGCTGCAATAGCGTAATCGCTAGCGTCGGTGGTTAAAATAAAGGTTTCTACGAACTGTGAACGTTGCAGTATAGGGGATGACATAACAGAGTTTCTTAATTTATGGAAAGCTTCGTCGCAATGAGCATTCCATTCGAACTTTATATTTTTACGAAATAATCGACTCAGGAGTTCTGAAATTTTAGAGTAATCTTTAATGAATCTTCGGTTGTAAAATTATTTGATGACTGGTATAGTATTTTTGGGTATTCATTAACCGTTGGTTGGTTGGTTTCGATTTTTGAATTATTAACTGATACGGCGGGTGACAAATCGAAATCTTCACTAACAGATTTAAGCTCAGAATTAGTAGAAGCATATCAGATTCAAAATTATTTTCAAAAGGGTTTCCGATAAGATTGTTTCTAAACAAATCCGATAATTTTACGCTCTGTTCAGAGGGAGTAGAAAAGAAACGACACAGATTTAAAGGTTTTGAACTCGGACAACTGTATCCTGATTCTTCTGAACGAGTTCTTGACAGTTTTCCGCGACATTTATATTTTTGTGTGAAGTCGGATTGGAAGTTTCTCTTCTCTGATTATTTATTATATAACCGGTTTCTGCAATCTTTAAGTATATGTCCTATATTTTTACAATATAAACACCTCACTGCCTTTATAGTAGTTTGCAAGTTTGCCACTAATCTTCCATTATTGTTCTCGACTGATCAAAAGGTGTTTAAACTGCATTGTCAGCTGTGTTCGATCTGTATGTGCTTTCGAACAGAAAGCTTCCATTTCGTGTCTTTTTCGTCTTTTGACGTCAGAGGCATATAAAAAATTCACTTACATTTATATACATATTTATTTTGCGAGCTAACCGAACCATCGAACTCGAGTACTACTCTTAAGACATGGTCAATATTTAGCGACATACCTTATTCAGTTTCGAAATTATTAAGACTTGAATTCACCTGTGGTTTAAATTTAACAAAATCAGGAGACTTAGAAGTATCATCAGAATCACCACACTCAAGACTTATTTCAGAGATGGACGGAGCTTCGAGCTTACAATAAGACTTGTCCAAACTATCACTAATCAAAATATTACTTAAGGTTTCTTGTTCTTCAGCGTCTTCATCGTCATTATCAATAATAATTACTTTATCCCGTAAATGAATTGACGTTCTCTTCTCCATTTATATATGTCTCCAAATATATTTAACTGATCGTCTTACATAATATATTTTAAAAATTACAATTATTCCCTAGTCGAGTGGCTACAGAAAAGAAGGTGAATTAGGTGGCAAGACGACTTTTACATTTAAAAGGCATGTCTTTATCCTGTGACCTCCGGAATAACACATTTATCGAACCACTCATTGAATGCTGACTCCGTAATCCAGGCTTTCTTATTTGCCATTTAATGAACTAGAAGTTCCATTACATTGACACCTTTTAATGCTCGTGGTCGAAGTGATCGATTAACTATGATAGATTTCAAAATATGATTTTTTGAGACATTGCTGCAAAACAAAAACGTAATGCGATCTTTTACCACTTTGAAACCACTAGCACTCTTTTCCGTTCTAGGCACAATTGATCTGCTCAGCATTTTTTTTCCAGAAAAGGACGGTTTTTTCAGTGTTTAAAATTTGATCAGACGTATATTCACCGTCTTTAATTATTTTGGCAATTGTAGAAGGTTTTTTGGTCTAGTTGGAATGACATTGATGGTTTCAATTGTTTAAGTTCCTCATAAATGCTTAAGACCTTCTCCTTAATAGTAATACAGTCCAAAGGTATATCGTTTTGGCTATGATCTTCAATAAATGTAAACAATTCCTTTTCCATATTAGGCATCATCTGACACACATTTACGAACAGCCTTCTCTTTCTTTAATTGTTCGAATTGTACCTTCGTTCAATTTAAAGCTTTTGCTGACCGATGTAGAACCTTCTCCTTTTGCAAATCGGCCTAATATATTTCTGTCTCTAACGAAATAACTTTTCTCTTTATTTTCTTATCGGTCAACCCTATAAAGATTTATTAAAAAAAAAAAAAATCTTGACTTACACACAAAATTTAATTTGCTTGATAAATCGTTTTAAATAATTATTAAAACTAAATTCAATTTTATTTTAAGTTTAACACTAAAACTAAGATTAAAACAATTGTTTGAATTTTGTTTATGTACATTAAACGTTTAACAACTGAATGCCAAATACAAATAATAAAAATGGGAGAAAATTGATGAATAGCAATGTGAATCCCCTAATTACGTATAAGAGAGAGAGATTTAATTATTTAATTCAAAGGAAATAAATGATCAGAAACTATTACTACGTATATATTAAGAATTCAATCCGGATTGAATTCGGATCGAAATTTCAATATATACGGGATCGAGTCAACTTCGCGTTAACTCGATTCGATCAACCAAATTTGTAGAATCGAGCTAACTCAATCCTTAAAAACACCAATATATACGGAATCGAGTCGAAAAACAACAACAACAATTTTTTATAAAAATATTAATAATAAAATAACGCCATTTTTATTTCATTTACGATTATTTGCGAATGTATAATTGGCATTTAAGTATTTTAATTTTTATTTGAATTTAAATAAATTTAGAAATATGTATTTAGAATAATTTTTTTGACGTTTATCTCAACTCGGTTTCGATTCGATCCAAACATAAGTCGCCAATATATACGCTAAAAAAGATAACTCGATTTCAATCCAAAGTTAACTCTAAGTTGATTCGATCCGGATTGAATCTCTAATATATACGTAGTATATAACTCGAAAATGATTTATTTTCTCTACTTCTCTATGTCAATACATATTTTTTAGTAAAAATAATCAATTGTGTAAAAACAGGACTATTTTATTTTTGTCGGCCGCGTTATTTCAAAACCGTGCAAAAAAAATGCACCGTGGATGATGATGAGACCTCATATGCGTTACGGCATGGCAAAGGAAATATGGTTTTTAATTTTTTATTTCCATTTGTAACGATAATTAAATCTTTGATGTGATATCCTTCGGCCTTACACTATTTTCTCTAAAAGAGTCAACAATATTTCTCGAAACAGGTTCGCAATTGCATGGCAACGTCAGATACGAATATCGATTGAATTAAGTTTTTAATCCTATTCAACGACTGGCTGATGCACCAATTATGTAAAAAAAGCCTTCCGCGTGGTCCTATCTTCAATTCGTGCCGTCACCTCACGTAAATCATGATCTTTTTGTTTAATTGAAATGTGCGGAATTGTCGCGTATCTGTTTCTATACCGTATACTGCAGAAGATGCATAAAATAATTTTTGGACTGAATTGGAATTGTAGCAAATTTAAGTTTTGTTGAGGCTGAGTTTGGCTAGGTCATCTCTCAACGGGTTGTCTTGACGGGTAGGTGGAGGAATAGCATAATTCCTTGGCCGATTATTTTCAGATTTATTTTGTAGAAAAATCCAGAACTTCATCCAGGATTTATAATTTATATTTAAGATACCAGATTCGAACATAATTAGTTAGGAAAGTTCCTAGCACGGCTGAATTCCAGAACTTCTTTAAAATCCATTTTTAAATTCACATCCAATTCAGCTTACCTAATATGACAATATTTGGTTGGGATATGGCCAAGTTCCATTCAGAATGGTCGAATTTTAAAACTTCATCAAGAAGACACGATACAATCTCAATACACAAGTTGACCTTAGTTTATTAGAACCCTTGCCCATCTCTACAAGCTGAATTGGAAGAATTTCGATTGGGAAACGGCCTGGTTTGATTCATTATAGCCAAATCCCAAAATTTCGTCAAATTCGGCTTTGCACCCCGTATTTGATCATCATTTGTTGAGAGATGGCCTAGTTCCATTGAGCATTATGCTAGAGTGCCAATCCAATTCTGCGTACCATATTTGACAGTTGTCGGTTGAGGAATGGTAAAGTTCCATTGAGTATGGTATGAATGTCCTATGCAGTACGATTACTTGGTAATTAGTCGAATATTCTTTGGTGAACAAAAATTAACAAAATATTTGGAAGTTAATCTGACATTGCATAACATTGATAGTTTTCCAGGAACCCTTGTCTTTGGCATGCCTTACATATTTTTTGCAACTTTTTGAATTTTCTGTGGTTGCCGAATTCAAGGGTTAAATACTAATGGATTTTAGAGTAATTTTTAATACAATTCAAATAACTATGGTTTCAGGAAATTCTCTTGTAAGTTGTGGAGATGCAGGAGGATTAAATTTATTATTGTTTATTTTATTTAGGAAGCCGGAAAATATTAATTTATAATTAAATAGGTTTCCGATTTAAAGAAGTAATTGTTGAAGACCAATACCTTCGGTACGATTGCTAGGTGTTTGAAATCGTGTTGCTCCGTCCCAATAAAATACCTTTCCTATCCTTCCTATTGTTATGTGTAAACAGGCTGTAGGAATAGGCTTGGCGTTATCCCTGACACATGTCTAGTACTTGGTCTTACAGTCCAGTCAACCAATCAATGAAATTTTGTAGAATCAAATGAAGTGGGCACTTCTGATTACATATTCCTATCATATATTATATTCATTGCCCTCCAAAAAATAATAGTAACTGAATTTGTGTTAATCCAGAATATGCTAACTCGACATTGGCACAAATTCGACCACTATTATTTTTGGAGGGCAGTGAACGTATCTGATAGAAATATGCAATCAAATAGCAAGTTCATTGGTTTCTAAAACACTTTATGTCAAGAAATCGATCATTCAATGATGATCAGAGGTCTTTGTTGTTCAATGGAATTGGGCGAATTCTGGATTAGCACAAACTTAGCTGACTAGAAATTCGGGTTAGGTTTGGCTTTGTCCTAAAGAATTGATACAGACACAATCAGGTCCGTTGCCATGCCACGTTGTTTTCTCTTCTCTCCTACGCATCAAACCATCTTAAACGCTCAACGAAGTGTAGAAGTCATTTATTTGCGTCCATATTACTGAGGTTCATCAAGCCATTTAGATGGGGTTCTCCCAGGAATTTCAGTCTGCCAAGCGCTAGACTTGGACAGGTGCAAAGCAAATGGACGTTCGCAACTATGACATAATGATAGTAATCATGTGAGAAGACTCTCATTCTGTTTGCATGCTGCTGCCGCAGCTATATCAGGATCTTGACAAGTCTAGTTTTGGCCAGGTCTGCCTATAGTTATTGCGTATGGCGTATGAGGTACCATTGGACCGTCTCTCGTTCGTTGTTATTTTATAGCTTCCTCTTAAAGCAGTAATCTAATTGGTGAAATGAGGTAGGTTGTGCCTTGTTGAGCAAGTTTTTCATTCAAATATAGAAATACTCTGGCACCAACGTCAGGTGGATGTTGAACTGATCTGGTATCTGGTAAGAAAATCAGAGATGCTTTGGACTACTTTCCACGTTAGGAAATATGATTTGAGCGTCTTAATTGAAGCCCGACTGTCCGTAAAAATACAAATATCACTTGTAGATATTACATTATACCTCAACCATTCAACCGCTTCTCTTATCACGATTTTAGTAGTCCGAAAGACGAAAATAGAGCTTTACATTTATTTCTTCAACTAGCCCAATTATTCGAGTTAACCCAGTTGGAAAGAATGCCAAGCGCACCTTGCACGCGATCTCTTAATATGCGCTTAATATTAATATATCTCTTGCGCTGTTATTTGGGAGTCCCGGGTTTGGTTCCTGGTGGTGACCGGTAGAAAAGTTACGACTGGATATTTTTCGTGTATCATATGTTATTTATATATGTTCGTCCATTTCTAATTTTGAGCCATAGTAGTTACAGCTTTTGTCCTTAATATTTTATTTTCAAGGGTTTTCTCGATAGTAAGAGAATGGAGAGCAGTTTCTACAGATTTAGTCTTGCAATATGCATATTGGGATCTCGATAGCCTATTTGACTCAATCGAACTCTAAATGTGGGCTTCTATTCGTCTTTCCAAAATTTTTAAGGGAAGCGGCTAAATTTATATTCTAAGGTCTTTGGGATTGCAATGTGAGCTTTTTCCTGCCTTAGGTATAAAAATTACAGTCTACTTTTATTAGTAATTTGACAGAGTTCTGGCTGCCCTTGAAGATAACTTCCAGCCAGGAAGTAATTAACTTCCTTATAGCACATAGGAATACAATGCCTACGACTCTGTTGTCCGGTTGTTGAGACATAGCACTAGTAATCTGCAGGCTATATATGCCTCAGAGGATTCCTATATTTTACTATACTATAGTTTAGCCTCGCTGAAGTATTTATTTTAGCATTCTTAATTCATAATTGTACGTTTCCTTTACGGTAGTCGCGGTTTACCCAGAGGTCTACAAGGAGGACATGCACTTATTATGACCCAATTAAAAGTATGTTACTTAGGATAGTTCTAGAAAAGTCGCTGTCGGTTGTCCTCCAGTTTTTAGTTATGTTTTTGATGGGTTTTGTCTCGAATTCAAATTGGAGATAACAATGATCAGGAACGGAATAATCCTCCGAAATATTCTAATTGTAATGTAGCATGTGAGCAACCTCAACATTAGGTTTGCTCATGTACTTCAAGCTCCACCACAGTTGCATCAGAGTCCTCCTCTGACTGTGATTCCTCCATACATCCACAAAGTAATCCCATCGAGCATACATCTTCTTGTCAATAAGAATATAAATTATCTCAGCAGTCAGAAAATACGTTCCACGTCAACAGGGTGTTTTATTCATTATGGTTTGGGGCGCCCTATAAGTAAGACAGCAAAATTAATTTTAAAATTTACAGAAAAGGGGTGAAAATCGACAATTTTGCAAAAAAACTCTGTTACCTAACGGAACACCCCTGTTACACACATCCACACTATGGAGTTAAGCATTATTGTTTCCACCAAGATGGATGTCTGTGAAGTTAGCCAGAAAAATATCCCGAAGAAGTGCGATGGCAACACTAAAAAACGAATATCGTGACATTTCTCTGTGCCATCCCTCCATTACGCTACCTAGTTTTGAGTGTCATCCCGAAAAGTTTTTACTATCATGACATTTTTACTATCATGACATTTTTTACTATCATTAAAAGAAAAAATTAAAAAACAGCAAATTTCAGTAATATGTTTGTGATTTTAACCCGAAAAATATACCGACAAAACGAGATGACAACAATAAAATTCTAATATTATGCCAGTTTTAAATGTCATCCCGAAAAATACGACGCTATCACTAATCTTTGATATATCATGCCGAAAAAAAATTCACTATCGTGACACGAAGTCAGCACGAAAAAATATCTATCACAATAGATTATTTACCGAGTGATCTCGAAAAAAATATGTCACGATAGTTCACATTATAAAAAAGAAAGAATAAGTGCCAAATTAAAAAAATTCATGACTCTACAAAAAGCATTAGAGATTTCAAATTAACAAGAGTCATTTTATGCAGTTTGTGTACTAACTAGTAAATGAATCCACGATTACACAATGGAAATAAATATCCACAAAAAACCTCTATTAACTGTTTGTAAACAACCAGCAAACTCATATTAATGCGGTTTTCGTAGACAATATTGCATCCAATATCCAAAAAATTATATCAGCCGTTTGTTAGATGTAGGGCCCTGAAGCCGTGCTCGTGCATATTAATTAGTAAGTAATTCATTTTTGCTTGTTAATTCATATTTATTTTGACAAAGCTTTTAGTTCGATTAGGTTTTCGTTTTATTATTTACGTGAATTTTTATTTTCTATAAAAACAAGTAATAAATTTCTATTTTTGTATAAATAATTTTTTTCTAATTTGCTATTGTGAAAATATGGGAATTTATTTCTTTTATATAGTTTAGTTTCATTTATACATATCAGGGTTGTCATATTAAACTATAATCTTTTTTCGAGATTTTTTGTCGGGCAAAATTCATAAAGATCCAAGATGGAGTGATGGAGATAACACACAGATATATAGTTAGAGTGCTCAAAGCACGCCATTTGTGCCTAAATATTCTCTGCATGGGTTAATGGAAATGATATCTGTTATATTTTCAATTGGATTTTACGTTTTAGTATTATGGTGCGAGAGGTAAAATTCATGAACCGTCGTAAGACTACCATAAGCGAGAGCATTTGCCGGAGATGTTTTCATTGATCAAGCACTAAAGTTAGAGGCACGAATGCGATCAGATACCGCCCTAATTCTAACCATAAACGATGCCAGCTAGCATAGAGCTGCATATATGGCTGTTTCAGCTACTTTCCAAGAAATCAAAGCTTTTGAACTCCGGGGAAAGTTTTGTTACAAAGTTGAAATTTAAGGGAATTGACGGAAGGGCACCTCAAGGGTTAGATTATGGCGTTGAACCTTTGCATACATTTTACCTCTGGTATCCATTCTTTTCACGAGGGTTTGTCTTAATCCGTAAGAATTACCTTTAGGTAGGGTCATACTTGATAGTTGCCACTCGTTACTGATTTTTTATATAATTTTAAAAGGATCACTCGTAGCGAATATACCTGTTCAGAGTGACCTTATTTTCATGATTATTACTGCAAGTTCAATGCATCAGAACACTGCACAAATTACAGATTGTTAAAATACCAAAGCATTTATTGAACTACATATTTAACCACAAAATATGCACTGAATTACTTAACGCGTTATTAATTTTCTCAAATAAGTTTGTTAAAATATTTTATAACTCGATTATTATTTAAAGAAAATGTTCAATGTTAATTATTTTTTATAGTAAGAAAATAATTATTTTTATACTTGAATAAATCAACCGCGAAAATTATGATTTGTAGTAGACGAAGAAGATATATTGAATCTACGTACAACATATGAGTTCTAATTGTAAAAACCTAAGCCAGTTGCTGAAGGTCACATTTAATAATTTTGCCATCAAACGCGACAGGTACGTGGTTAAATTTAAAATCGACGCATTTTTATATTCTGGCAAACCATAAAATTTGTAGAAAATTTCGTTTTTCTCAATGGTCATTAAACAAGTAACGTGTCTCTCAACTAAACACATCTAAAAGACCATCGAAGATTTAAGTTTGCAGACGTTTAAAAATATGTAACATTTTTTTTAAATTCTTTCAGTCAATGTTGATTTATTATAAAATAATCGTGAGACAGTTTTTATTCGCAACGAAGAGATGAAAATAGTAACAAAATAAAAAAATTATTTTTCGGTTTAATTTAATTATTTTTATGATTGAGTGATTACATAAAATTTGGAATCGTTGGGAAAATAAATTATTTGTTTGTGTTTCATGCTTTAAAATAATTCATTGTGGCAGTTTTGTCAATTATAGATCAAATATTTGTACATGGATTGTATTGAACTTTTTACAAACGGATCTCACATTCTTAAACAGTTTTAACAATATGGAACAATTTAAGTTACCTATATATTTTATTAAAGTATTTAAAGTCCATAACCCACAACGAATTCTCTGGTATACATAGGATGCTAGTACTAAAATTATACACTATAACTTTTTGGTGTTTATTTATGTCTCTTGATCAGGTTTGTACATGTAAGTTAACATCATCAGTAATGTTGCATCGGCGCAATGTGCCTACCGAGGCACACGAACACCAAATTTGTTGATTTAGCACAAATATATTTTCTCTAAGTATAACATAATAAGAATTCCATAGAATAAGAAGTTTTTGTATATTTTATGCAAATTAAGATAATTTTAATTTCCATACAAACAAAAATATTTTATGTTAAGTTAGTTCTAGTTTGGATTTTGAGTAATACAATTTTTTCTATGTTCCATCAATACTATCACATTAAAATATTATTGACAATATGACCCTAGATACCTGAATCATTTTTGATTATTTTTATACTAAGGCTGCGGGCCAATAGTCGGGTAAATCGTTTACTATGGTAAAAATCGGATTTAGAACAAATTTTTTGATCAGTTTGTCATAGAGTTTTTGAAAAATAAATGAATTTACCGAAAAAATTACTTAATATTAACTTTTACCCGACTATTGGCCCGCAGCCTAACAATCTAATTAAGATCTAATAAAATCACTAACATTTACTTTACAAATTCAACATTGCAGGTGGTTTAATAACTCCCGTTGGTCTTATTTTTGCCTCTACAACACTATCTTGAGTATTAACCGTGTCTTTCCAGTGGATCTCAATTACGATTGGGGAACGTTACCAAAGCTTCAAGTTTCAATAAGCGATTAAGTTGGCCTAGGCTTTTCTTTTAAAATTCAAGACGTGATACAGCCGCGCTACCCTCCCTTGGAGCGGTATTCCGATTTAAAACTGCTTCACCAATGTTCTATATCCGCGTGGCTATGTGATCTACATGACTCTTGAAAATTTTACCATTTTCACTAAACACGAGACAACAGTTACTCCCGAGAATTTTACCCGCTTAATTTTATAAAAAGCATTTTACATTTTTTTTATCGAATTCTCTGCTTGTCCATTCGAATTAAGATGAAAAGGAGGTGAAGTTGTAAGTTTTGTAAAATTATTGAAGTAATAGTTCTTGCATTTTCTGAAATTAATGATTCTGGCATACCAAGTCTTAGGAAAAAGTCGTACAAATACTTCATAGATCTTTAACCACTTTGAACAAGCATCCGTTAAAATCAGATAATATTGTAACCGTTAATTGGACCACAAAAACCTAAGAGAACACTATGCCTAGTGAAGGTGCGGCCAAGCAAAAATTTTTCATTCTTGTCCCACCCCATTCTGTTTCGCCTCAACCACCGAACACTTAAGAGCTTAAGTTGCACGCTGTTTGTACCATTTTGGTTACTGGACTGCTACAATCATTAAACTTGTATAGGCTTCTCATTACAAATAAACAACTCATCCCTAACATTTTGGTGGTCGTACCTCTCCCCTCTCTTAAGTTTTCGCTGGTTTAGGCTCAACATAGCTCTTAAGTTTTTTAAGGCGCCAGTATACACACAATTACTACATATACATATATGTATTAAGAATTCAATCCGTATTGAACCCGGATCGAAATTTCAATGTATACGGGATCGAATCAACTTCGCGTTAACTCGATTCGATCCACTAAATTTGTAGAATCGAGTTAACTCAATCCTTAAAATCATCAATATAAACGGAATCGAGTCGAAAAACAACAACAACAAAATTTATAAAAAATATTAATAGTAAAACGCCATTTTTATTTCGGTTACGATTATTTGCGAATATATATTTTGTTTTTAAATATTTTAATTTTTATTTGAATTTAAATAAATTTAGAAACATGTACATATATGTATTTAGAATAATTTTTTTGACGTTTATTGCAACTCGGTTTCTTCTTCTTCTTCTTCAAAGTTAACTAGTTGATTCGATCCGGATTGAATCTCTAATATATATACGTAGAAAATGTCGGCTAAAAAGATTACTACGCCCTTGCGACCTTGCCTCCATAATGAGTAAGAACAACGAACTGTTATGCTTACACTCTATACGTAGATCAAGCAAGTAGTTTACTTGTCCCCTCATTCATTTTAATTGGAAATATGCCTGAAACAAAACAAGCTTCGTAAGCAGTTTGCCTCCTTGAGCAGCCTGACAAACTTCTTCTATTTTCGACAAAGAATGGTTAATGTCCACTAAAAACGGATTCACCGTACTAGGATAGGCAGAGAGAGAGAGAGAGAGAGAGAGAGAGAGAGAGAGAGAGTTCCCTAGTCTGACTAATCAGTTTTGCTTATGACAATGGAAAGGATCGTGGCTTTTTAAATACGGATTGACAATTTTTTATCTTTAGCAAAATTTCGGGGTCTGCATATCTTCCTTAATTCTTAATTTATGAAATTAATATCTTGAGTTTTCAAATTCAATTGTTTAAAAATATTTCTGCCCAAAAGAGGTCGTAATCCGCTTTCAATTAGCACTTATTTAACCAAAAATTACTTAGTTATAAATTATCTCCGTTTTAATAGACCCAAGTGTGACCCAATAGTGGATTTTTTTTAAACCAAATGGCTAATGCCTCATTAGATCTCACAGAAACCGTATTTTTCTTCGTTTCGTTCCCCGTTTACCTATGATACGGGTTTTATCTGCGCTGCAATTTTTTTATTTTATTGGTAAAGAGGAAACAAACGAAGAAGTTACCGGATACAAGTTACCCTAGTGTGGAATGAGCCAATGAGCTATCCTTTTGACGTTTGTTCGTTAGTAAATAATCTTTCAATTGGAATGCGATAATTTTTCTTTCCACTTAAAGTTGCGTTAAAAAATAATTTCCAAACTTATTAATTTAACAGCTGGGTTATTTGTTTTAAATGAACCAAGTATACAAATAATAAAACAATAAAAGTTCGTATCCTGTTTATTATTATTTTTATTTTCATAATAAATAAACGTCAAGGCATAGCTCATTTAGTCACATTTTTCAGCTAGATCGGCGCTTTTCTTACTTTTACAATCGTTAATGGCTGAAATTGCTCATTTTGTGTCAATTTCAAACCCGATGTTAAACCAGTTCACATTCAAGACCATAGTGAATAGACTAAAATAATTAACATTTGAATCAAGAATATCCTTATCTATACTGGCCCTAGATTCTGATCAAGTACAAATGACAAATGAGAATTTTTTGTGACATTGTACTAAAAATTCTGCTACAGTTTTGTGACAATACTTATGAGTACTAAATCGTGATTTGCGTGGAGTGACTTTTCCGAAATGTCACAAAAAATAAGCGGACAATTTTAATAATATTTTCATTGTTTTTTATGAGTATTTATAATTTTAAAAACCTTATAATATCTCTGCTTTAACTTAAAAATTGCAGCTGCTGCAAGCTGCTGTAAATGTCATAAATCGTTTTATCCGAATCGTAAATTTTCAGTGATTTCAATTTGTTCCAATAAGCAAATGTCACGAAAAATTGTCATTTTGTCGGACTCTACCTCCTTATCCTTTATTGACCTCATTTTCTTTGTCAATGTCGAATTTTGTCAGAGAATTTAACCCATCGCATTCTTAGTTCCTTTGGCACGTGCTCCAAATCATACGCATAAAATTATTTTTCTATGATACGCATTCTCCATAAAATGGTTTCGTCGAAATTTCCTTTTAAAATTAGTGCTCGATACCTTGGTTTGACATATTTTGGCAATATGCGTCCTTTCCTGAACTTCTGCCTTTTAAATTTTCTAAACTTAAAACTGTGATTGCTATATCCGCATGCTGTACACTCCGGTGCCTTTTGGTCATTAGTCCTCGTTCCGATATGATGAATTTGCGACATTTTAACTTGCTCAATGCTTTCTCGAATTATTGCTAGTTCCATTGCTTTATCTACTGTAAGGTTTTTCACGCAGATTCGATCGTAAGCAGATCCTGTTGATAGTTGATACAGGTCAGTTGATAGTTACGTACATGTCAATTTCAGCAACCGCATCCGGCTTATTGGTAGTTCTTACTTTTCACATAGCCTAGTTGTTGTTTTTGTTATTTTTTTCTGCCTGAGACGTCACAATTCCTTTAACAGGCCGCGGGTTGTTCTTCTCTTTCGACGGCCGTGCATACATCTTGTGGCCATCGATATCAACGGATTTTGTCTCATATTCTTTCTGCTGGTGACCAGATTACGCAGCTGGGAGCTTTAGAGACTTTATAGGTATATTTTCGTATTAGGAATGCAATACGTTTTACCGTAACCGGACAAGTGGTGCAATTTTGGTGCAAAATCGACACTCTGAATTCAAAACAATGACAATATGATTTAGTGAAGACTTCTGTTATTGCTCTTCCAAATCCATTAAAATCTGCACTACCTGTTCCGACCGACCTTGCACTAAAATTTTCAACATTAATGATTATCAGGACGATCTTATCGGAACGCCACGTTAAGCTCTTTCAACTTTGGAAACCACCATAGAAGAAAAATATATTTGGAAAATGGGAGTCTAATTTTAGGGTACCTATTGGGTTTTATAGGTTTTAAGTGGTGTGCATCCCTTATTATAATTCGCTTCAACTTTTAGAACTGCTTCGGTCGTTACCGAAATCCTCAACCCCAACATCTCGTTTCAACGTCAAAGCATGCCATGCATTTTTAAATAATTTTTTTTAGCTAGTTTGACATTCGCTTCGTAAAAATTTCAAAATTTAAAGTTCATCAAAATTAATTAGTTTTTAAATAAAGTATATAATTTTGTATATAATATTGATTAAATTTTTAGTTTAAAGCAAAATAAATAAAAAATACAAAAAAAAAAATCGAAGATCATGAACCCATGTTGCTGTTGTGACAATTGTGACGCTAACTGTTTGGCTTGCAATCGAGCTAAATACATACAGGCCCTAGTTAACTATAGTAAAACTGTTCAAATGCCATATAGTTGCTCGCCATGTTGCGCACCACCGGCACCATGCCGACCATCGTGCTCACCCTGCCAACCTATATGCGGTTCACCACCATGCTGTCCACCACCATGCTGTCCGCCAGCCTGCAGTCCGGAACCTGTTTCCCCATGCCCAGCTCCATGTGGTGCACCGCCAGACAAACCGACATGTCCCCCTTGTGTCTCATGGTGGCAAAAATTGATTAGAGCAATAATTAAATTCATTGCCGACCTTTTGTAAGTTATTCTACACTATAAAATGTCACATAACACATAGTATTGACCAAATTTATGTTTTTCAGATGCCTTCTACATATAATATTATGTTTTATATTAAAACGAATTGAAAATTTGTATAATTTTTATTATGCGTTCCTTGCAGCACACATGTTAGTCAGTTTATTTATGCTTTAAATAATTTCGTCTGTGAATCTTTATTTTTCTTCTAGATTTTTAAAAATCGCTTTTGTCATTTCCTTCACGGCCTTTTTGATTTCTTTGATTGTTAATTATAAAGCCAACTCGCCGAGAATATGTCCACCTCCAAGAATCATTGAAAGATGTCCCAACAAATAACAGAGGGATCCGAGTTTAATTTACGTAAGTGTACTTAGCAGTAAAAGCGTTTCAGCATGGGCTATTCAAGTATAGTACCGGATGTATATCGAACTTATAGATGACTAATCGTGTGGTTTATGTTGTTTGCGGGGGATGGACATGCAGTTTATCTATAATACATGCGGTGATTTCTATTTTATTGGTTACAAAAACCAATTTATATTTTCAAGATCATCTGCATAAGCAAAATGTTTCGATGGAGGCTAAACGTAAATGTAAATAAACCAAAATGGAAAAATTATAAACTCACATATTTTCTTGGTTCCACTTGTTTAACCAACTGTGTTGATGTTCAGATTTTAGTAGTTTACGTGTATGTATTATGAAATATCGGGTTTTTTTAATTTTTATGTTTCAGTTTTATAGTTTTATCATATTGAATTATCTAAGAAGATAACACCTTTGAGTGAAAAGGATATTTGAAGTCGCTTTCAATTATGAAAGTGAAATTATTTATCTAATTTACTTTTAATAGCGATAAAAGCGGATTCCTAGAAATCAACTGGGCGATTATCAAGCTATTAATTTGTAAATTATCTCAAAATGAAGGCGAAGCTTCCCCAACGGAAACCTCAATTATTTTTGTCTAACATACTGATTGGTTTTAAATATTCCCCCAATTGTGGCAAAAATGCTTTGTAAATATTTTTTCTAATTCCCAGTTCCATGGGAGCGTGTTTCTATGTTTCATAGCCATACTTCAAAAGTACATATAGATTACACCCATCAATTTAACATTCGTAGATTTGTGTTTCTTATCAGAAGAGAAGTACTCCAGCTTATGAAACATATTCAGCCGTTCCACACACGATTGTTTTTGAAGTATGACGTTTGAAGCATCACAGATTCCATCTAGCAGGTTTTCGATAAACTTCGATAACTACAAATTTTGACATTTGCGCACGTGGCTCTACGTCAACACATCCAGCGAAAACATTCGTCGTGAAACATGCTAGTAGTTAATTATTACATTTTCTTCTGTAATTCCTGTAATTATAAAGATATAATCACATTCAGTAAGCCTTCATACATTTCTGATAGTTAAAATAGCATGCAACTCGCAGTATATATTCCAACTTTAATATTAAGAATTTAGCTCATCGTTCATTAAGGGAACAATTGACGAGTTTTCAGGACTTGTAGTACGGCGGAGCCTTGTAAGTTACGGTGAGTTGTTAGCTTCGCAGCTAAAATGAGCAAAATCTGTTGCCAATCTGTCAAAAGTATGAAATGTTGATTGAGATTGCTTGTGTTGTTCTTAAATCGTATCGGAGTGGATTCCATACTACGGATCGGATCAACTTCCTGAATGAATGCAGCTCCCACTTATACGTATAAAATGTCTCTTTTAAACGAGTAATTACCGGTGGCCCTCTGGAATAGATAAACTGATCACACCATGCTGACTGTCATAACTAGTAAAACAACAATTGGACAACCCACAATATCAAACATCATAAAATGGTTTCCCTACTTCTGTTACCATTATTTCCACAATTTAAACAAATTAAACATTTATTTCGGTTTGAAGGCGGTTGTAAACAAATACATTTGAAAATCGAATTTGCCATTTCCTTATTAGTTTTGTTCATGAATTTGTACTTTGTTTTATAAAATTACGCTAAACAACACTCTTTGAAGGCTTTAAGCGACGCTGATCTCTTAATATCTATAAGCGAATGGAATTCCATACGGAAATACCTATAACAGAAAAGTATTGAATGTAAAAACTTCAATGGATAATTTTTGTTCCCTGCTATATTCCACCCCTTTTCCATACAAATCGAGAATAAAAAAGCGGTCAAACTTTTCCATACGAAAATCGAGTAATGCCCGTTCTGTTTATATTCTGTGGCAAGGGCTTTAGAAAAACCAACCCTATACGATGCGTGTGAAGTTTTTCACACTTTATTTCACACGTATACGTATACGAATCATATTGGAATTCGTAAAATCCAATTGAATTCTAATTGATTTATTATTGTATTAGTGCATGTGTACACTGTTATGAACTGAATTATTTTTTCAGGAAAAATGTCATTAAAATTAACTAGGGATTTTTAAGTAAAATTTAAATATTAATTTAGTTAGAATTTGGTAGTGTTCGATATTGTGATTATTTTAATTTAACATAATATGAATATATTTTTTATATGTGTGTTGATTAAATAAAAATTCTCGTTAATCCATATTTTCCTCACCGTTCGATTGTTGTCTTGTCAAATTTTTTTTGATTACATGTTCTTATACGCATTTTGCAGCTGCAACAACATTATTGAAAGTAGCAACGAGGAAAATTTTTCATGACCAACATAACTTTTCAAAGAAGCATTCCTGAGGTTACGCCAAAAGGTTGTTCATGGCTTTTTTAATTAGTTTATGTAAATTGATAACATTTACTAACTATGCAAATGTGATACAATTCATATCGTGACGGTTCGATAACGTTATTAGGTAAAATTTGTGTAATAACATAAAATATATGTACATATATGTGTATATTTTCTGGTACTAAAATATTAGTACATAAACCAAAGACACAAACCTTAAAAGCCAAGTACTTTGCTTAATACTAAAATCATTAACTCTAATTAGAATTCTAATTTGATTTAATTATCGAAATATAAGTACATATTAGTGTCTGTAGGGTAATAGTAAAATTGTAAGCAACAAATTTGATTTTCTTCGAAAAAAAATTCGTGAACACTTTGAAACCCAGATTAGAGGATCATATATAGGCGGAGGATCATATAAAGGATGAGGAATTTAAGTGGCTACTATACGCACTATAGGAACCTGAGGAACCCTCAACATCTCTGGTAAGGAGTGTTAATGGCCATTTTCACTTCCAAGACAAATTTAAATATGTTCGAAAAAAAATCGTGAACACTTTGGAACTGGGGTTGGGGGATCATATATAGGCTCATCCAATAAGGAATTTAATTATCTATCAGACGCACTATCGGAACCTGAATCAACATCTCTGGTAAGGAGTGTTAATGGCCATTTTCACTTCCAAGACATATTTGAGTTTCTTCGAAAAAAAATCGTGGACACTTTGGGACCCTGGTTGGGGGATCACATATAGGCTCATCGGATGAGGAATTCAATTATCTATTAGACACACTATCGGAACCTGAATCAACATCTCTGGTAAGGAGTGTTAATGGCCATTTTCACTTCCAAGACATATTTGAGTTTCTTCGAAAAAAAATCGTGGACACTTTGGGACCCTGGTTGGGGGATCACATATAGGCTCACCAGATGAGGAATTTAATTATCTATTAGAGACACTATCGGAACCTGAGTCAAGATCTCTGGTAAGGAGTGTTAATGGCCATTTTCACTTCCAAGACAAATTTGAGTTTCTTCGAAAAAAATTCGTGAACCCTTTGGGACCCTGGTTGGGGGATCACATATAGGCTCACCAGATGAGGAATTTAATTATCTATTAGACACACTATCGGAACCTGAGTCAAGATCTCTGGTAAGGAGTGTTAATGGCCATTTTCACTTCCAAGACAAATTTAAGTTTCTTCGAAAAAAATTCGTGGACCCTTTGGGACCCTGGTTGGGGGATCACGTATAGCCTCATCGAATGAGGAATTTAATTATCTATTAGACACACTATTGGAACCTGAATCATCATCTCTAGTAAGGAGTGTTAATGGCCATTTTCACTTCCAAGACAAATTTGAGTTTCTTCGAAAAAAATTCGTGGACAGTTTGTAACCCTGGTTGGGGGATCACTTATAGCCTCATCGTTTGAGGAATTTAATTATCTATTAGACGCACTATTGGTACCTGAATCAACATCTCTGGTAAGGAGTGTTAATGGCCATTTTCACTTCCAAGACAAATTTAAATATGTTCGAAAAAAAATCGTGAACACTTTGGAACTGGGGTTGGGGGATCATATATAGGCTCATCCAATAAGGAATTTAATTATCTATCAGACGCACTATCGGAACCTGAATCAACATCTCTGGTAAGGAGTGTTAATGGCCATTTTCACTTCCAAGACATATTTGAGTTTCTTCGAAAAAAATCGTGGACACTTTGGGACCCTGGTTGGGGGATCATATATAGGCTCATCAGATGAGGAATTTAATTAACTATTAGAGACACTATCGGAACTTGAATCAACATCTCTGGTAAGGAGTGTTAATGGCCATTTTCACTTCCAAGACATATTTGAGTTTCTTCGAAAAAAAATCGTGGACACTTTGGGACCCTGGTTGGGGGATCATGTATAAGCTCATCAGATAAGGGATTTAATTATCTGTTAGACACACTATCGGAACCTGAATCAACATCTCTGGTAAGGAGTGTTAATGGCCATTTTCACTTCCAAGACATATTTCAGTTTCTTCGAAAAAAAATCGTGGACACTTTGGGACCCTGGTTGGGGGATCACATATAGGCTCACCAGATGAGGAATTTTACTATCTATTAGACACAATATCGGAACCTGAATCAACATCTCTGGTAAGAGGTGTTAATGGCCATTTTCACTTCCAAGACAATTTTGAGTCTCTTCGAAAAAAAATCGTGGACAGTTTGGGACCCTGGTTGGGGGATCACTTACAGGCTCATCGTTTGAGAAATTCAATTATCTATTAGACACACTATCGGAACCTGAATCAACATCTCTGGTAAGGAGTGTTAATTGCCATTTTCACTTCCAAGACAAATTTGAGTTTCTTCGAGAAAAAAAATCGTGGACATTTTGGGACCCTGGTTGGGGGATCACTTATAGGCTCATCAGATGAGAAATTTAATTATCTATTAGACACACTATCGGAACCTGAATCAACATCTCTGGTAAGGAGTGTTAATGGCCATTTTCACTTCCAAGACAAATTTAAGTTTCTTCGGTGTAGCATACCTCATTTATATAGCGGCAATGACATATCATATTAGTTTAGTTTGCTTTGCTCTTTCTATACCATAATAATTGACACTTTTTAGATACTTTTATTCTATTGGTATAAACGTGATATGTATATGTTTTTTTTTTCAAAAATAATTCAGATTTAACTGAGATCCATTAAAATCCGGAATACATTACAAACCGCCAAAATATATAAAAATATATAAAATATATAAAAATATATAAAATATATAAAAATATATAAAAATTAAAAATCTCCGGCCGTAGTTTTGAAATGCAGTAATTGTAGAGGCTAACGGCTTCCATAACTCTCACGGGCACGCGGGACGTCGCTGCGTCCCCCCCTCCCCCCGCTTAGCCCTCCGAGGGGCTTTAGATTTGAATTTCGGGGGACGTAGGAGCCGGGATCTTCAAACATGTCGCACTGCGCGCCGCACGTACGAGCGGATTATATAGAATCTATTAATTACACCAATATGGCGTTTTTTTTTATCTTAAAAAACAAAATGTAATATTTAATATTTTTTTTAAAATCCCGACTTTTGTCTAAAAATCATCATTATTTATTATTTCTTAACTTGTCATCTACACTTTAGCCAAAATAGTTCATATGTACAAATTCAAATTTATTTTATTTATAAAAATATCTAGATGGCAGTCAATCAAATTAACAATTTTTTAGTAAAAATTATAACCACCTAAAAAAATTGTAGAAAAATTTAATCCAAAAGCGGAAAAAATTATAAATAATATATAAAAAATTTAAATTTATCTAACATGGCGTCTGATATGTTTACATTTTTAGTTAAAATTATGACCATTTAAAAAAAATGTCGCGACAGTCAATTTTGACTGCGATACTAAAGGCTAGCCGAAAATAGAATTCAGGTTGTAACAAAAGTGTTTCTATATCCCTTATCCGGCCAAAAAATTAATATTTCGTAATTAATTTCTTATTTACCTGCTAAAATTTGTAGAAGAAAACAATTTTCTATATGTAAATACCCCATTATAGTATACATTCAAAAAAATTCGGTATCGGTATGTCCCTTTTCAGGCCAGAATTTTTCTTAAGTTTAAGTCCACCACTCACAAATGTGTATGTAAAAAATGGCGGTTTGTAATGTATTCCGGATTTTAATGGATCTCAGTTAAATCTGAATTATTTTTGAAAAAAAACATATACATATCACGTTTATACCAATAGAATAAAAGTATCTAAAAAGTGTCAATTTATATGGTATAGAAAGAGCAAAGCAAACTAAACTAATATGATATGTCATTGCCGCTATATAAATGAGGTATGCTACACGAGATTTTAGTTTCTGGTAGTTTCAAACTAAGTCCCAAAGTGATCACAATTTTTTTTCGAAAATATTTAAATTTGTCTTGGAACTGAAAATGGCCATTAACACTCCTTACCAGAGATGTTGATTCAGGTTCCAATAGTGCGTCTAATAGATTATTAAATTCCTCATTCGATGAGGCTATAAGTGATCCTCCAACCAGGGTCCCAAAGTGTCCACGAATTTTTTTCGAAGAAACTCAAATTTGTCTTGGAAGTGAAAATGGCCATTAACACTCCTTACCAGAGATCTTGACTCAGGTTCCGATAGTGTCTCTAATAGATAATTAAATTCCCCATCTGGTGAGCCTATACATGATCCCCCAACCAGGGTCCCAAACTGTCCACGAATTTTTTTCGAAGAAACTTAAATTTGTCTTGGAAGTGAAAATGGCCATTAACACTCCTTACCAGAGATCTTGACTCAGGTTCCGATAGTGTCTCTAATATATAATTAAATTCCTCATCTGGTGAGCCTATACATAATCCCCAAACCAGGGTCCCAAAGTGTCCACGATTTTTTTCGAAGAAACTCAAATATGTCTTGGAAGTGAAAATGGCCATTAACACTCCTTACCAGAGATGTTGATTCAGGTTCCGATAGTGTGTCTAACAGACAACTAAATTCCTCATCTGATGAGCCTATAAGTGATCCCCCAACCAGGGTCCCAAACTGTCCACGAATTTTTTTCGAAGAAACTCAAATTTGTCTTGGAAGTGAAAATGGCCATTAACACTCCTTACCAGAGATCTTGACTCAGGTTCCGATAGTGTCTCTAATAGATAATTAAATTCCTCATCCGATGAGCTTATACATGATCCCCCAACCAGGGTCCCAAACTCTCCACGAATTTTTTTCGAAGAAACTGAAATTTGTCTTGGAAGTGAAAATGGCCATTTACACTCCTTACTAGAGATGTTGATTCAGCTTCCGATAGTGTGTCTAATAGATAATTAAATTCCTCATACGATTAGCCTATAAGTGATCCCCCCACCAGGGTCCCAAAGTGTCCACGAATTTTTTTCGAAGAAACTTAAATTTGTCTTGGAAGTGAAAATGGCCATTAACACTCCTTACCAGAGATCTTGACTCAGGTTCCGATAGTGTCTCTAATAGATAATTAAATTCCTCATCTGGTGAGCCTATACATGATCCCCCAACCAGGGTCCCAAACTGTCCACGAATTTTTTTCGAAGAAACTCAAATTTGTCTTGGAAGTGAAAATGGCCATTAACACTCCTTACCAGGGATGTTGATTCAGGTTTCGATAGTGTGTCTAACAGATAACTAAATTCCTCATCTGGTGAGTCTATATGTGATCCCCCAACCAGGGTCCCAAAGTGTCCACGATTTTTTTTCGAAGAAACTCAAATATGTCTTGGAAGTGAAAATGGCCATTAACACTCCTTACCAGAGATGTTGATTCAGGTTCCAATAGTGCGTCTAATAGATAATTAAATTCCTCATCTGATGAGCCTATAAGTGATCCCCCAACCAGGGTCCCAAAGTGTCCACGATTTTTTTTCGAAGAAACTCAAATATGTCTTGGAAGTGAAAATGGCCATTAACACTCCTTACCAGAGATGTTGATTCCGGTTCCGATAGTGCGTCTAATAGATAATTAAATTCCTCATCTGATGAGCCTATAAGTGATCCCCCAACCAGGGTTCCAAAGTGTCCATGATTTTTTTCTTCGAAGAAACTCAAATTTGTATTGGAACTGAAAATGGCCATTAACACTCCTTACCAGAGATTTTAGGGCCTGGGTCTAACAACTTATTAAATTCCTCGAGCCTGAATTCTATTTTTTAATGATTCATCTTTTTTCAATTTTTTAATGATTCATTAGGAATAAACTCTTAATAATTTTTCCTTGTCCTATTCTTAGGCAACAATAGTTAAGATCTAGCATAGTATGAAAAATTTCAGCTAGAATAAAAGCTATAAAGCATCCTTTATTTAACCTTCTACTCGACAATGGATAAATATTATTTGATCAATCAAAATATGATTTTAAATTGTTCAATAAAGGGATGAAACAATAGACAAAAATATAGTATAGTTGATTTTGCTATATTTAACTGAATCGCTATAACTTTTTTTTATTTCTATATTTTATTATATTACAATCAATTGAAAAAAATTTTAGTACACACTGACGTAATTGGTTTTAGTACTAATTTTCGTATAGGAACAGTCATGTTTTCTAATTAGATTTTAATTTAACAGTGTTACACTAATACAATGATAAAAGTGTGAATTTGTGAAAAACTTCACACGCATCCCTATACGGATGGACGACAACAGCAAATTATCAAAAACGGTTCGAAGGGTGAATGCCCGATTTAAAAAAAAAATCCACGTATCACAACAAAATTTCCCAAAAATCTGAACTTATGCGACTCTAGAAAATTGCGCTACATTTAAATTGAAAACTGATAAATACGTTTAAATTGAGGCTTTACTAGACGGTACAAGACGTGCCGCTTTTGTACCCGCAGCCTGGGATGCCCCATTTTAAATATATATTTGCGCCTAAACTAATGCTACACTCAGGCCATGTTCATATAGTACCATGCAGTACTGCTTGGTACGTCATCAAATTTATTTCTACAGTTTCTCTTCTGAACTGTAGATGACAGCAATCTTTGTAAAAAGTGCTGAACATTTAGGGGTCTAATGAAATGTTTAAGGCATATTTTAATAATAATATAATAAATTAATATAGCTCGTAATATATTTTTCAATTGATATTATTGTAGTATTTTACAAAGAGATTATACAAAAAAAATCATTTATTTGATGATACTGCCGTCTACAGCCACAAATTGGAAACGTCAACATAAATTGACGTCATATAACAAAATTTTTAAAGCAACGAGGCCATTAGCATATACATATTGTCATATTATAAAGTATTCAGGGTCATTAGTATCTAGGTGCACTGACTCAGGAAATCAAACAAATCCGCAGTATTTACGCATGTTCAAAAATAAAATTGTCGGCAATATCTGAAAAGTCAATCTCGCAAATTTGGTACTTTATGAAGAGAAATGTTTACTGTTCAATAACATTCATATTAATTTATAGTGTGGTTTAAGGGCAATTTGATGCCAACCATGGAATTCGAACAGAATTGGTACCATCTTATAAAGGTCGTAGTGTGGAAACATGTGATTCGTCGGAACGGTTAACGAATTCCACGGGCTCCTGCAGGCATCTTATATTTCTGCAATTTTAACTATCTTGTCTTTTGGAGACCCCTACAGATTTACCAACGGTTAAATCACCAACGCTGTTCCATTAAAAAAAACACAAGTTTTGTGATTTTCATAAGGTTCGTTTTATCTTCGCTGTACAATTTTTTAAAATTAATTTTCAATTTTATAAACAATACAATTTTTAAAGTCTTACATAAAATTTATGTGTTAATATTTTATTTTACTTAATAAATTTCAAAAATTAAATCGGTACCTATTTTGTATAAACTATAATTAATATTTTATATAACAATTATTCTACAAACACCATTTCATCTCCATGGGTTGGTGACGCCAAGATACTTTGGACAGCCGCCTCCATTTTTTTTTCTGAAATTGATTTTAGTTAAAAAAAATCGTATGGACAGTAATATGTAAATATATACTAACTTTTCGATCTTATTCGTGGAGCACGTCTCTGCTCCTGCTCTCTATACGGTTTCTCCCCAGCATGGGTCCGAATATGCATTTGAAGTGAGGCCCTTGTCGACAATCTCATGTAACAAATATGGCATTCAAACGGACGTAAGCCTTCATGCCTTTTAAGATGATCTTTCAACGAACGTTTTCTTGCAAAAGCTTTATCGCATTTGTCACACTTGAAGCTTTTTTCGGCATTATGACGAACCGTATGATCTTTTAGGTACGATTCAGTTGCAAAACGTTTATCGCATACTGGGCATGCAAACGGCTTATCGCCGGTATGATGAGTAAGGTGTAATTTTAATGAAGACGCCGAATTAAATTCTTTCCCACAGATCTCGCATAATATTGCCATCTTTTTAAAATCATCCTGCTCGTCGCTGATCACTTTCAATAATTGTTCTCGATATTTAAAGCACAGGTCCATATGCTTTACAGTCATATGCCGTTTTCGATCTCGATTTTCTTTGAATTTACTTTCACAGAAAAAACATAAATATCCGCCGTCGATCAATTCTGGTTTATGCGTAGCAATATGTGAATTCACATTATCAAAGCTCATACCATCGAAATCTTTCCCGCAGAAATTACAATCATTTGCAGTACTTTCTTTATGGATCCGCATATGGTTTTGATAGGCTCGAGCCTTTTTAAAAGTCAATTCGCAGAGTTTACATTCGTATTGTGGATCATTTAAGTGATTTTCTAGATGTGATTTTAATTCATCGGCAGTTTCAAAATTATCGTTACATAAAACACAACGATTTGGAAATTCTTTGCTGGGCTGTGGTGGTACATCTTCCGTATCTTCAACAATGGTGAAATTCGAATTCGAGAAAGTGCTATCATCTTCTAGTTCATCTTCCGTCATGTCTGATTGATTTGTGCTATTGAAGCAGCTAAGAAATTTTTCAAATTCACCATCATGCGTCAAAGTATTAGGTTGTTTCATAACCAGGCTAGTATTGTATTTTTGTTCAACCTCATCTTCCTCCATGGCTTCTAGAACTTCATATTCATCGTACATTATAGATTCGTCATATTCACTGTCGACCTGCTCCTTTATAGGAACTCCTTCAAAATTTTGAATAGTATTTGTATTTGTATCAACTGGATGGCTATTATATTCTCCAGTACTGTTATCGTCATATATATTAAAATCCGTTTCTAATTTTATAGTTTTCTTTAAGCTCTCTTCCTTAAGTGGCTCGGGTTCAATATCAACACCTAGCATTGTTTTAAGAGTTTCGTCTGATTCTATACAAACTTTGCGAAAATTATAAAATTTACCGAGTTGTTCAGCACATGATTCACAAACGGTTTGGGGCATCTCATCATTTGGTTTGATCTGGAAAGATCAAACAATCTTGGGTTAGTACTATAATTTATGTGGCATTTCACATTCTAAATAGTTAGAATTCTTGTAATGTGGTCCAAAACAAAATAAAAACATTATTATGGATGCATAATTACCTTCAATCCAGTCAGTTCTTTCATTAACTCGTATAAGTAGATTTCTTCACTGTTGAACTCCAATGTAGTTTTAAAAATGGATAATAAATTGTCGGATTCGGATAAACACGCTCGACAAATTAACAGAATTTCACTCATGCTTGATTTATTTATTTAACTGAAACACTTTTAAAAAATTATAAACCGAGAAACCTTTTCCTTTTTACCAATCGCCCAACTAAAAACCCAACAAAAAAATAATGCGTATGCTTGGGCATCATCAGAACGTCAGAAATATAAAATGGCCACCAAGATAAAATTTAATGTTTAATATTTTACTCACTGGCGCAATAGTCAGCAAAATGAATATTTTACCTATGTTTTATTTTGTTTTGACTTGAAATTTTGACATACATATATTTCGTTTGTTATCAATTTAGTGTCTTTGGAGGTTATTGTGTTTTTTAAAATAGTTAAAATTATAATTTATCGAAAGAAACTATAAAAGTAATGATTATATACGTATATAAAGTATCGTACTACAAAATCCTAATCGAATTATAATTTTAATTTTTAGTAAAGTATGGTGTTTGTTGAGACAACATTCCCACGTGGTGGGACCGCAAACAAATCAAAACTTTCTGCTGAATTTCAAGTGCCCAAGGAGATATTTGGCGCCACAACACGAAAATTAAAAAAACAGGCATCATCCAATAAAAAAGATTCTGTAAAAGGGGCCGAGAAAATTGACAATTTGCTACCACAATTTTCAGGTAATTCTATTAGAGCTTTGGGCACTATTGTAATGGGGTACGTCAAAGAGATTTTGGGAACAAAACTAGTGATTCAGCTACCGGGTGGCCAAACCGGAATTGTTTTGGCAAACTCGATATCTGATGCGTACACAAAGCAATTGGAAAAATTTATAAATAATGAAATCGATGATTCGGAAAAATTTAAAACTTTAAATGAACTTTTTAAAGTTGGGCAATTAGTTTATGGGAGAGTGATTGATAATGACAATCAGCTTCTATTAACTATGAATCCCAAGGAGCTGCATCACGATATTTTACATAAAAAGCTAGTTAAAGGATTTTTGTCGTATGTAGCTGTTACTGATATTGAGGAGCATGGGTTTATGATTGATACGGGTATATCAAATCTACGAGCATTCTTACCTATGAATAATTTACGGGGTTATAAACCGATAATCGGGGAATTAATTTTTTGTTCAATCGAAAAAATAGACCATTCAGCAACGGAATCCACTGCTCTATTTAAATATCACGATTTTAAAAATATGAAAAAAGAAATTTTAGATTACGAAGAAAAACCAATAAATCTAAACATTTTGCTTCCGTGTAACATTGTCAAGTTTACTATCAACAAGATTGCTAAAAATGCCTTGGAAGGAACCATCTGTAATGGTTTATATCAAGCAAGTGTAATGAATAGTTGCATCAATAATAAAATGTTTGATACGTACACGATTGGAGAGGAGGTAACCGGCCAAATTGTGTGTGTGCAGCCTCTTATAAAACTGGTGTATCTGACTTTAAATCTCACGCCGGTTCAAAAAGGATTTAAGAAAGTTGGAAAGGTAATTGATAAAGCTGAAGTTACTCGGAACACACGTAAAGCGATATTTATTAAATTAGATGATAAGTCGCATGGTATGATCGTTAAATATTCTGAGGATTATGGAAGTAATATAACCCCCGGCCAACATATCAAAGTAAAGCTACTCGATTACAATTTATTTGATCGGATGTATTTTTGCAGTAATGATGAACGATTACTTCAAGATAACAGTCAATTTAGTATTGATAATTTGCAAATCAATAATCCTGTTGATTTTATTGTTAAAGAGGTTAAAGATAATGGCGTCTCAGGATTTATCGGAGTTTATGGTAATTTAAAATCGTTCATGCATTCCAATGATCTATCGATGCAAAATGTTAAAAAGGGCGATATGATACCAACCAAAGTAATTTCAGTTGATTTAGAAGGCTTACAAGTTCAGTTATCGAATCGGAAGGAATATTTTGATGATTCTAAAGTGCATGTTTTGATGGATGTCGATGATGCGGAGGTGGGCAAACATTATACGGGTATGGTTGTAAAAGAATTGCCCGATTTATTTTTGGTACGATTTTTTAATAAAATCAACGGCGCGGTCTTTAAGAATAATCTTAAAAAGGCCCTCGAGATTGGTAAAATTACCAATTTCCAGTTAAGCTTGATACGAGAAGTTAACGGTGTTAAAAAACTCAGTTTCGCCGTAGCAAGTAAAAGCGGTGATCAATCCGACTTGGGTACAATTCATAATGCCATTGTTAAATCACAGTTACCGAACGGTGTTCAAATCGAAATTGTTAATACGAACCCGAAGCAAAAAGGATTTGTATCAAATTTGCACTTTTCCAGTGATTTAAAATTGAGTCAATTGATGTGTAAAAATTTCAAAGTCGGCGATAAACTAAAATGTGTTAATATTGGCCCGAAAATGTACAGCGTTTGTGACTTAAAATACTACAGTAAACATAATGTCCGATCATTTCAGGAGCTAAACAAATTTGATGTGGTACGAGGTCATATCAAAAGTGTTTCAAATTCCGAAATTGAAGTGTACGCACCGATTAGAGATTATGAACAATCCATATTTATTCCGAAACAAGGAATTGCTTCTCAAGATACGTATTCAGACCATAGTACGGTAAATTTGAATCCTGAGCAAATCGTATATATGTTGATTAATCATAAAACCTCGTCAGATATGTCATGTTGCCTGAACCTTGCAAGAACTTGGAACTACAATTTAAACGAGACAGTTGAAATTTTTATGGAGTATTTACAGGACATAACCGCATATAAAAAACTGATTAAAAATAAAACACAGATTGGGTCAAAAATTACTGGAACAGTAATTGCAGTTGATAATGTTTCCAAAGATGTTACGATCAAATTTAAAGGTTCACATTTTAAAGGTATTATAAATAAATTAAATTACAATTTTACCACGTCTATTCAAATCGGCAATGAAATTGAAGCGTCCGTTTTGTGGGTCGACTACGTTAACAACTTAATTGATTTAACAATGAAACATGAAAATTTTAATAATTCTGGTAACACGTTCACCGACGAAATAAACAATGAAATTGAGCTGAAATGTGGTATTGTATTAACAAAAGATGAATTTGTAATGGGGTACAGCAAGGAATTCAATCAAATGGTGCTCATGCCTCGCAAAGTACACTATAATGATTTTTATGAGCTGATGATAAAATATATTGGAGGATCGCCTAAACCGAGATCAGTTTTATTGCAGAAGTATGTTAAAAGTTTTGGAATGCCAATTGGTTTTAGTAAAAAGTTTAGCGAGAATTTTGATCTTAAAAAGGTGCAAAAATCGTTTGACTTTTTAACAAAGAGGAAACGAGAGTTACAAAACGAGGACAACGCGCTTATCGATCGAGTCAAAAAAATAAAGAGGAGTGATTCAAATGAAAATATTTCCGATTCAGAATCATCGGATGATTAAAATGTTGTGTAAAATGTTTATAATAAAATAAAATAAAAATGTGTAATGCTCTCTTTTAATTTGTTTTGAAAATGTTGCGAATGCCAAAACTTAGAATTGAGAACCTGACATATTCTACGGGTTTGATTCTTTGATAAACTGTAAACCTTGCAAGCTTGATTATGTAAGATCATTTACAAAAGGAATAGTGCATAACGTAGCGTTGCTCGATTTTTTATAATCGAATTTATGATATACGTAATTTCTAGATTTACGGGATTCGTACCAAAATGTTCGTATTTTCAGCTATTCAAAATAAATTCGGAACATTTGAATGAATCATTGCAAACTGGTCCTATCCAATGCAGTAAAATATGTTAAACATTCTACCTCCGTGAAGCTAGCCCGAAATTTTAATTTTTTTACTTATGGCAATACAACTTCTGTAATGATACAAACTATAAGCAAATTATAACTATAAAGCAAATATGTGTCATACACAAATTATCATCAATCAACAGCTCGGGAAAACCTTTTTCTCCGTACAGTGCACAAGTTGGTATAGCAGTTCGCTTTTGACATTGTTTTGTTTGATGATTCTCTGCACATTTGACACATTTGGCTTGCTTATAGCAGAAGTTCTTCGTGTGTCCTAACTGTTGACAATTTGTACACTGAGGTATACCTATTACCTTTTTAGGTGGTTCAAATAGACACCTTGTAATATAGCAGTTTCTTAATTTCGTATATGGCCTTATTGTTTTCCCCCTGCAACAGGTCTACATAAAACAATAGGAAGTGTCTAATAATTTTCTCATTATTAATTGTCGACTTTTTATGAACGTTAATAATGTTGGTTATTTTATGACCATGGTCCTCGATTGTCGCTTTAATATCTTCGCGATTGGTAGGTGACGGTAAACCTCGTATTTCGACTCTATTACATCTTTCACTTTTGAGCTGATAAGTATGGTATTCCATCTTATATAGTGTACTATCCTTGTTATTGGATTCAATTTCTTTTATGTCGCTAACAGAGCTCTCACAATAGAAAAACTTTTACTTTTGCCTTACAAGTTTGTTTGAAAATAAAACTTGACAAAAAAAAATTTTTTCGTTTTTACTTAAGGAAAAAGTTAGCAAACTCTAAACTTTTGCCTTAAGAAAAGACTAATGAAGTTAGCTAAATTTCAAAATCGGGGTTTTTGTTGTCATTTTCCAACCAAAACATGTTAAAATGCAAATAAGTTCTAATTTATCGGTTTCTTAACATTATAATTAATAATATAAAATACAATTTTAAAAATATTATTAGTATGAAGATAAATAAAACGAAGTTGGTTTCAATTAATTTTTTTTCTCATTGTGAGAGATACTCTTAAGGTAAAAGTTTAAGACAAAAGGTAAAGGCAAATTTTTTTTCTATTGTGAGAGCTCTGTAAGTAGTTTTTTAATTTTACGGTAGTCATTTTCAGACTGCATTGTTATTTTGATATCGTTATTAGATATTAATAATCGTTAAGCACTTTGTTAGTGAACACCTTTTTAAAACCACTTAAATTAATAAAACAAAAAGTTTACATTAAATTAATTTATTTACAAAGAATGAACGTTTTCGACCACTTAGTGGTCATCTTCAGATTTACATTTGCAATTGCAAATGTAAATCTGAAGATGACCACTAAGTGGTCGAAAACGTTCATTCTTTGTAAATAAATTAATTTAATGTAAACTTTTTGTTTTATTAATTTAAGTGGTTTTAAAAAGGTGTTCACTAACAAAGTGCTTAACGATTACAAATGGAAACCACGGCGGCTTCGCAATACAATAATAATTATTAGATATTGCTTTAAACTGAGCAGGTTTCTCTGTCACTGCCAATACTTGATCTCTGAGTACATTTATTAAAATCTGTAACGTTGCTGACATTGATTGGTGATGCTAAGGGTTCCTTTTGGGGTGCATGTTGTAGTTGTTTTTCTATTTCATTAGCTTGCGATAGAGATACCCTTGGTGATGGCGTTTTGGAGAGTCTCCTCTTTTTATTTACATTTACGTTATTTTGTCTAGGTTGGGTTTCTCCCGCAAGTTCCTCTCCATCCGTAAAGTAGTTATTGGTTAGACTTTGTAGGCTCTGACTTCTACCATTAGTAGAAGTAGAAGGCTAATTTTGCCTCTCTAGTGTTTCGATTCTGTTTTGTAAGTTTACCAAAATATCTTGGTATTTATTACATTGTAACTCATATTGCTGGCGTTTTTTCCTTAGTTCATTATTCTGGCGCTCAAGCGAGCTTAATGTTGATGTCATTTCATTGCCGTCTTGAGGCATACGGTGTCTTTTCGTTATTGTTGGGGAATGCATGAGTTCTATTGGAGATAGAACATTTATACTTCTATCTATTCTAGTAGCTAAGCTTTCCACTACTAAAGCATTGTGGTCGCTGGATATCGATGATTGGAAGCCCGCTCGCTCACTTTCCGAAATTGCCGGTATTGGGCATCCTAATCCCTGCACCGTAGCATTATTCTTCTGCTGATCTGCCATGGTTGGTTTATTGTTCGGGGTTCCCTCCCCTAGCCATATTTGGCCCGCGGATAGTATGTTATTTCCCACCTACACTCCGATAAGCCGGTTAAAGAACATTCCCCTATATGCCACCTGGGGATGCGCCACGATGGAAGTTTGGCATGTCAGTGGCAGTGGAATTATGGGAACTAAATTCAGCTTGAGAAAAAGTTTATCGGATATTAATTGGAGTATATTCTATTATATCTCGCCTCATAAACTATTCACGGACACTTGGCATATACCACCGGATTCGTTGAAGTTTTGACTATACAAACTAAAAGTTTAGCAGAGAAACTCGCCTAAGAGTCGAGATTCAAACGATTATATCTAGATAATTCCAGAAAGAACTTATATACAAATGTCTTAGTTTGTAGTCAAAACTTTAACGAATCTGGTGGTATATTTAAAGTGCTCGTGATTCAAACATCTTTATCCCGGTTATTCCCGATAGATTTGTTTTTTAAATCTCTCAGTTTGTAGGCATAGCTTCAAACGACTATATCCATAAACAAAAAATTAAAATTTCGGGCTGAAAGTTCTTGCTAGATTCATAGTGTTCAATCACGTAATGCTAATTAAGTTTCCGCATTGTTGTTTTCAGGTTAGGTTTGGGCTGTCTAGGTTTCCAAACATTTGAAGGAATAATTTAAAAATATGTAATAGTTATATTTATAATTTTGGGCTGAATGCTCTTAATGTCATAACAGATACCATGAGGCATTTTACTGTCGCGACAGTGATATTTTTTCGAGGTGGGATATAAAACTTTCTCGATAGTTATAGTTTAGTATGACTAACGGGCTTTTTGAACTGAATATCGGGGTAGCTTCATTTAAATAAAGAGTTTAGATCTGACTAGACTACCAAGCAATAGCGATATATCTTAAAAATACATAAAAGTAATTTTAAAATTTCGGGCTGAATGTAATAAATGTCATGTCATTGTATCATGGCATTATTTGCTGTCGCGATAGTGACATTTTTTTCGGGCTGGGATAGTAAACTCTCACGATAGTGATAGTTTAGTGTTGCCATCGCGTTTTTTTCGGGCTGAGTATCGGGCTAGCTTCATATACATAAACATTCTACCAGTCTGACCTCAAGTTGATTTTAATTCAAAACTTGCAGAAATAAAGAATGAAACACACCAAGCAGCAGCAGCAGCAGCAAGCACCAAATTTAAATATTGGCTTATTCGCTTATGTAATGATACAAAATCATAGTTTGAGTGTAAATATAAGTATTTTCAATAAAAGAAATCAAATATTTTGTAATTTTAATAGAACCTTAGATGCAACTTCATTCAACATATTTTTTTTAAATTTAAATTTTTCTATTAAAATTACAAAATATATGATTTCTTTTATTGGATATATGTATAGATATTTGTATATATTTTGTTGTGTATTCGTACGCTGAATTAGTACGATAGTAATATTTAACCTTTTTTTATATATATTTTTTTTATATATATATATATTAGTATATTTACACTCAACTATGAGTTTGTATCACTACATAAGCGAATAAGCCAATATTTAAATTTGGTGCTCGCTGCTGCTGCTACTGCTGCTTGGTGTGTTTCATCCTTAAATCGTGAAATGCAATTGGGTAAATCGTTTGCTACGACATAAAATCGATTTTAGAACACTTTTTGATCACTAAACTCCAATTACAGACCCCACCCTTTTCTATTCTGACATACGCAATAATTTGACTAATACGTCGGGAAATTAAATGTATTTCAATATACCTTGAATTTTTACTCAGCCGATGACTAATCGCTTACCTGCGCGATCCATACTCTAATTTTTATTGCTTATTTTTTGTCCCTCCATCTTTTATTTTTTTTAATTAGTCGGGTAAATTGTTTAATATGGTAAAAATCGGATTTAGAACAGATTTTTCGATCAGTTTGCCATAGAGTTTTTGAAAAATAAATGAATTTACCGAAAAATTTACTTAAAATTGACTTTTACTCGACTATTGGCTCGCAGCCTATATAACAAAATTTTTATTTTTACAAATCAGTAGATACTCCTGATGATGACCTAACAAGTCGAAATCGATCGAGTGATTTTTTAAACTTTTTGAAAATATTCAAAATAATTTTGTGAAATAAAAAACAAGTGGTTAATAAAAGTGTGTTTATTAAGTATAAGTGTGTTTCGCCAAGTGCCTACGGCAAATAGTATAAAAAGTACTTTTTGATCAGTTTGCCATAGCTTTTGACAAATAATGTTGATTTCGATTGAACGAAAAATGTTACGCTGAGAGTAAAAATGGTACCCCAACTGCTGTCAAAATGTTCGATTGAAAAAAAAAAAAAAATACCACAAAATATTTGGCTACGCCCAGAGTAATTTTCTCTACTCCAGGTTTTTTGATCGAGTAGCTCATTTTTTGTTGTTGTCATTTGCAATTTATTTCTATACTTGTCAACAACAGTAACAAGCAATAAACAAATTTATTGCTTTGACATTTAAAAACATTGTAGTTCATTTCATTTCCATTGATACAAAATGAGGGTACTATTCTTAGAGTAGGATAATATCAATCGAAATCAACATAGCATTGCAAGCAGACGAACATAAATAGTATTTGACTAGAGTCAAAAGGTAGAGAATTCGGAGCTATAAACTATAAAGCTCTTTGTGGTACGCTCGAGGCCAGACAAATCTTATTTTTATTTGCCGATTTTATTCCATTGTTTTACAGAAAATAGAAATACCAAGCCATAAACTTCTAAATAATTCGTTAGGTTTAAGGCTAAACTAGCCAGTTCTTAGGAAATTCAACTCGCTTACTCGCTCAAAGTCAATGAATTGATCCTGTAGTTTTGATGATCACTAACTGTGATGAAAATGGTTATAATCGAGTACAACTTAAGCTCTAACGAACTGGTACACCCTTACTAACAATTTTTTAAGGATGTTTGAAACAGTGAAGTAATCCGGTAAAATTGTTTTTGATTCTCTATTTAAAAAGTCTACTATCTGAAATGTCCGTATGTTCGAAATTCTTCCTGTGATTGGCCCAATTATTCCAGTGTGAGGTGTACGTATTTTTAACAAATTTTATCTGGTAACCCTCATAACGAATAAATCCTAAAACGAAATCTGAAAGTCATACCTCATCGGGCATTTGGGTTTCTTTGGCTAAAGTTACATAAATCTACCGATATCAACCGATAACTCAAATATTCGATATACTTATTGAAAAATCCATGAACAGATTTAACGGCTTTTACTAGATTTCCAAATCAAAATTTGTGATTCAAAACGACCACCACTTTACTTGGTTCATTGTCGAATCGTCAGCTGTAGGAAGAAAGAACATTTTAGTAAAAGTAAAATGAAAGTGGAAAATCGGATCAACTCTTGTTCATTATTATTGGTAATTACTCGAGCTATTGGATCGACGAATCTGAAGTGACATGCCACATTTCCTGTTGTTGCATTTAATTTCAAGGCATTGCTTACCAAAGAAGTATCGAGATTATGCAATTCTAAACAAAGATGGAAAATAAAAATAAATTAAGAACGTTTTGTATGTCTCAGGAATTGGTGGAACTTCATTTCTATGATGATTTGTTCAACTGGTAAGATGCTTCAAATTGTTATAGGGTTTGTTGCCAAAAATGTAAAAAATGATAATCAGCCGTCGATGGTACTGGATTTTTTTGACAGTGATGTATGCAGCCCAATGTAAACAGCCACAAATACAGGTAAGTGATTAAATGCTTTGACGTTTATTGATGACTTCTCACGATATACAACTGAAAGAAAATACTGGAGCATTCCGGCGAATTAAAGAATTTCAACAGTATATTCAAAATAAATTTGAGAAGAATATTAAACGTATTCGAATCGTGGCGGAGAGATATTTAGTTTGTGCAATAAGGGTAAGAGCGGAAGAGGTCAGTAAATCGCTTCTAGAGCCATCAAAACGGTTAAATCATTATTCTATGAGCAAACACCCAATACGTAAGCATTGTACAAAAATATCAGGTTCCAACAAAATTACTATTAAACCTAACAAATGTCAATCCAGGATACGAACCATCCCCTTTATTGTATTTTTATTTTCCAGCTTCACCTTCAGTGGAGAAAAATAATCGATTTTCATCTTAATTTTCTCTTTAAATTAGGGAGGATAAACATTTTGACATTGCAAAGCACAGCTGTGGGTGTAGTATTTTCTTTGTTTTTACCAAAGCATAGTGCGTATCTTCCTTCATACATGCTAGATTTAAAATGAATATTAACAAGTTTATTTTGGTGCTCGTTGCATTTCTGTGGCATAGAGCTGCAGGTAATTGTTTAAATGTTGTTTAGATTTTATAAAATTATTATTGTGATGCTTATCACGTGGAAAACGTTCTATATTATACCTAGATTTTATTTGCTCTAATAGAAAAAAAAAATATTTTTTGATAACGCGCCAAAAAAAAATTATTTAGATTTACCAAATTAATTTAATAAATCTAATCTCTAATTTCTAAATTTTAAGGATTAAAGTACTATGAAGCAAATCCGGACGCGAAACGATTATATGATGACCTGTTAAGTAATTATAACCGCCTCATCCGACCAGTTGGAAATTATACGGAAACGCTTACCGTATGGCTCGGCTTGAAATTATCTCAATTAATTGAAGTGAATTTAAAAAATCAGGTGATGACCACAAACTTGTGGGTAAAACAAAAATGGTTTGACTATAAATTGCGCTGGGATCCTGAAGAGTATGGTGGGGTTGAAATGCTGTACGTACCATCCGAACATATTTGGTTGCCTGATATCGTGTTATACAATAATTGGGATGGCAATTATGAAGTAACCTTAATGACTAAAGCAACATTGAAATACACAGGTGAAGTGTTTTGGGAACCGCCTGCTATTTATAAATCAACTTGTGAAATTAATGTTGAGTATTTTCCATTTGATGAACAAACTTGTTTTATGAAATTCGGTTCGTGGACTTATAATGGGGTACAAATTGATTTAAAGCATTTAGACCAGGTGGTCGGAAGTAATCTCGTTATGATTGCTATTGATTTAAGCGAATTTTATGTATCGGTTGAATGGGATATTCTGGAAGTGCCAGCTAGCCGAAACGAAGAATACTATCCGTGTTGTACAGAGCCATTTTCAGATATTACATTTAAAATGACAATGAGACGGAAAACACTTTTTTATACGGTAAATTTGATCATTCCGATCATTGCGTTAACATTTCTAACCGTTTTGGTATTTTATCTGCCAAGTGATTCTGGTGAAAAGGTATATAATTCAGAACATTAATTTATTGCAAATTATTTATTTATATTTTACGTTTAGGTTACACTCTGTATATCTATACTTGTTTCGCTCACTGTGTTCTTTTTGCTGTTGGCCGAAATTATTCCTCCGACATCGCTCGCCGTTCCTCTGCTTGGAAAATATTTACTATTTACCATGATCCTTGTTTCATTATCGGTCTGGACAACGGTTTGTGTTTTAAATATCCATTTTCGGTAAGACTTTTTAAATAACTACTTGCCTGTTGCATATAAAAGTACATAGCTCTTTTTTGTATCTTTTTAGCTCACCATCAACTCATAAAATGTCACCGATTATGAAACGGCTATTTTTACATCTCATGCCAAAATTACTAATGATGAGGCGAACACATTACACGTTGCCTGACTATGATGATTCAATTCCCTGCAATGGATATACAAATGAATTTGATGTTCGCGATAGTATTAGTGATTTTCCTGGAGATTATAAAGATAATCCGGATGGTTGCTATGATAATATGGGATCAAACATACCTCATTCATCAGAATCGGAACATACGTACCCAAGACAATTAACACCAGAAGTGCTACATGCTTTAAGGAGTGTACGATTTATTGCTCAACACATTAAGGATGCTGATAAGAATAACGAGGTTAGTACGATTTTGGTTACTATTTATATCAAGGTGCAGCCCTTTAAAAAGAAATGCATATCGTATTTAAAACAAAATTTTCTCGTACTACTACGACATAATAAATGCTCGCTGGCTTATGCAGCTGGTATAATCAGTGGGATTATGTGCGGGTCCCCAAAAATGGTTAAGGTGTTACTTCATGGGATCTAGGACAGATTTTCGTTTACCCCATGTCATTGCGTGAATTAACTAAGAAGATTGTGCAACCTTAGAATAAATAAACTTTGGCAAACATTTCTAAAAACTCTGCTGGAGTCAGATTATTCTTAGTATATGGACATCTATAACAATTTGAAGGATTTATCTCAAAAACTGTAAAATAATTGGATCAATCAAATGCAATTCGACATTATAGTAGATCCTAAGCGCATCAGGTAGTTCAATAATTCTAAGCAGACATCTGATGAATATCCTGCCATCTTAAAGTATAATAGTTATTGTTCTACTGATCCAAGAGCTATTGCCAACCAGTTAGCTAAATTCTACTACTTGAGCTCCGAATGCTCCGCGAAACTAATCAAAACTTTTTTGTTGACTTGAACATATATTGTAAAGTATATATAGTATATATACGCTACTAAGTGGACCAAAAAAAATTTGACTCTACCCTTATTGAATGTAAAAAAGTTCAGTGCACAATTTTTTTCACTACTATATTCTACCCTTTTCCATACAAATCAAGGATAAAAAAACGGTCGACATTTTTCCATAAGAAAATCGGGTTATGTCCCTTCTGTTTGTATTCTATATTAGGTGACTTGAACATTAGTAAATTGTCTTTGGAAAAACTTCATTACACTACTTAAGCGGTGATCTTTGTCATCTTTGGCCTGTTAGTTAGCCAAAAGTTGCCAGTTGAAAATGAAAAGGAAATATTGATAATGCAGATATTGTCTCGGCAACTTCAGCCTAAAGGCTGCTGGCCAATAGTCGGGTAAAAGTCAATTTTAAGTAAATTTTTCGGTAAATTCATTTATTTTTCAAAAACGCTATGGCAAACTGATCGAAAAAATCTGTTCTAAATCCGATTTTTACCATAGTAAACGATTTACCTGACTATTGGCCTGTAGCCATTGTAGGCTAATTCATGTTGTCGGTCGGTTATCGTCCTTGAAAGAGGTAATTGCTTGTATTTGTTTATTTTATCTGGATCTAAGCACCCACTACTTCAACAATGCACTACTTTATCATTTCAACGTCACTGAAAGGTTTACCATATTTTCCGAGTATATAACGTTTCTTTGTATGTTACATCAGTTGCTTCATTTGCTTACTTAACTAAATACAATACAACAAAAATATTCTGAATGATATTCGGATAAACACAGTCGCTTAACTAAAACCGCTGAATATATTTGTTAATTCAGATTATGATTCCAGCTAATATTCAAAAAGTTTGAAAAATAATGCAAATTATAAAAAATTCGCATAGGCCGTATTGAAAACAACAAAAGGCCGCAGGTTCCCCATCCCTGTGCTAGAACATTATTGAATATTATTACAAATCGTAAGTAATTTCTCGTCTTGTTTAGAAAAATGCGATTTCAAAATAACAAAAATCACTTTTATATTTCTATTGCCAACAATTAAAAATAAAAGTATTTACTAAAACTACCCTGGTGGTGACCATTAAAACTAAAGGTAGAATGAAATTATTCTATATCAGCAGAAAAGTTAGTTAAAAACTATTCCAATTTGGAATTACTATATGGGATTGTTGTAAATTTACCAAAGAAAGACGACACATAAATAAGTTGAATTTGTTATTTTTCCGTTTGTTTCTTTCTGTACAAATGTAAAATTATTAATTTGTTCGAGCGCGTATTGAAAAAATATATTGAGTAAGGAAATATGTATATTGAGCAAAAATACCAACACTGGGTTTGAGTATTAGCTAAGCATTTCTATAAAGAGCCGCTATAAATATTTTTCCATTTGTAACGACATCCAGAATTTGATTTAACAATGAATTTTCCTTTGGTTTAGCTTTCTAATTGTAATTTGTTTATAGTTAAATATAATAAAAAGGACAATCAATTATGTCCTTTCATATCAACAATCGATTCGGTCCTTTCATATCAAATTAGAGTGTAACAAAGAAAATAGTAATAAAAGACCCTACCAAAGCTCATCATCAAACTCGTAATATGAATGTAAAAAAAGGAAAGAAAACACAAAACAACCTTTTCTTACACTATTTTCTGTGGCACACAAATTTTGATCTATTTTTGAGCTTTTTCTGATTCGAAATGGATTTGTTTACATTTTTTGTCTTTATTTTTTGAAAATGGATCAAAAAAAATCAAAAAAATTTGTTGGATTTTTTTTGATCCATTTTCAAAAAGAAAAAGACAAAAAATGTAAACAAATCCAATTTGAATCAAAAAAAGGTCAAAAATAGATCAAAATTTGTGTGCCACAGAAAATAGTGTTAGTATTCTACTTTGCTTTTCATACTCATTTAATTTTTTGGTGCTGTACCAAAAGAAACCAATTTTAATTAATTTTTCTTTTTATCCTGTAATCATTAATGTAATAATTTTGTTTTTTTTTTCAATTTCAGATTGTTGAAGATTGGAAGTTTGTATCAATGGTATTAGATCGTTTCTTTTTATGGGTTTTCACGTTGTCATGCATTGGTGGTACATTTTGCATTATATGCCAGAGTCCTTCACTTTATGATACACGAACGGCGATCGATAAAATTATGAGGAGCTAGGTGGTGCCATTACGGACAAATAATTTCTTACCACCCGACATTGTTCGCATGTCATTGGATTAAACGATTAATAACCGATAAATCGACATTTTCATTGTTAGTTTAAGAAGACGAAAAAAATAAAAAATAAAATAAAATTGTTTATAATGAGAAATTTGCAATGCAAGTTTATTGGATTTTCACATTATACACAATTTACTCAGGTTCAATATAAGGTACAAATAAATTAAGAGATAATTAATAATATTGGATAAATATAACATAATTTTTTAACTAATTTCAAAATATTCTTACACCATATATCATATATAGATGGCAAAAATCGATGATGTTGAAGCTTTTTGTAAACCGTTTATTTATAATTTGTTTTTATCTCATTTAGTTAAAGAAGTAAAAGAAACACAAACAACCGTTTCACACGGGATGTCAACGAAGCACTGCTTCACGCTTTAAATTAAGTCGTAATAGATTTTTTATTGCTATTGGCCCATGCCACACGTAAAAAAAAATGCGGCATTTTTCTTCGTTTCTTTCCCCGTTTACCTATGATACAAGTTTTAATTGCGACTTAAACAAATTTTCTGTTCAACCACACAACTCAAACATAAATGAAATAAAAAATATTTCAAGGACATTTTTGACTCATTTTAGTTAAAATTTTATTTAAGAGAGAGCAGAACAAAACATTGGTAGAAAAAAAATGCCAAAATACAAAAAAAGCTCGTGTGGCATGGGTAATTTAAAACCTTATTTTATATTTAAGGCTAATATCTGCACAATAAGATAAATAATTCCACAAAAAATTAGTTTGTCGATTATCGTAAAACTTTAACGCAGATAGCTTCATGTTGAATTAATATTTTTATAATTTCATGCCAACATATTTGTTAGTTTGTTTAACAACAAATAAAATTAATTGATGAAACGTCAAAAATTTAGTTTAGTTTTATCGTACCTGCAGTTAAAAAAGCAGTGAAACTGTGTAGAGCTAAACAGAGACATCTATAATTTAGTACGAAACATACCAATTTCACTAGCTAAACTGCGTACCACAAAATAAAATTTACCGCGTACCGCTTGTGTCATTTTGTATGTAAAATTGAATTGGTAAAGCAGCTTCAACATAAATAGAAATAAAATAAAGAAAATTTTAGGCTATTTTTGAGATGTAGATTTTAGTTTAAATTTTATTTTCGAGAAATGCAGTGTGGAACTATTGACAATCATAGAACTATATACTATAGAATGAACGTAAAGTTTATTCCCAAATAAAATTTGCCGTTTCATGTATCATAAGCCAGAGCAGGATAGTTATATAAAATGCATATGGCGGTCTCAAATCTCAAATAAAAAACCAACCGAACTACTTTTTGTTTTTGTATAAAGTGACGCGTTCAACTTTGTGCTCTTAAAAATCTTGAAATTATTAATTAAAATGATTAAATATGTTAATAAAATGGTCAGTGGATAGTGTAGTAGTGCATCATTTGTCATGAAACTATGTCAAGCGGCACCCCTTGCACACCCAATTCCCGACTGCTGTACCACTGGTAAGCGAGACGCAGCAACGTTACATTGCTTACGATAGAGGGCTACTCGCATCTTACTCGGGCATTAAGCACTTCCCGGCATCTCCTCGAAAGTCGTGAGTTTACATTGTTCACCGACCGCAAGCAAATAGTTTTGATCGGTCAATTTGCAACAGATATCAAGCACATCTCCGGCGTTAACAACGTTGTTACAGATACCTTATCACGTATAGATCAGATTTCTGTTCCTGAAAGCATTGACTATACAATAATCATCGATGCAGAAACCAATGATGCAGAATTGCGAGAACTCTTACATAATCTCAAGCAAGTTCCAATAACGTTTAACGCCAATAAACATATTTATTGCGATATTTCGAATGGTACACCTCGACCATTCGTTCCGTTAAACTTCCGAAAACAAGTTTTTGAACCACCTGTACCTATCGTTTACTAAGGTTAAAACCGGTTTTAGAACAAATTTTTCGATCAGTTTGCCATAGAGTTTTTGAAAAATTTACCGAAAAGTTTACTTGACTTTTACCCGACTTGGCCTGCAACGAATATATCTTATACAAATATCAGGTTCCAAGAAAATTTCTTCTAAACCTAACAAATGTCAATCCAGGATACGAACCATCTCCTCTTTTGTACTGTTATTTTCCAGCTTCACCTTCAGTGGAGAAAAATAATCGATTTTCATCTAAATTGCCTCTTTAAATTAGGGAGGATAAACATTTTGACATTGCAAAGCACAGCTGTGGGTGCAGTATTTTCTTTGTTTTTACCAAAGCATAGTGCGTATCTTCCTTCATACATGCTAGATTTAAAATGAATATTAATAAGTTCATTTTGGTGCTCATTGCATTTCTGTGGCATAGAGCTGCAGGTAATTGTTTAAATGTTATTTAGATTTTATAAAATTATTATTGTGATGCTTATCACGTGGAAAACGTTCTTTATTATACCTAGATTTTATTTGCTCTAATAGAAAAAAAAGTATTTTTTGATATCGAGCCAAAAAAAAAAATTATCTAGATTTACCAAATTAATTTAATAAATCTAATCTCTAGTTTCTAAATTTCTTGTATTTTAAGGATTAAAGTACTATGAAGCGAATCCGGATGCGAAACGATTATATGATGATCTTTTAAGTAATTATAACCGTCTCATCCGACCAGTTGGAAATTATACGGAAACGCTTACCGTATGGCTCGGCTTGAAATTATCTCAATTAATTGAAGTGAATTTAAAAAATCAGGTGGTGACCACAAATTTATGGGTAAAACAAAAATGGTTTGACTATAAATTGCGCTGGGATCCTGAAGAGTATGGTGGGGTTGAAATGCTCTACGTACCATCCGAACATATTTGGTTGCCTGACATCGTGTTATACAATAATTGGGATGGCAATTATGAAGTAACTTTAATGACTAAAGCAACATTGAAATACACAGGTGAAGTGTTTTGGGAACCACCTGCTATTTATAAATCAACTTGTGAAATGAATGTTGAATATTTTCCGTTTGATGAACAAACCTGTTTTATGAAATTCGGTTCGTGGACATATAATGGGGTACAAATTGATTTAAAGCATTTAGACCAGGTGGCCGGGAGTAATCTTGTTATGACTGGGATTGATTTAACCGAATTTTATATGTCGGTTGAATGGGATATTCTGGAAGTGCCAGCTAGCCGAAACGAAGAATACTATCCGTGTTGTACAGAGCCATTTTCAGATATTACCTTTAAAATGACAATGAGACGGAAAACCCTTTTTTATACGGTAAATTTGATCATCCCGATCATTGCGTTAACATTTTTAACCGTTTTGGTATTTTATCTGCCAAACGATTCTGGTGAAAAGGTATATAATTCAGAACATTAATTTATTGCAAATTATTTATTTATATTTTACGTTTAGGTTACACTCTGTATATCTATACTTCTGTCGCTCACTGTGTTCTTTTTGCTGTTGGCCGAAATTATTCCTCCGACATCGCTCGCCGTTCCACTGCTTGGAAAATATTTACTATTTACCATGATCCTTGTTTCATTATCGGTCTGGACAACGGTTTGTGTTTTAAATATTCATTTTCGGTAAGACTTTTTAAATAACTACTTGCCTGTTGCATATAAAAGTACATTGCTCTTCTTTGTATCTTTTTAGCTCACCATCAACTCATAAAATGTCACCGATTATGAAACGGCTATTTTTACATCTCATGCCAAAATTACTAATGATGAGGCGAACACATTACACGTTGCCAGACTATGATGATTCAATTCCCTGCAATGGATATACAAATGAATTTGAAGTTCGCGATAGTATTAGTGATTTTCCTGGAGATTATAAAGATAATCCGGATGGTTGCTATGATAATATGGGATCAAACATACCTCATTCATCAGAATCGGAACATACGTATCCAAGGCAATTAACACCAGAAGTGATACATGCTTTAAGGAGTGTACGATTTATTGCTCAACACATTAAGGATGCTGATAAGGATAACGAGGTTAGTACGATTTTGATTATTATTTATATCAAGGTGCAGCCCTTAAAATGGAATGCATATCGTATTTAAAACAAAATTCTTTCGTACGCATATTTTGGGTGCTATAATTTAACAGCTAGATGCAGCTGGCATAATAAATATTCGCTGGCTTATGCAGCTGGTATAATCAGTGGGATTATTGATGTATTTCCTTCATGGTATTTATGACAGATTTTTGTTTAACGTTAATTAACTAAGAAGATTGTGCAACCTTAGAAATAAACTTTGGCAAACATTTCTAAAAACTCTGTTGGAGTCAGATTTTTCTTAATATATGGACATCTATAACAATGTTAAGGATTTATCTCAAGAACTGTAAAATAATTGCATCAATCAAATGCAATTCGACATTATCTTAGATCCTAAGCGCATCTGGTAGTTCAATAATTCTAAGCAGATATCTGATGGATATCCTGCCACCTTAAAGTATAATAGTTATTGTTCTAATGATCCAAGAGCTATTGCCAACCAGTTAGCTAAATTCTACTACTTGAGCTCCGAATGCTCCGCGAAACTAATCAAAACATTTTTGTTGACTTGAACATATATTATTAAGTATATATAGTATATATACGCTACTAAGTGAACCAAAAAAAAATTTGACTCTACCCTTATTGAATGTAAAAAAGTTCAGTGCACAATTTTTTTCACTACTATATTCTACCTTTTTCCATACAAATCAAGGATAAAAAAAATGGCATTAGTAAATTGTCTTTGGAAAAACTTCATTACACTACTTAAGCGGTGATCTTTGTCATCTTTGGCCTGTTAGTTAGCCGAAAGTTGCCAGTCGAAAATGAAAAGGAAATATTGATCATGCAGGTATTGTCTCGGCAACTTCAGCCTAAAGTTAGGAAAATTATATATTAAATTGAAATATCCCAGCCGAAAGTAACTAATCTTCAAAATCAGACCGTATTAAAATTAGCGGACAGTTCCCAGTAAAAAAAAAGTTGTGTCGACAATGCAGATTGTGTCTTTACTACACAAGCCACAAAATCAGCATTTTTTAGTTTTTTATTTTATTTTTCATACTCATTTAACTTTGATATCGAATCCCGATAGGGGCAGGATGCAAAAGTGAAATTTCATCAACAGATTTCGATCTGTGGTGAAATGTAACACATCTATGACCCCCTGTCGGTGTGCAAAACTCATGGGCCGACCCATCTTCCATGCCGGTATAGGCTGGCATGGAGCTTGCAATGTGCAGATGGTCTTAAATCGGTCCTATAGCCGTACGTCCTCGAGTTGGCCGCAAGGCGTAAAGTAAGGACGTTAAAAGCATAACCGCGGAAGAGCAGGGTGAGCCTTGAGCCCCAAAACAGATCGCATAGTTAACAATAAAAAAAAAAAAAAAAAAAAAAAACTTTGATATCGTTACGGTGACACCTAGATTAGAATAGAATAAGTTGTTCAATAATTGTTCAATTGTATTTGTGACCTCGTTTGCCTTATTTTTGACCACAGCACTGAATTCCCGTAGGTTGTTGGCCCTATGCATTAAATGAGTCGCCTGCTGAGAAAATTTATTGATATTGTGTTTAGCTGTTCCTATAGCAATTATTTGAACGTCAGAATCTCTGAGCACGCAGCCGGATTCAATTTCCACTATATCGGAACCTACGATAGTGTAAGATTGGATTCTAGACCCACATATGACATCGATTGTGATTTCGTTGGGTATCACATATATCCACTGATTGGCAGCGTGAAGTTTGATCCAATGATTACTAGCTTTGGTTGACCTAGTGCCGCATATGGTGTCCAATTCGTTCTTTCGTTGTAATATTGCTACCTCACATGACGTTTGATTTGAAGGAGTGTTGATAATTTGTGATACTTCGCATAAGAGATGTACAGGTTTAAATACTTGACATTTATGTACGTCTTCTCTGGTTAATAATGCGAAGTGTTCACGCCGATTGTCCATTGCGATATAGTCAGTGGAGCTAATGATTTGTGACTGAGTGCTTGATGATGGATGATGTTGGGAATTGGGACTACAGCTATTAGTGTATAGTCCCACACGAACGACAGTGGTAAAATGATTTCAATTATTACATTTTTTTCAATTACTCGGCTGCGGATTTGCATGCTTTCATACACATGGTGGAGGTTGTGAATGTCGTGTCCTGGTAGAGTAATGGTTACCGGCACGTGTTGTCGAATGAATTGTAACTCTTCTTCCAACTGACTTGGGGTGAGTATGGAGGGATGCAGGACATCTTGATGAGCATGATAAATCACGTTGAGTAAGCCTTGTTGCGTGTCCTGGAGGCTCTTTAGAACTAGCATCATTTCAAAAATGGTCATTAGCGTTGATCGCACTCTGTCTTCATACGTTCTATATTCGTTTAACTGCAACATTTCCTGCCGCAAACGATGTTGGTCTTTAATTAAGTTGTTTATATATGCCGTGGTGAGGTTCGTGTTATGTTTTACCAAATTGATGGTATTATCCACAATAGTTGTTGGAGTCAAGAGATATTTTTCGTCACTGTTAATTTGTTCAAAATAAGATTCATATTTGTCAGGTTCTCGCTGGGTGAGTACTCCAAATAGGTCCCCTAGTACAAGCAAGGCCCACTGAGTCACCGAGCCCTCGCTTCATCCGTTTACGATCCTTATTACCTTCAAATAACAGCTCGTTGTCTGCTATCAAATAATTATATTGAAATAAGAGTTGCTGAAGTATGATGTCGCATTTTAAACCGGACAGCTCCCTACAAACTGATTGTAACTCTGTGTGGGCTCTTTTAAAGTTTTCAATTTCCTCCCAGTAGGAAGATAAATTGTATTGAACAACTAATGTCCATTTTGTCGCCACAATCTCCAACTTGCCCAATTCCTCGAAATGTATCCCAATAGAATGATTGAACGGACTTATTTCGATGTTGCTACTCACGAGACCGAATAGGCAGTACACTGAAAGGATGGCTTGTTTCCTTGAGCGTTGCAATGGCCTTCATAGGTAACATCTCACTTAAATCGTCGTTGATAGGAAGTTTGCACAGCTTTGTTATTGGTCGTTTGTAGGTCACGTCTTTACACTTTACTGTTACGATTCGTACCAAGTCATCTTTTCCGGCGTGAGTGTCTGTGATCCGTCCCAATTTCCAGCGAGTTGTGGGTAGTTGATCATCCTTTACCAATACTAGATCGTTTATAGCCAAATTTGGCTGGAAGGTTTTCCACTTGCTCCGTTGTTGAAGTTGGTGAATGTATTCAGAAGACCATCGCTTCCAAAAGTCTTGCGCTATTTTTTTGACCATGTGCCATCTCGTTCTTTATCCTATGTTGCTGGTAGTCGCTTCCGGCATCGCCTTAAGAGCATCTCCAATGAGAAAGTGTCCTGGTGTTAGCGCTGTTGTATCTGTCGTGTCGTTGGTTAATGCGATCAACGGCCGAGAGTTGAGAACCGCTTCGATTTGAGTGGTGAGAGTGGTTAATTCTTCGAATGTTAGAGTTGAATCCCCTATTACTCTCTTAAGATGAAATTTCACGGATTTTATTCCTGCTTCCCAGATTCCGCCAAAATGTGGGGTGTGAGGTGGTATGAAATGCCATGTCGTTTCATCACCGGCTAACATGGCTGCTACGTCGTCAGGTAATGTGGTCATCGCTGAACTGTACGTCTTCTTCATTACGGAATTTGCACCCACAAAATAGGTTCCGTTGTCAGAGAATATATCCGTACAAAGCCCTCGTCGAGAAACGAATCTTTTGTAGGCCGCTATGAATGCCTCTGTTGTTAGGCTGCTCACTATCTCAATGTGTATGGCCTTGGTTATCATGCATACGAATAGGGCAATATATCCTTTATAGGATTTGTTACCCCGACCCTTGGTGGTTCTTAGCTGGATGGGTCCTGCGTAGTCGTTTCCCGTTTTAGAAAACGGTCTTCCCGGGCTCACTTGCTGATGGTAGACTACCCATTAGTTGCTCCATGTGTTTTTGTTTGTAGCGAAAGCAGGTTATGCATTTTTGTATCACTTATTTTACAGCTCGTCTCCCATCGATGATCCAATACTTCTGCCTCAGCATTGCAAGGGTAAGCTGTGCGCCACCATGTAGTGTGTTTTGATGGGCTTCCTCGATTATCCGTTGAGTAATTATGTTGTTTTTGCTTAGAATTGCAGGCTGTTTGCTGGCGGTTGTCAGATTGGAGTTTTGGAGACGTCCCATCACATGGAGTAAGCCTTCGCCGTCTAAGAAGGGGTTTAATGAACCTAGCTTACTGTCCCTTTCTAGCCTTCTGTCCTTGTTCATGCAGGCGATTTCTGGCCCGAAATCTTGGTCTTGGGTTATTTTTATAATTGTTGTTTCTGCTGCCTTAAGTTCATTACCGGTTAGTCAACCCTTGTTACGATTTTCTTGTTGGCAATTATTTATGAATCGTAGACAATATGCGACCGTGCGCTTGATTTTGCTGTATGTGGACAGCCTGTTAAATAACTCTGCAAGTATGTGTGACCCTTTTATTACCGTCGCCAGCACTCTCTTTTCTTCCAGCTTTGCTTGTAAATGTGACGGTGGGTCCGGAACGAGTTGTTCAGTATTCCATAGTTACTATTCCAGGAACTACTATGGAACTATTCCATAGTTGTTAGGAAGCTTGGTCCATGCCACCATAAGTTGTTGTCAATGAGCTGCTTGTATAGTATTCCCAACGTTTTAATGGTGTCATTTAATTTTATTTGAATATTTCCGTTGGCCTGTTGCTCTCTAGGAAGGCTTTGCAATATTTTGGGAGAGTTGGATGCCCATTTTCTCAAATTGAATCCACCTTGCGCTGTGAGGGCTCGCAGATCTTGCAGCACCAGTAGAGCCTCGTCAATGCTGTCTGCGCCAATAAGTAAATCGTCCATATAGAAGTCGGTAATCATTATTTTAGCTGCTTTTGGGTGAGTATTGGATCCTTCCTTGGCCACTTGAATCAATGTTCTTACCGCTAGGAAGCTGGCAGCGGTAGTTCCGTATGTTATTGTTTTTAGCCTATATGCTTTTATCGGCTCGGAAGAGTCCTGTCTCCATAATACTCGGTGATAGTCCCGGTCGTTTGTGTTGAGCCAGATTTGACGGAACATTTTCTCGATGTCGGCTGTCATGACAATCTTGTGCTTCCTCCACCTTAGTAGTATGTCGGCCAAGTCTTCTTGTAGTTTGGGCCCGGTCATCATGATGTCGTTTAACGAGACCCCAGTTGTTGTTTTTGATGATGCATCAAACACTACTCGAAGCTTGGTCGTTGAACTGCCTCGTTTGATAATGCCATGATGAGGTATGTAATACATATTATCGCCGCGCTCAACTTCTGGCTTTTCTTGTATCAACTCCATGTGTCTCAAATCTATATATTCTTGCATGAATTGTTTATATAATTGTTCGTAGTCCGAATCTTTGACAAATCTTCTTTCGATTTGGAGAAGTCTGGCTACTGCTCTTTTTCTAGATTCGCCAAGTTTGACGTGATCGTCCTTAAATGGAATTATTAGGTACTAGGAATCGTCCATCTGTGTCTCGACTCAATGTTGATTGAAATGCCTCCTCAACTTGATTTTCTTTCGCTATATGGCTCCTTTCTTCAGGAATGCTATCAACCTCTATAAATAATTTTAGTTGTTCCTCGATTGACTTGGTTGTCACCATGGTTGTTCTTGTTTTGGTGTTTACGTTACTCAGGCTGCCAATTACGACCCATCCGAACTCCGTGTTCTGGTTCTCGATGGTCACCTTTGATAATACCATTGGTTATTATCAATGGATAGTAATCTGCTCCAATTATGAAATCAATCGGCTGAGCTTGATCGTAGTGTGGGTCCGCTAAATTTATGTTATTAAGATGGGTCCATGCTCTAGTGTCAATATCAGTTTCAGGTAGTTGTTGGGTTAGCTTGTTAAATATTAAAGCTTCGATGTCTAAGCTAAAATCTCCATCGAATCTTGGCACAAGCTTAATGTTGATTGTATGCTTGCAGATTCCTGCTTCGCTACCGCCAATGCCTGAAATGTTAACATGTGTTTTTTTTCTTTTTGCTGTTTAGCAGATTGGCAGCTCTCGATGATATTAATGTAGCTTGGGACCCTGAATCAATTAACGCCCTCATTGTGGTGAGATGTCCAGTGTCTGTTGCTACTCTGACCATTGCTGTTGGTAGTAACTAGTAATACAGGCCCTTGTTGTTTAACTACTAAAGTTTGTGTGGTCCCCATGTTGGTTGATGCCTTGTTATTACCATGCAGAAGAGTGTGGTGATGTCCTTGGCACAAAATGCATCGTATTGCGGATCTGCATGGGTTACCCATTGGATGTCGCGTTAAACAACGTATGCAAGTAGCTGTTTCACAGATCAACTTGCTTCTGTCTAGTGTTGGCATTAGCTTGAACTGATTGCAGTCTTGCAGCTGATGCTTTCCTTGTCATCCCTTTACTATACACTGGCTGTCTACGGTTGTAGCGTGTACCCGTTTCAGTGGTACCATTGGTTGCGGCTGTGCGCTTACCACCTTGCCAAACCCCATATACCCTCTAGCGGTTGGAATCTCCTTTCTATGAAGCTGAAGAATTCATTGATGATGTTTCGTAGAGCCTAGTGGTTTCCGGGCCTAGTTTTTTTGCCTAGAATGAACACTTCAAACGGAGAGTGTAATTTTAACTTATTGATGTTGTGTAATATTTCAACTGTAGTGTCATGCAAATTACGAATTGCTGCCGCTGATGGTGCATGTATTGTTGGTAAAGTTAATAATGAGTTGAAATACTTATTTGCTAATAATCTGGGGTTGTTGTATCTTCTTTGCAGTATTTCCCAGGCCTTGTTGTAATTGTCACCAGTTGTTGAGAGGTGACTGATCCCTTTTGTAGATTTGCCTTCAAGTACGTCATTTTGATTGTGTCCGCTAGCTTATTGTTGTTGTGGATGAGCTCGGTGAAAATATCGTTGAATGAGCTCCAATGCTCATAATCGCCATAAAATGTTGGTAGCTCTATCTTGGGCAATTGTACCTTGACTTCTCCAGCCTGGTTCGAAGTCTCTTCTTTCCGGCTGCGCTGCCATCGCAATGTTGTTGAATTCACTCTATCCTTGAGCGCCCCATAGTAGTTATTTTGGAAGTAGGGAGCTGTTTGCTCTTGCTCTTCCATTTCTACTAAGAGCTTTATGTGCAAATCGTCAATTGTCCCCATTTCTTGGGATAATTGAGCCATTTTTAGCTTTATGAACTCCATTGGAATGTTGTTGTCGTTCAATGCTTCCTCAATCGATCCTAATTTTCTGTGCATCATCCTCATCAGGACATCTTGCTTCTTGAGCAGCTTCTGGTTGTTGTATGCCACCTCTTTACTAGAATTTTCAGACTGATGCTGGTAGTTGAAGTTTCACCTCCTCGGTCGTTGTTATTTGACTCCATGTTATTTGAACGTGTTGGCTGCCGGTTGTTGTGGTAGCTCGAATCTCAATGTAAAATTCCTTTACAAGATTAGATTTTGTTTGTTTATGTGAATATTTGGTTTACCACTGGTGAGTTCCAAATATTCACTGAGAATTATACTAACTGTTGTTTATGCGTTATAATTCAATTCTAATTTTATTACCTCAATAAACCGGGTTTTATACATAAAATATTGCTTACGCATGAAATTTATATACAATATAAAAAAAGAAAGAAAAATTAAAACTGTTGAATTTACTACAATATACAATATTCCACCCGTGTCGATACTGTGTCATCGACCGCTTGGAATATTGTATTATTGCGCATGTTGATATTGATTCAACAGTGCTGTACCAAAAGAAACTACTTTTAATTAATTTTCCTTTTATCATGTAATCATTAATGTAATAATTTTCGTTTTTTTTCAATTTCAGATTGTTGAAGATTGGAAGTTTGTATCAATGGTATTAGATCGTTTCTTTTTATGGGTTTTCACGTTGGCATGCATTGGTGGTACATTTTGCATTATATGCCAGAGTCCTTCACTTTATGATACACGGCGGCCGGCGATCGATAAAATCATGGGGTTCTAGGTGCCATTACGGAAAAATAATTTCTTACCACGTGACATTGTTCGAATGACATTGGATTAAACGATTAATAACCGATAAATCGACATTTTTATTGTAAGTAGAAGAAGAAGACGGGGGAAAAAATAAAATAAAATTATTTATATTGGGAAATATGCAAAGCAAGTTTCTTTAGATTTTCACATTATACACAATTTACTCAGGTTCAATATAAGGTACAAATAAATTAAGAGATAATAATATTGGATACACAATACATAATTTTTTAACTCATTTCAAAATATTCTTACACCATATTGGTACGATTCCACCTGAAAACAGAAAAATTTTACAAAATTTTTGCAGAAAATGTGACAAAGACAAGTACTGAAATTTACATTAGAGCAACTGAGATACAACATTTTTATTTTATGGGACAAAAAGTTGGGGAAATTTTGACATCAACAAAAACTAACCTATAAATTATTTAAAGAATATGAAAAATCTTTATTATTAATGTTTGACAATAATTTTATATCCTAAAAATTACTAAAAAAAATAATAATTTTTGCGATGAAAAAATAATATGATGTTTGATTAATTTTTATAATTTACGAAACTATCTAAAAGTTGTTTTGCTATAAATTATGTGAGGGGAAAACATAAAAAGTCATTCAGCAGGCGAAAAAAAATAAAAAGAGCGTGTTGTGTCAACGCACCAAGCGCAAAATGTTACTACACACCATAAAAATATCAAAAAAATAAAAGTTTGCTGGGAGTGGGGGAATTTTTTCTGTTTTGTTGCCATAAAAAATAGTTTGCTTGATATTTTTTATTTATAATTATGGCAACAAAACCAAAATTTTCAAAAAAAAAAAAAAAATATTGATGTGCCGGTCACACACAGAGAGAATCTATATTTTTATCTCGTTCTAGTTTTCTGCAAAATAAAACGCTGTGTAGTGGAATAGGCCCATATATCGTATATGGATGGCAAAAATCGATGATGTTGCAGCTTTTTGTAAACCGTTTATAATTTGTTTTTATCTCATTTAGTTAAAGAAGTAAAAGAAATACAAACAACCGTTCCACACGGGATGTCAACGAAGCACTGCTTCACGCTTCAAAATAAGCCGTAATAAATTTTTTATTGCTAATTTAAAACCTTACTTTATATTTAAGGCTAATATCTCCACAATATAGCAGACAAATTATTCCACAAAAAATTAGTTTGTCGATTTTCGTAAACCTTTAACGCAGATAGCTTCATGTTGATTTAATATTTTTATAACTTCATGCCAAAATATATTTTATTGTGAGTTTGTTTAACAACAAATAAAATTAATTGATGAAATGTCAAACATTTAGTTTACTTTTATCGTAACTGCAGATAAAAAAGCAGTGAAAATGTGTAGAGCTACACAGAGAAATCTATATTTTAATACGAAACATACCAATTTCACTAGCTAAACTGCGTACCACAAAATAAAATTTAGCAGCGAAATTTTTATTTTCGGATTCGCTTGTGTCATTTTGTATAGAAAATGACGGATTCGCTTGTGTCATTTTGTATGGAAAATTGAATCGGTAAAGCAGCTTCAACATAAATAGAAATAAAATAAAGAAAATTTAAGGCCATTTTTGAGATGTAGATTTTAGTTTAAATTTTATTTTCGAGAAATGCAGTGTGGAACAGACCATTGACAATCATATAACTATATACTATAGAATGAACGTAAAGTTTTTTCCCAAATAAAATTTGCCGTTTCAGGTATTATAAGCCAGAGCAGGATGGTTAAATAAAATGCATATGGCGGTCTCAAATCTCAAATAAAAAACCAACCGAACTACTTTTTGTTTTTGTACAAAGTGACGCGTTCAATTTTGTGCTCTTAAAAATCTTGAAATTATTAATTAAAATGATTAAATATGTTAATAAAATAGTTAGTGCATAGTGTAGTAGTGCATCATTTGGTAGTTAAAATTGAAAAGTTTTGTGAAGTGTCTTGTGAAATGGTGCCAAAACCCGCCTAGAAAATTACAGAAAGATATTTCTTACCATCGGTAAGTTTACCAATTGTTTATATAAAATAAAATATAAATTATGTTAAAAAGAAAGTTATTTGTGGTAAGAATATTCGGATTTTAATTTAAAAATCAGAAAAAACTAAGTAGAAAATTTTGGTTGTTGTTGTTGGGCTTTTTCCTTTTGTAAACATGTTGTATTACCAGTGCCGCATTTTTCTTATTATTACGTGCTGTTCTTTTCATAATTACTTTTTATTTTTGAATGTCATAATTATTAGTTTTACAAAAATTATATGAAAAACATATTTTGCTTTTTTTTAGGATAAGTTTAATGTGAGGAATTCGATGTACAAGACGAAAAATGTAAAATTGAGTAAAAATTCAATTATTTGCTCGTTATATCATAACTCTCTCAGTCATTCTCTTGTTGCTTCACGAGCCAACAACTAAATTTGACGGCAATGAAAATAATATTAAGTTAAATATTACCAAAAGAAAAAACTAATTAATTTTCTAGCCACATCCCGCAAACTACCCGGGATGTGAAATAGCTAAAGAGCTACAACGAATAAAAAATAAAACGCGAGAAAGTAATCAAGGAATACCAGAAAAAACTAACCAAACTTTCACCAAGGAGGAACCAAAACCTCATGCTAGTAAAATGGAAAACCAGAACTATAATCACAGGTGGTAATAACAATGCAATACAACACTGCTCCAAAAGATACTAGAAAGTATGGAACCTCTTAACATTCTTCAAGCTTGATAAGAGAAACGCCTTCAAGCTCTAAGCAACAGGTTAGATAAGCAAGATTCTCTAAATGAAATGAAACCCATGCTCTATTAAAATGATGCAAATAAAACATTAAGAATAGTAACCTGGAATGCAAATGGGCTAATGGAATATATTCTCCAGAATCAGAAATTTTCCTAAATATCGTAAAATAGATAATTATAGATAGATAGTAATAGATATATGCCTTTAGACGAAAACAACATATACCTAGAAAGCGGTGAAAACTAGTTTACTTTCGCTAACTAATAACGAAACCTGCTGGGAGAAATTCCAGAAACTAGTTGAGAATAATATTAATCTTCAGGTGCAAATTAAAAATCCGATACAGCTGAAGAACTAGAACAACTCACCAGCAGTATACAAGAAGGAGCGCGGAGTAGTACCCACTCAAGTTCAAAGCAAATCCATCGGAATGCTATTTATCCTCTGGAAGTCAATGAACTGGTTGCAGCAAAACGAAAAGTAAGAAAGGCCTGCAAAGAAGTCGAGCGCCCGAATACAAAACGGCTCTACATTTTTTTGAACGAATCCATTAATAAATACTTAAGTGGCCTTACTGGGGAAAAAGATACCGAGTACTCCCTTTGAAAAGCGACAAAAAGTTTAAAACGACCTAAACTACAAATTCCACCAGTTAAAAATGAAGATGGAACATGGGATATAAGTGCAAAGCAAAAATTTTTTCTTTTGTACCGTACGTACGGTTTTGTATCAAAAATCGGCGTTTCCTTACTTCCAATAATTTCAAAAATATTCATGAAACTACGATTTCGTGATAACATTATAAGTGAAGTCAGTCAGTTAGTTGCGATCAGCAAGAGTCAATCAGAAATTCAATCATGTTCGACGAATTAACCCCAAATACCAAACGTGCTATTACCATTGCAAATTCGGTTACAAAGCCGAAAAATGTATTAACGGATATACGTTCCGTGTAAAAACAATAATGGTAATATACAAAATTCAGGCATTGTGAAATAAAATTTTTAAAGGGTCATCAGACACTGGCAACAGTCAATGATGACACCACTTCCAGTCGCCTAATAATTTTCGATGCAACGAACAACGTTATATTCCTCGTCGATACTGGTGCAGACTTATCAATAGTGCCGTGTATGAATTTTAAACCAGTAAAAGCGATACCCACTTTAAATCTATATACAGCAAACGGTACACCGGTGCTAGTATACGGTACAAAAACATTAAAATTAGACATTGGCTTACGCCGCGAATTTATCTGGGAATTTGCTGTCGCAGACGTTTCAAAGCCTATACGATGCGAATATTTTTTAGGAGCACAGGTCTCGTAGTTTACATTAGTAGACATTAGTAGATGGAAAAACACCGATCCGATGACTTCACTGTCTGTTACATGTCTGCTACACATATGGCAGCACAAAGTTTGTCATATATTAATCAGACAACAGTCCCTACACACATTCAAGACCTTCTTAAACAATTTCCGGAGATCGCAAGTCGCTCACTAAGCAGCACTGCTATCAAGCATAACGTCACGTATCGGCTGGAGACTACTAGTCAGCCAATCTCCTTAAAAACCGGATAAACTTCAAATCGCAAAAGTCGAATTCAACAACGTGATGGCGCAAGGTTTTGTCGCCCGAGCAGGAGTCCGTGGGCGAGTCTTCTTCACCGGACACTAAACCGAGTTACGGTTCCCGACAGATACCCAATATCAAACCTACAACACTTTTCATACCAAGTCGAGGTTGTACACTTGTCTCGACTATCGACCTTGTTAAAGCGTACCACCAAATCCCGATTGAACCATCGCACGTACCGAAGACGGCTATCTCAACACCTTTCGGTCTTTTTGAATTTAACAAAATGATTTTCGGCCTAAGGAATAGCACTCAAAGACTGATGCATACTGTATTTTTCGGCCACAAATTCTGCTTCATCTACTTACATAGATGATATTCTGATCGCATCTAAGTCATTCGAACAAGGCATTCTTCCACCTTCAGACAAAGTTCATATCATTAAAAATTTTGAACGACCTGTAAGGGCTGATCAACTCAAACGATTTTTGGGTATGATCAACTTTTACAGACGTTTTATTCCCTGCGCTGCTGTAGACCAAGTTTTGCTTAATGACTTCTTGAAAGGCTACAAGAAGAACAAATACTAATCGAATGGACTTCACCTTGTTAAAGTTAACCGAAAGTTGCCAGCCGAAAGATAATGCAGATAGTGTCTTGACTATTCGGACAGCCGAAAGTTAAACTCTCTTTATACTCTCGCTCTTCCCAATATGCAACGCCGACGGAATTCCATTTACATTCGCGTTCTAAAACCACACTGCTTCTATGGAAAGAACCATGTGTATCACGCGGAAATTCGTACTCCCCGCCAAAGAAAAGTGTCACAAAAATTCCGATGTCGGTGTGAATCCCAACTAAAAAGAGAAAAACTACAGAAACAAAAAGCACGTGTTTGTATATATTTTCCAATTGGAATGAATAATAATTCTTATTTGAAATAAAACAAAATTTTCCATTTATAATAAAATAAATATTAATTTTTTATTAGCACAAAAATACACAATTAAATTTTATAACACAAATTTTATAAATTAAATTTTAAGCACGTTCACCACGTTCACCATACGTCTTGTTTGTTCACCATACGCGCATCCAATTGAACATCCCAACAAGCACAACCGATCTTGAAAAGAAAAAATGCATTGAAAATTTACAACGTAAATTTATTTCGCGACGACGCCATTGTGAGACAGATTTTTATTACCTTTTTAGTCCAAATTTGTACATCGCGATCACTAAATAACTTAATAATTATTATTGTAATATTGTATACTTAAATTTAAAACTATTTACTTTAACAAATAGAAAACATTATAATGAAACACAACACTTTAAAGAAAAAAAAATCTAATTATGTAGTGCAACCGTGCACGTCGACTTGTCAGAAGAAACTGAAAATAAAAGATACAATCGAAACTTGTAAAACGAAAATAATATTACCGCGAAATAGAAAGAGAAAAACAATTATTTTTCTCCAAAATCAATATTTTTGTGTCTTTGATATTTTGTAGTACGGAATTTTGTACGACATTTGAGCAGTTTTTTCCACACAGTGGAATAATTGCATACTGGGTTATCGAAAACTGGAATAATTTTCCCTTCACCCGAGTGAACCCGATTATAAATTCGAGTTCATGACTGATTTTTGCTGTTTTCAAGACACTATCTGCATTATCTTTCGGCTAACTTTAACAGTGCAGTGGAAAAATTGCATACTGGGTTACAGCTGAAATAGTCAAGACACTATCTGCTTTATCTTTCGGCTGGCAACTTTCGGCTAACTTTAGTAAGGTGTATTTATTGCGAGTTCAGTAGTCAATTTCACTTCAAGAGAAATTTCCATTATTTTATTTATCAACGATTATACAATATCAACGATTACGAGATCGATGTCAGTAAGAAAAATTCAGCTTTCAGTTGGGTAGTCACTATGATGTTTTCAGATTGAAAGTTTGAATCCAAATCTAGATGATCGACTAAATAAACTAAGCCAAAGTTTGGATTTCAATCATCTAATCGAAAAAGAAATATCGTCAATTTTGAAGATATGCAGAGATTTCAATGATGCTTTCTATTTAAAGCGCGATACCCTATCAACGACGAATGCTTCTTGTCATTAGATTCCCATTACTCAAAATTAGCAACCAATTCAAACTAAGCAATACTGATTACCAGTAGCGGCTTAGAACGAAATTGTTAGGCAAGTCGATGAAATGCTAAATTGAAATTTTATCGAACCAAGCACCAGCCCATGAAATTCCCCATGGAATTTGTAATAGATTTCCGAAAATTAAATAATATTACTGTTGATCAATTTTATCCTCTTCCCAACATAACCGAAATTTTAGATCAATTAGGAAAAGCTAACTACTTTACGACATTGGATTTGGCTAACGGTTACCATCAGGTTAAGTTACACGCTAACGATAAAGAAGACCGCTTTTAGCACTCGAACTGGTCATTTTCTCTTCTTACAAATGCCATTTTGGGCTAACAGGAGCCCCAATAGGTCTTAGATGTTTCGTTTATCTTGATGATGTAGTAATTTACAGTTATGACAATCAGGATCAGAATTCAAAGCTAATCGATATTATGAAGCGTTCACGATTATATTTGAAGTTACAGCCTAGCAAATGTCAATTGCTTAGAAGTGAAATCTGTTATTTGGGGCATATTGTTACAAAAGATGGTGTTCAACCTGACCCGGCCAAAGTAAGTGCTAAAATGAAATACCCCACACCAACAAATGCTAAAGATGTTAGATGTTTCCTTGGATTTTCTGGTTACTACCGGAGATTTATCAAAAATTTTTCAAAAATTTGTGAACCGCTAAGTAGGGTATTGCACAAAAATGTTAAGTTTGAATGGAATGCTTATTGTGATGAAGCGTTCAAAAATATACGAGCTTCTGTTATGTCATCTCCGATATTGCAACGTTCTAACTTCGAAAAAACTTTTATTTTGACCACTGATGCTAGCGATTACGCTGCGTTGGAGCTATACTGTCGCAGATATTCGATGATTAAGATTTACCAATTTCATTTGCCAGTAGATGTCTCAATGAGCGGAAAGGAACTATCCTACTATTGAAAAAGAGCTGTTGGCCATAGTATGGGCTACACAAAAGTTCCACCCTTATCTGTACTGCAGAAAGTTTGTAGTTAGAACCGACTATCGAGCTCTAGTTTCGCTCAACAGAAACTCAAAACCTAGTTCACTTTTAATTCGCTGGCGATTGGAAGACGAATACAATTTCGATATCGAATATAAATCGGGAAAGATAAATCAAAAGGTAGATGCACTTAGTCGAATACAAATTTCTTACGACTCCCAGATCCCTAAAAACTAAAACAGACACAATTATTGCAGCCATCACGAGAGCTCAGACCAAACAAATCGCACAAGATGCACCTTTCGCTATGTCGAATGATACCGTATCAGACTCACACTCTTCCATTAACTCCAGTCAGAATAGTTTGATAGGTGAATCATTCACAGCAGTCCCGCCTAATGTGTCAAATATAAAGGTTTTAACATCGGAGGAAGATATACATGAAATAAAAAAAATTTCACATTACACCCCTTGGCGGACATCAGGGATTTTCTAGAACCATAAAGCGAATCAGGCAATACTACGATTTTCCGTGTATGAGTAAGCGAATAAAATCATTTATTAAGAAATGTTTGTTATGCCAGAATAATAAAGTATCTGCAAAAGCATTTTCTGAACATTTATATGTAGTCGCGGAGCACCTAATTCCATTGTGACGGATCAGGGCTCTAATTTTATGTCGAAAATATTCAGTAAACTCTGCAAACTACTAAAAATAAAAAAAATACATACTACAGCGTACCACCCTGAATCAAACGGAGCTTTAGATCGATCACATCGTACCCTTACAGAATACTTACGAAATTTCATTGTTGACGATCCATTGGCTTGGGACGGATGGATATACCTTATGCTATTTTTAACTTCAATTCTACTCCGCATACTTCCATTAATTATATGCCTATAGAACTTCTTTTGGGATATAAACCTAATCTTCATAGCTCTATCCAACAAGATTCGACTCCTGTATATACTTACGACGATTATCTATCAGAACTAAAATCCAGACTTCAATATTCATATGACAAGTCGCAAGAAATTCCTTGATTCGCCATAAATCAAAATCAAAAGAATATTATGACCAAAATTCCAAGAAATTGTTCAGATTTGCTCACCGATCAATTCCTCAATCGCAGAATCAAGACAGTTCACAATAAAAGGCTGAAAATATACGAACAGTAATCAGAAGTACACAGAATTCAATCAGATTTATAGAAGTTATGTTATCAAAATTCAAAATGTTGCTAATCGGGTAAATCGTTTACTATGGTAAAAATCGGATTTAGAACAGATTTTTCGATCAGTTCGCCATAGAGTTTTTGAAAAATAAATGAATTTACCGAAAAATTTACTTAAAATTGACTTTTACCCGACTTGGCCCGCAACGAATATATCTTATACAAATATCAGGTTCCACGAAAATTTCTTTCAAACCTAACAAATGTCAACCCAGGATACGAACCATATCCTTTTTCGTATTTTTATATCCCAGCTTCACCTTCAGTGGAGAAAAATAATCGATTTCCATCTTAATTTTCTCTTTAAATTGGGGAGAAAAACATTTTGACATTGCAAAGCACAGCTGTGGGTGCAGTATTTTATTTGCTTTTACCAAAGAACAGCGCGTATCTTCATACATGCTAGATTTAAAATGATTATTAATAAAATTATTTTGGTGCTTGTTGCATTTCTGTGGCATAGAGTTGCAGGTAATTGTGGAAATGTTGTTTAGATTTTATAAAATTATTATTGTGATGCTTATCATCACGTGGAAAACGTTCTTGCTTATTATCTAGATTTTATTTGCCCTAATAGAAAAAAAAAATATTTTCTGATAAAGAGCCAAAAAAACAAAAATTTGCTAAATCTAGATTACCAAATTATGCAATTTAATAAATCTAATCTCTAATCTTTCCATTTTTATTGTATTTTAAGGATTAAAGTACTATGAAGCGAATCCGGATGCGAAACGATTATATGATGATCTTTTAAGTAATTATAACCGCCTCATCCGGCCAGTTGGAAATAACACGGAAACGCTTACCGTATGGCTCGGCTTGAAATTATCTCAATTAATTGAAGTGAATTTAAAAAATCAGGTGATGACCACAAATTTATGGGTAAAACAAAAATGGTTTGACTATAAATTGCGCTGGGAACCCGAAGAGTATGGTGGGGTTGAAATGCTCTACGTACCATCGGAACATATATGGTTACCTGACATCGTGTTATACAATAATTGGGATGGCAATTATGAAGTAACTTTAATGACTAAAGCAACATTGAAATACACAGGTGAAGTGTTTTGGGAACCACCTGCTATTTATAAATCATCTTGTGAAATTAATGTTGAATATTTTCCGTTTGATGAACAAACCTGTTTTATGAAATTCGGTTCGTGGACTTATAATGGGGTACAAGTTGATTTAAAGCATTTAGATCAAGTGGCTGGAAGTAATCTCGTTATGACCGGGATTGATTTAAGCGAGTTTTATTTATCGGTCGAATGGGATATTCTGGAAGTGCCAGCTAGCCGAAACGAAGAATACTATCCGTGTTGTACAGAACCATTTTCAGATATTACCTTTAAAATGACAATGAGACGAAAAACACTTTTCTATACGGTAAATTTGATCATTCCGATCATTGCGTTAACATTTTTAACCGTTTTGGTATTTTATCTGCCAAGCGATTCTGGCGAAAAGGTATATAATTCAGAACATTAATTTATTGCAAATTATTTATTTATATTTTACGTTTAGGTTACACTCTGTATATCTATACTTGTTTCGCTCACTGTGTTCTTTTTGCTGTTGGCCGAAATTATTCCTCCGACATCGCTCGCCGTTCCTTTGCTTGGAAAATATTTACTATTTACCATGATCCTTGTTTCATTATCGGTCTGGACAACGGTTTGTGTTTTAAATATTCATTTTCGGTAAGACTTTTTAAATAACTACTTGCCTGTTGCATATAAAAGTACATTGCTCTTTTTTGTATCTTTTTAGCTCACCATCAACTCATAAAATGTCACCGATTATGAAACGGCTATTTTTACATCTCATGCCAAAATTACTAATGATGAGGCGAACACATTACACGTTGCCAGACTATGATGATTCAACTCCGTGCAATGGATATACAAATGAAATTGATGTTCGCGATAGTATCAGCGACTTTCCTGGAGATTATAAAGATAATCCGGATGGTTGCTATGATAATATGGGATCAAACATGCCCCATTCATCAGAATCGGAACATACGTACCCAAGGCAATTAACACCAGAAGTTCTACAGGCCTTAAGGAGTGTACGTTTTATTGCTCAACACATTAAGGATGCTGATAAGGATAACGAGGTTAGTACGATTTTGGTTATTATTTATATCAAGGTGCAGCCCTTAAAATGAAATGCATATCGCATTTAAAACAAAATTCTCTCGTACGCATATTTTGGGTGCCATAATTTAACAGCCAGATGCAGCTGGCATAATAAATACTCGCTGGCTTATGCAGCTTGCATTATCCGTGGGATTATGTGCTGATCCACGAAAATGGTTAAGGTGTTACTTCATGAGATTTAGGACAAATTTTCGTTTACCCCATGCCGTTGCGTGAATTAACTAAGAAGATTATGCAACCTTAGAAATAAACTTTTCAAACCTCTGTTAAAGTCAGATTACTCTAAATATATCCAAGAGCAATTACCAACCAGTTCTTTGGTTTTCATCCAGATTGATTACGACCCTATGGTTGTGAAAATTACAAATTTAAAAGACTATTTTTCATGCGGCTCTAATGGTTTGGTATCTGGCTAAGACACTTGTGGCCTTTTTCAAAAATCGCCCTCGGTATAGGAATCCCAACCATAAGAAACGCTGCAAATCGGACATTAGTAGAGGTCTTTGTGCAGTGTTCTCCTCAGGCTGGTGGGACTAATGGCCAGTTGAGGTCGATGGATTCTATCCTACACTATGGACCACAGCCGCAATATTCTCGGTCGGGTACACTCACCACTTCTGTCATCCAATAGCAAGCTTTTCTCACGACCTTGGCGCTCTTTCACGACCCAAATTTCCTTTTAAAGTTCGCACAGTTTCGGCTACACAACACTAACTTTGAAAATAAGTTTTCCATATTTCGAAACGCTCCTCAAGCGAAAACATGTTTGCGTCGTGACGTGGAATATCAGACTGACGAGCTGTCAAAATTTCAAGCAATGCGCTATGATTAGCTGTAGAATAGAGTAAAAGATGTGTATGATAATTTGATAATATGGACTCAGGCGCTTGCCAATTCGAATCGAAAGATAATTATAGTAAATTCAATAGGCCAGAGGAGGGTGATCGTATACGGTTGGATCCGCATTTCTTTTACTTTTGAAGCGGAAATGTGTCCCGAAACATTATTGCGAAGAATGGTTTGTAGTGCACTGCTTAAAGTCATCACGAGAATGTGTTTCGTAATATCCTCTCATTACCAAGCATAATTTGATTTATTTATTTTAATTTAATAAAGCGTATTAGCGAAATACCATTGTGAGGCCCTTACCCAAACTCACTAGATTGGTGAGATAATTCATCTGAAAAATTTAAGAAATGCCAATATAAAACAATTTTACAAATAATCAATAATTACGCCGTTAACACGTCTTGCATCCAAATCCTCCAGTTCTTTGATAGTCTTAATGGGAAATATTAAAGATACCTCTTCGCTGACTTCCGTAATTTTTCCAAAACTCTGGTGGGTTAGTCGCCTCACCATATCTTTAATTATATATGTCAGTTGATCCATCTTCTTATTTTTTTTTTCAATTTGTCGCTGCAGTAGCAGCGACTCTTTATGTTTGGGCTTGATGGGCATGGTATTTTTTACTGCAGCTTATGAATTGATTGTGGTTGGTATTCTTATTGTGGCGGATGGTTCTTTGGACATAATATTTTTTTTCACAGTTGTTTGGTTTAACCCTATTAATTTTAATGGAGGTGGCAGTGCTCGCTTTTGCGTCATTGACCATTAATGGTGGTAATCTTTTAGTTAAGATCGATCTCTAACGGTTAGGTAATAAATTTGGCATATTCGTAAAATTGATATCACCTGCATTAAAGTCAAAATTTAAATTAGATGTTTCTGTTGTTTTTGCTGATGCCGAAGATTTTGTGTTAATTTTCAAGGGCGGCGACGATGACCATCCTTTTTCGACCGTAAACGAATCTGTTAAATTAAAATCATCTTCAAAATCACAAGTGTTAGGTGGTATTTGATATAAAAAATTAAAATTATATTACAAAATTATAACTTTAATTAATTAATTGTATAATACCCGGCGGAACAGGAATTAAATTATTTTGATAACCTGCTTTTAAGGTTGATGTAAAATACTCTTGGAAGTTATGCTCTCAGTGGTATTAAAATGTAATTTGTTTTATAAAATAACTTAATATATTTAAATTTAATTAATGTCACAAGACATTTCGTTATTCTCCGATATTGCATTGTTTAATCCCTTGTGTTATTTGAGAATTCAGTGGTATCAAGGAATAAGGTGATATGTCTAAAAAGCGCCTACCAATAACCATTACCGTTCCTTGTTGATCTATAGACCTTCTAAAATAGTTGGAGACATAAAATATTGAAGACTATTGAAGCTTGGGAAATTGGGATCGATTTTTAAATGTAGTATCAGAATATAGCTGAGAAACAGTTGTACAATAGGCAACAGTTAACTTATGTTCCGACTTATATAGTCAAGGACAATTATCAAAACTAGTGTAGCCCACTATACCCATAACATAAGATTTAGCAGGAGCATCGCAAACGAAACATCTAATCGAATTTTTTTTCCTTATTTTGGGACACGTGTATTCCTTGATTGATTAATAGCTGAACCTCATTTACCAAGTCCAATAAAAATCCATCAATATTTTCAGGCTTCTCACTACCCTAATAAACACCAATAATAAATGGAGAAACATTTTTCTATCCACAAAGGTTCCAAGAAATGGCCATAACAGAAATGTTTTTCCTGTTCCACCGGATGCATCGCGGAAAAACAAACCACCCATTTGTTGTGAAATCGCATTCATAATGCGATTATATGCATTGTGTTGTTGTATCGTCAGTTTTGGCAGATTTGTTTGAATTATTGTTTGCAGCTCATTGACATTAAACTGCTGCTCTCTGTGCAAATCTCGACCGTACACATCGACTGCTAATGGATTCGATAAAACCATTCCTATTTGAATGAGCGTTCTGTTGACGATTGATGAACACTTGTCCTCAATCCTGATTAGCGCTTCGTTATACACTTCCGATGAGAATTGCATGCTTTCGTTGTTGCTGTGCACAAATCTTTCGTATTAGACGGGAAGCAAATTGTCAAAATAATGAAAAATAATGTCCAAATTTGGTGTGGTTGGCAAGTGATGCATCCCAATGTAAATCATTTTCCAGTAATTTTAATTTGTGGCATGCTTCACGATAAGTTTGACATACTTGGGCATCAACTGTAGCTTGATTCAATCGAATAAATAAAAGCCGTTCCGATTCTATTTTTGAGTATATATCCACGACGAATTGATAATATAACTGCCGACACATCAAAATGTAATTTTCGGAATTTTGTCGTATCATTAAACGATATGCATAAAAATCCATGGCACTCACTTTTTTATTTGTTGGCTCCCCTGGGAAATGGAAAAAATATTCTCGATTATTATTTTATGGTGATTATTATTTATGGTTGCCGGTCACGTGAGTTAAGTTCTTCACCAACAATCACAATTGCCACTTCATGGATGTTTGGTGCATTGAATCGTCTTTTATGTTGTCCGACTGGTATTCTACCGGCTTTAATTACAATGGCGTGATCGTGACATGGTCTGGTGGTAATTCGAAATGTAACAACGAAACTTTTCCATTCGAACAGCACATGCCAGGCCTTTCGTTTTTATACTTCAATGCTTTGCAGTAAGAACACACTTTGTTCATTGTTCCAATTTCAACGAATGGATGTGAATGGTAATGAACTTCCGAATCGTATTGAAATGCAATGCGTTCAAACGAAACGATTTGTTGTTCTCTGTTTTGAACAACTCGTGCACGATTACTTGCAAGTCGTTGTTGCCGGTGTTCGACTGTTTCTGTGGATCGTGATTGTGCAATTCGTATGCGATTGGCACTTAAACGTAAATCATGCTCTTCATCCGTTTGTAATGCCCGTAATCGCGCTACGTTTATGCGCACACTTTGTATTCGTTGTAAGCGTTGTTCTTGGGTCTCAGTTGCTCGTAAGACTCGTACTCTAACGCGGCTTTTACATCAAGTAAACTTTTTGTTTGATAAACATTTTTGCTAAGGAAAGACCATATTTTTAGTTGATTTTAATATGAACAAAGATTATTTTTAAAAACTTTGATCTTATTTAAGCTATTAAAAATAGAGAAAAAATTAAAGCCATGCGATTTATGAACTTTTTAGCGAATTTAATATTCCATAAAAACTTCGATAAAGAATTGACTTATCGAACTCAAAAGTTTATTAATGAAACGCCAAATCGACAAAAAGGTCACGGTTGTCGTTAAAACTAAAATTACTTCTAGCAGGCTATTTCACTTTTAATGTGAGTATATCGAGTAACCCGCGCTTATTAGAATGTATTATAGATTGTTAAAATATTGAAATATGATGGCGGAGAAATTATATTTATTTAATTTTATTATTTTTCACAGATTTTTAGCAATAAGGTGGTATTGTAATATTTAATCTAACAATTTAAGGAATTGTTATTTTAATCTAAGAGTGTTAATTGGTTGGTTTTTTGTTATCTTTCTATTTGAAAAAAAAAATTCTCTTTAAATTTAAGTGGATCCTCTTAGTCCAGCCATTAATGTGGCATATACAGTTTTCGTGTCTTCTAATCGTGTCTAATCGTGTCTTCTTTCGTGTCGAACGACGTCGACTGACAGTTTCACAGTATTCACAATGTCTAATAGATGTCGCAAGAATCATAAAAATGTATCAAATATATTTAATGCGTGTTCGTTTGATGTAAAAGCCGCATAAGCGATTGGCGTGTATTTCGCCCAATAAATCGTCGTCGTGGCATCGTATTTCTGTGGATGATATACTAAACTATAATGGAAAGTATATTTGCCTGTCCAATAGATCTTTTCTTCGAGGTTAACTACAAACAAAAAGTAATCACAGATTACACATTTATAAACTGAAAGCATATATTTAATAAGAATGTACATTATATTACCTAAAAAATAATCGGATAAAACGGGGATTCGGATGTACACAAATCAGTATTAATTTACATAAAACGATTACAAAATATGTTGAAATAATCGACGATGGTTAATCGTCAAAATAACATTATACGAAAAACAAAAGATATTTTTCAAACGAAAGGAATTTTACACGTTTGTATCAAAGGATATTTCTTGTAGAAGATGCATTATTTTAAATATAAAGTTAGTACCTTTTCAAACTAAGCTAATTTTACACGTAAAATATTTTGTAGCAAAGGATATTTCTTTTGGAAGATGCAATTTTGGTGATTGGAAAGGTGGCTATAGTGGACAAAAAATGGAATAAGTAATTATTATTATAAATTGCTTTCTGAACTTAAATGTGACTTATATATTTTAACTTTTTTTATTAATTTTTATTTGATAAAATAATTAGAAAATCGATTTAGTCGAATATTTAGTCTACAGTATTATTATTTGTTTATTTCATTAATGTACATATTTGATTAAGCTTCTTATTGAGTCCATCAATTTATTTCGACTTGTCGATTCAATTGATAACGCAATTCATTTCGTACAATATTTCAGGGTCAACATTATGCTCATTTGTTCACTGAGACGATTCCATTCACGATTGCTGACGATTGCATAGAGATAAATCGTTTATATGGGCTATATAGGTACCGGGTGTGACCATCATCAAAATTAAATCACTCTGGAGGGGAAATACATTAATGCTAAAATTTGGACCCCCGCCCCTGTTTGTAAGGGGGTGAGGGGCAACTTGGAAACTAAGATAAGAACCTCTATTTTTTATTGCAGATTCGGATTCTACGGCTAAAAGTACGTAGGATTTCCTTGAAACATTTTTTTCGATTCATGATAGATGTCGCTGTAATAGGCGATATTAAATTTTTTTCGATTTCTCCTACTGAGAACATTATGCATACGATTCTGCAATATGTTTGCATTAAAATTAACATGTTTTCAATGTAAATACTTAAAATTAGTTTTAAACAAATTGTACTTCTTAAATTAAAAAAAAAACTACTTTTAGTGTAACCCAGGAACAACGACGTGGACATCATCTTTTAATAAAATTAAGTATCATTTTGATGGCCTTCCACTTCAATGCACTTATTAATCCACATTTCAAATGAATGTACACAATTTAGAAGCGTGTATGCTGGAATTTTGGCACAAACATTTCTTATTCACTCAATCATATTCTCACGTGTTGTTGGTACTTGTTGGTATTTTTTGTCTTTGAGATAGCCTCACAAAAAGAAATCTGGCGAAGTAACATCTAGTGATCTAGCAAGCCAATTTACCGGACCAGCTCTACCAATCCAGCGACCATTGAAATCACGATCAAGTACTTCACGTGCTCCCGAGGAATAGTGTGCTGGACATCCATCATGTTGAAACCACATGTTCTGTCGCAATTCTAAGCTCAAGTTTTCAAATAATGTTGGCAGTTCATTTTCCAAAATGTCTCGGTACATTTGACCATTCAAGTTGCCTTCAATAATATGGGGGCCGATGAGTTGGTTGCCAATTATTCCACACCACACGTTGACAGTCCAAGGGCGCTGATGTTCAACTTGGCGAAGCCAGTGTGGATTTTCAACACTCCAGTAATGCATGTTGTGTCGATTAACCGTTCCATGGTTTGTAAAAGACGACTCATCGGAGAACAATACATAGCGAAAAAAATCGGGTTACGCTAAAAGTAGTTTTTTTTTTTAAATTTAAGAAATACAATTTGTTTAAAACTGATTTCAAGTATTTACATTGAAAACGTGGTAATTTTAATGCAAACATATTGCAGAATCGTATGCATAATGTTCTCAGTAAGAGAATTCGACAAAAATTTAATATCGCCTATTACAGCGACATCTATCATGAATCGAAAAAAATGTTTCAAGGAAATCCTACGTACTTTTAGCCGTAGAATCCGAATCTGCAATAAAACATAGGGGTTCTTATCTTGGTTTCCAAGTTGCCCCCCACTCCCCTTACAAACAGAGGCGGGGGTCCAAATTTTAGCACTAATGTATTTCCCCTCCAGAATGATTTAATTTTCGTAATGGTCATTTTTATCGTAGAGGGCTTATTTTCCGAGATATTTGAAAGTTTCAGCTTAAAAAACTCACCCGGTATATTTTATATAGAAGTGCAGTAACGAACAAATAAATTATTATAAAATACAATTTCGTGATAGCTCTGATTAATTTGCAATACAATTTTTGAGCTTTTGTTTAAATATTTGTATGGAGTACCAAACCCAGGGGGCCGATTCCTTCAAAAAAATTATGAAGCCCTGCTCATTGGTGCTCATCCCTTCAAAATCCCTATCCAATGTGTTTGTAACCGATTGAATGAATGTTGTGGCAGCTTATAAGGAGAGCCCCCTTGACCTAGGGAACGGACCTCTCGGATTGAAGCGTGTTACTAATTCTATATAAGCTTTTTCGTTAACTCATTCCAGTCAAAGAATTTAAAAAAAAAATTAAGTTTAAATAAATTTGTATCGAAGCCCTTAGACGCCGGAGTTCAACCCCTTCAAAAATATCGTAATGTTGGTCCTGGACATGTAATTTATACACGATCAAAATTTCAAGACGATCGGTTGAGCGGTTCGCGATATTTGGTAGTGTTTTAGATAATTTTTATTTTTTTTAATTTTATTTCTTCCAATCATTTATACAATGTTAACATTTGTATCTTACCATTTAAATTACATGAGTAGGTCAAAAATCAAAATTCTGAAAAACATAGTAAAAATTAAAAACTAAACATATAAACTAGATAATATTTTAACAAAGTTATAGGAAACTAGAAAGGTTACTATGATCTTAAGAGATCAGTATCGGAACCCCCTACACATAATGTAAATTTTATTATTGATGTTTGAGGGTACAAACGTATGAAATTAGGCTGTAATAAATATTGAATTAGGCTGTAATAAATATTTACAAGGATTGAAACTGGACACAGCGTTCTAAGAAGGAACAGATTTCTGTTACATCGATAAACATAAGTTAAGCCTGTGGTCGAAAGTAATCCCTAAATATTTAAATTGATCAACTGATTCTATTTTGTAGCAAAGGTTACAGCAGGCTGAAATATTCACCGCCGTATCCCTGCATAGATAATTAGAACAAGTTGTTGAATGATAAATAATGCCCAAATTAATAGCATCATTACCAGATAATTTAAAAAACATTACATTAGTTTTCAAACTAAGAGTCATTTACGAAGCACCTAGTTTATATCGTTAGCTATACCATTTTGGTTATAGCTCTTATAGATTAATTATAAGAACAACATCATCGGCAAAGCCCACCATACTTCCTTTAAACTTTGAACTGAATAATGAGTTGATATAAATTAGAAACAAGATTGGCCCCAACACAGAACCCTGGGGAACACCACACAAAATAGATCTATGGGTACTAAATTTGTCAGAAACTTTAACAATTTGAGTTCTATTACATAAATAAGATTGGAACCCGTTAAAGGCAATACCACGAATACCAGCACACCATAATTTGTAAAGTAACGATTCATGGTCAACAGTGTCAAATGCTTTTGTTAGATCAACAAAGTGAGTAGCAACGCTGTAATCATCATTTACACCAACCAAAATATCGTTACAAAAGGCAATGAACGCTTGTTCTGTACCCCTACCTTCTCTAAACCCGTACTGTCTATTAGAAAAATATTCGTTATTATTAAGAAAAAATAAAAGTCTAGTTTTAATGCATTTCTCGAAAATTTTTGAGAAAACAGAGAGTAGCGAAATTGGGCGGTAATTATTCAGCATATTAGGATTTCCTTTTTTAAATAACGGGATTACTATAGCAGTTTTTAAACAATCAGGAAATACACCATGTTCAAGACAAGTATTAAAGATATGGGACAGCATATATGCAATATTAGTCCCAATGTTCTTAACGTCGAAACTACTTATACCATCGATACCATAGCTATTAGAAGTGTTTTAACTGTTAATGTAGCAACAAACTTCATTGGGGGAAATAGGGGAGAAGAAAAATAACGTTGGCTCTATACTATTAATTAACATTGAATTATCCGACTGAGGAGCATCGTGCGGATAATTAATATTAGTTTTTAAGGTGCTAAAAACATCGATAAAAAACTGCTGTTTCGCAAGTCCATTCGCTATTTCCATCAATAATTTCAGAGTTCGTGTTAGATTTTCTTTTCCGACCGAAAAGATCGATGTGTGATAAGAACTTTTAACAATCTCTTTTTTTCATCGATCAATTTGAGTAGACCATCAGATATCCGGGGTTTAATTTTCTTTACTTTAGAACTAACGTTAGCGTTAAATGTAGCTACCTTCAATTTATTACACATGTATTCAATGAATTGGCGTATCGCCAAACTAGGATCATCAATTAATAATAATTTCCATTGATCCTCAATTAACAAAGAATTTAGACGCTTGAAGTTAATTCTCTTCAAAATATTATACTTTAAGGTAAAGAAGAGATTGAAAGAGGATTCAATATTTTCAGACATTTTAAAGAAATAAGATGGTGATCAGATAACATAAAATTATGTACTTCACAAGCCAAATTTAATTTGGAAAATGGTTTAGTACGAGCAAAAATATGATCAATACATGTAGAAGTTGTTTTTGTTACACGAGTTGGAGTATTAACTAGAGAAGTAAGTCCAAAACTAGACATCCTAGATAAATAATCATAAACATCTTGGACTCTAGGATTTGAGGCCAAAATATTAATTTTGAAATCCCCAATCAAAATTAAATTCTTGCTATTAATGCCTTGCAAAAAGTTACTTAATTCATTGATAAAGCTATCGACCGAACAAAAATGAAAGCGATAAACACAGATTACACAAATTGGTTCAGAAAAAATTGTTAAATTTATTGTCAAAACATCTGCAGAGGAGAATTTATAAATGACTGAAGTAAAAGAAAATTTATTTTTTACGTAACTACAATGCCACCTGATGAATAGTTATTATTACAACCATATACTATAATTTACGAGTTGATATGCACCAATCTCACTGGATGAACTCCAAACTTCAGTGCAAAACAATAAATCAGGTACATTTTCTAATGAGCTAATATGAGAAAAAACATTATCACCATCCTTGCGTAAACTTCTGACATTTTGATGAGCAATTCGAAATTCCGTATTAGAAGGTAAATCTGTAGAGGAAGAAAAAGATGAAGGAGAACTAAAGTTTAAATGACCTCGTAAATTATTCAAGTTCGACATTAATGTAAAAAAGAAAATAATTATAAGATTTGGAGGTCATTAGCATTGCTGATAAAGTGATAACTATAGTTTTATCTCCATCGATCTTCCTCAATAAAATTTTTGAATTTCGGGTCCATAAATACTTGTAACCTTTATTGTTCTTAGCTTGTCTGGCAGCAGCGTATAGTTGCGAGGTTTAGAATAGCTTAAACTTTCATTTATAAAAATTTTATTTCCGTGTAATCCGCATTTCTCAGCTGCTAATGTTTTATTTTTCCGTTTAGCCTCCAATACACAGTTTATAGTGTGCCGGCGTAAGAATTTTACTTGAATAATATCGGTATAATCACCGCTCTTCTTGATTTTGCGGTGAGCGTAGTCAATGTCATCTTCATTAATATTTAGGTTCAGGCCTGTTTTTATAACACCAATCACTAAATTGTTAATTTTCTCGTCTTTCACAGCATGAACACCAACAATATCAATTGAGCTCTGAAGTTGTTGCTGTTCAAGAGCGTCGACTTTATTTTTCACATGCATATCAACTCTTGTTTCAATAACACATTTTGACGATACAGTTCATTAACTAGCGATTTCTCTAGAGTTACTATTCGTTTTAAGGTATTTTCATGGTTGACGTTAGACTCATTCCTCATTATGAGAATTTCATCGTACACTTTCTTAATCATTAATGAATCAGTTACAGAAGTTGATGAAGTAGTAGGTTTAGATCCAGTGGTTATGGAAGGCAAAAGTGAAACTGGGCAGTTGTCAGTTCGGTTGCCTTTAACTTTCTGAATGCACATTGGGCAGACCCACAGTCTTTTTTGAGTATCAATAAATTCAATGTCCTTTTCAGTTAATGACACGCATGGGCAAATGACAAATATTTGAACATCGATCATACTTAACTTTAGGTGCATCGTTGCTGACCTTTAAATTACACTTTATACACGACATTATTATGTATATTTTTTATTTATTTTTATTTATAAAACAAAACAAACAAATCACTTTACAGTTGTCCACACAAAAAATTAATATCTTGACAATATTTAAATTTTTATTTTTTATATTTTTGGAGCACGAGACTTTTATTACTTATATTATTAATTATATTCACACGTTTTATGCAACTAGCACTTAAGAAACATTGAACTATGTATATGTACTCGTACGATAGTACAAACTATTTTTATTAAAAAGAAAAAAAAATGTGCTAATTATGCAGTTAAATTCAATCAAAAAAAATATTTTTATGTTACTTTTATTTTTTGATTAAGCGTTGTGTACCCGTCAACACCTCAAAAAAGAATGATAAGTTTGTACCGAGGTCCCTAGACCTAAGGGCTCAACCCCTTCAAAAATATTGTAAGGTTGGTTCTGGGCATGCAACTGGTAGTGCGACTCGTGCGACACCCATTGTAAACAAATCGCACTGTGGTTATGACCACTTCCTTGCCGAGATACACATTGTGTGAAAGTTTCGTGTCCATCGGCCGTATAGTCTGAGATTTTCGCGAACAAACATACATCTTTTGACTTTTATATATTACTAGCTGAGTTACCCGGCGTTGCACGGGAGGAATATAAGCATGAGTTGTATTTTCAAATATTTTGTAGAAAATGTCTGGATAACTCAGTAGTTCCGGTTACGTAAGCTAGAAGAGGTTCAGGTGGATCATTCAGAGGAGGCAAATTCACTTTTCCATTTGAACAATACATTCCAGGCGATTCATTGTGAAACTTTAAAGCATGACAATACAAAGAAATGTTTTCCATTTGCCCAATTGAAACATTGTAATCATAGTCTTTCTCGTAATTGAATGCTGCTAACTTTAAATCACCTCTAAAACTTTCTATTAATCGTCCATATCGTAACCGATCGACTTCCAGCCGGGCCTCACGATGTTCAATGGTTTCAGTAGCTCTAGAAGAAGACATCCTGCTTCGAACATTTTCAAGTCGTGTTTCACGCTGTTCAGTTGTTTCATCAGCTCTAGAAGAAGATGTACTGCTTCGAACGTTTGCAAGTCGTGTTTCATACTGTTTGCTTAATTCAGCCACCCTTGCGGCCCTAATATTCTTCGACTTTGCAGTTACCTGCCCAATTGATCTTTTTTTCGGTGGCATTTTTAAGCAAAACTGAAACGTGTAGCTAATTAATCAGGAGTGACGGGCATTCAAAACAGAAATTAGTATTAATTTATCAAAACGATTTTAATGTTCCCTTCGATACGTTTCACCGCGAACTGTGTTTGAAAATGTCTTTACTGAATTTTTTTTAAGCAAAATCAAATGTTATCTTCAATCAAAAAGTAATCATAGATTAACACGTTTATAAACTGAAAACTTAAATCTAATAAGAATGTATATTCACTTGAAATAATATTTAATATCTGGAAAATAATCACCAACAATTATTTTATTGCAATATAGCTAACTAATCGAGAACAACGACATCCGAAACACAAATTAATATTAATTTATTCAAAACGATTAAAACTACGTCCACTTCGATACGTTTTACCGCGAACTGTGGTAGAAAATGACATTTCGAAAAACAAAAGAAATTTTTTCAAACTAAGGCAATTTTACACAAACAATAATTTGAATCCGAGGATGTTTCTTGTAGAAGATGCTATTTTCAAATATAAAACGCTACCTAGTACTTTTCAAAGTAAATTAGTTTATACGTACAATATTTTTTAGTACCTTTCCTAAAATTGATTTTATGAAACAATCATTGATTATTTAAGCAATAAACTAAATAAAGTAATAAACTATTGGCGTTTAGCATCAAACTACTATTTTCATTAAAAGCCGCCAGTTACAATAGTAGATTAAAATAGAATGTTAATTATTTCTGATTATGTGGAAATTAGAACTCGCTGACTATGGTACATTTCAAAACAGGATATGATAAATAGGATATCACTAAACTGTACATGTCAAACTAATAAAAATGGATTATTAGTATGGATAATATAAGTGTTCAGAGATTTGTCTTCAGTTAAAGTGATGAAAGATTGTCTTAAATTTAAATTAATGCAATTAATTGGAATAATTAAATCAATTATAGTAGAGGTATGATTTGTGTATAACAATCGCACTAAATTTGCGGCTAAGGCGCTATTTCATAACATTTAAATAATTGTATCTATACATGTAAAAATGAATTCTTGATCCAGGGTAGACTTCCGGGTTGGAGAATGTCACTAATTTCATATAACCTCTTTCCTAAACTCATTCCCGTCAAAAAATCTTAAAAAAATTTAAATTTGAGAAAAAATTTGTACCACTGTCCCTAGACCCTGGGGTCCAGCCCCTTCAAAAGTATCGTGTGCTTGGTTCTGGGCATGCAACATGTACATGGTAAAAATTTCATGGCGATCGGTAAAGCGGCTAAGGCGTTATTTCAGAACAATCAAATAATTGTATCTATACATGTAAAAATGAATTTTTGATCCAGAGGTGGACCCCCCGAATTCGAACATGTCTCTTATTTCATATAACCCCTTTCCAAAACTCATTCTCGTAAAAAAATTTAAATTTTTGAAAAAATTTGTACCATGGCCCCTAGACTCCGGGGTCCAGCCCCTTTCACAATATCGTAAGATTGGTCCTGAACATGCAAAATTTGCATGGTAAACATTTCATGGCGATCGGTTGAGCGACTGAGAAGTCATTGTACCATTGGTACCGATTGGTCCTGAACATGCAAAATTTGCATGGTAAACATTTCATGGCGATCGGTTGAGCGACTGAGAAGTCATTTTGGAATAATCAAATATTTGTATCTTTACATGTAAAAATTAATTTTTAATCCAGGGCTGGGCCCCTCGGATTCAAACATGTCAGTAATTTCATATAACCAGCCCCATAAACTCATTTTCGTGAAAAAATTTAAAAAAAATTATAATTTTCGGAAAAATTTGTACCGCAGCCCATAGACCCCGGGGTCCAGCCCCTTTCACAATATCGTAAGATTGGTCCTGAACATGCAACTTGTACATGGTAAAAATTTCATGGCGATCGGTTGAGCGGCTGAGAAGTCATTTTGGGATAATCAAATATTTGTATCTTTACATGTAAAAATTAATTTTTGATCCAGGGCTGGGCCCCTCAGACTCGAACATTTCAGTAATTTCATATAACCAGCCCCATAAACTCATTTTTGTGGAAAAATTTAAAGAAAATTATAATTTTCGGAAAAATTTGTACCGCAGCCCCTTGACCCCGGGGTCCAGCCCCTTCCAAAATACCGTAAGATTGGTTCTGGAGATGCAATTTGCACATGGTAAAAATTTCATGGCGATCGGTTGAACGGTGTTGGAGTGAAACGGTAACATATATAAATATACATACCCAAGTATCGCTACTTCCAACTTATTTCGATTTTTATGGAACAATTGTTGGAACTAAGTTCCACCGTCAAGTTCCATTTTATTACAAGTTTTACTATGAACTGTGGACCAAAAACGCGTAACTCAAAGAACTGGATATTATGCGAGTTCCATGTCTTCCATGAAATATCTCAAAAATGTAACCAAAGTTGGAACTGTCAAAATGAGTTCCATTTTGTTATACTTGGGTATATACAAACATCCATTTTTATATATATATATATAGAATATAGATTTATTATTAATTTTATATTTTTGTTGATGAAAAAGTGCGTAGTTATCACATGCATGTGAAGTTGGCCTAAATGTCAGCCCAAAAAAACGCAGCGGCAACACGGAAACTATAATTTCTGTCTCGTATGAACTATCAGCCCAAAAAAATCGTGTCACGACATTTGAATGATTTAGCCCAAAAAACAAAAATATTTTTCGTTATAGATTTTTGAAGTAAGCCGAAATAAATAAGCCTTAAACATTATGAGTAGTTCTGGTCGTAAGCATTGCCAGTGGAAAGTTTTAGGACGATGTAATTGGTATCTCATGGCGAGAATGGCCACTTTGAGAACACACTGTATATCTTAATGGAAGTTGAGATTTTGGGTATTGGTCATCGGTCTCACTATAATTTCCGAGTAGTTCACGGCGAGAATGACCTTTACATAAAACCTTTTTCGCACTATATAGCGTAATGGTAGTTAAGATGTTGGGTATTGGTCAACAGTCATTCGTGGTAAGAGATCGTCAAACGGTGGCGACGACGAGGAGTGAACCCTTCATTTTTTTATAAATTTATAAAAGTGTTCATCATTCAAATTTTTTGTGTTTTTGTTTTTTAGTTTTTAGTTTTTTGATAGTATTAAGATGTCGGATTTTGGCGACGATGAATGGAAAACCCTTTAAATTTTTATAAATTCGTAAATGTGTTTGTAATTCAAATATTTTTTTTTTTTTTTTTTACATTGGTCATCGGTCATTCGTGTTTAATACCCCTATTATGGTTTTCGCCTCGCCGAACGATTCACGGTGAAACGTAAGTCCGTGGGAGTTGGGTTTTCATATTATGGTTTTCGCCTTTATTTTAGCGAGTGCACATCTAGTAATACTAGCCGAATAATAATTTTTTTAACAATTTTTTTTGACGTTTGTGGTTTTTTGTCAATAATTGTGTTGTTGTAATCATATTATTCAGATTTCGTGTTTATAAATTACGTTTTTTTTTCAATTAATCTAAAATCAGTTTAAAATCATGTGATCTAGTGTCGATCTATCTTTTTCTGATGAACCAGATGAAAATATTAACATGGCACGGATGCGAAAATCGTTAAGGGACCAATGTAATCCGTTTATTCTGCCTGGTACATTATTTTATAGGAGGCCCCAAGCTATTCAACATTACGGTCAAATCCTTCCAAAACATGTTTACGGATTGTCTATTTTTCACAAAGCTGGGAATTCCCCTTGCAATATCAGGTTTTTTCTCCATCTCTTCCGTTTATTTCGAAAATATAATTACTTACACGTGCACCTCCATTGTTTGATTTTGACTGTGAAATGAAAACAGAAAGCCGCAATTTTATAAAGATTCGCCTACAAAAAGATGGCGAATCATTTTGACAGTTCAGTTCGTTTAGGTGAATATCGTAATACCAAAAATGTGAGTTGGATTCACCGGGAATGTCAAATGCGCAAACCATAATACCAAATTGTATCTTTGACGAGTAGCATTCGCCGGGAATGTACAATGCGAAAACCATAATAGGGGTATAAGATAGTCGAGTGTTGGCGACAATGAGAAGTGAATCCTACAATGTTTTATACATTCATAAATGTTTTTGTAATTCAAATTTACCAGAACAACCGATGATCAATACCCAAAATCTCAACTCCCATTAAGATGTACAGTGTGATGTAAAAGTGGCTATATTACATCGTCCTAAAACTTTACACCGGTGGTGTCCTTTGTCGTGCGGATTACATATTACATTGAATGGCTCTATCATCTTAATAATGACAAGGGGAGCCCCTTAAACCTCCGATCCACCTCCTCCCCCAACAAATGATTAGTTCGTTTAATGCGCCGATGTATACTTTAACATAAATTCTAATTATAGTCAGAAGTTAAGTCTTAAATAAACTGCTACGGAACTAAAAAGTATTACATATTTATTTCGGTTATTTTTGATTTGGTAGAATTGATTTATCTATCATGCGGGTTTGATAGTTTTACGACATATTTATTTTTGGGCTGGCGGTTTTACTGTGGTAACAGAATAAGTTTTGATTTAACATATCGAAAATACAAAATATTTGGCGGATACTTGATGCAGCAAATGTTCGTATATTTTACAGAACCATAATAGTGTTGGGGTTAACATTTTTGGCCCAACTTCATATACATTAGGAACCTCAACAACTTTTTTACAGATTTATCATTTTTGTATCTTAATATTTTCTATTACGATAGTTTCATTTTTTCACGACACTTGCATTAGTGCTGGCAGCTTTTAAGACCGCCACTTTTTGGGCTAGAATTTTGAGCCAACTTCATATAGGTAGTTATCACGTTTAGAAAATTCAAATTTGAATGAAAATGAAACAAGTGAAAAGCGCTAATTTAGCGATAAAACTTAGCAGTTATAATTATACACACACACACACTTGCATTACCTAAAATTTTTTTTATACTTTTATACGTCTTTTTCATGATTTTTGTGTGCCTTTTCACACAAAAATCTTTGGTCGCTCTGTCAAAATACAACTGGGTGGTTTCTCCGATTAATTAGGTGATAATCGAATGCATAGAATCGAATGCTACATAGTAGATGTAGTATGCATGTACTCAAGAAATTCAGTTGCTGTGTTGTTTGAAAAATTCTGTGAACGTCTAGACATGGACATATTTAGCATGAAGTATGTTATAGGTCATATTATTAAAAATTGTTATTTCTGCAAATTTCTGCTTTCTTTAAATAAAAGTCATGGTCAGGTGAAATGATTGTTCAACTTTTAAAATCATCTGGAAACCATATCCAACTTGCTAAAAATCATCAATCATACAACTATTTATGTTACATATCTGAACATATTACATTAAATATTTTATGTCCATGCTATTCTGTGAAATTTTAAAACTTGTTTCGATCCATTGCACTATACGCGGTTGCGGTTTAATATTTTTTTTTTTTAAATGGTACAATTTGAATTGCTTTTGTTCAGTAACCAGTAACTCGGTTGCTACATGCACCAACTTTTCGTTATCAATATTTTATTTGATTTAAATCGATTGTATCCTTTTGATGTTATTCAAAACTATTTTACAAAGCTACACAGGTATTTCTAAATTTTATTATGAAATTTTACCTCCGCTCTGCCGAATTCTAAAGTTGTGTACGATTATAAAATTTTTAGTTACGCCCTTAAGCACCTGAGCATAATTCTGCCAAATTTATTATGGATACGATTTAGAAAAACCCCAGTCCACCCCCCACTCCAAATACATATTATAAATTATAGATCATTTTGTATAAGAATATATTAAAATGGAATGGCTACCCCAAATCTATAATTAAGATTTCACATATATACATACGAGTAATCTACACATGATAAAATCGCTGTAATTAACTTTTTAAATATATACGTAACAACGTACATCATTTCTACATTGCCACAGCTTTCTGTATCTAGTGTTCTTCTTCTTCGTAATTTTAACATTCTTATTTACAGGTACATCATAAATAAAATATTTCGTATTCTCCCATTGCGATTTAAATTAATAATAAAACTACACAATTTTCTATAATATATTTTAATAAGAGGTAGCATAAAATAAGCATAATAAAAAGAACAATAAACCAGTCAGCTTAAACCATCGAAAATTATTTCAACAATCTATTCATAAAAATATATCTTGTTCGTCAAAAGGAACAAAAAAAAACATAAAGTTTGTGTGTCCTGTAACTGATATTTTATCTTTTATTTGAGTAGTTTTTTTTCATTTTTGCTTTTCCACCCACCCAAGCAGGAGAGGAAAAGGGAAAGAACGTTGAAAAAATTAAAAGAAAGATAAAAATCATTGTCAAGTAAAACAACAACAAGATGAAGAAAAGGAGCTTTCTATCTTCTTATTATTATTGCTTTTTTGTTTTTTTTTATTTATCCATCACGCATTTTGCTTTTTATTTATTTTGTGTAAGGATCTTCAATTTACTTACTTTTATGTGTATGTAAGTTTTTTTTTATCCTTTTTGTTTAGTTTCTTTTTGTTAGTTAGTTATGTTGAATTAATGGGACACGTAGATATATTATGTTATATTGAAATAAATATTTGGAGCTTTTCTAGATGAATATACGCGTACATACATGTATGGCATATCCTAGCTCTCTAGCTACTATCTCTAGATAGTTTTTTTTATGTTTTCAGTTTGTTGCTGGTTGTTGGCTTTTCTCGTTTTCTCGTTGGTGAAAAAACAACAACAACAATATTATTTATTGGTGATTTTGTTGTTGTGGCGTTCTTAAAATCATATCTTTGTTCTTGACATGTGATTGGGAAATACGGTTGATATAAGTTTGGAGATGTTCTCGGATACGTTCTTAGTGTAATTCCAGCCTATGGGAATATTTTTTGTTGCTCGTTTCGTGAAATTCTATACACTTTTAGATTATTCTATTTTATTGATAAATAGACGAAAATATTTTTGAATTGATCATAAATAGTAATAATTCAATCTACCCCTGAAGAAAATATTTATATATATATTGAGAGAAACTTTTAAATTACATTCGATTTATTATGTTTGAACGTAGTATAATAAATGTAATAGAACAACACTAATATTTATTCGTTTTTTGCCCCCCAATAGTAAATTGATAAATCAAAATCGATAACCATCTATACGCGTTATCAGCATCATAATCGAAAACTATATAAAAGCACAAGCAACAATGGTATACAAACAAGAATCTTTTCGAATTCTATGCGTTACACATTCCCTAAATCGAAATCTATTTTTCACATGTCGTAATTTTTTACATTCTTTATATATCAATATTTCAAGATTGGCAAACTATGCATGATGTACATACATACATATGTCTAAAAATAGATTGAAGAATCTATTCACGACCAAAACGATCACGTAAACGTTCCGTAATAGAAATGCAAAGCTTTTAAATTTCGTCTCGTAAAAAATTAGTACCAAAAATATAAAATCGATAAAATATTTTTATTTGAGTTATTTCAAATTACATTAAATAAATTTATCTTACTATATAGACACCATTCATTTACCTATTTCTGAATGGTAAAATTCTCTCAACTTTTTTTTTGTAATAAGATGTATATACGAGTATATAAATTGTATACCTTTATCAAAATTATGTGACACCTACTGTTTGTGAAAATATGAAATCTTTTATTATTATGTAAATCAACAAAAAAACAATTATTCAAATTAAATTAAAATAAAAGAAAAATTGAATTTATACTTTAGTTTAAAGATACAATTATGAATGGTTTGGATTGGGTGGGTTCCGCTCCTCCCAGATATTATTTTTATATTTTGTAACAATATAAAATAATGTAAAATCGAATGTGATTTTACATTAGTTTCAAATTTTAATACAATACACGTGATTGTATTCAATTAAATTCAATCCAATTAAAAATTAAAAAATCTTTTTAAATGATTATTTAATGCATCTTTCGAGAAGTGGAAGTCGAATATATCACGGATTTCATTAAGGTATATCGGTTCCAAAATGGCGAAAGAGTAAAGTTTGCATTAATTTGCTCGTCCGGATTATTTTTATTTATTTTTTATTTTATTTTTTTGTTTAAATCTCATATAAGAAGCTTACAAACTATAATCTTATCTGTGAAAAATGTTTATTAAAATAACAATTAGTGCTGAATGATAAATTTTGTTTCTGAAAATAAGATTTATACATGCGAATGTCATTTTGTTGTTTCTATAACAATGCCACCATGTTTGCAAGTGATAATATTATTTAGTAGACGTTTCACTACGAATTAAAATTTTAGAACGGCTATTGTGTAAAATAAAGTGGTGAAGGCTGCATTTCATAAGCATACTAAAAGTTTAACTTTAATAGAACTGTTAAAAATGAGCATCGAAAATTTGTTAAAACTTCCGAAACCGACAAATTCAGATATCGTGTCCGCTAATGGTTTTCGGTCGCAATCCAATAAACGAGACCACGCCTAATTAGAAGCAAAAATAAATGATATCAAAACTGAGATCCAACAAATCAACACTCGTGTTCAGAATGTGGAGGCTGTTGCAGATACTACAAGTAAAACAGTGAGATCATTGTCTGATGAAGTGAATTACCTAAAACAACAACAACTTGAACAAGAAATACTTGTAACGGAAATCTCGATTGAGAAAAAAAAACAAAGATCACATTATTGGTAAGCTTGCTGAAATTTACAACTTTGCGCGAAACGTTATTTTATGGTCATACATCAAACAAATTATTGTTGTAAAAAGGGCGCAGTCGAAACCGAAATTCTTGCAGCCGGTTAATTTTAAAACTCAACAGTTTGGAGTCGAAAAATAATGTTATGATCCAAATTCGTACAAATGGACCTATGCATGGCCATTGTTAGCTATCAATATCTTCAATCAATCATATGATCATAATTGTTGTACCTATATTTTTGAAAATAATTTTTTTTCTTTTATATCTTGTGATAACATCAACAAAAATTTTATTACAGTTGAAAATTTATTTTATTTTTTTTCGCTCGCGATACGATGTAGGTACTTATAATTTTTGTTTTGTTATTTTGAACATGTAAATTAATCTTCAATTTACTTTAAATCTAGAAATCAAAATTATGTCAAATAGTATATCCTTTACGATATTAACTAATTGTTTATTTTAGTATTTTTAAATTTCTTTTTGTCATTAATATATAGAAAAACATACTAATTTTAATGCTGTATAAGATAGCAGAAAATTTCCAGCAGAAAAAAAGTGTTTTGCTATTCACCGCTAGAGGCATCACTATCACAAAAATGAAATTTTTTCTGCTGAAATTTTTTTACACCAGCAGAAAATTTTTGATATTTTTATGCAAATTAAAAATTCTCAGCAGAAAATTTTATGAAAAATCAGAGAATTTATAAAAAAGAAGAGAAAATGTATGTTTAAACATTTTGAAGCGATGAAAGATAATTTTTTTTAAAAAAACGATTTGCGTATGTATAGTGTAAGCATACTCAAAACATACTAAAATTATCATAATCATCATTATGCAAACCCAGGGCAACATCAAAATATGGCCATCGTTGAAAGCACTCCATACATTTCTGAAGTCATTTTAATGTGACATGTTTTCAGTTTTTTAACAAAAGTGTTAACAAAACTCCCCTGTAACTACCCTGGGTGTATGTTTTTATGGTAGCTGAGATCATATTCTATATACATGAGCAACGTAAGATTCACACCTAGCGTCAGTAGCCTTCCATACATTTTTAAATTCATTTTAATGTGACATGTTTTCAGTTTTTTAACAAAAGTGTTAGAAAAACCCCCCTGTAACTACCCTGGGTGTATGTTTTATGGTAGCTGAGATCATAATCTATATACATGAGCAACGTAAGATTCACACCTAGCGTCAGTAGCCCTCCATACATTTTTAAATTCATTTTAATGTGACATGTTTTCAGTTTTTTAACAAAAGTGTTAGAAAAACCCCCCTGTAACTACCCTGGGTGTATGTTTTTATGGTAGCTGAGATCATAATCTATATACATGAGCAACGTAAGATTCACACCTGGCGTCAGTAGCCTTCCATACATTTTTGAATTCATTTTAATGTGACATGTTTTCATTTTTTTAACAAAAGTGTTAGAAAAACCCCCCTGTAACTACCCTGGGTGTATGTTTTTATGGTAGCTGAGATCATAGTCTATATACATGAGCAACGTAAGATTCACACCTGGCGAATTTACACTATTTTTCTAAATAACAACTTACTACTACAACTCATTTTTGTGATAGTGATGCCTCTAGCGGTGAATAGCAAAACGCATTTTTTCTGCTGAAAATTTTCTGCTATCTTATACAGCATCTTATTTTATACCATTGAGATTTAATAACAATAGACGAAATTAATTGTGGACAGCATAAATGTACATACATCTTAAAATTAAATTTAAAATTAAAGATAGTAATGGTTAATAGAATTTTAGACAACGGCACAAACAAACCACACAAACATTTTTTAGAATTATCGAGTTTTCTCAGTGAAACAAAATCTTACTTAACTTTAAATATTTTCTATATAAACATAAATAGATTAAAGAATGAATTAGAGAAACTAGAAATTCTTTTGTCGTCATTTAAGGAAACTGTAGATGTTATTATTTTCACAGAAACCTTTCTATTGGCCGGTTGCACAGAAAAATGACTAACGACCGGCTAGTTGTGCGCCAGATAATGTTTTTATATGAAATCTGGTTTTGCAGTCACATAAAAAATCAGCGCAAACTTGGTTAAATAGATTTTATTCCATGGAAATATTTAACGATTAGTTAAAAAGTTATTCAATAAAAATTGGCCATTCAAATATTTATACGCAATATTTATTCCATGGAAATATGTGTTTCCATGGAATAAAATATATTTAACCAAGTTTGCGTTGATTTTTTTTGTGACTGCAAAACCAGATTTCATATAAAAACTTTGTCTGACGCACAACTAACCGGTCGTTAGCTATTTTTCTGTGCAACCGGCCATAAGTAAATTTGAAACAAAATATTTTAATTTAAAAGTAGGTAGTAAGCGCCGTCAAGATTATTCATGGTCACGTAGCTGTCAAATTGAGCGGTGGTGATCAACATAATGTCTACTATTCTACTTATGAACTGGAAGCAGCACGAAATCCATAATGTTTTTGTTTAAGTATTTATGCTATTTTGTTTCGAATCGGTTTCCGGGAGTCGTAAGACAACTCAATTATTATAGAGAACTGTTTGTAGATCTGACGGCAAAAAAAATAACCTGATTGGGTCTTTTTTTGTATGTTAATTTTTATTTTCATAAAGTATGCCGTGCTAAAATTTCATGTAAAAAAAGCCCCAATCAGCTTATTTTTAATGCGCCAGATGTCACTACCCCGGACATTTATAGTTCTCAATATATTTAAATATTTTATTTTTTTTTTTTTTTTTTTTTTTTATTGGTAACTATGCGATCTGTTTTGGGGCTCAAGGCTCACCCTGCTCTTCCGCGGTTATGCTTTTTACGTCCTTACTTTACGCCTTCCGGCCAACTCGAGCTATAGGACCGATTTAAGACCATCTGCACATTGCAAACTCAATGCCAGCCTATACCGGCATGGAAGATGGGTCGGCCCATGGGTTTTGCACACCGACAGGGGGTCATAGATGTGTTACATTTCACCACAGATCGAAATCTGTTGATGAAATTTCACTTTGCATCCTGCCCTTATCGGGATTCGAACCCGGTACCTCCCGATCCAAACGCCAAAGCTTTAACCACTGTGCCATTTGGTCGGTAAATATTTTATTTGTTTTTCTTTTTTTTTTCCTAGAATGTCAACATTGGATATGAGAAATGTGGTACTAAAGTCCTGTTTTAATTCACTATTATCTAAATTTAATTTTGCCCACTTGAACCCTGTCAGCTTACAGTCTAACTTTGTGGAATTCAGAAACGTAGTGAAAGATGTACCATTACATCTATAATGTATATATTGTACGGAAAGATAGGATTGATCCGCGTGGTAGACATGGCGATGGTGTAGCAGTTTATGTACGCAATTCTGTCAAATATAAGAAAAATGCTGTTGGGTCAAGTTTTGATTGTCTGTTCTTGGAAATTAGTAACAGACGAAATCACACATTGTTAGTGGGGGTCGTTTATTGTTCACCTAGGGTTAAATTCCTTTAAATTCCTTAATAAAATAAACAAAATTTAAGGGGATCTATCTAGTAGGTATACTAATATTCTCATCCTTGGTGATTTTAATACGAATGTCATTTCAGATACACCTGCTGTAAAGGAATTCAAGGATTTCATATCATCACTTGGTTTAGGAATTGCCTCGCATGATCCTACGAATTTTAGTAATACTGCTGCCACTTGTTTGGATTTTTTGCTGCATAATCGATCGAATTTAAATTTCTTTACTCAAATTTCCATCCCGCGGTTATTTACCACCCACGATATGATATATGGTTCCTATAATTTCGATTCGGATGTTTCTAGTTGCGTCAGTTTTTGTTTTCGACGAGCTATGAACAATATAGACCAGAACAAATTGATTGCAGAGGCTAATCGACTTGACTGGGAACAGATTTTTTCTATTCCAGAAATTGTTGACAAATTGGAGTATTTTAATTCATTGCTTGTAAAGATTCTGGATAGTTTGGCTCCCTTGCACAGAGTCGATCGGAAGCCGTCTGATGATGTGTTCCGACTCGATGATTCTATCCTGAAACTCCGGAATATTAGGGACTTCTTACACGCAGTTTGGAAATCTGATAAAAATGATACCACTTGGTAACAGGGTTAACAATCTGATCAGGAGATCAGGAGATATCGCATTTTGGAATTATGAATCACTCTTTTCGGATATTAAGCGCTCTTAATCGCATGATGACGCCTCCGGGTCGGCTAAATTTCGGCACTTAAAAAAAAATATTTTTAATCTAGACCTACCAAGTGACTTGCTATGGCGCAATTTTCAAAAGTTTGGTCTCTCTAAAAATAAGCTAGCGGTTTCAACCGATTTTCTACCGATGGAATTCTCTACGCATTTTGCTGCAAGTTCTCAAGGGCCGCCATTTTATTTTAGTAATATAACGGATATTGAGATATGCGAAATAATCTCTGGCATTCAGTCTGATTCATTGGGTGCAGATGGTATACCTATTTCTTTTGTGCGCTTACTTCTTCCAGTAACTCTCAAATATCTGGCTCACATAATTAACACCGCATTAACCAAATCAATTTTTCCTATAAAGTGTGAAAGTTGGCTTATTTATTGCCGGCAGGTAAGATTTCTAGGCCTGTTGAACTGCATGATTACAGACCATTTAGTATACTTCCTTGTTTATCGAAGGTCTTGGAGAAGGTCATGAAGAATCAGATTCTTACTCATATTGATAAATTCAATCTATTGCATGATTTGAGCTCATATGTTGCAAACGGGATGGTGTCTTTGTTGGTTCTTCTTGATTTCTCTAAGGCGTTTGATTCTGTTGATCTTGGTATCGTCCGAGATAAATTGTTTACGCAGTTTAATTTTTCCAGCCCCTCAATCCGGCTGGTGGCATCTTATCTAACAGATCAATACCAAATTGTCAAAATAAATAAGGAACTCCGAGCCTTCCTGCCTAATATCTGGCGTTCCACAAGGTTCTATCTTAGGTCCTATATTATTTTGTATGTTTATTAATGATATTGCAAACTCTCACCTCCGTAAAATATCACCTATTTCCAGATGATGTACAAATTTATCGTTCAGCTGCGCAGGGCAATGTGGAGGTTAATTGCATGTTAAATATCAATGAAACTCTTGCGAGGATCGTAGCTTGGAGTAGGAACAACCTAATTAACATTAATCCGAAGAAATCTAAAGCTATGTTTATAACTTGCAGTAAACGGTTGCTGCAGAGTCTCATGTCTTCTGACATAATGGTAGATGGCAACAGAATTTAAATAGTGGACAAAGTTAGGGGCCTTGCGGTTTAATTGTGAATAGTCAACTAAATTGGGACGATCATGTCAATTATATTTGCACTAAAATTTATGCTACGCTTAGGAATATGTGGTCTCATGAAAGTTACACTCCTCGTGATGCTAAACTTAAATTAATTCGATCGCTAGTTTCTCCTCACTTATGCCCCTATTGTGGTCTCACCTCACCTCAACTCACCGAGAAATACGTCATAATGATGACTTGAACTCATCATTTTGGAATATTTGATATTATACTTGTTGCGGTGAGGTGACTCTAGTGTCAAATACACTCACCAACAATATACTGGTGAGTTCATAGTAATTTTTCGACAAACAAAATCTAGATGGATTATGGATAGCAAAATAACATAAGCTTTTTTTCATAATAATTTTTATATAGGCTCTCATTTTATAAAATTATTGCATAATAAAAAAATATTTCTAAGCACAAAATAAGAATTTCTAATGAAAAACACACGAAACGTCAAAATTGTGAAAAATGTATGTTCAAAACGCCAAAAATAATAATATTACCAACTTAACAACTAATGGAAATTATCATAATAAACAAACACATCTCACCAAAATAAAAGCGAGCACCATAATACAAAATTCTAACTCACACGACTTGGATTGGTGAGCTGACTCGATCGGTGAGGTGAGGTGAGGTGAGAACCTGAATAGGGGCATTAGTTTATTGTGCGCCTATCTACTCGGGTTGCTTGAAAACTTGTTTTGATCGATTAAGAATTGCTTTTAATTCATGCGCTCGGTATATATTCAATAAGATTAAACATGTTTCCATCTCTAGGTATTCGCGGTTGGTCGTTAACTGTGATTTATCTGATTATCTGAACTTTAGTACAGTCTTATTTTTGTATAAAATAATCATTTATTGTAAATCTTCTTATCGTTTTGATATGGTAAAGTTTTTCAGATCTGCCCTGCTGTTCAATATCCATCTGCCTTCTAATTGTAAATTGTAAGTCAAAAGCACGCCAGGGTTCATTTTTCGTGTATGCTGTATAGATTTGTAATTCCCTTAATCCTAATTTGCAATCCATTGTCAGATTGAATGAATTCAAGCAGGAATGTTTTGCCTATTTCTCACCTCTAAATTGATAAATTGTGTTGTATAGTATTCCATATTTTGTTAATTGTTAATATTAAAACAAGAAAAATTTAAGTTTAAGAAAGAGAGGAAAAAAATATAATTCGTTCCATAGTGTTAGAGAAAATAGAACCGGAGGCGACGTGACAGTTTTCATCGAAAGAAACGTATGTTGATTTCGATTGATATTTTCCTACTCTAAAAAAGTACCCTCATTTTCTATCCTCATTTTGTATCAATAGGCGTGTTCAGTCCGACCAAAATGATAAAAATTATCATGATATATTTTGTGACCCTAACTTCAATCCGTATAATTTTATGTCAAGCCCGAGTGAACAACCAAATCGAATAAAACATTTTCAAATTGGTTTTGCACGTCAAAATACTGTAGCTGCAAGTCATAACAAATATGTAATACCAATCCCTAATGGGCTTTCATCAAAAACCGGCCTTCATTTAAAAAATAAAATACCAAATATGACTAATAGGTGCGATATAAACCGCATATGACAGATTTAAAGAAAATTTAGCTGGTTAAAATTAGTGTAGCGGTTATAGGTGCCATAGAATCAGGATCAAATTTATGAACAAACGAATCGTTGGATTTTATGTTGTGCTTAGGTGTAAAGGCCGTCAATAATATGCCAGTACCATACAATTTATGCATTGACGTTCATCATCTCGAATACATGAACAAAACCACAGAACAAACAATGCAGGAGCTAATAACACATTAAATGTAATTTTGACGAAATAAAACACAATTACTATAAGCAAAATTATTTATTATTGTTAACAAAAGACACGACACAGCCTTGATAAATTTTAATTTCTGTTGAAATAATTTAATGATTAATATTTATTAATAAATAAATATAACATTAAAGTTTCTATACTCTCTTTCGAAATCACAACACACAAAAAAATTGAAACAAACAAAATGAACAAAAATTTGACACCTAGAACCAAAAAAATTCTTGGTTTTTTTTGTGATAAATGAGTGCGTTTTATGGCAAAAGTTGATAAAAAATATCATGATATTTTTTATCATTTTTGCCCGACTGAATACTAGGATAGGAACAGAAATGAACTACACCGCTTTTAAATTTCAAAACAATATATTTGTTTCATCTTTACTGTTATATCAGGTCGATAATCGACAATTGTTTGTTCCAAAAATTCTTCATCAGATGAATCTGACGAAAATGATGATGTGAAGCAAATGTCATTTTAAATTTCCTCCATAACGTAATAGTCGGATTAAAGTTATTATTCTAATAAACATGTATGTTTTGACAAGTATAGAAGAAAATGGCGTATGACAACAACAAAAAATAGTTTACTCGACCAAAAATCCTAGAGAAAATTACCCTGGGTGTAGCAAAATATTACCCTTGTGGTATTTTGTTTTTTTAATCGAACATTTTGACAGCAGTTGGAGTACCATTTTTACCCTCAGGCTGTGGGCCAATAGTCGGGTAAATCGTTTACTATGGTAAAATTCGGATTTGGAACAGATTTTTCAATCAGTTTGTCATAAAGTTTTTGAAAAATAAATGAATTTACCGAAAAATTTACTTAAAATTAACTTTTACCCGACTATTGGCCCACAGCCTCAGTGTAACATTTTTCCTTCAATCGAAATCAACATTAGACTTCACATTCTTAGGCTGCATACCAATCCAAGGGTAAAAGTGAATTTTAAGTAAATTTTTCGGTAACTTAAATTATTTTTGAAAAACTCTATGGTAAACTGATCAAAAAATCTGTACTAAAATCGATTTTTACCGTAGTAAGTGATTGACCCGACTATTGGTAGGCAGCAAATAATGAAAAATTATAGGCCATATTAGAATAAATTCGTTCTGTGGCAAGTTCGCGAAAATGAACTCTGGGCTGGAAATTACATCGATTTTTATTTAAATTTTCGTCCCGCTCGATAAAACTAAAATGATTTCGCCAAAACTAAAAAGGTCACGGATTAAGGCTACATGATTTTGAAGTGTAAACACTAGAATCTAATTATAGCCAAAACTATAAAAAAATCGTTCCGTGGCAAAACACCGAAAATTAACTTTGGGGTGGCATGTTGTAACATCACTTTTTTCGATATTTATCGAACATTATATCTCTTTTTCCTAAAATAAAATTGCTTACTATTTCGCTTTTCAATTTTGCTTTCTATATCCCTTTTTCAACCAAGAAAACAAAAAAATTGGCTCAGTTTTAGTCCAACCCACACAAATGTGTGAGTAAAAAACCATTGTATGTAATGGCGTTGTTGATAAAAAATTTCGCTTTATTGTAGTAAAAGCAACACAATTGTGTGTAACGATATTGTGTTTTTTTTCGGACGAAAATAAGTTAAAAAAGAATTCACAAATGTGTAAGTTGGTTCAAAATACATACAAAACTATATTTTTGCATGGTACTTTTGCCCTACTCGCACAATTGTGTTAGTAAATCACTAAAGGGATATAGCGATCGCATGCTACTAGAATAAATTGTTTATTTATCTCTTTTTTGTTTTTCGATAAAGTATCACTCACAAAAAACGTAGGTGATGGAATAAGAGTAAAGCGACATAGTGTTTCATTCGAATAAATAGAGATCGCAATAGAAACAACGCAATTGATAAATGAAAAAACCTTAAATTTTATTCGTAATGAAAGAAATGTAAATTTCGATAGTATCGAAAAAAGTGATGTTACAACATCCCACCCCTGAGCTAGGAATTTCATTGCCCAATTATCATTGAAATCCCTAGCCCAGAGTTGATCTTCGAGAACTTGCCACATAACGATTTTTTTCTAATTTGGATTAATATTAGGTACTAGAGCATACAAATCTAAATCATGTAGCTCTGATCCGAGATAATTTTAGTTTTGGCGAAATGATTTTAGTTTTATCGAGCGGGATGAAAATTTCAATAAAACTTAACAAAAGTCCTAGCCCAGAGTTCGTTTTCGGGAACTTGTTACGGAACGAGTTTTTTGTAACACGGGCTATAATTTTCTAGTACTATTTGCATCTTAGAATCTTTCATTTTTTTGATGCTTTAGTTATTATTCGATCAGTTTTATGTAGATTGTCATTAGATGGTTTGGTTTTAATTTTTTTAATTATTGTTCGAATTTAGTAAATTTGATAAATTTTCAAAGTATTTTCATTAATATTGATAAAACTTCTGGGGTGAGCTAACTTAATCTAAATATAATAGATTTGAACGAAATTAATCGAATTCTGAGCTGGGATAACTTCACACAAGCGCAAATTGGTAATTAATATGTTAGTGTTAGTGTTGGGATAACTTCACAAACGTCGTATTTATCTTTTGACAGTGGTAAAAGAACGTCAGGTGTATAAACCCCTCCCTTTTTATGCAATTTTTCTTTCTTTTACGTAGTAAAAATTTTGACCTTGAGATTTTTGCAGCCCAGACGAATGGACTTGACCGGGATGAAAACTTTTTACTTCAGATTTTCTCATAAATTGCTTCATTCCAATGAATTTAAATCATTGGGGCCACATAAGAGTGATGATGGTGAACTAAATTATTGTAAATTAATTTTGCAACACTACCAGTACTGATCAGTTTTCCAAAATTTAATTGGGAATAGCGATTTTTGACAAAACAGCTGGATTGATTGATCGGGATGAAACTTGATACTTAAGTTTTCTCTATAAATTGGCTTTTTCGTTTTTTTCAATTATTCGATAAGCGATTAATAGCAAAAAAAAAATAATTGGAGCTTTTTAAATTTTTGCAATGATATTGAAAAGCCCTTGCATTTACAAAGAACGACAAAGAATTAGAAGATTTAAATAAATTTACAATGCAATTTACAGTTTTACCAAAAGTCCGGTAAGTTTAATTTTTCGTTTTTGAAATCAAGAGTGGTATATTCGAAATCTACATTGGCGGTAAAAGAAAGTCGGATGTTGGTCACAACACATTCCCCCTTCCAATTTTTCCAAATCTGTTCATTATGTAAATTAAGCTTTTGTCACGAATCCATTTTGTAATGGGTCATATAACATTGCCAACAAAACCTATTTCTAAAGTGATATAATTTGCACTGTTTTCGTTTTGTGTGTGAACATACAATTGTAAATACATAAGACTTAGGTTTGTTTCTTTAACAACACGACAAAAATAAGCTTAAAACTTTTTTTCTGAATAGACAACTTTTCTTCTTAAATTTGCTTAGAATTTTTAATTTTATAAAGTTTTACTTCCAAACAAAACAAAAACAAAAAATGACAAAAATAAAATTTAAATAAACAAATTTAAAATTTTTAACTTTGGTGTGAGATTATTGTTATTAATTAAAGTAAAAAAAAAAAAAAAACTTTAAACCAAAATATCAAGATGAAAAATTATAAATATTTATATATTCTGCTGTTGAGATGAGAAATCTAATAATAAATTAGATCGTATAAAAACTTTATAATTTATATTTTTGTAATATGTATTTTTTACACAATTTTTAAATTGTCTATAGCTATGTGTGTGTATGTGTTTGTGTGTGTGAACATGAAACGTACAGCATAAATTTATGTAGATTTTTTTTTACTACATAGTTGGTGTAAATGCTTATTTTATATTAGTTTTAATTATATTGTGGTTTCTTTTGATTGGATTTTAAACTTTAAAATAATAAATTAACCCTTTCCGCTGTAACGCACGTAAGTGTGATATATACTAAGGGTATGTTGAAAATTGAAGTAAATATGCGTAACATCTACCTAATATGAAAGAAATTTATTTCAAGTTTTTTTAACAGCTCGTTATATATTTTGCCAATGAGTCATTCGGGTGTTTCAATGATGTTGTACCCCGATTCTTGAAATGCGTGGAAATTTCCGTATTCAAAATTCGAATATAATTTGTTTTAAAATTTTATATGTTTTTCGAATTTTTCGCCGCCTACGTTAATCATTTTTTCAAATTTCTTTTCAAGTTTTCTATTATTTATTTCTCTACTAAGGGAATAAATCCGCATCGATTTACCCAGTCGGACTTTTTCTCTTAGGCTGGGGGCCAATAGTCGGGTAAATCGTTTACAGATTTTTCGATCAGTTTGCCATAGAGTTTTTGAAAAATAAATGAATTTACTGAAAAATTTCCTTAAAATTGACTTTTACCCGACTATTGGTCCGCAGCCTTAGTAGGTAAATAAATAATAGAAAACTTGCAAACAAATTTGAAAAAATGATTAAAGTATCCGGCGAAAAATTCGTATAACATAAAGAATTTTAAAGCAAATTACATTTGAATGCGGAATTTTCCACAGATTTCAAGAATATAGCGGCCCTGAAAATTATAGTCGATATTTAACGAAAATCGCTTACTAATATTTATTAGATCCTTGCCATTAGACACGAATTGTCTTTGTAGAACAGTTCTAACATTTGGCCACGTGGCGATGACCTTGCGATGCCACTTAACGGGACCTCATATTCAGCTAAACTATGACTGATTAATTTAGTGCTAAGTATGCTCTTCGTCGGTCATTCATGTGAATCCGCCATTCGGATGATGTCAAGCCGAAATTTAGGTCACTAATCTGTCTGAAAGTGTTATATCTTCGCGAAACGTGATTGGCACAGCTGGTAGGTTCTATATTTCAATATAGTATCCGTTAGTATCTGTAAGCGAAAAAGTGTAATAAAGGTTAAGTCTGAACATCTACAATTATTATACGAAGAGTAGGTACCGGTATTTTGTGTAATTGTTACAAGGAGATGCAGAACAAAACTTTAATCTACGTGATGGTATACTTATGATAAATGATTTATTGGTAAATTAAACCTCATATCATTTTACGGAACAAGGAAATTTAAAAGACTGTTTTTCTAACATCAAGATTCTTACTAAATCCAAAAAGTACAGCCGTGTTCTCTCAGTATGGCAAACCTACTTCCAAAATCTGCTAAATCGGAATGAGGAAGGGGCCCCCATTTTTTTTTTAAATTTGAAGTATTAATTGTCCAGTGGATTTAATGGCTTTTGAAGATAGGTAGAATACCCCTTTTATTCACGCACAGACCACCCATTCACACAATTACAAAATACCACTTACACGTTGCAAGTTCCATGTCAACCTGTACACTAACATGGACAGTGGGTCGGCGCCGAATTCTGCACTCCAACAGAGTTGGAGTTGTGTTTATTAACATCACCAGTCGTAATCAGCCTCTGGTGGGACTCGAACCCAGTATCTTCCGATCCAACTGCCGAAGCTTTAACCACTGCACCACTTGTCCGGTCCAATTAGAGCAATAGCTCTTTCCAGTAACGAGGTCTTTGTCGAGCATCCCACAGTGGAATATTAGTAAATTGAAAAATGGAAAGGCACTCGGTCTCGATGGAATCCCTACAGAATTAACATTCTTAAACACAGCTCTAAATCTGAAAACTATCGTAGCATAGCTCTATCGAACACTGCCAATAAAGTGTCCGATGGACCGCCAGTGCTTTACCATGAGGATGGTTTTAGAAAAATATTGGGAGTATAATATAACCATACATCAAATATATAGTAACATTGTCATAGTCACTTTAACATCATTAGACCAAATAACATTCCAATATCATGTTCATGCTGCCCACACTTTAAAGCAAGCATCAACATAAAATAAAAACCGTTGAAGTAACTTGAGCCGCAGATCAAAGTGGAGATGGAAAAACACTATAAGAGCAGTTAGTTAGAACCATAAGAAAATTCATAATTAATATTTAGCAAACTAAGGATTATGTAAAACATAAAGGAAAGAATTAAGATTGAAAAATCAGGTGTATTCCAATCCTGTAAACGTGCAACATTAAAAAATAAAGTAATAAACAATAAAAAAGATTTTTTTTAAGTTCGGGTAAAAGAACGTCTCATGATTGGCGCAGCTTCACGGAGCGCAAGTTTATGTCAAGTTAAGTGATTGTAAAAATGTGCCTGAGATAGCGAATAAAATCTATCTCTTAGTGATTCCGTGGTAACTAATTTCAAGTGTCTATGTGAAACTCCTGAAGTTGCTTTGAGTGTTTTTTGAAAACGGAGTAGAATATACTCGCTCAGTGGAAATCGTTTTTAAGAAACCTACTTGGACTACAATACGAGAAATACACATTCAATAGGGAATGTTACCGACGTCTTGGACTGGAGAGATACACAATGATTATAGGTTTGAGTTTCACGCCATCCGACAATTTAATATTTTCGGAACCAACGCACAACAGCAAAACTTGAACCTGTCGCATATCCGTCCACTACAAGATTCAAGGCGGGTTTAATTAATCACGCACTACAAGATAGACGTGATTAATAAGAATATTTTGTACTAGGAGATAGGCAAAAAATTAAGAAATTCGTTAACCATCGCTAAACGCGAAAACACGAAAAATTTTTGTTGGTAAGGACAAAAATTCAAGATTTTGCGAAATAACGAACTCAATCGAAGAAGGGAGAAATCTACCAAGATATTCGATAAAAATAGAAATCTAGCTAAGGTAGAAGAAGAATCCTCTCCAACCATGGCAGATTTGGAACAAATATCTGATCAACATTTAGTTAAAAACAGGTTTAATACGACCAAATGCTCACAATGTTAAACCAAAAATTAGAAATTCCTGCTGCGAATCCTAATGGAAACGCTCCGCAGATACGACTAGATTTATTTAGGATCCCAGATCCAATAAAATCCTTTCCATCGTTTGATGAAAATAAACGACAAGTGACATCTTGGCTAAAGACGACCAAAGTGACAGTTGTAATGTTCGAAGGCATAGTCCCACCTCAACAGTTCAACATGTACCTGCAAGCGGTCAAGAACAAAATCGAGGGCAAGGCCAAATATATATTCTGTCTTGCCGCAGATCCAGAGAACTTTTCACATTATAAGCAAATATTAATTGAAGCCTTAGGAGACAAACAATAACCCCATATTATAAATTCCAGCTTTGGGGTAATAAGCAGGATAAAGGCATGTATGTACACACCTTTTTCAACACAGTAAAAGAAATAATTCAAAAAATTAAATTGTTAGTTAGGATGCATTGGCCGCTTTTATATCCGGATTAAGAAAACCCTATTAAGGACACTCGCAGGCGGCTAAACCGAAATGTATCGAAGAAGCTTACGTCTTTTTTATACAAGTTCAATTCAAACGAAATAATTATGGCAAACTTGAAACGGGTCAATGTCCAACATAAATCCAATCACCCACAGCAGACAAGGGATGTCAACCTCAACTCTGCGAACCCCCAAATTAAAAAACAAAGTTGGATGGGGCAAGAAAAATTGAAATCATTCCTATGGAAGTTGACCCCTCCAAACAATCAAGAAGAACCTTTCATAAAGGAACCTTCAATAATCACGAGATACTTTCTGATGTCGAGCTCAAAGAAGGGAATCCCGAAAATAACTCAATCCCAAACTCGAAAAGTAAAATTTTTTGGGAGGACTAAAATTCCATTAGGAAGGTTAAATTTTTTCCCATTCATAAAATGCCAAATCACAAAGCAACAAATTAAAATTCTAATAGACACGGGGCTAACAAGAACATAATAAGGCCTAATATATGTAATACCCAATCATACACAAGAACACAAGAAGTGACGAAAACTGGCAAAATAAACTTTGTCGGTCACAATCTGCTAAAATTATCATACTTCGAGCTAAATTTCCATGAATATTTTGATGGAATTAGGCTCACAATCAATGGCTCGCATCGCATGTATACCAAATTTGATTTTGAAACAAGTGGAATTGCATTAAATGGCAAAATTTTTAAATTTCATGGATATTACCCTAATACAATTTTTTTATAATCATACCGTTTTTTGGAACATAACGAATTAAATAAAGACACCACGGTTCAACCCGGATTGTACAAATCAGAAAACTTCTATCGGAAAAATTCTAAACATATTAATAAGTTTACCAGGGAAACCAGAAGGCCTACCAAAACTAAATTTAAAATGCAATAATTTCGAAACATTAAACCCAATACCTGTTTCTGGCAACTGTAGCATTATTAATTAAGAGACAATTAGAAAATTAATTAGAACAAATCGCACTTAAGCGATATAGAGACGCAACAACCCACAACAACTTAATTCACAAAAATCAAACAGTTTTGTTACGCTAAGACGAAAAACAATCTGCTACGCCAATAATTAAACACAAAATACAAGCGGTGGACGACAATCAAATCTAAACCAAAACCTATAGACATAAACACAAGTTCAAAACAGGCGTGAAAATCAGATACAACAAATGCTAGATAGCGGGATAATAAGAAACACAAATAGCCCATATTCCGCACCCATACGGGCGGTCCCAAAAAAAGAAGATGCTTCAGGAATACGTAAAATTAGAGTATTTATCTACTACAGGAAACTGAACAAAAAGACGATAAACCACAAGTTTCGTATTCCGCAAATCGAGGAATTTCTAGACAATGTGGGAAAACCGATTTAAAATCTGAATTTTATCAGATTCCGATGGACGCTCAAACGCAAGAGAAAACAGCATTCTCATCCGACAAAGAGCATTTCGAATTCTGCCGAATGACATTCGGACGAAAAAATGAACAACGTACTACACTAACGTACCTACTAACCGCAATTGAGGTAACTGTAATCATACTCCTTTGAAATAACATCTGGTTTTCCATAGTGAGAAGCACTTGTACCTCGAAAAGCAACTATGAAATTCCTTAATTACAAAATCGTTTACAATCCTTATATATTTTTTGACTACGAACCATGCTGATACATTACGCCTAAATTTTATGATGATATCGTTCGTCTTGGCCGAAGATATGGCGGTTTCAAAGACAGCTTCATATCGCTCCGTCGCTACGCAAGAAGACTTATTTTGGCGGTGAACAGTAGCAAAACCAAATTTTTAAACCAAATACAAATAATTTTAGACTAGACTCTTCATGGCCTAACCAAATGTCTAATTGAAACATTTTAAGCTTAAGACTATTTTAGTAAAAGCATAAAAGATTCATTATGGCCCAATCAAATGCCCTATTTAATGACCTTAAGGCTGTATGATACTCAGCTTGTCAAAAACGATGTTAACTAAAAATCAGTTTTTGACCATAAAATATTACCAATTGACCTAATTCTTTCTTTAGTATGAACTTAGACGTATAATTGAGCGATTAATACATGATTATCTCAATAAAATGTTTAGTTTGTCTACGGTTAAGTTTCAAAGTTTATCGTTTTTTTGAAACGCACAAATCAATTTTTTCAATATTTTACTTCTAAACAGCGTACAATTTTTGCATCAAGGTGTTAAGAAACGTAAAATCGAGGTATTAATACAGGATTATCAAGATTAAGTCTTGAAATGACGTAGAAAATGGAAAAATTAGTTTAAAAATGATAAAAATTTCGATTCTTATCGATCGAAAAATTACGTCAAACGATAAGTTTATTTGTTTTTACGCAGCAATGCTGATTATTTTTTGAAAAATTTACTGTCGCTAGATGGCAAATCACGAAATAAAAATTGTGTCCAAGATAAGTGGTTATTAATTTTATTATAATATGCAATGTTTAGAACAGAAATTATGAAAAATAGTAAATTTATTAATTAATTTTACACAGATAAACAATATAAGTAAAGTTTAATAAATGAATCATATAAAATTTTGGTACTCATATTTATTAAAGAAACGAACCAGTTTAGACACATTTAAAAAACGAAAAAAGAAATTAGTTTTTTCAGTAGCATACAGCCTTAAGCTTGATCAAGAATGATTAGATCTTGTTTGGCGTTCTAATTTCGGTTTTGGTCGATTTTTTGATTTGGGTAGCTAGCAGACTTTAAATTAACTAGCCTAAAGTTTGTTCAGGAACGAATGTAGCCTAAAACTTTTTTAATAGAGCATTTAATTAGCGTACGTGATATTTTGGCTAGGTGTTTGCTGTTTGTATGCTGTTGAATATCCTAAGTTAGATACAGGACTGCTACGATGTTCGAATAAAGCCAATTACGAGTATATCGAGATATCTTTGTCTTTCTCCCTCGCTTTCTTGACCATGTTTTGCAATATGAACAGCTGTTTCAGCGGGTCTATTTGATCGAGGCAAGGTGTCCTCAGACTCATACTTCAGTATAATAGTTGAAAATCTCATTCCAATGAGAAACGCTGTAACTCATATGAGATGACTGGTCGATTGTCACAAACAATATATTTTTGTATTCCAAACCGAGAAGGGTCTTATTAGGAGATGAAATTATTTCCAGCCATTTTGACAAGTAATCGATAATAACACTGAAGGTATTGAATGTGGAAGTAACGAATGATTTCGGTTTCTCACAGATTCGTCATTTACTGATCATTTTGCTCAACATCCAAATCCATATGTGTGTTTATTTCGCTAGCGCTATATCTTGTACAGATTTGAACACCTCAATAAGGTTACATTATTAAATTATTTTCAGATTAACGGTTGATAATTTTATTGCATCGTGAGGGCGTGAATGAGGCATACTTGCATGCCGGGGGATAGTTTTTCCTTCCATTTTACAATTTTCGTTTATGCTGTTTTACCAAAACAGAGATTGTTTGACGTCGACAGTGATGATGTCGCAGTATCTCTATCTCTCTACTCATCTTGGAATAAGATTTAGGAAATCGAAGTATTGATCGCGCTTAACTCAGCCTCGAAACAATTTAATTGTTCCTTAAATGCAGTGCGAACTCCACAAGCTACAATTTAAGAAAGGTGTAGGCATATTAGGAGCAACAATTAGATTTTGATAACTCGAATATAAACTGCCAAACAATCCCAAATTACGAATTCAATACATGAACCAAACGAGGGAGTTTGTTAATTTGGGACATAGTTTGAAGGATCAGTAAAATCATTCGGTATTAAAGGAAACTGGCAGCATATGTCGCTCACAATTAGGTCTTTCATTTAACACAAGCTGCTTATATTTGATATCCACTGCCCCACATATAATCCGCCAAATATCAGCCAATAAACGACACATTCACCTTTAAAATTCAGGAAGAAAAAACGGCGTAGTAAAATAAAAATTATATCAAAATCTTCTCGCATCTTTGATCCTCTCGGTTTCCTAATACCCCCCATCATCCTTTTGAAAATATTATTTCAGAAACTATGGCTTCTAAAAATACACTGAGATGACCAATTGCCACGAGAATTTGAAGAGGAATACAAGAGAATCCGTAACCAATTTATACATTTTAAAGGCATCAACATTCCAAGATTTACAAATCATCAAGGCAAACACAAATACACGGTTTTTTCATTTTGGTACTGTGCAGTGATATATTGTAAAATGGTTCATGAAGAAGAAAGTATTACCACGCAAATATTGACATTCAAGACGAAAGTAGCCCCAGTCAAAAAGATTGTTTTGCCTTGTGAAGTTAATGTCTGCGGCCAGTGAAGCTTTGAAAACAAATGCAAAATATTTTGCATGCACTGATTCGGAGATAGTTGTTGCCTGGCTCCCTGCATATCTTGAGCGTTGGAAAACATTCATTGCTAATAGAAGGCAATACTATTGAATATAAAATCCAAAGATAATGCAGCATATTATATTTCTAGACTCGCGACAAAGTTATAAATTTAAGGCAGCGGTGGAAAACTCCAGAATGGTTGGTTCAGCAGCAGACATCATGGCCGGAGAATGAGTTACTAAATTTTCAAGAAACCGATCATGGTATGGAATACAGCAAGTAACTAATCAGTGGAGGCTCTTAGAGTAAACACCCAGTAATTTTACCCCAGAAACATGGGATTTTCATTTGTTACAACTTCACGCTGAAACGGTTTTTGCATATGTATGTTGTTACCAATAGCATCTCTATACCAACAAAAGTTGTAGGTACTGACAATAACTGTAGTTTTTGAGCTTTTAGATAAAATTTTTATGTTTAAGATTTTTTACTTTTCTTATATACACCTAAATGTTGATACTGCAATACATATACGTACAGTCGAAACAAAAAGTTTGTCTGCGGACAGCGGTATACGCAGAAAAAATATTGTTCTTAAAGTATACAAACGAAAGTACCAACTGTACTAAAAATGCAATATTTTTTTGCTGCCATCGAATTTGATAGATCATTTTAAAATAAACTGTCATTTGGTTACCGCGTCGAAAAATCTATAGTTTGTGAAAGCATTTTTTAGAATACTGTATCTTTTTCTTTGTAAGCAATTTTTATAAAGTTGCAGCTATAGAATTTTTACATTTTCAGAATCGAGTCATTAGAGTAGTTTCGGATAGAGTACATGTATTTCCCTCATGCACTGTAAATCTCCTATTCAATGCTCTTAAAGCACCATAAACTACGTTTTTCACAGTTATTGTATATAGGGTTAGGAATCACTTTCCTGATTTGGAAATTTTGCCCTGATGAGGTCGTCTGTTAGAGAGATAATTTTACTATACCTTTTTAATTATGCCATTATTAACATATTTTTTACTTAAAGAAGTTTATGTACAATGCAAAGATATTTATATCGTCTAAATAACAGTTTCGTGACGATATAAATACAAGTACTATTTATATCGTCACGAAACTGTTATTTGATTATTATGTTTGGCAATTAATTTTGAAATACCTTTAGGCAAGCGAATGGAAAACTTTTGGTTTCCACTAACACATTTCTTAATCGTATACGAGCGGCAACAACAACGATTTCGGCACGTATACGTTAACATTGACTAAAAATTAAATTATTAAAATAAATTATAAATATTTAATATAAATAAAAAAAAAAATATGCGAAGATTAAAAATTAATAAATTCTAACGTTTCTTAAATATATTTACGTATTTTTGTTTAAATTGTGGAAAATAAAAAATAAAAAGAAAACCCTTGCAAAGGATTCATAAAAATTCTCTATAAATCAGGAGGAAAACAAATTCCATAAGAATTCCATTCTTAAAAAGTTTATGGAAAAAAGAAAATTCTAAAAAGTAAAAACTTAATAACTTTATTTTATATCTACCCATAAAAAATAATAACAGATCTTATTTATTTTATATTATTTCAAAGTGAGATCAGTTTTCCTTTCCAAAAAATGTAGAGACGTTTTGAAATTTGTAAGAATATGGGGGGGGGGGGGGGGGGGATATGTACAACGTATAGTATTTATACATGCAAACATATTTATGTAATAACTATACATAATACGTTAGAAGAGAATGCAGTACAGAAAACCCTCCAAGAACACGATTAATTCGTTCCGTGTTCTTTAAAACCGTGTTGTTCGAGACTACAAAAAAACAAAAAACTTTGTTTTATTTTTTGTTATGTGATACAAAAAACAAAATAAAAGAGAATAACGAAAATCGTGTTATTTGAAACCGTGTAATTTGAGGATTCATGTAGTCTTTTTTCGTTTTTTTTAAATAACTGATTACATTTTAAATAAATAATGCCAAACTAGGTTCGGACATACTGATTTATGAAACAAAAACCATTAATTACTTCACTTATTTATCGAAAAGATTTTTCAAAATTCCTTTGTTTCATAAATCCATTGTAGTCTATTGCTGTGTTTTTTTATTAGCGCCCGATAGCTGTATCCGGAGCAGCCAATTTTCTATGTGAAAACTTATATTTAGCGCGCTATTATTGCATTTAATTAATTTATTTAACTCTAAACTAAGATTTTTCATTCAACTTTTTAATTAAAAACCGATAAAAAAATATCTTGGCTCACTTATTTATTGGGAGCCGCTATCGGGAGCGCTATCCATTTCAATGGGAAATTTGAAAAGGCTTTTATTTTTGTAAACCCCTGAAACCATTAGAAACTAAATCTTATAATAAAAATTTAAAACGTAGCAAAATGAATTCTTGTTTATAACGTCATGTCAAAATAAATGTCAATTAATATATTTCAGGTGATAAATATCTGTTTTATTGATGAATTTAGTTTTAATTTTTATAATACAGCGGCATCAGTGAATAATAGCTGCAGTATCAATAGAAAATTGCCATTTGGCTCCGGATAGTGCTCCAATATTAACATGGACTCTCCACGTACTATTGCTATCTAGTTATGCCAGAAAATGTCGATCAAATAGCAAGTGGAGACTCGCAATAATATTTATATGCTATCAGTATGCTATGAATACATGCTATGTCGGCATAACTTGATAGCATGTATATAGCAGGAATATTTTGACGTTTCTTCTATTTCAATATGGTGTCTACTGACATTTCAAGTATTTATTCAAATGACTAGTAGTCTAGACTATCGACAAAAGAATGATTTCTAAACGTCAAATTATAGCAAGTTTACCACACCAGACTCCATCTTGGCAAATTTTGATAGAAAGAGAAAGTAGATTGCAATAGCATTCAGATAGCAGGTCGAGAAGCCGTGTAAAACACAGCATATATAACCATTGTAGTCTTTTGATCATTTGTCTCGCTCAGGCTTATTTATATGTTTTAAAAAAATTTAGTATTAATTAATGTTTACGTAGTAAACTGGCGACACAAAATGTTACGAAAATTTTAATCACCACTAAACCAAACGACTACGACAATAATTAAATTTTATTTTAAAATTTTTATGCGCACATATTTTATTGATGATGCGACTACGTTAATGGTTTTAGAGCGACTACTTTGAGTTACAAAAATGTATATAATGCTGCTAACAATTCCGAACATTCACAAATACACAAATAGATAAATATAATATATAATATTAAATTAACAGTGATCCAAAAACAATTGAATACATTAAAAAATAAGTAAATATAATAAATTATAGGCTGGGTCAAATTGGGTGAGCGTGAACATACTGTCCCCTTTGACAGTACTCCGGACTGTCAACTTTTCTTGTTATCTTTTTCAACTGGTAATGGTGCTAATTTTACGATGGCTTGTTTTACAATACCGGTTGATGTTTTTACAGATGCTACACGTACTATAATGCGTCCCAGAATCCAATTTTGAGGTGGCACCCCTTCATCAGCGATCAAAACTAGTGTGTTGACAGTGACCCTTGTCCGACAATGTTTTTGATAACGATCAAGTCGGTTGATGTTTAGATGGGTGAGGTCAGGCTCGACGATTGCAGAGAGCGGGGATCCGATCAAAAAATACCCCGGTGTGACGGCTCCGAAGTCAGATGGATCCGACGATAGCGGCGTCAGCGGCCGTAAATTTAACGACGCCTCAATTTTTGCGCTGATAGTGCTTAGCTCCTCATATGTCAACGTTGCAGCTGATAACATTCGATACAATTAGTGCTTCGCGGATTTAACAGCGGCTTCCCACAGACCACCGAAATGCGATGATCGCGGGGGAATGTGAACAAATTGAATGTTTGCGTCAGCAGAGGTTTGAACTATTTGATCATCCATGTTTTGATTGAAAAATAATGTGCGTAGCTCTTTCAGCTCTCTACTACCTCCAACGAAATTGGTTCCATTATCGGCATCGCAGTAAAGGTACCGACAAAGTCCTCTGCGATTAACAAAACGATCGAGAGCATTCAGAAAAGCTTTGGTCGACAGATCGCTGACGACTTCGATGTGAACGGCTTTCGCCGCGAAGCATATGAACACTGCGATATATGGTTTATCCGATCGCTGGCCACGGCCTTTGTAACGAACCCAGACTGGTCCGCAAAAATCAACACCTGTATGCAAGAGCTCTAAAGCACGAATTGCATTTGTATACCAATGTAGCAATGTAGTTGATGCCAATTCTTCACGTGAAAATGCCCACACAAAGAAAAAACAAATACATGAGAATTCGGCAAAACTATCGGGTGTTTAGATTCGAATGATAAATCCCAATTCTGCAATCGGCCTCCCACTCGAATGATTTCATCGTCGTCGATAAACGGATTTAAATTTTTGATCGAACTCTTCGATTGAAAGTGTTTATTGGAAAACAGCAACAAAAATTCTCCTTGAAAACTTTGGCGTTGTATGATTTTGACAATAAACTTCAGCGATTGGTTCAATTCGGCGACAGTCAAACAACTATATGTTTTTGGTTTGCATATGAACTTGGACCGGCTATTGTTTACAAATCGAGCCACAAACCTAAACACTCGTTGAGTGGTGCAAATGTTGTTGACATATTTGATTTCATAGAATAGACATCATTAGGCACTGCGATAATGACGACATCACTATTCTTCCTTTTTTCCGCAATCAAGTTCGAATCAAATGACTTGTTAAATTTTGGCTAACTGGATGACGAGCTCGATAAAAATTCCGGCTCGGAAAACCATAGTTTATTGTTAAGCAGTTTGTCAGCTGGGTTGTAGGTTGAAGCAACATGATTCTAGACCGAAGATGATGTCAGATCTTGTATGATGGCCACGTTGATGGATGTGACAATTAAGCAGGATTTCAGAATCGGTCCAACAATACGATGTTGTTCTGTTGATTTTAATGCTGGACTTAATACGACCCATTAAATTTGCTAAAAGAACTGCAGAGCAGTTGAATTGTATTCAGATTGTACGATTGAACGAATGTATGGATGCAACATTCATATGCTGTGATTGATGCGTCTGAAACTCCATGAATCTCAATTGCATCATGATTTTCAAACAAAACGAAGCGAGGCATTTTAATTTTGTTGATCAATGGTAACTGATTTCGAAATTTAACCCATTGTGTGATGTATTGTTCTGGTAAAGTCGTATCCCAATCTGGCGATGTCGGATAAAGCTGGGCGTTTGGTTACGTTTACTTCGATATATTTCTGCTTGTATACAAACAGGAATTCATCTTTGTCAGGTTTCTGACGAAACACCTAGAGTTTTAATAATGTTGTCTTCGTCAATATTTTGGAATGTCTCGCGGGGCGCGTCCGAAACATCTTTCAGCAATCATTCATCATTTGATGCCCATTTACGTAATTCAAAACAGTCACTCTTTAAAGCCTCTCTCTCTCTCTCTCGCTCTCTCTTTAGTTTCAAGGCTTCTTCGAATGTATCACCTTCACTAAGCATATCATCGACATAGAAGTCGTTTAGAATTGCGGTCGGTCCGATAGAGTGACTTAACATTTTGTCGTGTCCCAATTGATGCCGACAGCGAATTGCAAGAAACGGTGCGGCGGCTGTACCGTATGTAACGGTCTTAAGATGAAAGACTTGGATTTTTTCGTTTGGGTTATCCCGCCACGAGTGCGTCTTCCTCCCATTTGTTTTGTGTGGCAATATCTAGTTTTCCAAATACGATATGCAGCAATAATGCGATCGCAAGCTCAATACATAATGCTAGTAAGGCGCGAAGATTGTCGTTGACACGTAGCTTCCTTCTCCTAAAAACTGATAGTAGGATTGTTTACTACGCATTTAAAAATTTCCAAAATTTATACTCCTTACCTCATTTTCTCGATTTAGAATCTTCTAGTTCTTAAACTTTTTTCTAATAAAAAACATTCTTTTAAAAATATTTGGAACGAAAAGCTTTTTACGGAATCAACCTCTTCCTATGAAGCGATTTCGGCCAAAATTCACTGGGATCTCTTAATTTATAAAAAAAGCTCAATTATGAAGTTTCACTTACGCCACTCGATCGTGCTGTACTGGCCCTAACATAGAGACATACACTGAGCTCAGACCTTTTTTTAAAAACTACTTTTTTTGACTTCGGTGATATAACGAATGGAAAATCTGCAAAAATCTTGAGCTCCAGCCTGAATCATTAGTAGTTTGTACAATGAGCAAAATACACTTCAATAGTTGTGATACATTTAGCTGTCCGCCAGAACCACAAAGAGCGGGACCCACTACAATTGTGGCACAAAAATCACAGTGCATTGTGTATCGTTGTGCACTACCTGATTTATCAGTTTGAACTATTATAAAGCCAGGTGAAACCAGAGTTGTATCAGCCGGAACCACAGTTCTATAAACTGGCAAGTGGCTTTTTAACTCATGTGATTCCGGCTAATTTGTTATGATTCTAACTAATGTTTGCTGTTTTTGGCTGACAGCTTAATTTTCCACAATCATCCTGACTACTCTGTGCTTAAAACGGCGGTCTAAAAACAGAGATCCAACCATTTAAGCCCATTGTGATCATTGTAGCCATAGTTGTTCCAGCTGATAAAACTCTAGTTCTGGCGGGCCTTATTTGGCTCTGGTTATTGTTCCCGGCTGTAGTACACAAAATCATGTAGTACACAATGATGCATAATTTATTGTGCTTTGTGTCATAGTTTGATTAATTCCGGATATCACGGTTCAACCTGGCTTTATATGATTCCGCCCTGTCTCATACTGGTTCCGGCTTAAAATGACGTGCGCAAAGTTGCACAAAATTTTTTGTACCATAGTTTATTTGATTGCGGCTCCTTTCATATGGTTCCGACTGATATTGTAGTAGTTTCTGCTGTCCTTGTTATGGTGGCTACGGCTGAATGTTTAAATGTTTCACAACCGTACAAGTGCATTGTAATCACTGAGCAATCTCCTAAGAGTCTCGATAAAACTGTTATGGAATGGTTCAATACCATTCTGTAGATTTAACTAAACACGCAAGGGGCCCCTCTCACGGTGATTTTGCCGACTAGATCTCAAGATTTTGGGTTGTGGGGTAGTTGAGGCTTGCATGCTCCTGGCCTACACAGTGGAACAGAATAAAAAAAACAAATTAAAAAAAAACTGAAATTAAATTGAACACACCAGAATTTGTCGACCGAAACTTGAGAAACCGTAATAAATTTAATAATAACCGGGTGTGCCCAGCCAGAGACGACCGGATCTCTCCGAGTGATAAGTAACCCTGAAGGCGATAGAATCGATAGGCGATCCTGAAGGCCGATACCCAGCCACCACGAAGCAGCATTAGAAGGTAGGGACATCTCTTCAACAGACCAGGCCTCCCTTATCCCGAAGAGACCTCCAGCTAATCCCCCACAATTCACACTTCCACAGCATGAGACCGCCAAAGTGCCACGGGGGAATCGGGTCGACTTTACGGTCGTTATTGAATGGACGACACATATGCCAGACTCGCCACTTTGACCCTGTAGATGTCCTGCCAAGAGGAGGACGGACAGTGACAAGCCCAGCCTGTAAATATGGAACCGACACAGAATAGAACCTCCCCTCCCGTGACACAGAGCCGATAAATCTAGTAATTCATTTTATTTATATTGTAAGATAGAAACAAGGGTAGAGCACTGCACCAAGATAATAATGAAGATGAAAATATCTTGCGGCTGATAAATGGGAATTAAAACGGGGTTGTACGCCGTCCTATTTGTATTCAAAACATAAAATCAAAGAGGAAATAAATTGAGTACATAATAAATATTTTAAACCAGACTCTCAAATTCTTGCACCAAAACATTCTATAAGAATATTTCTTCTTTAATTTTACGTGCGCGTCACTTGCACACTTTTTCCACCGCACATCAATCGCACACACGCACAAGGCACACATTGGTCTCGCTCTCAATTTATTATAAATGCACACGATACGGCGAATGAATTAGGAGGCTAATCTACATAAAATCAAACTGTAAGCGTCTATTCAACAACAGATGGCAATGCCGTAAAAAACGCATCACACATTCTATTACCATGTAACTAAAATTCAAGACGAAAAAAAGAAAGGAAATAATGTTATGACCATGGAGTCGTAACAAAACTTTGGTTCCGGCTGCCTTTAAATGATTCCGGCTGGCTTTATATTTATTTCGGCTGAAAATTCAGATAGGATAAAACGATGCACAATGTATTGTGCTGTTTGTACCATAGTTTATTTGGTTCCGGCTGGCATGATTTCAACTAGCTTTATTCTGGTTTGGTTTTCTAGGGTATGGTTCCGGCAGGCCTTCTATGATTCCGGCTGAAATTTTTTAATTTTGACTACCACTTAAGGTCTTGGCTCGTTGTGGAAACACTTAATAAGTTCCGGCTTAAAAATCAGAAAGGGCACAATGATGCACAATGCGTCGTGCTAGTTGGTTTGGTTCTGGCGTGACGGAGACAGTATTTTTATGATTCCTATACTTTATTTTATTACGTAAAAGAACATAAAATGGATAAAACTCTGTAGATTGAAAATAGAATTAGAATCTGAATTTCTCTAAGATTCTATCCCTAAAACTCACATCTAATTTTATATTTATGCCCATCGAATACAGCAGGATGTAGTATGAGGACAACAAATAATATTGTTCGATGCATCTTAAAATTCACCGCACTATTTGGAGCTAAATTTATTTTCAATTTTAATTTATTAAGCTTTCTAAAGCGTAATTAACTGTATGAAAGAATTTTATAATTAAATTTAACGATAATGACAATAATTTATCGATTTAATTCTAGAACAGAAAACTCAATATTTAAAATGAAGTGACGAAGTAATAAAAGAATAGAATTAAATTTAATTACGGTAAAAAAAATGTTCAATAAAATTCTTTTGTTTTTCTCAACTCGGAAAAATTTAATAAGCTTCAATCGATAAATTTAAATACGAATTTTAATTAACTGATCATTCATTTGGAGCGCGGTGCTATAAATTGACGTAGCGTCTACGATATATCAGCATAATTAAATAATTAAAATTAGTAATTAACGATTTATTGTAGCGTTTAGTGCGGTACATTCAAACCTCCACTGTTCCAATTTAAAAAATTTAACGATGCAAAAATGTAAATTTAATTTTTATGGCTTCTCCAAATCGTCTACGTAAAGCGACTTTACGACAATATTGAATTATTTTTGAATTTATATTGTAAGTGAATTGCCAATTAAATTAAATATCTAACTAATAATAAATATTATTAGCCTAAAATATTTATCTTTTATTGGTTTACAGAAATCCATGGAATTCTAATTAACGATTTCGACAGCAAAAAAAAATCTCAGCCTTTTCAACCAATTAAACAAAGACATATCGTTCAAAGTTGAACAATTAATTTTATTCAAAGCAATATTGAAAACGGAATAGGCATTAGGCAATTTAAATATTTAAAGCGGATATTTTGATAGCAAAGCTTTTATGTATACGTCGAAACTTTGGCGGGGAGTGCAAATTGATGTGCTATTTAAATAATTTCTGGAGCGTAAAATTTTACAAACGTAATTTTCCAATCCAATATTTATAAATCAAGTAGCTTGAAAGCTTTTAAAGCGCTCCGCATATATAAACGAGTAGTTTGCTTTATCTCGATAAAACAACTTGAAATAGTTAGTTCACTGTATTAGTTAATGCATCTAAATATTTTCATTACACACTCAGACATGAAAAAGGTTTAAATCAATTGCTCTATTTAATTTCAATTAAATTGACCGACAAATGATTTTTTTTATTTAATTCAATGTTACAAATCAATAAGATAAATAGTTAGTCTATAGAAAAATTTATCTCTTTTATTTCAAGTTTTATATTAAATCAATCTGTATGTATGTAGAAAAATTTTTATTCGTCTATTTATATCTAAATATATCAATCTATCTAATGTATTGGACTGAGAAGTGTTTTTTTTAAATAGGATATCCATTATGGATGTTTATGTACATAAAAGATGTAGAATGAATTTAAAATTTATTGGATTTATTTTTGTTGAGGATCGAAACACAAAATTTTAATACATACAGTGTAACAAAAAATTATTCGTACAAACATGGTTGGAAACATACATTTCAATATAATCATAATTATTGTCAAATCTAATTTATATTTTATAGTCAACAACCATAAAAAGACTGATTAATTTATAATTGCTGTGTTTTTTTATTAGCGCCCGATAGCTGTATCCGGAGCAGCCAATTTTCTATGTGAAAACTTATATTTAGCGCGCTATTATTGCATTTAATTAATTTATTTAAATCAAAACTAAGATTTTTCATTCAACTTTTTAATTAAAAATCGATAAAAAAATATCTCGGCTCACTTATTTATCGGGAGCCGCTATCGGGAGCGCTATCCATTTCAATGGGAAATTTGAAAAGGCTTTTAATTTTGTAAACCCCTGAAACCATTAGAAACTAAATCTTACAATAAAAAATTAAAACGCAGCAAAATGAATTTTTGTTTATAACGTCATGTCAAAATAAATGTCAATTAATATATTTCAGGTGATAAATGTTTGTTTTATTGATGAATTTAGTTTTAATTTTTATAGTACAGCGACACCAGTGAATAATAGCTGCAGTTTCAATAGAAAATTGCCATTTGGCTCCGGATAGTGCTCCAATATTAAAACACAGCAAATGTCATTCTCATGCTGAAATTTGGCAGCGGAAAATAATAGATTACGCTACTCGCCGCAAGTGGCGGCACTATCACTAAACAGAATTTATTTTTTTATGTAATTACCAGCAGAATTTTTTGTTCATTTTGTAATAAAATATCTCAGCGGAATAAAATATTAAAAGTGATCCTTAAAATGACAAACTGATTGATCTCCGAAGTAATGGAACTCGGTAAATGAAATCTTGAAATTTAACAATATTCCGATTTTCTGCCATTTCTTACCGAATTACAATGAAATTTGGATAGTAGTATTGGTCAGGGATTTTGAAAGTAAGTTTTGGACAAAATTCTAGTATCTGTTCGTGCTGGACTAAACTTGGCCATTTCATAACCAATCCTTATGAAAAATGGTATCTGTAGAGTCTACACGATATAAATAAATTTTAAACTGGAGGGAATTCGGCTATTTTTTAATTAATAAATTTGTATCGCATACAGGGACAATTTTTTGATTTTCTGTGGAAATTTTTGAATATTTCAAAAACTTGCACCCAGCAACCAATACTTTCGGTTGTTTTTCTAATAGCCTAGGTCATGGTGGAACTAGGTGGACTATGTGGAATTTTATATAAATATAGGCCAAATTTTTATACATATGGCCAATTGTGAAAATTCCAATCAATAAATTTTCGAAAATTTTCCTCCTAGTCTCAGTATGACCTAAGCTATTATAAAAACAACGGAAAGTATTGATTACTAGTGGAAGTTTTTGAGAAATTGGCCAAAAATTGGTAATGGCCGCACAAAATCAAAAAATTGTAGTGAAAATTCTAATCAATAAATTTTCCTCAAATTTTCCAATTAGTCTCAGTATGACCTAGGCTATAAGAAAAACAACAGAAAATATTGGTTACTAGAAGAAGTTTTTCAGATATTGGCCAAAAACTGAAAATAACTCAAATGGACGCGGAAAATCAAAAAATTATAATGAAAATTACAATCCATAAATGTGAGACAAATTTTAAAATTATTAATTAGGAAATGGCCGAATTCCTTCCAGTTTAAAATTTCTTTATATTGTGTAGAATCTACAGATACCATTTTTCGTAAGGATTGGTTATGAAATGGCGAAGTTTAGTCCAGCATGAATAGATCCTAGAATTTTTTCCAAAACTTACTTTCAAAATCCCTGACCAATACTACTATCCAAATTTCATTGTAATTCGGTAAGAAATGGCAGAAAATCGGAATATTGTTAAATTTCAAGATTTCATTTACCGAGTTCCATTACTTCGGAGATCAATCAGTTTGTCATTTTAAGGATCACTTTTAATATTTTATTCCGCTGAGATATTTTATTACAAAATGAACAAAAAATTCTGCTGGTAATTACATAAAAAAATAAATTCTGTTTAGTGATAGTGCCGCCACTTGCGGCGAGTAGTGCAATCTCTTATTTTCCGCTGTCAAATTACCGCTAACTCATACAGCATGTCATTCTCATTCTTCCTTGTTTTGCTTTGTTACTTGCCGGCTTTCAAAGATACAGATACCCATTGAGCCTCTCCATACTTTGATTCTTTCGTCGTTATTCCATGAATACAAAAATCATTCGACGTCCACATTTGGTTTCTTTGCGCGTTTTTTTGTTTATGTATGTATTTAAAGTTATTTGTTTTTTGGCGTATTCGTATTGTTAGGCTGCGGGCAAATAGTCGGGTAAATAATTTACTATAGTAAAAATCAGATTTAGAACAGATTATTCGATCAGTTTGCCATAGAGTTTTTGAAAAATAAATGAATTTACCGAGAGATTTACTTAAACTTGACTTTTACCCGACTATTGGCTCGCAGCCTTAGAAATAATTTATTTTTGTTTGTGTAAACTGCTATCTTGGATTAAAAATAATATTATAAATAAACTAAATAGCCTTTAAATAATTTATCTTTGTAGTGCGAGTATCAGTAGAATCAATAGAATCACGACGAAAGAATCAACGTGTAGAATGGCGGATTGATCCGGATCAGTTCAAATTTTATATGGAAAGCTTGATCCAAATTTTGTTTTAGATCACAAATTTTGATTTGAAATCTTGTAAGCGTCTTAGTGTTGTTTCATCAAACACTAAACCTAATCAGATCAATCGTCAATAAACACGGCTAATATTAATATTATTAAACAAGTGCAATCCATTCCACAGTCGGGAACAACTTCCGCAAACCAATTTAAAGAAACTATAAACCAAAATGTTCAAAACAATAATTTCGACATACAAGAGTTGTGTAGGTCAATAAACTAATTAAAAACGCTCTAAAAGATTAAGATCTCGCAACAACCAGTTGTTCAAAATCAAATTCTAGAACTCGTTCAGTAGACCAACTAATGTGTTGGTACCACTATACAGCGCTGACATTTGTGTCATACCTGCGTCATCACTCAAAAACTTAATCGAAGACCAACCGAAGTTCTAGACTACTAACATTGAACGTGAGACTTCGACGAGAATTTCGACACCCATTCATTGTAATTTCAAAAGCCAATTATTGGTGCTGATTTCTAGGTGAAATTTAGTTTAACGGTTAATTTGAAGAAAAAGCTCTTAATCGATCCTACAACAACCATATCCACTATAGGAGCAGTTTATTCCGTCAACTCACCATCGCCATGAATTTTTAACACTCTTTGTAAACAGTTTTCATCCTAAACATGCTCTCTCCTGCATATAGTTCGTACAAAGGAACAAAATGATTAGTGACCAAGTGGTGACCAAAGGCGATTAAACACTGTAATTGCCTCATTTTCATAATGCCCTACGATCTCTGTCGCGCAAGAGGTTCAATTTAAAACAGCAATAACAAAACCGTTTGAAATGTTCAACTTCTGTCGCATAATTGTTGGCCTGAGAAACTCAGATCAAACATTCCAACGATTTATTGGCGAAATGACCAAAGATTTACCCTTTCTCTTTGCTTACATCGATGATATCCTACTCACGAGTAAAACTTCCGAGGAACACACGGAACACTTACGAATACTATTCAAGCGTTATCTGATTACGGAATCACTATTCGCTTTTCAAGGCATGACTTACCTTGTTAAAGTTAGCCAAAAGTTGCCAGCCGAAAATGAAAAATCGATAATGCAGATAGTGTCTTGACTAGTTCAGCCGAAAGTTCGTCATTCAAAATTTTGGCATATAGACACCAATCTGACTATACCGATTCAATAGCCCATGACGATTGGTAGATTCTGAGTATAGGGTTTGGGTGAGTCTGATGGGGTTATAGGGGTGAAGTTTTGATTTTCTCGATTTTTTACCCGCTCCTTGTGTTTTAATTGAATGGAGCAACACAAGGAGCACGGGGAGCGAAGTCCGAGATTCATACCTCCACGTGGTGCTCGCCGGGTAGCTCTAAGTGAATCAGGCAGTTAAATATGGAAAGAAAACTATTTTTTGATACCCCAAAACTGCGAAATACCTCTAGCTATGGCCTCTCGAATTGTTATAGTCATGTTGGTATGTATATTTCAAAATCTCGAAAGACAAACGTTTTCATCGATAAAACAAAAGAAAACTCAAAATTTCACCCCTATAACGCTATCAGACCAACCCCAGCCCTATACTCAGAATCTACCTATGAACATGGACTATCGAACCAATATAGTCAGATTGGTGTCTATATGCCAAAATATTGAATGACAAACGATTTTATATTTGAAAAATAGGGAAAGTCATAATTTCACCCCTATAACCCATCAGACCCACCCCAACCTTATACTCAGAATCTACCTATGGTCAGGGGCTATCGAATCGGCATAGTCGGATTAGTGTCTATATGCCAAAATCACGAATGACAAATGATTTTATATTTGAAAAATAGGGAAAAAACTTTCCCCCTATCACCCCTATAATCCCATCAGACTCACCCCTAACCTATAATCAAAATCTACTTATGGTCATGGGCTATTGAATCGACATAGTCAGATTGGTGTCTATATGCCAAAATCTTGAATGACGAACGATTTTATCGTTGAAAATGGGGAAAATCAAAATTTCACCCCTATAATCCCATCAGACCCACCCCGACCCTATGTCATGGTTCATCTATTTGGTACATTTAAATAGTTCATCTGTCAAAATCGTGATATTCAAACCATTCATGGCTATTGTATATATGCCTGTTATTGACATTTTCTTTCAGAAAATTAATGATTAATTTGTAACTTTTAAATCTGTATTGCTGTCATTTTTCGGTTTGAATATTCAAGTCAGTCTTCTTTATCGATGCAATCTGCATTATCGACATTTTAAAATATTAGGGTATAACAATTTTAAAGTATAAAAATTAATATCTACATTACTATCTTTCGGCTGAGATAGCAAAGGCACTATCTGCATTACCATCTTTCGGTTGGAAACTTTCGGCTAACTTTAACAGTATGCTTGACTTACCGTCTACTGTACGACAGACACTACATATTTAGCGAATTGTAGATTCCGTAATGGTAAATTCCATGTCCTAGAACAGATAAATGGTAATATTTGGGAACCTTTAGTATTATTTTCTAAAATGTTCTCGACAACAGAACACAAAATTTAACTTTTGACTGTGAGCTTCTAGCAATTTTCACAGAAAAAAAAAAGAATTTCGTTATTTCCTGAATTTCGAGTGTATTATATACCGATCAGAAACCTTTAGTAACAGCAAATAATTTCAAGACTGAAAGAAGTCCGAGACAGGTTTGTCAATTCGAATTCATCGCTCAATTCGCTACGATCATTCGTCATGCGAATGGTCCAGATACTGTTGTGGCTAGCACTTTTTCTCGACACAACGGTATTTCTGCTCTGACTTTCATTGGTTGCGATATTGATCGCAGGGACAGGATAGGTTTCACCGGATAACGACTCGTGGTCAATAGGGTGTGAAACGTAAACCGCAACTCCTTGATCTTATATCCTGGAACCGATGAGAATTCAAATCTTTGAAAACATCCACAAACTGTAATACTGTATACTGTAATTTTGTGAAACGGTGGTCTGTGCGTGAATAAAAGGGAAGGAGGGGGGGGGGGGGTATTAATTGACCTTCAAAGGACATTAAATCCACTGGACAATTAATACTTCCTTTTGAAGAAAAAAAAAAAAAAAAAAACTAACACACCCAGTCTGCAAAAATCAAAAATAACAACACACACTTGCTCTGAATTTCAGGGTTTCGAATTACCATCGGGACTATTTGAAAAAATCGATATAGATCTAGTAGGTTCATTAGCCTGCTTACCATAATCGATCGTTTCATTTGATGGACCGAAGCTACTCCAATTCTGGATTCTACCGCTCAAACTGTTGTGAAAGTGTTCCAAATTCATCGCCAGATTCGGTATCCCATTGGAACTTACTAGCGATGATGGTCCCCAATTTGAATCGAGCCTATTTCAAGGATTGACAAAAATGTTAGGAGTTCACAAAGTAAGAATGACTCCTTACTTTTACGATTTCACCGCAATCTAAAAAAATCTTAATAGCCCGCGGCCACATAGCAAATTGAACTGAAGAGCTTGTGCTGTTATGTATACTCGACCCTTTCGTTCTGTTAGTCGATAGGTCCGACATCTTTCGATCGAGGTGTAATATAACATGATGTTTCCGGTTGCAAATACGACATACGTATATATACGACGACAAACAAATAAAACATAATTTTTACCTAAGTAAGGACACATAGTGGACCACATGCTTTGGTTTATTATACCTGGATTTCATTAAATCATTCGTCATCGCTAAGCTCATTTTTAGTTCATGCGTTTGCGTATAGTACAGCCAAATTCATCAGCTTTATCATCAACATATTCTAAATTCTTTAGAATACATTTTAACTCACGAATTCAGCTATTTTGTTCTAAAAACATCCCACTCGGTTCACTCTTCCCCCTCATGACGCTTAGTCCTCTGATGTGGAATAAGTGAAACTACGGGGATGTAAGGGAGAAGGTCAACTAACATTTTGTATGCATCGGACCCATATAGATTAGACTATGCCGAAAGTTTTCGGCTGGAGACCGTTTACGACCCTGCATTACCGATATATTTTTTAATAGTATGGAAATGTATTCAATTATTCCACGGCTCTTATTAATCTCCCTTTGAGTGAAATTCGAGTTATCGATAAAGGAACCTTTTATCCACATCATCATCATTTGCGACATTTCCAATGGCATAGTAATGTTTTTTTTTAGAAAAAAGGGTATTTTATTGCAGATGGTCCTGTTTTTATTAAACATTTGTTTCCTTTATTCAAAATGTATTCGAACCCTTCTAAAAGTATTACGTCAGTATAATAAAAACACCTTGTAACCCAAGAAAAAAGTGTAGAAACATTTATGTAAGGCGTCATCATTTATTTGGGCGTTAATTTACCTAATATTTATTACACTGTATGTGACATGAATACTAGTGTAGTATCAATTCCCAGTATTACTTAAAGATATACTCGTATACATTAGTAAGAAGGAAAAAATACATAAAATAGTAACATGAGAATACTACAAATACAACTATACTATTACAATCAGAGGCGGATAATTAAAATGTTTTCTTAATTAAACTAATTTAATGTTTTATGGTTTTTTATCTCGGAACAGTAAAATCTAATAAAAAGGACAATCAATTATGTTAAAACAATCGATTCGGTCCTTTCATATCAAATTAGAGTGTAACAAAGAAAATGGCAATAAAAGACCCTACCAAAGCTCATCATCAAAATCGCAATATGAATGTAAAAAAAAAGAAAACACAAAAAAAAAATACAAAATCAGCTTTTCTTAGTTTTCTATTTTATTTTCATACTCATTAAATTTTTTGGTGCTGTACCAAAAAAAAAAACAATTTTAATTAATTTTTCCTTTTATCCTGTAATCATTAATGTAATAATTTTCGTTTTTTTTTCAATTTCAGATTGTTGAAGATTGGAAGTTTGTATCAATGGTATTAGATCGTTTCTTTTTATGGGTTTTCACGTTGTCATGCATTGGTGGTACATTTGGCATTATATGCCAGAGTCCTTCACTTTATGATACACGGCCGGCAATCGATCAAATGCTGAGCGAGGTGCCATTACGGAAAAATAATTTCTTACCACCCGACATTGTTCGCATGACATTGGATTAAACGATTAATAACCGATAAATAGACATTTTTATTGTAAGTAGAAGAAGAAGAAGACGGGGGAAAAAAATAAAATAAATTATTTATATTGAGAAATTTGCAAAGCAAGTTTATTAGATTTTCACATTATACACAATTTATTCAGGTTCAATATAAGGTTAAATAAATTAAGAGATAATAATATTGGATAAACACAACATAATTTTTTAACACATTTCAAAACATTCTTACACCATATCGTCGTCGAATATGGCAAAAATCGATGATGTTTAAGCTTTTTGTAAACCGTTTAGAATTTGTTTTTATCTCATTTAGTTAAAGAAGTAAAAGAAACACAATAGAATACTTGTCATTGACAATACGTCAAAATGATAATAGCTTAAAAATAAAATGAAAAAAAAAGTAAAACAGAATGAAATAATCTATGTATATACATACGTAACCGTACGTATATAAGAAAACTTAAAAGAGATACGTGATATGATAAGGTTTTGACCTTTTTATCTTTACATTGTATATTCTTGAATAGTTTAGAAAAAGATTCATATTATAAATAAATAAAATAAAATAAAATAAAATAAAGAAATAGAGGGAAAACTAGAATATAAGTGACACAATGATTTAAGTTATTTAGAGCTTCAATGGGAATATAGAGCAGCAACGATTTTTCGATTTTTCTTTCATTTATTAAAATGGAAAAGTTTAATAAATATATGACATCGACATGAGTTTTGTGTTGAAATAAAATTAATTTTTATCTTAACGTTATGGTAACGTATAAAAGATTGTATTGTATAATATATATATATATATATATATATATATATATATATATATATATATATATATATATATATATGTGTATATATATATATATATATATATATATAAATATATATATATATATATATATATATATATATATATATATATATATATATATAAAACGCTGGTTGGCTTTAGAAAATTAGTAAAAAATTAGTTTTCGGGCTGTTTCTTTCAAAAAAATTTAAAGTCGTGAGTTCCAGCTAATTTATAAAATAGTACCTATCATGTTTGACTAAATTTCACTATTTATAGTGGTAGAGCAACAAAACACGAATAAAATGAGACATTGCACGTCCACATAGCTAAAAAATTAACAGTTTTATAGTCATAAAACGCCCAAAAAGTCTTTTTGCCGTGCATACATACAATGCGATTCATTACTGTTTGTGATACGAAAAAAATTAGTTCCCATTTCGGTTTGTTTTAATATAAAACTAACAGATATTTTGCTTTTATTATTTTCTCTGCTTTTACTTAAATCAGTTTTAAAAATGAAAAAAAAGAAAAGAAACAAATATTTATTAATTTTATATGAAAACAAACAGAAATCGGAACTCAATTTTTTCCTATCACAAATAGTAATGAATCGCATTGTATGTGTGCACGGCGAAACGACCTTTTGGACGTTTTACGACTATAAAATTGTTAATTTTTTAGCTATGTAGACATGCGCAATGTTTCATTTTTTCGTTATTCTTTGCTCTGTAACTACAAATAATGAAATTTAGACAAATATGATAGGTACTATTTTAAAAATTAGCTGCAACTTACGAGTTTCTATTTTTTTGAAAGAAACAGCCCGAAAACTTTATAATTTCATTAGATTCGGCATACTCAAAAATGCTTAGAAAATATTAAACCGGCATTACTTAAACGAGCTGAAGTGAAAGGGAGGAAAACAGGTCAACTAGGGGTAACAAACCCCTTGAAAATCAACGTCAACTAGGGGTTTTGTTACTACAGAAGTTCTTTTATGAAGATCAGTAGAACTTGTAGCAGATACTGCTTGTATTCCTCCTAATGCGTCAAAGTCGAGTTGTAATTTTAAACGAGTCCAATTCCTCTTTCAGCAACATCATTTACTATTTGAAATTTTCTTACAATTTCCTCCATTTTTATACATTCCGTGTCATCCTTCTATGTATTAGGGTGTTTTTAATAAAATTTGGTATCACTCCAAACAAAATTTCAAAAAACTGCTTTGTATTTCTTGATACAAAATCTTCTATTTGGGCAAATTCCACATTCTCAGGTACGGTTTATTTCTTCAATTGTAAAATTTTATATTTGTTTTCTTCTTCTAACTTTCGAACCATTGCCATTTTTTTTATTGTCTAGATCTTCATCGAAAAATGAAAGAGCTATGAGAGTATCACTTAAATATGTACCATAAATGGTTAGAACAACTTTTCAATGCAACTAATTAAATTAATTCATTTTAAGAAAACAATAATTATAAAATAATTTAATGGAACTTACGACTGAGTTTAAACTGATTTCGAAACAAGTATATTTTTATGCTATAAATAATCTTAGACATCCATCGCGCTCTACTGACAGCACCTGGCTGTCGAATTGTAAATGTAAGTGGTTCTCCAAGAAACAAAAGTGATAAACTTAAAAATTCTTTATAATCATCTCGCCTATTATGTATTTTTCCCAGTTGATCATTATAAAGGTAACAATATTCTCCTTCTCTGGTGAACTGAAAATTTCTTTTAAATTTGGGTCAGCTAAACCGGAGCTTATTTGGGCATGGTTAAAAGAATTCCACTGCATTTTAAATCTCTGAAATCGGGTCCACTTAATCCTTCGTTTAACAAGCTACTAAAAACAGCTGATACAATTAATTCATATATATGATGTCTGCAAGCAAATCACAATAAATTTCTGCCAAGTCTTTTTTCAAGAAGTATGCAGGCTCCATTTAGCATACCGACGTTGCTGGCCGTTGTATCAAAGCACAATCCTTTAATATTTTCTGTTATATTCCAGTCTTCAAGCATTTTATATACCATTTTACTCTATGCCTGTTCCATGTGTAATCATTGGAACTCCTAACAATTTAGTGTTACCATAACTGGATACTATAACACACAGTTGGTCAACCATTGTTTTCTCTGCTATTTATTCTAATATTTTTCCATCCCATTGTACGGTTAGAATCGAATCAGGACTGAAAGACTTAAATATTTCATCACTGCGATTTCCTTCTTGAGCCGTTGCCGATGGCGACGTATGGTCTCTTTGGAAACTGCAATTGATTCTAAATCATGCCTTAATGCATTTGCAGTGGTGGCGATTATTTAGAAGAGCAGCTCCTGAATTGCTTATTTTTTATCGATCCAACGCACCTACTATATTCTTATCAATCACGTTCTTCATTTGTAGCGATGATTGAGATGAAGCGGAATATTCTGTTTGCTTTGGTTTCTTTTCTAGTGGTGCTTGATATTCACTGCCGCTAGAAGACAATATAAGTGAACTGGTGTCCGAAATGATTAGGTCTATGTCTGTTCCTTAAGATCTACTTGTTGAAAAACAGATTACCAATAGAGATGAAATCATTGGACAAACACAGAAAAAAATGAAATACTGGTCTGGTCTTTAATATTATGTATGGAATGTGGGTTAAGTCTGGTGTTATTTTAGTAATTTCGTTTCTAATGTTGTCCTGAAGCATCGAGGTTGTGGTTGGTTTATTGGTGTTCAACTTTTCTTGCCACTGTAGGAAGAGCTCAGGAGGCGTCATATCAGGGGATCATTGGAGCCAATTTACATCGTAGAACGAGCTGTGTGTGATGGGGCACCGTCTTGTTGGGACCATATATTCGGACGGCCTAATTCATACAATTGGGGCCCAGGAAAATTTTCCAGCATGTCCCGATAGTAACCTGTAATTGTTTCAGCATCCCCCCTAGTACCGTCAAAGATTGCCCAATGATGCTGTTACTCAAGAGGGTGTGTCTTTGGGGTATCAATTGAGGGTTTTCAGTGATCCATAACAAAGACAGCCAATTCGAAATATGCTTCGTCAATTATTTAAATAAAATGTTTTAATAATTTCAACACGTTGTAGTGGCGTTAGATTTTAAAATTAAATCATTATTTAATTTATAAGAAAATGGTTTTTGGTCCACTTTATTATGAATCCAAACTTATACACTATTCTATTTTTATGTCATGGGATATTGTGTTGATTTAACTCCTCCCTCTTTAAAAACCCGTGTCTTGTGGATTAAAAGTACTTCATTTTGGTGGAACAGGATCATTTTTTGTGGTGTCTAAATCTTACCATAAAGATAAGAAGCTATGATGGCAATGTCAGTTAAATTGTTCATTTGAAGAACTGCAGTTAATTTTTGAAGTTGATGCTGGTATTGTTGTTTGAGTTCAATTCTCTGTTCTGTTGTTTAACAGACATTATTTGTGGGTCATATACATATTTAGGGCCGTTGTCATTGTCCAACTGTCATTGTGGTAACTGCCCTTTTATTGTCTTTCGAAACGACCTCCTTTCTAAATTTGGGTTTTGCTTTTCTTTGAATTTGTTTGATGGCGGTATTAATTGGTTCTTCGAGTTCATACGTTTTGGACTGAGTTTCCTTCAAATTTTCTCTTTGCAATTTTAGCTTTTGGTTACTTTTAATTCGCTCTGTTAAATTTTCGTTAGCTGTTTCCTTGTAACAATGTAACAATTTTGAAAATTAGTACCTTGTATTCTTCTAAAACATAAATCGTTAAGTTTTTTCCAATGACAGACATAACGCACATATACCCTTTCTAGCGTTCCATTCATTCTACTTTTCTTAGATGACGTTAAATAAATTTGAATTCCCAGTGTTTTTATGTAATTTGATATTATCGGGATGATGAAACTGGTTTCGAAGTCCATTACCATTATTCTCGGTATTGTGAAATAAAGGAGTACCTTGCTAATTTTATCCCACAAGTGTAATGCTGTTCTATCTTGATCTGGAAGAATTTGTGAATTTAGAAAAATTATCACTCACGTGTAATGAATTATATTCATTGCAAATTTCACAACTTTGGGTGCATTTTTTTGTTCTGTTTCAATGAATCTATTTTTATTTTCCTCATTGCAGATGGCCTTGACTATTATCTGATATTTCTTGGACTAGTTGGATGTACTTTCCCGGAATTTTGTTGTCATTTATTATTGTTGAGTTTTGTTTTAATTGTTCAATTAGTTCCTCCCTTATTCCATCGCTTTGTAGAGAAACAAAGTGCCTATGATAGTTGTTATTTGGTTCTTCGTAAGCTTAAATCTCATTTCATTTCGATATTATAATCTGATTTGGAATAGTCGTTCCATAACAGTTCCTTTAGCTGTTGGAAGGTTTCCATCTCGTTGTCGTTCACGTTTTTCATTATTACTTCACTCGCCTAATGAAATTCGATCTTCAGGAGATATTGCGTTTCTTGCAAATTTTGCAATTACAACCGCGTTTGAGAATACTTGTCCGCTAATTAAGAACCAAAATACTCTGAACTAGCCTCGCTAGCGCTCTAAGCTTGAAAACTTGAAGAAAAGAAGAATTAATGTTCTGGCTGATTGGGATAACGTCCTGGTTGCCTAGAAAGGCTACAAAAGTAGTCTAAGATCTGCTCATAGATTTCCTGACATACTAGAGTAGACTAGAAGCTCTCCGTCTACCTAACGATCCATAGTTTAATTTTTATTGCTTATTTTTGGTCCCTCCTTTTTTTATTTATTTTTTGCTTTTTTCTACTATATAACAAAATTTTTATTTTTACAAATCAGTAGATACTCCTTATGATGACCTAACAGGTCGAAAACGATCGAGTGGTTTTTTTAAACTTTTTGAAAATATTCAAAAAATATAGTCTTGCGAAATAAAAAACAAGTGGTTAATAAAAATGTGTTTATTAAGTGTAAGTGTGTTTCGCCAAGTGCCTAGAGCAAATAGTGTAAAAAGTACCTAAGGGAAAGTTAACTTCTTCAAAGAAGGAGGTTGGTGAACTGCTTCTTAGTGCTCATTTTCCTGGTTGCAACATCTTTGGTTCCGTAACTGCTGCTATTGAACAGTCTAGTGTTCTGCTTCTGCAGTGGATTGCTCTCTTTCGCAAAGGCTAATCAAAGGCAAAGTCTAATTACGCACGAAGTAGTCCTGCATTGGAGTTTGTTCTTCTTGCACCGTTTAAAGCAGGTGATCCTAATCGGATTTTGTCCACTGAATTACATTTTTATGCTATAATTAAAGGCCATGTGCTTTTCCTTTTCCCAGCTTGGGTGCTAAAGCTAAGCGTTTTTCCCTTATAAATCTGTCCTCGAATTGTAGTTATTAGGGGCCACTTCTTGTCTGTTTCTTCCCTTAGCTTACGCAGTTGGCGGATCCTGTGAAACGGTGCTACATAGTCTTGCTACTTTTGAATTTAAAGAATCGTGAATAACAAAAAATTTCTCTCTCTCTCTCTCGTACCTTGCTGGGCATTGCGGGAACATTTATTAGCACATCTTTTGGTATTATTATCAGATTTGGTATGGACAACATTATCACCAACTGGTTTGATACGTGTCTTGTCGCGCGTGCTTAATCTGATGGATTCACTACGGCTTGTACCATGGGCCTCTTGAAGTGTGTAACGCCAGCTGGGTTAAAGCATTTAAAAAAAAAACAATCCCATACGGATTGATTGATCAAAATGGATGAAGTTTTTAAGCTTTTTCTATAAATTGGGAGATCCCAGTGGTTTTTTATCAAGATCGGTCATCCAGAGTGGCAGCTTTCATAAGAGTTATTTTATTTTTTGTAAATATTTTAAAAGTTGTAAAACATGTACGAAAAATGATTAAAAACAAATCGATCGAAAATTACAGTTATACTACTTAGGTGCAGAAGAGTATTCCTAGTAAATTATATGATTGTCTAATAGGTATGACTGGGCGTTGAGCCGAACTTCTCCTGAGTATGCTCTAAACAATTTTTAATACTCGCAAACCCTCTATCGCCAATTTACATCAAAGTCATCTGGTTAAAAAAAAATAAAAAATATCACGGGTCCTTCCGGATGACCTTCTAAAAGATTTTTCCCGAAATCATGAACCATCACAATCGATGACAAGGTCTACCAATGTCACTGAAGTTCATGCTAATTGTTTAGAAAATTGTTAGAACGACTTTGGAATGTACCTAAAAAAAACATATTTTAAAATCTCATGGGACACCCTGCCCGACCCATTAAAAAAATCATATAATTTACTAGGGACACTCGCTTGGGTTTAGACAGTCTAAGAATGCCACTGAAGTTCATGCTAAATGCTTAGAAAATACTTAGAATGACTTTGGAATGTATTTAAGTCACAATATAAATTCGCCTGAATGTTTACTTTCTCCTTTTCTCTCCGGTACTATTTCTCATTAAGAGATTTAGCCGCCTCAAATGAGGTTTCATAATCACATTTTCATTTCGGATAATGAGTGATTAATTCATTGAATCCTAAAACCAGCCGTGAAATTTTTTCTTTGTCACCACCGGGAATCGAACCCGGGACCTCCGGTCACTGGAGTAAACATGCTGACCACTTTGCCACCGGGCGGTGTTTACTAACACCAATAATATTATATTAAGTTTGCTGTTGCTGTAAATTTTAGATTAGTTTGGATAAACTTAACTAGCATTTTACTTGTTAGAGAGAAACAAAAGAATTTTTCAGTAAAATTTACTGGCAAAATAATAGAGTAAGTGGGGAAAATGTTGCCATAAAAATTATGAAACTCAATACTTTTTATGGCAACATTTTTAACATACCTACAAAGATAGTATCGATGAGAAATATTTTTCGCACCACCACGACAATTTTTTCTACGACAATTTTATGGTTGAAAAAATTATTATAGTGAAATGTCAAAAGAAAATGAAACGTGGGAATGTTCTTTTGTGCCGCTACGTACACTTTGTAGAGAAAATTTTTGTGTTTCGTTAAAATCGTTTATTTTCTAGTTTTTTAGGTTATGTTGCCCCCAATCTGTCACTATTTTGACTATAAATTTTGCTATAAAAAACAAACAAAAGTTGCTGTCGTAATTTTTTTGATGAAAAAAATTTCAAATATTAAGGAACATTGGAGTTCTTACAAAATTTAAATATTTTGCATTTGTAGAAATTTCGTAATATTAATTCGCCTAAATGATTACTTTTACCATTAATATTACAATAATTTTGTTGTGTTGTAGTATTTTTTGGATTAGGTTAGATGCACTTTATTAGCACGGTATACGAAAGTCAGGTGTTGGCCAGACCAAAATAAGGTTTAAATCGAAAGAAGAACTGTTAATTTCATTTGGTTTGGTGATTAACAAGTACCAACAAGCGAATAAGAAGATTAAGGACATCGCACGATATTGGGGTATGGTCATTTGATATATCCCTGTTAATGTTTTTTTTTTGGTTATTAATAAAATAATTTTTGTATACGACCATGATTTACGAATTTTTGGAAAACTGTGTGAGAGGATGATGATTTGATACGATAAGATGATGCGACTTAACAAAATCTGCTACACATTTCAAATTGAAAGAAATATGAGCAAGATCTTATATATATATATACGTACATCAAAAATAACAAGCCATAAAAATATATTTTTCCGGATATTAAATATCTCCTACTGGTATTATTTTTTATTGACTGTCATCTATATATGTATATACTGTTTGAGGGGTGATAAAGTGTATAGATTATAATTTTGAGTACCTTTTAGCTTTACGAGCAAAAATATTAATTAGTTATATTTATCGATATAAATAGAGCTTATTAAATCACTTCACTTGAGTATAAAGTGGTTATCGAAAGTATTAAAAATTTTCACTATATAGTATATTGTGTCAAGGTTTGATCGTAATCGATAAATCTTAGATTTGTACGAGATACCATCATTACTAATATCCCGAATATTGAGGTTGAGGCCATCCTCCGAATGTCGGTTACAATAACATTCTGTGGTGTCATATATTGTTGGTATAAAAGGAAATTGGGCGATGATGCCCACCAATTAGATTTTGCTTAATATTTTCAGTAACACAAATACAACAAAGTAAAATAAATTAAATTCAATCAAATATTTTTCTTGCTGTTTGCTCGGATTATGGATACACAACACGATAAATTTATAAACTTAATAGAATTAGGAAACAACCAAATCAACAAATAATCAATCATAATCTTACATGAAAATAACAATATTTTTAGTTTTTCCTCCTTTATCTCTGGTGAAGAAATAGATAAATCGAAAAATTTATTTATTTTTGTGATTAATTTTGAAAGAGAGAGAGTTCAGTTTTGTTTATAGGTTCTTTGGGTGTTTGACAGGATAATTATTTTCAAAATTAATGGATTTTTAATTATTATTTCCAGGCTTCTCCTCATGATTTAATATAAAGATATAGGTAAATATTATTTGAGGCCATCATAATAAGTTATTAATGTGTTGAAGTATGAAGAATTGTTCGACTTGGATACTTGACCGGCAGAATATTTATTAAATCTTGCCCTAGATTCACCCAAATTACATGCAGTTTATATTTTTTTATCCTGCTCTATGTTCAACTAATTTATAAAATATAATTACGAAACTACTACTAAAACTTTATTCTTAAAATAAATAAACTACTACGAGTATAACAAAATATTTCACACGAGAGATAAAACAGAGAACTTTTAAAAGTTCTAAGAAAAGATTTATTACATTATTAAAGATAAATTAAATAATAATACTTTTTAGTAATTTTTGTATTCATAAATCAAAATGAATTCATTTAATTAATTTTTACTGTAAAGTGATAAGTTTAAAATTGAATTTTAGTAAATTAATAAGAAATTTATGCACAAATATTTAAAACTATGACAACACTTAACTATAATAATTTTAATAAAACAATTTTACTAATTTGTATAACAAAAATATCAATTTTTTTAATCTACACTAAATAAGGTTATACATATTATAATGAGGTGGGGAGTGATAAGTGAACTGGAATTGGTTCAGCATAGCTGAATTGCAGCAAATACATCTAAAGTTAACTAGGTATCACCTAAATATTCTAAGATTTATAAAATAAATTCTAAATTAGTATTGGTCTCTTAAAAATAGTTTTTTTTTGTTGCTGGAGATTATGGCTGTGAGAAGTCTGGAAAGGTAAGATTCTAGTTAACATTAAAATCTAAAAAATTTCATATATGAACGTGTCATGTTAAAACTTTATATGGATTTTGGAAATAAAATACTCAGCGTTTAAAGGTTTAAACTTTATTTTTTTATTCCTTTAACTTTTATAACAAATTCACTATTTATCACTTTATGTCACTGTTCACTATATTTGATTTTCGCCGCATGCTCACTTTCAACTGCTTAATTCGTACACTTTCATTGTTAAATAACACACGAGAAGAAGAAGAATATTGCAGGGAAACGTTCGAATTTCAAAATGAAACTTTGCTCACGATAAAAATTAGTGCTAGTCCTGGAACCGAGAAAACGGAAAAAGAAAATTTTAAATTTCGCCTGAAACACGAAACAAATAAAACCTGTTTTTTAGAAAAAACTAGAAATAATTTAAGCCTAATTTCAACACTTTTAAAAGGCGGCTACACTGACAAAATTTGTGCTTATCATACAAATATAATTTTCATAAATTTTCATTCATAAATTGAGGAAAACAAACTAGCTCCTAAAAGATACTACATTAAACAATCAAAATACAGAGCTACTACCGTTCAATAAATTTGTGTTGAACATCAAATTAAATAAAATAAGAAAAATTTTCTAAAATCCTAGAATAAGCCATCGGAAAACATAGTGGCTGAATTTGTGCTAATCCAGAATTGGCCCAATTCTATTGAACAACAAAAACCGTTGGAAGAACAATTTTCTATCAAAATGTGTTCTAAAAACCAATGAAGTTTCACTTCTGATTACATATTCCTATCAGGTATGTTCATTGCCATCAGGAATATGCAATCAGAAGTGCAAACTTCATTGGTTTCCAGAACCCTTTATATCAGAAAACAGTTATTCAACGGTTTTTGTTGTTCAATGGGCCAATTCCGGATTAGCACAAATTCACCCACTATATTTTTCGGATGGCAATGAACATGTATGATAGGAATATGCTATATGAACTGCTTATTCTTGGATTTTATTATACGTTATTTCTACTTTTTAATTTGTTGTTCAACAAAAATATTATTGAACGGTTTTTTGTTTGATTAATATAGTATCTTTTAGGGGCAAATTTATTTTTCCTCAATTTATGAAAACCATATTTTTATGGTAAGCACAAATTTAGTCAATGTAGCCGCCTTTAGAAAGTGCTAAAATTAGGCTTAAATTATTTCTGCTTTTCTTCCAAGAAATTGGGTTATATTTGTTTCGTGTTTCAGGGGAAATTTGAAATTTTATTTTCCCGTTTTTTCTGCTCCTGGATTAGCACTAATTTTTTCCCGTGAGCACTAACTAAGGGCACTACAAATTGGGCTTAATCGTTATGCATAGTTTCATTTTGAAATTCGAAAGTTTCCCTGCTGCAGTTACCCACACATTTTCTGACTAATTAAATTGAGGTTAGGACATACCAGTCGTTTAAAGGTGGTACAAAACAAACCGCTCCTGATTTTTATTTTAAATATACTAAATAAATTATTTATAAATCTTCAAAATATTTTTCGTTGTCGATTGGTAATTATGAAATCTTTTTGCAGTTTAGAACTGTTGAACATTAGAGACATCTATCAATGACTAGTATGAACTAATACGCAATTTAGTTAAAGTGTGTTTCAATTGGTTTAAATACTGCATAAAAAGTTAAAACGATAAACATGTAGGTGAGTAAAAATGTCAAACTTTTTATCCGCTTCAAGGGCTGATAAAATTTTTATATGAGAAATATTTTGCTGATACAAGATAGTTGTTTTTAAACAGAAGTTTGGATTTGATAAAAATCGTATTTTTTAATTATATAAACTGACCGTAATTGAAAGATATATTTAAAAATAGTATTAGTTTTAGTTATTTTCAATTTTTTATTACGTTCATAATTACGTTAAATAGCAACCATGCAATTGTCAAAAAATTTAAACCAGTTGAAACAGATAAAAAATTACCACGAATAAACTTTTAGTAGGCAATTTAGGATAAATATTAGACTCAATACGTTTTATAGATACAGTAATGACTATAAATTACTAATGCAAACTGCCGGCTATTTATAGTTTAGTCAGTAATTTAGATTGTAATTAATTTTTAATTTTTTTTTTGTAATTGTTTTGTACATTAACAAAATTAATGATTAGTTCATACTAGTTGTTCATAGATGTCGCAAATTAAACCGTATTTGTCACTTTATTAAAATTGGTTATCTGATTTAAGATTTATCAACTTCAATAATATGTGTAATCGGCTATCGATAGCTGTGAGCTAAGTTTTCAGTTGTTTATTTTGCCTTAAATAATAAAGATGTGCACTTATGAACTAACCTTCAAAATTTTAAAACTATATATTATTAATATTTGCATTAGCTAAAATCTCTGTTAACATAACTTAGAAATTTGAAGACCATTCAATCCTGCTGGCAAAATTACAACGTTGTTGACGAGTTGCCTACCCACACACGTAAAAATTAGTAGATGACGCGGAAACGCCGATCGCTTTAATACTTGATGCGGTTAAATCGATGCATGTTAATAATTAAATACGCTGCTCGGGTTCAACTCAAACCAGCTAATTTTGAGATTGTAACATTTGGAGAACGATAGAAAAGCGCCGCTGGTGGATCAGGATTTAACTAACTTAATTACAAAAAATGACATGACAATTCAACTAAGTGTTTTTTATTATATATGTCACAAAATCACAAAAATTTTAGATAAAATTGAACCAAGCTAAGATAGCATGAGGCATAAATGTCAAAATTTGTAGTTATTGAAGTTCATTGAAATCTCACTAGGTGGAATCCGTGATTCTGCACTCGTCAATAGAGTAGAACTCATCACATTACTCCCACCTTAATTCTGTTCATCCCAAATAGACTCGCCTACCTTATTACTGAAGTTGTTGTTAATACAGCAACTAGGATTACCTAAACTAGATTACCTAAACCAGAATCAAATTATCGCAGACAATTTTATTTATTATTATAATTTTGTTACGATTACTTATCTCTCTCTTTATGCGTATTTTGACATCTCTTCAAGTTAGCTTAAATCTCATTTAGTTTGTTACGTTTTACATATTAAACATTTTAACTGAGCAAATATTTCAATCTAATAAATATTCGACCCATTTGAAACCCGAGTTATTTAACTATGCAATACAAGGAGCATAAATGTGAGTCCGTCATTTTGGGGACCACGGTGTAATCGACGATACATTTGATGAATTTAACCCTCATTAGTGGTAAGCGCACGATTGAATTTAACCACATCAGGAAACTCAAACAGACCAGGAAGTTCAATCATTCACGAAATACCCAGATCTACGTAACCAGAGTAGAATTTGGTAGAAGGTATGTGAATAACTAAATACTCATCTAGTTTTCATTTTTCTTTGGTATCGGTCTCTGTAAATCTCTGTATTCTGTTTGTGTAGCACACACCACGATTGGTGGTGTGATAGATAGTCATCACGGAAAATACTGGAATTTACAACGGCGTTAATCATCAAAACAAGGGGGAATTGGTATCGTGGAACATTCGGTAATACAACTTCGCACAAATCTCGAACAGCGAGGCACAAGTGTTATGAAAACGCAAGCAATTTGGAACGCAGAACCAGTTGTATTTAACAATGAAAGTGTACGAGTTGAACAGTATAAAGTGAACATGCAGTGAAAGTAGTTCAAAATCATCCCATAGCCGGTTAATCTTAGTGTTGGTAACAATACAACCACGGATCTCGAGCAAAAAAATGTTTAAAATCATGCAGTTTTGATGATATCAACTCAATAATTAAGAAATCGGAAAACCATTAAGCCCGCACTGCACTTCATCTGGTAAGCGACGACAGCACATTTCAACAGCCACTTTATCATAACGTAATCAAAACAACAACTTCAATTGTTAATTGACACTGGTGCTGAGGTTGCAGTGGTTCCACCAACAAATTTCCAGTTAGCCAAACCAGCGGCAAATTCTTCAATAATCGATACATATGGATACAAAATTTAATAATTAATGTCTGATATTGTAGACCATTGACTTCTGAACACTTTTTGGTTAGGCAGTGTACATCAAACACAAAAAACTCATTGATCCAAATAAAAATCTGACTCACAATTACTCATTTCATCGAGGCAACCGGCCAACCATGTTACTTAAAATTTCAACGCTTAAATACGTAATTGGACCAGTCCACTTCACATGACTTTAAAGAAAGACGGTAGCTAGCGATTCTGTGGCGGTAATTGAGCATTAAATGCAAGAACACAACCCGATCGTTATCTAATGCCATTTGTTATTGATTTTAAGCACCAACTCGAATCACGAACAGCAAGGTATTGAGAAAACAGCAATAGTAATACTGTTTGGTTAGTTTGAGTTTCCCCGAACGATGTTCGGTTTACGAAACGTGGCTCAAACATTCCAACGGTTAATTCACTCATTGTTTCGAGATTAAGCGTTTGTGTTAATTTGCATCCAGGACCTTTAAGCGCATCAAAAGTTACATGAACGCGTATTAAAGACGTTCTCGTGGTTCTTAAAGGGTTCTTAACGGTTAAATGAGGCAGCTCTAATAATAAATCTTAACAAATATAATTTTACAAAAGATGAGATATCGTTTCTTGGGTTTTAAATCTCCACACATGGCATATCGCCGAACACACAGAGAATTAAAATTATTCAAAATTTCCCACGGCCAATAGTTCAATGGTTGCGACGTACTTCTTCGATTTTTGGGTGATAAATTAGTGCACAATGCAGCACATGATCAAGCACCATTTGTGACAAGTCAAACACCAAGACAAGTAATTAACTCCATGGAATATGATGCCACAATCAAAGCATTCGAATTGTGCAAAGTTAAATTAGTGAATTGTACACCCCTAGCGTATCCGATCCCGAACGCTAAATTTGCAATCTATGTCCACTTGATGCTCACACAGCCATTGGAGCTGAATTACAACAATTAACGGAAACAGGTTGACTACCTCTGTTTTTCCATTCGGGGAAATTACACGATACCGAATTCCGTTATGGAATAAATCGACATCGGGAACACGATATCTGAAGCACAAATGTATAATTTAGAACTCGGAGCGCTAATAGAATCAAACTCAACTTTGATTTTGTCAAAAATTCCCAGTATTTGGAATCGACAAATATCTTTTGTGCGATTGTTAAATTGGCACTCAGTTCCCGTTCATACCGAAATCATTCCGAAAGCGAACTTTTGAATCATATCGTAAGATTTCCAAATTGGAAAAAATTTATTTGATGATCAATGAACCAAGAAGCACTTTTTTTTTTGCAAAGAATTGCATATATTATCAAAAATGTAAAGTGATAAGCATGTTACGAGCAAAACTGGTACGTATGAAGCGACCAGCAAACGGTTTGACGAACTTCACATCGACTTTATAGGACTTTTGAAGCCGTCAGAAGACAATTTGTATTGTTTATCGATGATCGAACCTATACACGCTGGCCTGAATCAGTACCAATTCCAAAAAATAGGACAGAAGCTATTGATACGTTAATTAAAACTTGGATAAGTCGGTTCTATTGAGGCGCACAGTTCGAGTCACCTCTTTTTTGATGAACTTTCCTTGCACTTAGATTTCAGCATAGATGAACACTGCATATAGTCCTGCATGTATCGAATTTGTGAATTTGTTTTCGTTAGAACAGATGATATTCGACGTTTACTACAACCTCTGTATGAGGGACCTTTTGCGTCATTATAGGGGAAACGAAAAATATTTCACACTTATGATCAAAGGCGTTGAATAAACGGTATGATATCAAAGGGCCGAATGTCGAAGGGCAAAATTTCAAACGGCCGAATGTGTCGAAGTTTTTGTTTTTTTTTATTTAATTTAATTATTTTTTTTATTTTTTGTACCATATACCTATTACCAGAATGCTGACACATAGGGCCGAATGCCTCTGGTAGCGCATGAAAAAATTTTGCTTCACCAAAATGTATCGCTGACTTGATACGGGTAATTTCATGAATATACAAAGATGAAAAATAGTAAAATACATAAATTCACAACAAATTCAGTTATGCTTAATAAAAATATATTCCATAAAACAACAAATTTAAAAAATTATATTTCTAAAAATAAAAAAAAAATCGGCCCTTCGGCCCTTCGACATTCGGTCTTTTGATACATTCGGCCTTTTGACATTCCGCCCTTCGACATTCGGTCCTTCGACATTCGGCTATTCGACATTAGGCCCTTCGACACATTTGGCACTTCGACACATTGGGCTCTTCGACATTCGGCTCTGACATTCGGCCCTAAAACCCATTTTTAGACTCATTTTGGTTAAACAAATTTTAGTGGTATAAATCTGAGCTCCATAAGTTTATTAAATAACCCCTGTTGAGCTAGCACCCACCTTTTAAAATTGTAAAAAACATCCACAATGTAATTATGAGCTATTCATCAGCTCCCGAAACCCGCAAAAAAATTGGTGCTTTGAATTTAAATATCTGTAGTAGGGGGTGGAGGGGAGGCTAATTCAATGTTAGCAGCCTCCACTTCTAAATATAGGATATTTTGATAAACAATTTATTGTAGAATTAGAAGCTATTTATGAGCTTCCAATCAAGCGAGGATTCAGAAGGATCTGCAGGGAGGTGGGAATATAGAAATTATACAGTTAACAAAACAGTTTTTTTTAAATTATAAGATAATCAGATTAAAAAAAAAAAAAATCCAGCAACTTTATTAAACTAAAAAAACAAAATCTCAATTCATCGATTTGGTATAGTGGCGTAACGATCGATGATAGCCAAAGGCTTTATTTTATATGTAGAAGTGCCTGCTACACTGACAGGATAAGTCGATAACATAACTAAAATATTATGAATGGCAGGCAAAGTTTCTGCATCTTAGTTGGCGAGCGAGGTCAATGCGTCAGCTGGAACGAACCCATTGAGTGTTTTTTTTATTCATTCCAAAGAAGGAATAGAAAGAATAGAATACTGATCACGTGACCTTAAAATATTCCAAACAGAATGTAATAAAAAAACGATTTGGAGGAATGGAATAGATATTGGACAGTCATTTTTTTAGTTGTCTATTATTTACAGTATTGTGTATGTACTACATTAAAAAACAAACAAACAACCCTTCAAAACAAATAATATGGCGACTAAGATTAAAAATATTCCTTTCGTTCTACCTTTTCATCCAGTACGAAAAGAATACGTTCCGAACGTCTAGAATAAATAAAAAAATAACAAAAAAAAGGAATAGAAGGAATGGAATGAATAAAAAAACAAAATATGTCATGTTCGGAACGTCCGAAATATTTGGAATGAATAAAAAAAAACACTCACAGACGAGCATTTTTTGTATTTTGGCATTTTTTTTTCTACCAATGTTTTGTTCTGGTCTCTCTTAAATAAAATTTTAACTAAAATGAGTCAAAAATGTCCTTGAAATATTTTATATTTCATTTATGTTTGAGTTGTGTGGTTGAACAGAAAATTTGTTTAAGTCGCAATCAAAACTTGTATCATAGGTAAACGGGGAAAGAAACGAAGAAAAATGCCGCATTTTTTTTTTACGTGTGGCATGGGCCTATTTTGTTTTTCTCGTTGCCATTTCTGTTGGCATATTTGAATTTCGATTAATAATGTTTCAATTGAAATATTTTTTTTCTTTAAATAAAATTGAATATTTGAGAATACTTCAGATGAAGCTTGTAGCGTTTTTGAAGAAATGTTTATAATATTGGATGGTATATTGCCATTCCTAAATCCAATATCCTTAAACTACCGGTCCTAAATCCGGGGGCCTATTTTGGAAATCGATTCGAATTGCTTTTCGATTCGATTGATCAATTCGATTCGAACATAATTTGGTATTTGGGAGCTCGATCGAAAATAAAAACTTACTCTGTCATATAAAGACTAGGGGAAATTATTTTTAATCATTATACCTGTAATAATAATTTAAATATTAGCAATTATCTTTTTTGTTTCAATTTCATTCCAGAGCCGCTTATTTGATACACATGCACATGCAGTTCGGTTATAGTCTTTCGCGAAGTCCGATTGTTCTTCCATAAACGATTGTTGTCCGATTGTTCTTTCCAAGCGGACAAAACTACGTTTCTACAATATCGTAATGAATTTGAAATTTATTTCAAATCTAAATACAGGTCGTATCTTAATCAAATTCAAGACGAAATTAAAGTAAATCCAAAACAATTTTGGAAATACTTTAGGAATAAACGCGAAATTGAAGGATACCCTGCTAATATGACGTACAACAATACCTGCTCTTCAAACGCCAAAGATATAGCTAACATGTTCGCGTCGTTTTTTCAATCAGTCTATAGACCAAGCGTTACTAGTAGATTGTACGAACAACCCAGCAACAACAACACATCAATAACTCCTCCTATTATTTTTGAGGACAACATTTTATCGGCTTTAAAGGGGTTTGGAGATGGTTGCGGTCTTGACGATATACCCTCTTCTATTCTGAAGGAGTACGCTGAAATTTTAACAATTCCATTATGTTATCTATTCAATCATTCCTTAAACACCGGCGTGTTTCCTGAAAAATGGAAAATTTCAAAAATTACTCCAATTTTTAAATCGGGTAAACGTGAGGATATCTCATGCTACAGAGGAATATCAACTACATCATCAATTCCAAAATTATTTGAGTTAGTATTATGCAACAGCTTTAAATCCACAATTGCACGTCATATATCAATAAACCAGCATGGGTTTATGCCTGGCCGATCCACATCGACTAATCTGGTTGAATTCACCAGTAAACTAATTAACGAGATAGAAAAACACCGTCAAGTTGATGTAGCGTACACGGATTTTAGTAAAGCATTTGATTCTATCTGTCATCATAAAGCACTCCAGAGTTTATTCAATTTTGGGTTTTCTCTCGATTACATAAATTGGTTTAAATCATATCTATCAAACCGGTGCCAATTTGTAATAATGGGAAATGAGAAATCCAACGTTATTAAAGTTACATCTGGTGTTCCCCAAGGATCACACCTCGGGCCCTGGATTTTTATTGTTTTCATAGACCGAATAACCGAGATAATCAAAAACTCAGACGTGCTCATATTTGCAGATGATGTGAAAATTTTTCGTACTATTAATGGATGGTTAGATACGGAGAAACTTCAAGAAGACTTAGATAGATTAAGTGAGTGGTGTGATCGGAACTCACTATACTTAAATATTAAGAAATGCAAAATCATGTCTTTCCATCGTAAAAGAAATCCGGTTATTACTTCATACAAAGTCAACAACGAAGTACTGCAAAGAGTCAATGAGATTATAGACTTAGGTGTTACATTTGTCGAAAACGCCAGTTTCAATAGGCATATTGAAAATTGTATTGCGAAAGCGAATGCCATGTTCGGATTTGTTAAAAGATGGACAAGTGAATTTAAGGATATCCAAACCTTATGTTCACTCTATTTCGCTTATGTTCGATCTCAACTGGAATACGCTGTAACGGTCTGGAATCCATACTATGCTGTACACATAAAAAGAATTGAAAGCATTCAAAAGAAGTTCCTGATTTTTTTGTTAAAGAAAAGTGACTGGGATTACGACCACAACTTACCATTCCATGAAAATGTGGCTCGCTTACCTCCATACACAACAAGATGCACAGATTACAAAATATGCACGCTTGAAAATAGACGACTTCTCTTGGGAGCAGCTTTTATTGGTAACGTTTTGCTTGGTCACGTAGATTCAGCTTACATCTTGGAAAACATATCAATTCACGTGCCATGCAGAACATTTCGAAACCATACATTTTTAGCACTTGAACACCATTCCACCAACTATGGAGAAAACAACCCAATTAATAGGATGTCTAAATCTTTCAACTTAATCGACGACCTATTTGACTTCAACTTATCAAAGGACAACTTTAAAAATATCCTTAAAGACTTTTTTCTAAATTTTTAATTGTTTAAACCAAAATTTGGTTTATATTTTTTTTTTTTTTTTTTTATTCTGTTTTAAAGTTTTTTGTTGTTTTAATATAATTTTAACTATAACTGTAAATAATCTGAAATCATACATGTATATTACAAAATAGATTTCTTTAAATAAATAAATAAATAAATAAACGTGACCAAAATGTCAAATTTATATTTTTTAAAGTAAAAAACAGTTCAATTGATATGTAAAAATTCTATTATTTTATTATATATTTAATAGTAATTCATTAAAAGATATCTTTATTTTCAAAATGGCGAATGCATAAATAAAATCAACGTACTAATATTTTAAAACATTTTGCTCTTTTTATTCGCCTTCGAGAACAAAACTAATTACGAATAATAATTCGTTCATGATCGTAGAATTATTGCTCGTAATCGAATTGCCCGATAAGGGAAATTTTCAATCATTTCTTGTTATACGTTTTCGTTTAAATAAAATTCGATTTCGAATTCCCAAATACCGATGATACGAAAATGTCGTTCGGTTGATCGAATGATGACCGATCGAATGTTGATCGAGCCTCTTTCGATTTTCTTAATTTGTCGGTTTCGATGGGAATCAACTTGATTTCTTACGTCAAGCATCGGAGTTTCATAACATTTTAAAAATAATTTGGCAAAATTTGTGGTTGTTTAAAGATCGGTTTTTACCACACAATTTTGCAAATAATATAGTATGCAAGAAGTTCGGTTACTCAAATATATACTCAAAGTGGTTTACGTCTCAATATCTGTTTTTGTGAAAGAAAAATATTATTTCTTTAAGTCAGTAATTTTTTATTATTAGACGTTTTTTTCAATTAGCTTCTAAATTCAATGTTTGTTCTTAGGGTAATTTTTTTGTTGTAATTTAATATAATCGAAAAAGTTGGATAAGTTTATAGCGCATGCGATCGTCGATAGGTGGATTTTCCTTTTATTTTCAGCTGCATTCAACAATTCCTGCGCAAGGCCTTACGAAGGATAACGAATGTAAGTTTTTTTATTATATATTCAATCTGCACTACGTAACGGTATATATTCACATCTATATATTTGTATATAGAGTGAATAAATCTATTCAACATATTTACCTTTTTATATATCATTATCTTTATTATATATACATTATTATTATTTTTGGTTTGAAGAGCCATCGAACCCTTCTGTTATGCTTAAATGATATTTATTCCAAATAAATCTATTGTGAGAATTAATTAAGGTGTTGTAGATTGATAGGAGTGAGGCGTGTAACGTACCACGATGGGTTCCGTAACTTCAAAGAAATTTTTCCCTACGTAAGTTAGTTTGTTGGTGGACCCTCCAACCATGACGCCGATCAAGAAGAACCCCCATCCGGCGAGTCGACCCGGCACAAATCGTACGGTATGATCGGCAGGTGGCCATAATATTGCCATAAGTATAAAATAAAATAAATTTCCGTTAAATTCTATTCCCAGTTAATTCTTTCCTAAAATAGGTTGCTATAATAAACGTCAAAACTACTATAATGGGAATAATTTTTTCCCAAAAAAAATTTCCCCCAAAAGCCAGAATACACTTTTGGCGAAAAGGGAATAAAACTGCTACAAAATTTTAAATTTCCATTCTCCGGGAATTACCAGAATAGGGCCACTGGAGCTGTGCACATCAATTGTGTTTCAATTGTTATTGTTAATTAATAACAATTCTCCATACAAATAGTTGTTCATATGTCGAGGTGCGTAGTTCATAGCCTCATCTGGTGTGGTGCGCCACACTATTCGCTGATAACGTCGATCACTGGGATGTGGCCATATTTGTCGATACGTCTTTTCTGCAATTTTGGGAGTTCGAATTAAAATATCACATTTTAAGATTATCGTTCAGGGAATAACTCTAGCGTGTTTTGGCCGAAGCGTCGAACATGACACGTAGTTTGGTTGTTGTAGATGTTTCTTTTGATATTCCATGATGGGGCAAATACAAATAGTCATCGGAATCGGTTGGTAGATGAACTTCCAACATGTGATTGAGCCGACTGTACTCTTCCATAAATTCTACATATCGCTCGTGAAACTTGGAATTCTTTCGAAACTTCCTCTCCATGCCGTGCAATCCGGTTTACTGGTTTCGCTCTTCTTTAATTGGTAATTTCACCATGTAGTGATTGTCCGGCAATTTCGTGGGGGTTCTCTTAAAGAGATCTTCGCATAACTGGTCTTCGGGTTACAATAGTACCGATCAGAGTACTTCTTCTGTTTCCCAGAAACGCTTCAAGCATAGAGAAAAGTAATATAAACAGAGGTAAAGCTGCATACAAAATTTTGAACCAACTTTTTTAGATTGTAACCCCAAAATACAAACTCGTTTTACGCCTTAAATAATAAACTTAGAATGTCCAACTCTTCGAATATATATTAAGTGTTTCTTTAACTTTCATAAGGTTTTTGTTTCATTTTTTCTTCGTTTAGATTATAACTGTAATTTTAAATTTGGTCAACATAAAACCGGATGGTGACCCCATATTTTACTATGAAAAAATGCGTAAAAATTTTGTATGCAGCTTTACTTCTGTTTATTTTTTTTTCTGTGCTTCAAGCTTCTATCCAAACTGGCATGATCGAGAGAAAGCATTTTGCAATGACGATTTTCCTCGAGGCGTGGTATATTCCCAGCCAAGATGGGTACTGTATGCGTAGATTACGTTGTTCGAGTCGTTTATTTGTTCTGGTTTAAAGAGTTCGAAAAACTTATCGGCTTCAAGCAATAAATCAATTTTGGATGCTAAATTTAAACTTGTATCAGCTAACAACAGGGATGACACATCTCGGTGTCTGAATAACTCAGCCCTCCCAATATATGGAACTGCATATGTTGAAACGTCGGAGGTGTAGTTTGGCCGGAAATGTGGTGATATTGTTAGGTCAATTATTCCTTTGGTTTCAACAAACTTCTGCTTGGCCAGACCTTGGATGCTGATCCGTCCATTTATCCATTCTAATCCTAGTTTTTGAACGTATGCTTCGATGATTAGAGACGTCTTCGACCCGCAATCGAGTATTAGTTTACAGAAATGACATCTTCTGTTGGATTTGCATTGGAATACGGTGTGGAACTGGTTAAAGCACTTGAAGCAGCGATTTTTTGTCTTGATTAATTTTCTGCGTTGCTCAACTGTCCATTCCTTAAATTTTGGACATTGGTATGAATCAACGGAATTATTAAATGCTTTCGTAACAGCTCTGGTTTGAGTAAACATTTTTCGAGGATATTTTTTCACAGAATCCAATGCTTCAGCTATTTTCATTAGGAAATCGATTAAGGATTGGACAGTTGGAAATTCGGTGTCCACGGTCTCGTTCGCCCATTTATCTCTAGTTTTCTCGTCTAGTTTCTGGATCAATAAAAACACTAGCCATGGATCTCTTCTCTGCTTCAGGTCCCACAGCTTTTAATCGAAAGATTTTTTAAGAGGTTGGCCGCTTCACCTCTAAGAAATCCGTTTAAGTACTGGAATTTCTGTGCCGGGTTTAGGTTCGGATTCTCGTGAAATGTCAATGAAAATAAATCGGAGAATGATTACCATTCGGTGTAGGAACCAAAGAATGTGGCGGGACGTTATCTCCAGCATAGTGAAAATCCATGTTTCAATCCAAATTCAATATAGAAACCAAATTTTTTAAGAATATAAAATGGTCAAGTTCAGTCCGGCATGAACAGATTCTGGAATTTTGTGTAAAACCCGCAGTTTTTGTGTAAAACCAATATTAGAAACCGAATTTCATCGTAGTTCGTTAACAAATGGCAGAGAAAGGTGGAACATTTGAAAATCTTAAAATTTCATTTACCGAGTTTCCCCACTTCGGAGGTCAATCAATTTGTTCAGGAAACGGATCAGGAACACTTTTAAAATTTTATTCCGTTGGAATGTTTTAGTTAGAAAAAATGGGTATAAAATAAATAAAAAACGTCCGCTGGTTACAAAACAACAAAAGAAATTCTCTTTTGTGATAGTGCTGCCACGATCGACGTAATCTTTCCGCTGAATTAGTTAGTTGACGTTGGCCATTTTGTTGTTTTTTGATTTTTGATATTTCATCACATTGCGTAAGTATTGCGTCAGTTTTTTCTACGTGAAACTATTTTTATGCGGTCCACATAAAAAAAACTTTTTATATTTTAGCGAAAACTATTTCTATACATACTCGTGAAGTTTCGGAAGATTTTTTTTATGTGCCCCTGGTCACAACAGCAAGTTTGACTGTATTATAGTTATGTTCAATGATTTCTATGTGACAATTTAAGTTTAAATTTCTTGCTTTTTCAATTTTAAACTGCAAAGTTTCCTTACTGGAGGACACAGGTCACAGAGTTGTTCTTACCTTTATTAAATTAATAACATCAAAATGTGGTTTGGACCCTTCTGATCGGTTTATGATTTTGCAAAAAAATTCAAATAACGTTACAAATTTTATTTGATACCTCTAACTAAAAAAATTTAAGTTTTTTTTTAAATTAATGTCTTAGCAGAATTACGAGCTTTTCAATTATGCGTATTTAATACACTTTAAATACCATCCAACTTACCTTCTTAATATTCAAAAAAATTTTAAAAACTTTATAAATAAAAATCGCTTTTAATTTCTTTATATTTTAAAATTTTAATTTTTTTTATTTTAAATTAATAAAAATGAGTATACATTTAAAATTAATTTAAAAAAAATTATCAATGTACAGGGTGTTCAGAAGTAAACTATTCTACGAGATTGTATCATAGAAATTAATTAGAGTAATTAATTAACGTATATTGTGTATATATGTAGATGTTAAACTTTCTTTCTAAATTAATTATTTTGTTAGACTTTTAATTATTTTATAATTTTAATTTTTGTGACTAATCTGTATATTGCATATCATTCCTATATAATAAAATTAATTTAAGTAAAAATTTTATATAAATATTATTAATTTTGTAAAGCGAACGATTCACGATTGTGTGATTAATTTAATCATTAATCTTTTTTTTTTTTATATATATTGATAATTAATATTTACAAAAGTATTACGAAACCAAAAAATTCTTAGTCTTTTTTAACAGTTAAATTGTAAATTTGTTGAGCAATATAAGAAAGTTCGACATCAATTGGCTTGGTATCATCGTAAAGTGCGGGAGCCTCACATAATATAGCAAACGTTCCGACAATCGACGCGGTTAAAAAGATCCATAAAAATAGACGATCTAGCACCATTGCAACAAAACCCCAATCCTGATCTTCTGCATTAAATTCATCCTGTCGCTGCATATGATGTTGAATGAACATCACGTTATGAATAGCCTTTTCCAATTCGAACGGATATTTTTTGCGACATCCCACATCGCTTAGTGATTCGTCTAGGCCGGACATTACAGATGGAAGTCCATTATATCCACCCATACCGCTTAGTCCACCGCCCAGAGCACCAACTAATCCGCTAAATCGATTCGTTGCGGTGGTTGTGTGCAATCCATTACAACCACCAACCCGACCTTGCATATGGCGAATTGAGTCCGGGCTCGATCCACCGCTACTCATTTGTAGCGACGCTTGGGCCGCCAATGCCGCACCAAATTTAGATTTTTTATTCGATTTGCCATAATTAATTTTATTGGCGGCAAGATCGCGTAGTAAATCTTTTGGTACGCGCATAAGTAGTAATTTGGGTAGGCGTCGTATAAAAAAATTCCTCACCCATGGCGCCATTTTATGGGTGCTAGGCTTCCTGTAGTGTATATTTAGTATTATAATCGTAATTACGACACTTAAACCAACTAACAACATTGTGAATAAAAGATATTTTCCTAATAGCGGTAGCGCTAATGATGTCGACGGTATAATTTCCGATATAAGTAAAAAGAACATGGTTTGCGATAGTAAAATGCTGATGCATAAAGCAATTTTTTCTCCTGAATCAGCCGGCAAATAAAATACTAGTACTGAGAGGTAGCTAATGCCAACGCACGGAATAATTAAGTTGACGGTGTAAAATAGAGTTTTACGACGCAGTGTTATATTAAAAAATATATCTGGATAAGGTTCGGCACAACACGGGTAATATTTTTCATGCCGCTCAGCCGGAACACCTAATATATCCCATTCAACACTCGGATAGTATTCACGCAAATCAATTCCAATTTCCACCTTATTATCTTTGTCGTTCTTTTGATTAATGTGTTTTAAATCAATCTGTTGGAAAATTTTTATAAAATAATTTATAGTTTTTGTACATCATATTGGCAAATTGTTACCTGGTCACCATCGTACGTCCACGAACCAAATTTCATAAAGCACGTTTGCTGATCAAATGGAAAGTAACGTACATCAATTTCGCAAGACGATTTAAAAATTGCGGGTGGAGTCCACAACACTTTCCCTGTGTAATGTAAAATTGCCTTGGTCATCGTGGTCACCACATATTCACCATCAGCACTGGAACGATATAATAAATTGTGACTTTAATAAATTTTTTTTCGAGCTTTTTATTTATTAGGAAATTGTTGGGTGTGTGTTGTTAAGTACGATCAACCCAAAAGTTTGGTAAATTTTTGTATTTACGAGCACACCAACGATGCTTAGATACGAGTACGTTACGTTCTGTATGAAAAATTCAGCTCAGTTCCGTTTCTTTTTATTGGATAACATCGTTTTTAAATAAAAAATTCAATCTATAACCACTCACAAGACGAAAAGAAGAATAAACTAAAAAAAAAAATCTTAAAATACTTGAGAAACAAAATGAAAATATAATCGAATTTCAAGAATAAAGAAAATATATAAATAAATTTTGCATAAAGCTCTTTTAATATGATACTGAATATTATGATTATTTATTATTATCCTCCGTCGTATCATTTTCTTGGTGCTTGTTCAGTGCTCATTCCTTAAGCAAACGAGTACGTTTTTCAAAAGCGTTACGACACAAATTTTTCAAATAAAATTGATAACTAATAAGAGAATCGAGAATCATATATTTTTTATTGAATTAGATTAGAAGACACAACGGATAATTTGAGTACAAGTAGTTGCGACTTCATTGCTTTGTGTAGTTCATATAAATTCTATCGACATCCAATCGATTTCGATACGAATTGGCATTACATTTTTCAAGCATTTTTCTCGGCTTTGTTTGGGAATTTACCGTGGATTTGTTATTTCTAACTATACACTCGCAAAATATAGAGAACATTTAACCTTGTTGTAATACAACAGAGGGGGCATTGTTCTCGTATTGAAATTGTGGCCAAAACGTCTACAATCATTCCAGGCAAAAATATTTGTGCGTAAAAATACACTGCAGATTTGAACGCTGGGATCTTGGAGAAATAAACCTTTCAAAAAAATAATTTTGCTTCTAATTGAACGAAATTTTGTCTTGTTTTCGATACTGGAATCCGTTTTATTTTTTATGAATTTTTGGGTAAAATAAAAATTGTCTAAAAGAAAAAAATATATTGCTGTTTGAGACTGATCTTATAGAGAATTTAGAAATCTTGAAAATGATGCTGTGAAAATTTCTGTACGACGACTCCTTGTTGATTTATGGCCTAAAATTTGTCTGGCTGACAAATCAAAGTAAAATATATGAAATGTTATGAACGAATATATACTGGACGCGAGAAAATATAAGTTTCGACTCTATATTTTCGTTGTTACGCATCCAAGTGTCATTTTGTTTTTAAAAGTTTGGCGGTTTTTGTTTTTGTTCATGCTTTTGAAATTTCATTTAGTGTCAGTTTCATTTTTCATTTAACTTTAATAATAAAAGTATAACTAATTAATAATTATAATGAACGACGAGCAGCTAATTGCTCTAGTGAAGGAAAATAAAATATTGTTCGACACAAAATCCAGAGGGTATATAGAAACTCGGCATTAAAGGCAGAGATATGGCTAAAAATTGCTAATTTTAATATTTACGATTTTAAATTGAAATATATTGGTTTGAAATTAAAAATCATAAGTTTATTGTAATCGTGATACACACATACGAAATTCCATTTCTCTGTTTTCTAGTAAGTGACTGTTCTAAACGCTGGAAAAGCCTACGGGACAAATTCGTGCGAGAATTTAAATTGAAGAAGTCTCAACCCTCAGGAAGTCAATTTGTAAATGTACCAGAGTGGGAGTATTTCAACAAATTATTGTTCTTAACTGATTACATCGCACCGAGAAGGTAAATTTTTCTTTCTGATTAGGGAATCCAAGTCAGTTCTACCCGACTTCGTGTAGTTGGGCAATTACTTACCTCCCAGAGACACCGGAAACCTTCAAAATGCTGCAAACAACCGAAACCGACAACCCTCCTATGCATCTCAACGAAAATGGAAAAAAAATAGAAACGTATGTTTGTAGAAAACGGTGGGGTAATGGTAAAAAAACGGAACCTAAAGTCGGGTACCCGGAATTCGGGTAATTGGATTCCCTAGTCGGGTAATTGGATTCCCTAGTCGGGTAATTGGATTCCCTCCAATGTATGGGATATGTACGTTTATGGTTTTTCCATTTTCGTTCAGATGCATAGGAGGGTTGTCGGTTTCGGTTGTTTGCGGCGATGCCCGATGGTTTCGGGTGTCTCTGGGCGTGAGTAATTGCCCAACTACACGAAGTCGGGTAGAACCGACTTGGATTCCCTATTTCTGATACATTTTTACATATACATAATTTATTATTCATAATCATTGTTATTTTAGAATTATAGGCAACTACCACCTTCCTAGTCAACCAACAGGGCCAACAACGCCCAGTTTGGAAATTAGTGTAAGTGAAGGTAACGAATTTGTCATGGAAGAGGAATATTTAGAGGAGAATTCAATGACTGACTCAGTTCAGTCTGTACCTCACCGAAAACGATCGCGATCAACAACAGGATCGACCACAGTAGAAAATGAAGTTCTTCAAACAATGACTTTAATCAAAAACTACATGGCATCAGAATACATCGAACACAAAAAGTATCTCCGTAGAATAGATGCATATTTATCGGGATTACAAAACCAAAACCAGCACAAAGCTAAAAGACGAATGGTGGAATATTTATGCAAATGTCAACTTACAGATTTAAATAACGAGGACTTAGATGACATAACGATGTAGTTTTTAATATTTATTGATTAATAAACAATCAAAATTACAATCCATAAAACAATTTATTTTATTTTTAATTGGCGTGGAATAGCCCCTTCCTTTTGAAAGTATGCTCCTAAAGCATTTCGCAAATGGAACGCTAATCTTGATGCATTGTTGGAACTGATTTGCCTTCTCAACCGTTGTAAGCCTGCAGTGGCTCCTTTAGCAACTTCGGTTCTCCATTACCCCAGAATAATGTCTCCTATGTGAGATTCAGCATCGGCAATATTAAGAAATTGTGTAGTGCCACACATGCCAAAATTATCTGTAAGCGATATAAATCATTCATAAATTTTTGTCCATTAACTTATTGTACTATACGTTGTCATACCCTTTCTCTGTTCTCCGGAATACACTTTAAGGTGGTCTGTAAGACGCCCCATCTAGCTACCAAAATGCCAAAAGCATTTTCTATAACGATACGACCGCGAGATATTCTATAATTAAACACTTTCTATCCTTTAGATAAATATTTTCCAGAATATGGTTGCATCAATTTTTGTCAAAATGGAAATGCAGGATCTCCGGTAAAAAATATGGGAATGTTGTGCTGGAGTTTGGCAAATATTTGTTTTGTGGAAGTGGTAAACTTTTACTGAACAATTGTTTATCGAAAGGACTCTTTGCTAAAATTCCTGAAATTATAATTTTCAAGTAAATCATTAACTGAAACGATACCTACAAACATTCAAAATAAATTTACCTCCATCGCTTTGACTACCGTAAGCGCATATAATACCTACCATATAATCGACATATGCCTTCCGTCTATGGCACGTACGCAGTGAGGTAAATCCCATTTATTTTCGAAACCATTCGCAATTATTTTATAGTCTGTTTCATTTGGTAACCAAACAGGTTAACCTCTACATGCGGTAGAGGTAAACCCATGTTCATAGAATTACCACTATCTGTATGGCATCCCTCGCGGCATTTGTTCCCGCAGCTCAGTCGGTGTAGAGGGAACGGCGTGGAGATAAGGATGCCCAGATAGCAGTCTGGTTAACCGCGATCAGCTTATCCCTTTTGAGGGAAGCAAGAAAAAAAGGAAGGTAGACAGGGGGATTTGGGCGGGTCTCGAACCCAGAAGTGTGGTGAAAAAGACATAGATTGTCAGCCCATCCCGCTGATGAGCCGACTATGGGCGTGTATATTTTATGACTCTTAGTGAGTCATCTTCTACCTGGCCTTCGTACGGGTTAGGGTAGACCACCTGGTCACTTTGGTCTTGTTAGTGGGATCGGTGTAACGGATTGGCTCCAACAGAGAGGAAAGGGACAGCCGTTGGAGGAACAATCCGTTATTAATTTTGGCTAGCCTTTAGTATCGCAGCAAAAATTGACTGTCGCGACATTTTTTTCAAAATGGTCATAATTTTAATTAATAATGTAAACAAATCAGAAGCCATCTTAGATAAATTTCCATTTTTTATATATTATCTATAAATTTTTCCGCTTTTGTTAGATAAATTTCAATTTTTTATATATTATTTATAATTTTTTCCGCTTTTGGATTAAATTTTTCTACAATTTTTTTTAGGTGGTTATAATTTTAACTAAAAATTTGTTAATTTGATTGACTGTCATCTTAGAGATGTTTTTATAAATAAAATAAATTTGAATTTTGTACATATAAACTATTTTAGCTAAAGTGTAGATGACGTATACATCGCGAAAATCGGATAAGATGAAAACTTTTTAAAAAACTTTTTTAGTAGGTTGTGTATAATTCCGGAAAAATTATCACATAAATTATCACATTTTCCGGGAAAATTATGGCATTTTCATTTATTTTTTGGTGACAAGTTATAGATAAAACAACAAAATTTAATATTTAATATTTTTTGTTTAATATTTTAATATTTTTTTTAGCGTAGGTGTCATTAATAGATTGTATATAATCCGCTCTTACGTGCGGCACGCAGTGCGACATGTTTGAAGATCCCGGCTCCTACGCCCCCCCCCCCCCCGAAATTAAAATCTAAAGACCCCCGGAGGGCTAACGAGGGGGAGCGTAGGTGTCATTAATAGATTCTATATAATCCGCTCCTACGTGCGGCACGCAGTGCGACATGTTTGAAGATCCCGGCTGATATTCATATTTGTAATGCGCGTTCGCACCTACAATTTATTAGTTTTTTTCATAACGGATTTTCATCGCTGTCAAAACAATATTCGTGCAATTTGCTTAAGGTGAGTATTTGTATTTACTTTTCGATTTTTAATTTATTTTAGGTCAAAAATGGATCCAGTTGCCACTGTACAAAAATACCAACCAATAGTTAAGGCATTGCCGTATGTCCCAAAGATAAAAGTGGTGGACGGTGTTATGAATAAATATTTTTTAATGTATCTCATGTCGGATGACAATATGTTATACAATTTTTTAAAAGACAGTGGCATTTTAAAAGCCAATTTTGTGTGTCAAAACTGTGGGACTGAGATGAAACTCAGAGTAAAACCCACGATAGAATAATATTTTTGGCAATGCGGACGCATGAAACGCGGAGTGAAGTGTTGTAATAGAAAAAGTGTTAGACATGGGCTAATAGCAAACTGACAATTTCAAATATTATTCTCATGACCTATGGAATTTTAACGAAAGAATCAGCTATGTCGCTGCAACGAGAGTATAGCTTCTCTTCCGCAACCATTGCTGATTGGAATCAGTACGTAAGAGAAGCTATCTCCGAATATATGCTAACACAAGAAGAACCTATAGGAGGACACGGGATAATCGTCGAAATCGACGAAAGCAAATTCGGAAAAAGAAAATACAATAGAGGTCATCACGTTGAAGGACAGTGGGTGTTTGGTGGTGTGGAGCGAGAATCCGGCAAGTGTTTCCTTGTGAAAGTGGACAAGAGAGATAAGGAAACACTTGTAACGTTGATAAAAAAAATCATTTTGCCGAGATCAGTAATTATCTCAGACTGTTGGAAGGCCTACGACAGTCTGGGATATGAAGGGTTCACCCACCTCACGGTGAACCATTCCTATAATTTTGTTGATCCCGTCACTAGTGCACACACCAACACAGTCGAGAGTACGTGGAGACATGTCAAGGCCACATTGCCTGCGTACAATAGACACTCAGACATGAGTCTATTCCTAGCTCACTATATGTTTAGGAAGCTCATTAAAACAAGAAATTGCGACGCTGTGATTTTTTTTTTTTTGAAATTGTTCGCAAACTAGACTTTAATTCAAGTGATAGTGACGGTGATAATTAGTATTATATTTTGTGTGATAATTGTGCAATAATGTGATGTTTAATTATATTTTAGTAATAGTTTTTTTAATTATATTTTAGTAGTAGTTGAATTATATATTTTATTTTAATTAAAATCTTTTTTTTTTTCACAGGTGATGCCTGCAATGAATTTTTTTCAGAGTTTATTTAATTATCAAATGATTTTCATGATTTTCAGTATCCAAATATCCAATTATACCATTATTTCCTTCCCTTCCCACTCTCAATTTAATATATTCATAAAAAAATATTAAATTTCATTTATTTTTAAATGAGATTCAATATTTTTTTATTAAATTTTTTTTAGCACGACAACGTATTTTTTTAAAATTTTAGTTCGTTTTTATTCCAATAGATGGCGTTAGGTTCAAAAATCTAAGCAAAGATACATTTTAGTTGTAAAAATATCCGCTTTTGGTCAAAGTGGCGCCACCGTCGCTCAGACTGTCAAAAAACTTTGACTGCGATACTAAAGCTGTTCCTTAATTTTAATTAATTGTTAGTATCAAGGATAAAAAAAAATAAGAAAAAATCAATCAAAACCGTAACTTAATATATTTACGTGATTGGATACACTCACCAATCATTCTCACGTAACCCCAACAAAACTAAAAAAAACTCAATTCTTGTTTCTCCCTTTTTCTTCACTCGCGAAAACTTTATTGTTTATAATCAAAAAAAAAAAATTACAGTAAACAGAATTAGATATATAATATAAACACTACTTTAACACTTTAACAACTTTTTACAACAAAACTTTATACTTTTAACCAGCTCAAAACACTCCCTAACCACTCGTTGGTCTATCTAAACACTGACTGCCTTACCAACACCCCGCACGCGGTTATTTTTTACTAATTTTTCATCAGTTGATTGAGAGGGAAAAAAAAAGTTTTTTCGTAATTAAATTGAAAACCTCAACCAATTTACGAAATCAAATTAATGCGCAAAGTAAAGAAAAATTTTTGCATTCTCGGGTAATTTGGCACAACTCCGGATGCAGTCTTTCATTTATTGCATCGGTCATGCCATTTACGCCTATGCACAAGTATGTAGGAAAAAAATTAATTCCCATATGTGCATTAATGACGTAATCCAATTACGTTCATGAACATATTTTAGCTCATTTAACCTTGGTACATAAAATATTCTAACGTGAATGAATTATGTTGTTACCTCTAGTTAAATGAAACCTAAAATGAAATGTAAAAAATCAAAACATGATGGTCAGATATAACTCCGTTACAGTACTTTACAGTATTCGGGCGATAAGATATTCCAAATTGCATCACATGTCTCGTATATGATGTTCCAAACTGTACTATGCCCCATTTTAAAGCTCCAACCCAAAAATAGGCTCGAAACTCTCTGCGAAAGATACCTGAAAGTATAAAATGGCATACTTGAAGGAACTTACGATAGAGTTAGAGCAAATCTTGCCTCTTCACATGTTGTATATTTCGTCTTTCTTTTCCTTAATTTTGGTTTTATAAGCGAGAACAAACTTTCGTACGCTTGTAACGACATTTGCGTATGTTTAAAAAATTCTTCTTCATTAGTTTTCATAGGCAGAAAATCAGTAGTATAGAAGCCATTAATATGACGATCTAAATTTTCTTCTCAAGAATAAAACCGCCTCGTGTTTTGCTTCTTTATCAGCTTATTAGCTAAATATAAGCTGCAAACAGGTAGCCCAGCTCTATCACACATATATCTTCACTATCCATAATGTGAATATTAATAATGATTAATTTATTAATTAATTTTATCAAAATTTATAAATATTGCTTTTACGAAAACAACCAATTTGAAATCAAATTAAACTGAATACGTTATGAGACGATGTCAAAAACGTGCGTTGAGATTGTATTACAAAAAACCTTATAAATTGTTTCGCGCGTGTTTTAGAGTTACGCGCGTCTCAAACAAACGGCGTTATCTATGATCATTAACTTTAGGCTTCTGAGGCAGTTGGATCTTATACGGGTGTGTAGGCCCAAGTCTCGACGCAAAATTCTCTAAGTTGAAGTCTGTGAAAAGCTGAATTCTTGTGCACGGCGAGCAATTGACTGCCTCGGGTTCTTCTGTACACTTTAACGCACCGCGGCAATGTTCTTGGCCGATCAAAGGTTCCTTTAACTGACGAGTGTTGGCTGATTGTTTATCGATAGTTGAAAGACCGCGCAACGTTTGTACTAATGAACACACATTTTGATAAAAAAGTTATCATTTGGATGCCACCAAAACAACATGGCCGCCACAGACCCCACAAAACTCTTTAGAAATGAGAACTCCTTGCATCTGATATACCAGTCCCGCAAAATTTTATAAAAATCGTTTTTCAAAACCAACCACCATCAAAATTAAGCCAACAACACGGAACATCACACATCATCTCTCAAAATTCTGCAAAATCAAGCAACATGGTGCAATATGACGCAACATCGTCTTTTCTCGAAATTAACACACATCGCAATCGACTCCTGATCTGACACTCGAAAACCCTACCTCTGAAATTTTTATAAAAATAGTTCGAGCCGAAAAAAATATAAAGTCCGTGGAATATTTTTTTGACTGTTTTTTTGATTTAACTGCTGCACAGTGTACCGAAGCACTCTGTCACAATTAAAACCTTTGTACGAAAAAAATTGTAGTAAAAGTGTAACAAAGTATGGTGTGCATAGCTACTTGTCGACCTTAGTAAGGGGATCGGTGATTAATTCTGATATACGCAGCAGAATTGCATGGTTATGTAGCATCAGGCAGAACTGCTACAAACAATATTTGGTACTGTCGAGCCTGAAGTGCTTTCTACCAAAGCTACTGTAATTATTTCTGGGCATCGTGGTGGTGCAATTACTTCATTTTGTAATTATAAGCAATGTTTATAAAATTGTGACTGGATGAGAGAATCGCTTAGGATCACCAGATGAATATTGGGAAGATGCGGAAAGCGTTGGATTGTAGACAGGCCTATTTTCAGGCTGCTAAATCTGTTAATTTAGATTTTTCTAAAAAAATACCGAAACAGAAAAAAAGAAAGATTTTCTTTTACGCGCATGATTACAAAAATAATTTTTTGTTTGTAGATGATTTTAATGATCAGTAGTCGAAAGAAGGTTGCAGGAGATAGATATAGTAGTTTGACATCACTTGCTTTGCTGTAAATGTACTGTAAAGTAAGCAAAATTATTGTATAACTTATGAAAGATATCATTTATATAAATTCGATTCGACTGGACGATGATACAAAAAAGCTTTTCATCACAGCTGGAATGTGCGGTGGAACGGGCACTGGAGCAACACCTGTAATTTCGAGCATTGCTTGTAAACAAGATATAATTACAGTTGGTATTTTAACTCTTAAATTTCCCTTCAAAGAAAAAAAGAAAAAGTTAAAAGTGCAAGGGTATTAGCGACTTACGCAAACACCGCGACACAGAACTGATTATTTTAAACAATAAAATTCAAACAACATTAGGAGGGCTTTCCATTAGCAAAGCCTTTTTAGAGGAAGATAATGTATTGCCAACTGCTGCAAAGAGTATTGCAGAGATTTTTACAGTACCGGTTTATTTGAATGTGGATTTTGAAAACGTAAAAACGTCTATATTATTTGCTGGGGCACCTGTAATGGGTCCTGGTGAAACAGGAGGCGAAGGAAACGAAGATTGCCTCTCCTTTGTTGAATTATACCGACATCCTTGGGTTAAAAAGGTATTATTATTCATTATTTTCGGCCAAACGGCAGAACTTGAGATGGATGAACTGAAATTATATTTAGCGATGGATGAATGTTGAAACAGAATGTTGGTAGTGTTGGTACAGAAATGGATGTTGAGACAGTTCATAAGCAGCGTTTAGAAGAGCTACTACTTATTTGAGAAGAAAATTAGCGCTTCATCATATCGATACCACTACAGATGTTCCTCAAGATTGGGTACATTATAGTCTCGAGGACAAGCTGGATCGATATTCTGGTATGTAGTGGTAATTATAAATATTGATTTCGTACTGGTTAGCTTTTGTACAACTTGACACCTTGTTTTTCATTAATATTACATATTGTATTGTATTACGGTTTATTATTACAAGTATTGTAGACGAATAACCATAATTCGATCGTTTGATTTTGTGCTGTAGTCTGAAGTGTATTTATTTTTGGAATAATAATAAAATGATTATTCGTAAAGTTAGTCTGTTGTGATAATTCAACAAATAAAGAGTCGAAAAACTAAACTTAATTCCGCGTTTCATTTTAAGACGATTAAAAGTCCTACAAGTAGTCCTACAAGTCTAAACAGACAGGAAGGACATCAATAAAACTGTTCTTTGTTTGGGATAGATGCGACATACAGAAGACAGTGTATGCAAAGCGTTCGCTAACGGGAACTGCGAAAAACAGATTGAGAACCACAAACTATATTGGCACGTGGAAAAAACTTGATCAGTTTTTGAAACAAGAATTCAAGGTCACTCTGAATAGTGATCATCTGATTCTTACCGAAGTTATTTGATTGCACTGAGGGCAATTGATTGTGCTGTAAATCTCGAAAACGACGCAATTATAAAGCATTGAAGGATTCCTGAATTGGAGACCAATAAATAACTCTTTTATGGATGGTCAAACATGGAAGATTTTTAGCAAAAATTGGATTCATATGCTGAATTAAAGAAGAAATGTTAGCAAAATTCAGCTTCGCCGAAAGTCACCGCAAATCCGAAGGATGTTAAATCGCCTCCAAAACTCAGAAGGGCGTAAATAAACAAAAAAGCTTGAAGTACTTTAAGTGCAGCAATTTTGGGCATCGAGCAAAATATTGTCGTGAAACCTGCACACCTGCATGCTTTACGAGAGACCAACATGGTTGTGCAAGCGAGACAAAAAGATTTAGTATTGGTAAATACGAGTTACATGCGGGCTGGTCGACACTGGATGGACTTTAATTTCATGATGCAGAAAAAATATACAAGTATTGATGAGCCGAATTTCGAAGCGATCACGACTTTATTTGTAATGTGGATGTAATTTTGGGAAATGAACTAATATCTTGGACCAAATAGAAAATAAACATTTGACTGACAAAATTAAGAATGTAATCACTAACTATTGCCCGGAAAAACTTCGGCTGACCTCAGAAGGTGAGGTAAAGATAAATGAGTGGCTAGGAGAAACAATCATTAGACCGATCAAATTCGAGGATGCCAGTCCGATAGTGTTGTCAAACAAAAAAGATAGAACAAAGCGGCTATGCGTTGATTACCGCAAGTAGAACAAGATTGTGGTAAAACATAAGTATCCACTGCCTTTAATCGACGATCAGATAGAACAACTGGAAAGCGCTAGGTATTTTTATATGCTGGATCTTCATAATGGATTAGTACTGTTCTGACTCAGCAGTATTTTTCAGCATCTGGTGATGGATAAAATTCTCTGCATTTACCTAGATGACCTTATAATTCCGGCAAGAACTAAAGAAGAGGCGATTTCGAGATTGGTTCGCGTAATTGTAATCGCCGAGTGGATGGACTTGATGTGAACTGGAGTATCAATTCTTACAAAAATCTATTGATTATTGGGGGTATCAAGTCGAGAACGGTCGCATAATGCCATGATGCAAGATGAAAGCAATTTGGAATTTCCCAGAATCTAAGTATTTGGTAAATATTGCGATGATAAACAGATTTCTCACACGAAAAAACCCGCAGGTGTCCTAACAGACAATGAGCAAGGTTAATGCTCTAATCCTGCACCTGTACTATAATTTGTTATCCATTTATTAAAATTTATTACAACAAATCCGGATTTTATTACAGTTACCGTTTTCGAGGAACGAGTGGTCGGTTTAGCTTATAATTAAACCTATACCGCCAAAATATCAACTTTTGATGTAGCTGTGATATCTGGATGGTTCTTGGACCAGAATTTTTTACAAGTTAATTACATTAATTAATTAGTTCAACATCAACCCTATAACTTGACTAAGGGTAAATTTAACCACAAACGATTATTTATAAAAAAATATCCAATTTACCGCCATTATTTATTACACCAGACCTCCACCAGATATTGAGTCAAATGATACTCCTCGGACCTTGTGGACGGCAGGTCAACCTTATGCAGGTGTGTAATAAATTATCTTTGTGTCAGGTTACGAGGAAATGGCGCCAAACGTGTAATTTATAGTTAGATTTTACCACCTTTAATAATTTATTACAGCAGACGCGGACCAGATATTGGGTAAAATGTTACTCCATGGACATTGTGGAGGGCAGGTGAACCTTATCCAGGAGCGTAATTAATGATTTTTTTGTCCGGCTAAACGGAATTGGCTTCAAACCGCAATAGCATGAAATATGTAATTTGAAGGTCGATTCCACCACATTTGATAATTTATTACACCAGACCGCCACCAGATTTTAGTTAAAATGTTGCTTTATTGGCCTGGTAAGCCTTTGGACGGCAGACTGTTTTGAAGTGTTTATTTTTTTTTTTTTATGTCAATTATACGGAATTAGCTTCAGAATATATGGGGATCGTAATTTAATGGTCGGTTTTACTAACTTTAATGAGTTATTATTTAAGAGCTTCACCAGATAAAGGAATGTATTTTATAGTAATTTGTATTTGTAATTCTTTGTTCAAGAACCATTCAGATATCACAGCTACATCAAAAGTTGCAATTTTGGCGGTGTAGGTTTAATTATAAGCTAATGCCATAGACAGATTACTGGTTTCTTAACTATGATTTCGACATCATAATTTCTTAAATGACAACTCAAGACTAACTACAATTTCTTTTGTCATCTCGTTTAGTTTTAAACAGCAATGGAGTAGACATTGACAACAATGTCAAGATTGACATTTAATTGACTTTTAAATTGTCAGAAATGACTTTTATATTGACAGAACAGAAAAACATTTGTTCCCGCCAACCAAATATCTCAATGACAAATAGAAAAGTCAAATGAAACTAGATTTGCTTGTTAAACTATTAGTGTAAGGTGTTGTGAGCACTAAAATGCGATGAAATGAGCAAAAATATCTCATTTCGAAACTGAGTTCAAATTTAGTTTGAAACTATGGTTAAACATAACACACTACCCAGTATCCCAATATGCAACGCCGACGGAATTCCATTTACATTCGCGTTCTAAAACCACACTGCTTCTATGGAAAGAACCATGTGTATCACGCGTAAATTCGTACTCCCCGCCAAAGAAAAGTGTCACAAAAATTCCGGTGTCGGTGTGAATCCCAACTAAAAAGAGAAAAAAAAGCACGTGTTGCGAAACTAATACACTGCCTCACTATTGGTTTCGTAACCATGGTTATGTCTTAACCATGGTTTCGATGTAATGTGTCATGTTTAATTTTAGTTTGCAACTTAAATTGAACTTGGTTTCGGAATGGGATATTTTTCCCCGTTACGTTGCATCTTACTGCAAGTAGCGCCAAAATGATCGAAAGAGGAATCGATGAAAACTGATTGTTTTTGTTTTTTTAAAAACACCGATATGCTTTTCAACTGGTTTGATAAACAATAAACACACAGGGGCTTGGTAGTAAGCACTCAACTGAATAGACTACTAATAAAATTATTTTTTTATTACTTTTCTAAAAAAATTAGATTCTATGTAAATAAACAATTAACTAAAGTGACAAATGAATGGCAAGTTGAGCAGAGGTAGGTATAATGTTATTATACCTAAACTTTCACTAGCGAATCCGAATGATTGGTACAAGCATACAAATCGTCTACAGATGTTCCTCAATAACACAGTATTTTAGAGTCCGAGCGATTCCAATAGCTTTACAAATTTCCTTGAGGGATATTATTACAAAAAGTACAGTGAAACTGTTGTTTATATCCAATCCTATAAAACTTTTTCCATTTTATTAATAAATTTAATTTTTGATAGAGCGCCCTGCTATTTCTGCTGCATTTTTATATAAAACAGTTTCTTAGCCACGAACTGAAAGTTTGCGCTTAAAATATTTTTGCTTTTCAACCGATATATCATTTCTTTCATCGTACTATATATTTTTATATATAGGTACGATAGTATATGGATGCTCAAAGCCTTAAAGAAAATATTTTATAAAACATATCATACAAGACTGGAAAATTTTGAACCCATTTCTCTTTTATCCGAACGCTATATAACTTTGAATATATATATGGCATTCTTTAAAATGTAAGAAAAAAGCAAAAATTTTAAAATCCATATGTACGAGGAGCGTACCGTCATACAAAAATACATACTCGTACATACAAACAACTTTAGAGAAAATGGGAAAAATTACTTTCTATTACATAAATACTCGTATAGAAAAAGTTTTAAGTAGGAACTTTTAAAAACTTTATATAAAAAAAAACGAAGATTTGTGTTGAGGTTAAGATTTTTTGCTTCGATTTTCCTTTGTTTTCCTGGTTGTAAATATAATGAAAATATTTTGTGTATTTTTATGTGATAAATTATCGTAATTCTACTTGTTTTCGTCGTTGACGATTTTTTTTTTTATTCTGTATTGTATAGGAAAAATTATTTCCTATTTATGTCTAGTTCATCAAAATAATGCACCTGTTACACTTAAAAGCGACTCGCACGACATAATTTATAAGATTTAGTTAAAGATTTTTGGGTTTTTTTTTGGTGCGAGCATGGGAAGTCAAATTAAATTAATTGTATGGAAATGGTTAAGGTAAATGGTCGTCTTCACTATATATACATAATATATTCAACAGAAAATTGTTCACACAAAAATTTCGTTACATTTTTATGTTGTTCTTGTCGCGTATATATACAAAACCAAAAGAATTTGTGAAAAACCGCAAAAAATTTGTTTATGGAAATTTTTTTGTTAAATATATATAAGAAGTTCACATGAAATCCTCGACGTCAAAATTTAAGAGATTAATTGAATGTTATTTAACTAAATTCCACAATATACTTCTATATGGTATATATATATATACTATCGAGAACAATATACTTGAGATTTTTAAATCCGTTACGGGAGGATCGATCGATATAGTTTATTTTATTAATTTGATTAATAATAAATGTCACATTAATTAATCAAAAATGAAAACTTCACGATTTCTATTCAACTTGAAAAATTTAAATTGTTTCGGAAAATTTAATTAATTTTCGCCCACCATACACATTTATGTATTTATCAATATGATGTAACAACATATACTACTCGTACATGTATACGATAAACCACTCAGCACACATCAATCAATCAAATATGTTTGTTTTAATATTTTCTTTTCGTTTTATTAGTTCAGTACCATGTATACAACAACAGCTACATACTCGTAGCATACGAGCAGCTACATAATGTTATGATGCTGTGTTTTTGGTTAAAAAAAAGATTTTATGTTGCTTAAAACGGAAATAGAAATTAATATTAAAAAATTAATGTTTCACCGAGGAACGATAAAAAATCAATTGTAATCATGATGAAACAATAAAAAAAATTAACTGTTTTACTGGGAAAGCGGAAATCAGAACCGTTTTCTTTAACCACGTAGGTATGAAAATCACGAGTATGAAGTTTCTGGAAACTTTTAAATTATAGGACACTTACAATTTGGACAGAAATTTATGCGAGTGTCCAAAACTAATAACTAATTTTTTAGACAAAATATAAATTTTAGATTCCTTTAAAAGTGTAAATCTATATAAAAATGGTTCCTTATTTCCCTTTGTCACGCCATAACTTGAGGACGACTTTACGACTTTAAAAACTTTACGATTTATTATTTTATTTGAACAACACTGAACTTCTTGGCTTGACATAAACGACTGCCCATTCGCTTATTAATTTTATATTATTATTGCAACGGCGACCAATCTTTAAAAAAACAGTCTTTCAATATCCCGTTTTGAAATTAATTTTTAGCATACAGAGTGTTGCCACAACTCAGCCATCCTAGTTGACATCGCCTCGATGTCTTTCGTCTTTTGGTTCTCTTTTTCGTCTTCTATCATACGTCTTGATTTTCCCCTACGTCTTCGAATATCTTTGATTCACATCTTTACTTTTCGTCTTATTCGTCTTTTTGTGTTGGTAACTACACATCATCATCTTATGGTTTCGTAGTGGGTAAGTATACATTTTTTTTTTCTAATTACAATGAAAATTTATTTATTTCATCACTTCTTTTACTTATGGGTTGTTATCATCGATGATCATCTCACTAGGTGGCAGAGACTCATCGATATTCACCGACATCTGTTCATCTTCTACACTATTGTCGTCTGCACTTGGAGTAGTGTTTAAAAGAGAATCGTCGATTTTTTCCACATCATATCGATCATTGGCCTTTGTAGAAATTATTTTGTAAGGTCCCTGGTACTTGGGAAGAATTTTTAAACTAGCTCCAAATTGCGTCTTCTTGATAACTACGATATCATTCAATTTGTGTATGGTTGCTTTTTTCCTTTTCTTGTTATAATTCCTTCTGTTGTCCGATTGTACGCGCTCTATTTGACTGCAAGCTTCTTTCCGCAAAGTAGTTCGCTCCTCGTAAAAACTGTGGCCTAATGCGTCTTCAATATATTCGTTAAGATGAAGATTTTCCTTTACTCGCATCGGGACTCCGAATGACAATTTGAAAGGACTCATTCCTATCGCACATTGCCAACTAGAATTAATAAACATTTGTAAGTTATTAACATACTTATACCAACATTCTAGTTTCTGTAACGACATCTTTGTTTGATCTGGTATTATTATGCGATGTATTCTTTCAACTTGGCCGTTCCCTCTTGGAACGCCAGTTGTAATCAATACGTGAGAAATGTTCTCCTATGAACAATACTTTTTAAAATCATTCGAGGTAAAGGTGGTCCCTCGATCTGTAATTATTCTGGCTGGACTACCAAAATTGGTTTTTTGTAGTTTAAGCTTTTGGACTACTTCGCTTGTTGTTAGTGATTTCACAGGATACATTCAAACAAATTTCATGAACCCATCAACTACGACCAGGATATACCCATATTGCTTTCTTGTTGAAGTCATAGGCTCCAAATGGTCCACATGATATGTCGACAGCGGTAAGTCTGCTTTTGGTATGTATGTACATATTAATAAATTGCATTTCGCAATGCATATCCCATTACCTGCCTGCAATCACAATTGTGTGGGTAACTTAAAATAATTAACTTACACATTTGTGCAAGCCACTTAATTCAGTAGTTATCAAAAACAAATAATTAATATGTTATATAATTTATATGCTATCAAATTATAATGTTTTTTTCTAAAATAATTCCGATTTAACTAAGATCCGTTAAAATCCGGAAGATATTACAACCTGTCAGTTTTTACGCACACATTTGCGTGGATTGGACTTAAATTATAGCAAAAAAAATTCTCTAGCAGAAAAAGGTATATGTCATAGCACATATGTATATGCACGGCCGACATATGCAACAATGATATCCCTTTTTCCGGCCCCCCTCAAAAATTGTGTACGAAGGAGAATCATGAAAAAATAAAGACGTTATAAACTATGGTTATTTAACCTAGCGAGAAAGATGATTGTCTTAACGACCGAATGACGGAATACTCCCGAAATTAAGTCATCACTTTACGCCTCAAGTTAGGGTCCATTGAACGACAAACATTCTTCTAATTTAATGAAATTCAATTTTTCGAATATAAATAAAAAAAAAATTAATAACTAAAATCGCCCATTTGCTGCACAATCAAAAAATTTTAATTTTTTAGAAAATATCACTCAAAATTACTAACTTGTTGTAATGTGTGTTGTAATGCGCCTCGTCGACAAATCGTTATTTGTCATTTCGTGGTGCGGCTTCTCGGCACATCAACCTGCAAGCGCTACGAGTGTCTAATTTGGGTATGTTTCGAAATGTATATATCAAAGCACATACGTATATGCACGGCCATCGATTTTTATAGCGCACGGTCATTTTGTCGGTTATTGAATTTTCTATTTTAAATTGTTTTTAAAGTAAATGTTAAGTAAGTTTTTCAACTAAATCAATTAATTAAAAAAAAAAACTATGATTTTTGTTTGAAAAATGTACACACATATTCACACACACACCAATACTCGAAGATAAATAAAATTCATCGCATTAGTAAGCTTACAAAATTGTTATTCATTTTGAACAACATATATTTAACTCAACAACGGCGAGTCAAAAGGGATATTTTTTGATGCGAAAACTGGATAGGTATTGGTGAGCTGTGTGGTAAAATATAGAAAAATAACAAAAAATGATATTCTGCCGTAGGATTCTCGTTTATTTTACCATAGAAATTTCGTTCTAACAGTTTTACACCAGGGTTCTCGATTTTCGAGTTGAACAGAAAATAAAATATGTTCTCAGTAAGTGGTATTTGTATTCTGATCTCTGACTATTGGCCCCAATTTACATGGGGAATATGTAATAGTTAACAGAAAATAACAGTTGTAATATTCATTTGGATGATAGCGACACTCGGACTCTCTTAAAGGCTCGTGCAAACAGCTATTATTATTTGGTTGTTTATATACTATTGAAAGAGAAAGATAAAGAACTCTAGTCTTTTTCAATAGTTCCAAAGTTTTTTGTTTTCTACGTTTAAAATGATCGTCCATTTCACACCCCACTATATATGGCCATATCGAGGAAACTGGTTTTATGTTGCCCATGCTTAAATTTGTTTACCCAACTTAGCTCTAGCTTTGAAAATAATGCAACTAAAATGTTAATAATTAAAATTAAATATGAGTACGCGATTTTACGCGTCTTTAAAACAGTACAAAAATGTAAGAGCCGCTATTTAATTATCGTCCATAAAGACGTAAAGTCACAACCTGATTTTTTTTTGCTAAACTACACGTATTTGTACCGACAAATTGTGTTCCTTATTCTATTTTCCTGAAAGGTTTCCTGTATATTATTTGCCTTTGTCTTTGGTGCCCTTCTTCCATCATAAAAGAAATTAAAAACAAGATAAAAACAACTTAATTAGATTTTAAAAGGACATTAATTAATTTTTTTGTCAACGTTCTTCTTTTTTATTTTTTGTTTTGATAATTACGTTAGATTAGATAAAATAATACTCAAGAACAACCGAAATAGCTCGTTTTAGCTTCCTTTGTTGTACCATATCACAGCTTTCTTGAAATGGTGAACACATTTTGGTGCTTCTTATATATTTTACGTAGAAATAGATAAACTGGCAAAATATAATTCTTTCTTATGCCTCGCTCGTCTCGTTATAAGTTTAAGTTGATGTAATTAAATTCCTTGAAAAGACGTCGTAGAAATGTTTTTTAAAGGTTGTGGTTGGATATTACATAAGGAACGATTAAAATGGTAATTTATGTTTATTTAGGACTTAATAATAATTTGAAGTTTATAAATTAATCAATTTAACTGAATCACTATACACTTGTATCATTGTGTCCGCAACAGTTGTTGTGTTTTGTGTTCGGAAGGTTCGTAGGTGTTTTTAAATTTTAACCAATTTGAACCAAATATTGCATAATTATTATGGTATTGAATTGTAAGTGGATATATTTGGTTCGATTTGCCGTAAATGGTCTTTCAATTTTTCTTTAATTTGCTACTATGTTACATGTTTAGACTGTCCCGTTTAGTATTTTAATTGCGACAGTCTTGGGTCTTCTTACTGAGTATATTAATGAATAGATTTACGTTGATATTCCTCCCGTTCAACTGCTGATTCAAATGTATGAGATTAAACCTCCTCCTGATTTTATATTGGCTTTCAAACTTAAATCTATTATAAAATAATTTATAAAATCCCTTCGTGTGAAGCAGTTGGTTGGCCTCAACGTTTAAATGGCTGCCTCTCTCAGTGCTTCCATTAATTTTTACGTAATTTCGTTGACAATTCGTCGAAAACGTGAACAAATCGACAACAATCACGATCTAATTTCTAATTTCTATCGCAGCACTACAGCAACCCTTGTACAACAGCACAGCAGACACGAACTGCCAGCAGCAAACTTGAACACACAACAAAATGAAACGTGATGAAAAATAAATATTGTGTTCAAAATGTTGGTAACACTGTATTGTTACATTCATATTTTTATACTGTTACTATATCTTCAGTATGTTAAATAAAAGAAGTCTCTGTTACTTCCGCTTTAGTTACAACAAGAGCAAGTTGTTTTTTATTTCGATACGACAGAAATCTCCGTCCATCAGGTTATGGGCCCAGAATTATCGAAATAAAAATAAATGAGTAAGTTCAAAATTATCATCCATCATGGCGATGTCAATGATACCATTCATCGAGAAGCTGAATGGCCGAGAAAACTTCTCTAATTGGAGTTTTGCAATGAAGGCATATTTTCAACATGAAGATTTATGGTTATGTGTGCAAGGAGAAGATGACACAGAAGATGAAATTAAAAAAGCAGCTAGAGACACAAAGGCTAGAACCAAAATAATAATGATGGTCAGTCAACAGCACCATGTTCATATTTTTTCAGCCAGTACCTCAAAAGAAGTCTGGGAGAAATTAAAAAATGCATTCACAGATAAAGGATTATCAAGAAAGGTTGGTCTAATGCGAGAAATGATCATGACGAAAATGATTGATTGTAAATCAATGGAGGAGTACGTCACTATTATCATGTCAACTGCAAAGATGCTAAATGATATTGAGTTTGCAGTAAGTGAAGAATGGATAGGCACATTTCTTTTGGCTGGATAACCTGATTCATACAAGCCGATGATAATGGCAATCGAGAATTCGCTGCGAATGATAAATTATATAATGAGGATTGGTACATTGATTCAGGAGCATCCGCACATATGACGCACAATGATCTGTTGATGACTAATGTCAATCGTGGTGCATCAGATGCAGAGGTACTAACAGCCAATAAGCGTGTTATTTTTGATGAGCGTGGATGTCGAGTTTATGATTCTAATGAAGAGTTGTTGGCGACAGCTACTTTAGAAAAGGGGATTTACAAATTAGACATGAAAAGTCCGAACATCCATACGTCACATTATCTGCGAGAGGATGTAAAGTTGTGGCACAGACGTTTGGGTCACATGAGTGATGGCTATATGAAAAAATTACAGAATCATTTAAAAATAAATCTTGTGAATACAAATGGCAACGAAAAATGTGTAACGTGTATCAGGGGTAAGCAAACCCGATTACCCTTTCCAGAAAGTGGAAAGCGAGCGAATGAACTATTAGAGCTGGTGCATGCAGATCTATGCGGTCCCATAGAAGAAGATTCGCTAGGTGGTGCGAGATACATCTTCGTCCTCGAGGATGATTTTTCACGAAAAATTTTCGTATATTTTTTGAAGTTTATAAATCTCAAGTTTGGTGGAATTTAAGAATTTGGTTGAAAACCAAAAGAATAAAAATTTTACGCACCGACAAGAGATGGATGATATTCTGAGAAAATCTGGCATCAAAAATCAGAAAACGACACCTTACACGACTGAGCAAAATGGAAAGTGTGAACGGATGAATAGAACTCTTATCGAAAAAGTCAGATGTATGCTTATTGAGGCCTATCTTCCGAAAAAATTCTGGGCAGAAGCTGCAAACACAACAGCATATTTGGTAAATCGTACGCCAAACTGAATGCAGGATTCAATATCACCAGAAGAGGTTTGGTCTGGAATAAAACCACAATTAACACATTTGCGTGTGTTTGGCTGTATTTGTTTTGCGCAAATTCCAAAACAAAAAAGGTGCAAGTTGGATCAGAAATTAGAAAAGTGTATTTTCATGGGATACAATGAAGAATCTAAGGCATATCGAGTGTTCCATATAAAAAGAAAAACTGTATTAATCAGACGTGATGTTGCTTTTATGGAACACCAGTTTCTCAATCAGGTATTTTTAAATGAAGATATTTTTAACTTGTTTGATATGTCTCTAGAGACAGATTCAGATTCGGAAAATAGTTCCGCAAGAAGAGATTCAACAAAAAATGTCAGTTAGTACAGGTAATGGTAATGTTGACGATTCGTATTGTACGGATGAAAAACCATTCTTTAATACAAACTCAGACGATGACTATCAACCACCAATAAGTATCCAAATAGCTGAACAACCAAGGAGAACCTCCTCATTTTGTGCACCATACTAATTTCGAGGCGGACAGTTTGTGTGAAGATCCATCATTAGTAAATGAAGCATTACAAAGTATACATTCGAATTTGTGGAAGCAAGCCATGGAATCTCAATCTTTAATGGAAAACAATACTTGGGAGTTGGTTGATCTGCCTGTTAATAAAAAGTCCATCAGTAATAAATGGGTGTTTAAAATGAAACGCGATGCTGCCGGAAGAATTATAAAACATAAAGCGAGACTGGTAATCCGAGGATGTGCGCAGAAACCGGGCATAGACTTCACAAAAACTTACTCTCCGCAGTTGTGAGATTCACCAAATGGATGCAGTCACAGCATTTCTTCAATCAGAACTTGAAGATATACCATTTATATGGTGCAGCCAGAATGTTTTCAATATGGTAAAAAAGTTTGTCACCTTAAAAAATCATTGTACGGTATGACCGGTATGACGCAATCATCGGTAGACACATGCATATACTTTAGAACAGTAGCTGAAAAGATCATAATAGACGCTGTATACGTAGATGATCTCATATTATTTTCCAATGATTTAGATTTAATGGCTGTGAGGCGAAATATGTACTAGGAATGAAAATTGAAAGGAATCGAAAGGAAGGAAAAGTATCGATATGTCAGGAAGTCGTCGTTTTATATAAACGATGTTTTGAGAAATTTTAACATGACCGATTGTAACCCAGTTGCGACTCCCCTAGATGCTAAACAAGTCTTGTCTAAAGAGATGAGTCCAAAAAACGTTGAAGATAGTGAAAAGATGAAACACATTCCGTACCAAGAGGCAATAGGTATAGTCTACTTTATGCAGCGCAAGTCACAAGACCATATATTTGTTATGCCGTCAACAAATTAAGTCAATTTAATCAGAATCCAGGAATGGCCCATTGGAATGCTACAAAACGAGTGATGAGGTATTTGAAGGGTACATCAAGTTTTAAATTGGAATTCAGCAAAAATAGCAATGTAGATATGATTGGATACTGTGATTCAGATTGGATCAACTAATGGATATGTATTTGCGATATAGGGAGGACCAATATCGTGGAACTCGAAACGACAATGCACAGTAGCTTTGTCAAGTACCGTTTGATTTTATTATAACTTGAATTTTATTTTATTTTTGTGATTTACGTCGAGAGATTTTTTTAACAAATGTGCGAAAAAATAAATTTTTCTTTTTCATTTTAATTTTGACATTTTATACATTAAATCAAACTGATCGAGAACAACAACAAAACTGTTCAAAATCTAGTCGAACAAGGATTTTTCTTATTAATGGTTGGGGGCAATTTTAATTATTAGTTTAACTGTCAGTTAGTACTACTAAAGCGTGATCGAATAAGAGCTTCCGGAAGTTTTTTTTAAATAAAACGAACTAAAATCATAATTGCATTGTGACGTAAGTTCGGTTTATGACATTAAATGTTTGAAAATAATTTCTTTTAAATGTTGTGCGCAACTGGCTCTTAGATGATCCATTCTGTGGGTCCAATTTTCGAGCACATTTTCGAGCATTTCGGCCGATATTAGGTCACAAGATCTTGAGGCCCAATTCAAGGGTCCGTTTCTTGATATGATGTTCTCATTAAAATTTTCTTTCATCAAATCAATGGTTTGGCCTGTTGTGTGGCACGTTGCACCATCCTATTGAGACCCCAAATCGGCTACACTAATATCTTGAATTTTTGGCAATAAAAGTTCATTGATCATTGCTCTGTAGTTTGCTCCATTGACGTTTACACGCTGTTCTTCCGCATTTTTAAAGAAGGTCCGATGATGCCACCTGCCCATAAACCGCACCAAACAGTTCATTTTTCAGAATGCATTGAAAGCTCTTGAATCTCTTCTGTCTGTTCATCAGCCTAAATACGACAATTTTGTTTGTTGAGGTATCCATTCAGCCAAAAATGAGCTTCATCGCTGAACATTTTTTTTTCGATAAAAAACGGATCAATTTATCTGTTCCCAAGCCCATAAATCAAATCGATGACTCAAAGGAAGGTCAACCGGCTTCAATTCTTGAACAAGCTGTATTTTGTATGCTTTCAAACCAAGATCTCTCTTTAAAATATGCCACAATGTGTCATACGAGAAACCCATTTTTGTGCGAGATTAGCGACATCTAGGTTTAAGTAGCACCTTTAGAAGTAGTTGTATTACAGCTATGTAGTATTTTAGATTATAACAAAATTAGTCTGGAACTGAACCGAAAGATCGCTAATAGAAAGCGAAACATCTTGAATATCCCTTTTCCGGACAGATAAAAAAATTGTTTTTGCTAAATTTAAGTCCATCCCCAAGTATAACAAGACGAAACTCAAAATTGAGCTATCGTATTTGCCTTCGAAATATTAGAAAAAAGTCGAAGAATCAATAATTTAGTATTGGTGCGTATATGTATATACTGTTCCAAGTATAACAAGACGAAACAAAATAGAACTACGTATCGTATTTATTTTACATGTTCACAACATGAGTTTGGTAATTTTATAAAAGTGATTTTGTTAAAAAAAATTAAAGATGTGCGTTAATTTAAATAAAATTACACCAAAATATATTTTTATATCTATTAAATTTTTTAATTTCTAGTTCAGTTTTAAATTATTAAGTGCAAAACAAATGCGAAATAATAAACTTGATATGAGCTATGTACATATATGGAAAATATTTAAACTTTAAATATTTCAATCAAGGAATAATATCATCAAATCATTGTTTAATAATAAAAAATAATTAAAAAATTAATTATAATATAATTTATATGTGTATATTTTTATATGTGTATATATTTTTTTTATACAATAAAATATTCATTGTTCTAAACCTAAATTTTTTATTTTGCTTTACATTTGGACGCCATCTTTTTCCTCTAATATGTATTTTCAATTATAGCCTTTTACATACGGCGTTGCACAAGATCGTCCCCGCCATATTGTTTTTGTTGTTGTTATTGTTCACACATACATGTATACAATTCTATTTATTGAGTTTCGTCCAGTTTCGAATAATCGCGACACTTTTCATACAGGATCTTATTCTAAGTCGAAAGCAAAACTATGTCAAAGTCGAAACTAAATATAAGTTTATACTTCGAAATATGACAAAAAAGTCGAATCTTGTTATACTTGGGTCGTACACAAATATGTATGTAAAGAACATAGTGTTACGGTGACACCTAGATTAGACTAGAATAAGTTATTTCAATAATTGCTCGAATATATCTGTCGTTTGGTTCAACATTTAGGCGTTATTTGTATACTGAAATATTTGATCTAATGTTTCTATAATTTTTTGAAGAGCATTTAGAATTGTGATTTAATTATTTATTTTTATTTAATTATTATCACTATTTAATTATCACTTGTGAAAGTGATAATTAAATAGTGTGTTATAATTGGAATATTTTGTTGTTAATTTTGAGTTATATAATTAATGTGTTGTGGAAATAAATTTGTGTGTGTTCAAATTTAAAGCAGTTGTATTTATTCACAATCCAGAGATTCGAACTTTGAGTGACAAGGCGAAAACGTAACAACAGTTTGTAATGGTGTTTTGTTATTTTCATGATTCTCTTTCGTACACGATTTTTACTAAACACAATTATGATCGCGGGCCGGAATAGGGATATTCAATGCGATATATAAATCCTGGTGTGGGGTTATTCAGGAGCAAATGCAAACGTACTGGGTTGGCCACTGTTGCTGTTGCATAAATATATTGAACAGGTTCTTAAGGTTTGTACTAATTTAGACATAGCTGTGGAAAAATAGTTGTGGATTGAAGTTATAGTATTGCCTGATGAAAAGTTTTTTGTTTTTGGGATGAAAAACTGGGCTTACTTCACATGTTTGTGTTATTAGAATAACGTTGAGCTCCGATGGGTTATGCCAAGATTGACAATATATGATTTGAAAATACATGATTTTATTATTTAAAGACTATTGTTCCAAGCTGTAATGTAACTTCTCTAATTGCCCAAAACAAATCTTTAATATATGCAAAATCCTATACCTAGAAATGCGTCTATATATTTTTACGACTCAGTTTTGGTGAGTACACAAGAAATTGTACAACAAGTGGATAAATAAATAAACCCGAAATTCCTAAAATTAGATAAACAAATTTGTCCTACTTAAGCATAGATGAAATAAAATTATAAATAGCACCAATTTAAATTGAGTAAAGTAACGCAATTACTAGCGCTATACAAGTAGAATATAATTGCGAACGATAAGGAAAATAAATTTTATATAATTAATAAAATTGTGTCTTCATTTTTAAAATTTGATATAAGAGAAATAATTTGTTACGACTGAAGCATTAATTCAATTCAGTGCTATAAACGTAAATCTTAGAAATGTAAAATATAATTAGTCTTTAATATTACTCACTTGTTGTAAAGGACTATATCTGGTAACCAGATATGTTCTGATGGTACGTACAGCTCTGTAACACCACCGTACTCGGATGGATCCCATTTGAATTTGTGGTCCTGCCATTCCTGAAAATACATATAATACTTGTGTAAAAATATATATCCGTGGTGCTAGACAAGTTGCATGTTAAGTTAAGTTTGGATTAATCACTAGAAAGGAAACATCATGTTTAAACAACGTTTTTCTAAAGTGGGAGGAAGGGTGAGATGGTAAACAAATGTGATTTATGAATCACTAAGAGTTATATTTCAAGAAACGTAAACATGTTGAAAAAGACTATAATTTAAGTAATACAAGGTTTGTAATTATTTTTTTTTGAATTTAGGAAGAATATATCTTACTTGCAGGTGGAAGAATCTGAAAATCACAACAAAATTCTAACCTTCCCGGATTTATCTTTCTACTTCAGGGTCAGTAATTTTGGCTCCTTTTTGAAATTTTAAATAATATATCAAATTAAAGTTTAAACAGCCGGTTTAACATTCACAGTATAGTCATCTTCGAGGATTGCAGAAAGACTAGTCTTAAGACCGCAGTCAATTATATTATATTAGTCTTAAGGGACCGCAAGAATGGAAGTTTCGTCCGATATTGAAAACACAGACATGCCTAGTTGTAAATTCCACCGTATAATACGCCACAGCTGAGTTGTAGTAACGTAATCTGCCCGCTAAATCGTTTTTTATTATTTTGGCATACGCTTTTTGACTTTCGATTTTTTAAGTTAAATAGTCTATCATCGAACGACTGAGGGTGAGCAATTGAAGGTTTACAACATATCGGTACATACAGTTTGAGGCTTTACAGCATGATGTCACTAAATTTGTCAACATTTTGGTTTATTTCATTGGAATTGATAGTTATTTCCCAGTAGATGGATTTAAGGTAACTTTGTAGGCCTACACTGTTTGTTTTTGAAGTTGTATTTGATTGGTTGTTGAAGTTCCGAACTCACCATTAAATTAGTTATGTAAATATTTGTGATTGATACCACTTATGACAAAAGATACCAGGTATTCAGGAATTCTAAAAGTGCCAATGTCGTTGCTGAACAAAAGATCCAAAAATCGATCACGATTATTAGCAATGGTGTTTATTTAGTTCAAATTATACCCAAGCATGGCGTCCACAAATAAAGATTCCGCATCATACTTAATAAAGACATTTTTATTAATCACTTGTTTTTTGTTTCGCAGTTATTTTGAATAATTTTCAAAAAGTTTAAAAAATCACTCGATCGATTTCGACTTGTTAGGTCATCATCAGGAGTATCTACTGATTTGTGTTAGTAAAAAATTTTGTTATATAGTAGAAAAAAGCAAAATATAAATAAAAGAAGGAGGGAAAAAAATAAAAAATAAGCAATAAATGCAAAATATAAATAAAAGAAGGAGGGCAAAAAAAAAAAAAAAATAAAAAATAAGCAATAAAAATTAATCTACGGATCGCGCAGGTGTGCGATGAGTCATAGGCTGAGTAACAAAATTCAAGGTATATTATTGCGTACGTGAGTATAGAAAAGGGCGGGATCTGTAATTGGTGAGAACCGGATTTCTCTCTGTTCGTTAAGGATATTTTGGTTAAGAAATATTGATTTTCTAATTTCGTAAGATTCTAAGGTATCTAAACGTCTGCCTTTGGGTTGTATATGTAATATATCTAAATTGTTCAAGCTAGCTGTATGATTTTCTGACGTTAAATGATTATGGAAAGTTGATTGGTTGCAACCAGATAAATGTTCCTTAGCTCTAACTCCAAAATTGCGCCCAGTCTGACCAATATAGGAGAAACTACAATCATTGCAATTGATCCTATAGACACCAGATTTGGAAAGGCGATCAACTCTAGGTTTATTGTTAAAAATCATTTTCTTTATTGTGTTATTATTATAAAAAGCAAAACTAATATTGGTATAATTGGACACGATGTTGCTAATCCGTTGGCTCGTTTTTCCTATATACTCTAAGCGACGCCAATTTTCCCGCGGTGGACTATCCGGTGGATAAATACCCGTTAGAGTTTTACGCTTTAGCTTTTTATTCAATAACTTTAATATAGTCCTAGTTGCATATCCGTTATTCGTTGCTATTTGAAGAATTATGTTAAGCTCAGTGTTATAATTTGAATTTGACAGAGGGATGTTTATTAGTCTATCTATGAGTGAGTGGAAAGCTGACATTTTAATATTATGGGGATGGTTTGAAGAACTAGGGATAACAGCGTCTGTATACGTGGGTTTCCGAAAAATTTTGAAGTCTAAAGTAGAATTAATCCTGGATATTGTTATATCTAGAAAATTAATACATTTATTTTCTTCTTTTTCTAACGTAAAATCAATGGTGGGATATTGAGAATTTAACCAAGTTAGGAAAGAGTCTAACAGTGTATCAGTTCCATTCCATAGACATAATATGTCATCAACATATCTATACCAAAAGATTATATGACGAAAATAAGGATTGTTGTTTGATATGATCATTTGTTCGAAGAAATTCATGAAAATTTCAGCCAACAAAGGTGACAGCGGGGAGCCCATGGGTAGACCATCAGCGAATTTGAAATATGTATTATCAAAACAGAAATAATTTTGTTTAATACAAGTCTCAAAAACTAACTTCAGTTCACGACGTAAGCTCTCATCTACAACATCCCTATCTAAGTAATTACAAACTATTTGGGACAAAGTATTAATCGGAATAGAAGTGAAAAGACTGGCAACGTCAAATGAAACTAGTTTTGAATGTAAAGGAATGTCGACGTCTTGAATTTTGTTAATCAATTCTACCGAGTTCTTAACCGAGTAAGCTGAAAAGAAATTAGTATGACAATTGAAAAAATTTATGAAACCCTTACATAGCTTGTAGGCGGGAGCATTGCAATACGCTACTATTGGTCTAATCGGAATGCCTTCCTTATGGATTTTTGGTAAACCATAAAGGATCGGGGCAGATGGATTCATGACAGAGTACTTCCAACCAGTTCCATCAAATAACTTCTGGCATTGGTTGATACACTTACTAACCGAAGTCTTAAAAGATGTTGTTATGTTGTATGGTAAAATACAATTTAGTTCCGGATCGAAATTCCAGATAATATTTCTAGGACTAAAATCACCAAGCGCAAGAATTAATTCAGATGAGCTTTTTTATTAATAACTTCATTAAAACAACGATGCAGGTTGCGTAATAATTAGTATTTGATTGGGGTGGTATATATGCTGTGTAGATGATTGACTAGGCCAAGGTTACTAGAGCTTTCCAAAATTTTGAATGTACTGCTATCATCATGCCACCACCCAATTTATTGGCAAAAAATTTACCACGTATGCGGAGTTTATAGATTATGGAGGAATCGGATTCCTCAATAAAATAATTGGCATACCAACTTTCATTTTAAGGCAATGTGCTTAAATTCCTGGAGGGTTTTCACTACACAAAAATTCTTGTTTTCATCAATCGAAGAATTTCTTGCCGATACTAGGCTTTGCTTACTCGCTGCCAATTTTAATTAGGCCGTTTAGTTCAGGCACGTTGCCGTCGCCTAATTTTAATCATTTACCCGAAAAATTATAGCCACGACCTCCTAAAAGAGCTCTCATACTTGTTTTTAATGTAACGGTTTGAATTGAAGGTCGCTGTGAGGTTTTAAACACGCTTTGATAATGTTTACTCGCGTTCCTTTGGGGATTACAGGCATTGTTTGGCGAAAGTCTACAGCAGAGACCAAGGTCCTACCACCTATTGCTTTTTCTGAATTCCTAATGTCCTTCAAAGTTCTATTTATAGTTTCAATGTGTATTCGATGGCTCGTTGTACACTTATCTCATATGACTAGGGCAACTACTTGGAGGATTTTTCCTAGTGGTCCATTTTTGCGATTTGCGCGTACGGTTTCTTGTTGAAAAGAAACAATTAGAGGCAATTTAAAATTAGAATGGGTGGTTTTCGCCGCCGGGTAGTGTAGCTGCTATTCCAAATGATGCAATTGCAAAATAGCGATTTTATCGGTTGATCAAATTTTAGCCAAAATTAAGTTGATCAAGAAGGTTTTCTCTGTTCTACCAGGAGCGTTATTATTTTTTCATAAGCACGTCGCTGCTCAAGCACTCATTTTCTAAGATTATTTGAGATGAAGTCACTTACTTGGTTGACGTCGAATGGGCGTCTCAGTGTTTCTTTTAAATTAGCAATTGATTGACTCTCCTGATTCGCCGAGAGAAGACTAAAATCTGCCAAATATTTCCCACTTAGATGAAATAATAAATTTTTAGTTTTTATGAGGCTCTCATTTAAAACACTGTCTGAGCAAATAAAAGTTACATCATTATTTTGCTGCCATGCCGCTCTCTATGTCGAATGTCTTCACAAAGGCCTTATCGAAAAGCTTGCCGTACATGGAGAGGACGCTTGGCAAAATATCAAAATGATCACGAATAATTCTCTTAATTTTAAATGTGATTTGGAAACGACTGCATCCGATTGACTGTTCGTTATTTTGAAGCAGACAAAGTTCTTTGCCAGCTGTTTGATAAGTGGGCATTACTTGTTCATTAACGGTCCGTACGCTTTCACAAGATGTTTGCTTACAGACTTATTGCAACAGCATCCTTAAGTGAAAACATTCCGATTGGCTAGGATTGATACTGTACAATCTGCCAAGCGCAGTATTTTTTAATGCCAGAATATCCTTGATGTGTTGTCCATGTTTCCTTCGCGAGAACTTGTTATTAGTCCAAGTGTACTATTGTGACACTTCGTTATATAATAAGGTGTTCGCGAAAGCATCATTTCTGCATATCATAATTCTAAAAATGTCGTAATTGTTGTTGCGGGTGGATTTTCGAATATTTGTTGGAGATTGTGTGCCGCAAAATACACCCACTGTGTTGACCTCTGACCGGCAATGGTCTGTCTGGTCCGAGAAATTAACTGTAGTGCAAGCTTAATGCTATAGAGCGCAACAATTCAAAATGTCAAATTCAAATGTCGAGTTCATGAACATCAAAGGCAATTTCCTTGAAGAAAGCGGAAACCGAAAAGATGCATCTAAGCAGTAGAGGACGAAGAAAACACTCTGCCGTATTTCGTAGAACAACAAGAAGCCATGAAAATCACAGTAATATCAAACATCAAGCAAAATCAGTCAAAATATCACCAAGGCACAAGAAGTATGTCAAAATTACCGCGAATACAAATTCCAACAATCGACGTAAAATTAAAAAGCTCGTTCATAAACACGTTCAACAGTATGATACAGCCATACATCAGACTTCGAAAAATTAACCTATTTTAATTAAAGTTTAAAAGGAGAACCATCTACCTTAATGGGACATCTAACACTAAAAGCAGGAAACTACAAAATTGCGTACGACATCATTATGTAGCGGTACGAGAATAAACGAAAGCCCGTGGCCGAATATACGGACACCAATAGAACACCATTATTAGTCATATTAATGTCCAAAAGCTGGATCACAATAGCCTAACGAACTACGAGGAATCCCTTCATGGTAGTCGTGACTTTCCCACAATGTAACGATTATTACATCCCTTAATGGAGAGAGTGATTGTGCTTGAAGCACTTCAAAGTGTAAGCGCCACCTAAAGTAAACAATTCACGTGGAAGAATTTTGGTTAATCAATGAAGACAGTAAAAAGCTGATTGCAGTGATGAATATTGTAATTACTGCGAAAGAAGGGGCACATAATTCTAAATTGTGTTCATTTTAGAAAAAAGTTGCGTAATACCCGAGCTAAGTAAACATTATCTCGTCTGGAGCTTTGCGAAGCACTTCTTCTTTCACGTTTAATTAACTAAGTGGTCAAAACTCTAGAAGTGCACCCAAAATCCAGTGAACCTTGCATCTCGTGGGATTTCATTTTCAAAATTAAATACCTTGGAACAATGGTGAACCGGACCTGAAATAATCAAGAAACAAAATGAAACCATGGAAAAGTTTAATACAAGTGTTGATCCAAAACGGACCACAACTGTTCTTCACGTTGTCAATAAGGAGGCTGCCATAATCAACCTCATTGGTCGCAAATCAGATTATTTAAAATTGCTACGAGTACTCGCTTATCTCCTCCGATTTGATGAAATTCAAGCAATACAACTCAGAACAGCATTAACCACAATCGTAAGAACAGTTCAATGTGTTTTCTTTGCGTTCGAAATATCAACTTTATAAGGGATCAACAATCAATTTAGAAGAAATCCACTATCGCCTCGCTGCATCCATTCCGGGAAAACGACGGCCATAAAAAATAATAAAACACCCTCTAATTCCACCATCTAAATCACACATTACTATCACTTATTCTGGATAATAAGGAAAGCATAAAAAGTAAGGAATGATACTCATTGCTTGTTGTGCAATGCATTGTTGTGCAATGCATGCAAAATGCATTGTTTGTTTCCGATTCCAAACTAAACGTATAGAACAAATCATGAGCGATATACCAACAGGACGGGTCACCCCGTCGCAACCATTCACACATCGATTGTGCCGATCCATTTAAAAGATACGAATCTCAACAGGCAGAAACCATCACCTATGCCGAGCCGATGGAAGTTAAACGTTTACGTATGAGGAATTATCTGTAACGTTATGCAAGATCGGAGCCTAACGAATCAGATAATATGAATCTTCTAACTTCGGGAAATTTTTAACTGGTATTGTAATGGCTCCCCCATATAATAACTTCAAATACTTCAGTAAATCAAATGCACTAATAGTTCTGGAAATATTGGCACCAAGAAATAGACACTCAAACGTAACGGTGGGGAACTTAGTGCTGATCAAAGAAGATAATTGACATCTGTTGATGTAGACAAGAGGTCGAATCAACGAAATTCACCCTTTCAGGATAAAGGTAAATTTGTAAGAGCAGTTACGACCCATTTGAACAAACTAGAAGAACATCAGCAGCAAGTAGATTTGGAATTGACGCATCTTCAGGAATACAAATCAAAGATGAATCAGAAGGATATTATCGTAACTGGCATTCTTCCGCTAATGTTAGGGTCAACGGCATAAATATAAGGTTGATTGTGCATTAATGCCAATATCATCTTACATATGTAATTCACTTGTGGAAATTGTCGACCCATCAAATATTTTGAATTATAGATGTCAACCCTGGGTATCGATTTTGTCTCGTGAGTTACTCATTTAAAATGAGTGAAGCAAAAAAATCGAATACGTACACAGTGTATAATACACAATTATGTCTTTGTATTTGTATTTTTCTTTTGTTCGTATTTGTGTCATTTGTATGGTGAACAGTACCAAAATAACGCGTTCCGGGCGAATTGGTTTAATTTTTATGGTGCTTACTTCCTTTTCTCAGCACATTACGTCTGCTCTCGAGCTGTGGAGTGTCATTATTTAACATGCCAATATATTTTATATTATCTATTATCATAAATTAATTTTACATCTAATAATAAAATTTTATAGGTAAATTTTTTTTAAATTTCATAAATTTTGGAAATTATAAAAAAATCGAAAATACATAAACAACGCAAAAATATGGCGTTTACAATGGTTAACCCTTTGAGTGCCAAAAAGCGCAATCGTGTTCCTCAATACACTAACCGAAATCATGTTTGCACTGAAAGAGTTAATATGAATAAACAAAAAAAGAATGTCACGTGACTTGCATATGCAGAAAAACAATCATAGGCTGATGACACACGAGAGTTTTTTGTATTTTGGCATTTTTTTTCAACCAATGTTTTGTTCTGCTCTCTCTTAAATAAAATTTTAACTAAAATGAGTCAAAAATGTCCTTGAAATATTATTTATTTCATTTATGTTTGAGTTGTGTGGTTGAACAGAAAATTTGTTTAAGTCGCAATTAAAACTTGTATCATAGGTAAACGGGGAAAGAAACGAAGAAAAATGCGGCATTTTTTTTACGTGTGGCATGGGCCTATACGCACGAAACTACCACAAATACATATGCTACTACTATATCATCCGGTTACACTCATTTCGTTTCACACATTTCGGGACCAAATTGGTATACAGGTTTTTTTTTGTATAGAAACTGTAAAATATTATTAATGCGTGGATTTGAATAAAATCAGTGGCTGTATGGTACTCAACTTGTCAACAACGATGTTTAGTAAAAATCAGTTTTTGAAAAATGAAATGTTTAGTTTGTCTATGGTTAAGTTCATCGTTTTTCTGAAACGCACAAATCAATTTTTTCAATATTTTACCTCTAAACAGCGAACAATTTTTGCATCACGTTGTTAAGAAACATAAAATCGAGGAATTAATACATGATTATCAAGATTAGTCTAGAAATGACGTAGAAAATGTAAAATTACAAAAAATTACGTCATACTCTAAGTTTATTTGTGTTTACGCCTCAATGACGATTGTTTTTGTAATTTTACTGTCGCTAGATGGCCGATCACGAAATAAAAAGTGTGTCCAAGATAAGTGTATATTAATACACTGTGGTAGTTGAAAAAAGTGACATGCTGCGTATCAGAGGGTAAACCTAATTCGACTAGCCCTTTTTAAAGTTAGTCCCCATTTTTGAGATATCGCTTTCGACATGTTTTAGCTCTTAGTCAAAAATTTGTCAAAATATACACTAATTTTCACGTTGATAGCTCTTGAACCATTAAGATTTTCGTTATGCTTTCTTCAGCAAAGTTGTTGCGCAAGTCAAGACAAACAACTTTACTGAGCATATCAAGATCAATACCCAAAAATCACGTACACCATATATGTGTGTTTTACTTAGGCAAAGGTTAGGGTAGGTTAGGTTGGAGTGGTTGCTTCCGCACACTTAGATCAGTAGCGGCCCGTTGTGATACCACAGAATCCTATTCCCCTTTACTCCTGTGTTCAAAACCATTCGAAGATACGTACGTAGTGCAAAATATCTCGCACTCCACAGTCCACGAGATCTGAAAGGCTATGATTCCTGTATACACTCAAATCTGCTAACCGCTTTTCATAATATAAACGTTCGAATGTCATTGAAAATACATTTTTTGCATTTTCATGTGGAAAAATTCGCTGGCGAGCGTTTTGCCCAAGTGACGGCAAGGCTCGAAGATTAGTACAGCGGCAAAAAGCAAAATGTACTCTTTGGTGACGTTTGTTGGAATTTGCAAGAGGAAGAAGATGCCGAAGGCGACACGAACGAATCAGAAAATTAAAATTAAAAAAATTATGAAAAATGTTAATTTTTTAGGAAAAAATTAAGACAAATCACCAAGGAAAGTTTGAGCCTAAGAAGCTTGAAATGTTGCTTAATGCCTAAATAAAAAAGCGTAAGCATACTGATTTGTTTTGGGCTAGAGTACTTGTATTTAAATATTTATATAGACCTCAAAATAAGAAATTAAAAAGTTTGAGCCCAAAAATTGATTTTCGGCGCAGCAGCGTGTTTATTTCTCTCATAATTACTTTAATTATTTTTTTCGTTGCCAATTTGATTTTGGTTTTTCGGTCTTGATATTTTCGGCAAAGTTGTTTGTCTTGGCTTGCGCAACAACTTTGCTGAAGAAAGCAAAACGAAAATCTTAATGGTTCAACAGCTAACAATGTGAAAATGAGTGTATATTTTGACAAATTTTTGACTCGCGATATATCAAAAATGAGAACTAACTTTGAAATGGGACTAGTACATTGAATCCAGCATACTTGAATTAAATTTACCCCCTGGGTGCCCAGCTTGTCAGAAAAAAAAGTTTGCGATTTAAGCACAGTGTAATTAATCTAATTAATAAATAATCTGAATTCGGATTTAATTCTATAACTAAAATATACTCAATGTATTGTGAAGATCATGAAAACCCAGTGTCTATCACGAAGTATTGCGAGATTTTTAAAGGTAAATTTTTTATGTAATAAACAAGTAATAACAATTATTTTAAACAACCGAATTAATTTCAGGTATGGGGTTAAAATTTAAACGTCCGAAGGTAGATGTTTGTAACAAGTGCGAAGTTTCTAAACTTAAAATTGAATTAGCAAAAGAGGAAGAAGAAAAATACAACATATAACCAAGCAATCTGAACATCACAATGATGCTGATGCCGGCTACAAATCGAAAGACAACGGACAAACAGGCTGCGAAACAAAACCAAAATATGAAGCTTTACACGTTTGATTTGCCTCTGCACACATCCGTTTCATTCTATAAACGCCAGTTGTGTGGTAATCGAGGAGGAAATAATATCGCTCCGTGTATTTTCCAACATCTGAAATCAGAACCAGACAATATTTCGCATGTTGTATTTTATAGCGACTGTTGCGTTGGTCAGAATAAAAATTCTTTGGCCCATACTCATATGGCCATACTCATACGGAGTGTGATGTTGATTACTCAGTGATTGAAAGACAAAAAAGATAAACCCTTATCAAGATACACCATCCTCGAGATTATTATATGTTCGTAAGAGCAGCTGGGAAAGTTAATCAATTCCAGGTGATGGAAATGACGCAGAACGAATTTTATAATTTCTCTTCATTAGCGAAAAGTAAATTTGTATTCGCCACAAGGAAACTTGGTAATCAACATCAAAAACGCCTGAATATTGGTTCTATGCACATTGGCGCACCTAACTTCATACTCCAAGGCAGGGGGTCATCTCTGAGTTCACCACAGGGGATTTGCTAATGAACTAGTTTTCAACAGAAGAATGTATGGAGGTCGGTTTTCAGGATGATCAGTGGAGAAAATTTAATTTATTAATGGATTGTGAAGCTTTTTTGCCTTCATTTCATCAGAAATTTTTTGTTGAAAAATAAGGACCAATTAACACCGGTATCATAGGCAAACGGGGAAAGAAACGAAAAAGAAATAATTTCTTTGATATGCCGTGTGGAACGGCTGATTGATTTCATTTGCGTGGTCAATTTACACATCAGAGGTGGCGAGGATTTGGAGGAACTGTAATGCAATAAATTTTCTTTGATTTATGTGGTAGAATGCTTTGAATGGGTTTCGTTCAAGATGAGTGGTTGGTCGGTGTCTGCGGTTTGTGATGGTTGTTCATTGAACATTGTGTTTCTAAACTTACGGAGGGTTGTATTAATATAATATGCTCTGTCGCATACCTGTATTTGTAAGCTATTTTTGGGTATTTTAAAGTGTCGTATTTGATGTGGTTATCAATATTGGTATAGAAAGGCAAATTTGCAGTTTTGAATGGAATTCTTGTCTGAGCCTTGGATTTTTATTCCCAGGTTGGTCTCTTTGCTGAATATTATACATGTTTTTGTTGAAGTTTGCCGTCAGTTTCGCGGGAGTGGAGTAATTTCTGAAATTTTATAATGATCGGTCGTACACTGGGGTTTTTGAGCTGTAGGATTGCCACAATACTTTGATAACCTGTCATGGGTTCCTCACGGCTTTATGAAGCATGAACGGTCTTGATTAGTGATTTCTGCTCAATCTAGAAAATGCAAAAGGCTCTAGCAGAACCCAAATCGAAAATCGGACCAAAACCGAAATTAGAACGCAAAACAAGCTCTATTGACAAACAAATAATTTTAGGCTTACTATGGGCTAATCAAACGACCTATTAAAAAGTTTTGGGCTGCACCCGTTTTTGACCAGAATTCAAGTCATTTAATCCATGAATGAGCCATAATGAGCGTATAAGTATTTGTTTATCAATAGAACTTCGTCAATAGGCGTTCTAATTTCGGTTTTGGTCCGATTTTCGATTTGGGTTCTGCTAACTTTGAAATGATAAAGCCTTTTGCATTTTCTAGATCGATCAGAATAAAAAAAATTAAATAGGGCATTTATTTAGCATAAAATTAATCTTTAATTTTCCAATTGTTTTCAAATCATTTTTTGATATGGGTTCTGCTAACTTTTTCTAAAGCTAGCAGAACCCGCGTTTTAGTTGGAAGGGATGGAGCCCAACATTTTTTAATGCAGCCTTAAGTTAGCCTATAACTTTGTAATGTTCTGCTGTATGGGTTCTGCTAGCTTAAGGGACGTCGATAAGCATATTTGTTTTACGCCCCAATGACGATCGGTTTTGAAAATTTACTGTAGCTAGATGGAGAATTAAAAAGTGTGTCCAAGATAAGTGGTTATTAATTTATTATAATATGCAATAATGAAAAATAATAAATTGAAAATTAATTTTATACATATAAGCAAATTATAAGAAATTAGGGTACTCAAATTTATTAAAGAAACAAACCAGCTGCATACATTTAGGGTTAACTTAAATTCTCGATACTAAAAAACAATTTTGTTTCCTTAGAGCCAAACATCCGTCACTATATGACCTTTCACTATAGTAACGAATACTAACCGATAGCAAAGCTATTTTCACCGACCTTATTTTCCTATTGAAATAATACGACACAATTTTGTTCGTATATGGTAAGTGGACACACATTCAACACAATGGGGTATTTTGTTCATAAATTGATTAATTTGCTTGTCACTTATGTTTAAAATCCATGGAAGATTCGAACAATTTTTTAATGACTTTTCATTTTTTTTTCTTGCTAGTAATTGACATAAGAAGTGATGATTTTTCTCCAGCTATATTATAAGGGAGTAGATTTTTCAATCTATTTCATAGCAACAACAACAACAACAACAAGTTTTTATCCGTTATTTGTTGCTGATGAAAGCAACTGTTGCGAGTCCCCTATTCCTGATAAATATTTACCAACCCTATTATTATTATTATTCAAACAATTACGTTTATTTAGAAAAACTACTTACATGTTCCAGCCAGACGTTCGTTGTTAAAATTTGATCCTTCAGATTCTGAAATCATACAAAATACAAATAATAGTATTTAATATATTTCCAGTTTTTGTGAAAACTCATTACAAATTTTTATTTTTGACAGTGCATATTTATCGGAAAATCGAGAATTTAATATATACGAGTCGAGTACACATATTTGTTTGGTGATAATCGATTACACCAAAAGTATGTGATATAATTTCCGAAACCACCACATCCGGAATTCCAACATTAAAATATTTTTGTGTAATGTGAAAAACGAAGCAAAATAAAAATGAAAATAATCGTAAATCATTTTGCACATCAATTCGTATTTATATGAAGATTTAATTTTCATGCATTTATATTCTATACCTACACGTTTATGATATGTATATATATGGGTACGGGAAATGTATCACCTCACCTACAATAATATCAAAATTAATTTGATTTAAGCATCTAAATCCTAATCCACAAATTTTACTTTCCTGTTCTTATTACCAATTTAGTTCGTTTCTTTATTGAATTACTTTACCATATGGTACTTTATATACCTATACATATCCAATATGTAGGTATGTATGTATAAACGAACAATCTTTTTATAAAAGTTCATTTAAGTTTTATATTTTCATTCCTTTCATCTTCTCCACCAACAACGGCAACAACAACAACGACGCCAACGACGACAATGGTAGCCCAAAAAAGAAAAGTTTGCCATAATTTTGAAAGGAATATGTATACGAGTGGGTACCTCTTGTTTATGTTAAAATATTAGGGAAATACGGATTTGAAAAGAATCAAACAAAAATATACAAAACGGCACAAAGAAAATTTATTAATTTTAATTTGGTATTTTTCCCATTGTACAAAATCTAAATTGCACCGTGTATTTTATTTCAATCAAACTTTAAAACGGAAAAAGTGGAAATAAAATAAAACGAGAAATGATTTTTTTTTGTCGCGCGAGAAAATTCTATACCAGGATATACCAATCAAATATGAATAATAAAATTATGAATGGAACGAATGAAATTTATTTATTTCCGTTTTATATGAGACTAAGTTCCTTTAAATACGCAAAAAATGATATAAAAAGCACTTTGCAATTTTTTGTTTTTTGCTTTTCGCCTTCTGTTTTCCGTACGGTTACCTCGGGTGCGTGGTGCGCGCGGCGTTATTCTTTTTGATTTAAACTTTTCTAAACTTCTAAATGATTCAAAAATATTTTGTGAAAATTCTAAATATTGTGTGTAAGGATTATAAGGTAAAGATTATTTTTGAGCGTGATAATAAAATTATATGCTATATTTCTTCTTCAATATGGATTTATTAAAAATTCACCTTTTTATATATTTTTTATGGACGCTTGAAGGAAAATTTTGTATTTCATTTTTTTGTTGCTTTTGTTTCGTTTGCCGATTCAATTGAATATAAAATAAAGCCAATATTTCAAAATTTGAAAGGTTTGAAATGGTAAATTTTATTGTTCTCTAGGATATGTTGAAAGAAACTCACAATCTTTTATTATATGGCTGCATATATGTTTAAGTTCTTTTTCTTCTCCTTATTTAAAATTTATCACAATTTTGGTCCTTGTTTGTACGAGTGTATTGCTGCATTATTAATGGAAAATATAACTATAAAATGTTTAATCGGTGAATGTTGCAAATAAAAATGAATTTTCTATTTTAGATTTGTCCGTGATAATGTCAACTCAATATTTGATTTTTGCAAAGAATGATTTAGGTTCATCAATAATCCATTGAACGATGTATTACAAATTCATATTTGAGCTGTTTTAAAGATAAAGAGGACTCAAAATCCCGGATTCTCAAAATACTGGAAAACAAAATCCCGGGCTACCGGATTTCAAAATATTCAGTTATGATAGATCGGTGTCTTAGCCGATCAAGTTGAAACACAGTTTTAAAAATGAAGATCAGAACTTAATATGAGTTCTGAATGTGGTTTTAACAACTTTTCAACAATCGCTGCCCCATTAACTGATTTAACAAAAAAAGGCGAAACTTAATTGGTCCGATAAAGCCAACGAATCTTTTACCACATTGAAACATGCTCTAACAATAGCACTCGTTCTGGCAAATCCTAACTTTGAAAAAGCTTTGTACATCCAATGTGATGCCTGTACCACTGGAGTAGGGAGTATGTTATTCCAGCTAAACTCTGCTGGAGATGATGAAATTATCCTATAACCGAGTTGGAGTGCTATACGCAGCTGTACTGAGGGTCACATAATTTCGGGCGTATATAGTAAGGATAAAAATTTACCATTTATACTGACCATGCAAGTTTACGGTGGCTCATGTCTCAAAAGGATTTGTCAGGACAGCTGGTTCGTTGGAGCTTGATGTTACAGTCCTTCAACTTTGAGATAGGTTATCGGAAAGGGACTGTTAACGTAGTTCTCGATGCCTTATCGCAAGTTTTTTCGGATGAATCTGGACTTGTGTCCACATTAGTGGAACAGAAACGCCTCGGATATAGCGGACTTTATACCGCTTCATAGTAATTTAGAATAACCTGAGTTCGCTGTTAAGGAAAACAAAATACTATTTACACCATATTCAGGAATACGGTATGACGATACAGATGAACCTGAGTGGAAATTAGTTGTTCCATCTTGGCTTACATCACCTTTAATTCAACAGGCTCATATAACTCCGTCGTCCACGCATATGGGTGTAGCCAAAATATTAAATCGGATTCGCAGACAGTTTTATTGGCAAGGACAGTTTTATTGGCTTCAAGATGTGAAACAATTTATTGCAAATTGTCAGGTTTGCGATAATACGAGGCCTGAAATGGGCCATCAATTATTTCTAATCGCCCCTTTCAGAGGCTATATATTGATTTGATGGGACTATACCTACGGTCTAAATCTTGAAGCTTTTGAGAGATGCTTCCGCTACTTCCATTTGTTCTTTCCTTGAAAAAGACGTTATTTTATTATTTTCTGCCCCCGAATTTATCATGAGCGACAGTGGGAAACAATTTATCTCCAATATTTTCCAAGATTTGCTGCAGAAGTGTGGAATTGAATAATATTCGTACGCAAGTGTACCCACCGCAGAGTAACGCATCCGAAAGGGTCAATCGAACAATCTTGTCGGCGATCCTTGTTTTGTCAAAATCGGACAGGTTAAATTTAATTCGGGATAAAGTCAAACATTATCTAAAAATTGTACATATATTACCGCTCTGCGAAACACTATAATTTATGGAGGCGAAATCGGGAGGTGATTTCGACAATCACTTTTCGTGCACCCTTTTGCTCAATGTGATGCGAGTAACACGTTCTCGGCAAAACTGTTCGCAAAATTTATACCAGCTCTAGTAGACGTGAAATTAGGAAAGGTTTCAGTGGTTTCAGTGGTAGACACAGGCCATTTTTTGGCCCATTGTGATACCACGCATTCACGCCACATCACTAACCCATTCAGCTATTCACCTACTCATACAACTACAGTATTACCACCCGGACATTGCAAGCTCCATGTCAACCTGTATATTGATATGGACGGTGGGTCGGCGCTGAATTCTGCGCTCCATCAGAGGGTCTTAGTTGTGTTTATTAACATCACCGATTGTAATCGATGATGAAAATTCATCATCAAATTAGAAATTTGAATCTAGCCTCTGATGGAATTCGAACCCAGTACCTCCCGGTCCAAGTGCCGAAGCTTTTAACCACTGCACCACTTGTCCGGTTGAAATTAGGAAATGTTGCATATAAACTTCGCGACTTACATGGCAAGATAATGGGAACTTTTCATCTTAAGGATATTCGAACGTGAAAAGGTGACATAATGAAATGGGATTAATGTAACTCGTATCATATTTCGTAAAATATTGCCCAGCGTTGAGACAATCTCAGGATGTGGGACGTCCCCACGATTTGCAACGATTCCGAATGGTATCGTTCCAAGTTGTTTGAGTTCGAATTTAATTTGTATGCCATTCTAACCCCTAAATGTTGATTAGTTAATAATAAGAATTCGACTTGAATTGATCGAGAAAATAATATAAATTAAGTAAAATGAAAAATAACTTAGCAAAACTGAGATGATTGTTTTTGCCAGACGTACCGTGCTATCATTTTCATGAAAACTATCCCCACAGCATGGTTTTCATGCAATAATTCTAAGACTTTCGAGGACAAAGATCTTGGGATAACTACCCGGTCACATATAATAAAGACAATTATCTTCATATAGGATAAATAATCTCGTTTAATAAAAAAAAAATTTAGGAGTAGATTTGTTGGGATTAAATATTTCACGAACTGCTTCATGATCCTTTGACTTGTACTTATAACCTTATGAATTATTCCCTGACTATGATGGACTGACTGATGTAGTGGCACTTATCAAATTTTACGTCTGGATGTTGTAAGAGCTCTTGCTGAAGAGCATCTTGCATCCGAAGATTGTAATCTCACAATGAACTTATCTGCTAAAGCGTCATCTAGGTCTCTATTAGCTCAATCTTGCGAATTCGAGGTACTATGGGGGTTTATATCGTTGGGTCCAGCTATTTTATTATCCTACTGGATCGGTTAGACTGGAATATGATAACCCACAATATTCAACTCGAGTACTGTATCGCTCGAGTGCAAATCAGATTGATTTATATTTAGCGCATATATATCGCTGGTACTTTCGATGAACACTATATTAATATATACGATTCGAATATTTGTTTAATTATTATTTTTATTTTATTTTAATAAGACAATTACATATTTTAACTTCTAACTTGTCGCGCTGTTCGTGTGTGTCTTCTTTTTTACCGTCGCTCTACTTTCTCATCGCTATCATGGGATGAACACCGAGATGAGATGAATCCTGGGGTGAACACCGCTAATTTGCCCAATCAACAAATGCGTTGATGTCGTGGTGTCACCACAGTACCATTCGCAATATTGAGCTAATTGCTTCAGTTTTACAGAAAGTTCGGTTATTGATTCCTCCTTGTTGTTGGTTCGATTTGGTGAATTTGAATCGCTCGGCCATTTTGTTAACCTTAGGTTTAAAATGCTGCTTCAATAAGTTAAGGATTTCTGCGAAACTAAAACTGGGTGCTTTTGGTGTAGCGTAGCTTTTTAAACTTTTATAAGGGTCATCGCCCATAACGTTGATGAAAAGCGGTACTTGTTTTTATCTTGTACATCATTTATGAGAAAATATTGCATTAGACGGTCTTCATACGCATCAAAATTTTTCCCGGGACAAATGCCTCCATATTTCCAATTAACGATATTCTTGGCTTTATATGATTAGATGTATTATCTACTAATTCAACTTTAATTGGAGTTAGTTTATCGGGCATTTATTCAAGTCTATGCAATAATATTCTATATCACTTTCGCTATTTCACTAATTTTCAAAATGGCGTATGGACGCAACACGAGCACAGTAACTTTTTTTTCTTTATTTTCGCAATTATTGACTTTTATATTGCAATAGTTTAATTTTATTTATATTGTTATTATTTATTAAACACGCGTAATCCTTTAACTCTTCGACGCCAATAATATATCTTTATTACAACTTAAACGCCAATACCGTGGCAATGTAATGGTGTATGGATGGTTCCTCCATCGGATCCGAATATATTGAATATACTTTCGTCAATGGAAAGCACTTTGCACCAAAATTCAGTGACTTCATCAAAGTATTTTTGCCAATTCAAGCCGTTCCTGCTTATTTACTATAGGCTTATAAATGGTTCTTTCCTTGGCACTCTTTCATTAAACCCTTCGTTTCGTAAAATTCGACGAACTGCCTCGCGATCAACATCCTGACCAGTGCTATTCGGAATCTCAACCGCTATTTTGGAACACTAATCCTCCAATTGGACGCCCAGATCTTTGTTTATTTATTTTTATAAATTTCGCACTATTGTTTATATGGTTGCTCGACTATTACCAATAATTTTAAATATTTCATTATAACTCTTATTCTGTTCATGTATAGCTTTATTATTAAATTTCGTATTTCAATTGACACTTTCGTTCGACGCACCATTTTTTAATGCCAAAGGCAAAAATATTTCTCACCCAAGACGAATCCAAAGTTAGTCTGAAACTGTCGATAGACGTGCTAGGTATTTATATAAAAAAAGTTAAAGGTACTTTTCAATAATTCGAGAACAAATAGAAACGTAGCTGTATGTAGACTTTTGTGATATAAATTTTACGAATTTTAAAATTTTTTGAAAATAATTCTTTTTGTCCAATAATAATTTTATTTTTCTTAAATAAATTGTTTAATTAATAACTCTAAATACGTTTCATTTATCTGAATTTTGTAAATTTTAGTGGTGTATGTAGACTTTTGTGAATGACTGTATTTCTCAACAAATTGGGATGAAATAGAGTTTGTCTGATGAAAATAGTTAATATGCGAATGGAACTTTTAATTCAATCAATCCATTTATTAAGCGTTTAATAACAACCTGTTTGTATATTTTTGTCCTATTTTCATTATATACAAATAGTTACGAAAAATAACTTTCCAACAGCAGCGAGATACACAAAGAAAAAAATTTCAAAAACATTTTTATCATTAAACTCGAGCTTTTAAGGTGGTCATTGCAAGAGATTGAATTGCAACAGATCCCTCCATAGTATGCACAACTGTCCCAGCAATGTTCAAAGCTACGGGAAAACAGTAAAGGAAGTTGTTGGGTTCGAACAATGCAAATACAAGTTATAGATTTCGACTTAATTGAAACATTGAAAAAAATTAAATTTATTTAATTTTTTATTACATCTCACTATAACAGAGTTTTAACTTGTCTTTAACTATTCTATGCATCCACGTCCTTTGTTTTTATGCCGGCTTTCGTAAACAACTCCGAATATGATGCGGTTTGTCTTGTTTCCTGTGCTTGTGGATTTGAGATGCTAGATTTCTTTATTTTTATCGTAGTAGTTCGCCTATTGATGACAATGTAACGGATTAACATGAGCAATCCGACTCATGAGAAAGACACACCTTCAGGCAGTGTCCAGATCCAACTCTGGTGATCCACCTGCTTTAGCTGTACATTTCTGATATAGTTCCTATTGTGGATGTTTTCCTTGTTAATTACCTCGATATATAGAGCTTTTATTAAGTTACGAGTTGCTTGGATATTGTGCAGTGCTGCCTGTATTTCCTGCATTTCACCTCTAATTTCATATGATTGGAGCTTCATGTTATTAAAGTGTATGGTACAGTTCCACAATGTTATCAGGAAGTTTCCTGACAATATTCGATCGTTGGGTCCGCAACCAAAAGACAACGTCTCGTTTTTTGAGTTGTTTATTAATATTTTACCTTCGGAGATGAATTGTATCGTTGTTTCTTTTTCTGAAGTTACATTAACAGTAGCTTTCGGTCCTCATAACTAGTGTATTAATATAACCATCATTGAATTCCTGTATATCCGAATGTCATTGCACAAATTTGTTCTGCTTCGAACTTGTGAACAATTTTTGGTTGCATTTTATTGGTAATATCATCATTACTGGCGAATGTTCTTCATGTAGTTTTGGCACTTCAAGCAAGTACAGGAGAGTCTCATCATTTACTGCTATTTTTTCGATGACAAATTCCAGAGGTTTGTCCGGCAACATAATATTGACTAGTGTACAGAATTGTTGTACAAAGCTACCGATAATTCTATTGCTCTTTGAGTGATTGAGTTTGGGAGTTTATCTCTGTTCGTATCGAAAATTTCTATTATAGTCGAATGTGCTTTCTCGACTTGGCCGTTTGACTCTAATGACGATTCTAGTTTAATATTCAATTTGCTCCAGTACTCTTTAAACTGCAACGATTGAAAAGTTGTCTCGTTCTCTGAGAAAATGGTATTAGGGATCCCGAACTGCGTGAAATATTTCGTTAAAGCACTTGTTGTGTTTGGAAGGTTTTTGTTTCGATCGGGATTATCTGTAAGTGTTTAAAAAAGAGTCTATTATCGACAAAAAGTTTTATTAATTTGAAAAATGTCAATTTTCACTCTTCCTAGTGGCCTTTCGGTGCTTGGTGTAGTCTATCCTAATGTTATATGTACTGTTTATATGTTGTTACGACTGTGTGGTCGCAACCACAAATTATATTCACCTTGGTAGTTGTTTGTTAATTGTGCGCTGAACGCACCCGCGACGTTTTTGTTTTGTTGGTAATGGTAACCAAACGAAAATGGGGGAGAGAGAGAGCAATGCGCATCGAGTGTGTGCAAAGTAAAACGTTTTACAAAAAATGTTTTTCTTATATGCTTCTCTTTTCTATCAATGCAAATTGATATAAAGGAGAAACAGAGAAGAGAGATTATTTTTTCTATAACGTTTTGCGAGTTGTGCGGCGCGAGAATTTTTTTTCTTGGGTGACATTCGAGTTTGTGATTTTTGAAAAAACAGTCGAGTTCGTATTTTGAATAGTCCAGGCTGAATTATTATAAATGGAGTCAAGTTTACTTGGCTAGAACAAAAAGTTGTGAAGTTCTGAGTTTTTTTCGGTTAAAAATAAACAAAAGTTTAGAAAATTTGTTATGGAATTTTTAAGTTTAGCTTGCTATAGTATATAAAAAGATTTAAGGATTGTAAAAGATCGGTATTTAAGTTGTATCAAAATAAAAAAAAAGTAAATTACGTTTTGCTTGAGTGATAATAAATGATTATGAAAAACAAAACGGCCAGATTTTTTTTTTGTTGAATTGAATGAACCGCCATCATCAAAATAGTGAATTTTGTTTTATTTTTACTGTTGAAGAGCATTTTAGTTTATTTATTAGTGCAATGTTCTAGATGACAAATGAGAATCATATAGTGTGATCTTGTAAACAGCGATATAAATAATGTTTTGTTTGTGAATTTTCGGACGCCGAAAGTATTTTTTTTACGAGTGCCACATTGTTAACGGGTACCATATTTCAGCAAGTGCCGCAATAATCAAAGGGTACCAAATAATTATTTACGAAACGCACCGTTACGACGGCGCCACATTGGATATAAAGGCGGCTCATCGAGTATTGTTGTGTAGTTTACGGGTGTGGCATTATTCGAAGGGCCACAATAATTAACTAGTGCCGCAATAATTTACGAATACAGTGTTTTCACGGGGGAACAAATTGGTAATTGGATCTGGAATTTTAGTACCATTTTCCACTGGTTCCATCCCATATAACGGACGCCGCAAAACATCATTTTCTACGGGTGTCAGGCAAAATTTACCAAAGGCGAAAGGACGCCCAACGTTTGTTATAGTACCCAACCAGGTAAGCGCTCGAGCGCAAGGCGGGAGTCGCCCAACGACGGCACCAAGGCCGCATCGGTGGGGTAACGGCACATCAAGCCGCAACGGTCCGGGTGTGGCAAGGTCACCTGTGGCATGACGGCCGCGCAACGCCGCAACAGGTTTTGTAGTACTAAGGTACGATTTTTTTTTTATTTTTATTTAATTTCAATTTATTTTTATTTGTTTTTTATATTTTTTAAATTTTTTAAATTTTGAAAATAATTTGTAATCGAGCGCCGCACAGCGGGTGCACGCTCGATGCGCATTGTGCTCTCTCTCTCTCTCTCTCTCTCTCTCTCGTTCTCTCTTATCGTGGTACGGGGGGAAAGGGGAGTTGTTTCTCTTTGTTTTTTTTCTGAATAAGATGAATTACTAATTTTTTGGATTTGGTATGATGGGAGTGGAGACTCCCCTCTGTGTCGGCATAGTGTTTGCGGTCCCTTGGTGCCCGCATCCAATTTCGTAACCAAGGCTTGGCCTTGTTTGAGTTCGAATGGATGCGCGCACCAAGGCACCTCTCTCCGTTTATGATTATTTCGTCGTTCGTTCCTCAAGTTCCGGCCGATGAATTTCGGCGGAACCTTCGGTTTCTGTTTATTATTATTTGCGTTTTCATTTTTATTTAATTATCTGTATTAATCACGGTGTAAGCCAGGAGCCATGCATGCCTCAAACCCCACGACCCTTCGCACTTCTCCCTGAGAACGTAGCCGCCAAAATATCACCGTGGAGGCCTCTGCATGCGCTTAGTGATATCTGCAGGATGGCAGTAGCCATCCTGTAACAATGTGCTTTAATTTTTTTGAGCCATTCTTGGGAAGAAGTAGGAACGTTTTATTTGGCTTTACACTTCTCTTGCCCCTCTAAGGGTTCTGTCATGTTCTTTGATGACAATAGTATCTTGACTTCTTTCAGTGGTTACGTCTTCGACCATTTTCGTGGCGAAAACAAAATGGTTTTCCTAAATTGTTGGATATAAACCTTTTCGTGCCAGGATTTCGATTTGCTTACAGTTGTGCAAGTTTTTTTTATGAGATTTGTGGTTTTACCTTTGCTAAATGTTTCCTTGGAAACTATAATTCTTTTAAAGTTTGAAAATACATATCTTCCAAAAATGTTATATCCAGATTAGAAAATTTGAAAATTAGTTGATCCCTAAATAATGTATAGGCGGTCTGAGAAATGAATAAAATACTTGTCGGATGTGTCCGCCGAATGAACTGTTTCGATATCATCATCTTTGATAGGACGATTTTCTGAGTGAGTTCCTTATTATTTATAATATTGCTAATCGACATATTTTTCGATCTCATTGAAGTGAAACCCATTCATGGGCTAACCTTCACTGACTACATTCTTCTAACGTTTGTCGGATTGAATTGATTGTTCCTCTTTGCATACGCTTTCTCTATTTCTTTGGTTTCGAGACTTGAGCATACCCGGCAAAGTACGACTTTCTTAAGCCCGAAATAGCTTATCCATCCTCATCTATGAATGCAATAATTCCAGGCCACGAATCGTTATAAAAAATTTTTTTTTGAAGCTATGAATATCGTTAGAGTTATGTTAGAGTTGCCCGCTAAGCATAGCGTGTTCTTGGCTTTACCATATATTTTGTTATTAACCGCCAGCAAATAGAAATTGACCTGTCGTTCCGATACTAGCCGTGTATCCTCCACTGTTTTTAGCCATGCGGTTAATTGTTTTCGATTTACATCGAAGGATGGAATCGACTTAATCGGATCGACGTTTCTGAGCAGATCCAATAACTGTAGCACTTGCTGCATTTCTAACATTTAGTCAGTTTCCACTAAATCCTCTCCAATATTTCTATTTTGGTAATAGAACGCTAAACCATTGATGGTACGTCAACAGGGGCAACTTTCATTACCAACACAGTATTAAAGCCACCACCGGAAAGGATAATCATGTTCTATTAAGGGCACTAATCGAACCTGGACCACAAATGACATTAATTAATTATCAAAGGTCACTAATTTACTAAACCTTACAAAGAAATAAGTTAACATATTCATCTCCAGAATAGGAGGATATAAAGCAGGCATTTCCAACACGCAAATAAATAAACTCTTGCCAAGATTTTACACAGAGTTCTATCCAGTAATCATAAACGACAACATCATAAAACGAGTCAGTTGAAACAAATAGCACAACAGTGCGGTCTCCGTTTACCAAAATTTAATCATTTTCAAGCAGTCTGACATCGAAGCTGTTACGCTAGACAATTTTACGATGAATCGTCAATACCACTCAGCCGCCGAAAGATATCCGTTCGTATTCAATTTGAACCTAAAACATGTATAACATCAGTGAGTAGCTTCAAATTGTATGCCTGGTCGGTAGTTAAGTTGACCGATACTCTGAATCTAGAAATGTAATTTTCGGAGTGTAAGTAAGAGATTGATCGTGATTATTTCTTTGTGTCGATCGTGACTAGTTGTGTATCGAGGGATATCAGTCGCTCTGGACATCTTTCTCGATAATAGTTATGTATCCAGTCGATCGAAAACGGCCGCAAGTTTGTGCAAGACGAGAAACTAGTATAGGGAAAGGTTAGTTTACTTAAAATCTTAGTTTCTAGTTGAAACTAGTGAGACTTATGGAACCAGGTGATTCTGAAGTTTCGAGTACAGCTTTTAAAATATTGGTGTTCATCAGTGGTGAGGTGGGTCGGTTTTTGTACCTAATACATAATGACAGAACATAACGCAAGAGTGTTGTTCACTACACTATGCACGTCTCATGAGAGTTGCATGATTAATACCGGCATAAAAGTAAAGCGAATGTGAATACGTTGGTATTGTTCACTGCATGCATACATGCCCAATGTAATAAAATACACAAAATTTTAATTTGTTTACAAAAAAGCAGCCGTGTTGCTGCTTCCTTTTTTTGTAGCTGCTGTAATGTTATTGTCGTTATTTATTTTATTGCTTTAATGCACTCGCCCTCACACTTAAAGTGTGGCATCTCATTTTCGCTCACACAAACATTTTTAGTAACACACACTACTAGCCTATAGAATAGTAGATAAAAGATAAAAGTTTGCGAGAAACAATAAGATGTTCGAATTTCGATACCATCACATTCCCTTCTTGTAATCGAAGAAAGAGGCAACAAAAATTCCATGCAAATTTTAACTATTTTAAAGGTAAAGAAAAATCACCTTACCAACCCGAATGGCCATCCGAGTAGCAAAAATTAGCTATATTGGGAAAATTCATAAATCACAAGTTTATCCCTGCCTTTCATTGGAAGAGGTCGACCGGACAAGCGGTGTGGTGGTTAAATTTTCGACACTTAAACCGGGAGTTATTGGGGCGAATCCACCAGAGGCTGGATGCAAAAAGAATTTTCGCCATCGATTACTATCGGTAATGTTAATAAAAACACATAAAATTATATTTTATCTACGAATAAATAAATATTTCACAAGCATATTGTTTTTTAAATAATTTAATTTCGTTATACTGTCAATGAAAATGGACATAACGATGTTCCAAATTTTTCAAATTAAATTACGCTAACCATGCAACAAAATTATTGAATATATTTCGATTTTATGTTGTGTATTTTTGATACATTGAATAAATAATTTATTAGTTTCAATTATCTAAAAATTTATTTAACAGCTCAAACATAAATTTACAACCCGTACTCATACCTAAAATACATTTACGTATATAGAGAATATTTGTATTGCCATCATTGACATATTGGTTTATCATAAAAATTTTAAAGCATAAAACTAATATAAAACTAATAATTGTTATAAATTGATACTTAAATTTTAAATATTTGGCATTTGCTTAATGTACGAGTGAGACGAGCTGTTTTCACAGGAGTGTTATAATAATGAGCTTTTCCACAAGCTGTATCAGAGACATCTAGATTAATAAGAGCTTTCACATTCGACGTACTATATATGACGTTGGCACAAAATTCTCCCTACAAACCTTTAATATAATGGTTTGCGTCCTCGCTTAAGGCAATAAAAGGCCTGGAAAATAACAATGGAATCGATTAAGCCAAATTTGTGCTAATTAGCGCTCACGGGAAAAGATTAGTGCTAGCCCAGGAGCCGAGAAAACGGGAAAAGAAAATTTCAAATTTCGCCTGAAAACGAAAAAAATAAAACCTGATTTCTAGAAAAATGATTTGGAAATGATAAAAATATGATTTTCATAAATTTTCATTCTAAATTGAGGAAAAACAAACTAGCCCCTAAAAGATACTATATATAACAAATAAAAAACAGAGGTAAACTATTCAATAATAATTTTGTTGAACAACAAATTAAAAAATAGAAATAAAATATTAAAAAATCCAGAAATAAGCAATTCAGATAGGATGTTCCTATTAGGCATGTTCATTACCATCCGAAAAATATATAGTGGCTGAATTTGGATGTCTGTGAAGTTAGCCCAGGATTTCATCCTAGAAAAATAAAAAATGTCATCAGGCAACACTAACACTGCATTATCATCCCAGCCCAGGATTTATTTATAATTTCTGTTAAATATGATTAAAAATGTAGAGCATCACAAAAAAAAATAATATAATGTGAATACTTATCCCAGAAATCAAAAAAATTACAGAATATTGTACATTAAAAAAATAATAAAAAATTTTAATATGCGTGTTTAACTTTATAATATTCGTACTGTTATAGCGCCAATCTCAACATACGGATCGACTTGTAATTTTTACTGAGAATAGTGGTCATCATTACGAGTCGATACGGCTTGCTTCAGATTCCGGAACTCGTGGTTCCTGGGAACCATAAATTAAATTCTGTCATCCTTGGGCCATACAGATAAAAAATGCCGCCTATTGCGCCAATCTCAACATGCAAACCAACTCAGGAATTTTAGAGTAGGCAACAATCATTATGACAAGCCGATATAAACTGATTCGATTTCCGGAACTCGTGGTTCCTGGGAACCATTAATAAAAAACTGGTTCTCATATACTGGGCCATACACATATGGGCCTATTGCGCCAATCTTAACATACGGATCGACTTGGGATTTTTATTATGAATAGTGGTCATCATTACGAGTCGATACGGCTTGCTTCAGTTTCCGGAACTCGTGGTTCCTGGGAACCATAAATTAAATTCCGTCATCCTTGGGCCATACAGATAAGAGCCTATTGCGCCAATCTCAACATGCAAATCAACTCAGGATTTTTAGGGTAGGCAACAGTCATTATGACAAGCCGATATGAACTGATTCGATTTCCGGAACTCGTGGTTCCTGGGAACCATTAATATAAAACTGGTTCTCATATACTGGGACACATATAGGCCTCTAGAGCAACAAAATTGCGCGATTTTTGTTTGACAAAATGATGACAGAATTTAAATGATGACAGAATTTAATTTATGGTTCCCAGGAACCACGAGTTCCGGAAACTGAAGTAAGCCGTATCGACTCGTAATGATGACCACTATTCTCAGTAAAAATTACAAGTCGATTTGTATGTTGAGATTGGCGCAATAACAGTACGAATATTATAAAGTTAAACACATATATTAAAATTTTTTATTATTTTTTTAATTTTTTTGCTTTCTGGGATAAGTATTCACATTGTATTATTTTTTTTGCGATGCTCTACATATTTAATCATATTTAACAGAAATTATAAACAAATCTTGGGCTGGGATGATAATGCAGTTTTTGTGTTGCCTGATGACATTTTTTATTTGTCTGGGATGAAAGCCTGGGCTATCTTCACAGACATGAATTTGGGCTAATACAGAATCGGCCCAACCCCATTGAACAACAAAGATCGTTTCGTGTGGCGAGCCATTTCCTGAATTATTACAAAATTTCACTTATTTGCCTATATTTACGCACTATATTGACTATATTCGCGCAAAAGGTTGCTTAATGCACGATTTACATGTTCCAATTTTTTCCCCCAATTAATTTTTTACTGAAAAATAGAGCTGCACGCAAATAACAAAAAGTTATTAGTAAAAAAGAGTCAGCCATATGTAAACAACATTTGCTCAAATTATAAAGAAAAAAATCCAATTTTATTTTACTGGAATTTGTTTCGTGCTCCTCTCGCAAACGAAAATTGTAATATACTTAACCCTTCATATTTTACTGGGAAAAAAAATTGGAACATGTAAATCGTACATAAAACTGATACTAAAAATTGTTTTACTGTGAAAATTTTGTTTTGTGTAGAAAAAGTGCGAGAGTACATCATTTTACGTAGAAATTTAGATTTTTGTTACTATTTTGTTATAAATTGAAATTTTGTATGTGTTTTGTTTTATGAAATTAATAATTAATACTGAAGTTTACAATAAATGTAAATTAAAAATAAATGTTTTTTTTGTTTTTTGGATATTTACTTTAAAAGAAATAAAAATTGTTTGCTTCATTTTGGTTGTGACCCACTGTATATTTAGGAAGAAAAATTTTGGTGGAAGAGTATGTTTTGCTTTTAACCTTCACAATTGATGCCATTAACTTTATCATAGGAATTGAATCCCAAATTGGGGTCGCCGGAATTAGATGGAACACAGATAAAAAGATATACTATGTAATTGCTACCTTGGTTGTAAGGAATGCTTTTGCATGGCACGGCCATTATTGGTGAAATACGTCGACGAAAAATCCATAGATACCAGTTAGTCATTACCAAGGAGTACTAATGTAACAGGATCCTCACATATAAAACAGTCTATGATATACGCAGGAGAATACGCTATTACGCATGGTGTTCCACAAGGATCTGTGTTGGGCCCGCTAGACTAACTCCATATTGCCGAAGAAGTTAAATTGATTGGTTTTGCAGACGGTATTGCTAACGTAGTGGTGGCTAAACACGAGCAACAAGTAATCCGGATCTGTAACAAAACCGTTCACACGATCCACCATTGGTTGCAGTCAGCGGAAACTGTACTAATTGTAGACGGAAACTGTACTAATTGTTAGCGGGAATGACGGATACATCAGCCAAAACAATTGGTTCCCGTCGATTATAGTTAAACCTCGGTCTTCGAAGACATTACATTTAGACATGCCAATCATAAGCGCCGATTTTCTAAAATATTCAGGGTTGCTAGTCGACATCCACAACAGTCGTTTGGTCGATCCGTTAACTTCTCTTCCTCTAATTGACACTAATATGATAAACGTTAGAGTGTTACCTCTTCTGGAACAATTCATCGAGATATCGCGCGGCATCCAAGGAAATTCGCCCACTACACACCAAGTTACATATCACATTACCACCCGTGCTCCGTCGATTGCATACAAAACCCGATGGTTAGGTACCGAATAATTCCGAATCGCTTCACGACCGTTTGAAGGACATTTACAACATTAAAAATAATCTTTACGAAATTAAAGGAAGCTGGTTTAGTGATCCACGTTATAAAGTGCAATTTTTTAAAAAAACCAAATTCTATTTGTGAGGCATGAAATTACTTCCGCAGGAATTTTACCATCAACCGAACACATCGATATAATATAAATTTCAACAAACCAGAGAAGGTTAAGCAACTAAGACGCTATTTGGGCATGTTGAATTTTTATAGAATTTTTATAAAATTTTAAAATTAACCGACACTCAACAGTACTATAGTATATATGACAAAAAACTGTTAGCCGCTTATTCTGCCACAAAACGATTTCGGCATCCAATCAAAGGTCGTAAAGTTACATTGTTCACAGATCACAAACCATACAGAAACTTGTCAATGAAGCTGAATACGGAAACATATCAGTGGTACACGTACGAAAATAAAAACGATCGTCCCATCAGGCTCATGGCAAGAGGCCTGTATTAAATTGTATTTGAAAATAATTCAATAATGGAAGACCTAGAAAATAAAGGATTTCAAATCCTTGATGCCGTGAACATTATTAAAAAAGAGAGACATAGAGGAGACAACCAACTAGAAGCCGTTTCAAAAAGAGGACGTCCCCTGAGAAAATTAAATATTGCGCACGCGAACCAAGATGTGTCAATTGTGCTGGAAAGCAACCAACACAAGAACCAGAAAAATATATAAATTTTGATGGGCAGCATCCAGTCAGCTACCGAACGTGTGAGGGTACCAAACAGCTACAGAAAATGAGGGATCAGGCACGCAAACCCCTCTCTCTATAAGTCATTGCGTAGGTAGAATTATACATATGCGCGGACGAAAGAAAATGATACTAACGGTACCGAAAATTAAGTTAATTCTTGATTGACTCAATCTGCTGGAAATACCAAGTTTCAAAATAGCTAAAAATAGGTAATGTCTATAATACATAGTTCAATTCGTAACTCCGGTGTAGAAACCAGACATCAAAACTACTCATTAAGAATAGCTGTATGGAATGCAAAGGGATTAACACAACACCTATCTAAGAATTAGAACTATTTTTAAATACTGAGAAAATTGATCTACGCCTAATATCAGAAACACATTTTACCAGCAGCTCCTATGTATCAATCCGGAGATATACTATACTTGAGGCCATGTGAAGACTACCGCGCCGACTCAATTCAGTAACGATACCGGATCGTCACCCGATACGACATATCCAAAAATTTTCGATAAACTTACATGGATATTCGAAATTTTCCAAAATCGATGTCGTTAGAGCCTATCATTTAATTCCCGTGGCTCCCGAGGATGTACAGAAAACGGCTATTACGACCCCATTTGGCCTTTACGAATTTACACGCATATCATTTGGTTTAAGAAACGCCGGTCAAACGTTTCAACGATTTATCAACGAAGTCACGCGTGATTTAGACTTCGTATTCACGTGCATCGACGACATCCTCGTGGTATCGAAAAATGAGGAACAACACAAACTACATCTCGAAAAACTTTTCAAACGACTCGATGAGTTTGGTGTCAATGTAAAGAGTTCTAAATGCGAGTTTGGTTCGAACTCTCTCGATACCGAATGGTATTCTGCCGTCAAAAGAACGAATTCATGTCATTACGGAATTCCCACCCCCCAACTACGCCGAAAAACTTCTCTTGGCCCGACGAATGCCAAGACGCATTTACAAGATTAAAAACGGATTTGGGTACAGTTACGTTATTGACACAATCACTGAACGAAGCGAAGTTTAGTATTACGACAGATGCATCGAGCACTGCTGTCGGAGCAGGGTTACAGCAATACAATAGCGACTGTTGGGAACCATAGGGAATTACTCGCGATCTATCTTTCGATTAAGCATTTTAGATATTTCGTTGAAGGTCGGGACTTCACTATTTACACCGACCATAAACCTCGGACTAGAGCAATTCAATCTAAAACTGAACGTAATCCACGACAAGCAAGGCGTTTGGATTACATCAGCCAATTTACCACGGAAATTCTACGTGTGAACGGTAAAGATAACGTTGTCACGTATACGCTACTCCTCACGATCGACAACAAAACGGCAACATCGAACGACAAAACGACAATCGAATCACTCGAAACGAACTTCGACTATCGCAACATAATAGAGGCACAAAAAGCAGACCTAGAACTTCAGAATTTACTTTCTGATTCCGAATGTTACGCTAGTTCGACTTATAAACTAGAGCTTTTTAAATTGCCCGGTATCGAAATATACTGCGAATCATCGACGGGCGCGAATCGCCCATATATAGTAGAGCCGTTACGACGAAAAATATTCGACATGTTACACAACATTTTACATCCCGGTATCCGTGCTACTCGTAAATTGATTGTCGCTCGATATTTCTGACCAAGTATAAACAAAGACGTAAGTAATTGGGCACAAGCTTGTTCATCTTGCCAGCGATCGAAAGTCCAACGGCATACTGTTAGAAGTGTAATTTTCATATTGCATCTTGCAATACTATTTCTATGTATTATTTTCTATGTCCTCTCTTCCTTCATTATTCATTTTTGTTCATGCGAGATTGTTTTCCGAATTGAATTTTAATCATCGCGAAAAAGTTTCTGTGGCGAACGGAAATGAAATTATGTCATCAGGTCGCGTGTCAGTGAACATGCAGTGTGTTAATGATGCTGGTGTAGCCATAGATATAACACTTTGCGACGTTTTATATGACCCATCGATAGGTGGTAATCTTATATCAGTGAAACGTTCGACACAAAAAGGATTACTCATTATTTTTACCGAGAATAAATGTGAAATTTCATTCGCAAATGGAACTCAACTCGCATGTAGTTACATCAATAACGGCTTATATAAATTGTGCGATAAACAATCAGTTAATTTAGTTCAGAATAAAACAAAGATGTGTATTCATTATTGGCATCGAGTTCTCGGTCATCGCGATATGAATGTGATCAAGGATTTGCCAAATACTGGGCTGGTTGATGGTGTGAAAATTCAAAAATGTAGTTCTACATGTGTTATAAATTGCGAAGTTTGTGTGAAGGGAAAAATGTCCCGCCTACCGTTTCCAAAGGAGTCCATTAATAGAGCTTCGAAAGTTCTCGATCTCGTGCATAGTGATTTATGTGGACCGATGCAAAACAAAACCGCGGGTGGGAAAAGATATGTTTTGACATTCATCGATGATTACAGCCGTTTCACAACAATTTATTTGCTGTCACAAAAATCAGAATGTTTTGAAGTTTTTAAGCAATTTTACGAGATGACGCGAAATCGTTTTAATAAACAGGTGAAAGTGCTCAGAACCGATGGCGGAGGCGAATATATATCAAATGAATTTCAACAATTGTTAAAATCACAGGGTGTGCAAATTCAACTCACAGCGCCCTATTCGCCGCAACAAAACGGTGTCACTGAAAGAAAAAACAGATCGCTGATGGAGATGACTAGATGTCTTCTGTTGGATGCCGACCTTCCCAACAAATTTTGGGGAAAGCTATTACAACTGGAATTTTTTTGTTGCAAAATCTGTTACCCTGTAAAGGTATTAATGGCACTCCATTCCAGAATAGGCATAATAAAAAGCCAAATTATACAAATCTGCGACGGTTTGGGGCAAAATGTTTCGTTCGTATTCAAGATGTTAATCGCAGAAAATTGGATCCGAAAACGGAAGAGGCCATTTTCTTTGGGTTCTCTATGGATTCGAAAGCTTATAAATGCTACATCTCGAGCAAAAATAAAGTAATCATCTCAAGAGATGTTAAATTTTGCAACGACTTAAAGTCCAAACCAACAATGAAAAGTCCATTAAATGAGTATAGTGATTTTGCTTATTCCGTTAAGAGATGTACAATTTCCGAACCTGAATTAACCACTGGTGGTATTAACAGTGATGAACGTGCAAGTGAAATTGTGTTAAATCAATCGGTGCAAGAGCGACAACCCGATCGATCCAAAAAAGGCGTTCCGCCGAAAAGATTGATTACTGAAATTGATCTAGTAACACAATTTGGTTTTCTTGCTTTTAATGGTGAACCAATAACATTCAACGAAGTAATTTCAAGTGTTCACAAAGATGGATGGATCGAAGCTATGATGAATGAAATGACATCGATTCATAAAAACAACACTTGGGAACTTGTCAAACTGCCAACCAATCGTACAGGTATTGGCTGCAAATGGGTTTACAAGGTTAAATCTGACGAGAAAAGCAATGTCTACAAAGCGCGACTTGTTGCTCAAGGATTCAGTCAAAAATTTGGTAACCTTCAGGGTTTGAAGCTGAGGGTATGGAAGATCACGTTTGCTTGCTAAAGAAAAGTCTCTATGGCTTGAAACAATCTGCTCGAGTGTGGAATAATAAACTCCATTAGATTCTGGTTAGTTTGGGAATGAGGCAAAGTAACTTCGACTCATGCCTGTACCTATACATTCAAAAGTCAAGAACGAGAATTATATATGATCATTTATGTTGACGACATTTTGATGACATCAAACTCTCAAACGTTTCTCGAACATATGGAAACAGAACTTAAAAAGCGTTTTATAATCAAAAATCTGGGCATTGTGACAAACTACCTTGGCATCCGTATCCATAAAAAGGGTTCTTATTATTTAATTGATCAAGAGAAATACATTAATCATATCATTTCAGAGTTTGGTTTAAAAGATGCAAAAATTAGTCAGATTCCATTAGACGTGGCATATATGAAAGATGACAGCAGCGATTTACTTCCGAGTAACGAACCTTACCGTAAAGCAATTGAATGTCTGCTCAATGTCGCAATTAACACACGTCCGGATATATCAGCATCTGTAACAATATTGGCTCAACGTGTTGCTCAACCAAGTCAACGAGATTGGATTGAAGTAAAAAGTATCATCCGTTATCTCAAGGGCACTGCATCTAACAAATTAAAACTTTGGTATCAGCAAAATACACAACTTGAAGGTTTTTCCGATGCAGACTGGGGCGAAGATCGTCAAACACGCAAATCGAACTCTGGGTTTGTTTTTTTTCGGTGGTCCGATCAGCTGGGCGTGTAAAAAGCAAACTTGCGTCGCTCAATCGTCAACAGAAGCCGAGTTCATTGCTCTTGCTGAAGCGTCAAAGAAATGCATGTGGATACGCAATATTCTAAAGTATTTCCCCATTCCATTAGATAGGCCAACAACCATAAATGAAGATAATCAAAGTTGTATTCAAATCATTCGTGACGAAAAATTTGATATGCGAACAAAACACATCGACATTAAATCTCATCACATAAAGGACAACATTGAGAAAAGAATTTTGAAAATTGTTTTCTGCCCGCCAGATGAAAATATTGCTGATATTTTAACGAAGCCATTGCAGAGAAATAAATTTGTCAAGATGAAATCAAAATTAACTCTTAACTAAGTATGAATTATCGCCTAATGCACGGATTAAGGAGGAGATTATTATAAGATTCAAATTAATCCATACAACATATTTTTTTTTATATATAACTGCAATATGTGAATTATAAGGAGGAGTGTTAGAAGTATAATTTTCATATTGCATCTTGCAATACTATTTCTATGTATTATTTTCTATGTCCTCTCTTCCTTCATTATTCATTTTCGTTCATAAGCATACATGTGTACAACAGCTTTTTATATTAATAATTAAAACATTATAAGTAAACTAAAATCATCGGCATAGGATATAGTTGGTCCGCTTCCACTGTCCAATGGATATACGTATCTCTTAACCTGGGTCGACCTATTCACTCGATGACCCGAAGCTTATTGCATGACCGACATGTCTGTAAATACCATTGCTAAAACATTCATAAGCAATTACGTATCTCGCTTAAGAATTAACGAAACTCCTTGGTTCTCATCGAATATGCGCAGTCTACGGACAAACGCTCAAACTACCTGGTGAGTTCTTTCCCGAAAATCCTCTTTCTCCTCTAATTTCAACCGACAGTCGTCGACCAATTACGCACAACTATGCAAAATATTATCTCCACGAACACTCGACAACCACGACGAAACGATATTTTTGTACCGAAATCGCTCGATAATAGCGATTACGTGTTCGTACGAACGGATAAGATTCGCGAAAGCCCATATAAAGTCATTCGCTGCTTACGTAGATATTTTGTCATCTCGATTAATAACAAAGAGCAATCAGTATCTATCGATCGATTGAAACCAGCCTACGAAATACTTTGCTCTGCAGAACGAATTCTTGCATTGAGGATACGAAAATCCGGACGAATCGTGGCCTAAATAAACCGTTCCTAACTTTTAATCGTTTTCTAAACTAGGAGGGGGTACTGTAGCACCTCAGTTATCGCAAAATAATTGATTCTACAAATTCGACGAATACGACATACAACCGTGCGACATACAATACGACATACAATGCGACATACGATTAATCCGATGAGCGCATAGGCCGTACGATATACTGGCATTGGCGATTTATATAACGAAACGAAAATAATGTGGAAGAAAACGAACGCAACCAAAAAAAACAAAATAAAAAAAAAATGAAAAATCTCTTTCACTTACGAATAAGCTGTCATAGTAACAACACGCGCGCGCAACGAGTTAAAATAAATCTTTTTACATACAATTAAAATCATTTTAATTAAAGATAAAATATATAACGGGTGAAAATATATATATTTATATTCGTTTATAATAATACATAAGATAAATATCAAGTTGTAGAATACTGTGTTGTTTCTCACGAAAATAAAATATTCTTTGTAAAATAGTTAAAATCGAACGCGTATAGGTTAAATCGCAGTGTTAAATAAATATAACGCCCCATATACGGAATTACAAACATTTATGTAGGTCCCCATAACCGTCTAGGTCTAGACGGTTCAAGAAGAAATAAAATAAACTTGTAGAAATTCATGGACAACGTATTTATCAACAAGTAAAACGGTTGCGAAGAACGAAACCGATTGATTTAATGGATTAAGGACACTAGTGGCAAAGTTGGCCAATGGGCCTTTTCTCATTCACAAGTGACTAAATTAAAAAAGCAAAATGGCTAGATGAATTGTATTCAGTTGTAGTAATTAAAAAAAAACAAAATGTAAACTAGAAACAAAATATTTGATTTTTGAATTGCATGGGCGTCTTAGTTTCGGAAACTATCAGATATTCCACTTTATGTAATACAAATTTCTACTTCTTTATAAAGTTTACAAGTATGGCAAGAATCGGTAAAATGTATCATAATGTTGGCGAATAAAACATGAAAATTTATAAATTGTAGGACGCAGTACAGCGCGACGTTTAATTAAATTAAAGGTAGAAATATCTCACAATATTAAAATCGCCGGAATATCGGAAATTAATAAAATCGGGTCACACTAACCAATGACACTAATTGACCCGAACACTTTTAATCTTACAACAAAAATTTATTTAATTTAAACAATAACCTTAAAAAATATAAAACTTACCAAATCGATTAGCTGTGACAAACGCAATCCCAATTTCACCAAAACCGTGTCCGTATTATTACTAACTGGCCTAATTAATCTGTTATAATTACTCAACAGGTCATCATAAAGCCGTTTAGCATCTGGATTGCAAAGTATGCCAATGATAAAAAATTGTCCGATTGTAATAAAAAGCAACATAAAATTTAACAGCATTTTCATTTCTTTCAATCAAATATACCACAAATTTATTATTTGTGTCTCTTGTTAACCTTAAAACAGTTTTCTTTTATCACAAATTTTCATTTTTAATTTTTTATTATTATCCTAACACGTGATTGTCGTTGTGTTTTTTATTTTCTATTTTCATTTTATTACCTGGTATCTCTTCACTTAATCAAAAAAAAACAAAACAAAAAAATAACTAACTCGGGAAAAAAAGAAAAATCTTGAAATATTTTTTTAAGGAGTTTCCTATTATGATGATATTAAAAATGTAGATATTTGTATTTTAAGTACACTGCTTATGGAGGTCCATTATTATTATGTCGAACCAGCATTGAGTTTATAATTTTTATGCAATTTATTAATTAAAATTTAATTTTGAGATGCAAATAAATAAAAGTACCACTTTGACAATATATAATATTTTAATATAATGTGCAGATAAAAGAAAAATAGTTACATATTTTCACCGTATGTGGTGTTTGGTTACTAAAGAGCTCGCAAAATAAAAAAAAATCAAATACAAGAAACAGGAATATTTTCTTCTCTCGATTTTCTTATCAAAAATTTCTATTTTATCTCATTCTTACGGTAAACATTTTTTTTTTTTGTTTTTCCTTTTATTTACTTTTCGAAAGCAAAGCACATAAATTATCCCAAATATACGTACAATTGTATTGTACACAAAAAGAAAACTGGAAAGTATTTGTGAAAAATCTGAATACAACGAAAAACCATGAAAAATCGATTGCCAGAAAAAAACAATTTAAGAAACGAAAATATTTCTGCTACCGTGGTCATCTGCGCATGACGTGTTTTTGCAGCACAGCATCCCTGCTTCCATAGTATTTCATGTTGTGTGCTTTCGGAAAATATACGCTTTTCTCCTTATTTTCAATTGTATCCGAATGTGTAACAATATTATTCTCACAAATGCAAACAACAATATATTTTGTTGTGTGGATGTAAATATGACATATATATGTATACAATAATAGTGTACGTCATATATTTATGTAATATTTGTATGTATTTGCGTTTATATAAATTCTCCGAAAAACCTGGGATCTTTTCGTTTTCGGTGAGACATGTTTTCAGTATTTGGTATAGCGATTCCTTTAATACCCTACATTTTTTTAATATTTATATGTTTAAGTCAAAATCACATCTCTAGTTGTGCTTCTAGTTTATGGGCTCCTCAATCTAGTTTTTATAGAGCTTTTGATTTTTACAATTTTTATGATTATGTTTTATTATATACGACTATGGTATATACAATATGACAAAATTGTTAAATTTATTTTCGTAAATTTATAGATTTGGTACGACGAGGCTTACTCCAAAATACAATTTGATTAATCGGTTATACACATTCTTCAATAAAAAAAGCTCTATAAGGGATCTAACATTAAACCTATTTAAGTAAAACTGTCAATTAAAATTTAGCGCAAGTCATTTCGGTATACAGATTCATTTTCGAAACTTTTATTTTTTTAATAAGGGCGTAGATCTACGCATTCAAACGTGTTTTATTAGCGCAAAAAGGTTTAATTACGTTTTTTGCTTAACGTCCCAAAAATGTAAGTACAGATTGTCAACCAGTCAGCGAAAGTTGGCAGGCTTAATATTTAGGGTAATGTTCAGGTATAATAAAAGAAGAATACAATCGATCGTATCCACCTTAATTCAATATATTCCTTATGAATGACGTGTGACGTGTGAACACAAAGGAGAAAATTATGTTACAATATTATCACGAAGCTATTTCCAATTTCAATCAATAAGCAAATTATATAACAAATTTAATTCAATAATGTTTAATTTTATTTTATGGGATAATGTTCGTTATACTAATACACTGCATATTTTTACGGTCATGTACAAAAGTTTACGTTCAGGTAATTTTTTGTAGAGAAAATCGAGAAAATTCAACAAAATCAAAGATTGACTTTTAATGTATAATATTTCTCCATTTCGTATTATTACCAGTATCGGGAGACGCTGCAATCCCGGAAACCAAGATCCCGGATAGAACGGAATTCGGCCAAATTCTGAACCCATCCTAAGTCAGCTGCTTCAGCAAACATTTAGAACCTAATGAACGAAATGGTTCAGGGGCCGTATTCTTGAAATCGGTGGAAATTTGCCCAATCGGAATGGCTACTTTAATCACTTTTTCAAATTTCATTTCTTTTTTAAATTAAGAATCATAATTTTTTCCACTTACTAAGCGAAAAATTCCGACTGAGTAAATCAATTCGAAATTATTTCCTTAGTAGGGAGATACATATTAGTTAACTTGAAAAAATGATTAAAGTAACCGGCGAAAAATTAGAATAATATAGAGAATTTCAAAGCAAATTGTATTCCGATTGGGAAAATTTGAAGTTCCGATTGGAGAAAAGTTTGAAGAGGTTTGCTAAACCTATCTGAACCTTTTATATGCCTTATATTAGTCGAGGATTGGGCTATAAAATCTAAATTACACGCTTGGCGAGGACTTTTTTCGGTTTTGGATGCCATAGCTCTTGTCAATGGTTTATGGTCTATATAAATTACAAATTGTCAACCATCAACAAAACAACGAAAGTGCTTCACTGCTAGACAGATCGCTAAACTTTCACGATCAAACGCAGAGTATTTGCGTTCAGCTGAAATTAATTTTTTCGAAAAAAAAAACTTCTCCCAATTTCCATTGCAGCTTCGTTCTAAAACTGCACCTACAGCTGTTCCAGATGCATCAGTTTTATTACTATAATTGACATTCAGCTTAGAAAGTGCCACAAGAGTTGAATTAGTCAGCGCTGTCTTAACATTATTCAAAGCCTATTTACATTCTGGAGTCCAGATAAACATAATATTTTTCGTTTTTCTAGTCAACTCGTTTTGGTGCTCGTGAAAAGGAGAAGTATGTTGAACCATATAACCTCCCTATATGATGTTGACTGTTGAAAATCTCTTATAGCCTCAATTTTTTCATCTGACGGACGTATTCCACCTTTCAAAATATTATGTTGTTCTGTTGATGCACTTCCCACTAAAATGTCGTCTATGTAAACCAACGCAAAATTTAAACCATTCGTTACTTCATCCATAAACCTCTGGAAAGTTAGAGTTACTTTACGTAGTCCGTAAGGTATAGGTATGAACTCAAATGTTCAAAAGCAACGGTTATGGCGGTTTTATAAACATCTTCTGTGTTCACTGGTATTTTATGGTAAGCCCTTACTAAATCAACCTTCGAAAATAACGTACATCCTACCAAATTAAGAAAAGTAATTTTTGTATTGGAACATTTTATAAAAAGACGGCGATTTAGTTTTCCAACTTTTTATCTTGAGTTGAAGAACTTCCAGTGAAAGTAACATATAAGGTCTTCCTGGAATTTATAGTAACTAGCCTTTTCCATAAATTGCGAAATTTTAGTGATTTTTAGGAGCATTTTTGTTGTTTGCAAATATTTTGAAAAGTATATGATTCATGATAAAAACGATCATGAATCGGAAAATCATTAACCGATATCGGCCTAGATCAGTTTTCCAAAAATGTAAGCCGAAATGATAATTTTTGACAAAAAACTGTTTATTAACAAAATTTCAGCCCCGGGGGCTCTATTCTTGAAATAGTTGGAAATTTCCGCATTCGGAATATAATTTCCTTTTGAATTATTATTTGAATTTTTCACCGGCTACTTTAATCATTTTTCCAAATTTGTTGCAAGTTTGCTAATTTTTATTTTACTACTAAGGGAATAATTCGGAATCGATTTATCCATTTGGGATTTTTCCCTTATTAGGAAAACAAAATATTAAGAAACGTGCAAAGGAATTTAAAAATGTTGGGGTGAATATATTGTGGCCAACATCCGACTTTCATTTACGACAAATGTACACAGATCTCGAATACATCATACTTAATTTCTAAATCGAAAAATTTAATCTACCGGATTTTTGATAAAACTGTGTGTATAAGAAAAAATTATTATTTCTTCTTAAATTTCAGAAGCCAAAAAGGTCCAACGATTATTGAATTTTAAAATTTTCATTGCAAAAATTGAAAAAGGTCCTACGGAAGCTACCTTTCGATACACCGATGTCCACCACTTTTGTCCACCACTTTTGTCCACCACTTTTGTCCACCACTTTTGTCCACCACAATCTTTAGTATCAAGTTTGAGTCTGAATTGTCAATCCCCCTGCACTGAAATAATCTGTACAAAATTTGTTAGAAACTTAATCTACAATTTTTTTGTTTTAATTGTTTGTTGGTACATGCTGTTTACTTTCCTAATATGTATTTGCAAAACATGAAAAAGCTTCTATGGAAGCTGCCACATCCGATCGGGATCTCCGAAATTATGGAAAAACTGAAATATGAAGTTTGATCCCAATCAATCAATCCGTATGTTTGTAAATCATGTACATTTAAAGTTATTTGCCAAATCGAAATAGCTCATTTAAACATGAAGTTTCGTTTCGATCAATCAGTCTATCTAGGCTATACAGGGGTCGAATTTTTATTAAGAAATACTTTTATATCATTTGAAGCAGATAGAACATTAAAATGTGAGTTTCACTCTATTAGTAACGTAACCTACTGGCCTATGGGTCCAAATAACAACCGGCCTAGGAAAGTACCCCACATCAACAAAGTATATTCTATCCAGTTGAAGTGAAACAGTTGGTTAACGAAAAAAGAAGAACTCATAAGACTTGACAGAGAACTATAGTGCTGAAGACAAAACAATCCTAATCAAGCTGTGCAACAAACTGAAACTACTTATAATTGAGATAAAGAATGAGTCAGTTGCTATAAGCAACTTAACAGGTAAACCGGAGACGGATTATTCCCTGTGAATACCAAAGGTTTAAAAAGGCCTAAAATGTAAGTGCTATACCCATAAAATGGTTGATGGATCCTGAGCTCGCACCGATAAGCAAAAAGCTGATCTGTTTGCCAAGCACCTATAAAATGCCTTCAAACCACCAACTGACAAGCGGATAATTAATATTTAACACCTATAAGCAAAATAGAGGAGGCATCTGTGCTAGTTACTCTGAAAGAAATCAAAAGAAGTAAAATCTTCAAAGATAAAAGCCCGTAGATCCGACTTGTTACGGGGGCAATTAATCAAAGCCCTACCAGAAATAGCACTAAGAAAATTAGAGCACATAATCAATACTCTCGTTAGACTAACTTATGTTCCGAGAAAGTGGAAAGTAGCGGAAATCAGAATGATTCCAAAGCCAGACCATTTTTTTTACTAATAACAACGTCTAAGATTTTAAAGCCAATTATAGAGAGCTGAAATCTTATACCAGCACATCAATTTGTTTCGAGAAAGGCACTCAACGATAGAACAGGTACATAGAATCACTGATACCATGGAGGTACATTAGAAATGACAATCTCCTTCGAAACTTAAACATGGAGCACGTTAGCAATGAAATACAAAAATTTGTAATGAGTACGGCATCAGCATGACCACGAGGAGCTGCGGAACTTACTCGATCGCACCAATGGACAGACGCGCCTTAAAAGAACAAAGCCCTTACCATTAGTGGTTTCCTGAGTCGCTGAAATCAAAGGACTGGCGGAGCGGGATGAACCGATAGCTCTCATCCCATAGATGAGAGTAGTTGTAATATTTTAAAAAAAAATTGTCAAAAATCGTTATAAAATGGATTAGAATCTTTTAGCTCTTGATGTTCTTCTTGTGAATAATATATGTACTATCCGAAATAATTGCAAAAAGCCAAAAAACTCTTATGAAAGCTGCCACTTTCTATGAACCGATTTAAGGCTAAATTAACTGGAGCTTTATTTTATGGAAAAAGCTTAAGTATCAAGTTTCGTTCCAATCAGTTAAGCCGTCTGCACTGTAGAGACATAGTCTAGAAAGCACTATACACCGACACGCACTCATACAGAGATTTTTAGAAACTATTTGTTTTTACATTGTTCATGATTACTATACTTTATTTTACTATGTTAAAAAATTAAAAGGACAAACGAGCAAAGGTTAATGTTGTTCGTGTTCTAAAGTTAGAGGTGTAGTTGATGCCCATATATATCTGGTAACACTCACCCGATGGACTCAAATGCACATGTACTTAAAAGGTGACATTGTAGCTTACATTTTTTGTAAAGATAAAAAGAAGCTCAATGTGTGGGTGCCACAAAAATTTAGGCAAAGAAAAATTCGATTGATCGAATTACTATCAGTGAAATGTTGCTGAAACGCAACGAAATGGCGATGAAAAATGGGAGAAGTATGAGCATATCAAATGCAAGCGCTCATGGTCAAACGCTGGTGACCCTCCAAAAACGACTTCAAAACCTCAAACATGGTTTTTTTGAGTGTTTGGTGAGATTGAAAGGGAGTTGTCTATTATGAGTTGCTGCAACGAGGCAAAACCATCAATTCAGTCCGGTACTGTGTACAACTCGATCGTTTAAATGAATCAATCCAGAAAGAGCGACAAGAATTGGCGGAACAACAGAAAGGGAGTTGAATTCCATCACGACAATGCGCGGCCATATACATCTTTGATGACTCGGAACAAATTGACGGAACTTGGTTGGGAAGTTTTCATGTAAATACTGTATAGCACCGGGCCGGACCTTGCACCGTCTGATTACTATTTGTTTTGGTCTCTGCAAAACTCTCTTGATGGTAAAAAATTGGCCAACCGAACCACCGCTGAAAATCACCGGTGAAAATCACCGATGGAATTATTAAGCTTCCTTAAAAATGGCAAAAGGTCATAGATAATAATGGTCAATATCTTGACTAAAATTTATTTTCACTAAAGAAAATTCTTGTTTTGAAATGTACCAAAAAACCGCGGAGACTTTTTATATGGCCCTACAAGACATTTTTAAAAAAAGTATTTTTCGCTTTAGGAATTACATAATTATGGTGTATTCGAAATCTCCTTATACATTCGTGGTAAAAGAATATGATGTGATATTTTGGGACGTACTTAATCGAAATTAAGCCACTTCTAAACCGTTTGTATAACAAATCCCGAGGCGTAAAGAAAATTACTAAATTAAATGGAACTGGACAACTAATACCAATTGAAACGTCCGTACGATTAGAATTGGACTTTATTCTGGAAAATAGTAAATTTGTTTGGAACTAAGCCATTGCGGCCTACTAACATAAACCTTGAACTTTAAGTTAAGCATTTTACTTTGGAGTCTTCTAAAATAATATATGAATTGTAGCTGTCTTACTTTATAGGATATAGTGATTGCTCTCAGGAGTAGGACTTAATGGGTCACTTCCGCTAATGTTGCGTGGAGAGGAACACCACTCTGCCCTAGTTGTTTTTGTTGTTAATTGCAGTAGTTTTATGACAAATATGTAATTGATTTTCTCCGCTTAAACGGTTTTGGGACGAAACAAGATTTAATCTCAGCACTTTTTACAAGAGAACTTATACAAGTATATTCCATCTAAAATAAATTATGATTAACTCGAAGAGAAAATTGAAGCAGTGTAAGAATAATTTTTCGCCCTCGATAGCATAATAAGTAGAGCGCTTACCCTTGCTCTGTACATCAGGGGTCCCGGATTCTATTCCTGGTGGTGACAAAAAAGTTACGACTGGTCATTTTTAATCGGTTATGTGTTACATTGTGCATTGTCTTATATATCTCAAGCCGTGCCAGTGAAGTATGTCTCAACTTTGTCCTATATGATGTATAATGACACTTCATTGGCACAGGACTGTTTTAGGACAAATTTCATTCGCCTATATAAGGTAATGAATTTTTCCTAAAATTGTACTATACCTTTATAATTATTGTCAATGTATTGGTAAAAGTATATCTTGACTAAGCAAACATTTAGGCGAAATTATTATATACTAGCTGTTTCGGGAGCGGCTAAGCCGCCCGTCAAAATTAAAGTACTCTTGGAAAAAAATAATAATAGTGAATAGCGGAGGGTAGATAGTTTTAATTTGGTCGTAGGTGGGGGGGGGGGCTGGGTAGGTGGGTGGTAGTGATAAGTGTAAAGTCATAAAGTCATAAATCCTTTGCACCAATTTAAAACTCGCAGACGAAAAGTGAACATTCGCATAATAGAAAACGCTCAGCAAGCATAGTACACAGCAAGAATATGAAAGAAGCTGGGTTTGAAATATTCTGTCAAATACAAAAAGTTGAATAACTACTATTCGACTAAATTTAAAATCAATTTTTATTGCTAACATTTTTACATTTGGAAGGCTTCGCGGAAAACGATGCGTCGAGTGAAATGACGTTCATCTCGCAGCAACTTCCCTTGTTGAGGATTTTCCATTATGCGGACTTTCAATTGTGTAGATTTCTGCACCATGACAATACAACCTACAGCTGTCCATGCGAGAAAACTGATGTCTGTAGATCAATTCCGACATGATCGAAAGTTTGACCTTGCGATTTGTTGATTGTGATGCCGTATGCAGGAGTGATCGGAAATGGTCGTCGTTTCAGTATGAATGGCAATATAGTGTCTGTTGGAGCCAATCAAATCGCGGAATAAAGACAAAATCTCCACGATTGCACTTAATTACTCCAGACTTCAGAATTAAAACATGAGGTGGCATTCCTGATGGCGTTTGATCATGGAGAAACTCTGCTGGATAATTTTGTACATCATTTGGATCCTCTGATATCATCGAACCAGCACTGTAATACATTTCAGCTTGTCCTAGCATCATGTCGATGATCTTACGTTTCATCCTAAGAGTCTGTTGATTTGTCGCGGTGCAACAATGACGCGTTTTGTCAATTCCTATACAGATATTTCAGAAATGTTTGTGCGAAAAATACTTTTAACCAGATCTCCAGTTTTGATCATTTGCTGAGGAATTTGAACTGTGTAGTCATTGTGGATACCTTTGATAAGAGGATGATTGCACATACCAACTTGTAATTACTAGTTGTTGTTCTCTTCTTGACCTGTACTTCGCATATTTATCGTAAACGACAGTTGAAGAAAGTTTCTCCACAGATTGCTCGATTTTATATAGCACTCAATGATGTCAGCTTGCGTTCCTCTCACAACAACTGGAAGTAGCTGTCGAAAGTCTCCACCAACAAAGAAAACCGTTCCCAGGCATTTCGCAACCCATTATTTGAAGCAACAGCGTGAAACTTCTCGCAAAATGTGTGCTTCGAGTGATGTGATACTGGTAATTTAAATCCGCTGTGAACTGTTCGACCATCCTTCAGCAAAGTAGCCGCGATTCCCGTTGTTGCAAAAGGAAGCGCAGTTTTTCCTTTTCACCGGATGAAGGCCATCAGTGTTGCATATAGGAACATTTTGCCAGATCCTCCAGGATAGAAACTTCGGCTGGAAACATTTTTATTATCCATTGCAGCAGTTATTTTAGGAAATGCATCCAACTGCTTTTCGTTTAGCAGTTGAATTCGTAGTTCAGCTTCTTCGGCTTCTCGAACTGGGTTGAAGACTTACGGCACATCCTGATGGACTTGGTAAGCCGATCATAGCGCAAGATTGTTGTGCTGTATAAGAGTTATATTAATATCGAGGAGAGCCAAATTTTCTGCTACATTTTCAATATGGTGTCGGCTGTAATCGAGAGTCATGTCATCTGCATACTTCATCCAGAGATCAAGAGGTTCAGAAGGTTGACAAAAGCAACAAATATAAGTGAAAGTCTCTCGAAGCTGAGATGCCATTGATCCCATTCATCGTCGTTTACCAGAAGGCCCCGTGCAGCTGCAGCTTCTTTGAAGCTTTTGTAAATAATATCATTGAATGTTTGTACAAATTTAAAGATGGTGGCACTTCGAATATGTAGCAAAAGCAGGCGCAGGAAGAAACGCTCCTCATCTCTCAAGCTTACTGTATACATTCGTGCAAAAACCTTCTCTCCACCTCTTTGACGAAGTTGCCATCGTTCGGCCAGTTTGTGCTGCAAGCAACACCTCATTTTCATTACCTGCTTCGAATGTAATTATTTGTTGATTCGGCAGGTGCACAGGAAGACGCATCACGACATGAGATTGATCATACATTTTCAACTCGAGAAGTCTCCACATAGCTTCTGGAGCCCTGAAATATCGAACATCGATGAAGTTGCTGATCTCATTATATCGAAGCTCGTTTGGACCTTCAGAAGTAATTACCATGTTGATGCAATCATATCTCTTAAATATATTGAAATAATTGCATTGTTCAAAAAACTCAATTATAGTGGTTGTTGGGGCAGCTAATGCTCTTGTTGCAGAGCAGTCTCTTCAGTGAAATAAATACGCTGTCGTTTATGGGAAAACACAAAATTAGCCCAACTACTTCATTGCTGCTATTGAATTGGCCCATTTGATAACGTGTTATTTCGTTGTTATCATATAAATTTTGAACAGCAAATACAACCATATCGCTGCCCTTATGAACATATTCAAATGTATTTTATGGACTTCGCCGCACTGTGGAACTCAACCTTTATGTCTGCTTTGTCGGTTTTGCATAGCAATGGCGAAAACGGAATCACCCAGCGGTTGTCAATGTCAACCATTCCACCATTTAACATGCGCAATTGATATGATTGGCAGAATAGATACGATTGGCGGAACAATACCAAGCTATGATGCAAGTGACTTGCGCAATTATTGATGCGTACGTCAAATACCACAAAATTTGACATCAGAGCCACACTAATATAATTATATGAATTATTCTCACAAGTTCAATTATTCATGAACTTCTCAAAAGGTTTTAACGGTCAATTATTCCTGAACATATGATATTTTTCATTTTATAAAATATTTGGGGCTGGGGGGGGGAGTGAAATTTTGGGGTTTAATTTAGGACAAACGTCAAAGTCGTCCTCAAGCCATAGTTATCGGTTTTTCGAAATACATTTCCATAAATGAAAGATGTAAAGATGCAAATTTCGTCTTTCATATTCTTTCCGAACACAGGGGGGCTATTTGGGAATTCGATTCGATAACGGTAGTACTACTACTATTCATATTTGATTTTAAATAACAATCGTTCGAATCACATTCAAATCAAATGTGAATCTTGCTGTACTCTCGTTACCAAATCGAATTCCCAAATAGCCCAAATAGGTATAGCATTCTGCATCTATTGGTTGCGACTTTTTTCGCAATAAAAACGCGGACCCGTTAATTCAGTTCTATAGAGAAAGAATGACCAATCAAAATATTTCTGTGTGGCTACTTAACCACCATTATTCCATCACTTGTTCATTGGTTACTAAAACCACAGTTATATAGGAGTAATAGATAATATACTAATACACAAATAGTCATAAAGAGAAATCCAATTGGATTGCTGCGATATAAAGTGTGTCAGAAGTTAATTCAAAAAATAATTAATGAATTAACATAAAGCAAAAAATACTAAACACTAACCACCACGCAAATTGCATTTCGATTATTCCAGTACTTTGGTTTATGATTATGAAAGCAGCACAAATTTTGTACGTTTTATGTTATTGTTGTAGCAATTTTATCAAATTTTGCTATCATCACGTTGCGTGTATTCATGAAGATTGTGTGAAAAGCGGAAAAAAGCAAAACAAACACCGAATTAGTTTTCCATTTCAGCCAGAAGAAGAAAAATTTAACTTTTCTTTAACAGCGCGCATATATATTATCTCTACGCCTTGTTATTATTTGCGGTTGATTTTTGGTGGTGGTAAGTGACTGAAATTAAATTATTTTTTAACAAAGGCAACGTATTACATATTACAGTAAACAAAATCGTAAACAAATTTATTGAAGATGTGCCTCTTTGATAATGCTCCCGCTCGTATAATCTAAATAGGGTTGTCAGTTATAAAATCGATCGAGTTGTTGTTTCCCATATATACATTTTCCAGTTTTATATATTCACTAATTTTGATATAAAAACCGAAAAATAAAAAATTTTTTATTTTATTCTCGTAAATAAAACGTCTCGTGTTTAATTATATATTTCAGCAAGATAATCAGACCCAAAAGAATATTTAATTTCACACAGTGAGTTGGAATGGATTTTTTTTTTATTTTAAAATAATCTCTCTTAATTAAGATTCTAGAATAATTCTTGTCTACTCCCATCGTAATCATCCAATTCATTCAGACATGTACTCGTATCGTACTAGTGGCTGTAATTTAGCTCCCAAGCTCCAGTATTATTTGCGATCACATTATTTAAAATTGCTGCAATCAGGACAATCAAATAAAATTTTAAAATTTTAAAACAAATCAACATTTTATTATTTGTTTGTTGGTAACAACAAATTTAAAATTTATATGCGAACATAAAAATAAACAATTGAGCATTTATTTTTTGATGGTATTGTTTTGACAAATTGACAATTTCGCTGGTAAGTTGGTAATTGGAATATTTATTTTAATTAGTTAGCAAATAAAACAAAAAATAAAAATAAATAAACATTAAGCACAAACACAAAATTAAAATTGTAAACTAGTTTTGTGCAGCAGGTGAAGAAGTTTATTGGGGTCAAGAGTTTTACCGTACATATTATGTACAATGTACAAACTACAGAATTCTCGAGTGCATAACTTTACGTACAGTAAATGTTATCTCTGTTAATGGTTATTAATCGAAAAAGTTTGAAAAATAGTTTTGAATTAATGCAGTCCACTCCCGTTGAGCGAATTTGCCTGGTGCGTGGAAAGTACATTTGTTTCTACTCTAAAGCACCCCACGTATAGGTGGCCATGAAAGAAGCAGTCTTTTGTAACTGAAGTTCAACTACTTTCAATGTTTGTCAACCACAAAACACAATATTACCGGAAATTGTAGGCGTTTAAGCTGTATTGGTATCTCTTATTGTTTGAGATCAACAACGCCATCTATTGTCAAGTATGAACAGTAATACGACGACAACACTCATTGTTGGATACATCGGTCAACTCTAAGTTTTTATTTTTTTATATCTACTGAGAGAGAGAGAGAGGAGAGGCGAAGAAGTAAGGTTGAACAGTCAATACTTGTTTTTGTTTTGTGAAAAATTAACTTTTTATTGAATAAAGTTGTAGTCACTTGTTGTATCATCCCGCATTACTTCCGAGGTATTCTAGGATTTTTTTTAACATTTTGCTTTATTTATTGAATCTTTCAAACATGAAAATAACAATAAGTTTTCAAATCTTAATAACTAAGGTAATTATGTAAATCTGCGGTAGCAGAATCTACTTCTTATCAATAAATAAACCATCGTTTTCTTCTTTAATCGCGAAGACGTAGGTATATCTTTTAGGTTTCGCGCCAGCCAATTCGGATGAGACACCAGTTTCCCTACATAGCTGATCCACACCGTCAGAATTGTTGACTGTGTTCGTTGGACAATGTCGATATTCGAATTTGAGGTTGATTGCCATAATTGACACCCATACGACCAAATTGGTTTAATCATTGTATTATACAGAAGAAGTTTGTATTCTAGGTCAATAGTTGAATATTTCCCCATCAACCAGTGCATTTTATCAATTTTTAATTTGATTATGGTCTCGTTTCATTTCAATATGTTTTCGCCAAGTTAACCGTCGATCTAGATGGACGCCTAGATATTTTGCTCCATTTGATTGAGGGATTGGTATTCCGTTCATTGTGACAGGCGGACATGTAAGCTTATTTAAAGTGAATGTTACGTGGGTCGATTTCTATTCATTGACCTTTACCTTCCATTTCTTTAGCCATATTTTGATGGCATAAATATGTTGGTGCGGAATTCCGAACGCCATTTGTGAAATTTTATGGCTACATTCGAGGCTGCTGCATGGCTACTCGTACGATTGCCATATCATCTGCGAACGTAAACCTCAGAATTTGCGAAGACGTTGGTAGATCTGAAGTGAAAATTAAATATAACGTTGGGCCAAGGACACTACCTTGTGGTACTCCAGCCAAAATGTTTGTTTCGTTCGATTTAGAGGTGTTGTATTTGACATAATATCTGCGATTTGATAAATACGACTTCATAAGTTGGTAAATTTCTGGCCATTTAAGATTAATTTTATGAAGCAGACCCTCGTGCCAAACTTTATCGAATGTTTGGGCAACATTTCGGTATAATATTTTCGATAAAAGTTTTTTCGAATACTTTCGAGACGATTGGTATATATGACGAGACTTAGGTAGAATCGTTGCTATAGGCTTCGAGATCATTTTTATGATAATTTGAGCCTGTCGTCCAAAGGCACACTCAGGCAGTTGCTTTTCACCTGTAATTTGGTCGTACACAAAAATAAACTTTACCAGTGGTTTCTTTATCTTAAATTTCCTCACAGGTTTGATTGCTATATTTTCTGGCTAAACCACCGATAATCCAGAGTTTGGAGTGAATACACTTTCTAGGTGATCAGCAAAGGCTTTAGCTTTTTCCTCGTCACTTCTAGACCATTCACCGTTAGAAAGACGAATTGGTGGATTTGGTTGCTGAGGCCGTTTAAGGTATTTAGTGGCCTTCCATAATGAATAGTTTTTGTTCGAATGTGGAGATAATTCTTTAAGATAATTTTGCATATAATCCATCTTGTTTTTTTGTAGTAGGCTCTGTAGTTTTCTTTTTCCCTGAATAAAGGTATGTCTAGCATCTGGCGATTGATAAATTTGCTAGATGCGTCTTAAATTAACAATTTTTCTATTTCAGCGGATGTTAAGGTGTGTTTGGATGTTTGCTTTTTGGTTTAGGTGAGGCCGAAATAGCTACGTTGACTAGTCATTAAAGTTTTCCATAGCAATGTTTATATCGTTAGCCGTCTGCGGCTGAGTGAAGGGGTTCGTTAGATAGTAATTTGTAGAAGATGGCTTTTGGTCGGCCCAGTAATGTAGTAAGACCGGAGAGTGGTCAGAAGATAATCCTAAAAGTGGTGTAGCTTGGAGTATTTCTCGGTTTATTGTACTGGTGACTGCAAAATCCAGGACGTCAGGAATTTTTCGACGATCAGTAGGCCAATAAGTTGGATGGCCACACGACGCAACATCGTAGTGGTTTTCTTGAATAACATTCATTAATTAACGTCCCCTTGGAGTAGTCAATCTTGAACCCCAGTAGGTATTTTTGGCATTAAAGTCGCCGGCGACCATAAAACATTGACCATTGGTTGCAAAAAATCGTTTGTAGATATCTACCGAAACGTTATTATTTGGAGGGCAATATATTGAAGCGATGACTAAACTTTCTTTGTCGAAGTCCACACATGCAGAGGTTACTTGAATTTCCTCAGTGCTATATTCATTTAGAACATAATGGCAAATCCATCATCTTAAAAATAATATTGCAGTTCCTCCTCGACTTCTGCCCAAGGGATCTTTTGTATCGTAAACTTCGTAACCATTAATTCCGAAATTGTGTTTATCGGTTAAGTGGGTTTCAGAAACATAAGATCAATTTCGTATTTAGCTAGGAAATGTTCTAATTCGAGTTTGTGTTGGCTTATACCGTTTGCGTTCCAGTGGCATATCTTCAGATAATTTATCGGAGACATTCTATTTTCTGGATCATAATTGTTTGATTTTGTAGCATTTTGCATTGTTATCATTAACTGCATCATCATTTGTAGGCAGTTATTCAAGATAGGTTCAACATGTGAGTTTGCTGGTTTGTGTTCTGGGCGAATGAGAGTCATTTGGCGTATGTGAAGGTATATTATTCTGCCCATCTGGTATATTTTTGACGTGGCTTTGACTTTCGCGTCAGCGAGTCGCTTGTTTTTTTTTCCTCATTATATATTTTTTAATAGTTTTTATTTCAATAATCAAAATGGAAAAAAAAAAACAAATATTTTGTGCTGGCCTTTCAGCAGCTCTATTCGAAGTCGTTCCTGTAAATCGGAATCTTAAATCGGAAATTGCATGTTTTGTTGCTGGAGTGAAGCACTGCCCTCCCCAGTGAAACGTTAAAGTACCACAACCATGGATTGTAGGATATATTTTGAAGCAGCTTCCTGAAACACACTACACCAATATCTCTATTTACTTGAAAGGTAAATTGCGCTTGGCCTCGTAGCTTTTGGCATAAATTCGATGTATTTATTGCTGCTTGCCTGGTTATCATACAATGGCTATATGCATGTCGATCGTGCATGATTCTGGTGCAATTCAGAGCAACACAAACTTTTGAAGATGATAGTGAATGGAGCAAATGAGTTACATCCATTTTATAAATGACCTTACAAATCCCACATAAAACTTTTGGAGGAAACTATGAACTGCACCCTTGTTATAAATGAGCTTTGATGCTCAAAATGGGGTGTGCGGTTTTGAAAAATTGTATACTGTATAAAAATTAATAAATAAATAAATAAATATTTTTATACTGCCTCCTGGGACGTGACAATTGACTAGTATTTCTGTAGACTGGGCAGGCTCGGTAGTTAGCAGTGTGGTTTCCACCCCAATTGCTGCATTTCTTTTCAGTTGAGTAGTTCTTTGGTTTTGGCCAACTTTTGGTTCAGTGTAGTTCCCCCCATACGCCGTACACTGATATCAACTTGCAATATGTCCTTGAGTGACCATATTCTTGACAGTTTAAACACTGTATTGGTCCGGACCTTTTGGTTCTTCAACAGTTATGCGTCTGTATATGAGGTACTTTACTTTATATATTCGATGAACTTCTACCTCTTTCAAAATGCTTTCGGATGTATCCAGTTCAACTTTCACCATTGGTTATGGTTGCTTCAAGCGGTTCATGATCCTACGAGGGTATATCAAAAAGTCTTGCAATATCATATGAAAAAAACGAGTGAGTGAGACAACAATATATTTTTCAAAACCATTTTTTGTCACGATGAAACTTCTAGAAGAACATTTCGATGTAAATTTTACGGTTCGTTTGTTTCTGTCAATTTAGTAACATGTGTTTTGAATTTTTCTTAAAATGAATGAAATTGAATATCGCGCCGTTACTAAATTTTTCTATAAAGATGGACGAAATGCAATTTATATATTCAACTATATATCAAAAGTTTACGGCGAATCTGCACCATCATATGCCACAGTAACAAAGTGGGTAAAATTATTCAAAAGTGGTTGGGAGTCATTATAAGACGATAACCGCTCGGGTCGGCCAGCAGATGCTATTAGCCATGAAAACGTAATTTTGGCTGATTCTATTGTATTGGAGGACCGGCGTATTTCTGTTCCGCGGTTAGCGTGGAGACTTTCTCTTTCATACGGTACCACATATACTATATTACATGACCACCTTCACATGTCGAAAGTAAGTGCGCGATGGGTTCCCCGTTTGTTGAATGCTGAACAAAAAAAAATGCGTGTTTAAACTTCAAAGGCGATTTTAGATATGTACAAAGCAGATCCAGAAAATTTCTTGGGTAACATAATAACAGGCGATGAAACATGGCTTCATCACTGGGATCTGGAATCCAAACAAGAATCGATGCAATGGATTAAACGTAGTGAACCACCACCAAAGAAATTCAAAACTCAACCGTCTGCTGGTAAGGTTTTGGCAACAATTTTTTGGGATGCTGAAGGAATTTTGATAATCGATTATATGCCACCGAAAACCACAATCACAGGCATATATTACGCAGAGGTTTTGCGAAAATTGAAAAAAGCGATCCGGGAAAAACGGCCAAGGAAAGTTAGGAAAAAAATCTTGCTTCTTCACGACAATACACCAGTGCGCAAGGCTAATATTGCTCAAGCTGCATTAAAGGACTGCGGCTTCGTGGAAATTCCGCATCCACCGTACAGTCTAGACTTGGCACCCAGTGACTACTTCTCTTTCCCAATTTGAAAAAAACACTAAGGGGCCGGAAATTTTCCAGTGACTATGAAGTACAGTCTGTTGTAAATGAATATTTTATGGAGCAAAAGAAATCTTTTTTTTTAGAGGGTTTAGGTAAGTTAATTGATCGATGTGACAAATGTATAAACCTTAAAGGAGATTATGTCGAAAAATAAAAATATTGCTGTCTCTCTCACTCTTTTTTTTCATATGATATTGCAAGACTTTTTGATTTGCCCTCGTATATACATTCTGTATCTTAAATCCATCTTCAACAAGGGCAGCCTGGATTTCGGTTGTTTCAACATGGACATAGAAGCCTTTAATAAATACAAAAAAAAACCCTTTGAATACTTCAATCGGTATGTATATTAGTTTTTGTTGTGAACATCGTAATAGTTAATGACTTTTCTATAGTCGTTGACTTCATGTGTTTGATAGTAATCATGAACAATTTTTACCTGAAGATTTTTGCAGATTAACCATTCGCTATATCGCCAAAGTCAAAACAAGTAGTTTCTAATAAAATTCTATATGAGTGCGTGTCGGTGTGTAGTACTTGTAGACTATGCCTGTAGCTTCTATACAGTGGAGATGAATTAACTGATTGGAATGAAATTTAATACTTAAGCTTTATCCATAAATTACAGCCCCAGTGAAACTTGACCTAAGTCGGGCCTCCAGAAGTGGCAGCTTCTGAAGAACGAGTAAAAGCTAAAAGATTTTAAATTATTTTTGCAGCAATACCAACCTAAAGATAAATTTTCCAAAATTAAAGCGGAAATGATGATTTTTGACAAAATATTGTTTTTTAATAAAATTTGACCGTGCAGAAAGACCTAGTGCACGAAATCGATCTATCGGAAGTGATGGATTCCATAGGAGCTTTTTCGATTTTTTTTTTTAAATTTTATAAATACATGATTTACAAGATAAACGATTAAAATCTCCGATTAAGATCATCCAATTAAAACGAAACGATTAAGATCATCCAATTAAATTTCCAGTAATAAGTAGCGGCTCGGTGTCTCAAGCGCCACAAAATATACCATACAAAATGTACTGAAACAAAAAACAAGTAAATCCGATTATTAGCTCAGTGAATAATCGGATCCTAAATAATCGCAAGGATCCTAAATAATCGTAAAGTTTTTCCGTTGAAATTCATATCTCAAAGATAATAACATAGTCCTTTCCGCCGCCAACGTTTCGGTGATCCACTCGTATGGGACTAAATTATTGAACGTGGACGTTGGCTTACAACGACAATTTTCAATATTTTCACAATCGCATCAGTAGACAGACCGATTGTCGGGGCTGACTTTCTAAAGAAATACGGTCTTCTCGTCGACGGCTACTTGATCCAAAGACCAGTTTAACGATAAGGCTGAAATGACAGCCAAAGTGAAAACTCCAACACCAAACCGTCCCACTGCCAAAACTGGTTACGATGAACTTTTAAAGAGGTTTTCCTCTTTAACCGAAGGTCCAGATTACAATCGTCCAGCAAAACACAGTGTGGTTCATTATATTTGCACAAAAGGTTGTTTGCCTTTTTCAAAACTCCGTCGCTTGGATCCGATTAGACATAAAACTGCGCTTGCCGAATTCCAGCATATGGTACAATTGGGCATATAGCGACCGTCCTCTGATGCAGTAGCATCTCCCTCTAACATGGTAAGACCATTGTGGAGATTATCAAGGTCTTAATGAAAATGAAATCAATTTTCGTACCAAAATGAGAAAATGAAAATTGCGAGTATGTTTTTGTTCGAGTTGACAAAGTACGAACTAGACTATGAAATCCTTACGAAGGACCGCAATCATTCGTCGATTTACGAAACATTTTATTATAGACCAAAATGGTCACACTATAAATGTTTCAATAGACTAATATTCTTCCTCAAATTTGCTAGCAAATTAACCCTTGTGTTCTACTTCGAATGAAATTTACTTTGCTCGATGTCTCGAACGCCATAAAATATACCATAATAGTTAACACAAAAAGAATGCAACCTTTGTGCTTTACGGATAATTTTATGTTATGCACTGCATTAGTGTGTCTAAAGAAAAACTTTGATCATCAACACAAAAATTCAATGAGTTAATAATATATTACGTTCGGTGATGCGACATAAGAAGTATTAATTATAAATTAGTATGGTGAGACAAAATGTTAAAAGTTTTAATGTAAAGTGCATGAACAGTTTGTGTTTCATTATATCATATGTGTGATATAAAATGTAAGATAAAAGACCGAAAATGATTAAATTCCGATCCTACAAATATCAGCCCAAATAAGTTTTACAAAATTTAAACGAAAATGACGATTTTTGGGCTGACCAGTCACGTACGAATCGATTGATCTGGATGAAGCTTCATACTTCAGTTTTTCCATAATTTGGGAGATACCGACCGGAAGTGGCAGTTTTCAATAAGAGCTTTTTTGTTTTTTTCCAAATACATATTAGGAAAGTATACAAACCAACGATTATTACAAAAAAACAACGGGGTTCAAGCTCCACCTGCGCTCCATTATACACACAGTTTTATCAAAAATCCGGTACGTTCAATTTTTCGATTCATTCGAAAAATCTGGACTATGCTCGCCCTAACCAATGTTAAAACGATGCTTGTGGTGATTACTGATGCTGATGTTCAGGGTTGAGCCCTGAATTTCAGATTCATCCTTCATGATTTTATGGAAAGATGGATCACTCTCCTACTGTGTTTGAACACATGCAACTTTGGAAACGTGTGGCCATTTGAAAGCGGGAATTGTACCACAGTTCTGTGCAAATTGGATCCTAGATTATTGTAACTGTGGACGCTAAAACGGCCGACTGTCATAATTGTGTTGTAACGGCTTAGTGAAAGAACTAATGAGGATTACGACTAATGTGTCCCAAAATTATAGCGGAGTCACCAGTCACCACTATGCTTTTATTTACTTGCGTACGATAAGTAAATGGTTTTAGTGGCAAACGGTAGTAGTGGCTTTGCAAAGGAGTTTTTTATCTGACTCTGACTACGATTTGAATTTGAAAATAACTTTCTGAAAATTCTAATAATAGTGCTGATAACTAGATGTCTCTGAATATATATGTTTATTTATATAGGCGGCAAAATCTTTTCATGGGATAAGGGGCTACGTAATTCGATAGTCACATGTAAATAAAAATTTGTCCTCTTCGGTATATAATTGGAATGTAAATCTACTCTTAATTTTAAGGTTTTTTTAATTTTACCAACAAATATATGGAAATTATTTTAAGTGTACGAGTACCACAGCCACCTTACTTAATCAAGATATTATTTTTAATAACATGGAAAACTTATTTTTATTGTAATATCTACAAAATGGAACATAAATAAATAAATTACTTATACATAAGACCCTTACTGAAATAAAAAAAAACAATAATAAATAAAATAAAATATTTTTTTTACATACCCAAAAAGGAAGAAAACTCGAATCAACGATATAAATACATACATACATACTTACATGTTAGAAAAACGGATATTGAAAGATTTTAATCTAAAAATATTATAATATTTTTTTTTTTTTGTTTTGGTACAGCTGAGGAAATATATGCTTCGCATTTCGGAACATCTATGCAGGATATCAAATCTGTTCAGTCCAGTGTACTAAATTTCTACAATAAACCATAAAATTTGTACAAACGGCGTACAAATCCTTATTGCATTATCCTATCGTATGTATATGCGGATATATCGCTACGAGTACATAGTAAAAATTCTGAAAGCTGTTTACTATTACATAATGCTCTTATCTATCGACATGATTAAAATTAAAACCAGTGAATTATACAGCGGAATATCAAATTTTTTTTCAATTTACCTTTATTTTTCGATAGTGAAAGGATTATTTAAAATTGAATTTATCAATTGTTAGGCCGCGTGTGCTGCGTACCACATAATTTTATATTTTGATAAATTTTGACACAAACAACATTTCTGTGTTGTTAATAATTTTCCATGCTTGCCTCAAAATTATAATTTTTGTACATTTTTCATTCTGGGTTTGGTTCTTTTTTTTCAATTTAATTTAACTCAAAAATATCAGGCCAATACTACACTAAAAATAAAGAAAATATAAATTTAAATAAAATACAATTTTTTTATGATAATTTTTATGTTTTTATGGAAATTGAAATATTTTCCAGATTTTTTTTTTTTTTCGTTTAGTTTATATTTTTCCGTTATACGAATAAATTTGATTATTACAGTAGATTTTCTTGTTTAAGGTGTAATTGATGGAGTTTTTGTTAAATTTTTGTTTCGGGATGCTCTATCTATCGTTACAAATTCGGAGGTGAGTTGTGGGGATTCTTAAATTGATACGTACGATTTATTTACCACAATACTTCTATTTATGAGCATTATTAATATCGGTTTAATAATTACAGCAGATCATTTTAAATTTATGTTTTGGTTCTGCCTCTGAACTCTGCTATTTTAATTCCTTACTTACTTCCGATTCTGCAGTATTTGGGATATTTTTTTTTATTTGAAACAAAAAATGAACTTTTTCTTTTTTACGTAGTTTACAGTAGTTACCAAGATTCCTTTTTCCAGCCAAACAGGATTGTGATTGCTTCCGCGTCTCTTTCAGAATTAAACTTCGTATATTATGGGGCAATTTCTCAATAAAAGTTGTAAAATCACTGGGATTTGGATTTAATTGCATGGAGTGTCACCTGGCCTCAACAAACATTACCCGTAGACTAGTAACGCTGGCAAAAATTGCAGTTCGAATAGATAACGAAATTTACAATCACTCCCGTCCATTGTATTGCCACGAATCTTCAGCGATGCTATTAGTAGCCCATCGAACCTCTCAATGATGGTCTCGGATGCCATAGCTCTGGTCAATGGTTTATGGTCTGTATAAATTACAAATTGTCAACCATCAAAAAAACAACTATATCCTTGAAACTCCTAAGTAGCCCATACATGCTACTGAAAATATCATCATAACTGTAAGAACTTTGTCTACGCTATTCTCAAATACATTAAAAATTTATGAACATCTGTAGGAGCGATAATAATTGTTGTGCAAAAAATTAAAAAAACTAATAAAGCAAATAAAGAACGAAAGCATAAATAAGCGACTTCGAGTTCTTTCGCAAAGGATGCCGATTACTCGCTTTGACAATGAACGAAAGGGCTAAAAAGAACCAAAATACATGTGCCGCCTATCAAAATCGATCCCGGAACCTGGGCTTCTACAAAAGTCATTCGTCTCTAGTCCGAGTCTTCTCGCATGTTCCCCAAAAAAGCATGGTCCTGTCAGTATCCCTGCGACCAATCCTAACTCTCGTTTTCCCGGAGATACTAGTGCCTTGGAGCGCCACAGGTCCAGTTTTGGCCAAACCTGTTTTGCTACCCTGCACGTAAGAGTGTCGGTCCACCTCTCATCTATCAAGGCGATTGCCTTTTTACTGAGTGCCGATTTAAGCGCTGCTATAGACCTCTCCAGACCTGCCCTTTTCGGCTGCATCTGGAGGGTCATACCATACCTAGCAAGTTCGTCTGCCCTGCAATTTCCCATGACGTCTGACTTCCCCAGGGACCCAGATTATCTGGATACTGAAAAACTCATTAAATGATGATCGGCAATCAAGCACCAACCGTGACGTCACAGAAACCACCTCTAGTGACCTGAATACCGCTTGACTGTCCACATAAATCGCGATATCTCTCACGGATACCACGTTATGCTTCAACCATGTCACGACTTCCCCCATCGCCAACACTTCCTCCATCGCACAACAGCCTGGTACACGCTGCAGTAGTCAGGGAGACAAGCAGAAATATTAACAATGAGCTTCTAACAGAAGACTACGGCTGCTACCTTGCCGTCTAGCTTAGACCCGTCCGTGAAAAATTGCAGTGCCTCGTTTTCCAGCATTGATCTGTTCCTCCAGGAGTTCCGCAAAGGACAGATGATCCGGAAACCTTTATCGAAGCACAACGTTGGTTTAATATAATCTAGATTTGCCAGTTCTTCCCTTAGTGATCAAATTATCGTCGAGTGTCCCGCCTGAAGACACTTCTATTGAGAGACAGGCGAGAGCTTCGTAGCCACCTTGGCTGCTATCTGTTTACCAAAAAATTCGATTGGAATAAGGTGGAACATAACCTTGAAAGCGCATGTAGGTGTTGTCCTAAGCGGCTTTCTCCAACATTCTTTTTCTAAGTTACCTTTTCCACAGCCGGCCACCACACGCCCACCCCGTACATCAGCACAGGTCTTACCACTGCGATATAGAGCCAATGTTCTAACTCTGGTTTCAAACCCAATCTCTTACCTATGGCGTTCCTACACGAGCAAATGGCTACATTAGCCTTATTTACCCTTTGCACAATGTTAAGCTTCCAGTTGAGCTTACTGTCCAAGATTATGCCCAAAAATCTCGCTCTGTCAGCAAAAGCCAGTCGGATATCGTTCACGATAGGAAGGCTAAGTATCGGAATTTTATATTTCTTAGTAAATAGTACCAGCTCATGTCTTGGAAGGGTTGATCCTTAATCCGCATTTTCCGCCTGCCCATTTCGTTACGATCAGGAGTGCATTCTGCATAACATCCCTGCATCCATAATCGTATCGAGATATTTGCCTGAGACAGCTATTGCTATATCGTCTGTATACGCTACAATCCCGATCCCCTCTTTTTCCAGTTCCAACAGCAATCCATTCACCACTGCACTCCAAAGAAATCGGGACATTACTCCTTTCTGCGGAGTTTCTCTAACCACCCACCTTCTAATGGTGGCCTCCCCAGCTCCGAGGTAATAATCCTGCTTACCAGCATCTGATTTATCAACCTACTCCATAAGTGGACTACCCCATTAGTCCACGTTCAAAAATAACAATCGTTCCATGATCGCTTCCGTTCTTACATTATTAAAGGCATCCTCAATGTCGAGAAATGCTACCATACAAAACTCTTGCGAGTAAATTGATTTCTCAATCATGCGTACTAGATCGTGCAGAGCTGTGTTCACCGACTTTCCCTTACAGTACGCATGCTGCGACATTACCCAATTCCTGCTCTCAATTTTTAATCGAATACCTACATGTACCAACCATTCTAAGGTCATCAACAGAAAGGATGATAGAGTTATAGGCCGCAGGTCCTTTGGATAAGCCTGTGAGCTCTTTCCCGATTTCGGAATAAAAACCACTCTGACCTCCGTCCATTTCCTGGGAATATAGACCAGTTGCAGACATCCCGGAAGATAACATCCAGCCAGGGGAGGATAACCGCAGAGTTCCTTTGGATCTCTGCTGGTATAATCCGATCCGGGTCCGCCGATTTAATCCGCCCACAGGATTCGTTCCCTGTCCACGATGCCATCCACATCTGTTAAAGGTATTCCTCGATGAGATCCATGCTCCATCGAGCCATCAACGCTTCCCGGAAAATGGGTCTCAATGAGAAGCTCCAATGATTCCGCACTTGAAGCTGTCCATGGTCCGTCTGGTCTAATTAAATAACTAGGACTGGTTAGGTTAGTAGCTAGAATCTGCCTAAGGCGAGAAGTCTCAGAGACCTCCTTCATTCTACAACAGAAGAGTCTCCAAGATCCTCTTTTTGCCCTCCTCAACTCTTGAGTCCCAATCCCGATTTCTCCTTGTATTCTTTGCCTTATTAATGGTTGTCCTACACGCTCTCTGATAGGTTCCCAGCTCCGTGGTCCTCCATGTCGGTTTCTGCCTGCCCCTAGGTTTTATCAGGGGGCACGCAGCATTAAATGAAAGACTGCATGCCGTGCCAATATCAACCATGCAATTTAATTATTCTACTGTCGCCGGAAATTCAGGAGCCTCCAGCGGCAATAGTTCCTCCAGCACCTTCCCAAATTTGTCCAGTTTTTCCTTCTGGGATTCCTGAAGGCTTTCTGGGCAACAGGTTTGATGTTGAGATTATAAGTTACATATCAGTGATCAGAGAATGAGTGCTCCTCCTGTCGATTTTTAACAATCACATCCAAGTATAACACCTACCTTTCTCTGACCTGCTTTCCGGATCAGTTCCCCCAGGTTATCCAGTGGAACCTCCTTCTCGCGATCTAAATAGGCTGAGGCTAGCTATAATTTTTCACAGCCAGCCTCAACACTCACTGCTGTAACATCCCCGCTACTAAATTGAGGAAGAAGAAAAATATTCAGATTATTTTTAGCTGAAATACACGATCTGATCTTTTCAGAGTTGCTTGAGTATAATAATTTATACCCTTTCATTCTGAGGCCACAGATCCTGTTATTGTTAATCCAAGATTCTTGGATTAACACTAAGTCCTCATCTGACTTAGTCAGTCTGAGCGCGAGAGCTGCCGAGGCAGCCTTCGTGTGATGTAGGTTTATTTGTACAATGCTAACCATTGTAGTCTACCTTACTCGCCTCTCCCTGCACTCCCTGCAGGATAGTGTCATCTGGATCAATGATTTGGTCGCCAGCCCCTTCTCGTCGTGTGTTTGACGGGTTGTCCCATCGGATACCAAAGAGAAGAGGCTACCTCTCCTCCCTCACCAACCTCTCCTCGTCCGAAATATCGGAACGGCTACCCTGGTCGTCATCGGCCCGCTTGAACGCGTCTTCTTCGTCTTTTACACACAAGGACCCTCTCCGAGCCCATGCTACATATTCCTGCTGCTCTACTGTAAGCTGCCCCTCAGGGGCTGCAGCCAGTTTCTCCAGAACTCTAAACGCAGACCGTCTCTCCCTGTACCGTCACTTCGCTGGGGGGATCTCTCTTAATCCCCCGCTCTTCTGTTTGGCGGTTCCGCTTCCTCCTGGCTTCGATGCCATGGAGTCGCTTACGCCTGCTTCAGATGAGAGAGCCCCACCTTTCTGGTGTAACTCCTCTCTCTCATACTTTCCGGTTTTTGGTGGGTACCGGTCCCCTTGGTTTTATTGTTTTTTTGTAAATGTTCCATTCTTTCCACACGAGTATCGGAAAAATACAGGTCAACCTGTGCAGAGATCCATATACGCAGGTAAGGCTAAATACAACTGGAGGTCGCCAGGTATTTAGAGGGCTCCGTTCATGACTGGGCTTTGCTTAATCGGCCCCCAGTATAGCCGATCATCAGCACGGGTCGCATAACACCTTAATCTAGCCCATTGGCTCACCGAGCGCCAAGCGCCCCGTCTATCCTCCCACATTCACTCACTCATTCACCCATTCATATGGATATCCCAAACAAATGGGACCCATTTCATTCAGGGGATTCCCGTTTATAGGATTCCCCACTCACTATCACCCGGGAGACCCGGCAACAAAGGGAGACGTGACGCTCAGTTCACCGTAGTTTGTGGTCGATGGTTTTATGGCGCTATCAGTTCGCCTTTCCCTACTGGCTATCATAGGCACTCAGAATTTAGTGAAGAGAGGTTAACCACTCCCCCGTTCTTTGAGACTCTCATCCCAGCAGAGCTGCGGTTGAGGACGGCTTATTTAATACACCACTAACCTACCTATCGATAAGCCGTCCACTATCCACCACCTGTGAAATCCCAGATTACCAACTACATACCATGTACTTTTTATGTGCAATTTTGAACATTCGAGCTGTCATTCATATCCGCATTTAACATGAAATAATGAGAACGAGAAATTGTTTCATGGGCAATCGAGTAGGTTTGAAATGCCCATACGACGTGTTCATTTCACAAAGTGAATATAAAAATTACGTTCGAGTAATTCAAACTACTAGATTGCTAATGAAAACAACTTTTCGTTTTCATTATTTTCATGGAACGTGCATTCCACTCCCACTTATCCATGTAGCGGCAACCAAAAGTTCCCGATGAACATTTTTTACAAAATTTTATACCGTATATAAGAATTTTGCTTCAATTCAAAAATTGCAACTGTGGTCGAATTGGCGTACGCATTTTGAAAATCCCATATTTATAATAAAACGAAGGGAAAAATCGGCTTATGCACAAAATTCACAAAAATATATAAATCTCATCTCCGGGTTTAAATTATTATACGAGAAGTGCTGTATGTAAGACAAATGAAAACAGATTTAATTCAATTTTATTTCATTTCGTTTTTGATAAATTTCAATTTCTTATTTAAATGTCTTCTTTATTTTGTTTTGATATTTTTATTTAAAGCGCTATACAGATCTTAAAATCTTATATTTTGAGAGTATAGTTTTTCAGTTTATTGTTTTACTTTATCGTAAGATAAATTACAAGATTATTTTTGGATAACAAGGAAAAATTTGTTTGAACAAACAATAATGTTGGATTTTATTGAGTCGGTTGTGCAATTTTATATTCGATTTAGTTTTGCGTTAATGTCAGACGGTAATTGGCCATAGCAGTTAACAGTTGGCACCACCTAGGAAAATTCATTATTCAATAAATTAGGTGCGGAAACTTCTTACCACTGCCAACGATTAGAAGAAATAGAATAGGTGCTTCATTTGTGCTCATTTTATGCTCTAGCGAAAAAATATTATCGATTTTCATTGTTTAAATTAATCCCAACGTATGGTGCAACATGGGTGACGTCAATTTGAGCAGGCGGTGCAAATAATGTGTATTGAAAATTCTGTTTTTACTTGCAAGAAATCCACGGTCGGGTTTACCATTATTGTCCTAAACCAATCCTTCTCAAGCATGTATGTTTAGATGATTAGCTTTTAGGAAAAAATGTGGGTCATCCATTTTATCTGTTTTGAACGATTTGAATAAAAAATTTACGGGGCAAGGTTTTCAAACGATAGGAAACGATTACAATGAATTTTGAATTCTGCATGACGTTACACCATTTCGCGCCGTATTGCATGATGTTGCAACATGTTACATGATGTTACACGTTGCTGCGTTACGTTGCACCATGTTGTGGGAATTTAACTTCGTAGTGGGATGATACATCATGTTTGGTTATATTGCACCATGCTGTGGGTTGTTGCAACATGTTGGTTGATGTTACATCTCGCTGAGGGATGTTGTGTAATGTTCCACTACGTTTTGAATGCCATTGTTAATAAGGAGCTCTGATTTCTGGATAATTCATTTAGGAGTCCTCCGGATAGGCCATCATGTTGCATGTTATTGCATCATGTTGCTTGATGTTCCATGATGTTGCACCATGTTGCATGATGTTGTAAGATGTTGCACCAGATGTTGTGATGTGTTGCATCATGTTTTATCATATTCCAAAACTTTGCTTGCAAATGTTGTTTACAAAATGTCTTTTGTTTTTCGTTAGTAAGATATCTCATACATGACGTTATGTTACCCATGTTATGTTGGTTGCGTTACTGTGATGGTTGCACTAATCGCATACGTTTGAAAATGTTGGTGAATATGAGTAGCAATGTGTATTCGTAACATTGGATATCTATTTAATGTTTTGCGTTCGACATTTTTTCCAAAAATGGTGCGGCCCGGGTTTCTATATTTATTTTTTTCGCTAGCACGATTTTAATAAAAATTAAAACCGAACCCCTTCAATAGGGCTCGGGACCACTAGTAAATTTTTTTCGGTTCGAACAATTTAAAAAAAAATTACGGTAATAAGGGTTTTCTAATGCCAGGAATGGATTTCGATGGGTCCTAATTTTGCGAAAAATCATGTACGGCCGACTTTTTAGGTCGGACAATTTTAATAAAAGTATATGAAGTGGGTTTTCGTAGGTCATCTCAATCGAATGGGATGAAATTCAGATTAATGTATGATAAAAATTGGAATATACAATAAATGTTGGACATGTCTCTGGAAAATTATCAATTTAAATTAATCTAAGCCGTTTGCATAATACACATAGGCTAGGAGTCTAGATCTACCTCAAACGAATAGTATGGAACTCGGTTGGTACTATGAAAATATTAAATTTTATTGAAACAAACTGTGGGTTCTTTAAATTGTAAAATTTAACAACTAAACCGTTGTTTAACCAAGTCTGGGATTTCCAGCAATCAGACATGATTGAGGAGTAGGCAGAATCATGAAACTTGGTCAGTATGTTCAGTATCAATTTAATTGATGTGAATGGTATGCACACTGAATGTTCTGATCTTATAAAGTTGTACGAGGGTTGTCTGAAAAGTAGCAGACCTCAACATGAAGTTAACAAGTGAGTCGATGTGAGTGTTTTTGTAAAACTGGAAAAAATCGAGTATCGAGCTGTAATTAAATACTTATTTTTAAAAGGCAATACGCCTACGATAAATTTAAACGTGACATTATTTGAGTATGTCAAAATGAATTAAGATTTGGGCATGAGAAAACTGTCCGTGCGTTGAGTGTCACATGCTCACTTTGGACCAAAAACGTGTTCAAATTAACATTTCCAAAGCTTTGTTGGCGCACCTTAGGCACAATACTGTTGATGAAACTTGAACACCCCATTACATTCCACTGCCAAGGAGGAGTTGACTACAAAACGGGCAAAATAATGGCGACTGTTCTATGAGGCAGTCATAGTGTTATCATAATCAATTATCTTCAAAAAAGGGAACCCATTACAGGAGCATACTAAGCATCATTACTTGACAAGCTGAAGGCAGAATTTGTGAAAAAAGGCCGCGTTTGCGGGGAAAAAAATCTTGCTCCAGAAAAAAAAATCCAAGAATTACATTTTACTGCATGACCACTCCGTTACTTACCAGATTTAGTATCAAGCGATATTTTTATGTTCCCTAAGCTAAAAGATACACTCAAAGAGCAGAGATTTTTATTGTATGAAGAGGCGACGACTATTTTGTAAAGAAAGACGCCCAGCATCGCTGGGAGAAGTGTATAGACTTGCAAGGAGACTATGTAGAGAAAAAATAATAATTTTGAAGAAAAAATGTCTTGTATCTTTGTTAGGGTGGACACTTTATCAGATACTCCTCGTATACATCTACACTCGGGAGCAACTTAATCGACTCAACCTTTAGCGCTCAATGGTTGAATTTTGAATGAAAACGCAACCAAAATTGAGGATTATGAAAACAAATATTGGGGCTATTTAAATTTAAATTACAACAAAATATTCAATGAAAACAAAAACAATTTTTATTGGTTAGTATTTTCCCCCTTGCGTCTGCAACGTTGACACCACTCCTTATCCAACGCAATGTAGAGGTCACTGATGTTAGATGGTACCGGACTTCTGGCTTGAACCTGTAGCAACTCAATTATCGCAAAATAATTGATTCTACAAATTCGACGAATGCGACATACAACCGTGCGACATATAATGCGGCATAGAATGCGACATACGATTAATCCGAAATTAATTAATCGATATAAAAATCAACTTGCATAAATCGACCACGCACGGGCGCATGCAAGTAGGCCGTACGATATACTGGCATTGGCGATTTTATGCAAACGAAACGAAAATAATGTGGAAGAAAATTAAAACTAAAATTAAAAAAAAAACAAAAAAATCTCTTCCACTTACTTGCGAGCTGTCAGAGTGAACACGCGCAACATAATAAAAACTACAATCGGTGTATTAAACTAAATACGGGTGAAAATAATAATCAAATAATAATTTATAAAAAAATAAATATTTTGTAAATACCAAACGTAAAATATAAAGTGTATAATTTTATTTAACAAATGTCACACGAACATACAAACCCTTCGTTTTAGTTTGTCCCATAAATGCTCAATTGGATTCATGTTTGGACTTAGGGCTGGGCACTTCATCGTCTCGAGTCCAACCTTACCCATGAACTGCCGAGTGGTTGTCTTCGATATATGTATCTTTGTTAAGAGAATGTCGTCGATATATGTTTCTGCGATCAGGCCTCTTCTACGGCCTCCACCAGGTACGAAATCAAGACCATGCACGAACCGCCGCTGTACGAGACTGTTTCAGCAAAACAGCACACGGAAACATATTCTGCACTCGTCAGTGAATATAACAGACCTCCATTGCTCGATTTTCTAATTGACGTGTTCGCGAGCAAATTCGAGTCGCTCTTTGCGGTTGCATCATGCTGTCAATTTAGCGTCTCTGACGCGCCGTCTTTTAGTGAGGTTAGCTCCCTACAAGCGTCTTCTTAATTTCCATTGACTAACAGCCCCATATCGAACTTGTCATAGCTCCTACTGTACATCGACGCCCGTGAAATGTCGATTTCGCAGTGATCTAATGACGATAAATCGATCGTTTCTGTCAAAATTACACTGATACTTCCTGGTGTGTGGTCTCCAATTGAAAGTACCAGTTTCCTTAAACCTTATAGCGTTTAGCTGATGAGCGTTTTCTCGCTGATTGCGTCTTTATTGCAATAAAGCAACAACTGGTGTGGCTTATTCTGGACTAGTATCCATGTTTGTGAGGAAACAACGAATGAAACTGGTAGAAATTTGTTCAGGTCAACGTTTTATAAGTAACTGATGACAAATATCGGTCAACGTGGTATTATACAGGAGATTGCAGCACGCCAATTCTTTTCACCGAAACATTGCATTTTGTTACGATTGCTTTAATACGAAAAGTACTGTATAGATTTTAATGATAAAGATGTCCTTTGCGAGACAAAAGCTGTCAAAAAAAATTGTTTAATGAAAATCGGTTAAACCATTTTACAAAAATACGCCTTTTTGATGGTGTATAAGATAGTGGAATTTTGACGGCGGAAAATAAAAAATTACGCTACTCACCGCGGGTGGTAGCACTATCACTAAAGAGAATTAATTTTGTTTAGTAATTACCAGCGGAAACTTTTCATTCATTATGTACTACTTTTATCACTAAATAAAATATCTCAGCGGAATAAAATATTAAAAGTGATCGTTAAAATGGCAAATTGATTGATCTCCGAAGTAAAGGAACTCGGTATAGAAATTTTGAAATTTAACAACATTCCATCTTTCTGGCATTTTTTTTTTCATTAGTAACCAATAATTTCGGTCGTTTTTCTAATAGCTAAGGTCATACTGAGACCATATGGGAAATTTGGGGAAAATTAATGGACTAGAATTTTCCCTAGAATTTTTTGATTTTCTGCGGTCATATAAAATATTTTCAGTTTAAGGCCAATATCTCAAAAACTTCCACTAGTAACCAATACTTTTGGTTGTTTTTCTAATAGCTTAGGTTATACTGAGAATACATGGAAAATTTGGGGAAAAATTATGGATTACAATTTTCCATGTAGTCTCAGCATGACCTAAGCTATTAGAAAAACAACTGAAAGTATTGGTTACTAGTGGAAGTTTTTGAGATATTGGCCAAAAACTGAAAATAACTTACTTGGCCGCATAAAAGCAAAAAAATTTAGTGAAAATTCTAGTCTATGAATTTTCCCCAAATTTCCCATATAGTCTCAGTGTGACCTAAGCTATTAGAAAAACAACCGAAAGTACTGGTTACTAGTCCAAGAAATGCCGGAAAGCCGGAATATTGTTAAATTTCAAGAATCCATATACCGAGTTCCTTTACTTCGGAGATCAATCAATTTGCCATTTTAACGATCACTTTTAATATTTTATTCCGCTGAGATTTTATTTAGTGAAAAAAGTGGCACATAATGAATGAAACATTTCCGCTGGTAATTACATAACAAAATTAATTCTCTTTAGTGATAGTGCTGCCAGTAGTCAACATTTAGGGATTATAATTGAAAATTTGCTGACTTAACATAACGTACTTCAGGCGATTTGCATACAAAAAAAAAATTCAAATGCATTAATTTACAAACTTGTAACGATGCCATTCGGAATCGTTACACACTATAGTTATAATAGGTGATAATATTTACAATGTTAAGTTATAAATTGAAGCTAATAAAACAGTGAATCTTAACATTATTTTGGGAAGGGATTTTCTAAAATAGAATCAAATTTCGACAGTTAAAATTAAGCCAGAAAGTACTTTCAATGTCGATCATATGAATGAAGTGTCCGCAATAAATGAAAAAGGGATGTTGATTCGGAATCGGGTTGACCTTGAATCTTGATATTAGCGATACAAAAGAAACATTAAAGTATAGTAATAGAATAAAGGATCTGATTGAGAAATATTATTCAAATAACTATAGTACTAGTGAGGTAGGGAAAGGAAAACGTGGCAGAAATAAAATTAAAGGAAAATAAGGTCATATAAGAGCTAATCCTAAAAAGTTAGCTATTATGAAAGTTCGCAGGTGGGGCAAAATAGTAAGTTAAAGAAAAAATTCAAAGGTCTACATACAGGAATAGATACGTAATTAAAGATCTGGAAGGTTATCAGGTTTCTTCTATGCGATTTGAAGGTGTATTTGACTCAAGAACTATGAGGTTGTATTTAAAGAAAGGACCGAATGCACAGATCGAGATTGAGGAGTATGTGGAAGATTCGTCGAAGGATGAATTAGATTAACGTTTATTATTTTATTTGGAAAAAATATATATTAATGTTAAATTTTTTGAAAGAAAAAGTATGTATTAGTTTTGGTTTTTTAAACATTAAAGCTTAAATTTAAGTTATAAAATGTAATAATTAAGAATTAAGCGAGGGCTCTTGAGGCAGTGAGGTTAAAATATTAAGGTATCTCCTTCTAGATAAAATATGTCATTAAAGTTGGTTAGAATTGGCACAAGTGAACTTAATTTCTCATTATTCAAATGGTCGAAATTAATTGAGGTTTCCAAAATAGATATGCGTTGGTTTAACTCGTTATTAGTTTTTTGTAAGGTAAATATTTGATAATCCTTCATAGGCTCAATAATAAATTTTAAATGTTTACAAATGGAAGAGTGATCTGATTTGATTGTACCTTTTCAATTGAATTAGCTATGAATATTGATGGAGATACTTCTTGTGAGGGACAGATAAATTCAAACTCATTTGGAAGATTTACTGATAATGTTATAATTTTTTCGCAACGACATGGAAATTCAACACTTTTTAAAGCTTCTATTTCGATATTAGGTAACAATTTTAATGAAATTGTTTCAAATTCGCTTGGTATTTCTACTGATAAATTTTGGAAATTTATGTTACACTTATTTTCGCTCAGAAAATTTTGACCAATAATACCAAAGGCATTAATCGGAAAATTATCATCAACTATATGGAATATCACTTCGATGGTTTTTCCGTTTGGTAACTGAACTGGTCCATCGCATTCGGTGAGTGTTTCTAACAGTTCACTTGAAATACCTCTGAATTTGCAATTTGCTTCTGGATAAATAATAGTTTCTTCATGAATAATTGATTTTTTAATAATATAAATGTCAGCTCCATTATCAACTAAAAATGGTATATGATTGAATTTGCAAATATTAATGTCTAAATTTATATATTTATGTAAGGAGTTTGTTGGATTGATAATTTTGTGTAATTCTAATACAGTCGTGTTATTTTCAAATTCGATATGATCGTTGAAATTTTCGGATTTTGTATTGGGCTCTGATTCGAATTGGAGGCATTCTGAAGACTTCGGGCTCTCGAAGGAACGCCTCTGTCTGGCTTCGAAAGTCCGATGACATTTCCCGAACTTGTGGGTGTATTTAAATGTGTGGTAGTGTAATTTTGATTGGCTTTGAAAGAATCACTTCGTTTTTTTAGGAACAATCTTGAATTTTGTAACCCGATTTTTTGCAGTAAGCGCAAATTATATTAAAAGAGTTACTAGAATTAAATGTACGGCTATTGTTATTTGTATTATATAGGAAATTCGATTTTCGATTGCAATGTTCCGTACTATGTCCTGAAAGTTTACAATTTCGACAATATTGTAAGCTTTGTGTATATCGAGATGGAGTACGATTATGATAAGATGAACTGTTTGAATATATTAATGTTAGTTCTTCCTCCATGGCTCTATTGATGGCCTTATTTAAATTGTCAAAACGACACGCTTTGACTATAATTTTAATTGAGCTATCCAATCCTTCTTGGAAATTTTTAAGGGCTATGTGGGAATTTAAACTACGAATAGTTTCAGCTGCAGTTTGCTCTTGCGATTTTATACATGCTTCATTTAAATCGTGTAGCAACGATTCCAAACGATTTGCGAACGACTTAACGTTCTCATTTCTCTTAACGTTCTTGCCTTATACAGGAAAGTTGTAATTGGAGATGACCAATCGATCTCGTTTCGGTAAATTGTGCTTCGATCAAGTTTTTAAACTCTTCCCAAGTGTTTAGTTTTTTGTATTTCATAAGATTATGAAGCCTTCCCATCTAACTTTAGTTTTATTAGTTGTAAAAATTGGGGCTTGTCTTGGTCACGAAACCCACTATGAACTATTTCGCAGGCAGTAATAAATTTATGCAAGTCTCTAGGATTACCTGCAAAACTTGGAACTATTTTCCAAGTTGGATTGAAGAGATTGGAGAGGATTGAAGACGAAGATTGTGAAATATTAATTGAATATGGTTCTATTTGAGCTGATTCTGGTGAAATGGGTTCTGTCTTAATTGAGGGAGTATCAATGTTACGTTCCTCGAAATTTATTGTTGAAGATGGTTTTTTATGTTGATTAAGTTTAACCTTTTGGCATTCAATAGCAATTTTTCATAAATGTACGAAGCTAGTAGAATTATTTAATACATCATAATTTTTGAGGATTGCCAGATTCACTATTCGATGATGAGATAATAATAGCAAAATAGCATGATAATAGATGGTGTAATAAGTTAAAACATTATACTGAATTGAATGCATACAATAATTATATGCAAGTTAATATTCAACCTAAAAATTAACTACTTAAATTAACGATTGAATTCAAATTTATACTAAAATTTTAATGTAAAAATAGAATTAAAGTGAAATAATTGACTTAAGAATATAAATTTTTGATAAATAATTTCGATATTTAATCGATGTCTAACCTAATTGGGTCGATACTCGATCGCCTAGCAAGCAAGCAATTTGCTAGCCGAAATCCTAAATCCTGGCTACTCAATCAATTTTACCAAGAAAATTTTAATTTCAAATTATATTTTTTATACATTTTTTGTTTATTTTTGCAATTGTACAGTAAATTTTTTGAAGCAACTAAATTTCCTGTGCAATCGCAAAAAAAACAAAACTGTTTTGAAAAACATGATTCAGAAATCAAATTTCCTTTGTAAAACTGATTGAGTAGGCAGGATTTTGGCTAGCAAATTGTTTGCTTGCTAGCCGATCGAGTATCTACCCCAATATCGGACTTGCTTATCGAAAAAAAGGAAGAAGAAGAATAAAAAAACAAGTAGGCATTGTAAAACAAAAGACTGAAGGCGAAGGTGGTCTAAATTATAAATTGAATAAAGTTAAGCAGTTTATTAAAAGAGTTTTATTTCAAGAATAAACCAAACGGAAAAAAAATCTTACAGGAGCAACAAAGAAAATGCAAGAAACATGCAAGAAGGATGGGTCTACAGACTAATGACTTTTGTAGAAGTTGTTTGGACGAAGAGGAGGAGGAGACGTTAGATCACTTCCTATGCTCGTGTCCGGCACTATCATGCAGAAGGCATAAGTACTTAGGTGTGTACAGTATGGACAGCCTTTCGGAACTCGCGGGCTGTAGAGTGCGAGATATATTACGCTACATAAGTAGCTCTGGATGGTTTCAACGGGAGTAAAGGGGAGATAGGATCCTGTGGTATCACAATGGGCCACTACTGGCCTAAGTGTGCGATAGCAGCCACTCTAACCTAACCTAACCTAACCTAACAAAGAAAATTAAACGTCTGTGTTCTATACAGAAACGATATGTAATATAACAGGTGTAAAGCAGCCAACTGTTTTTCCAACATGCAACGAGCGATGGCAATTTTTTGAAAAAAGAAAATCGAATCAGGGACTGTATTTTTTGGAACATCTTTCAAATAGTCATATGCCACGGAAAGTTAAATCGATTTATAAAGAATTGCAGTAAAACTTTATAAAAAATATACTCAATCGAAAAATGTGTGAATTCACTTGTGTATCGTATACATATGTATTTGTAACACATACATACTCGTACGAGCATATCAAATTTTTTACCTGCTTATATTTTTACAAATCTCTAAAACGTATTATCAAAAAACTGATTCATCTCAACGTGAAATCAAACAATCAAACCTTTATAGTAGTAAAACTCAACTTTTTTTTTGTTCATTTATTTGGGAGAAAATAATTTTTAAGTAAAGCTGAAAAAAAAATTAAGGAATAATTTTAAAAAACGAGTAACCCAAAATTAATCGACGAGATGGTTTCGTAATATTGTTATCATTTTATATTCACATTATTTTTCTATATGAAAAACGATTAGAACGACATTTTCCAAGACCTGGTTGTATTCGTTTTATACGCCCTGTATTTCTGGTAGTTGTTACAATAATTCGGATGTTTTAAAGCAGGGAAAATCGAGGAAAAATAAAAAATCTTCTTTGTATTAGTGTTATGCTTTATTTTGTGAAAATGTTGTAAACTGGGAGGCAGTGTTCTTCGTGCTTACATCGGAATGTTATAAGTAAATTATGTTTTTATATTATTTGTGTATATAGTAAATGTATGTAGTACACAATTTTAGTACTTTGAGTCAATCTTTGCACAAATAAAACAGGACATGTAGCAAAATCTCATATATCTGTATATATATATGTATTTATGTTGTTTGTTAAAACATTAGATCAAACTAATATTTTCTGACAGCAACAAAATGTGTAGACTCAAAATATACTCTTGTTTCAAAATGTTCAGTGTTAAAATGTTAAAAATATATATATCAGAAGAACAGAAATGATAGAGAAAAAAAATCAGGAAAATGTTAACAATCGCAACAACAATAAATGAAGAAAATCCGGAGAAAATGCTTGTTCAAATTTTTTTTTATTTTTTTTTATCTTAATCACATACACAATGATATATTGCGCGAATATTATAACAACACTGCGCGATTGCGCAAAACATTATTTCTATCATCTACATACCACAGTTGCCTAAGAACCCGCGAATTGAAGAAATCGCTCGACCGTTTTGTTATCGAACGCGATTTTGTTGCCAACTTTTTATTTAATTTTTAAATATGGTTTTATAACTATTTATTATGATTATTATTTTTAATTTATAAAATTGAACTGAAAGTTAAAAATTTAATGTGGTTTTTTTACTAATTAGTGGTATTTTAAAAAAAAACTTTATTTCATAAAATATATATATTTTTTTTTGACAAAATAAGATAAATTATTTATCTGTAAAAAAATATTTATTTTTAATCTATATGTATATATATATTTATATATATATATATATATATATATATATATATATATATATATATATATATATATATATATATATATATATATATATGTATATACAAAAACAAAAAATAAATTATAAAAAAATACATAGAGATATGTGAAAAGTTGAGATGCTGTAACAAAAAACTTCATCTTGCAGATTTGGGATACTGTGATGTGAAAAATAATTTTTATATTCAAAAAAAAATATAATTTTATAAAATAAATAATTATCTTGGTTGTTAAAATATTAACGGTTTAAATTTTTTTTTTTTAAATGTTAAAAGTAAAAAGCAAATAATAATTAAATTTATTGCGTGAAATGAACTTTCCAAACATTGAAAACGAGAGATCCACGCCTTTTTAATTAAAATTGCCCATATCAAAAATAACATTGATGTAGGATGGTTATCTCTTCGTATTATATAAAAAAAAATCGTCATAATACGCCTCGATGAGAAATTATTACAGCTTAGAATTAGGTCCTTACAATGAACAGTTAAATCAAAAATTAATTTTTGCCTTAGAATAATATTGATTTTTTTACAATAAAAGTTATGTCAAATAATTTTTAATTTTAATGTCGAATGTAAAAAAAAAATTAATTCTTCACTTTGTGATTGTATATAGTAATTTTAATTCGTTAACGTGCGCCTTAAATACGAGAATCCATTAAATTTGCAACGATATATAAAGCAGCAGCACTCATCCTTGGGTGGTGTTGTTATTCCACCAAATGTTAAACGATTTTAGAAATCATGCAGCTAATTATTTATATATATAATTAATAATGTTAAATTAAAATGTATAATGTATTGGTATGATGAAGGATCAAAATCGGTTTGTCCTTGTACGTTTTCGCTGTACCATTTGTTCGGTTACGTAGTCTGAATTTACATTTTAATAAGCTGAAAATGTGGTACTAAAATCGGTAATATTTATGCAGTTTTTTTTTGTACGTATATGTAAAATGGCCGTGTGACTTCAAGTTTACATGTTTGGAAAAATAAAAATGTATACGTAATTATTTAATATCGTGAATGTTTAACAATTATTATATATAGCTTACGAATTGAAGCCCGTGATAATTAATAATCGCAATCGAAAATTATAGAACTAAAACTATACTTTATATGTAATAATCAAAATTGAACTTAATGGAATGTGAAGTGGATACTGAAAAAATAGCCCGATGTGGGCTCTATAATATAGGCGATGCTGGCTAGTTGATATAGTTATAATTATAAGTTTTGTTAAGTTGATCAATTTAAATACAAAACAGAAAAAAAAATATATTATATAAATCACTTTAGGGTGGTTATTTTATAAATCAGTGTAAAATATATAAAAATAAAGCTAATGATTTAAAGTGAATAAAGCAAAAATAGTTACTACTATAAATTGTGGAATTGTGTTTACACATAAATCAAAGGATATTCGAGACGTCGTACGAGATAAATATTTTGGAATTTATAGCATTTTTGTACATCAAAATTATACCAAACGTTGCCACCTTCAATTATAATTGAAGGAGGCTCAATTTGTACAATAAGCTGCGCCTTGCAGGCAATGCACCGACGAGTGGAACGACCGTAAGTATATAATAAAATTTTATTTTATATTATCTATGTATGCAAAATTATCAAGGGCGTGAGATTTTCATTGTACTATTAACCATCTAATCTACTATGGTCCACACAATAACACTGCCATTGTTAACGATCGAAAATATATTTTTTTCTATTTTGATAATATTTCCTTAATTAATTACGAGCCATGATCTATACGAATCATATAAACAGAGAGTGTGAGTTTATTAGTTCGAATTAATCTCAGTGACTGCTTAATGAATTTAGACGATTCTCACACCAATCAAAATTATATTCCCTCCTGATGGTAATAGGATAATTTGTAAAATGATTGAACCCCAAGATCATGAGGCTCCCAAAAAATTGTCGAAAACTTCTTTATATAAATACAGCCTTGGCCAAAAGTATTAGGCACCCTACAATTTACTGCATTGTACACATTCGGGATGAAAATTCGAACCTAACCTATGCGGCGATTAATTGCGCTAAAAATATTACAAATAAGCAACCTCTGTTTGACTGCAGTGAATGTAAGAAGTGCTTTCATCCTCATTGTAAAGCCACAAAAACATGATGACGAATTTGGTGAAATGAAAACAATGATGGCCGAGATAAAAAAGTCACAAGAGTTTATTTCATCTGAGTTTGAAAAACTAACAGCGGAATACAAAAGAGTCGTCAATGAGAATAAGGAGTCGTTGGAACTCTTAAAATCATCAAATGTTGAAAACCGAAAACAAAAAATCCAAATAAATAACCTGGAATCAACTGTAGATGAGCTATATTAGGAAAAATGGGAGTGTAACCTTATTGTAGCCGGAATTCCTAATGAATAGATTCAAACCAGCGAAATTACAAAAACAATTTTTGTGATTTTGACGTTTGTTTACATTCTGTCAATCATACTATTGAGCATGATCAAACAAGTATTGTGATCGATAACGCAGATTTAAGAATTCTTTACATAAACATTCGAAGTATGAGAAATAAACTGGACAATATAGAAACCGTTCTTGATGCTATACAGTTTATTCTCGATATTTAAATCTTAACAGAAATTTGGATAGCGGAAGGCGAAAATAAATTTTATAATTTAAAGCAATTCAATGGTTTATACTCGAACAGAATAGGTGGTTATGGTGGAGTGACAATTTTTGTAAGATCAAACATAAGAGTCGCTAAAATATTTGTAGAAGATAGTGACTTTGTCAAGCATTAGGCATAAAACTTATCGACAGTAACATTAACGTTATCGGTTTGTACCGATGTCACAAAAAATAGCATTCCTAATTGTTTTGTGTGTTAGAAAAATAAATAAAGGAATACAAACGTAACATAATCAGATCATCAAGTTGAAGATGTAACAAATCACACACAATTGGTGAACTCATATGGCCATCTGTTTATAAACAAACGAACAACTGAATATTCCACTCGATATAGTAATGGAATTGGTACAAGAATTGACCATATCATAACTGATTTGTTAGGGCTCAAATTTGTTAGGGTTCATATTCAAAGTTTTAGACTATGATAACTTGTTCAGAGATGCTTCCTGGGTTCGAATTTGTAGTTCAGAAAATCTAGATGGTTTTTGTAGTGGGTTGAAACGCTTAGTATTGAATAGCACACGTATTATAACCAAAAAAGTTAAACCAAGTGGTGCTTCTTGGATCACCTCTGAAATAAAGGGGTTGATTAAAGAACGAGAAAAATTCTTCAAGTTAAAAAATAAATTTATTGGCGATCAATTTTTGGCTAGTAAACACAAAGCACTTAGTGCCCTGGTAGCTTTAAAAATTAAAAAGGCAAAACGCGAAAAATGCTTTAGTTGTATTAGCAAAAATATAAAAAAAACCAAAGAACTTTGGAAACATTTAAATGAACTTATTTACAATAGAACAAGTCATACTAAAAAAACTGTAACTTGTATTAAAGTTGCGAATATATTAGTAAATGAAGAAAAAGCAATTGCAGATCACTTCAATGATTATTCTGCAAGTGTATTTTTGCGAGAAATTTCAATCACCATGGTGAAAACGATTTTAATTATGTATCATATATCATTTCTTATCCCTTCGAACTTTGGCCAACGAATGATTATGAAGTGGAGCAGGCAATATTAAGTATAACTTCAATGCAGCCATTGGTAATGATAATATCTCTACAAAAGTGTTGCAGTACACTGTTAACTATATCAGTCCACTCCTTGCAAAATTCATAAATGAAGCCTTTAATAGTGGAATCTTTCCTGATTGTAATAAGACTGCAAATATTATTCCTGTTTATAAAAGCGGAGATGAAACGGATGTCACAAACTATAGACCGATATCAATATTAACTGCTATATTTAAAGGTTATACTTACTCGAATAAGTCAATTTTTAACCTCTAACAGTATCATTAGTAACCATCAATTTGGTTTCACCTTGAGCTCTAACACTACGGCTGCATGTTTAAATTTTAATGAATTATATGAGCACAAATATAGATAAAAAATTGTTTTGTGGCTGCCTATTCTTAGATCTAAGTAAAGCTTTTGATACTGTTAAACCAGACATTCTTTTGATAAAATTAACCAAACTAAGCTTTACTCCAAACCAAATACATTTGTTTCAACAGGCGACTTATTTATTCAACAGGCGTCAATTCGTGAAAGTTAACGATTGTGTTAGTTCAGAAAAAATTACGAATTTAGGAGTTCCTCAAGGCTCTATCTTAGGCTCTGCTCTCTTCAACGTATACATTAACGATTTAACTTTCATTAAACTTGAAGTGAAAATTCAACTATATGCCGATGATTGTCTTATAATGTACTCTGCAGAATCTCTAGAAGAATTGCTTATAAAAATTCAAAATGATTTACAAAAATTGAAAAATTGGCTTAATATAAACCATTTATCGCTGAATCATACTACATCTAAGTATATGATATTCACAAATCGAAAACTGGACGAGGATGTTCTTAACAACCACCCAATTACGTAAAGTTCTTTCGCAATTGAAAGAGTTAGCAAGTATAACTATCTTAGGTTGGTGATTAATAGCGAGCTGGACTGGTCTAATCAAATTGACAAAATTAAAAAAATATACTACCATATGTTTTCGCTATCAATCGATTAAAATATATCCTTCCAAGAAAAACACTTTTGCTAATGTGTTCCCATTCGAATTCAGTCGATATTAATTTACCTTAATCCGATTTGGAGTGGTGCTGCGAATTATAAAGTCAAAGAGCTAGATATTTTGCAAAAATGAGTTCTAAAAAACATTATTAATGTTCCAGTAAGGTACCCAACGAAGAAACTTTTTGATGAGTTTCAATCACTAAGGCTTTTAATTGAAAGAGAGCTAGTAATTTTGATAAATAAAATACATAATAACCAAATCAAACACAATTTTGATTTGATGAAAGCACAAGATCAGCATGACTATAATACATGAAGAAAATCAAATTCTGTTGTTAATTATTTTAGAACAAAGGCATCAAATAATAATATATTGTATCGAGGACTCTTGAAATATAATACTCTGCCTTCGGAGCTTAAGACTATTACAAACTCAACAAACTTTAAAAAGAAAATAGCTGAATACCTTAAAACGTATGAAAATTGTGAATTGCTAAAATGAGGAAAATTGGAGATTAAAAATTTACTTTACGAAAATAACGAGAAATTGAATAGTGTAAGTAACTAATTAAATAACATTGCCTTTTGTGTAAATTAATACATATATTTTTAAAATTAAATTTATCATTGTAAAATTGAAGTTTAAGTATATAGCTAAGCTGTTAGCATATACTACTATAAAGTTGCGTTATACCCTTATTAGGTTCGAGCAACTGACTAAAATTGTTAAATTTATTATATTTAATCTAGTAAAATTGTTGTCTAAATAAAATAATAAAAAAAAAGAAAAAAAAACCCAAGATCACAGGGTTCATAAACAAATTGATGAAAGTTTACTTATATAAATACAGCCCTGGCCAAAAGTATTATTCACCCTACAATTTACTGCATTGTACACATTCGGGATGAAAATTAAAATTAGTTTTGTTGTTCATATTCATATATTGAATAAAAAATAAAATTTTTATTAATATTTAGTGCGTCCATCTTTTTGTTTTAATGGCCTACGCAATCCTTTGGGGCAGGATGCAATAATTGCATCCCACTCATTCGTTAAAGCATTTTTTAACGTTGTTTTGATGTAATGCTGCGTTCCCGTAGAGTCCCGCGCCTAAGTACATGGCCGCTAAAACTAACTTACTGCAAAAAAAAACGGAAGCAATTCTAGCTTCAGATATAATCATCTATATTCAAATTTATTTTTTACTTGTCAACTTCATTTTACGGTCTTTCAAAACAATTTCATGTATTTTTTTTCTGGAGTAACAACCTCATTTCGGCATCGAGACCGTGGTGCAGCATGGCAAATTCAGCATACCAACCAATGATAATTGATGTTCCAGGTGCAGAGTTCGGATAACACTTATCAAGTCACTGGTTTGCTTGAACGGTACTTCTACCATCAAACAACAGTGTTTAATCAACGCACGAAATTTGTTTTCCATTGTTTTGAAAATAACAAAAGTAGCGGCACTAAAACAACTGTAACTTTAAACTTAATGAAATGTCATGAAATTTTCAGAGGCACCATTTGAAGGTTGGTAGCATTTAAAAATCATATGGGCTTTAAATTTGTGGCGCCATCTATGTCAGACCTGGAAGTTCTCAGGCGATGTAATAATTCCAATGCATTTCATAAAGTTTGGCCTAGTATTCTACAAAGCTCTGTTAATGTGCCTCTCTATTAATGCCTCTATGAACTTCGGCCTAAATATTGAAAAGTAAGAAAATTGGTGCCAAAACAACGAAGGAGACTATACTCTAAACGTATGAATATGATATAATGATTTTGAAAAAATTTGATTATCATCATAAAAATCAGACCAATATACCAGAATTCCTGAAAGAATTTGCGAATAACTCTGCGCCCGGCAATAAATTTAAAAATTATGATAAATTTTGTAAATTTCTTAATTCAAATTAAATACATTGGTAATAATCGTCAGGTACATAGCCAGCAAGATAGTCAGAACCTTGAACTATTCACCATAACTCACTACACTCATAGGGCTTTGACTGATCTAGCTGACCATGTATGTGAGACCCCGTGAATATTTCTACGATCGGTGAAATAAAATTTGAAAATTTATACAAATTCATGAAACTTCTAGTTGTGTATGGCACAGTAAATATCATCATAACCGAACCCTGTCCGGAACAATCGAAAATCAAAATTTTGAACTATCCAAATATATAAACGTGTGTCAAAATTACCAAATACTAAAATTTCCAATTGAGAACAGTAAATACAACATTAAATATCATCATAAACCATCCATGTTCATTTCAGTGTTAGAACTTTGTCTACGCTATCCTAAAATACATTTTAAAAACTGTGAACGACTCTAGGAGCATGTTGTTTAAAAATACGCTGGACTAGTTAAATATCATCATAAATAAATCTTTCTCATCACACAAATGGGGTTTTGATTTAGCTATTCGGTCATATAGGTGAGACCCCGTGAACATCTCTAGGATCGGAGATACAAAAATGGAAACATAGTCTAAAATAGACTTCTTTAGAATTAAAAAAAGTTTAGTAAATCATTTTACAATTTTCTCGTGTTTATTTCAACTCGTTTGAAAATTATTTGATCTTTACAGCAACACTATTAGGGACTTCGGGACTTCTCTAATAAAAATGTTTCAATTTCACCACAAAACAAATCCAATTGGAATATTTTAAATTTAACAGTGTACATTTTTGGTATTATTTTTGGTATGTAATTCACAATCATTTCATTTATATATAAAACAAATCAAAAGAAAAATGTAAACATAATTTATAACAAGTTGATAGTCAATGTTGAAAAAATCCAGTGTAAAGATTAATCATTATAACGTTTTAGCTTTCTCACAATTGGATTGGTTAGTCCGCAGGTAGTCCTTACTTGCCATGGCAAAAAAGCTAAGTATTATCAGTTCTATATGCAGGGATGTAGAAGTTTATTGAAGATATCAAATCAGTAGAAACAATAGTATTTAAAATTTTATAAATAAAGCATGATTTCATCATAAACAAATCTTTTGCACTAAATCATAAATAAACTGAATGAATTTATTAGTTAAAAATCTCAGAAACTGTTCAATGAATTTGAATGATTCTCTCACCAATCAAAATTATATTCCCTCCTGATGGTTATAGCCTAATTTGTAAAATGATTGGATCCCAAGATCATGGGGCTCCCAAACAAATTGACGAAAAATTCCTTATATAAATACAGCCTTGGTCAAAAGTATTAGGCACCCTACAATTTACTGCATTGCAGATATTTGGATGAAAACTAAAACTAGTTTTGAAATTTTAATTAATATTTAATGCTTCCACCCTTTGCTTTAATCGTCGCGGCAATCCTTTGGGGCATGGTGCGAACAAGTTTTGTGCACTCAGCTGCAGTAACCGATTCCCACTCAATCGTTAAAGAATTTTTTAACGTTGCTTTTGATGTAATGCTGTGCTCCCGAGCAGTCCCGCGCCTAAGTACATGGCCGCTAAAACTAACTTATTGCGAAATAAAACTCAAGCAATTCTAGGTTTTTTAGGGCGAATTCAGGTAAAAAATCATTCATATTCAAATTGTCAACCATTTGATTTACTATTGGTAGAAACAATCAACGTTTCCAGCAATATGTTCAGCCTTAAATAAAAATTATTTATTGAGAAAATAATAACTATTTTAATAAATAACTGTTCGATGTCTAATCGACATCATTTTCAAAGCTATACAGTAAATACAATTTTTTCCAAATACAAAGTAAACTTTGAAACAAGTATATAAAATAAGAAAATTAAAAAAATATAAATGAAAATTGCATTTATATATAAGCAATGGAATAAATTAGCAAAGAAGTAAAGTAGACAAAAATCAAAATCAGACAAAATAATTGTAGCAATAGCCAATGTAAGCACAATCATTATTTATATTTGATATTTTCCTAAAATTTCGTTCTTTTTCTCTTATTTTAACATTATTTAGGCTAATTATGTGACCTGAATTCTTTAAGTGTGTTTGTAAGTGCACTAGTACCTTGTTCTTAATCTTTATTTACACCATTTTTATGTTGATAAATCCCCAAAAATTGTTTCGTTCACTTCATAAATTAAATTTGACTGCTTATTGAGTGGTATACAATCTTTAAGTTTAGAAAAAAACAATCATTTAAAAAACAAATTGACGAATTACCGACAATTTTGAAATTATAATTTTTGAACAAGTGTTTTATTTTTTTCATATAAATGCTTGACATAAGGAATTGAAAAATAATTTGTATCATTGTTAATAGGCCGAATTTCAGAACTTCTAATAAAATTGTTTTGTTTCCAAATAGACTGATTTATTAATTTTGCGGGATAATGATTAGTTAACAATGTTTCTTTTAATATTTTAAAACATGTATTGTGAAATTTGGGAGCTGAAAGTTTTAAAATTTTTTAAGCCAAAATGTTTACTGTATTAATTTTAGAGGAAGTAGGAAGCCAAGAATGAAAATTTAGATCTTATCTACCAGACCAACTATTTTTGTGATACCAATCAAAAGAAATTTTGCCATCAAGCTTGTGGATCAAAAGTAAATCTAAAAATGGAATTGTTTTTGTCCACTTCCTTTTCCAAAGTAAATTTTATTCGATGAAAAATTTTGTTATAGCTGTTCAAAAATATATCAATTTTGTTTTCAGGAATAGCCGTTTGATATCATCAACATATCGATAGTAAAATAATGTCTGAAATTTTAAAGAATTTAATGCCAAACATTCCAAATTTTCTATTAATAAATTTGCTAAATGGAATTGGGCTTATGGAAGAACCCATTGGAGAACCAAAAATTTGTTTCTAATTTTTATTGTCAAAAGAAAATTCCGAATTATCTAAAATAATGCTTAAACCTTCAAGAAATTGGACTTCCGTCAAATGCGATTTTGCGTTCTTTTTAATGTCTCCCCAACTTTTCCTGATAATTTCCGAAACTATATGACTATCTACATTAGTAAATAATGAAATTACGCCTAAAGAAATTAACAAAAAATTTTGGGGTAATAGTTCGTCAAATATTGAGCTCATTAATTCTTATAATTCATCTACTAATGATCTATTAACTGATGCCTCTGATATTGCCAATGAGTTCAGCCGTTATTTCGGAAGTATTGCTTCATATTTGAAGCCAAGTCTTCCATTTAATAATAGGAATTCTATGGAGCGTAACGGCGATTACGTTGAGCAATCTTTTTTTCCATCCTGTTGGCGATCTAATCATTATTATTATTATTATTATTATTATTACCTATAGGAATAGTAAATTAATCAAGTAGGAAATAAATCAACGTTTTTCAATCCGCCTTAACCTTGTCAATACTGCGGATTAACTTATTATTCTTCATCATAATCACTTTGAACGGCAGTCCAAACGAGTGACGAAAGCACCTACTGTGCTGGAAGTCGAACTCGTATATATAGCTAGTTTCGAACTTTTCCCTTTGAGGCCGCCAGGATCATGTCATATACCATTGGAAAGGTCTTGAAAAGTAGACCCAAATAATTTATAAAAGCATAAATTTCTACCAACATTGAGTGGAGAAATGACCTTCCGAAAATTGCCCCAAAAAATCAGTTTTTCAGGTATAACTGCCCCAAAAGTGCCCCAATTATTTTTTAACTAGCAAATTATGATTGTAGACGTCAATACCAATTCAACGACATGTTCACAACGGATGATTTTGACCAAAGCTTTGATATTTGTAAACTTTTCTATGACGTCACCATATAATCTTGCTTTGATATACATATATCAAATAAAAAACCTCTTAACGAGGTAAATGTTCGTATGACGAAAGCCGAATTCAATTTACAAAATATCTGATATCAAATTATTGCCGAAAAAAACAATTGCATTCGATTTGTCAACGATTATTCGGAATGTTAGTGCATTCGGCGCGTTTGTTTACATTTTTCTTTCTAGCTATCAAAAACAGCAACTTATCCACGATTTTTCGGAATGTTCAACAACAACGCGCTGAATTAACATTCCGAAAAATCGTTGACAAATCGAATGTTTTTTCGGCACAAATTTGATATCAGAAATTTTGTGAATTGAATTCGACTTTCGTCACTCGAACATTTACCTCGATAAGAGGTTTTTAATTTGTTTATTTATCTGTAAATTTTTTCTCGAAAACGGCACTATAATTTTCTCCGAAAATTGGCATACTACCATTTTCCGGTGTAAAAAAACGATCTAGATAGGTCACAACTTTGGGAAAATTCGTTTAGGGCCTTAGTTTTGGAAAAACATTTTTCATATGAACGAAGTCACAAATACTTGGAACAGTTGATTGTCTGTGCTAAATATTTTAAAAAGCACACTACAATTTAATTTGATTGTCGATAGTATAGAATAATTTGTCAATATAAATATGCAAAAAGGTTTGAATCCCATTTTGTATCAAAATTATTATCCGCAGATTCAAAATTGCTGGTCTCCGAAAGCTGGTCAAAATCTTGCATATATGAAAATCAAGATCTGTCATATTAAAATAAAAGTTTTATTATAAAAAAATATTTTTTTTATTTATTTAAATAGTAGTAGTTAGTTAGTTGTTACTAATGATAATAACGCGCTTATTTGAAACTAATAAGTGGAGCGAGTGTGGGTTTACAAGAAATCTATATTCTGCTCCCAATAATGAAACTTTATTTATTAGATGACTAGCTCATGCGGTTTAATTCTTTTAAGGCGTCTCAGTTCTTGTATTATGTTAAAAAGTTGTATTGCTTCACTGTTGGTATGTTACAGTAACCTTCTTTCATGTTTGATGGCAAATTCCTGGATCACTTCATCAATCCATTTAACATTTAGGCCTTTGTGTAATTTCTCGTTGGTTACGTAGCGGTAAGCATTCGTTATTGTACGTAGAAATTTGTTTTGACAACGTTGAATAATTAAACGATTTGATTGTTTAGTACAACCCTAGAGCTGGATACCATACGTCCAAATTGGTTTAATTGTCAATTCGTAGATCAGGCGTTTACAGTACAGGCTAAGCTTAGAATGTCTTCCTATTAGCCAGTACATCCCACGTTGTTTCATTTTCATTTGCTCTGCTTTTTGTCTAACGTGATATTTCCAGTTCAATCTTGAATCGAGATGCAATCCGAAATATTTTGCAGATTCAGCTTGGGGAATTTGTACCCCATTGAGAAATGTATGGATGTTGCTATTTTTGTGCCGCAACGTGTATGTCACATGTACTGATTTCAGCTCGTTAAGCTTTATTTTCCAATCCCTGGTCCTATGGCTGATTTTATCGAGTGCGTGCTGTAAGTATTCTACTGCTTGGTTCTGCGATTCGCTTGATGCTAATACTGCGGTATCATCAGCAAAAGTTCTAATAAAGGTTGTTTCCGTTGTCGGTATATGTCTGCTATGGCTGGGTAAAAGTTGTAGTATGTTTCTTCATGTGATACTCTAAATATTCGTTTGGAGAGATGCAACTCGAGCAATTGGTAGTAATTTTCTGGCACTAATTTACTTATCTTGTAGATAAAACCCTCATGCCACACTCTATCAAAAGCCTGTGATACATCTAGAAATACGGCACGGCAATATTTCTCTCTGCAAGTGCTTGTTCTATCTTTGCAGTCACGCGATGAACATGATCAATTGTCGAATGTTTATTCCTGAACCCAAACTGCAAGTCAGGTATAATTTATTATTGGTTTTAGTCGTTTCAATAACAACTTCTCAAACAATTTTGAAATAGTAGGTAACAAAGAGATCGGCCTGTATGAGCCCATTTTCTCGGCTGGTTTGTCTGGTTTTTTTTTATCATGATTATTTGTGCAACCTTGAAACACTCAGGCACATATGTAAGTCGAAAGCAAGCATTATATGTATATATATATATATATATATATATATATATATATATATATATATATATATATATATATATATATATATATATGTGTGTGTATATATATATATATATATATATATATATATATATATATATATATATATATATGTTAACATAGTCACTGCTCTCTTTGATAACTCCTTAAACATCATTGGCGAAATGTCATCAATTCCAAGTGACTTTTTGGGTTTAAGATTCATGTCTATTTCTTGTGCAATTTCTAGTGGGGTGACACTTCTGATATTTGATGGAGATCTATAGACTGGTTTAGGATCAATCCTAGATTGTATGTCGTGTGGTTGAAATACTGATGCCAAATGTTGTGCAAACAGTTCTGCTTTTTCTTCGTTACGTCGCACCCATTCTCCATTTATGTTCCTTATAGGTGGCACTTGGATTATTGGCCTCTTGAATCTTTTAGTAGCTTTCCAAAGAGAATAATTTTTGTCAGCTTCAGGACCCAGTCCTTTGAAATAGTTTTCAGTACAAGCTTCTTTATGTTCTTTAATTAATCGGTTAACTTTATTACTTACCCGATTAAATTCTCTTTTGTCAATAATGTTTCTGGTTCTATGCCATACGCGTCTTTTCCTACACTTTTCTTTTATCAGTTCTCGAATCGCCAGGGGGTGTTTGATCTCTTGTACGACTTCCTCACCTAATACGGGTGTAGCCTCTTTAGCTGCATCACGCATGGAGTTCATAACAAATTTAGTTTGTAATTCAAGTTCTTGTTTTGTTTTAAGACTAACTTTTAACTCAATTAGAGTGTCTAGTTTCTCTCTAAATAATTTCCAATCAGTAAATTTATTAGTAAGATTAAGTTTGGTTTTCTTTCTTATGACTAATGTACTCAGAGTCATTAAGACCGGTGTGTGATCGGAAGTAAGGTCGTCAATGCCTTCGACTTCAATGTAATTTGAGGCTATTCCTTTCGAGATACAAAAGTCAATCAAATCAGGAACTTTGTTTATGTCTGTAGGCCAATAGGTAGGTTTACGCGATGAGTGATATTCACAACCTGACATTTCTATTGCACTTAGGAGTTCTTTTCCTTTTCTTGGTGTTATGAGTCGAGATCCCCACGCAGTATGTTTGACGTTGTAGTCACCTCCTATAATAAATCTTGGTCCAAGTTTATTAAAAATGTTGACATATTGATTTCTAACGATATTATGTCTTGGTGGGCACTAGATCGCCCCTAAACTTAGTTCAGCACCACCATGGTTAATCGTTATTACGGTAGCTTGCATACATGGTTCCTTAATTTCTTCTTGTTGGAAATGTATAAGATATTTTGTTTGATTAAGATTGCTGTCCCTCCTAGAGCGCGCCCACTAGGATGCAATGTCCAATAGGCTCTAAATCCTGTAATGTTGATAAAGTTTTTCTCCGTAAAGTGCGTCTCTGATATTAAAGCTACATCTATGTCGTTGGTTCTTAGAAATACTTCTAGTTTTTGAGCTCTTGCATTAAGCCCGTTAGCATTCCAGGCAATTATACGTAGGAACGTTACAGTCATTTACTTTTTATGTTTTAGCGGTTTGTTTGGTGGCTTGGAATTATCTTCCATTTTATCCACTCTGTTGGTAACCGCCTCTCTAATAGTATCATATTGTTGGTTTGGCTTTTGCTGTAGGCGCTCTGCTACTGTTATTTTTCTCGATAGTTTAGCGTTTAGTTTTTCCTGATACACCAGGCATCCTTTATAGCTAGCCGGATGACCTTTTTCTCCGCACAGTGCACAAGTTGGTATAACATTGACATTGTTTTGTTTGTTGATTCTCTGCACATTTGACACCTTTTTAATACCTTTTTAGGTGGTTCAATAGACACCTTGCAATATAGCAGGTTCTTAATTTCGTATATGTCCTTATTGTTTTCCCCCTGCAACAGGTCTACGTAAAACAATGAGAAGTGTCTAATAATTTTCTCATTATTAATTGTCGATTTTTTATGAACGTTAATAATGTTGGTTATTTTATGACCATGGTCCTCGATTGCCGCTTTGATCTCTTCGCGATCGGTAGATGACGGTAAACATCGTATTACGGCTCTATACCATCTTTCACTTTTGAGCTGATAAGTATGGTATTCCATCTTATATAGTGTACTAGTTTTTTGTAGTAGTTGTAGTTTTTTAATTTTACGGTAGTAATTTTCAGACTGCGTTGTTATTTTTATGTCGTTATTGGATATTGCTTTAAACTGAGCAGGTTTCTCTGTCACTGCCAATACTTGAGCTCTGAATATATTAAAATTTTTAACGTTGCTGACATTGATTGGTGGTGGTAAGGGTTCCTTTTTGTATGCATGTTGTGCTTGTTTTGGTATTTCGTTATCTTGCGGTAGAGATACCCTTGGTGATGGCGTTTTGAAGAGTCTCCTCTTTTTATTTACATTTAGTTTATTTTGTCTAGGTTGGGTTTCTTTCTCAAGTTCCTCTTCATCCGTAAAGTAATCATTGGTTAGACTTTGTAGGCTCTGAGTTCTACCATTAGTAGACGTAGAAGGTTTATTTTGCCTCTCTATAGTGTTTCGATTCTGTTTTATAAGTTTACCAAAATATCTTGGTATTTATTACATTGTAAATCATATTGCTGGCATTTTATCCTTAGTACATTATTCTGGCGCTCAAGCGAGGCTAACTTTGATGTCATTTCATTACCTTTGTGAAGTTAGCCCGTAAAATCATCCCGTAAAATGATTATAGTTAAGTATGGCAACACCATTATATATTAAAGAAATTATAATGAAACTATAACTATCACGATATAAAAATATAACGATAGTAAGAAAAATTATTATGAAAAATAATACACGAAATGGCGGCCATTATAAATAAAAACCGATTAATAAATTTTAGCTTGCGCTATATATAGCTATAATGTATAGCTGACATGATGACAAAATAAAAAATTACATAATTTGTATATGAACGAGTGGGTTTGTTTATATAATAAGTAATAATTAAATTTGTAAACAACAACAATGTCACAAAAATTTGGTTTCTTCTAAAAATTGTCAAAATTCCAGAATAATTAAATAATAATTAATTAATAAATAATTTTATTAAATAAAATAAATTAATTAAATAATAATAAATACACTTACGAATATAAATTACTGTGAACTTCAAAGTACTGTAGTACAGAGATTAACCTGTTTATACAACAAGTAGCAAAATAATTCTATGATTGAGATTAGCCTGTTTAAATCATAAGAGGCAAAAAAAATCTGTGATTGACAGCCTCGCTATAGTCGTTTGAATTTAAATGACAAGAGGCAAAAAAATTCATTGATTTAGAGCTCCGCTATAGTCATTTGAATTCGTAGAAGAAGTCCATTACCAGAAACCGAGCTAAATAGGTTTTGTAGTTCAGGGATTGGCCTGTTTAAATAATAAGAGGCAAAAAAATTCTGTGATTGACAGCCTCGCTATAGTCGTTTGAATTTAAATGACAAGAGGCAAAACAATTCTTTGATTTAGAGCTCCGCTATAGTCATTTGAATTCGTAGAAGTCCATTACCAGAAACCGGACTATATAGGTTTTGTAGTTCAGAGATTGGCCAGTTTAAATAATAATAGGCAAAAAAAATCTATGATTGAGAGCCTCGCTATAGTCGTTTGAATTTAAATGACAAGAGGCAAAACAATTCTTTGATTTAGAGCTCCGCTATAGTCATTTGAATTCGTAGAAGAAGTCCATTACCAGAAACCGGGCTATATAGGTTTTGTAGTTCAGGGATTGGCCTGTTCAAATAATAAGAGGCAAAAGCATTCTGTGATTGACAGCCTCGCTATAGTCGTTTGAATTTAAATGGCAAGAGGCAAAACAATTCTTTGATTTAGAGCTCCGCTATAGTCATTTGAATTCGTAGAAGTCCATTACCAGAAAGCGGACTATATAGGATTTGTTGTTCAGGGATTGGCCTGTTTAAATAATAAAAGGCAAAAAAATTCTATGATTAAGAGCTATTTCGCGAAAACTATTTGTGATACCCTTGACAGACTAGGGTTTAGCTAAACGCGTTTAGCTAAACTAGTTTAGTTAATCTATTATAAAACCAATTAGATTGACACAAAATGAGGCTTAGCAAACCTTGTTTCAATTATAATATACGGTAGCGCTATGATTGTCCGGAATCGGTATTAAACAAATGTTATTGTCATTGCTCAGTTCTGAAGTACTCCGTTATTATACAGAATTATACAGAACAACGATATTACAAGAAAACCATACAACTTTTATGACTGATTTTTTTAGTTATACATACATTTCTATTAAATCAAAATTATTTAGAAAATAGCTATCGCGAACTCTACTTGATTGTTTTATAAAAAAAACGCAGCTTTTATTTGTCATGGTATTATAATACGCACTCTACGGTAACTGGTATGCACAAATGTGTATGTTGGTCCAAAACACATACAAAAATCAATTTTTGACATGATTCGTTTTCGTTACCCACACAATTGTGATGACAGGCAGGAAAAGGGATAGAACCTAGTCTGCCTAGTATACACAATTGTGTATGCCAATTTTGATTACGAGAAATGAATGTTTCAAACATAGAATTATGTATAAATTGAAGAACAGTATACAGATTTGTGTATACCGCTTAGTTATGTTTTGGTCAGAAAAATAACACTAACTATAATAATAATAAAATAATTAATATAAAAAGCCAAATTGAGGAGCTAAATTGAAGCCAAAAAAAACTGAACTCGAAAAGAAGTAGCGGCATCTATCATTGTATTACAGCACTCAATGACATTGTCCTATTTCTAAATTTTAACCTTCATTGTTAGATGGCGCTCTCGCTAAACCCATTCCGCGGTTCCACACTTTAATTCTTTCAGCGTGATTCTTTCTTCGTTTCTTTCCCCTTCACCAACAAACTATTTTTTTGGCGGGTAAATTTTTGATTCTTTTTTCGTCAATATTTTTTTTTTTTATTCAACTGATTCTCGCTCTAAATCAAAGAATTTTTTGCCTCTTGTCATTTAAATTCAAACGACTATAGCGAGGCTCTCAATCATAGAATTTTTTGCCTCTTATTATTTAAACCGGCCAATCCCTGAACTACAAAACCTATATAGTCCGGTTTCTGGTAATGCACTTCTTCTACGAATTCAAATGACTATAGCGGAGCTCTAAATCAAAGAGTTTTGCCTTATGTTATTTAAATTCAAACGACTCTAAATCATAGAGTTTTTTTGCCACTTATATTATTAATTTGGTTTGTGTTTTGTTTTTCTAGTCCTGTACTTAATTTTCCTATTTTATTAACTTTATATATCATTTCATGTTTTTTTGATATTATGCACGCTTTTAGTTTTCAAAAATTATTTATTTTCTTGTTAGAAAATTTATTGTGACATAATCTTTTCCGGGTTGGCATCAGTTTTCAAAACAAATTGTTTATAAATTTTTATGAATTGATACAGTAAAAATCTGTCATGACATTTTTTTTCCGGGATGACATTTAAAAATATCGTGATATAAATATTTTTTCGGGATGACATTGAAAAATGTCGTGATATTTGTATGTTAGTGTTGCCATCGCATTTTTTCCGGGATCGTTTACGGGCTAACTTCACAGACATCATTTCATTGCCGTCTGGAGGCATACGGTGTCTTTTCGTTAATGTTGGAGAATGCATGAGTTCTAATGGAGATAGGGGGCTTATACTTCTATCTGCTCTAGTAGCTAAGATTACCACTACTAAAGCATTATCTAAACATGTGACAACCTACACAACTTCATTTGCAATAAGTTACCATGGATAAATAATGGTCTATTAGGCAAAATTCGCCTTAGAAATGCTTTACCTAAAATTTGTAAGAAACATCCTAATAACTCTAAACTAAAAAGTAAAGTAAAAACTCTTTCGAAACAAATTAAATTATATTGATTGTGAAACTGCTAGAAAACGTTATTATATTCAAAAATTTGAGGCTGTATGTGTTGACCAAAAAAAACAATGAAATTTACTTAACGGCTTACAGGAAAACGTCGTAAATCTAACACAATAAATTGTATCATTGGAGGCAATAATACTCTTCTTACTGATAGTATTGTGATTGCTATTCAGTTTAATCAATACTATGCGAATATACGTAAGGTTTTAAAAAACATTATAGCTCGCTTGTGATCAAGAAAGTTGGTTACATCTTATGTTTACCATCCTGGACCCATAAAAATTTGAGATGACCTTCCTTTTTCAATTTAGCCGCTTCTTGAAATAATTTTCGTTTGCAAAATGATAGACTTTCATGTACATAAATACGTCCATTTGCCAATGGTTTGACAACTTGTGACTGGATTGCTTAGTTATTTTGAATTTCTCTAATATGGATTGTTTCATTTCTGCGGTTTTTAGCTTTAAAACGATCTTCGATTTCATGTTATCGCGCCCTAAAGCTACTCGAGAACATTGATCAATATCCGATTTGCTGATAGCAATTTGTAATGCGGAGTGAACAATAGTGAGCACAGTATATCCTTAATATTTCCAGAGAAGAATTACCAGGACATAATTTGATTTTCTAGCTCGACTATTCTTGTCTAAAGAGCATGGTTTTCAGTCACGATATAGCATTAAGCTGGTCCACCGAGGTGTTGAAAGAGTCAAATTGCGAGTTTACGGCTGATTCCTATTTCTCCATTTTGTTAAAAATTGTCTCAATGTTGACGGTTTCACGAGGCCGACTGATTACTGTAGGATTTTTCGGAATTTGATCATCATACAGGCAATCCACCAACAGCTTATCTACAGAAGTGTTTTGTGTTCTTAAAGACAAACAGAGATCACATGTTCATTTGCTTTGATTATCATTCTTTAAAAATTGGATTTCATTTTCACTTAATCCCACACACTTGCCATGAAAAAACTTTTTGCATGCTTTACAGTCAATACTCGAAGTAAGATCATTACGTTTATTGAGAAATAATAAATGAAACTCATTACTATATTTTATTTATTTTGTTGTTGTTATTTTAACTACATAGAAATGTGATTAAAATGCGAGATTTATCCAGGGGAAATTTCCAGCAGTACTTATGGTAGTATTTCATGGAGAAAACAGAAAAATTTTGCTGAACATCTGACAAAGACAAGAATTAAAATTTACATTAGAGCGACTGAAACACAACATTTTATTTTATGGTAGAAAAATTTGGAGAAATTTTGACATCAACAAAATGTAACCTATAAAAACCTTTAATAAACATGAAAAATCTTCATTTCGAATGTTTAACAAAGAATTTTATTCCCAAAATTTACTAAAAATATAATATTATTTTTGAGATGAACAGAATCATGTGAATTTAATAGTTTTTTATTTTTCGAAAATATGTAAAAAATTGCTCTACCGTAAATATGTAAGGGGAAAATTTTAGTATCAACAAAATTTAACCTATAAATTATTTGAAAAAAAAACTAAAAATCTTTATTATTAATGTTTGGCAATAAATTACTAATAAATTAAAAAATGTATATAATCGGGACAGGCATAATCATGTTATTTCATTTCTATATTCAATTCTCGAAAATAAATAAAAAATTGCTCTGCTATAAAATACATAACCTACAAAATAACATGTGTCATCGCGCATTAAATTATTTACAAAAAAAAATGTCTTCTCATACACAAGAATTTAACAAATTTCTTTATCTAAAATAATTTTTTTGACTTGAATCAATTTTTACACGTATATACGAGACGATAATATACGTGAGCGCAATGTTTTATCCATAAAATATTTTAGAAATACAATTAAAAACGAGTGGGGATGGTTTTGTCGTTTTGCTTGCTTTAAAAAATACTAAACTTTATATTTTTTATGAAAAATTATGGCAACACAACAACAATTTGCTCAGCATATTCTGAACAAGCTATAATCGGATGTGCCTTTCTCTCAAATAGTCGATCTATATTTTCGTCTCGTTTTAGTTTTGCTGAGATTTTTGCTGGTAATATTTTTTCCCCATGGAATAGTACCATTAAAGAAGCTGTAGTAGTACCGTTGTTTAAAGGTGGTGATACCAATTTAGTTTCTGACTATCGACCTATATCACTATTATCAGTTTTTTCAAAAATTCTAGAGAAGTGTGGTTAAAGCTCGCGTTTTTTCTTATTTAAATAAAATAAATTTTATTTCTCAACATCAATATGAATCTCGAGAATGACTTAGTACTGAGAATGCACTAATAGAATTACTTACTTTAAATGAAGGCCGTGTTGTTAGTTGCTTGTTTATTAATGTTAAAAAACATTTGATATGATAGACCACAAATTATTAATTACTAATTCGATCTTATTTAGAAGATAGAATTCAAGTAAGTAATATCAATGAGAATTTGAGTAGCATTGAACATGTTCAATGTGGCGTGCCTCAAGGTTCTGTTTTAGGGCTAATACTATTCCTCAATTTTGAGTAATTCAATTCTCGAACTTAGTCTATATGCTGATAAAGTAGCGTTTGCTTGACGTGGTTCTGATATGTAGTGGTACTAGTAGTTTGAGTTTATCTGTAAAAAATAACCCCTGATTTAAAAGTTTTGCGAGCTTGGTGTCATCATCAATTTATGATCGTGAGTGATAAATCTAACATAATTCATAATTTACTTGATACAATTTTATATACTCACATGTAACAATGTGTCAAAATAATTCTAATATTAAATTCACTGACAATAATTGTTCTAGCTCATGTGTAAAAATTGATTATGTTGATTCCTTCAAATATTTAGGAATGACTTTAGACAAGAACTTAAATTTTAAAATGCATATAAACGTCTTAGAGACTTGATTGCGTACGTACTTCTTCTTTATGTACGTATGGGTATCTATAACTTGTTGTGTGTATAGGGCTTAGAATTATCTAGTATTATGTCGTATTTTATTTGGTTTGTGAAAGACAAGGGATTATGTTCTTGTTGAAATATATATTTGAATATTTCTCACAAAATTTTTGTTAGTTCTAATTTTTCCTCTAGATTGAGATGATCGGACCTGGTTAATTTCATGATGTCAGTATGAGTGACATCTTCTGACTCTACAATAGCTGTGTTTCTTGACGCTTGATCTGATCCAGTTCAGTTCATGTTTCATAAAACAACACAAAGGCGCTTGCTAGATTTAAAATCAAAAATTGTGATCTAAAACACAGTTTAAACTGATCCGGATCAATGGGTGTCATGAAACACGGCTATTATTTAAATAATTGGTATTTAATTGATATTCGTTTAACGATAAGGTTTCGAGTTTCCTCTTGATTATAGAAATTTATAATTTCCATGGTTGAAATATGATTGAATGATTTATATATTGCTTCTGGAATTATCAGCTGTTCTTGGACTGTAATAGGTTTTATGTAAAATTCTCCATCTGCTATATGTCTACAGGGATTTCTATGAGTTTCTTTGATCTATCCGGAGTTTTGGAGATAGGTGTAATAAATTTTGGGGTTGTGAGCATTGACATGCGAATATGTGGTGTTTCTAATTGAAAATTAGGTATGTCCAATTTGATTTTTAGTGTCTTCATGATATTTAGGCCTACGAGACCACCAAAAAAGTCACGAAATTTAAATAAATAAAATTTTAAAGGTGAATTTGCTTTGAATTCGGCCATTCTTTTAATGATTACAGACTCAGAAATTTTGTGTATCTTGATTGGTTTAATTTTTATGGTTTGAGATTTATTTATGAATTTTGGATTTATGAAGGATTTGTCTGATCCTGTGTCGATCAGGAATTTTAGGGGTTTGGTATTTATTTTCAGATATATGTATGAGGAGTAATTTTCCCAAGTGTGGTTGTTTACGAATCCAATGGGGTTTCCGAGGCGTTCGGCCGAAAATCCACCGTACTGGGATCTGGGTCGAAAGGATATGCCAAGCTAGTAACTGAGTTGTTATATTCATACTCATACTCATTCTTGGGCGTAGTTATTTCTTCAATTTTATGAAGTTCCTTAGATTGAAATGTGTGTGGACCCCTTGTTTGAAACCTATACCGATTTTGGTTAGGATACATGATATATTGTTTATACGGGTGCTGGATTGAACTTGTGATTATAATATTTAGGTCCGTTGGGAGGACTAGAATTGTTTCTGTTATGGTTTTGAAATATTTGAGGGTTTAAAAGGTTCCTTGAAGGTATCGGAGGTAAAATTGGTTTGTTATTATTTGGTTGACTAATTCTATGTTTTATATAAAACATATTTTGTTCTGCGAGACATATGTTATATGCATCCGGTAAAGTAGTAGAATTTTGAGCCCGTATAATTGAACCAAGCGGTTCTTTGATGCCTACCAAAAATGTATTCAAACACCTAGTTGTGTATAATTCTACTTTGGCTTTTCTAACCAGAGCTTCAACACACTTTGACAAATTTCAACCTCCCAAAAACTAGTATTAGTACCGAAAAAAATTAACGACGGACACCTGTTTAAAAAGAGTATATAAAACAGTGTAAATTTAAAACTAAAGGCAAAGCCATTTAAATGTTAATATACAAGGACTCCCTCACCAGGCAATAAACTGTTAAGGTACAAAAAGTTTTGACATTTTGTCGACTTTGTATTCACGAATTATCACAATTTTAATATTTAATAAAATAACCAATTTGAGTTTAAATCACTTTCTTTTTATGTGATTATTTGTTTTATTATAAAATTAAGGCAACAACAAGTTTCGAGCTTTGTTGCTCTTCATCAGGTTGCAATTTAAAACTAATCTTGAATATTTTTAAAATGATAATTGTTGAATACTTGTATACTTGCACATATATACTTCGAACTTTAAAAAGCCAACAGTCACAATCAAATCCAATTATGCTTTACCTTATCAGTTTGAGACCCGTGTAATTTATAAGGTCACATATTGAATGATATAATTAAAATTGATAAGTGAAACAATTTTTGCATATGTGTTTGTTGACGTTGCGATATGCCAAATCTTATATGCAGCACAATGACCCCGTCAATCGTAACTAATTTACATATGCTGATATCAAAAATTACACTAATTATCCAAAAATTATTTTACGTGTCAATATCAATTATAACATTCAAATTACCATGTTTGGTATATGTCAAGGTATGCATTGCCTTATTTTTTATAATAAACTATATAATTATTTACCTTGCTTTACAAGTGTAAAATTAATGCAGAAAAAATTTTGATTCGATGTCGAAAACTTCACATTCGTTAAAATTTTCAACCATAAGGAGCAACAAACGTATTGATTAACGTACATAGACAGCTTAACAGAAAATTTCCATTACTATTTTTCCAACAAGATTATAACTCGTTCAGCTAATTATAAATTCATGAAATTTTTTAATAAAGTTAAAAAATTTACTCAACATCGAGACATCGATCGAAATTGGTTTGCTTTTGGATTAAACAGAATTAAAATAAGGGATGGAGACATATTGATAAAAAACGTATATTGAGAACGCACACTTAAAGGATATGAGATGGTATTCTGTAATATAATTGCAGTTGGTTAATGGATTTGGCAAATTCACAAATAAATTTAACACACATGGAGTATACATTTTTAAAATCTGAATTAGCACGATGGTTCTAATTCCTTATTCTTTACTTTAAACCTGAATTCATTTCACGTGAATAGAAAACATTTGAACTGAAATGGCGACAATCGGTTGGTATTATTGGTATATGCGACAACAACGCAACTTCTTCTTTGAACCATTTATAGTTACTGCCTCGATACCATTACCATTTTCGCTGTTATGTGGTATTGCTAAAAGGTGACCATTTCCTCTCAAATCTTTGTGTATTCGAATTAGTACTTCTAATGCAACCAGAAAATCGATTGCTCGTTGCGAACAAATTGTGTGTGACAATTCTATCATTTTCCTCTGGTCTAATTGGGTTATTTAACCACTTTAAAATATGTGCATGAGATAGTCCATGTTTCCGTCACTCTATCGAATATATCCAACATCTTGCTTCACCGAATACATGATACTTTACTAGGCTCGTTGGCCATCGTACGATGATTACAAAGGAATTTTCCGAAAATTATAACTCACTGCAATTGCTTCCCTGTGGCACTATTCTGGTTTTCCCTGGGAATAGGGAATTGGGAAAAATATTTTCATAGCATTTTGTTCTAAATTATATTTTTCCCGCCTACTGGTGGAATTAGTTCGGTGTAAATATTTTTGAAACAAAGATATATTGGGAATTATTTTTCCCTATAAAAATTTTGTGGAACAAATGTTTCCCAATCAACTTTGTTTCGAAAATATTTACACCAAACTAATTCTAACAGTAGGCCAGTAAAATATAATTTAGAACAAAATGCTATGAAAATATTTTTCCCAATTCCCTATTCCCAGGGAAAACCAGAATAGTGCCACTGTAATTAAATCCCCCCACTGTGGAACCCTGTTCCTGTGGCAATAATTTCTTCCAAAATCAGTACTTATAGCAATCATTTTCGGTCACTCAAAAACATACCGCACTAATTTTATGAAAGTTGTTCGCACCATTTCCTAAGTTTTGATAAGTCACTTTGTGATGCAAGTGACGCCTCTCACCCCTATGAACCTCAATTTCGTAAGCACAATGTTGTGATCAATACTATATCGATTGATTCGGATATATCTAGAAATAAAGCAGTAGGCTTTTGAGACTGGTTGATGGTCAAATATATATTACTTATGTTGATTTCGATTGAAGAAAGAATGTTACACTAAATCAAGGACAATTTTTCACTAAAACACAGTCAATCTCATCAACACCTTTGGATGATTTGTTTTTCAATTTTTTATTTCGGATATAAGTTCAACCGATTGTATTGGTTCTAAAACGCAAGATGTCATTTAACCATTAGAAGAACCCATTGCAAATATATCTTGAGAATTCGTACAAATCGGTGGATATTGTGGTATTATTAAACAAGGGAATATGCCGGATGTAACATTTATAAACAAGTTATTAAATTCTTTTTTTTTTTTTTTTTTTTTTTTTTTTTTTTTTTATAAAGAAAGTATTAATCATCCAATGGATTTAATGTCCTTTTAAGGTCAATTAATACTCCCCTTTTCATTCACGCACTCACCCACCCATTCACCTACTCACACATTTTACAGTATACCACCTGCACGTTGCAAGCTCCATGTCAACCTGCACATTGACATGGACGGTGGGTCGGCGCTGAATTCTGCACTCCAACAGAGGGTCTAAGTTGTGTTTATTATCATCACCGATCGTAATCGATGAAGAAAATTCGCTTTACATCCTGCCTCTGATGGGATTCGAACCCAGTACCTCCCGGTCCAAGTGCCGAAGCTTTAACCACTGCGCCACTTGTACGGTAAATCAATTCTTTGGAAATGGCTAATGAACCAGAAACAACTAAATCTGTGTTAAATTTTCTAATGCGGATTACTGGACGTTGACCTAAGTTTTGGGTTATTGGACTTTGGCCAAAGTGAAACCAAGTACTCTAATTATTGCTACGTTCTAAAGCCACGCATCATAAATTTTAAGGGCAAGTCGTGGTACTCAACTGAGGCACTATTCGATGCTGTATAAGATAGCGGAATTTTGACAGTGGAAAATAAGAGATTGCGCTACTCTCCGCAAGTGGCAGCACTATCACTAAAGAGAAATAATTTCGTTATGTAATTACCAGCGGAAATTTTTCATTCATTATGTACCACTTTTTTCACTAAATAAAATATCCCAGCGGAAAAAAATTATAAAGTGAACCTTAAAATGGCAAATTAATTGATCTCCGAAGTAAAGAAACTCGGTATATGAAATCTTGAAATTTAACAACAATCCGTCTATCCGCCATTTCTTCCAATAATAACCAATACTTTCGGTTGTTTTTCTAGTAGCCTAGGTCATACCGTTGATTGAATACATTAAGATATTACTACTCGGATTTTTGCCGCTACGTTTGGTTAATGTCTCTACTAGTCACATATAGATAGAGGCATTATTGTGCGAGAGTGGTTTTTTCTTTCTAGCAACATAAAAACCGAACAATTTAATTGCTGTTGTTTTCTCCCATAAAAAAATTGCATTTGTATGTATCAATCATTGTGTATCAACTTTTTATTACATAAAAAAATATCATTCTGAAATGTTACGACTGCTATTTCACTTACTCTTACATACAATTGTACCATCAGTAACAAAATAAATATATGGTTGAACGGAGTAACCTTAGTTTTAATTTGTTTCGAAAAATATCAACAACAAAAAAAATAATAACAAAAAAATTGTGTCGCAGTGCAAATAAAAAAAATTCCCATCGCTATATCTGTAAAATCTGTAAAAACGTCATGAACAACCTCCACTCACATGGTTGGAATACGACTGAAAAAATGAAAACAGAATGAAGACATAAATACATTTCATTGTTTTTGTCTATTTATTTTTGTCATATATATTTCATATATTCAGTTGAGAGAGAGGAAAATACATTTGATTCAATTTTTTTTTAATTTTGTTAAAATATTTAGTGGGGTGGGTAAAAATAAATTAAAAATATGTTTTGCTTCTTTCTAGCTGCTTTGAATTAATTAAGTCTATCTTTGTTCTTCTTAAACCTATATGAAGTGAGTTGTGTTCTTCTTTTACAATGTGTAAGAAGCAACAAAAAATAAAAATTGTTGTTGTAATTCGCAGTGGTATTATCTGAAGTCATAATTAATCAATGGTCATACTGAGACTATGTGGAAAATTTGGGGAAATTCATAGACCAGAATTTTCAGTAGAATTTTTTGATTTTCGGCGGCCAAATAAGAGATTTTCAGTTTTTGACCAATATCTCAAAAAACTTTCACTAGTAACCAATACTTTCGGTTGTTTTTCTAGTAGCCTAGGTCATATTGAGACTATATGGAAAATTTGGGGAAAATTCAGAGACCAGAATTTTCAGTAGAATTTTTTGATTTTCGGCGGCCAAAAAAGAGATTTTCAGTTTTTGACCAATAACTCAAAAAACTTCCACTAGTAACCAATACTTTCGGTTGTTTTTCTAGTAGCTTAGGTCATACTGAGACTATATGGAAAATTTGGGGAAAATTCAGAGACCAGAATTTTCACTAGAATTTTTTGATTTGCTGCGGCCAAATAAGAGATTTTCAGTTTTTGACCAATATCTCAAAAAAAATCAAAAAATTCTACTGAAATTTCTGGTCTATGAATTTTCCCCAAATTTTCCATATAGTCTCAGTATGACCTAGGCTTCAAGAAAAACAACCGAAAGTATTGGTTACTATTGGAAGAAATGGCGGATAGACGGATTGTTGTTAAATTTCAAGATTTCATATACCGAGTTTCTTTACTTCGGAGATCAATTAATTTGCCATTTTAAGGTTCACTTTTAAAATTTCCGCTGGGATATTTTATTTAGTGAAAAAAGTGGTACATAATGAATGAAAAATTTCCGCTGGTAATTACATAACAAAATTATTTCTCTTTAGTGATAGTGCTGCCACATGCGGAGAGTAGCGCAATCTCTTATTTTCCGCTGTCAAAATTCAGCTATCTTATACAGCATCACTATTCGGGTTTTCCCTGGGAATAAGGAATTGGGAAAAAAAATTTCATAGCACGCTTTTATAAATTGTATTTTTCTGTGCTACGCAGGGATTGAGTTTGGTGTAAATATTTTCGAAACAAAATTAAATGGGAAAATATTTGTCCCTATAAAAATTTTGTGGAACAAAAGTTTCCCAATTAACTTTGTTTTGAAAATGTTTGCACTAAATTTATTCTTCCAGTAGGCTAGAAAAGTACAGTTTGGACAAAAATGTTATGAAAATATTATTCCCATCAAAAGCCAGAATAGTGCTACTGGTCACAAATAATTCAAAACTTATCTAGGTTTCTTTATAACTAAGCATAAATGAAGCTTAGCTGACGTTACGACTGGACTTGTAACTATAATATCTTCAAACTTACTGTCAATATTGTTTAGTTTTTAATCACGAAATTGACGTGTGAACTCGAAACCTGTGCCACTATTCCTAACTACTATTCCTTTTATATTCGCCGGGAATAGAGAATTGGAGAAAGAATTTGCATGTAATTTCTGCTCAAATATTTTTTTCTGGCCTACTGAGGAGAAAAATTTGATGTAAATATTTATAAATTAGGAATAACTTTTCCATATCTAAATTGGCAGGGAAAATTATTCCCAATTTAATTTTGTTTTCAAAAGGTTTAATACAAGCTTTTTACCTTAGTACGTCAGAGAAATTTTTTTTAAATAGAAATTGCATATAAATTCTTTTCCCAATTCCCTATTCACCAAAATAGTGTCACTGATACCTACGTTCCTACTAATGGTTTGAATGCTAAACAGAGCTGGAAACTTGAAAATGAAATAGGGATAATTCTAGATTAATTTAATTATAAAACTTCCTTTATTTTATTTTATGATGTTTTTCGCGATTTTCTTGATTGATGGTTCGTACAGAAGTGAAATTAGAAAACATAGGAAATTATTCAATGTTTATTTCCAATACCTACAGATAAGGTGCGAAATAACTTTTTTTTGGAAAACCTGTCAAATACTTTGCCAAGTCCATGGTAATAACGTCGATCTCATTTCCAGCATCCATTCCATTAAAAGTACGAGTTGAAAATTCGGCTAAACTGACTGTCGTCTGACAAAGCTATACTGATTATCTGAAAACATTGATTTACGTTGAAAGAAAAGAGAATTGTATTTACAATAACTGTTACGAATTTCGGGCGTTCGATATTTATTCGTGTAAACGTATTTGCAAATAAGACACGTTATTTATCAACACCTTCAATTTCTACAGCAATATTTCACTCCTTTACTGCTCGCTAATTTCCTTTTACTGTTCACACTTTCACTGTTCACTTTTATCGTTTACTACTTTCAACATTTTTCTTTTTGACTTGCAGTGTTCACTGGTTTAATTACAACTGTGTCTGCAACCCAAATTGTTCGCGCTTTTATACTTGTTTATCGCACAGTTCTAGATTATTCTTTTTATTGCATCTGACGATGTAAATGTATTGCAATTGTAAATCACTCTCATGCAGTTGTATTCGCGAACATTCCACGTTATTATTCTTCTGTCTTGATGATTATCGCCCGTTGTTTGTTCATTTCAGTATTTTCGATGATGATTATCTACGCCGTTTCCAATTGCTTTCGCTATCTTCACATCCCCTCCACATAGAATGTATTCTAAGATCCAAATCTCAATCAGTATTGGAGAGCAATAGTTCATCTGACAACATTGGTGATGTTAAGAATCCACCACCTTTATCCGCCACAATAAAATTATGGACTCTGATAAGATCCGAACTCTGACAATATCAGAATTATAACGGAGTCTTTCCATATTGATCGAAATGTTCCGTGTGAGAATGAGTTTTGAAACAGAGTTGTAAGTGGTTCACAATCTTTTTGAAAGGAGACCAGAGATACTGGAGAGCTGTTACTCATGTAACTGAAGTAGTCTGCCTCTGGCTCAAAACCGTTATGAGATCACCAAAACAATAATCACTGAACTTCATGGTAGAGAATGATATCCATCTGATTTCTTCTTAGAATTTATAAATTGTCAAAAACAATTTGGGTCAGCGATTTTTTTTCCAACTGCATAATAACGATGATAGAAGAGTTCATGAGACTAGTTTGAAAATTCATTGTAAATGTTCAAATAATTTGAGTAATCCAAGCGTACATTATGTAGAAATCACAATTCCTTGTTGTACTATGGAGTATCTGCCAATTTACTTCTTCACACAGGATAAGGAACAGACTGTTGAAAACATTAAAAAATCGCGGAATAAAAATTGAGTGTTTGGGAGTCACTCCAGCCGAAAAATGTCGATAATGCAGATTCGGGAAAACTAAAATCTGTAAACATAAATATCGATAACGCAGAGTCGGCTGTAATAGCTATAGCTTATAGTATTCGCATGTAAAAATCGGTAAGGCAGGTTCGTATAAATAACCATCCGAAAATTTCGGTAAAACAAATAAATAATTTTGGTGTTAAAGAGTAATTTCTTTTTAAATCAAAAATGTTTATTTCGGTTCATTAACCTATATTATTCAAAATTAAACTTTTTTATTAAATGCATTGAAAACTATAATAAAAAAAACTAATTTAATAATGAGAAAACTCAATTGCATATATCAAGCAAAACTTCAAAAATTTCAAGTCAATTTTCATGTGAACAGTCCGAAAATTTATTTAAATGTGCGATCTACACGCAAAATTTGAAAATTTCTAAAAATTGGTCGTTTAAAGCGTCATGACTGGAAATAGATTCAAATGAAACGTCTTATTGATGCTCACACGTGGAAAAAATTTCAGGTCCATTTCCATGTTGGAAGTCCAGGAAATGTCAATTGAATATATCGCATATTATGTTAAAAAATGCACTGAAATACCCAGCCGAAAATGCCGATAATGCAGATTAAATGTAAAAAGATTAAATGACAGCCGAATAATATCGATAATGCAGATACTGATTTTATGTCGGAAAATATTTTTTTTTTACACCTTTCATTTGAATCTTTTTCCAACCATCACACTTTAAACGGTGAATTTTTAGAAATTTTCAATTTTTGTTTGTGCGATATATTCAATTTAGTTTTCCCTTACCCTCCACATGAAAACTGATCTGAAGTTTTAAAACGATAATTATTAGATAGCACTTCGCTTAAAATATTCTCCAAACATAAAACTATAGATGCTTTTCACGTTTTACCCCCCAAACATCTAATACGCATTTAGAGAACTTTAGTTTGATATATTAGTTTTAATTGTTTCGAAAAAAATTTCTTATTTTTAATTTTTTAGTTAGGTTTTAGGAAGAACAAAATAGAAATGTGTAATATACTCGTAAATTACTAATTTCCGGTATAAAATTTGTACCTGCATTATCAACATTTTTCGACTGGCGTGTTACCGACAAAAATCGGCTGCATTTTCGTTTGATTAGTTCGAATCTGCAGTATCGACATTTTTCGGCTGGAGCCGGCTAACTTTAATAGGGTCCTCGTTAGATTAGTTTTCATATTACTGATCTGCATCAAACAAGCATTTGAAAAATTAATATCCTCAGATTGCGTATATATAAGATCCGAGAGGTTAACAGCGCAATAGTGTCGATATTACCATTACTGAGTAGTCGTAGTGTCGTAAGAAAGTGCTTGAGTGCCCAGAGTCTAAACACCAACTGTACAAAAAATTCAGTTTTTTGATATTTTGTTGTTTGTATAAGATTTTTCTTCGCTCGGAGAGTAACAAAATACTCGCAGGTACGATGTCACAGGCCATGGTGGAGACATAATTAAGGGAAACATAGTTTCCGGAATCGTCACTCTAAAGGAGAAAACATGACCATTAAAGCAGATATATTTCTAGATTGAACCAGGTTCGGCTCAACTTGAATATCATGCAGATTCAAAATAGAATTAATGCGTGCAAAAATATCTGCATTTGTCGTAGAAACTTATATGTTTGGGAGCTACTCTTACCGCAATTATTATCGGGTGAATAAATTCAGTTGTAGGTTAAATATTGACATTGAGCATGAATAACAGTTTCACGAGAAGTGTCATAAATTTTGCAAGTTGTTCCGGTTTCTTACAATGAAAAAAAGAAAGGTGAAGCTGAAGGTGAAAAATAATTATAATTAAATGAGTCCCTTACAGTGTAAAAACAGTTATGCCGCAAACAGACAATTTTTATTTCCACATTCCGTAGAGAAGAAATTATTCGTTTTAGAATTTCTGATATTCGATAAATGCCAAATTTTAATTTCCAGCGCTATAAATGTCAAAATAATTACAAAATGAAATAGAACCTTGATTATCACCAGATTTTACATAAATCTTTAGAATTAAGTTAAATATCTCAGATTTGCATTTAAAAAATATGTATATACATATTTAAAATTCTGTGTCACATACCATAAAAAAATGTTGTGGTCAATAAAATGCCCAGATTTTAACTTTTTATGCGGTAAATTTTTTATTTGGCAGACACACCAAAAAGTGAATATTTAAGGTAATTAATTATGAGTTTATAGAACAATTAATTTTGCCAGTTCTGAAACTGTGTCAAATTATGATTATATTTGGCTTTATAGACCAATTAATTACAGCGTCAAGATGTAGCAATATAGACATTGCTGAGTGTATATAGAAATGATAAAGGTACAGCTAAATGCTTAGCCGAAAATTTATGTTTGCTTGAAATGTAAGAGTATGACCTAGATATTGGATAAAAAAAATTATAAAAATAGTTATTGATCGTATATGGTAGTTCAAAAATCGTTGGCATGACTAAAAACTATAAAACCATTTTAATGATGATTTCTATCATTCTACAATTTATCATTATAAAAAGTCTCATCTCTATAATATATATATATGTACAAGAAAGTAGATTATCAGGACTAAGTATAGTCTGCAACATTTATGTACTTGAAAAATCACTTACCATTATGTTTTTAATTGTGATCAATTATTTTTTTTTCTTTTTAGGGGTGGACCTGGCCTAAGATGGGGAGCGTGCTACTCGCAGCTGTATTCATAGCGTTACAATTTGCCACTGGCCTAGCTAACCCAGATGCAAAGCGTTTATACGACGATCTTTTAAGTAATTACAATCGTTTAATCAGGCCTGTTGGCAATAATTCCGATCGATTAACCGTTAAAATGGGATTGAGGCTATCACAGCTAATTGATGTTGTAAGTTATATTACTTTTATATATAAAAAATAGTTTTAAGTAATTATGAAACCGTATATAATTTTTATTTTTTTGGTTTGCTCATTAATGCTTTCAAATGTCTAAGTACGAGTTATTATTTTTTTTTTTTTTGGAAAGAGCATCATTCACCCTCGGTAAAGTCATTGTTGAAAAATAAACAGCATTTTATGGGAAATGCGAAAATTGTTGATTGATTTTTTTTTTGTTTGGATTTATTTCTTTGTGCGAGAAAAAATCAATTATAAAAACTAACAAATCTATGTAAAGCCCTCATCAACTATGTATACATGCAAAAGTAACAAACGTACTTTTTCGTTGTGGTTGGAATTCAGTAATCAAAAGGCTTGGCAATTTTTATTTTTAAATTAAAAAAAATGTGGTTGTAACAGTATACCGACCAAACCAAACTGGGCATAATATACAGAACAACAAATTAAAATTGAAATTGGAAAGCATATATGAGTGCTCCTAATGTTGCTTAACCGAAAACGCTAACATTTACGAAAAAATAAAATGTTCCTCTGCGCATGCAAAATAAATAAAAATAATAGTTTCACGAGATTTCTGGAACGAACTTGTTCAGCATTCTGTGAAGAAATTAATAGAATGATGTTACCTGATACGCCGTCATGGACTCAGTCATGTCTGTGAAGTTAGCCCGTAAACGATCCCGGAAAAACGCGATAGCAACACTAACATACAAATATCACGATATTTTTGAATGTCATCCCGGAAAAAAATGTCATGAAAGTTTTTTACTGTATCAATTCATAAAATTTTATAAACAATTTGTTTTGAAAACTGATGTCAACCCGGAAAAGATTATGTCACAATAAATTTTCTAACAAGAAAATAAATAATTTTTGAAAACTAAAAGCGTGCATAATATCAAAAAAACATGAAATGATATATAAAGTTAATAATACATATAGGAAAATTAAGTACAGGAGTAGGAAAACAGAAAACAAACTAAAATAATAATATAAGTGGCAAACAAATTCTATGATTTAGAGTCGTTTGAATTTAAATAACATCAGGCAAAAAAATCTTTGATTTAGAGCTCCGCTATAGTCATTTAAATTCGTAGAAGAAGTCCATTACCAGAAACCGGACTATATAGGTTTTGTAGTTCAGGGATTGGCCTGTTTAAATAATAAGAGGCAAAAAAATTCTGTGATTGACAGCCTCGCTATAGTCGTTTGAATTTAAATGACAAGAGGCAAAACAATTCTTTGATTTAGAGCTCCGCTATAGTCATTTGAATTCGTAGAAGAAGTCCATTACCAGAAACCGGACTATATAGGTTTTGTAATTTAGGGATTGGCCTGTTTAAATAATAAGAGGCAAAAATTTCTATGATTGAGAGCCTCGCTATAGTCGTTTGAATTTAAATGACAAGAGGCAAAAAAATTCTTTGATTTAGAGCTCCGCTATAGTCATTTAAATTCGTAGAAGAAGTCCATTACCAGAAACCGGACTATATAGGTTTTGTAATTTAGGGATTGGCCTGTTTAAATAATAAAAGGTAAAACAATTTTATGTTTTGAGCTATTTCGCGAAAACTATTTGTGATACCCTTGACAGACTAGGGTTTAGCTAAACGCGTTTGGCTAAACTAACTTTAAGGCTTTGTTCTTTTTAGGCGCTTTGGTCCAATGATGCGATCCAGTAGGTTCCGCAGCTTCTCTTGCAAATTTTTGTATTTCATCGCTGACGTTTTCCATGTTTAAGTCTGGATGGAGATTGTCGTTTCTAATGTACCAAGGAGCATTCACAATGCTGCGTAGTACTTTATTTTGAAATGTTTGAATGATCTTCACTGTAGTTTTCCTTGCGCAGCCCCAAAGCTGAATACCATACGTCCAGATAGGTTTTAGGATTTGTTTATATAAAAGCAGTTTGTTGTGTGTTGTCAGTTCGGAGTTTCTTCCAATAATAAGCCAGTTCATTTTTCTAAATTTTAAATTCAGTTCTTGTCTTTTCTTTTTAACATAAGCTTTCCACCTGAGTTTAGAGTCTAGCGTCATGCCGAGTTACTTAGCATTGCCAGAATATGGTATTTGTTGTGAATTTGGTCTAATCGGAATATATTCTAATTTCCTATTTGTAAAGTTGATGTGTGTTGATTTCGATTCGTTAAGTGTTATTCTCCATTGTTTTGTCCAGTTATTCACCATATCAACAGCATTTTGTAGTTTTCTTGTGGACTCAACTATACTAGCATCGGTGGTCATAACAGCTGTGTCATCAGCAAACGTTCTTATTCTAGCTTCTTCTATGTTTGGTCGATCATTTGTATACAGAAGGTATAATACGGGGCCTAGAACACTGCCCTGTGGAACCCCTGCCAATATTTTATTCAGTTTAGAGTATTCCCCTTCTTGTCTCACCCGGAAGTAACAGTCGTTGATGACTTTAGCAATTCAGAATGTTGTTTTGGCAAATCTCGTTGGAGCTTAAATTCTGGACCACGGTGCCAAACCTTATCAAATGCTTGGGCTACGTCTAAGAATATTGCTGAACATACTTCTTTTTTTCCAGCGCCTCCTCAATTGTATCAGTAATCCTATGGACCTGTTCTATCGTTGAGTGCCTTTCTCGAAACCCAAACTGATGTTCTGGTATAAGATTTCTGCTCTCTATAATTCGATGTTGTTGTTAACAATGAAATATGCCTATACGATGTTTTGTCATTTAGTGATTTATTAGGCTTTGGAATTATTATGATTAGAGCTTTGATTATTTGCCGTTATCGAGTCGTATCCAGGGGCTTTTTTATCTTTGAGATTTCTTACTTCTTGTTCGATTTCTTTCAGAGTAACTGGTAGCACAGATGCCTCGTCTACTTTGCTTATAGGTGTTAGATAATCATTATCTGCTTGTGCAGTTGGTGGTTTGAAGGTATTTTCTAGGTGTCACTTGCATTTTAGGCCTTTTTAAAGCTTTCGTGGCTTTCCACAGGGAATAGTATGTGTCAGTTTTACCTGTCAGTTTACTTAAGAAGCTTGCAACTGACTCATTCTCCTTTATAAATAGTTTCAGTTTCTTGCACAAGTTGTTTAGGATTGTTTTGTCTTCAGGGACTCTGGTTCTCTACCAAGTCTTACGAGCTCTTCTTTTCTCGTTAATCAACTCTCTCACTTCAACTGGATAGTATATGCTTTTTTGTAATATTTCTTGCTGATCAGGAGTACTTTCCCAGGCCGCTTTTTGCACACTTTCAATGAGGTTTTCTAGTTCTTCTTCTATCGTATAAGCGTTCGAGATCTGAACCTGTAGGTTGATGCTATCTTCGACTAGCTGTCGAAAGTATTCCCAGTTGGTTTTGTTATTTGCTAGTTTTGGAGGGCTTGCCTTCTTTATTACCGTGTCACTTATTGTCATTAAAACTGGAGAATGGTCTGACGATAGCCCTTCTTCATTTTCAGTTGCTAAGTAGTTTTCGGAGATACCTCTTGATATATAGAAATCCAGAAGGTCAGGAATTTTATTTGGGTCCGTAGACCAGTAGGTTGGCTTTCTACTGAAGTGAAACTCACATGTTAATGTCCTGCCTCCTTCAATTTGCTCCCTTCCTTTGGGACTAGTAAACTAGTTCTGTTTGATCCCCAGAATATGTGTTACGCGTTAAAGTCGCCTCCAAAAATAAAATTATTACCAAGCAATTTAAGAAGTTTGATGTAGACTTCTTTTTTTGGGTTATACCTGGGTGGACAGTAGATTGCTGATAAACTATAATAGCTCTCGTAATTTTTGGTTTCGATAGATACAGTAGCTACTTGCATAGCTTCCTCCTCTATTTTTAATTCTTCGTGGTGTTTTTTTATATTATCCTTAATTGCTGTCCCGCCTCTAGCTCTTTCTACTGGATGTAGAGCTTGATAGCACTGCATTTGCATTCCAGGTAGCAATTCTTAAATAGTGTGTCATTATTTTTTCTTGGTAGGTTTGTTTTGACTAGAATTAATGTTTTTAGCGGAGTTACTAGTTTTACTTGGCGCATCCGTTATTCCTTTATCTTGGATCATCGATGCATTTTCTAGTGTTCCTAGTCTATATTCTTGTTGTTTCAGTAGCTCGCCCATAGATTCTAGTCTTTGGTCCTGCCCAACCAGATGCAAATTGATAGCGTTTAGCTTCTGAAGTATTTCTTGCAGGGCATGGGTCTCCTGGTGCATATGATATGCCTTCTCTTATTTTGCCGCTATTTAGGGGGATTTGTTTTGAGTAGGATTGCATCCTAGGTTGAGAACTCTGACTTGTTTGATTTCTCTTGTTGTCTCTCATTCTTTGCAGCTCTTTCGCTACCTCGCAGCCTCTGTAATTTGCTGGGTGATGATTACCACAGTGCATGCATTTCACTGGTTCGTTCTTACTTTTATTGCATTCTTTTGTTAGATGTTTCCCAGCGCACTTTACGCATCTGGGCTCTCTATTACAGTATTTGCGTGTGTGGTTATACGCCTGACAGTTGTAACATTGTGGCATTCTACTAGGGTTCTGTTTTAGTGCTTCAATCTTAACTTTCATATTAAGGATTGCTTTGATTCCATATACCCTATCAATGCTAGCATGAAAAGTGGGAGGCCAACTTTGGTTGTCTCTCGTTCACCGTTTGCGTTTATAGTGATCTTTCTCTTTAATATGTTTACATTACAGCGTTTAGAATTTTGAATCTTTTCTCGCGAAGTCCCTCAATTATTTCATCGTTGGGGCATGTATGATGTAGCCCTCCGGCCATAACTTTAATCAGTTACTCAGCTTTGTTTTCATAAGTGAACCATTCGATGTTTTGAGTGGTGATTGCATTTGATAACATTCTGTAGGTTTCTGAGTCAAGTTCATTCACTTTCCAAACGTTATTATTTAGTGCAGTGACTTTATATTTATCGTTTGGAACTAACTTCACTATTTTTTTAATTGTTTCGTTTTCACTAACATTAAATATGTTAATGGGTGGAGGTGGTATCTCTTTATGTATTGTTTGATTTTCCTGCATTTTCTCTTGGTTAGTTACATTGGATGTTTTAACCGGTTGCAGTGGTCTCTCTTTCGGTATCAATGATACGTTCGTATTTACCTTCACTATGTCTGTAGATGACCGTTCAGGTTGTTGGGGTTGTGGTTTTTTGACGCTCTGTGTAGATTTTTCCACTTCAGGCGAAGATTCTGCTTTTCTTTTGTTGTTTTGACGTTTAGTTTTAATTTGCCTTCGTATAAAACTCGTTTCATATGCCAATTCATCTTCATCTGTTTCATAGATAGCTACAGTATTTTCTTTGGCTTGATTACCATTTTTATTTACAGCAATTTCTTCTTTAAGATGTTGGACTTGTTTGAAAAGCTGTTCATTGATTTTCATTAAGTTTTCTATCGATTTCTTTAAATCATAGTTTTCTCTAGCGATATCGTGGTGATTTTCTTGGTTACCGTTCTCCCTACGTTCAGCATTTTCATTCTCCTGCTGAGTAGTGGGAAGCATTTGTCTAGTTGGTGATCTAGAGATACTTGAGCTTGGTATAAGTTGGTTACGCAATGGTTGGCTCACCCCAGAATCTGTTGAGCCTGCCTCGTGCGAGGGTGGATTGGCCAACTGTAAAGTTGACGTACCACCTGGGGTATACATTCCGTTTTGTTGTACACTCATTGCCTTAATGATTGGTTTATTATTAGCAAAAAAGCAGAGCAAAAGAGCATTCCCCTATCCGCCACCTGGGGACGCGCCACGATGGGAGTTCGGCATCTCCACACGGGAGAAGTTTAATGGGATTTTACTTTCTCTTTGTTGGCGTCTCTGTAAGCGAGGTTCTTAATGACAATATTAGAAAATCAGAAAAAACAGAAATTGTGCAATCCACTCAGTTAATAATCATTTTATACCAATTAATAATAGGTATAAAATTTCAATTATGTGCGAGTTTGTATCTTCACTTAATAAGGTGCGGCCGACAATTAAATTTATTACTTATTATAATATGGATAATGTAGATCGAGTTACTTGTTGTCTCGAATTATTTATCTTTTGTTATAGCTACTGCGATGAATGGAGGTAAAGTAAATGTTTCTAATAAGAATATAGTTAACCAGTATCTTTCGAATATTGACCAGTAATACTAAAGTGAAACTCCTGAATATTATTCAGTTTAACATTCGTAGTATGAATGATTTAAAGAAATTCGACAGTTTTCTTGAAGTTTTAGATGTCTTATCTTGCGACATTCATGTTATAGTGATAACTGAAACATGGATAATGTCATTTGACAAGCACTTTTTCAATATTAACAATTACTCTAGTGTTTTTAGTTGTAGGGATGATAGATTGGGTGGCAGTATAGCAATGTTTATTAGGTCCGACATAAAGTATTCTGGTGTCTGCATTGACGATAGTTCGTATGATTTTACATTCATTCTATTAGTATTAAACAATTTTAATACCAAAATATGCGTTGTATAATGAACGCCGAATTCTGACATCACTCAATTTTTTGATAGGATTGATATTTTACTGGGTGGAAATAGTAATAAATCCGATATGACACTAATCGGTGATATTAATATACAAATAAATAAAAATATCAACATTACGAAAAATTATTTTCACTTATTAAGTAATTTAGATTTAGTGTTATCAAATTCTATTGAAACTCAGCACATTTACTAATATAGTATCTATTACTAATCTTACCATTTACCAGCGATCATAACATAGTTTTTTCGAAATGTAAGCTTCTTGTTACAAAACTTGAAAAGTACATAATTAGTTTTGGTAAAATAAATTAGTTATTTGCAGCATACTTATCTGAAATTCAGATCTACAATGTTGGGCCAAATATAGTAATTCTGCAATTGAATGACAAGTACAAGCAGCTACTAAACAAATATACTAAAGTTGTATATGTAGATGCTAAACTTAAATCTATCAACTGGCCGTGGATTGATTACGACCTGTATGGAAGCTTATTCGGAAAAAAAATAATCTATTGAAAAGTTTAAAGAAGGGTCATTCTAATTTAAATAATGGTATATTACCATCGGTATACTTGTAAACAAAATTAGTGATATTATTAAGAAAATAGCTAAGGAAAAGTATTGGACTTAAAAAAGATATTATACCAGAAATTGTTTAATGGTACACCTAACCTAGATATTTTTGGAAAAACGTAAATTCGTTGTTTGGCAAAAGTAACACTACTAATGACATACTCATCCGTGATGATGATGTTGTGATTTCTGATGTTCATAAGGTTGCTGCTAAATTTAACCAATATTTTGCTGAGTGCGGTTTTTTATTGGCTAATTCGCTTAATAGTGATAAAAATTATAATAAATTTAATACTGAGATATTCAATCTAATCAATGAACTTGAATCATGTAAAGGATCTGGACTAGATAATATTTTGGCTGTAGTTCTTAAGACAAATATTGATCAATTTAAGTATCTTCTCTCAGATCTATTCAATAAAGTTATATGCAGTGGCATTTATCCTGAATGCTTGAAAGTGGTGCCTGTCTTTAGAAGTGGTGACAAGCTAGATGTTCATAACTACCGTCTAATTTCAATATTGCCCATTTTTGATAAATTACTGGAGAAAGTTTTAAATAATCGTATAAACAATTTTTTGAAAGAACATAATTTCTTTTATAGGCAAATCAATATGGTATTCGTAGTGGTGTTGGTACTGAAATAGCGTGGATTGAAACGGTTGATATGATAAATCTTGCATTAAATAATTCATCATATATGGGTGTTTTGTTTCTTGATTTGCGTAAGGCGTTCGATTGTATTGACCATACAATTTCATTTGAGAAGCTGTATTAATATAGGTTTGTTTAAAGGAACTCCATTTATTTTATTGAAGAGTTATCTGGTCAATCGATTGCAATACGTTTCCATTAATGTACATTCTAGTACTCTTCAACCAATCACTTCTGGAGTACCGCAAGGTATTGTTCTGGGGCCAACACTGTTCCTAATTTTTATAAATGACATTTGTAAATTGAAATTGTATGGTAAAATTCGATTATTTGCTGGTGATACATCACTTTTTTATAATGTAAATAAATGTGATGATATTCCCGCAATAGTACAATCTGATTTGTCGGTTCTATATGAATATTTCAATTGCAATATGCTATCCATAAATTTAAGGAAGTCAAAATTTATGTTATTTAAATCGGCATACAAAACTGTTAATATCACTTTTAATTTAAGTATATCCGACATAAATATTGAAACAGTTGACAGTTTACAAATATCTAGGTTTAGTATTTGATTCAAAATTAAATTGGGAAAGCCATTTGCCAGAAAATATCCCCTTTGGTTGGCAATATGCGCAAACTTTCTTATTTTATCCCTACATCAGTACTATCCATATGTATCAGACTCGATTCGCACATATTTGTAGAGCAGCGTTTAATAATGAATATGGTAGGAAACGGGTATTATACATATATTGGCCCACTATATTACAATAAATTAGCAGAACCGGTAAAATTAATACGAGACTTGTATAATTTTAAACAAGCTGTTAAGGAATGCCATTTGAACATCTCGCGTTTTCTGCTCTAGGGTGATCGTAAAATTGAATTAAATGTATACACATTTTTTTTTTTTTACTTATTATTGTTTATATATTTATTTAGTAGGCAGTCCAAACGAATGACGAAAGCACCTACTGTGCTGGAAGTCGAACTCGTTTATATACAGCTAGTTTCGAACCTTTTCCCTTTGAGGCCGCCATGGATCATGTTATACACCATTGGAAAGGTCTTGAAAAGTAAACCCAAACAATGTATAAAAGCATGAATTTCTACCAACATTGAGTGGAGATATGACCTTCCGAAAATTGCCCCAAAAAACCAGTTGTTCAGGTATAATAGTCTGTAGGAATGTCCAGAAAAATGTATCACTCGGGTTTATTCTAGGTAATGATGTTTAAATTGATTTTTTGACAAAATTTTAGTGAAATGAGTCAAATAGGATCAATTGCAGTCTGATATTTACACTGTTAACATCGTAAGCGAAATATCGAGTGACAATTATTTAAAATGCCCTCAAGAAAAGAACGAAGTACTGAAACACGTGCGCTTATAATAGCTTACCATACAGCTGGCATAAGTAATTGACAGATTGCCAAAAAATGGAATTAGACCACGCTACGGTCAATTGTAATGATAAAAATATCGGGAAAGTGACAGTTTTTTTAATAAAAGACATAGTGGAAGACCAAGAGCGACAACATCTGTAGATGATCATAGAATAGTGATTACTAGCAAGATGAATAGACACAAAACAGCCCCGGAAATATCCGCAGAATTAAATGTTGGTCGCCCAAAACAGTTAATGTTTTTACGGTTAATTTTAGTCTTTAGGAATCCGGACTAAATGGCCGTATTGCTTTAAAAAACCATTACTAGTAAACAAAATAAGCAAAAGCGACTTAAATGAGCCCGTGAACACCAATATTGGACGATCGAAGATTGCAACAAGGTTTTATGGACGGATGAGTCAACATTTGAATTTTTGGTCCCCGAAGACGAATATTAGTGAGAAGATCTGTGGGTGAACGTACCAGTAAAGAGTGTTTTGCCGCTACCGTAAAGCGTGTTAAAGTGTGGAGGTTTTTCAGTGATGATTTGGAACTATTTTGCTGGTACTAGTGTAGGCGATGTTGTGAAAATTGACGGAATACTAAGAGAAGAACGGTACCGACAAATTTTGGAGAACCACTCAATATCTTCAGGAAGTCGACTTTTGAGTCAAAATTTTATCTTTCATCAAGATAATGATCCAAAACATTCATCTAAATTATATAAAGGCTATCTTCACCATTTAGAGGATGAAGGAACAAATAAAATTATGCAATGGCCTCTCCAGAGCATGACTTGAACCCTATTATTGAGTTACTGTGGGAAGAACTGAACCGGGAAGTACAGCAATCAGCTGCAACATCAGCTACTGTTATGTGGAACAAACTTCAATCAATTTGGAACTCAATAACTCTAGAAACTCTAGCAAAACTTATTGCGAGAATGCCTCGACTGTGCGCTGCGATTGTTCAATCAACATAAGGAGGTCACATAAATGAAAGTAAAATTTAAATTGAGTATTTTAATTTTGCAATTTATTTAGTATATTGCCATTAATAAATATATGTATTTACCTAAAAAATACATATTTTCATATTTTTACTGAGTTTTATATGTTTCATGCTGTTTTTGACAGTGCCTAAACACTTTTGAGCGGTAGTGTATGTTTGTTTGTTTGTTTGTCCGTACTTCTTTCATTTAATCTCATGTTTTCAGGGTTTATAGTACTTAAAAAACTAAGCAACTTTTGTTCTACAACTTTTTGATTTGGCCGCCATGTTGAATGCGGCCATCCTCTGAACGGCCATTTTTGGCCATTTTGGCCACGCCCACAGCGCTGAAATTATTTGACATACACCAAACATATGCATATTGTTGGAAAGGTATTGACCTCAGCTATCAAATAGCATATAAACAAAAATTCAAAAGGTTAGGGTGGAGGGTCATTTTGGCCAAAAAACTGAAAAATGCCAAATCGGCCACGCACACATTCGGCCAAATTGCTACAAAATTAACCCAAGACTTTTGGTTCATATTTTCAGGATTATTAGCCACAAACCTCACCTACAATATGATATCAACCGTTTGTCCCAGAAAACTCGTATATTTTAGATATTGACCTCCATAACTTAAAAGCCACCCTAATTTTTTGCAAAATTTCATTTTTTGGCTCAAATGCACCCTCCTAATATCAGTCTGTTGCGGTTCATAATGATAATGAATCAACGTATTACAATGAAACAAATATAAATACATCATATATTATTATCATTGTTAGGAGAATTTTTACCAGTGACCCTTTTTTCATAACAAAAAAAAATGAAAAAACTGACAAATTGATGTGATCAAAAAAATCACCAAAAACATTGAACATTTGACAGTCTCCTTGCATAAAATCGATATTTTTTTAATCTATATGACGATTTCTTTAAAAAATAGATATTATCTCCCCTCCCATCGCATGAAGATGGAATATCAGCGAGAGGGTAGCTACCATTAATTTTTCTTTCCAACTAACATACTAAAATATGTATATTTTATTGTATTGTTTAAGGAATCAAAAATGAATTGCTATCGAGTGTGTGTGAACTGTTTTGACTGATAACAATAAATCGAAACGTAATTCAATTCATTTTCATGTTGCCGTGCCAAAATTATTGATATCAAAATAATAAAAAACCTCTTAATGAGGTAAATGTACGAGTGACGAAAGCCGAATTCAATTCACAAAATTTCTGATATCAAATTTGTGCCGAAAAAATATTCGATTCGTCAACGATTTTTCGGAATGTTCAACAACAACGCGCTGAATCCACTAACATTCCGAAAAATCGTTGACAAATCGAATGCAATTATTTTTTTCGGCACAAATTTGATATCAGAAATTTTGTGAATTGAATTCGGCTTTCATCACTCGTACATTTACTTCGTTAAGAGGTTTTTATTTGATTATACATACTGTATATTTTATGGTCTAAATTAAATTCGGTAAACCCCTTCAAAGGACAATAAATCCACTGGGGAAACTGATACTTTTATTAAATTGTTCTAATTCTAAGTTTGTTTGTTACCATTAAATATTATATTCAAATATGTTAAACTATTGAATAAATACTCATATGTTCTATTGAATGAAATAAAAGTTCGCCGTGCACAAATGTGTATGTAAGAAACCATAGTTTGCTATGGTTTTTGTTTTATCATGATTCTCTTCCCTAGGGTACACAATTGTGATCGCAGACCGGAAAAGGCATATATACAACTAGTTCTACTATCACCTCTAAATAATCAGAATGTAGCAAGAATGTGTCAAGTGTCAAACCCGTGTGTAAATTACAATAATTTTAGAAAATTTCGATACTAAATTAATAAAATGTTCTATAACTTCTGTAACCCACTTTCATATCCCACCATGTTTATTATAAAGTTCATAAGCCTAGGTAAGCCCACGCAAAATTTGGAGCAAGTCTGAACGGGATAGGGGGTGTAATTTGGTATTATGTACCAGAGAATCCGAAATGGGGGGGCGGGTGTGGGTTTACCTAGGCTTGTGTAATAAACATAGTGGAATCGATGGGAAAGTGGGTTACTCAAAAGTTACAGGATATTTTATTTAATTTTGAAAATTTCGGATTTTCTGGTACATTATACCAAATTACACCCCCATATCCGCTTCAGACTTGTCCCAAATTTCGGTGATTAGGATTATGACCTAACCAATAAACATAGCGTAAATAATATAGAACTAGGTATATCAATTAATGTATCTTTCGGCTATTAATTTATTTTTCGGCTGGAATAGCAAAGACACTATCTGAATCACAATGCTGAAAAACGAATTTTTCTCCACCTAAAATATTAACTTTCGTTTTAAGTGATTAAAAATACATTAAAAAATTGTTTCTCAACAAAATAAGAAACTGTTCAGTAAAGGGTTAAAAGCAAACATTATTTTGTAAATAATGTCAAAATGTTGTGCTAATAAATAGCCATAGGATGATTTTAATTGTTGCTCCCAAATTGTTGCTCTCAGAATATAATGAATATTATTAATCGCGAAGCTCGTGGCGTTGTGCATATCCTTTGTAGATTTTAGTTTTGCTCCCGTTATTTCTAAATTGTATTGTGTCCATTAACCAAAAATCTCTTGTAAATTAATTTTATTTATGTTGTTATTAAAAGATTTGTTTTGGAAAACGTCACATATACAAATGAAAATAACACACAAATACAACTAATTGATTCAAAATTGCCCTTTGCAAATATTTGCAATACATTCAGATGAGAACCAATAGTTAGAAGCATTGTTTTCTTTTTCCTAGAACACACTGGACGCAAATATTATACAAAACTAATAAATTGATATAAAATAATTTCAATTGGGAGAAGGAATTAATAAATGGCATACACAAGCACAGGGTATTATGGTCATTTTAAATTCCATGTCATGCATATCCCATATAAAACTTCAAAATTGCCACTAAAATATGGGTAAAATCAAAAATTATTCATGACCCCAATTTTATCTCCACACACACACACATACAAAATTTTATATATACATATTTCTATGTTTATGAAGCCGCACCACAGTAAAACCCATTTTCGTTACCATGTCTAATTGCATTATCGCCTTAAATAATTAATTTACGTTTCTCGTCTATTTTTATTTTCGATTTGTACGTTTTTCTAAACCAAACAACAACAACAACAAAAGAGATGGTAAAATGGATTTATTTATGCAGATCGAATGTTGTTGATTTATTTGTCTAATTCTGAAATAATAGAAATTAAAAATTTATTAGCACAATTTTTTTTGCCATCGGAGCATGATTTTATATTCTATGGCTGGCAAGCAAAAAATTATTTGCGATGTGAGAATTGCAGTATCATATTCTCAACACATATGTAACTTTAGCACTAATTTTATACATATGTATATACTATATAATATTCATATTTTATTGTTAATATGACCTTAATACAAATCGTACATGTCTTCTTCAATTCCTTATCTGTACGTCGTACTCTGTGCTCTCGTATATAGGTGAATGCTGTGCTAATGCTTTAGAAATGTATTTTTAATAATTGATAACATAAAATTAAAATTTTATTTTGTTTGAAATTAAGCTTAATAGAAGTATGTTGTATATGTAAGATTAATACATAATTAATAATATCTGTACCTAAATTTAATTTATTGTAGGTAGGGTAAAGTAAAATATACGATACGATACTGTATGCGTTTTTAAAAGAAATAATGTTTGACAATATATTCCAACTTACGTAAAAGTGTTAAGTGGTCGAGTCCTTGCCCGTAAAATGAGTGGATCTATAGGCAACCTGACAGCATCCTATATACACAAACTGGACTATTATTAATTTTTAATTTCAATATGGTGTTCGTGTTAGTAGCGCACTGCAGCATCGCTACCATTTATTTAGAAAATAAAATGTAATATTAATTCAGTTACCATTTGGTCGGTAATACTAGAATAGTACATAAAAAACAAACTCCATAAAAATTTAATTATGTTATGTCAATGCTGATATGTCTTATATTAATGAATGTATGAGTACCTACCTACACCCCACACCTATCGTACGTATATTGATTTACATTTGAAACACGATAGTCAATTCACGTGCGAATTTATTCGTTTTCTCATTTGAAAAACAATTAATTGCTATGGAACGAAATTTGAGAATTGCACGGAACGGTGTTTCCCGCTTGGCTAAGAGGGCGATATCGTTTTCTAATTTCCGGTGTCGCTTGAATATGTTAAAATATGCACCAGGGAGTTTACACAAGCATTTTATAAGAATTTAAAATCAAATTAAAATGGTCTGCCCTATACACAGAGTTTAAGAATAAAAAATTATTGACTTTTTCTTATATCATCCAATTTTCCGGATAAACTAAATTATAGACTAAGAAATCTACAAATTACATTTCAAATGAAAAACCAAGAAAATTATGTATACGTATGTAGCGTACATACATTGAAAAATAGTTATATGTTGTAAGACCGTATAAGATAAAATGAGACAAAAAATATAAACAAGATACAAAATTTATGATAAATTTGTTTGTCGGTGTGTACGGGATACGAAAATCTCGTGCTGCGGAAATAATATACAGTTTCGCTTAATCTTGACTAATTGCTTACTGGGTACGTGCATATATTGAGCGCTACCAAACGGCTCAAAAGTACACGAATAGCATAACAAAATTGATATACAGATTTGATTGGTAAAACAAATTTTTTTTTTTTTTTATAAATCTAAAAAAAGAATGAAAAAGTGTTTTATTAAGTGAAAGAAAACCCGGAAGTGGGTATATATACAGTGTTTTCCATCTCATCATAGTGTAGGTAAACGGAATGAGATTGGCAGAAAAAAAATTATTAAATTGATAACCAAACAGAACATAAAGTAGAAGGGATTTTTATTGGTTTTGTATTTATGATGAGGCACGAATCGAATCGGGTTGGAAAAATGATGCATCGCTTGTTTGTAATATACTCGTATTTGCTTTCTTATATTATTTATTTTAGAAATTTTCAATTCTATCTCTATATTAGGGCGAGAAAATTTTTATGAATTGCAATTTCACTTGCGAACTTGGTAAAAATCGATTTTAAAAAAATTAATTGCTTCAGAACATCACACACATATGATTTCTGTATACAGTTAAATTTTAAAAATTTCAAATTGGATTTGTCTTGTAGTAAAATTCAAATATTAGAAAAGTCCCTCAAATCCCTAATTGAGAGCTGACTATGAGAAATTTTTTATTCAATTTACTACTGTTTTAGTCATTATATCTACTTTTATATTGCCGATCATAGAGATGTGGGTAGGGGCGGAACCGTCAAGCACCACTCTTAATTTGGTTGTAGTACTGTTGGCCTTCAAAACACTGTGGCATGGCAAGTAGAACTGGAACTAGTGGATAGCGGTCACTGATTGTCTTCCTTTCGGCCGAGGGTAAAATATTCATCCATAAATTCCTTCCAATGGCGATAAATAATTGGTTCGCGCTGAAAGCATCGTTCCATTGCCAATAGTAGATTTCTGACCACCAAAAATGTTTCTCCAAATGGTATCGGATTTGGATGGAACGGCAGTCTAAAGATAAATTTGCCAAAGGAATTTCGCTCGGTGGTTGAAATAAATAAATGAGATCGAGTTCACAAGGCAGCGACCTAATTGCTGTATAGATTTGGTTAATATTTCAAAAACTGCCTTCAATGATTCATTTCAATTTGGTATTATGGGTAATTGAATTGTTTTCCGAATCTTCTAACAAACCTTCCGAGAGAATCGACAACAAATTATCGGCTCCGAATAAAGGGTCGAGTTTGGTGGTAAGATTAAATGCGAGGTAAAATGACTTATAACTTGTATAGTCACATCACCCTTAGTATGTCCAGCGATTAACGTCAAAAAAGTTAAGTACCAGATTCCGGGATAAAAGAAATTTCTGATACCGTGTCGAGCAGAACTTTGCAGTGACATAGTCACGTGTAGTCCGTATCCATCCCTAATTTGGAGTAAGGCAGTAGACAAAACGGCAGTTCTGCTTGGAGAATAAACTTCGACCGACCATAGGTTGATAGAACAATAAACACAAATGGGCTTTGTCGAAATTTATTTTGTTTGCAGGTTCGGACTGATTTTTTTCAATGTTAGGATTTATGACTGAGTTAGAACTAAGGTATGGGTAGTCAACACGTCAGAGAATTACGAAAGATACAACTCCAAAACTGGCGAAAACTACCTGCGAAGGGCCTGCAAAATTATAGAAAAAAAGGTAACGAAATTGGCACTTCAAGATTACGGTTATTCACCTAAAGATGTGTTGAATGGGTTAACAGAGAACGCATTTATCAGTGCTGTCAAGGATGGCCATCTGAATCTACAATTGACCACAAATACTAGACCACGTTCCCCGTTCGTTTTTTCCAATGCCGGGTATTTCATTAGGGTAAAAGGCGCCTGAGAGAAGCTTACGCGCGAGGCAAGAAACTCGAAGAAATGAAGCAGTTAGGTGTTGAGCGAGATGAGAACAAAAACATTTATTTCTTTTAATGAACATGGATTTGGAAAGTTAAGCTACACCAGTTTGACAGCTGATAACATTCAAAAAATAAAAAACTGATTTCTGTTGGTTATGAAGTTACGTGAGGACTAAGAGCCATAAGCCCGTTATCAGATGCCCAAAACTCCTGGCTAATTTATTTAATAAGGGATATGCTCAATGAGGAACTAAAGGAGATTTTCCTACCTTCAACAAATTTTTAAAACTCCTCCGGTCGAAAGATAAAGACACCAAGATGGGCGTACAAACGCTTCATTATATGAACCAACTCAGACATCGCATCAAAAATCGATAAAAGCGTTCGTCCTAACCACATTTTAATGCCCACTTCTTCAAATCCAATGACCACTTACTATTTCAATGAGGGAAGTTCAAAGAAATGACAGTTGAAGGACGTCGCAATTTAATTAAATCGGGTTGCTGTTTTAATTGCCTTACTGACTAGCACACGATTATCCGTTTTAGAAGCAAAACCAAGTGTTACCACTGTCCAAAGTATCATAATTCACTCCTCCCGCGAAGAGACAAAGCTGCTCCCTGACTTCCCAACGATTCTGCTGTTAAAGTTCTGAAATTCAATCTCGGTATCAAAAGTCACATGCTTTAATTTCCTCTTGAGCATCCGGCAACTGGTGCTGGTGGATACGTGTTGCTTAGCTGGCCGTCTCCAATAGTTTGTGAGGTATTTAATTCAAAGCCAAATTGGGTATGCCGAATTTGGTCGAATTTTTCGTTCTGTTCAGATCGAAGTTCTCTCAATTGAACATTTTGCTCACACATGAAACGCTATTCTAAAATCTAATTCCCAATCAGTATTGGAGGAATACTTGATGCAACATTTCGATGCATGCTAAGAATAATAACCGCTCAATAAAATTATAAACTCCGACTGCTGGCTCATTGGCACTTCTAGCTAAGCACAAACTACTCAATCAAAAATTTTGTTTTCTTATATTTTACTTCTAACTAGCAATTTGCGGTCCATTGAACATCTGCTCACAAATACTTGCAAGTACTTTGCGAACGAGAAGTGTGTGGGTGTGCGCAACAACAGTGGTGATGCCGTGTCGAATGTCGAATTCGAATCTTTCGCTGAAGGCTTACATCGTATTTTCAATGAAGACAATAACAGAGACATTCCCATTCATAGGCCATCAGTACATCGCATTTCACAGCTTGAAAAAGGTTGTGCCACCGCGACGATTGAAAGACGAAATCGATATGGTTTATAAAGTCGTCAAGCCGAAAAGTCTATCAGAGGTATTTCCAGCGAGCATAAAGAACACTGGATTGACGCAATGAAAAATGAAACAGATTCATTAAAGAAAAATTGTGCGAGTTACCAAAGTAGAGAATAGCAATAGGCTGCAAATGGATTTATAAAGTAAAACAACCGATGCGGAAGGAAAAACTGATGGATACAAAGCGCGTTTAGTTGCACAGGCTTTCTCATAAAAATATGGAACGGATTATGATCTAGTGTTTGCTCCTGTTGCTCGACAAACAACATTCAGAACGCTTTTATCGATTGCATCGAAAGAAAAACTAATGGTGCGATATATTAATGAAAAAACGGCGTTTTTAAATGGAAAATTGAGTGAAACGATCTACATGAAACAGCCACCGGGATTTGAGGAGAATAGTAAACTTGTTTGTTGGTTGAAAAAAAGTCTGTATGGTATAAAACAAGCGGCGAAATCATGGAATGACGCTATTCATGAAGTATTGATCGATGCGGGTTTTCAACAAAGCAAGGCAGATCAATGCTTGTACTCAATCAATGCTTGTACTGTACATTTCTTCTGAATTATGTCGACGATATGATTACGGCAACGAAATCAATAGAAACAGCTAAAGAATTAAGGAAATCATCACATTGAAATTTGAATTACAAGATCTGGGTAAAATTAAATTTTACCTCGGAATAGAAATCATCAATTCCGATGAACATGAACTATCATAAATCCGATGCGAATGATAATTTTTTGCTGGCAAACACAGATTATCAGAAACTTATCGGTTGTTTGCTTTACATAAACGTGAATACCAGATATTTCGGCAAGCTGAACGATTTGCAACAGCCGGTTCAAACAGCGACAACAATCTACGAAGACAACCAAAGCTGTTTGAAGCTCATCGAAGAGAAAAAATTGCCAAATCGAACAAAACATGTAGATACGCGAATTAATTTTGTTAAAGATTCCGTGCAACAAAAATTCGTATCATGCGTGTATTGCTGTTCAGTATATATGTTGGCCGATTTACTAACAAAACCATTGCCGGCATAGCATGCTACGCAAGCGATGCGGATTAAATTAAATTAAACAAGCAATTAGAATGCGGAGGAGTGTTGAGATAAGCTATATCCCTTTACCGGCCAGAAAATAAATTTTATTGCTTCAATTTAAGTCCACTATACACAAATGTGTATTTAAATAACCATAGTTAGTAATGATGGAGTTTAGTTTTTTTCATGGTTCTCTTTCATACGCGACCTTTACGTACACAATTGTGATCGCGGCCCGGTAAGGGATATGGACATTTTAAATTATTTGTTCACAATTCAAAATCAATTGAAGTGACGTAGACATTTTGTTTTGCATTTATTTATGCGACACCCTGTCACTTATTTATATGTTAATTGTACGATGTAAAGACAACTTCAAATACAAGTTTCAATCGAACGAGTTTTGACATTTGTTTGTGTTTGGTAATATAACCAAATTTTTTAAATACCATAAATCTTATTTAATTTATTCACGTAAAATAAACAAAAATTCATCTATACATGGCTACAAATTAAGTTAAAAATAAAAATTCTCCAAATAAAATTTCACTTCTATTGCAAGCGAATATAAACCGCTATAAAAATTTGTTTCGCTTTGAACTGAGTACTAAACTCAAAAATTACACAAGCGAAAACGAAAATGATTATTTTGTCGGAATACACGAAAGTCCTTATGTGCATAACTACTTAGCCAAACAGTAGAGTACTTAATAAGTATACAAAATACTTTAGTCTTGCGAGAAACCACCTACTCAGTGCTACAATTCGAAGAAGGTCCCAATTTCTTAGCTGATGTTGATTTCGAGATTGTTAAATGCTTTATGACTTATCAAACTTTAATAGCCTTTTTATTTAAAAAATACATTTATTATCCATTATTTAAAAAAAAAAATAAAAAAAAAACGAAATCACATGTTAGGTTGAACCTGAACCTTCAATGTAAACAGTAAAATTTAACTTGGAGTTAACTCGACTCAATCCAAAAAAATTGTTAGGTCGAGTCGAGAAACAACAACAAAAAAACTAAAATTAAAAAACAATTAAAAATATTACAATAATTTTAGTTTTTTTGTGTGAGCAGTGGTGTTTAAATACGAAAGCATATTTTTGGAGATTTTTCCGATTTTAATTTATTAAGTTTTCCCTAAAATTAATTGTATTCATCTATAGACATTTTGAACTCGATCCAAAGATAACTCGGCCAATATAAACACTAGAAGTTAACCTGAAGATAACTATACAAATTGACTAGACCCGCAATGTAAACCGCATACTTGTTGTCTTTACATCGTGCAATATACGTCCAATCTGTTTTTATGAACATTCGCACACTGTAGTCGCTTTTCAATATATTTTTGTGTTACCGGTGGTTTGACCAAAGTATTTCCATATGCCATGTTCCATAATGCTATTTCATATGGTTTTTTTGGTATATATAACAATATTCTTTTTCGCCGATTTTTCCACAGTGGTATCCAGCGTGAAAGAAGAATTTTCAGCAAATAACTGTATGTTGGCCTCATCCTCCTTTTCTGTAGTGGTTCGGATTTTGTCTCTATCTTGCAAATCGTTAACATTTTTACACATTGAATAATGTGAGAACCTCTTCTGTAAAAATTGCTGCACTTGCAACCGACATTTTTGTTTCTTTCGGATGTACACTTAAAAACACCGCTTCAAAATCTTTTATAAATCGCACTCATCTCTTTCATATATCGCACTCCCGCTTCAATAGTGAGACAACTCAAAAAACGTGATTTTCCGTTTTATCATGTATTTCGAAAGACGTAACTAGTATTTTGCTATTAACCGCTGTAGAGCACTTAGTAATTAAGAGTAATTAGTGTCCCGGTAACGATGCAACGGCTCTAGGAAAATTACTTAAATATATAAATCCGTTTTTACTCAAAATAATATTTTTTTAGTTGTGTCACTGTTGAAGCGGGGCCGTGCGAAATGTTATCCGCACACCAGTTAGTTGCAGTTAAACTAATTTTTGTTTTAGAGCAACCAAGAAGAATCAAATGAATACCGATTTAAGCCCCGCCCTTATTTTCGGTTTGAAGTACGTAGTTATGCCGTACACGCACTTGTTGAACCTACTGTACATAGCATTTTTGTCAAAATTTATTTTTTCTGGCATGCTTTGGTAAACAGTTGGCGTAAATTTTTTCAAAAATAAAATTAAATTGGGATTAATTTCTTATTAGGCCAGAAAATGATAATTTTAACAAAAATAATATGTAAATGTTTTCCCTATTACCTTCTTCCTAAGGGAAGACACATTTAACAGCAACGAAGTCACATGTAACCTCTCCACCACCAAGTGTTCTCTCATTGAAGAGTAGAATTTGTAACAATACCATCACCGGTAAACTTTGACTATTTTTAATAACTGCTTAGGAGTGACGGAATTGCCTTTCGTTACAACCTAACAATTCGCGACCGTTCGAGTTAAATAAACAAAACTTATTTCAATTTTGCGAATTAAAAAACAAGAATTTTTGTTTAAAATGTTGGTAATGAAAATGACTTAAAATTGGTAATGAAAATGAAATAAAAAAGCTAACTTTATTAATGCACATCATAAATCATTTTGAAATGATTTAATAAATTTGTTTATAAAGGACATAAAATTTGTAGACATTAAGTCATTTTAAAAATGAAATAAAATGTGTATTTAAAATCGAAATAAAACATAAACGTGTACTACAGTAAAAGCCCGATTATCCGGCATCCAATTAACCGGAACTCTCAGTTAATCGGAATTTAAGTTTTAAGAATGATTTTTGCTTTTTTCTCTTTCACAAGGGAATTTTTTTTTTATTATTCGGGGATTCACAGAAAATATAGTTTCTTTTACTTTCTTTCTGTTTTATGCATTATTCTATTTGAATTGGATGTGTAAAGTCGTATATTACATAGCTAGATTAGTGAAATATTGAATTTATGTACATATTATTAAATTTTGGGTACTCGTATGGGTGTACATAATATATATGTATTTATTATTTGCAATAAATCCAATTAACGGATGTATAACAAAATTGTTTTCTGGTACATATTTATTTTCAAATACATAAAATCCTAAAAATAATTGTAACCAAGCGAAATTCTCGTAAAATTTCTAGTTTTAATGAAACATTCAATTATCCGGAATTTTCGATTATCCGGAATGCTCTCATCCCCAGGCATTCCGGATAACAGGGCTTTTACTGTACTGTATATGACATAATATGAAATTTTCAACTAATGCTTTCAAGAGTGCAAAAAACAGTTGCAAATCTCAAAATGAATTAAAAAATGCGTATGAACGAGAAAAGAAAGAGAACAAAGCAAAAAAAATCGTAAAAATTAAATTTGCGGCTAACACCGGTTAATTGGATGCCGGATAATCGGGCTTTTACTGTAATATGAAAATTAGAGCTATTCAAAATTTTCAACTAATGCTTTCATTAATGAAAATGTGCAAAAAACAATTGCAAATCTCAAAATGAATTCAAAAATGCATATGAAACAGAAAAAAAAGAGAACAAAGCAAAAAAAAATCCTACAATTTAAATATGTGGTTCCTGTTTGAGCTGAGTTTTCCTTCAATAATGTTTCCAATTCTTCACCTTCAAATTTTCTTGGTCGACCAGAACGTTCTTTGTCACTGCCATCAAAACCATCACTTTTGAATCGTTTAAACCAGTTTTCGCAAGTTTGTTGAGTTGGTACATGTTCACCTTTTGAATAAAGCAAAAAAGTAATGCTTCCCGCAAAAGCTGTTTTGTTGGTAAGAAATTCGACATGTCTAAACGAGATTAAAAAATATGTTGTTTACGCTTTCACGAATAATGACAAACTAAATTTTAATGTGGAATGTCAACACTTTAAAACGCCGAAGGTGTTTAGTACTAAAGTTACGCCATCTCTTAGAAAATCCAAAAAACTAAGTTATACACCCAATAAATTTTATGTTTATTGACGACTGTTAAAGTTGCGAATGTGACATCTAGCGCATTAAAAATAAGCTCATTGAGTCTTTTTTCCATGAAATTTTAGCACGGCTTACTTTATGAAAATAAAAATTAACGTACAAAAATATACCCAATAAACTTAATTTTTCCCCGTCAGATCTACAAACAGTTCTCTATAATGTGAAATAAAATATGCCTTTTTTAAGTCATTTTGAAAATGAATTAAAAAATATATTTGTAAAATGACATAAAATATGCCTTTCTTGTGTCATTTTGAAATTTAATTTGTTTTTTGTAAAACACCTTTGTTAAGTCAAAAAATTTGTTAAAAATATGACTTAAAAAAGGTCCCATTTTTTCATATAAAAACACAGTTTTTAAGTCAACCTTTTTAATTTCAGCCTTTTTTAATTCAGGCAGCCTAAAATATTATTTCGTGTTATGTCAAGCGCCGACGGCAATAAGTGTATAGTGTGATCATAATCCGTTATAGATTCGGTTTGCGAAAATACTTTTAATCAGTTGCTAAATGTTAATAAAAGTGCTCTATCCAACATCCAAGCTCTATCCTAGCATTTTAAAACCACTTATTAATGTAATGACATGTAATTATGTGTAGACTGTAAGCCGACTGTAATTAATAAAATTGTTCAAAAAACAAATTTCGCCTGTAAAATGCAATTCAACTAGCAAAACGTAAAAATTACAATAATAATTTTTATTTTTTGTACAAATTTACCAATCATTGCGTGTAACATTTTCTCGAAAATCGATTTTTACGAAGTATTGTTTTTTTAATGGTTTGCTCATTTTTAATCCGTATGATATCTGTTTTGAGGTAGTGGCGCTCCCAACTCCTATAGTTTTGTTTTTACACAAAGCGATTCTAACACCACACACAGATTAAAACACTGTGCTGTGCTATATGTGGGTTTGTCTGTTTTTGTTTTTTTTGTGTTATATGGTTAATAAAGTAGTTTTGATTATTTTATCCTATTAATGAATATACTGAAGTTAATGTCCTTAATTATTACCAGGTTATATACAAATACTGTTGCGGTTTATTTTGTAATACTACTTTAAACTTTCCCCTTTACCGCTCGGCAAAATGTTTCGTATCATTTCTCTGTTGTTAATGATTCTTTTTTATTATTTATTGGGCGCTTAAATTTAATTCCAAATTTATTGTTATTTATGTACCATGGCATAGTGTTGTTTCTGTGGTGTTAAGCCCGTTGGACCCAAATGTTTGTTAGTTTTCGTAATAATAACACTTTTTTTTTGCTATTGTACTTAATTTTATTTGTTTAACATCTTTATTATCATTAATTCATGCCAATGTTAGTGACATTTTGATCTTTAATTAATCACTACAATTTTATTTTATAAATCCTAGCCTATAACTATATACATAACATACGAGGTTATCAGTGGTATATGTACTCGTATATATAGTGTGTTATGTCGCCACTGGGGATTCAAATAAGGTTACGGGATTGCGGATAAATATTTAGGTTATTCGGTTTAAAATAGTTATTTTAAATTATCTATTTATTTCTTTTTTTTTCTAAATTAAAATATTTATAATATTATCCAATTAAAAACCATAATATTTATGTTATCAAATTATTATTTTTTACTTGCAGAATTTGAAAAACCAAATTATGACGACAAATGTATGGGTTGAACAGGTAAAGTATTCCGATTAATAATATTTTATAGATTTCCTGTCACAATTTTTTATATCTAGTAGGTGTACCAATAAAAATTTCCTCATTGCAAAAATTATTACTTAATCCAACCGGAGGTGTGAGATAAAATTTCCTTTTAAACACGTAACGTACACTGTAACAAATTAAAGAGTTTTTTAAATCTTCTATGACTTGTACATATTTTATAATTTGCAATAAAAATTGAAGAGGAAAAAATGTCTGATTGCACAAGAAATGTTTGGATGATAAATATTTAACTCGAGGTGGCTGTAAAATTATTCCGAAATTTTTTACGTGTTGGGGTGACATTGAATAACAGTTTTGTTGTAGTTCCAAGGTGTTAAATGGGATTACTTCTGTAGGGATTATTAATGAAACTAACACAGAAGTGGAATTATGAAAATTGTTTTAACTGATCCTAAAGTTTGTAGTTTGTGTTTTATATTCATTGCCAATATTCAAATATAATTTTTCTCCATGCCGGATGCTAAATTAAAGGGCAAGATGGCTAAATATTCCAAGAATTGAATTAATATTTTTTTCCTATTTTTCCGGCGAAAATCTGCAGTACTCTTTGCTAGATAAACATAATAAATACATTTTTAGCGGTATACACTTCAGTTCCTGTGTTCAGACTGTCAACCTGACTAACAAATTATATATGCAAATTATGTATGAGGAGTGCGGTATTTCGGTTATATTAGCTGACCCGGCAAACTTCATTTTGCCAAAAATAGATTTTTTGATTGAACTAATTCACTATTCCACCTGAAATTTGTTTTTTTGATCGAAAATTATCGATCGTTAACAGATGACGCAATAATATAATTTCAATTATAAATTGAATGAAACACTATTCGAATTCATTTGAATTCAATATCCTATATTTATACGGAAAGCTGACCCGACGGACTTCATTCCGTCCAATATTTGGCAAAAATAGAATAAAATCAAGTATTAATTTCATTGAATTCTATTCGTTTTATTGAAATCAAAACAAAAGAATAAAACAATGTTTGTATTCAATTTAAGGCTGCATGATACAACAATTCCAGAATTACGTGGCACACTTCCAGCGACTGCCCTTGTGACTTGTTTATGGTCATCGCAAATGCAAGTTTCATTGAAGTCAAGGGAATTCGCGGAATTAGGCATTCTTCAGGTCATTCTCAAATGAAGTTGAACCGCGCACATTAAGCAAAAGCAACTAAAGGTAGAAGCAACCGTCGTTCTTTAGATGGATTGTGCAAATTCGTCCCAATACATCAGTTGAAAACACACCTGGATATCTGCGTAACCATTTCTTCGACGATGCCTTACATGTGTAATATCGCAAACGCATCACGGGCGTAAGTTGAAAAGAAACTCGCTGTGCTGCTTTCTCTGCGTTGAAATACACTTTCGCCATTCTCCAAATGAACTGCCAGATGCACAACAGTTGGATGACGTTCATGTATCGCAAATGAAAATATTCTCCAGAGTGCTGCGTTGCAGTTCACATATCGGCCCATTTGTAACTTACTGATTTTATCTCGTTGAATGCCAATAACCAGCATATCACTTCCTTTGGTGACGTATTTGCAAACATTATTCGATTTCACCGAACTGCAATACTCAACATTGATATGTGTTTTAAATGTCTTAGACAATATTGACGAATATGGCACGATACATGTGCTGTCAACCACCATATCCACTCCTTTCATTTAAGTGATGAATGTTCTGCCATTGTCATCTGGTGAACGCAGCCGATAGAGTGGATATCCATCGTTTCCAGATTGAGTTTCCGAAATAAAAGCACGTGGATAGCGTTTTGCGTATTTATTGTACCGGAGTGGGATTGTGGTGTCTGCATGGTCCATTGAGCATATTGGTCTTCACCACTTCGTGCGACTCTGGATCTATCTCAGGATCCGAAATTTCGGCGGAAATGATGTCATTAATTTGGTCTGGTGTAATTTTGCCCATCATCAAAAGAAGAATGTGTGCGTGCGGCAAACCTCTTTTGTACCGTATACAAGTTGTTTCGCAATAAAGTCCATTAAACATCTGCGTTTTTGTTTGAACACTCGTGCTGTAACGTCGTGACGATCGCTTAATGATTGACCGGGATGCAATAACTTCTTAATCTCTGGCTATTTTGGATTGCAAGTAAACGTCAAAAACAAACCCGGCCGTCCATAATTGCACACGTAAGTCATCGCGTCCTGGGAGTACTCGTACATGTGTTTCGGACTGCCAATATATGTCGATGACAAAATTGTAAGCCGAATATATTCTTGAGATCGCAACTTAGCCTGATTCAATTGAATGTAATTGAGTCGTTCTGTCTCAACCTTAACGTACATATCAACTGCATATTGTTGTAACAACCGGCGATATCTCAGGTGGTTGTCAATGTTTTGGCGAATCATCATTCGATATGCGTAAAAAAATGTTCATTTAACTGACCCTTTTATTTGTCTCGACCCCTAAAAAATTACAATTTATAAAGTGGCAATCAAAAGTGTTTTTTTTGTACTAATTATTGGCCAGGTTTATCATGTTGTATCTCAAGTTATATCCGTCTTCACCACGGCAGAACATAAGCGGATATTGCAGTGTGTCATACGATCGATGGGTCTCACTTGTCCACTGTAGTGCGTTTCCAATTCGGCGTGTGATGATTATACTGTTCGTTTGTCCGCTTTTATGACAATGCTGTGATCATCGTTTAGCATCTGTTCCAACGAAGTCGTAAACAGTTTGATGAGCTCATTGTGTTCGTGTAACTTTTGCTGCAATTGCTGGACCATTTTTCTTTTTGTTGTATTAAAGATAGCACAACGCCGATTTACTTCATCATGTAAATCTCCAAGAAATTATATTTGCAAATATTTGTGTTCTTGATCTAGATGCGGCAACAGCGATCAGCAAGATGATAAATTTGCCCATGAATCTGTATAGTTGGAGGTAAATTCTGTAACTTTTGTCTTGTGTTGACAAGATAAGTGTTAATTTGTGTTATATCGTGATACATCTTGTATTGTGTGTGGTGTGTTGGCGTATTTTACCATTCATATCTGATGTTGGTGAAATTATCTTGACTGTTGGATTGTAATTTCATTCATTTTTAATTTCACCACCAAACGACGTTATTTAAAAACAATCAGTACATCTTGATGTATACAAGTTGCAAGAAATGGTTCGTGCAGCGTGCGCAATAGCTCTGGTGGTGGAAGCAACTCTGGCAGTTTTACCTTGCCGCTCGCGCAACACAATCCAGGCGGTTCTTTCTCAAATTTAACTGCATTGCAATGCTGACAAACAACAGACATCTGACCTAATTGAACTGTAATGACCAATAATTTACCTTTGCATTATTCAAAATAAAGAAAGCAAACGAACGAAAAAGATGCAATTTGAATTTTTGAAATCAACTGGAAAAACAAAACAAATCCATTACCGATCTATTCCAATGAATAGCGGGGGTTAGGTTTTTTCCGACAAACAAAAACAATGAACTCACTTTTTTGTGATTGAAATATCAATAATATCACTCAGGAAGAATAGATAATTCACAGATTCTCAATGATATATTTCGTAAATGTAAATTATTTCTCTCGAAAAATGATTTGTGGTCCAGTCGTTTTCAAGTTTTAAGCATCCGAACAAACCATGATTCATTTTTATATGATATACATATTAAAACTTCAATAGTCGACTACAGAAAAACTGGGCGATGTGTTGACCCAATTGCAATGGAACTTTGCTCAAAATTAACTAACCATCCGCTTCCAAAAATTGAAGCAATATTTTACTTCCTTTTACATAGTAAAATAAAGTATAGTAATCATGAAAATGTACGAACTCAAGATTTTTGCATATGGCAGAAGCCAATAAGTGTTTTTAAAAAAATCTCGGAGAGTATGGACTACTTGTCTGTGTGCTTTCTACAGCCCAGACGGTCATGGTGAAACTTGATTCTTAAACTTTTATCATAATTTGAGAAAAGAAGTATATCATTTACGAGAAAAACGATTAAAAACTAAAACTTTCTAAATTAAATTTGCGACAATAACCGTGCCGTGCCGATCAGTATTCCAAAATTGTTGAGGAAATGTCAAAAAAGGCCCCTGTACAGCCCATACGGATTGGTTCCTCGAGACATTTAATTTTTTCCATAAATTGGGGCATCCCAGTGATTTTTGGCTGTAATCGGTCCACAAGAAGTGGCATCTTCCATATAGGGACTTTTCCGTTTTATGCAAATACAATATGTTGAAAAGTATATAGCATTTACGAAAAAAATATTAAAACAAAAAGATTGTAAATTAAATTTCAAACAAAATTCGATCAGATAAATTCGACATTTCTACAGTCCAGATTTGGTGGAAATATGTGTACCGGAAGTATTACAAAATATAAAAATATTTATGGAGAAAAGCCGACAACTGAAAACACAGGAATCGCACAACCATCGAACCGGGCCCCCAAATTACAGAACAAACACTCTATACTTACTTTGCAAGTGATAGCTTCAATGGAAGCTTCTTCAATTTTTCCAATATTGTTGAAAAGTTTAGCATTTACAAAAACCGGCAAAGAATTGTAAAATAAATTTTGGAAAAGTTAAGGAATATATCCACCTGGGACGGAACTCTGTCGTTTTTTAATCGATCATGATGGAATTGCCGATATCTTGGATGGAAATGGGATTCTAGAATTATTTTTGAAAAAGTTCTGGAAAACAACAACCTAGAACGGAACTCAGCCATTTCTTAACCGATTTTGATGGGGTTGGGTACGGAACGGAACCCCATCATTTCTTAACCGAGTAAGATGAGATTTCAGAATATTGTATGATAAATCTACTTCTATATCAATATACTTTCCTATCGATTGTTATTAGCCCTGCCACACAGATACTAACAGCTTAGTCAGCTGATTGAATTTATAAAATTTCGTTTTTCCAAGCATCATCAAGAAGAAAAACTTTGTCACAATGTTATGGCTGAAATCTGTTGTTGTCAATGTTTAAACGTTTGTAGAAATCCTTGTACAAACTATAAAATTTCTAAAATGATCGAGACATAAGCTTGTAAGAAAGTTCAACATGTCTACTATAATATATAAATATCAATTATTCTACATCTTTGATACTTGACTCCGCTATATTTTAACCGTAAATGGTCCATCGTAATAATTAGTAAAAGCTTAAGAGGAAAAGTCAGTTTACATTATGTTATGGTGAAATATAATTTAATAAAATGGACGATATAGGACAGAAACCACTCACAATTCACAAAAATAAAGACTCAGCGAATTGCTGAGAATCTCCAAAAAAAATTTTGAAAGACAAACATGATCTTCTATAGCACTGCAGAGATCAAGACTGTCCGATTCAGATTCACTCTCTGTACAAGTAATAATATCGACAAGCATAAATTTGAAGTAGGATTCTTCATCCGTAATTGATATCAACAATTCGTGATTAAATTCGCACTTATTTCGCACCGTATTTCCGTACTCAGGTTTCATTGGCGTCATTTTAACATCTTATTTATAAATATTCAGGTCTTAAGTGAAGATAAACCCGATCAAACCAAGCATCTTTCTACAATCATCTCACAGTGGTCTGGAACAAACTACCACAACATGACATCATAGTAGTTTAGGGCGAATTTAATGTTCAAATCGGAGGCGCTCCTATGATTCATCGTGACACCATCAGTTAGAACTCCACACATTTTGTTTTTAAACAACAATGGGGCAAGAACCATTGAGCTTACCATACTATACAATTTAGTGGTTGCAAGCACATATTTTTTTTCCATATAGTCGCATATTTAAATTCAAATGGAAACCAAACGACAGTATAACAGTCAACAATTGACCACTTGGTTGCAATGAAATTTCTACCGTATTAAAGGTATCAGTAGAAAACGTAGAGACAACGGCATTTTCTGGAAACCAATATGACCAAAATATGCTCAGATCAGGTGGCGATATTCCATGACTTCCTCCAAAAATCATTTTAGAATCCCATTTCCATTCATAATACCTAATGCCACCCAACCGAATGGGTTTTAAAACGAAAGAGTTCCGTTCCAGGTGGCCGTGTTCCAGAATTTCTTCCACAAATTTAGAATCCCATTTCCATCCAACATACTAAATCCCATCATATTTGATCAAGAAATGGTGGAGTTCCATGCCAGGTGCCCATATCCCAGCTATTTTAACGTTAAAATTTTGGAAAATTCAAAAATTTCATTTGTTTTTAAAAGCATGACTATTTGATAGCAGAGAACGTTGTTGTTCTGATTCTGCTAATTATCTCAGTTAACTTTGTCTTTCGTATGGGTATTCTGATGAATGGGACTAAAAAAATGCGGCTTCTAACATCTTTTTTGTACAATCGGATGTGATATGATTTTAATGGAAATTAATTAATTTTCTGACAATTAAATATTAAAATTGGTTTAAAATGTTTAATTTTTGTTAAATTGTGCAATTTTCTTCTTTTCTAGGAATGGAATGATTACAAATTAAAATGGAATCCAGATGACTATGGCGGTGTTGATACGCTTCATGTGCCGTCCGAACACATCTGGCTGCCCGATATAGTATTATATAACAAGTAAGTATTAAGTAATTTGGCTCAGTAAAGTTTCTTGGTGGAACACTTTGTTTATATTTATACTAGCTGACCCGGCGAACTTTGTCTCGCCCCAAATTACTTCGTCCGCGCAAACACTTCTGACCTTCACAAAAATTAAATTTAATGAAAAAAAAAATCAAACAACTCAACTCAATTCTCAATAGACGTTTGAGTTAGACGATTGAGTGGCCGTTCCATTCACTTTTTCATCGAATTCAACACTAAAGTATTGAAAGGCAATGATATGTCTATTGAAACTCAGACATCTATCGAAAATTGAGTTGTTTATTGGATTTTGCTCTCACTGTGGAAATGAATTGGAGCCAGTTGGAATTTAAAAGAATTCAATGTATTTTATTCGATTGGAAATAAATGTAATACAGACGCAAATCAATACAATGCATTGTGGTAAACAATATTTTTCTTTTTGTTGTCCGGTGCGTAAATGAACAACGCTGACGGTTTGCCAACTCTCGAACAGGCGACGGACAACTGACCATGAGAAAAACACGGAAATTCCAGATTTATTCCGCACACTTCCAACGATTGTCCTAGCGATTTGTTAATCGTCATAGCGAACGCCAAACGAACGGGGACCTGAATGCGCTTGAAGTCGAACGGAATGTCAGTTGGAATCAGAGGAATTCTCGGAATTAGAACATCCTCTCTTTTGAATTTGCCCTTGATGATCGTCGCTTGAATCACGTTGTTCATCAGTTTCTTCACAGCCAATCGCGTTCCGTTACACAATCTCGGATGGTTCAGATTGCGCAGCATGATTATAACAGATCCTACCTTGAGCATCAAGTTATGTGGCGGTATTCCCGGCAAATCAAGCGCATTCCAAAACTCGGTTGGATAGTTGGCTGCTTCGTCTTGATTCGTAGCACAGTCAACGGATTTGTAACAACGCATTTCCCCAGCGATTTGGTTTTGAATCAAGTAGTTCAGAGTGTCAACATCTTTGTTCTTCGCTGCCAAAATCGCTCGTTCGCTGAGCCAATTGTGATCCATATAATTTCGGCGGATGTCCGGAAACAATTTCGTGATAAGCTCTTCCTTCGACGTAGTGAATATGCAAAAATTCAAAGGAAACGAAATCGATCCGGTCAAAACATCAACAGCAATTTGACCATTGCCAAGCGCCAACAGTTGTTTTGAAAAATCAGCAGTTGATGAGTCGTTCTGTAACGCGACTCTCATGTTCGTGGTCAACTGCAACTTCTTCACATAACGCCATAAACTTGACGATTTCAGACATGCGTTGAGTTCATCTGCAGCTGTTGATCTCGGAATGACAGGTAGCGATTGACGAAAATAACCAGCCAGCAGAATCATTGCTCCACCAAAATGCCTTGAGTCACTTCGTAAATGCTTCATCGTTCGATTGAACGCTTCCAATGATCGTTTATGTGCCATTGTGCACTCGTCCCAGATGATGATTTTGCAATCCTGCAATACCTTGGCCATCGCCGAGTTTTTTGCAATTGAGCATACTGGCTTGTCATTCGTGTGGATATTCAACGGCAACTTCAAAGCAGAATGTGCAGTCCGGCCGCCGTCTAGCAATGTGGCTGCAATTCCCGATGATGCAACGGCTAACGCTATTTCAGACCTCGAGCGAATTTTGGCCAAAAGCAATGAAATCAGAAATGTTTTACCTGTTCCACCGGGAGCATCGAGGAAGAATATTCCACCGTTTCCTACATCAACTGCGTTCATCAATGCATCGTACACGTTCTTTTGCTGTACATTCAAAAGCGGGACATTTGTTCGCACTATTTGGCTCATTGAATCTCGATCGTACTCTTGCTCTCGTTGCAATTCACGATTAAATGCATCGTACATCGAACGAATTATGGTGCTGGCATGCCCAATTTTGACAAATAGCTGCCGCACATAAGCACGCACATGTCTTCGATCATGATCAAAGCATCGTTACGTATCTCGTCGTTCATTTCAAGCTCATAGTTTGATGTTGTAGTGCGAACTCCATGCAAAATATCATCAGCCATCTCGTCCTTGTATTTGTTCCACAATTCCAATGCGTTCGATGAATGACACGCCGCTATGATGATCGCAAACAATGCACGAATTTGATATGCCGGCGCAGAAGCAGCGGCATCGGCGAGTGTTGATTCCCAATGTGAGTCGTTTTCCAGCAAATTCAGACGTTGGCAAGCTTCTCGATAAGTGGCGCACAATACACCATCTATAGTACGAAGAGATTTGAACGAAGTAGGACCACGAACATGGAACAAAAGCAAACGAAGATAGAAGCATTCGTCTTGTTGTGGATGCACGGTGTGCACACGGCCAAGCGCATCAGTCGAATACACATTTACGTATCCTGCAACAGGTTGACCTTTTTTTCGTCGTTGAAACTTCTTCGTTGACTGGTTCCAAGTATAATAGCGTGGCATTTCGCAGTAAAGCAATGTTTGTGACGGATCGCTTTGCAAATTTCGAAGAAATTAGTGAGTGTTGTAGCTGATGGTCGTTCTGCTCGTTGTGCTGCATTAGCTTCCGTGAAATAGACACGTTGTCCATTCTCCAAGTGCACCCACAAATGTTGAACAGTGGGATGACGTTCGTGTAATGCAAATGAGAAAATACGCCAAATCGCCTCTTTGCAACTGACAAAACGGCCCAATTGGAAACTTGACACTTCGTCATTTGCATCCAGAGCAGCAATGCCGAACACTGCCAGGTCGATACCTTTGTTCACGTATTTGCAGACATATTTAATGGACTTAATGGAGTTACAGTACTCAACATTGCAGTGTGTTGCGAATGTTTTCGATAGAAGCATGCAATACGGAACGATCCAGCGATTATCGACCACAACATTTTTTCCTTTCACCATCATCGTGACTGTTCTGCCACCATCTTCGGATGAACGACGCCGATATTTTGGATAACCGCCGTTTCCACTAATTGTGTATGGCAACAACGGACGCGGATATTGTTTTGTGCATTTCCCATTGGCCATACACGGTGAATCTGGATTGTGATCTCCGCAAGGACCATGCACCATATTTGTTGCGACTACTGCGAACAACTCCGGGTCGGTTTCTGAATCTGGTATTTCAGCGCAGATGATTGAATCAATTTGGTCTGGTCTGATTTTCTCAATTAACCACAGCAGAATGTGTGTATGTGGTAAACCACGCTTCTGCCACTCTACTGAGTACTGAGTACATCCAACAACGTGGTTGTCCGAAAATCATCTGCTTAACGATGAAGTCCATTAGCGTCCTGAGTTTTTGTTTAAACACACGTGCGGTGATGTCATGGCGATCGCTGGAAGTTTGTCCTGGCAGTAAATTACCGATAATTTCAGACCATTTCGGATTGCATGTGAACGTGATGAACAAATCTGGCCGTCCGTAATGCCGCACATACGTCATAGCATCCTGCGCATATTCATGCATATGCCGTGGGCTGCCGACATATGTTGCTGGGAGAATGGTCAATTCCGACGTTGGTTGCATCTCCGTCTGAAACGATGCACCCAGAAAAAAAAAAGTTTTTAATTCAATAACTTTGACTTATTGAATCGTATTTTTCAAAAATCAGCAATAAAATTGTTTAATGAATAACTTAGTTTTAAGTTTAACAAAAACATGTATTCTATCAATAAAATAAAATAGTTTTACTAATAAATACACTTATTGTAATGACAATGTATTAGTTATCAATTCTAAACTTACTAAATTTATTGATCGGACAATGTTTGTTGTTAAAATAAACATTAGGACTTGATTAAATTACTAATTCAATAACTAAAGTTATTACATTTACAACGTGACTGTTCTCGTTAATCATTAAAATTCGCTAAAGCATTATACTTATACTTTATATGTAAGTTCAAAAATTTTCAATATTTTTGTAGTTTGGTCACTGCAGTCTGGTGAGACGACCGAATTTTTAATGTAAAGAATTCAGTGTTTCGCACTAATGGAAACATTGTATTCTAGAGAGTCGTGTTGCTGATATTGGAGCTCTAACTTGGTGGTAAACTCCATCCACCAAGTTAGTGCCGCAATATCAGTAACACGACTCTGTAGAGATTTTTTTCAGGAAGATTATAGTCTCTACACGGGCCTCGCACCCTCTATGGGTAAATGCCCCCATTCAAGATGGTCTTGAATATAATATATATTATATATATTCAAAATGCGTTCCAACGTCTTGCTCTTGGTCACCTCACCTCAACCTCACCCTATCAGGGTAGGTACCATCATTTCCCATATTATCCAGAATATTCTTTATTATGATTACTAAGCTCTTTGTAAAAATTAATAATTAAATTTTTTGGAATAATAACTAAAGAACGTCCAATTTAAAACGTCAAGTTATTGAACGGAACTAAATACTTATTGATATGACAATTATTCTGTCGATTTAAAGGTAGTAAAATCAATAACTATAAAATTGTTACGGCAATAACTTCGTTTATTGGCCAAAAACAACCTATGTTTTTTATTGATTTTGCATATGAAAATTGTTATTTCAACAATTTTTTTCTCTGAGTGTGGCATCGCGCAGATGAATGTACTGCTCGGAACGTAGTTTTGATTGATTGAAGCGGATGAAATTTAAACGTTCCGTTTCGATCTTCACGTACATATCGACACAATACTGTTGAAACAACCGACGATATCTCAAAAGATGATTGTCCTCGCTTTGTCGCATCATCAACCGATAAGTGTAAAACTGCATTGAACTGACCTTCTTATTCGTTTCTTCACCTGCAAAATGAATATATTATTTTTATACCAATGTAAGTATGATCGACAGCTCAATAACTAACCGGTCAGCGGATTGACAATCTTTATCTGGAAGTGGTAGCCATCCTCTCCATGACAAAACATCAATGGATACTGAAGTGCATCATATGACCGATGAGTTTCATATACTCGCTGCACTTGTCCGTCATCACGCCGCGTGATCACAATATCGCGGGACTCCACATTTTCACCAACAATCACAACTGCGACTTCATCAATAGTGGGAGCATTGTACTGACGAACATGGCCTCCGGTTGGTCTTTTGTCTGCTCTGATGATTACTTTGTGGTCATCGGAAGACATTGTCTCTAAAGCAGTTTTAAACAAACGAACCAGCGCATTGTGTTCATGAAAAAGACATTGGAGTTCTCCGATTATCTCTCGTTTGGACGCATTGAAAAGCGCAAGACGATAATTCAATTCTAATTCGGAATTTCCAACGAAATAAATTTGAAGAAACTTGGGTTCTTCATTTGCTGGTGGCATCAACGCTCCGCTGCGATGATAAATTTGACCTTGAATCTATAAAATAAAGGGCAATTTTGAATATGATGAGTACAATCGTTCAACGTTATTGAAATGATGAACACGTGGTGACGTCATTACCTTATAGGTGGGATTATATAGCCGGGTTGATGGACAACAACATCGGTTCCAAATGCCGTCATGTTAAAGCACTGATTGTATTGTTGCGTGTGTGTGAGAAAATGTCTGGATAACGTTGTATGTCCATAGAGATAAGTTCGCAATGGCTCCGGTGGCGAAGTCAAAACCGGCAATTTAACTTTGCCATCGGCACAACATAGCCCTGGCGTTTCTGTTTTGAACTTCAATGCTTGACAATGACAGCACACGGCAGACAATGCGCCAATACCAACGCAGCGTAGGTTTTTGTAGTCGATTGTACTGTCATAAATGAAAGCAGCGTGATTCAAGTCGATGTCCACCGCACTTCTTCGTCGAGTTATGTTTTGTCGAACCTGAGCTGGTGTCCATGCAGCGCGAACTTGTCCGATATGAGCACGTCTCTGTTCATTTAATTATTCGCGTTGCTCTCGTGTTTAATTCTCACGTACACCGTGCATTCTTTCTGAATTACGGTTTCTTCGTCCTAGGCTCGATCGTCTTATAGCCGGCATTTTAATCAAAACTATATTCTTAACAATTACAATGATTCATTTGACTAATTTACTTTGAAGTCATTAATCCACAAAAGTGAACTTACCGATCGAATCAATCTCAATCCCGCAATCCAATTAGATAACCGCACTTGTCACACACCAATAAATTTATGGAAACAATGTTAATGGTAATGTTTGAGCCAACAGAATTTAATTAATTAATTTCTGATGTTACTGCTTTGATGGTTGATGCAAAAAGAATTTATATTTTATTTTTTTACAATTATTTGACATATATGCTATAATGTAGACAATTATGATTTTAATTTTGTTCATAGATTGCCAAAATTCTACACAACTTATATTTATAGTAGTCCGCCACTAACGCCATCTAATGGCGGCTATATAAACGGATGATCATTGTCGAAATACAATTTTCATTGGTGGTGTTAAGTGTATTTCCATACAAAATTCTATACAAAAAGTAATTTTCTATTTGCCGATTTTTTTCGATTTTTCAGAATTTTCTTCGAATTTCCGATTTTTTCGAGTTTCCGGATATACCTTTGAGTTTTTCCGAATTTTCTTTTTTCCAAAGCTGCCACTGTACTGAGACGAACAAAGCAAAAAAGCATGCATCCTCTGATGGGATTCGAATCCAGTACCTCCAGGTCCAATTCCCGAAGCTTTAACTACTGTACCACCTATCACATACAAAACGTACACACAAAACTCATATTAAAAAAGATTTTATTTTATTTTTCGTAAACCACCACTGTATTGAGACGAATAATGCACAAAAAGAATCATTCAAATTGATCGTGTCGTTCTCGAGTTTTTGCGAGACTATCGCACGGCAATTGATTTTTATTTAGATAAATAGATAGAGAAAATAAATAGATTGGATATAAAGCAAAGTACCAGTTTAGATGTAGCCTTCGGTGAGAATCGAATTCAATACCTCCGAATCCAAGCGCCGATGCTTTAACCACTGCACCACCTGTCTCATAAAAAATGTACACACAAAATTCATATGAAAATGGCTTTTTATTCGATTTTTCGGGTTTTTAGACTTTCCCGGTGAATTTTTTCAAAATTTTCTTTCGTAAGAACCATCTCCTGGCAATTGCAAACGCAATAAAAAAAGATTGAGCCAAATCGGTTCAGCCGTTCTCAACTGATGCGCGCACATACATTTTTTGCACCATTTTTATAGATATAGATGTAATGTACGAGTATGTAGTTTGAACAAGTGGTATTGGTAAGATAAAATTAATTTGAGGTTCCAACTGTTTTAATTAAAGCTAGTTGTCGCAGAAGGGTATTAAAAATTGTTGGTCATATTCTTAATCCTTCAAATTAACTCATACTGAACAGGAAGGAGCACTTTCAAAACAACTATAAAATATTATGAAATAGTACATACATACAGTCACTGAAGACTTTCATGAAGACAAGGAATAAGAAACTATGAATTCAATGATAATGTTAGCATGGATTAGAGGGAAATCCAATAGATTTAAAAATATTCGTCGCAAACAGGATTGCAGAAATCCAATCGGTATTACCTCTATTACAATAGGGATACGTAATGGTCGAAGCTTGATAGATCACAACAACCATAAATTGAGGAAACCCCAGAAGAGTCAAGAAATGAAATATGCGCAATCATTATACTAGAAGCAAAGATGAAAACATCGTATTGAAATTAATAGAGAATTGTTCATACGCCACAAAAGAAGTAAGAAGTCTAGCTTACGTTCTTAGGTTTACAAAGTTTTAAAGATAGTTTTAAAGATAACACAACAATGTGGTTTTGGAGGATTCGACATACAGTTCGGGAAACAAAACAAATTAAACCTTCGTACACTTAATCCTATCCTGTCTAAGCTTAGGGTCTAAAAGTGGGTTAAGGCTGTTAAGTTCTTTTCTGCCACTACTGTCAGAATTAATCGAAAAGATGTAAATTTTACTACAGGACTAAATGTTTCTTGATAGTCCACTACATATTCTTGCGTAAAACCTAGTGGTACCAAACGAGCCTTATAGGCCTTATAGCGATCAATGGAAACGTCAGTTTTATATTTGATTTTGAATAACCATCAATTGTCTATAACCTTTTTACCATCGGGTTTTTCAACCAAACATAAAGTACGATTTGACATTAACGATTGATATTAACGCAAGCATCGCCACTGTTCCACAGACATACAATACGAATGCTTATGTTTATGCACGGAATGATCACGAAGACGTTTCTCTTGAATATGTTCAATATTCAAATCACACAATGATGGTTTTGGTTTTCGACTTTCTGATATCGATTTGTCAACATATTCATTGTTCAGCTGTAAATTGTCCACTTCATTGATTAGATCATCATGATTATCAACCATGTCCGGAAAGATCTTCTCAATCTTGTCATTTATTTTGAAAATCGTATACAGTGTTGCAGCTATCATAAAAAATTCTGGGTATAGTTGCAGAGGGTTATTCACACTTGTGTTAAATGTTTTAAACAAATACAGCATCCAGTCCAAGTTTTTGGTGACCGCAAATGATATTTCCTCGGGCATGCCAGTTCAAGCACCAGCAGTATGCCCCTTCCTGCAGCCCTGAGACCTGGCTAGGATTCAATAGACCAATAAAATAAAAAAAAAATTGCACCCCTATTCCCCTAGTCGCATCACTTCAAGTGATGTGACTACTCATCTGCTTGGTTACTAGATCATTAAATCGAACCTAACAAAATAATTGTTCAATAAAGTCGTTCTGGCTGTTTTTTAAATCTTAGTATGCTGCTTTATACATATTTCCTTGTGACTGCCATCACTTCAAAATATGACAATTTCTATCACTTGAAATTTTGACGTGACAAATAAATAAAAATAAATTGAAACTAATGCAGCCAACTAAGATTTAAAAAATTTTCATTGAGAGTTTTGCACAAAATTGTTTAGTAAATTTTGATTTTAAAATCTAGTAACCAGGAAGATTCATAGTCACGTCGCATCAAGTGATACGTCTAAGGGAATTGAGTATTTGATGTTTGTTCCAAGTGGCTATAATATCAGCCATATTTCCCAATAAGCGAATTCGTAACATTTTATATCTTATACGCACGCCCCTTGTGTATTAAACCTATTTGTTATTTTATTCAGTGTGAAAGCTTGTTATAATATTTTATGCATTTTCTTTATTTCCAGTGCTGATGGAAACTACGAAGTGACAATAATGACCAAAGCAATTTTACACCATACAGGTAAAGTTGTTTGGAAACCACCAGCGATTTATAAATCATTTTGCGAAATCGATGTAGAATATTTCCCATTTGATGAGCAAACGTGTTTTATGAAATTTGGTTCATGGACATATGATGGTTATATGGTAAGCAAAATAAGTATAAAGAAAAAAAATGAAAATCGAAAAATAAAAGTCGTTTAGAATCAGTTTAACACGCTTAATTAATTTTCAAACATTCGCCCATATCGCATTGAAATTACAAGCACAGCATTACGATTCTGTTTTTCGTCTATTGAAAACTTGATCAATACCTAAATTTGTATATTTAAATATTCGATCGATTACACACGAAAGATGGAAAAAATGTCTCCGAAAAAAATGTCTTTGAAAAACCACTGGTGGAAATTTTTTTTACTGCCAAAAAGGCGAAAGAACACAGCATACGTACCTTTATATTGAAAAATACTTTGAATATAAGCAAAAAAAAAAAATCAAAAAGTAAAAAATTCATGTACTCGTACATACCGTGTATGTGAACATACTTAACTTATGTATATACGAGTAATGACAGGGGAACAAAATGTCGTACAAAATGGAATTATTTATAACTCGTTTATGAAACGATTTTGGTAAAATATTGCATATGAATTGTTTTTAATAATAAATATTCAAATCATAAAATACAATGTCGGAATCTAAATATTAAGTAAATAAAATTGTTGCATAACGAAATTCAACTTAGAAATTTACGATTATGTACAGTGGATTAAAAATACTATACTCCTTGTAAAATCCAATTGCCTCCTTGTCAAATTAAAAAAACAAAAAAATCATGATTATCAAACCATATATGAATATTTAGTATTTGCTGATGTTACCATTAGATAAGACCCACATTTCTCTTTATCTGTTAGTTTAGAAGTAAAATTTCAGATTTTACTTCTAAAAACTAACTTAAATCTAATTTTAAGATAGCACCATACTAAATCTTGATATGGTCCCCATTGTACATACACATGTGTACTCGTATACTTGTATACATAAATGTGGTGAAAGGTAGCTTCTTCGACATTTTTAAATATTTTGTAGGTACGCCATATTTCTTATGCTATAATACCTACTTCGAATAATGAATAAATCTGAAGGGTACTTAAATGGATTTAAATTTAAATGTGTTCAATTATAGTTATATCCCCGAATTAAATACAAGAGGTTTTTCAATCCACTGTCACTATGTATAAAATATTTTCGTATATAAAATAGGCAAAATCCGAATCTCTTATTTAATAAATAAATTTATTTTACGTTTCAGGTTGATTTAAGGCATTTACAACAAACACCAGACTCAGATAATATAGATGTGGGAATTGATTTACAGGACTATTATATATCTGTGGAATGGGACATAATGAAGGTGCCTGCAGTACGAAATGAAAAATTCTATAGTTGTTGCGAAGAACCATATCCTGATATAATATTTAATATAACATTAAGAAGAAAAACACTTTTTTATACAGTAAATTTAATAATACCGTGCGTTGGTATATCATTTTTATCAGTCCTCGTATTTTATTTGCCAAGTGATTCGGGTGAAAAAATATCATTATGTATTAGTATATTACTATCATTGACTGTATTTTTCCTATTATTGGCTGAAATTATTCCACCAACATCGTTAACAGTACCACTCCTCGGCAAATATTTATTATTTACCATGATGCTAGTAACATTATCTGTAGTTGTAACAATTGCAGTCTTAAATGTTAACTTTAGGTAAATACGAAATGCAAATAAATCAATCGTTTCAATAATGTTACTAAATCTGTTTTCCATTTTATAGGTCTCCCGTTACGCACAAAATGGCACCTTGGGTGCATCGGATATTTATTGAGCTATTACCGAAAGTGCTATGTATCGAACGGCCGAAAAAAGACGAGCCACAGGATGATGAACTACCGCCCGAAGTACTAACGGACGTATTTCATGTTCTACCCGATGTAGATAAATTTGTGGATTACAGCAATAAAAGATACAGTGGTGACTATGGAATACCGGGTGAGTTTCTTTAAAGTTCCTAACAATAAAATTGTAGTAATGCTTAATTGTTATTTCGTTATAGTTATGCCGCCATCGCGATTTGATGTAGCGGCGTCGGGTGGTATAGGTCCCTGTTTTGGTGAACCACCGTTACCTGTACCGATACCGGGTGGCGACGATGAACTGTTTAGTCCGACTGGTAATGGTGATATGAGTCCAACATGTTGTCCAGACATAAGTCCAACGTTTGATAAACCAATGTTTAGAGAAATGGAGAAAACGATAGAAGGCTCACGGTTTATAGCACAACATGTGCGAAATAAAGATAAATTCGAAAGTGTAAGTACTTGTATTATAATTATCGATTAACATTGAGTAAGTGTATAAATTATTAAATTATTATTTTCTAAATTGAACTAAGCGTGGAAAAAATTTAGTCTTCTTCCAAACGTAAACTACAAAATAGGTTAAATTAATATTCAAAAACACGAGCGGGGTTCGAGCTCCACCTGAACCTCAAATGTTTGGTAAAACACGGTCAAAAATTAAAAATCACGTATGTCATCGCTAATTACAAGAAGTCAATGGTTGTCCAAACACAGCAGTTCCTTGCGGAGTTCGTACATTTTAGGAGTGTGATTTTGGAAGCGATGGAAAAACTTGAAATTGTTTTTAGCGATATACAGTAAACTCTCGATTTAACGGACCCCGATTAAACGGACTCTCGATTTAACGGACAAGTTTTTATTTCCCATTTTTCGGTTACCGATTGTGATGCATGGATTCAGGGCTTCTTAAACGATTTTTGGAAGAAATTCTGGAATATGGCCACCTGGGACGGAACTCAGTTTTTAACCGATTAGGGTGGGATTGGATTTGTTTAATGGAAATGAGGTTCATTATTTATTTCTAGAAGAAGTTTTTAATTATGGCCACCTGGAACGGGACACCACTATTATTTAACCGTTAATGATTGAATTCGGCATGTTGGATAAATATGTTATTATAAAATAATAAACTGCTGTACTCGCCAAAGGATCATAATGTTCCTCTTTTCTGATTATTGCTGTAATGCATGAGTGTGCTTTTTTTAATGCAGGATTGCTTGTTTTATAGCATTAACTCTCAGATCATTGATGCTCTTTCATTGTTAGTACCTCAAAAGTATAAATTTCTGCTTGGTTCGGAAGCTACTGGAAATCTCAAGGTCTTAGAAGACAACATATTCCATGTTCTCGTGAACAGTTTACGTGGTCATTGTTAATAAGAATATTATCCGATCCCTTTGTGTAGGGTTCCTAACGTGATTTTTAGTGAGAGTAGATAGTTGGCCTGCCGACTGGTTTGACTGGTTCATCTATCGAAATTGCATCCGTTACCCAATGAATCGCTATTTCCCTTAAATATTTTGATATTTCTTTTTGTTAGCCGAATGAACTGAATTATAAACTACAAATGAATTGAATAAGACGCAATTTATGAGGTACATTGCCATTATTTTAGTCCATTTAAAAGTTTTTCGTAAAATTGAATAATACGATAAGTACTGATCTGCCTGGTCTACGCCTTTCATGTATTGATTATAATCGATCAGAGCATTTGGCTTTATAATTTTTTGTTTCGTCTTTCTGACGATGTTCTGACTCTCCTTCATCTCTGCAGAGTGAATTGTGGAAGTGAGATTTACAGTCTTTTTTGATTGCCAAACTTGCAGCAATATATCGTTTTTCCTTGTGGAAGTTGTTTCACCGTTTTTCAATGAAATGTGTTTTCAGACAGTCCGGAAGTCCTCTATTTTTCCGTATGGTATCGCAAATTCTTATGTTTTTCTTCAATAGTATCTCACTGTTCTGAACATTGTTGTAATAATTATCTATATACACATAGTGCCATAAATCTGCAATCGGAGATAACACTACATGCATTGTTTCGATCAATCTGTTTCCTTGACTGCAATAATTTTCAAAATTGCATATGTAGCCAGTGTTACTTTCACATACTATTATACGCACCAGAATCTCATATTTTATAACTTTTGCAGCATTATAAATTCTGAACAATAGTCTTCCTCTCCATGGTACTATGCCTTCATCTAAAGATAACTGTTGAATAGGCTTGTAAGTTTCTTTAAATTTTGAAAGAAAGATATCCAACAGCGGTCTGACTTTGCAAAGTTTATCTGAATTATCTTGCACATTTTCATTATTATTGAAATGCCAGGCCCTCCATATTTGACGGAATCTGTCTCTGCTCATCGTTTTTGCAAAAAACGGTGTTTCTGTTTACGGTTCAGTGCTCCAATAGTTATCTCGCAGGTCCTTGCGTACAAGCCCCAGAAACTTTATCATTTCTTGAACAGTGATGGTTTTCCACTTAAGGGATTTTTTATGCGTTTTGAAGTTGTCTTTGTTTTGGTGATAATACCTATTTGACTCCTCCACAAGGAACGCAAATAAATTATCGTCGATAAATTTACGGCATCTACTACACTGTCAGGAACATTTTCGGTATTTATTCTCCGCTGCCTTAGAAACTCCTCCAAAACTGGTGGATTATCTCTCGATGACCATTTTTCTCCATGATCTAATTCAGAACTAGATGATTAACTTGAAATTCTTCTTCGGGTAAACGTTGATGGAATCGTATCCGGATAAATTTTCTATGTTACTTTGGCAGGAACAATTAGAAAAATTGTCAGCAAACAATTCATCGACACTCACGTATGTATCTTGATTCATTTTTGGGGAAAATAAAATTATAATCTTTAGGAAAATTAAATTATAACATTCGAAAATAATATCACTCAAGAAACAAGCGACAGTTCAAAAAAACTTAAGATTTTTCACCAACACACAACAAAATCCTTTTGTTTAAAATTATCAGGGTATCAGGTAATAAAATAATTTTAATATTTCTGACTGTTTATTTTTACCATTATTATTTTTTGTTCCGTCTCAAACTCAATGTATCGACAGGTAGATAGATCGGGTACCGTCGACAGTAGATATACACCCCCACCCATTTAGAGCCCTTTGTTTACAAGTTTCCTGCGCCCTACTACTTTGCGCAACAGAACGAGTAAACTCGTCTCGCGCGTTTTACTATAAAAAAGGGTATGACGAGTTTACTCGTGTCCCGAAAAGAATGTGTTAATGCATCCAGCCTTATCAGAAACTTGTTAATATCACGAGCTGCTTGCTTCAAGAAAGACGCCTGCTTATTACCGAGCGTCCTAGTTTAAATTACCGAGTTCCGTTCCAGGTGGCCATATTCCACAACTTCTTCCAAAAGTTATTGAAGAATTTTATTTCCATCCACCATATTCAATTTCAGCATAATCGGTTAAGAAATTATCGAATTCCATTCCAGGTGGTCATATTTCAGAACGTTTCCAAAAATCTATTAAAAATCCTATTTCCATCCAACATACCCAATCCCATCATAATCGGTTAAGAATTGGCCGATTTCTATCCTCCGTGGCCATATTCCAGAATTTCTTCCCAAAATCATTTCAGGAATCAATTTTCATCCAGCATGTTCAATCTCATCATAATCGGGTAAGAATTGATCGAGTTCCGTTCCTCGTGGCTGTATTCCAGAATTATTTCCCAAAATCATTTAAGAATCCCACTTCCATCCAACATACTCAATCCTAACATAATCGGCTAAGAAATGCTTGAGTTCTGTCCCAGATTAAATTCGATCGAATAGATTAAATTTAAAAACATTCGAATTTAACGGACAATCAGATTAAACGGAGTCTCCAATTAGTTTGTTAAATCTAGGTTTTTCTGTATAACATTTTACGTTAAAATGTCACGTAATCAATGCAACAATTTAACGCAACATTTACGATAACTGTATTTAACGCAGCGTGTAACATGAACCAGTCCCCTAAATGTTTTATCAAACATAAAATATGTAAACATTAAAGTCGTCCTTGTTTGTATGGGACGGAAAAAATGTAAGAATATTTAAAGGGACACCCTCTAGAAATGTGAGGTTATGCTAAAAACAGAAAAAATATTGGGCCAATCAAAAATGGTTTAAAGGTCGCGACTTGACCGCGAAGTTCGATAAAAACGGTATTTTTTCTATTTTTCATTTTCAAACGAACAGAAAAATGATTCAAAATTTTTTCTCAGCCTAAATAAAAATTATGGTGAAAAGAGGAGATAGCCTTTCCAAAATATCAAGGATATCGAAAATCGGTTCACAAATAGCGAATTTATATTAAAAATTACAAAAAAATAAATAAATAAATAAAATTGAGGTTTAACGACTAAACAAAGGAATGATTTATGATGTCATAACATACCGTATGACTCATAAGGACTTAACATAGTTGTGTTTAATGATGTCATCATCATCATTCGTCTCATTAAGGCGGTTTCAGTGTTGCGTTGTTTCATTCCTGAATCCTGAATTTGCCCATGATAAGCGCAGAAGGAGTCCCTAGAGGAAAGAAATGTTTCATTACTCATAAAATATTTTCAGCTTTGGATAAGTCATCAAGAGTGATAAAAATAATCCATTTAATTATAGTATTTCCGAAGCTATTCGAAAAATGTGTGAAAGCCAGACTGCTTCTATTTTTAAAAGATAATTCCTTCTTCTCTGATCAGCAATATGGGTTTAGGGATGGGAAAAGTACGAAACTTGCGCTAAACGATTTTGTTGACCATATTGTAATATTTTTAGATTTAGGTGAAAATGTTGCGACTAACTTGATTGATCTCACTAAAGCTTTTAATACGATTGACCATAAAATACTATTATATAAGCTTTATTGCGCATTAATTCGAGGCGTCGCCTATAATTGGTTTGAGTCTTATCTTAAGTTAGGCAACAAATATAGCAGTGCTGTAGTCTTTCGGTGTGGGGTTCCGCAGGGGTCAGTCTTAGGTTCCATATTATTTATTAATTACATTAACTCAATTTTCCAGTTAAACTTGAAAGGTAATGTAATTGGTTTTGCAGACGACGTGTTAGATTTCGACTATGTATTATCCAGTACCTGGTTTGGAGGTGGCTCAAAGTTAATTGTGTTCCTTTATGCAAAGTTTGTTGATGTGCTGCTTGAATCAGTAATTTAGTGATTGAATGGTTCCTGAGGATGATAATTGAATGTTTCTCATCGTAGCTCCAATTTGCTGTGTTTTGAGCTCGACCGCCGACTCTTAAAACGTTTTCGTGCATGAATGGAGACAAGGATTTATTTGCTATTATTAGTTATTTGCTATTCCCTTCCGGTTTATAAGATCACGAATTTCAGTGGTGAAATGTTGTTTCTGCGCCATTTTAATCAAAAGTTGAGTAGATTTTTTTGTTTCTTTTACCGCGGGAGCTTCTTGCTGAACCACTTTTTTTTGCATTTTTTGTCGATAAATCAAAACCGATAATACATACCACAACCCTCTTTATAGTATAGAAATTTGAGAATCTTTCATATAATTGACCAAAAACGTTGACCGAATTTACCGTAGTGGTTCCCACAACGGTGGTTTTGGCGCTAGCTGAATTGCTCCTCTAAGATATTTTAAGGACCGTTCCACCATAATTTTTGTGTGACTAAATGACCAGCTTTGATACCTCTGGATGCACAATCCGCGGGTTATCGGATGAGTTGACATGAAACCATTGAGATGGAGAGCTTAATCTCTGGATTTCCGAGATTCGATTTGCCACAAATGTTTTAAATTTATGGGGCTCGCTTTTTTACGCCCCCCCCCCCCCCTCTCCTCCAACACTATCATCGAATCTGTCCAAAAATATGTTGGCAGGTGATCAAACATCATGATGTGTTGCACTCTATCCATTAAATTCGCAAGTAAACGCGCTCAGCACAACTCTAACTTTGGTAAAGTTAGCTTGGTAGCTATAGTTGCAACTCTGGTTCTTGATGATAACAACGTTGTTTTGTTTGAGTAGAAGTATATCACTGCTGCATAAGCTACTTCGAAAGCATCACAAAATCCATGTGACGTTGGACTGAATTTAATCCACCTTTGAATTTTTATCTGCTCCAGTTTGGGAAGGGATTCATAATATTTTCGACATTTGTTTTCGATGTCTTCTGATATAGTTTCTGATCCCACAGATCCATAGAGTTTGCATTAAGATTTTGGCTTCTATCAATGTTGTAGATAGCCACCCTAGTGGATCAAATAATTTGGATGATTCAGACAACATTTTCCGTTTTGCCATTTTTCATTTTTGTGGTTGAGAGTCACCATGAATTCAAATCTATCGGTGCCTGGATTTCAAATTAGTCCTAACGTTTTTACCGATTCATCGTTTAATATGACTGGTTCGAATGCTCTCGAGCTTGACTCGACTCCTTCTATGAGTTACAAGTTTTGGTTGTTTCCCGGTGCACTTCTACCATTGCCGTGGCCAATAGCGTAATAGCGTGCCTGTTGATTGCTCGTACTAATTTAATAAATGATTTGCCATAATGTACTTATCATCTGATTCCTTAAATGGATTATCGTCGGCTTTCGTGGTAAGCATCGTGCGTTGTGGGTGTGTGGGTGGGTTTTTTTGCATACTTAATAACGTGTTGACTTTAACCATGGTTGATGGAACTTCTACAAACAGATTTTACACAGATTGTGTTGCTTAATCAATCTGCTACGTCCAATGTAGACATTTGTTGAAACTTCAAGCAGTCTTGAAGTTCATGTGCCTACTTACAAATAGTCCATGTTCGTTGAGATTTTACATGTAAATTTTTACCCTTGGTAATTGTAGAGTAGTGCTTGGTTGTGGAACGATTGGTACAGTATTACGAAAAGCCAGTGGTTATGGTCTAGCAGTCTCCAACGCTTAAAATCTGCGTTCTAAAAATGCCAGAAATCCCTCTATTGTTGGCATCTCACGAGGATCAGGAATGGTCATCTCGAACAGCCTTAAAATTTCATTATCTAATTTTTTCAGGACGATTGAAATTACTAATGTAGTTCCAGGATATAGTTAGTACGGCCCAGTTATTAATGGCATACATGCTCTCCGTTACTGTATCAACGTTTTAATTGTTGTTGCTGACTCTGCATGCATGTTGGGGAAGTTTAAAATAGTGTTGACCTGGTAATTCACACCTGTTGCCTTAAGATGGCTTATGATCCTTCCTGCACTACCTTGCCCAGTTGGTTCTAATTGATGCATCTTGACGGTATCATCTATATCGTCATTTACGTGTACCATCTTTTTAAACAAGTCGTAGAATGCTTGCCCATTTCAGACTGTCTTCGAAGAACTGCGGTATTTCAATCCGTTTTAATTTGATTTTGCTTTTTTCACTATCACTTGGTTGTTGATCACGGATAATTTTGGCCAATTTACACGTTGGTGAAGTTTATCCTAAATCTGTCCTAAAAACAACAATAACAAAATATGTGTATATGTGTTTGTATAATGTCTCGATAGAACGAATTTTACAATAAATAGTTACATACAAATATTTTCTAACAAAAATTTTATTTTTTCTGAATGTTTTCGGGAATCTCATATAAACCAGTAATAACTAAACTAAGTGTTGAGATGCTACTAGCCCCTATCTTATAGAAAAACTAGTTTATTTTGTTAAAATTGAGATTTTAGGGTGTTTAGGACACCGAAGTTGGCATCTATTCTCTATAAATCACTTGTAATCAATTTTTTTTTTTTTTTTTTTTTTTTTAGAACAGATTTATGACAAACTTCACGCGAAACCAATTTACAGTGTAATGATTCACTGTGGTTGACCAATACTGAGTAATAAGCTCCGGTACAGTACTTTTTTGTTTTTGTTTTTGTGGAGTTGCTTGATCTGTGCCATCCTTGAATTTAACTTCTGCAGCTTGTGTTGTAGTTGATCGCGACTACTTTCGTTCTTTAATAGCTCGTTTGTATCAGCATTTAATATCTTGGGTCTTGTATCGGTGTGTTTGGTCTGGTTTTATAAGCACGATATCATTCGTGGCACTGTGGTTGTTATTATCGCTAGCTTGGTTAGAAGTACTACTTTGGTTGGTTGTTTTTGGTTTTTCTTCTTCTTTTGTTGATTACTTTGCCTTTGCGTTCTACTTTGCCCTTGCGTTGTCATTTCTTGTTTCATCGTTATATCACGCTTAAAGTTTGTGTAGACTTGTTTTACCGTATCTCGCTCGGACCAGTAAGGATGAGTTGGATTGTTATCGAAATGGTTGTTCTTCATCTCGAGGCGCGTAGTTTGCTTTTTGTATATAACGCTTCTATGTTTATGTTGTTGTTGTCGTTGTTTGCTGGCTCTAGTGATTGCTCGGATGTTTTATATGGTGCAGGCTTCAAGTGCATTTACGCGTAGACGACTTTAAATTGTTGCCTATAGTTGATTATTGGCTCGAATAAGTTGTTAATATCTTCTGTAGAAGTAGTGCCGTGCCAGTTGTATAGGTTGGCTCGAAGGACCAATGTTAAATCCAGCAGTTTTAATTTGGTTTGTAAGTCCAAGTAACTGGGATTTCATACGACAATTGATAAGATTATCACTGGTGAGGTCTTATCAATTGGAGAGTGAGAACTATATGGTAGTAAATTACTTTTAGTTCTAAATTATTACTGTAACAAAAGGTTTAGAAATTACATTTTTTTTTTTATATAAAATAACAAATCAGCAAAGCGAACATATAGTTTTATGATTCTTTTATGATGACAAACAGAAAGAAAACTTTACTATTTAAAAGATTAATCAATTTCATTTAATTTAAATTAGATAATTCATCTATTTCATTTTTTTCTGTTCATCATGTTCAATTGTAAGATTGAACAATGTGGAAAGTTTATGGACTAGAATTTTCCCTAGAATTTTTTGATTGTCTGCTGCCATATAAGTTATTTTCATTTTTTGGCCAATATCTCAAAAACCACTACTAACCAATACTGTTGTTTTCCTAATAGCTTCTTAATACTGAGAGACATGGCAGAACTCTTACAAAAACCACCTAAGCTATTAGTAAAACAACCGAAAGTATTGGAAGTTTTTGAGATATTGGCCAAAAACTACAAATAACGTATTATAACATATCACTATATTTAAACTACTTACTCAATGTCGAAGATCTTTTAGGATAAACAAATGTATACCGCACTTTCTATTTCTAATTTAATATTCTTTTATTCCTAGGTTGAGGAAGACTGGAAATACGTCGCTATGGTATTAGATCGTTTATTTTTATGGATATTCACAATAGCATGTGTTGTAGGTACCGCATTAATTATACTTCAAGCACCAAGCCTTTACGATACGACGCAACCTATAGATATACTATATTCAAAAATTGCTAAGAAAAAAATGGAATTACTTAAAATGGGCAGTTCAGATGTCTAGCGTCCACTTGGGTTCGTGGCCGGGTGGTGGAATTTTTTCCAAACCTGGCTACGGACCCTGGTCGATAATAATACCGACCAAAAGTCTTAACTGCAATGCTTCGAAAATTGATTGTTATTTTTTATGTATTACTGTAGGAGAGTGAAATTTCTACAGTAAATAATCTAATTTAATTGTTTTTATAATAAAGTGGAAATGAGTGAAAATAAAATAATTATAAACCCCATTTAAAATTATAAGAAAATAATATACTCTCTAAATACAGGAATCGAGTGTAAGTAATAAAAAAAAATGTAACAAATTTAATAATTTTCCTTTTGTGAAAAAATAAACACCCAATAAAAACAATGAATTATTTTTTATAATTTAATGAGACTGGAAAGCTCCAATAAACAGCTTAAAAATGATAAAACGGAATTAAAAAAAAACAAGTGCCCGAAATTTTCAAAAAAAAATTTTTTTTTTATTAAACAGCTCAAAAGCACAAAACACTATAATTATAATATAAGTGAAAACACATAAAATTTCAAAAGAAAATGCATAATTATAAATATTAAAATAACACATTTGTAACCATACGTATATATTCATAAAAATAAAATAAAAATAAAATCTTTTTTGTATGTTTAAAATTAAATTTAAAATATTTTTTACTATATAATTTTTATTCAAGAGAGTAAAATAAATTTAAAAAAATACAATAATATTTTGCAATAGTTAGAAAATTAAATAAATTAATTAATCATGTTATGTAGTTAAAAAATGGAATCTAATTATTACAATTTTTACTAAGTTTAATTAATTAATTAAGCATTTAATGAAAAAAAAATTATTAATATTTGTTCGTGAATTTTATTTTTTTAATTTTTTATTTTTTAGCCTTGTATAAAAAGAAAAATATTCTATACTCTTGTATTTCACAAATCATTGAAATTAAAAAATTTGATTTCCTGAAGATTAAAAAAAAAATTAAATCAGTTAACAAAAACTAAATTAGTTTTGAAAACTAAACTAAAATAAAATAATAATAAAAAAAAAACAAAACGATAAAATGGAGCGAGCTTCACATTTAGTTAACACAAATTTAATAAGATTTCCGTCTTGTAATTAAAAAATATATATTTTAAGTAAGACATATATTATACATATATACAGGGGATCGCAGTACGAATAAATACTTGCAGACGTTACTTGCGCTGGATTATTAAAAACCCACAATATAAATAGAAACATTAAACACAACCCCTTATCCCAAATGTCTAGAAATGCATCGTCATTACAAAACCGCTCATAATTATTTCAATTCCAATTCTAGGCGAAATATTATACTTCAACTAAACCAAAAACAAAACTAATTGTAAAAATGTTACCAAGAAATGTTAAAGAGTATATATAGTGAAGAAAGATGGCTGTTGGTCTGTATTTGTAATTTGTATAGGTTCTCATCAAAAAATGTACCACTATTTATCTGCCTCTAGGCATTATTATAAATTTGATTAAACACATTATCTACAAAAATGCGTACATACTGATCTTTGGGTTATTACAAACGAAGTCAGATTCTGTGCTTTCGATTTCTCGATATACACAATAGAAACAATCCCAGGTTGTTTTAGGACTCTCACATAAAATAAATTTAATTTGCCTAATATGTATAAGGAAATGGTTTTCTGATAATTGTTTTTCTATAAATTATATTTCTATGAAATGTCGTTGGCACCGAACTACAAAACTCCATTTCATGCCAGCACTATTACCCACTAGATGGCGTAAAAATTGACATACCATAATAACAAACAAAAATATTTTATAAAATAAATAGTCAAAACACCAAATTTTTAATTTTACATAATATATTTCAAATTCAATATCATCATCTAACAAAATACATAATAAAAAAAAATATATAATTAAATATTAAATTTAAATGTTTTAAAATATTTATGAATATAGAATAAAATAAAATAAACAAAATATATTTAAATTGAAAGGGGAAAATGACGCTTAAATAATACAAAATAAAAAAAAATGATGTTTGCATGTCTTCGACGAAAACACTCGTTAATTAATTTTAAATAATAATAATAATAATTAAGTTATCAAATTAATAATCAATTATTATTATAAAACGATAAATAAACATTAATAATAGAACCTTGCAACAAAATTGATTCAACGAATAAAATACAATAGATGTTATTATGGCTGTATGTTCAATTTATGACGTTATAACGATTGGTAGAGTGTATTCCACAATCTAAGTGAACTTTGAATATTTGCGTAGCCATCGAGAAGGCAAAAAGTAGTATTGCATTCATTCAGGCGTAATTATGATAATAAAGTTACAAAGTTAGATCAAACTATAATGCTGGATATACTATTATACATATAGCTAGGTACGTAGCCCAAGATATGCACCCCCTGAGCTACTTTGAAGCCGTTCCGTGCCGCTTAGAGCAACCAAATATTTGTTTTTAGAAAGTCATTGCAGAAAACCTGTTTCATGGATTACTTGGCATACCGAAACGTGAAATCGGTAAATTTGTATTCTCTTTTTTTATCGCCCCCAATTCTACTCTAACTAAAATTCAAATCACTACACGGTGCATTCCTTCTCTAAACCACTATTTTGTGGTTTAAAATATGTAAAGATCAGATATCAAGAGCAGGCATGAGGTAAAAAAATTCCATCAAGCACATTCCATCAAAGTATATGAAAAACATATACAAAGCGAACACCCACATTCCTTCTGTGGCGTTAAGGGTAGAAGAAATGATGCTATTCAAAATCAAATGACAAATTGCTCTGTTATGTAAACGATTATTTGTATACTGAAGGATAGTATCCATCGTTACCCAAGTATAACAAAATGGAACTCATTTTGACAGTTCCAACTTTTGTTACATATTTGGGATATTTCATGGAAGACATGGAGCTCGCATAATATCCAGTTCTTTGAGTTACGGGTTTTTGTTCCAAAGTTCATAGTAAAACTTGTAATAAAATGGAACTTGACCGTGGAACTTAGTTCCAACAATTGTTCCATAAAAATCGAAATAAGTTGGAAGTAGCGATACTTGGGTAGTACAGTGAGCTTTTATTTGCTTACAAGACTCTATACGGTCAGAGGTCAACTTTTTCCTGGTCAGAATTATTAATGCTGAATCAATCTTTCAGTGGTGTTCTTCTTCAGTAGCAGATTTCTTATTTTCGAAAAAAATAATCCTTAACCTTACTAGACTTCCGGTAATTATAATTTTTTAAATTATAATGTAACATCTAAAACTGAACCATAAATTTATTGTGGTTTAGATCCATATTTAGTTAAATTAAACATTATGACGCTGGTATTGGGTTTTAAAATAAACCCTTAATTAATTAACCCCGTGCAATATATCAAGCATGATGTCGCATTGTCTTATTCGATGTTTCTAATACTACCCCAGATTCGAACTCATTCTGAAGCTCATTGTCTTCAGGAATTATGAAAACGTCCTGAGATTCATTATACGTTTCAGAACCTTTTTGTAAATATTTTAAAACCCCAGGAAAATGATTGCGCCTTTCATTAATTCTTACTTTAAGAGCTGAAACCATTCGTTTGCTAAACTCGTTGTGTACATGCATTTCAAAGGCACATCACAGACGGATTCAACAATTAGTGTAATTGGTTGTAGCGTGGAATAAATTACTGAAATTATTTCAAATTCATCAGTTAATGATTTCATTATGCTGGCCTTACAGAGTAAAAAATATTCGAGCATATAAGTTAAACTATTCCGTCTGATTTTCACGTTTAAAATGAGTAAAATGTTTTTCCTGCGCTTTATCATAGTATGCTTCTGGGCTTCACAGGAACACCCCTGAAATCTATTAAAACATGTCCAGATGTACGTGTCTACATCACTTTAATATGTTCAGGGGCAGTATTGTCATTCAGGGGCAGTATTGTCATCAATATACAGTAGACTTGCGATAACGTGAACAAAATAAAATCAAGCACATTCATGTTTACGAGATTGTTTATGTTTGCGGGAGTTGATTTTTGTCATATGGAATATGAATGTTTAAAAGTTTATTCACCCTGCCTTCTTCAGCCCAATGTGAAAAGCCTTATTGAAAATTCAGTTGAATTTTTTCTTTCGGCTCGGGAATAATGTCATGAATTTCAACCGCATTCCATTGCTTTCTCAAAAAAAAGGAACATCATCATCTGGATCTTGCCCATCTTCAACAAAATTTAGTATATTTTCTAGCATTTTGCGATAGTACATTACGCAAGTCTTTCACAAGCCGTAGTTAAACCATTAGCTGAAGGAGCGGCGTGACATTTGGTGGCCTAAAAATTGTTATTATGCACCCATCATTCGATTTTAATTCGTTTTATGTGGTTGAGATGGAGCATTATCCAACAAAAAAAAAGTTGCAGATCTTGGCTTTTCGAAAATATTCGTACTTCAATTGATAACATATTAATTAAAATTTTTTCGTTTAAAAGAATTTTTTAGCTTTGGTACAAATGATTTATGGAATCAATCTTTAAATATTGCAGCTATCATCCACGCAGGTATTGAATGCTTATAGTCAACAGAAAAATTAAAATTATTAAATTTTTTGGTAAAAATTTCCAGTAAAAGCCTGTCTCATCTGCATTATAAATTTAGTTTACAAACAGACCAAGTTCAATTATTTTTGCTTGCAATTTTCTTTTGCGAAAAAAACCTTTGCCATTTAGGTTCTACAAGTTCAGGTTGAGAGGACAACTTCTCTCCAGTAATTTTGAGGAAGCGCACAAAAAACGGATTTTGAGTCGTTGTGGCCACCCCATCACTTGCATTGAAAGTGCTTTCATTTTCTTTTATTTGACAAGACCCCATAAAGTTGTTGTTCGCCGCATTTAAAATTTCATCACATTTTTACACAAATAGTAGACTTAGCAACATTATATTTTCAGCATAAATTTATAACACTTTTTCCTTTACAAAATTGTTCAATAACTTCAGATTTTTCTTTTAATGTTAAAACTGTTAATTTTTACCCATTTCCAATTAAAACTATTAATCACTGAGTAAATAAAATTTTAAAAACACACTAGTTTATCGCACAAAGTATTTTCTCTTAATGAAAAAAGGGATAAATTGGGAGTCCACACAGAGGCAAATGTGTATTGAACGATGTATCAGCGGAGACTAAAGCCCAATAAAAAAGATTTGCTTCGATTTGCATTGCAGCAAGTATGAATGTGTGTGTATAATGCAATAACAGAAATTATATTAAAATGTTTAAGGTGAACGTGGCGTAACATTTGTTGGAATTTACTTTTCTCAATACTCCCACTTAAATTAAAACAAACAAAATGTCAATGCTCGAAATTTCTCAAACTTAATTTTACTGAGCGCCTTAGTAAAAATATTTCCCAGCTGTTCGTTGTTCGCAATGTATTGGATCTCGTAAACTTTTTCTTCATACTTTTCCCGAATGAAATGGTATCTCACGGCAATGTGTTTTGAGCGCTTATGCAATTCGGGGTTTTTTATACTATGACGGATTTTCCATAAAACGTATTATGTAGTCAACCGCAAATGATATATCCGGTCGAGTTGCCACAGCCAGAAACATCAATCTTCAAATCCCTTCTCTGTACGGATAATTAACTGTTGATATTGAATTTAAATCGGGAAGTTGGCCTGGCTCAGCTGGAATTGCTACTGGATTGCTATCTAACATAGAGAATCTACAAAGCATCTTGTCTGCATAGTTGGTATAGTGAAGAAAAATAGATCCATCCTATTTCCTTTCAATTTCCATTCCCAAGAAACATTCTACTTCACCGAATTTGATATCAAAACTGCCTTGCAGTTTGCTTAGTAATGAAATATACAACCGTTTATAACTTGCTGCAACTAAACTATCGTAAAAATAAATTGCAAGCATAATTGCAATGCAATTTTTGGTTCCAGCAACGCGATGGTGTCTTTAGACCGTAAACACTCTTGATGAGTTTACACATCTCACCTTACCGGACCCATCATTATACCCTTCAGGCTGTTGCAAAACGCAGTTTTAATGTCAAACTGCTTTAAAAACATTTTTTCATGCGCAGCAATTGATAATAATGCCCGAATGGAAGTAAAACGTACCACTAGACTGAACGTTTCCAAATAATCTACACCATGCCGATACCATATTGAAAATGTAGCAAAAAATTTGGCTCTCCAAGATATCAACATAATTCTTACAGCCGAAGAAGATGAATTACGAATTCAACTGCTAAATGAAAAGCAGTTAGATGCGTTTCGTAAAACAACTGCTGCAATTTCTTGGCTAATTAATTTGAAATTATTTTTAACAAATATATTAAAATTTGCTCCGGTTTCGTTCATAAATATTGATTTCTGTAAAATATATAAAGAATGATTAGTAAATGGTAATTTGTAGTAAAAAATTTAATTTAATTTCCAACGGCTTAATCGGTTCTCTATCTTCTTGCAAAGTTGAATTGAACTTTACAAATTCATTTAACTCTTAGAATGGCAGAAAAAACTTAGAAGATATTTCGGCAGCAGAGTAGTGGAATCTAAATTTCAAATCTTTCTTTATATTTCTTTTCCTTTTTAATGAACCAATTTCATCCATTACCTGCTGAAAATCTGTTCGTTTTAGAGTGACGTAGTTATGATCATGATGTTTCAGCATCACTTGATTCTGCTGTGCTTGAAGAATGTAGTACTAAATAAAACGAATATATTCCATTTTGATAGTTAGTCGAGTTTCGAACAAATGTCATTTAAATATTTAGTTCAAACTAAACTCAACTTTCAGTGTCAATGTTAATACGATTTTCTCAGTCTCCATAGAAGATTTTTTTGCTATACTTACGTTGGTTATTATTAGTTGGAGTGGATATTTTTAAAAATTCTTCAGGTATTGGGTTACTGCGTTGCATGGATAAAAAAGGTACACGTTTGCCTGAAGATTAAAACAATACATTTAGTTTAAAAACATCGCCATTTACCATAATATAATTATTTGGAGATCGCGTGTTTGTGCCTCAGGTCGATTTTTTTCAACTAAATTGTGAACTAAACTTTTCGATGTGATCTTACGCTATTCGCCACCAGGCTAAAACGAAAAGTTTCCTTGCGAGGTAACTTTTCAATTTAGTTGTCAAATGTCATTATTTGGTATTTAAGACTGTGTGCCTGAGAGCGATTTTTTCGACTAAATTGCCGACTAAACTAAATTGTAAACTAAACTAAATTATGACTTTTCATATGTCATATTGGTGGCTAATAGCATAACTACTCGTTAATTTAGTTTAGTCGGCAATTTACTCGAAAAAGTTGCTCTTAGGCACATAGTCTAATGCAAATGTATACAAATTTGTACAAATTTTTACATGACACTTTTTTTAATTTTTAGACGTTTCGTAGTTTATAATAACATTTCCAAATAATGCAACTTCCATATATCATCCTCCATTATTTTAATTTAATTTAATGTTTCCTATATCCAAGAAAAGCCGATAATTTAGTATTTCGAATAGTCGGGCACAGCTTGTTTTTTGATGTTACCGCCACCTATGATTGTTTATTGTGAACTACTGAGCAATTTAGTTTAGTTCATAACTTAGTCGAAAAAATCGACCTGAGACACACAGCAAATTGATAATTTTCCAAAACAACACTTTTACAGCAGTTACCATTGGAGTGGCCTTTGAATATGGGGTAAACATAGTTTTAAGATATTTGGGCTCTAATTCATAATACTCAATAAGGCGGTTATGTAATTGATGTAGTGGTAGGTATCCGCATTTTATTTTTAATTTGATTAAAAGAGAAATTCTCGAACTCAAATGCACTAATATCTTCTAATTTTATAGAGTTTTTTGAAGCGTGCTAAATGCATTAGGCAATCCCATACAATTCTTCCATTTCTCTAGAAAAAAATTTCAAAAGGTTTGAAGCGAAGACTACGTGGTTGTCTATTAAATTCTATTGGTAGTTTGGTACTTATCAACATATCAGATATTCTTTGAATGTTATTTTGGGATGACGAATACGAGGATTTTCTCTTCTTAATCCACAAGTTCAATAATTGTTTAGTTACACCGAGAAGTACGCAGTGCATATAATCAATCAAATTCTTCTTTAATTTTATGATGATACGTGTCATCTCTCTTTCTAAATGGCTCATCTGTTCTAGCAGTCGCAGTTGAATAAGGAAAAACAATATGCCCGGGGTTAAATTGTTCATCTTTTATAGTACATTTGGTGCAGGAATAATACCCAGAATGTGATTTTATTCCGAGAACTTTACACCTTGCATCAGAATCACAAATTAGGTTACGAATTTTTATCTTAATGCATTTCCAGTTCTTCTACCCAAATCTTTTAAAAACAATTCAAAGCCAATGTGTTTATTTTTCCCATGGCCACGGCATACAGAAACTACAAATATGTCATGAAACCCGACAACATTTACCATAATGGGCCATATTTGACTATTAGAGCTTTTCGAAATGGGTAACCCATACCCAGATCAGTACTTTGACCAGACAATGAATTTATGTTATAATTTTCTTCTGCACCTGATTAATGTGTCTCGTCACATCTGGTATAATATTTTCCGAAATGTGTTCCGAAGCTGATGATATTGGGTTAAAATTCGAACTTAGTTAAAAGTAGTGAACTAAATTTAAATTTCACGGCCAAATGTATATTTTTAACTAAATTTACAGTATTTATTTACCAATACATATATTAAATATGTAGCACAAAACTTGAACAAATTAATCGAACCTTATTACAAATTTTAAATATTTTAATTACTTTAAATTATTTTATATTCTGTTTTTTTTTCTAAATAAATTAATCGCGTTGCACAAAACTGAAAAATAACTCACTCTAACAAATGTAAATGTCAAAATAAAAACAAATGGTTCTCCCCTTTTCTACCATTTGCTCTATTATCCCTACAAACAAGTTCCTTAATAACTTACCGACAATGGTGGAACTGACAGCTGAGTTAAGATTTGTTATACTTGGGATATTATAAACAACCACAAAGAAGAAATGTTTTTTTTTATCACCGCGATTAATGTTTCACAAAAACGTTATTGTACAAAAAAATGTTACATTTATTTGTTTCTACTGCCATCTATAGACAAAGATTGGAACCGTCGACATAAAATGACGTCATACAGCAAAATTTTTAGTATTCTAGGTGCAGTGGCAGTATTCATCAAAAACACTTTTTTGAATGACGAACGTATAAAAAAAATTACATACAAAATCGTTACAAATACAACCAATAAAGGTATAATTGGCACTTTAGTAAACTTAATTCAATTTCTGCATTTAATAATAAATTAAATTACAAAATTTGTCCCAGTTTTCCTTGAAACATTTATTATACTGGAAATAGCCTAATTTTTCAATAATTCTCCGCCTTTTATATGCTCTCAGGTATTATCGTACTGGGGCCCAGTGGCACTGCAAAACTTTAAAAGAATATTAATTTTAAATTGTTCTAAAGATTTTATTATTTAGTTTATAGATCGCTTTATTAAATTAGATTTAGGTGATAGACCTGACTACTTAAAATCGTCTTAAATCAAAATAGTTTTAGTTTTGTGTTGGGGTTATACATTTTACGGTGATTGATATGACCTTGCATTTTAGACAGGACCTCAGAATATTAAATAATTAAAATGTTTTGACAATTGAAGGCATGCACTTTATTTTAATTTTATTTAAATTATAATTTACAGACGACATTAAATATATTTATATAATGATAGGTTAACCATATTGGTTTTAAATAAGCCAATAGTTTTCCAACATGTAAGGGTTTTTGGGTGAAATATTGAGAGAAATAATTTATTAATTGTGTTACAACTAAACATATAGCCTGGAACTGTATCATGAATATCTGCAATGCAAATTTTGTTCGTAGGGTATGTTTGTATGCGAAAGCAAGCATCGCGCGCTTCTCGTGATCCGTTCTCAGGTCACCTAAGCAATAATTCTTACTTTATCATTTACATTTTTTATAGACAATCAACTAAACACTATAATCAAAACTGAATATGTTCAAATAATGTCCATTACAATGCGCATTTGTCATATCTGTTTCGGTAAGCAAAATTAAAAAATATTAATTATGTTTCTTCAACCAATTGGCTCGTTGAAGAAACATAAACCATTTTTGTGAACACGTTTTGTTTTTGTACCTTAATAAATTATGTATGTACTTGATTTGAAATATTATTTTTTTTAAAACTAATAACATTAAAATAAATTTAAAAAAAACATAGTTAGGACAATTATAATAATTAAAAAAAAAATTAAACGGGTGTTAAGAATTAAGGCATTATATACTTTTAATTTTTTAACGATCAATTTAATAGTAGTAAACAAAAATAAAACGATACTTAAACAAAAAATAATACATTTTCTCTGGAGAGAATACAAAGAATGAAAAACAAAACAAAAGAAAATCCTTAAAATTTTTAAAAACTAAAATTAATCGTACTGCCCTAAATAAAATTAATTCAAAATTGGATTATATAACAAAATCGATATAAAATAATAAATATAAACTAATTGTAATAATTAACAAGAATCTCGTTTTAATATAAAAATAATAAATAAATTATATATTTCCATAATATTAATTATAAAGATAAATAAATTTAGGTAAAGATTTTTTAACAAAACAAAAACTAGAATAGAATTTTATAAAACACAAAAAATACAACGGCCATCTGAATATAAATATAATAATATTTAAGATTAATTAAAATTTTTAATTTAGTTTTTACATTATATTTAAAATTATTTCGTTTGTTAATTTTTTAAACCATGCTCAATGTCAATCAAAAAAAAAATATTTTAATTTATTATTCATTGTAAATACATTCCTTATTTAAAAATTTAAAAAAAAACATAATAATAATATTTATATTATATAAATAAGTAAAAAAACTAACTAGACTATATTATTTGGTAAACGAAACCAAGCTCAAAGTTAACATATATGTGAAAAAGTTTGATATATATATTTTTAAATTATGGTCACTTACCGAACGACTTCCAACAGTTATTTTTTCAAAATTATTATTAGCATTGAATATAAAAAAAAATCAAATTTTTTCACTTAAACCTAAATTATAAGGTAATATATAATATATATAAAATTATTAAGAACAGGAAAAAAACATAATACTAATAAAACACTCTTTTAATTGATTGTATAAAAAGCATTATTAACTAAAAACAAAAATTTTAGCACTTAAATTTTAGCCATTATTAGCTTTAAAAATCATTAATTAAAGTAAATGTTTTGAATTTGATAAAAAAAAAATTATAAAAAAATAACAACGAAAAACAATATTTTAGTTTTGATTATAATTTCAATAATAATAATAATAACAAAAGAATTGGCAAGTTTTTAATTTAATTAATAAAAATATATTGTGTACATAAAAATTTAATAATATTATAATTAAATTTACAAAGAAAAATTAAAAAAAAAAATACCAAAAAAAAAATAAAAAATATAACTTTAATTGTAAAATTTTGAACATTACGGCATGACCCTGATTTCAAATCGAGTGTCTTCCAATCACAGGTCGTGTTTTTTGTCCCACAAATAAATTTGTTTAATTAAATATTATTTATTTGTTTTTAAATTATAATATTATTGGATCAGAATTAAAATAAAAATAATACTATAAATAATTAATTAAATAATAATAAAATTAAATTAAAATATTATGCCGGAATTTTCGTCACAATCTTTATTATATATATATATATATATATATATATATATATATATATATATATATATATATATATATATATATATATATATATATATATATATATATATATATTTTTTAATTCATTAATTTATTTTATTTAACCGAGTTTATTTAATTTAACCATAGATGAGTAAACTATAAAAAGTGATATTTTCTTTGAACTATAAATGTAAGAGAAATTTTTATTATTTTTAAAGGTTCGCACTCTTTATTCATTTTATATCAAAAAAGAAAAAATTGAAATTTAATAGCAAATAAAATTAATAGGAGTTTAGATCCTGCTGTTATTTATATTTTATTCATATTTTCCAGTTTTGCATGGAAACTAATACACCCTTTTTTAGCAAAATATAAGATCCATTCCAAATCTCACGGTGTATAGCTGGTTTATGACAGCATTGCAAAACAGCGGGCATCGATGCTGAAAGAAAGAAAAAAACCGTGGCTTCGTAAAGTTAACGCGTCGTGGCCCTTTTATGTTATCTTACAATAATCTTGAATTTCCTTTACCGTATATAGTGGTTGGCTTTCTTTACTAATACGATCGGCGAAGACCACGAGCTTTGACTAAGTTCAATTATATTTAACGCTAACATTCGGTCGAGTTCTTGATATAATTGTTCTTGTCTCGCCGGCGAAATGGGGTAGTATCTTTGTTTAATCCCTTGTGAGCAATTAACTTTTTTTTTATTTTTTTTTTTTTTGCTAACTATGCGATCTGTTTTGGGTCTGAAGGCTCACCCTGCTCTTTCCTTGTGCTTTTGACGTCCTTACTTTACGCCTCTCGGCCAACTCGAGAACTTACGGCTATAGGATCGATTTACGACCATCTGCACATTGCAAGGTCCATGCCAGGCTATACTGGCATGGAAGATGGGTCAGCCCATGGGTCTTGCACACCGACAGGGGGTCATAGATGTGTTACATTTCACCACAGATCGAAATCTTTTGATGAAATATCACTTTGCATCCTGCCCCTATCGGGATTCGAACCCGGTACCTCCCGATCCAAACGCCAAAGCTTTAACCACTGTGCCATTTGGTCGGTAATTAACTTCAATGTGGTTTTTGTGGAGGTTTGTCAATCCCAGCCCCAATTCGTTAAATGAAGGGAATTTATTTATCGTGGTTTTCAAAATCTCTTGTTGACTCTCAGAAAGATTATGCGTCTTGTGTTCATCCCTATTGCTCAGGGATATTTCACTCACTATAGCTATGCTGAAGGCATGCCAAAAGTTTATTCCTAAATACAGAATTCCGGTCAGCGTCGGTACGATATAGAAAAGTATGCTTCTGGTTTTGGACAGAAATGTTACTGGCAATTTCACTTATCTAATAATTCTATTTCTCGTACCGCCAGGTGTTTGAACTGATGAACACAGCTTGTGGTACTTAACGCCAATTTCTTCTAAAAAGGTTAAAGTCCCACTTCTGAGGATATTAATCGTAGCCCCACTATCAAGCAGACCAGTGATAATTTTGCCCGAAACGTTTATTTGGATATGGGGCTGGAGGTCATAGGAGCCTACCGTAACCTTTGTGAAGATAGCCCAAATTTCTATCCCCGAAAATCGAAAAAGTTGCTTATGGCAATACTATACATTTTTATGTATACTATTGCGACATTTAATTATTAATTATAGCAATAAATCTAAATTTGGCAATTATTCCAGGAAATTTTTGATGGGGTTTAGGAGTGGCAGCCCCCATCTTCTAAGGTATACAACGAATTAAAATTATATAATTAAAAAATAATTTGTATATTCTGATAGTTGATTTTTTTTAACATTTGTGGTACTATCAGAAGAAGCGATAAGAGCAATAAAAACTCTTTGATTTGTGTCTGCAAGGTATATTATATTAATAAAAACTTAATACTCATTACCTGATTTTCTCGATGTATAAAATTATGCCAAATATACCGACAGCGAAAATCAAAAATTACTTTAAATATTCCTCCTTCACCAAAATGCAATATTTTTACTGTCAGCCTAGAAAAAAGTTTGTATCATGATAGTTTTAGCTATCATGACAGTAAATTTTCGGGCTGACAGTAAAAATATCGTGATTTTTTGGCCTCTACTTGCAACTGGTGATCCTCGGTCGGCCCGATATACTCGTTTAGGCTGCCATTATTATCGAAAACTTTATTAACAAATGAAACCCGTTTGTGATTTATATCGACCTGGAATCTGGGGTCAAAGCCGGAATGTGACCCCAGATCCTCGTATCTGTGACATAAGACCCGCAGATGCTCTATTGACCGTTTATTTTCTGACATGATCCTATCTTTAAGTGCTGGGTGGAGATTGTTCCTTATCATGCTAAGTAATTCTATCTCTGAAAAACGACGAAGCCTTAAACGATTATTTTGCATTCCAGAGACGTTTGCGTTCCAACAAAAATTCTGCGTTGACCTTCTATTTCTTCGTAAAGCCCATCTAGCATTGGGATAATTTCGAACAGAATTCCATAGGAATGTGTCAGCTTGCCCAGAAACGAAATCAAAGATTTACCTATCTAATGTCTCATATATATAACCCCAACGTTTTGCTAAAGTTTCAAATTTAAATATAAAGTCATCAATATTGGTTTGGCTTGACCCATCGAAATTCCGATTTTTCCATCTAGGACATTTTTCTTTTTGATTAGAGTCAGCACGGTTTTGAAAAGCATCACGAGGAGCTATGTATAGATTTTCTTGACCATGACCATTGTTGGAGTGGTTTAGATAGTAGATCGGGGCCGGGTACATGTTGATAATACCGAATCCGTTGTTCGTATGACATTCGTCGATTTGCGGGGGTTGAAAGGGATTGAAAGGGATCTCCCCTTTCTGAGGCAGTTAGGTTCATTTCGTATGGGAAGGTAGGTATATTGAGGTGCTTCTCTAAGTTTAGACTTGGTCTTCTGGTGCCAACAGGAGCAATTCTTTTATGGTAATTAGAATAACGCCAGAGTTGGCTTGTCCTAGTTTGATAAGAGAAAAGTCAGTAGACAAATCTTTTACGAATTCCTTTATGACCACGTTCATCTCTATATTTTATTTGACTTTCCAAATTCGGAGATTTTGGAGTTTGGTGGAGAGATACCACTCAAGTCTCCGATTAGCTTCGCGAATAGACTCAAAAGTCTTAGATATTCTATTAATATCTTCAGAGACATTTTTTAATCTAATTGCCCGCTCCAGCCAATGGTTTGCTTTAACCAATAAGTGTTTTAAGGACTCAATATCTGTTTTATTGACTTTGGGTTCGTTCTCGATAAACCATTGTACTTTTTCTTGACACCACCGTGCTTCCACATCAGGTGCTATTCGCAGATGCGTTTCTTTTAGTTTTTTGGCTTTGGCCTCATTTTCTTGCTGTAGAAAAGCGGTTGCCTTAGACTTACATTGAGGATCACTGGCCACTATATTCCGAATCGCATATTCAACCTTGCCAATTCTTCGGCTGTTATCGAAGTGTACGGTAGGCTAGATAAATTAAATAAATTTGGAACCAATATCTTTTAATCAGTCTAAAATTGGAACAGAATTTTCTGAAATGTGAAAAATATCAACATTTACTTGGAATTGATATTCTGACTAAGTTTAAGTTTGAATTCCATATATCGAAGTATTTCGTTTACACTGCTCGTGTCCAGTCCAAGAGTGCGGGAAAAATAATTTCATTATTAAAATCTAAACCGAGCGCATTGCTCAACAAGACCTATACTATGGACTTACCATTGTACAGAGTTTCTCTCGGTTTTTGGACGGGAAATGCAGAGTCACTGCAATTAGTCAGAACCTTCCACAAAATTCAGAAGACAGTCAGTTGCATTCTCGCAAGAAAAAAAATGCACAATAGTTAAATGGCAGTCGGACCTAAAACCGAATAAATTGTGTAACCGAATAACTTTTTGGGGATCCAATATCTATACCAAAAGATCTTTTTTTGGTTGCTTGGAAACTGAATCAACGATTTCTTAACCGATGAGATTAGATATGTTTGATGGAAATGACATTCTAAAACGATTTTTGTAAAATGTTCGAAAATATGGACACTTTAGATGAAACTCAGCCACTTCTTAACCGGTTTATTATGAGATTGAGTTTATTGGGTGGAAATGGGATTCTTAAATAATTTTTGGAGGAAGTTCTAAAATATGACCACCTGGGATGAAACTCGGCCATTTGATAACCGATTATGATAGGATTTTTATAATGGTGATGGGATTGTAAAATTGTAATGGCTAAACGACTAGAAGATTTTCGAAATTATATTTTCACCGGTAATATATTTCCGTTCAAAAATGCTCGATAAGGCAATGGTTATCGAATACAATTTGCCGTTAAACTTTAAGTTTTTTATGTTTTCCTACAAAATATCCAAGCCAACTCCAACATTTTCTTGTATGTTCATTGAAATAATTTAAAAGAATTGATTTTTTCGATTGGCTTCCATGATCTCGCCCTTGACTGTGGTATAAGATTTCTCCAAGGACCCTAAACCCCTATAGTTGGTCTTTCCGGCCCTATTTAATCCGATTTCTTGATTTATAAAATTTGTATATAGAAAGAATTTATGATCATCATCATCATCACCAAAACCCATGTTATGTAAGATTTTGTAACTTTGCGACACAAACTTCTCAATTTTTCTCGACCTCAATCTTTTATTTAATATATTAGAATGGCTTAATGAAGGGTTCTGATTATACAGTTTCTAGATTGGAAAGCATTTACCACCGATGAAATATAAACACCACATTGAAATTTCACTTAAAATTTATTTCTGGTTCAAAGACATTAAAAAATTAACCAAAAATGTTTTGCAAAATTTGTTTCTGGAGATTCAGGGAATTTTCGAATTTCCATCCCTCTCTTATATCGACTATCTATTATTTCGAACAGCAATACGTTAAAATAAAATTTTAAAAGAGTTCGAAGCATCTCTCATTCTTAAAAAAATCGGCATCTCCAGAAATTTTTAAGTTAAGTATCCGTTTTAAGGTCTAGACAACGAAATAACATATTTCTCGTTTTGTTATTTATAATTGACCTTGAATTTGGTAGTAATATGGGGGAGACTTATTTATCATCAAAGAATCCTGTGTATATTTGATAAACTTGATTTTTTTTTTACTTCACTGCTTCTAATGGATACATTTCTTTGGCACTGTAAGGACACTTTACTTCTATAATGGCACCGGGCTAGCTGATAAACAAGGATATTTATCAAAATTGTAAAGACCGCATTTTTCCACTTTGAATTTGGTTTCTAGTTCGAATGCACTTATAGCGTCTTCTTCATAATTCCTTCCCCAAACAATTGCCTTCGCGAATGAAGCAGATTCAGAACTAAAGAGAATTTGTTTTGCTTTATTCGCGAAGCTATTTTCATTTCTATATCGGTAGATTAATCCAAAATTAGAAGTGGACAGTCTCTGATATTGCATCTAATGCCATAATGTATTTTGTGACTGATTAATTGTCTCGATTTGGATTCTTTCACGATCGTCTCTTTCAAGTTTCAGTATTAAGATGAGATTTTGTCTCTCCTCCCTAAACTCTTCTTCGTCCATATAAGGACGTTGACATGTTCCCACTCCATAATGAGAATCTTCCCCTGTCGGTTCTGCTCCTCGTTTTCCCCTTAAACAGTCTAACAAATTTATAAATTATCGAATGTTAATAATAATCCACGATTTTACAAAATTATTACCCCTTTGAATTTGACTGTCACGCTGGAGTTGATAAAGCAATCTCGTTTCGGAAATAATCGAATTTAAAGGAACAATGATAATTACCTTTATTTAGCAATAATTTTTTCTCGAACCAGTAATGAGCACTTTTGAATTATGTTGTAATTTTGCAAATTTTGATCGTGTATTGGCCACGTGAAAAATTTATTCTTTTACCACCAACGGTTTTACATGTCGTAGCATGGTATTGCTCAACCGCATTTGAATCTACATCGGAAATTAGACTTTTTCTGTTATATTGGAGCCTTTTGAAAAGCTCGTTTATTTTTAACATCATCCTCGATTTATCTAGTTGGAAACTTTTTGGATTTTGCGATATTTTATAGTTGAGCGGATCCCAATGCAGCACCGCACAACACCGTTGCCAAATAATTTTTGAAAAATTTGAGCGAATTTGGTATTTGCAACAAGTTCTCTCGCACGCTTCCGAAAAACTCGCATAAGATGGTTGCGGCATTCAATTTTTTCAACATGCGTGTTTGCAAAAGGTCTTGCCTTTAAAATATTGGAATGCATGCTTGCATCGCAATCACCTATCATTCTATTGTATTTTATCCCATTCAAACGTTCACTATTAGAAAATCCCTCTACTATGCCGAAGTTTCCATATTTGTTGAAGGACCACGAAAAATTACGATTGCATTCGTGCTCTACTACAATTTGTTTTTATTTTCCGCTTTTTGGCAAATACCACAATATTTATTTCGAACTGTACTCCAAATTACTCTTTTGGTAGAATGTGCAATAATAGAGCCAACACCAGATAGAGAACCGTAGTTGCTTCCGGCTACGTATATTCTTTTGAAATAGCCATAACCATCCACTTGCACTGTAAGAACAGGGACCTCATCTTTGTCAACATCACCTTGGTCGATGGCAATTTGTTTTGCCTCCATAGCTGCTTCATACATTTGTGCATCGCACATTTTTTCTACGTCTTTTTGTAGACTCTTTTGTACATTTTGGTAGCTTCGTGATGCCATGAATGGAATATTTAAAATTCCGAAGAAATCTTCAAATTTTTTAAGGAACATCGAAATGCTGTGCTATGTTCACTTATTTTAATTAAGCTTTGCCAAAAATATTCCATCTCCACTATTATATTTCCCACTAATTTGTATTCAGGATCATTAGAAAAATCTGATTCTTCAACTATGAGACCATACGTATTGACCCAAATTATTATTATTATTATCAATAAAGTCAAACGAATGATCATCGGGAATAATATACCATATACGTCGACGAACTCGTTGTCAATAGGTACATTCTCAATTGTATGTGAATCAGTCTTATCCAGGGCTTCTGTTTCCATAACGAAGTCTACACCAAGCTCGTTATTATTGTTTATGGATAAATTTCTTCCCAAACGTTTCCTAAATTTCAAATGCAACATTTTTTTGTTAGAATATACAGAATAAGAAAATTCAAATCTATAAAGAAAATATATGTATATTTTTTAATTATTTTGAAAAAGTAGAACGAGCAAAAAAACTCCTGGTCCTGCCTTTAAATTTCATCAAGCAACCATGCCAATTGATCAATTAAATATCGGGTGTCGTCGAGATTTAACCGCTGGCTGGCTCTTTCCAATTTTGAAAATATTTCGCCAATATTAGCCAGATGTTCTTCCTCGGTATTTCCTCCGAATATGATTATATCGTCTATATAGACGTAACAAATTTTGCTGATGAACTCTTCCAGTACGTTGTCAATAATTCGTTGAAACATCGCTGATAATACGAAGGGATGTCTTAAAAATTGATATTTCCCGTTCATAGTTGGGAATGATGATCATCCTCTACTTCTCAATGTCTAAATCGTCCAATTTCTTTTCCACTACCCAAATTGGGAAAATGTATGCATTCCTGAAGATCCTTATAATCCCATCTTCACCCCGCATTAGTTTCTGCTCGTACATCGCGGTCGACTGTTTAATATTATTAACAGATCCAAATAATTTCTTGAATTTTACAGAACCAGTTCATGATTTTGTTTCGATTCATGGAAAAGATGATTATCTCGAATTATTTCTAGGTTATTCACTTGCGACGACCGTTTCTCCTTTAGTGGTGTTTTTATGTTTGGTGTTACGAATAAAACGTTATTCCTCCTAGTTCCTTTAAAGTGTCATCCCCAATTATTCCGTCAAATAATTTAAGTAGTGGTACTACGAAAAATTTCCTCATTTTATTGATTTCTAGGCTTCTAAAAAATGGTCCTACAATCTTTTATTTTATTAAAATGTTTCCACCAATGCGTGTGAAGTTCTTCACAAATTCACACTTTTATAATTGTATTAGTGTAACACTGTTAAGTTAAAATCTAATTAGAAAACATGACTGTTCCTATACGAAAACTAGTACTAAAACCAATTACATCAGTGTGTACTAAAATGTTATCCAATTGAATGTAATATAATAAAATATAAAAATAAAGAAAATTATATCAGTGAATCACTGATTATTATCAGTGAAATTTAGCAAAATAAACTAAACTAAACTTTTGTCTATTGTGTCTTCCCTTTATTGGACAATTTAAAATCATATTTTGATTCTTTATAGTTTTTATTTTAGGCAAAATTTTAAATACTTCAATTTAGTTCCAAGACAAATTTAAATATTTTCGAAAAAAAACCGTGAACACTTTGGAACTGGGGTTGGGGAATCATTTATAGACTGATCGAATGAGAAATTTAATTAGCTATTAGACGCATTATCGAAACCTGAGTCAACATCTCTGGTAAGGAGTGTTAATGGCCATTTTCAGTTCCAAGACAAATTTAAATATTTTCGAAAAAAAAACGTGAACACTTTGGAACTGGGGTTGGGGAATCATATATAGGCTCATTGGATGAGGAATTTAATTATCTATTAGACGCACTATTGGAACCTGAGTCAACATCTCTGGTAAGGAGTGTTAATGGCCATTTTCAGTCGCAAGACAAATTTAAATATTTTCGAGAAAAAAATCGTGAACACTTTGGAACTGGGGTTGGGGGATCATATATAGGCTCATCGGATGAGGAATTCAATTATCTATTAGACGCACTATTGGAACCTGAGTCAACATTTCTGGTAAGGAGTGTTAATGGCCATTGTCAGTTAAAAGACAAATTTAAATATTTTCGAGAAAAAAATCGTGAACACTTTGGAACTGGGGTTGGGGATCATATATAGGCTCATCAAATGAGGAATTTAATTATCTATTAGACGCATTATCGAAACCTGAGTCAACATCTCTGGTAAGGAGTGTTAATGGCCATTTTCAGTTCCAAGACAAATTTAAATATTTTCGAGAAAAAAATCGTGAACACTTTGGAACTAGGGTTGGGGTATCATATATAAGCTCATCGAATGAGGAATTTAATTATCTATTAGACGCACTATTGGAACCTGAGTCAACATCTCTGGTAAGGAGTGTTAATGGCCATTTTCAGTTCCAAGACAAATTTAAATATTTTCGAAAAATAATCGTGAACACTTTGGAACTGGGGTTGGGGGATCATATATAGGCTCATCGAATGAGGAATTTAATTATCTATTAGACGCACTATTGGAACCTGAGTCAACATCTCTGGTAAGGAGTGTTAATGGCCATTTACAGTTAAAAGACAAATTTAAATATTTTCGAAAAAAAATCGTGAACACTTTGGAACTGGGATTGGGAATCATATATAGGCTCATCGGATGAGGAATTTGATTATCTATTAGACGCATTATCGAAACTTGAGTCAACATCTCTGGTAAGGAGTGTTAATGGCCATTTTCAGTTCCAAGACAAATTTAAATATGTGTTAAAAGTGTTCACGATTTTTTTTCCAACCTATTTAAATTTGTCTTGAAACTGAAAATGGCCATTAACACTCCTTACCAGAGATGTTGACTCAGGTTCCAATAGTGCATCTAATAGATAATTAAATTCCTCATTTGATGAGCCTATATATGATCCCCAACCCCAGTTCAAAAGTGTTCACGATTTTTTTTCGAAAATATTTAAATTTGTCTTGGAACTGAAAATGGCCATTAACACTCCTTACCAGAGATGTTGACTCAGGTTCCAATAGTGCATCTAATAGATAATTAAATTCCTCATTTGATGAGCCTATATATGATCCCCAACCCCAGTTCCAAAGTGTTCAATTTTTTTCGAAAATATTTAAATTTGTCTTGGAACTGAAAATGGCCATTAACACTCCTTACCAGAGATGTTGACTCAGGTTCCAATAGTGCGTCTAATAGATAATTAAATTCCTCATTCGATGAGCTGATATATGATCCTTCAACCTCAGTTCCAAAGTGTTCACGATTTTTTTTCGAAAATATTTAAATTTGTCGCTTACAATGTTACTATCACCCTACAGACACATACTTATATTTCGATATTATAATCAAATTAGAAATCTAATTAGAGTTAATGATTTTAGTACTAAACAAAGTACTTTTATTTATTGTGCCTTTGGTTTATGTACTAATATTTTAAATTTTTCTATTTTATTTTAGTAAATGTTATCAATTTACATAAACTAATTAAAAAAGCCATGAACGACCTTTTGATGTAACCTCAGGAATGTTTCTTTGAAAAGTTATGTTGCTCACGATAAATTTTCCTCGTTGCTACTTTCAATAATTTTGCTGCAGCTGCAAAATGCGTATAAGAAAATGTGAACAAAAAAAATTGACAAGACAACAATCGAACCGTGAGGAAAATATGGATTAACGACGAGAATTTTTATTTAATCAACACACATATAAAATATATATTCATATTATGTTAAATTAAAATAATCACAATATCGAACACTACCAAATTCTAAGTAAATTTATATTTAAATTTTACTTAAAAATCCCTAGTTAATTTTAATGACATTTTTCCTGAAAAAATAATTCATTTCATAACAGTGTACACATGCACTAACACATTAATAAATCAATTAGAATTCAATTGGATTTTACGAATTCCAATATGATTCGTATACGTATACGTGTGAAATAAAGTGTGAAAAACTTCACACGCATTTTCCACCAACGGTCCTAATGTTAAATTGGCCCCTAGCCCTAGTAGAAATTGGGTTCACGGCTAAGTCTGATTTTATGAAATTTTTATTTGCCCTGTACCAATGAGCAACTAGAGCGTGTTGTTGTCCCTAGCTTTATACTCTAGGTATGGTGCGCTTAAGAGGCTCCCGTCATAAAATTTTATTCGGAGTTTTCCTATTCCTGTTCATAATCGGATGCGTTGATGTCTGAATTCTCATTGATTACTTGGTGTATAATTAATAAAAAATGTTTCCGCTAGTGCACACCACACCATTCGTCAATAGTTATTATGTGGTAGAACTTCAAAGTTTCACTTAGAAACTCAAATATTGTTTAGGGTTGAAAAGATTTCATAAAGTTAAAACTTTAATTTCACCACAAAGCATAGACAAAATAGCAAATATGCGAAAAGTTTCACAACTTATTTAAGGAAAGTGACCATTTTTGTTCGAGGAAATTATTTCTCTTTATAATATATTCATCTATGACTAAATCGACATAACATATTTTATTTGAAATACAATTAAATCAAACACAAAATTTAACGATTAGTTTAATAACAATAATGATAGTATTATAATAAAAATAAATAAATAAATTTTTATTTTAATTATATATATAAATTAAATTTGTTTTTAATAATTTTCCTTTTATAGAAAAAATTTATTTTTATGGTATAATTTTTCGAATTATTCATAAAAATAGATATATAATGTTTTTAATACGGTTTCATAATTCACAAATCATAAGAAGTATATAAGTATATATAAATTAAACATTAAAATAATGGACATTATAAAATTTTTTATAATTAAATTATTTTTTGGTTTAATTTCCACATTGAAAAATAATAAAAAAAATAAAATAAAATAAAAAATATTAAATTAATATTATAATATATATAAATATTATTATATAAACATCGTAATAGAGTAAGTCATTTTTTAAAACATGTAAATACTTAAATATAATAAATTATTATCTTTATATATAAAAAAAAAATATTACTCCTTTTGTTTAATAAAAGATTATAGATTTATTTTATTGAAGTTTCTTTATTTTTTTTGTTTGTAATCAAACAATTAAAAAAAATTAAATATTCAAAAATGGTTGTGAGAACGAGTTGAATTTTATTTATTCCAAATATATAATAATATTTCAACACTAAAAACCAAAAAAGCCAAAAAAGTATGTAACATTTTTTTTGGGTAAGCAAAATCTTAACAATAAAAAGAATTAAATATTAAATATAATTTTTGTATAGAAAAAAATTCAAATCAAACCATATATCTTATTAAAAAAAAATTATATAAATAAATAAAAAAAAACAATTACCTATATAATTTATTATTATATTAATTATTATAGATTATAAAAAAACAAAAAAAAAACGTTAAATCCATTTAATAATTAAGTTGTAAATACAAACATTGTTATGAATTTCCTTAAAATTTAAATATTTATACATAAAATTATTTTTTTTTAATATACATATTAAATAATTGTTTTTAATTAAGATTTTAGTGACTTTTAATTTTATTTATTTATTTATTTAAAACACGAAAAAAATTTTTTAGCAAACATAAATTTTGCAGATATCATAATAGAGAAAATTACAATGTATATATATACACAACAATTAATTGGTTTATAAGTAAAACACGTTTTTAATTGGTTATAAGTAAAAAACTACAATTATTAATAAATTAAAACACACAACTAATTTAATAAAGGGTAAAAACATTTTTCTAAAAATAGAGCAAAACATAAATAATATTAAATCATACAACAAGCACAGTTAAATTCTCGTTATACCAATAATGAAAATAATAATCAAATACAGTTTCGTTTAATTAATTTTGATTTGATTTTAATTAAATAATTGTACCGTTTGATGGCCGTATTTTGAAGAAAATATCACACATAAAACATAATTCACACTAAACTGCCTCAAAATAATCCCATCAAATAAAACAATCGTTTTTTAACACTTTTAGTACTCGAAACACAATAAAAAGTCATTAAATTTGAAAACCTAAAAAAAAAACTAATTTATTTTAAAAAAATAGTTATGATACATAGATAAAATACAAAAAATTATAATAAAAAAAACAAGTTATTTATTAATAGTAAAATTATAATAATGTTGTATCAAACTGTGTAGTTATTAAAAAAGAAGGAAAAAGAGTCAATAATTATTTTTTAGTTTTTATAAAAGTCAAAATAAAATATTACAAGTAAAATCAAAATATTTATATATTATTATTATTGTCACGAAATAACAAAAAATTCTTATATTTTAAACACTGCAAAAAATATACGTATATAATTTACCAAGAATTATAAAAATAGTAAATCACATACACACACACACACACAATCGTATACAAATAATTATATCCGCAAAAGAATAAATTCTGAAGATCATAAAACTACAAACAAAAAGAAATTCTTTGAACTTTAAGAATATAATATTAATCCTTTAACGGAAGAATAAAATGAAATAATAAGCAAACCATAATTATATACCAAACCAGAATAATTTACAAAATGTATATTAAAAAAAAAAGTTTGACAAAAAAATAATAATAACTAAATAATGAAAAACAAAAAATTGGAATTAAATTATTAATAAACAAATTATTATAACAATAATAATAATATAAATAAATGTTACGCGTTATTAATAAATTATAAATTTTTATTTATTTTTGGAAAACACAAATAAATGAGATATAATTGCTGTATGTTATTTAAAATCAGTGGATCGGACCTGACAACATTTCGTCATATCTAGTGAGTTAAGTTCGAATGTTTTACTATAAACCAGAAAGACCATTAAAACTCGTGTTTGTTTTATACATTCCTAGTGTTCACTTTTGTACAAGGGGATAAAAAATATCCGTATTTTTAAGATACAACCCGAGCGCACCCTATAAATCGGTATATTTTTAACTACACTTTGTTTTGGATTATTCATGATTTTTTATACATCTGTGTTTTGTTTTGAAAAAAACTCAATTTTTAATGGCCTTGAAAAAATCTAAAATTTAAAAATAATTGTGTGAGCCTGAAATTATACATTATTAAAATTTAAATAACACTTTAGGAAATATATCACTTTTATATTAAATTCATTTGTAAAGGAAATTGACGTTTAAAATACTAAACTGCCAAATTTATATGCCAAGCCAAAAATAAATGCGTTCACTCGTGTAATAAAAAAAAATTGGTATATTTTACTGAAGCGAAGTTAGCAGGAGTAAAACATGTCAAAAATATAGAAGAAGTTGTCTTTAAGGTGTCTTGGGTTTGTTATTGTATAAGTCTTGTATATATGCCTTGCGTTTAACTATATTTACCTACCAACCATTTTCCTACCTTTTTATATGCGTGTGAAGTTTTTCACACTTTGGCTGCGGACCAATTCTCGAGTAAATCGTAAGGCCCAAAATGGTTTATTGGATTATACAATATCTGGTTCGTAGGTACATAAAATACCCAAGTATAACAAAATGGAACTCATTTTGACAGTTCCAACTTTCCTTACATTATTGAGATATTTCATGGAAGACATGGAACTCGCATAATATCCAGTTCGTTGAGTTACGGTTTTTGTTCCACAGTTCATAGTAAAACTTGTAATAAAATGGAACTTGACCGTAGAACTTAGTTCCAACAATTGTTCCATAAAAGTCGAAATAAGTTAGAAGTAGTGATACTTGGGTAATGTCAAAATTTGACATTTGTTATAAACAAAAATCATTTAATGAAATGTAGGGAAAATTTTCATTTAAATAAGACGATATGAATGAAATTAAATAGGTTTGGTATTATTTGTGTAGTGGATGTCGCTGCTTTTAACCACTTTCTTGTTTGATGTGTAGATAAAACACGTAGTTGAAGCGAAAAATTTCACGAAAAATACATATTCGGATATTAAATTTTTTTGTGGAATTGAATATTTTCAAAACAATTAATGGTTGCCAATATGTGTATTTTTTTATTAATGAAAAAAATTAAAATAAAATTTATTGTAATGCAATAATTTCATTATAAAGATGTTTCTATTTCAAAAAAAAAAAATGGAGATTGCATTGTTCATATAGAAAAAAATCATATAGAAAATCCGCCATATTATTGAGTTATTATATTAGCAAAGTCACAAATTATCATTTACTTATGTGTCTTTGCTTTACCCACCTTTTTAGTACGGTATTTCAATTTACCGCATACACTGTTAAAAATGGCATTTACCCTAGATTTACCTTAGAATTGGTCCACAGCCTTTATTTCACACGTATACGTATACGAATCATATTGGAATTCGTAAAATCCAATTGAATTCTAATTGATTTATTAATGTGTTAGTGCATGTGTACACTGTTATGAAATGAATTATGTTTTCAGGAAAAATATCATTAAAATTAACTAGGGGTTTTTAAGTAAAATTTAAATATAAATTTACTTAGAATTTGGTAGTGTTCGATATTATGATTATTTTAATTTAACATAATATGAATATATTTTCTATATGTGTGTTGATTAAATAAAAATTCTCGTTAATCCATATTTTCCTCACAGTTCGATTGATAGTCTTGTCAATTTTTTTTTTGTTCACATTTTCTTATACGTCAAAAGGTTGTTCATGGCTTTGTTAATTAGTTTATGTAAATTGATAACATTTACTAACTATGCAAATGTGATACAATTCATATCGTAACGGTTCGATAACGTATTAGAATTTGTGAAAAATTTGTGTAATAACAAAATAAAAAATATGTATATGTGTATATTCTCTGGTACTAAAATATTAGTACACAAACCAAAGATACAAACCTTAACAGCCTAATACCTTGTTTTGTACTAAAATCATTAACTTTAATTAGATTTATAATTTGATTTTAATATCGAAATATAAGTATGTGTCTGTAGGGAAATAGTAATATCATATATTATAAAGTATATATTATTTGTATTATATATTCTGTGGTAATATTGTAAGCAACAAATTTGGTTTTCTTCGAAAAAAATTCGTGAACACTGGAACTGGGGTTGGGGGATCATATATAAGCTCATCAGATGAGGAATTTAATTATCTATTAGACGCACTATTGGAACCTGAGTCAACATCTCTGGTAAGGAATGTTAATTGCCATTTTCAGTTCCAAGACATATTTGAGTTTCTTCGAAAAAAAATCGTGGACACTTTCGGACCCTGGTTGGGGGATCATATATAGGCTCATCAGATGAGGAATTTAATTAAATATTAGAGACACTATCGGAACCTGAGTCAAGATCTCTGGTAAGGAGTGTTAATGGCCATTTTCAGTTCCAAGACAAATTTAAATATTTTCGAGAAAAAAATCGTGAACACTTTGGAACTGGGGTTGGGGGATCATATATAGGCTCATCGAATGAGGGATTTAATTATCTATTAGACGCATTATTGGAACCTGAGTCAACATCTCTGGTAAGGCGTGTTAATGGCCATTTTCAGTTCCAAGACAAATTTGAGTTTCTTCGAAAAAAATTCGTGGACAGTTGGGACCCTGGTTGGGGGATCATATATAGGCTCATCAGATGAGGAATTTAATTAGCTATTAGAGACACTATCGGAACGTGAATCAACATCTCTGGTAAGGAGTGTTAATGGCCATTTTCACTTCCAAGACAAATTTGAGTTTCTTCGAATAAAAATCGTGGATACTTTGGGACCCTGGTTCGGGGATCACATATAGGCTCATCAGATGAGGAATTTAATTATCTATTAGCCGCACTATTGGAACCTGAGTCAACATCTCTGGTAAGGAGTGTTAATGGCCATTTTCAGTTCCAAGACAAATTTGAATATTTTCGAGAAAAAAAATCGTGAACACTTTGGAACTGGGGTTGGGGATCATATATAGGCTCATCGAGTGAGGAATTTAATTATCTATTAGACACATTATTGGAACCTGAGTCAACATCTCTGGTAAGGAGTGTTAATGGCCATTTTCAGTTCCAAGACAAATTTAAATATTTTCGCAAAAAAATCGTGAACACTTTGGAACTGGGGTTAGGGGATCATATATAAGCTCCTCGAATGAGGAATTTAATTAACTATTAGACGCACTATTGGAACCTGAGTCAACATCTCTGGTAAGGAGTGTTAATTGCCATTTTCAGTTCCAAGACAAAGGACCCCGCACAAAATGTGTGGAAATTGAATTTCGGTCAAATGATTTGAAATTTTCAGAATAGTTTCTTCAAGTCATGCTGATTAAAAGTCTTAATGGGCACAAAGTGCCAAGATGCTGTTGAAGCCGAGTTTTAAGCGATGGAAAGTTGAAAAACTTCTTTATTATACGCATCATATTTTTCCGCCGTAAAATGTAAAATAATTGGAGATTTCCATTACTTTTTTTTGTATATTTGTGTTTTTTGTTTTTATTTAAATATATGCACCATCTGGTTGTAATTTGTTTGTAATGCGATTTTAGCATCGTCCGTCCCACGGATCTCGACATTTTTTTATTACTTGTAGGGCTGTGTAATAGGTCCGTGCCGCGTGCACGAGCGAGTTTTTCAACTTTCCATCGCTTAAAACTCGGCTTCAACAGCATCTAGGCACTTTGTGCCCATGGAGACTTTTAATCAGCATAACTTGAAGAAACTATTCTGAAAATTTCAAATCATTTGACCGAAATTCAATTTCCATACATTTTGTGCGGGGTCCTTTGAATATTTTCGAAAAAAAATCGTGAACACTTTGGAACTGGGGTTGGGGGATCATATATAGGCTCATCGAATGAGGAATTTAGTTATCTATTAGACGCATTATTGGAACCTGAGTCGACATCTCTGGTAAGGAGTGTTAATGGCCATTTTCAGTTCCAAGACAAATTTAAATATTTTCGAAAAAATTAAAAATCTCCGGCCGTAATTTTGAAATGCAGTAATTGTAGAGGCTAACGGCTTCCATAACTCTCAAGGGCACGCGGGACGTCGCTGCGTTCCCCCCTCCCCCCATTCCCCGCTTAGCCCTCCGAGGGGCTTTAGATTTGAATTTCGGGGAACGTAAGAGCCGGGATCTTCAAACATGTCGCACTGCGCGCCGCACGTAGTAGCGGATTATATAGAATCTATTAATTACACCTATATGGCGTTTTTTTTATCTTAAAAAACAAAATGTAAAATATAATATTTTTTTAAAAATCCCGACTTTTGTCTAAAAATCATCATTATTTATTATTTTTTAACTTGTCATCTACACTTTGGCCAAAATAGTTCATATGTACAAATTCAAATTTATTTTATTTATAAAAATATCTAGATGGCAGTCAATCAAATTAACAATTTTTTAGTTAAAATTATAACCACCTAAAAAAATTGTAGAAAAATTTAATCCAAAAGCGGAAAAAATTATAAATAATATATAAAAACTTGAAATTTATCTAACATGGCGTCTGATATGTTTACATTTCTAGTTAAAATTATGACCATTTAAAAAAATGTCGCGACAGTCAATTTTGACTGCGATACTAAAGGCTAGCCGAAAATAGAATTCAGGTTGTAACAAAAGTGTTTCTATATCCCTTATCCGGCCAAAAAATTAATATTTCTTAATTAATTTCTTATTTACCTGCTAAAATTTGTAGAAGAAAACAATTTTCTATATGTAAATACCCCATTATAGTATACATTCAAAAAAATTCGGTATCGGTATGTCCCTTTTCAGGCCAGAATTTTTCTTAAGTTTAAGTCCACCACTCACAAATGTGTATGTAAAAAATGGCGGTTTGTAATGTATTCCGGATTTTAATGGATCTCAGTTAAATCTGAATTATTTTTGAAAAAAAAACATATACATATCACGTTTATACCAATAGAATAAAAGTATCTAAAAAGTGTCAATTTATATGGTAAAGAAAGAGCAAAGCAAACTAAACTAATATGATATGTCATTGCCGCTATATAAATGAGGTATGCTACACGAGATTTTAGTTTCTGGTTTAAAACTAAGTCCCAAAGAGATCACGATTTTTTTTTTTCGAAAATATTTAAATTTGTCTTGGACCTGAAAATGGCCATTAACACTCCTTACCAGAGATGTTGACTCAGGTTCCAATAGTGCGTCTAATAGATAATTAAATTCCTCATCTGGTGAGCCTATATGTGATCCCCCAACCAGGGTCCCAAACTGTCCACGAATTTTTTTCGAAGAAACTCAAATTTGTCTTGGAACTGAAAATGGCCATTTACACTCCTTACTAGAGATGTTGATTCAGGTTCCAATAGTGCGTCTAATAGATAATTAAATTCCTCATCTGATGAGCATATATATGATTCCATAACCCCAGTCCCAAAGTGTTCACGATTTTTTTTTCGAAAATATTTAAATTTGTCTTGGAACTGAAAATGGCCATTAACACTCCTTACCAGAGATGTTGGCTCAGGTTCCAATAGTGCGTCTAATAGATAATTAAATTCCTCATTCGATGAGCCTATATATGATCCCCCAACCCCAGTTCCAAAGTGTTCACGATTTTTTTTCGAAAATATTTAAATTTGTCTTGGAAATGAAAACGGCCATTAACACTCCTTACCAGAGATGTTGACTCAGGTTCCAATAGTGCGTCTAATAGATAACTAAATTCCTCATTCGATGAGCCTATATATGATCCCCCAACCCCAGTTCCAAACTGTCCACGAATTTTTTTCGAAGAAACTCAAATTTGTCTTGGAAGTGAAAATGGCCATTAACACTCCTTACCAGAGATGTTGACTCAGGTTCCAATAGTGCGTCTAATAGATAATTAAATTCCTCATCTGATGAGCATATATATGATTCCATAACCCCAGTCCCAAAGTGTTCACGATTTTTTTTTCGAAAATATTTAAATTTGTCTTGGAACTGAAAATGGTCATTAACACTCCTTACCAGAGATGTTGGCTCAGGTTCCAATAGTGCGTCTAATAGATAATTAAATTCCTCATTCGATGAGCCTATATATGATCCCCCAACCCCAGTTCCAAAGTGTTCACGATTTTTTTTCGAAAATATTTAAATTTGTCTTGGAAATGAAAACGGCCATTAACACTCCTTACCAGAGATGTTGACTCAGGTTCCAATAGTGCGTCTAATAGATAACTAAATTCCTCATTCGATGAGCCTATATATGATCCCCCAACCCCAGTTCCAAACTGTCCACGAATTTTTTTCGAAGAAACTCAAATTTGTCTTGGAAGTGAAAATGGCCATTAATACTCCTTACCAGAGATGTTGACTCAGGTTCCAATAGTGCGTCTAATAGATAATTAAATTCCTCATCTGGTGAGCCTATATGTGATCCCCCAACCAGGGTCCCAAACTGTCCACGAATTTTTTTCGAAGAAACTCAAATTTGTCTTGGAACTGAAAATGGCCATTTACACTCCTTACTAGAGATGTTGATTCAGGTACTAATAGTGCGTCTAATAGATAATTAAATTCCTCATTCGATGAGGCTATAAGTGATTCCCCAACCAGGGTCCCAAAGTGTCCACGAATTTTTTTCGAAGAAACTCAGATTTGTTTTGGAAGTGAAAATGGCCATTAACACTCCTTACCAGAGATGTTGATTCAGGTTCCAATAGTGCGTCTAATAGATAATTAAATTCCTCATCTGTTGAGCCTATATGTGATCCCCCAACTAGGGTCCCAAAGTGTCCACGATTTTTTTTCGAAGAAACTCAAATATGTCTTGGAAGTGAAAATGGCCATTAACACTCCTTACCAGAGAAGTTGACTCAGGTTCCGATAGTGCGTCTAATAGATAAGTAAATTCCTCATACGATGAGCCTATAAGTGATCCCCCAACCAGAGTCCCAAAGTGTCCACGAATTTTTTTCGAAGAAACTTAAATTTGTCTTGGAAGTGAAAATGACCATTAACACTCCTTACCAGAGATCTTGACTCAGGTTCCAATAGTGCGTCTAATAGATAATTAAATTCCTCATCTGGTGAGCCTATATGTGATCCCCCAACCAGGGTCCCAAAGTGTCCACGATTTTTTTTTCGAAGAAACTCAAATATGTCTTGGAAGTGAAAATGGCCATTAACACGCCTTACCAGAGATGTTGATTCAGGTTCCAATAGTGTGTCTAATAGATAATTAAATTCCTCATACGACTATATATGATCCCCCAACCAGGGTCCCAAACTGCCCACGAATTTTTTTCGAAGAAACTCAAATTTGTCTTGGAAGTGAAAATGGCCATTAACACTCCTTACCAGAGATGTTGATTCAGGTTCCGATAGTGTGTCTAATAGATAATTAAATTCCTCATACGATGAGCCTATATGTGATCCCCCAACCAGGGTCCCAAACTGTTCACGATTTTTTTTTTTTCGAAGAAACTCAAATTTGTCTTGGAACTGAAAATGGCCATTAACACTCCTTACCAGAGATTTTAGGGCCTGGGTCTAACAACTTATTAAATTCCTCGAGCCTGAACTCTATTTTTTAATGATACATATTTTTTCAATTTTTTAATGATTCATTAGGAATAAACTCTTAATAATTTTTCCTAGTCCTATTCTTAAGGCAACAATAGTTAAGATATCGCATAGTATGAAAAATTTCAGCTAGAATAAAAGCTATAAAGCATCCTTTATTTAACCTTCTACTCGACAATGGATAAATATTATTTGATCAATCAAAATATGATTTTAAATTGTCCAATAAAGGGAAGACACAATAGACAAAAGTTTAGTTTAGTTTATTTTGCTAAATTTCACTGAATCGCTATAATTTTCTTTATTTTTATATTTTATTATATTACATTCAATTGGATAACATTTTAGTACACACTGATGTAATTGGTTTTAGTACTAGTTTTCGTATAGGAACAGTCATGTTTTCTAATTAGATTTTAACTTAACAGTGTTACACTAATACAATGATAAAAGTGTGAATTTGTGAAGAACTTCACACGCATCTTTTTATACCACTCTGAAATGTAATTATTTTAATGGAATCATTATTATGTATTAATATTTATTATTTATATTAATTATATTAACAGTTGTACCCTGTTATGAGTTATAAATTTTTTATTTAAAATTTAAAATTCAAAAATAACGAATTTTGGTTACCCTGAAAACAATTTTTCTTACGTTTTCGCGAAGCCGGTTAAAAAAAAATGAGTCGAAATTTTTCCATACAAAAATAAAAATACTATGGTTTTTTACTAACACATTTGTGTAGTTTTGACTTAAATTGAGCCAATTAAATTTATTTTTTTTGGTTGAAAAAGGGATAGATAGAGAGTGGTTTTTGAACGCGAATGTAAACGGAATTCCGTCGGTATTGCATATTGGGCTGACCATTTTATCACCTGCAAACATTTCAAGGCATCTCATTTCCGTCGTAACTTATGCCCGGTTTACATGAGAAAATTGTTTTCTTCTGCAAATTTTTGCAGGTAAATAAGAAAGAATCCGCTATATAAAAATAATCAGTGTGCCAGAAAGAAATAAAGATATATAGTAATGGCGTAATTTTTTTTATAGGATCATTATTAATTTACTTTTAATGAATTCAAATGCGAAATTTACATTTTTATCTATGGCGTCTGTTTTTATTATGAATCCTCAACATTTATAAATGTGAAATAATTTTTTTTCTTGTTGATTTTAAAAATGTAGCCATAAAAATACTCGGATCGAATATAAATATTTTATGGCAACATTTTATAGTAGTTTACAGTGTAGTGGCTTAAAAATCTTCTGCACAATTTTGTTGGGATATATTTCTTTTCTTGTCTCTCATCTGCAAAAAGTCAATGTTATATATAACGGGATTACAACAACAAGAAACCAATATAGGCACCCCACGCCAACAACCAAAATTGTTTTCTTAATTTTTTCTGATTTTTAACATAAAGTAAAGTTAAATTTATCACAAATCACTTGTTTCTTAGCACAATTTACATTTTATTTTATATAAACACTTGGTAAAATTGCTGGAGGTAAGATATTCCTTCTTGAAATTTTTTATGCGTATTTTCGCATTTTTTCACAATACACTTCATTTTGTACAAAAGTCTGTATTTTTTGTTATCACATAATACACCACTATACAAACAAATGACTATTTCATAAAGTTTGTATTATTTTGATGAATTATAATTGATAATTTTAAAAATTTATAATTTATAATTTTACTGCGCAAAATTAACACGTCACTTCATACAACAACACAAATCGGTTTGACGGGTGCATATAGCGAAATATGAGTAAACCATATGGATTTTTTATATAACCATCCTATTCTGGCTTGTGACAGATGAGATAGCAAATTTTATATGGGTAAAATATTGTCACCTATTGGGCGTGTTTAGCCCTTTCCTGACCCGCATACACAATTGCAAATTTCGATTACGACAAACGAAGATGTCAAACATAGAATTAGGTGGTAATTGAAGACCAGTGCACACATTTGTGTAAACCACTTAATTTTGTTTTCGTCCCAAAAATAACGCAGTAACTATAATAATGATAAAATAATTAATATGTTATCAAGAACAAATAAATTATATGTTATATAATTAATTTGTTAACAAATTTTTATGCTTTTTTCAAAAAGAATTCCGATTTAACTAAGATCCGTTAAAATACGGAAGACATTACAACCTGTCATTATTTATATCCCTTTCGAGTTCAAAAAAAAATTTATTTTTGGTTCAATTTATGTTCACCATACACAAATGTGTATGTAAATAATGACAGGTTGTAATGTCTTCCGTATTTTAACGGATCTTAGTTAAATCGAAATTCTTTTTGAAAAAAGCATAATAATTTTTTAACAAATTAATTACATAACATACAATTTATTTGTTCTTGATAACATATTAATTATTTTATCATTATTATGTTGTTACTATTATTTTTCGGACGAAAACAAAATTAAGTGGTTTACACAAATGTGTACACTGGTCTTCAATTACCACCTAATTCTATGTTTGACATGTTCGTTTGTTGTAATCGAAATTTACATACACAATTGTGTATGCGGGTCAGGAAAGGGATATACGCATTTGTGTATGGTGAACGTCAATAACCCTTTCGAGTTCAATAAAAAATTTCTTTTTGGTTCAATTTACGTTCAGCATACACAGATGTGTATGTATATAATGACAGGTTGTAATGTCTTCCGTATTTTAACGGATCTTAGTTAAATCGAAATTCTTTTTGAAAAAAGCATAATAATTTTTTAACAAATTAATTACATAACATACAATTTATTTGTTCTTGATAACATATTAATTATTTTATCATTATTATAGTTACTGCGTTATTTTTGGGACGAAAACAAAATTAAGTGGTTTACACAAATGTGTACACTGGTCTTCAATTACCACCTAATTCTATGTTTGACATCTTCGTTTGTCGAAATCGAAATTTGCATACACAATTGTGTATGCGGGTCAGGAAAGGGATAAAACTAAAAAAAATTTTTTTATTGAACTCGAAAGGGTTAGACGAGGATTTTTTCAACCAATTTTTCGGCGTTAAAATACCACGTCGTTTAGATAAGGCGTCATTCAACTGGATTTTTTTGTCAAAACCTTTATATGTATATGTTTTAAATTTTTTTAAAACAATAATTTTTTTTATTTATTCAAATAATTTAAAATGTATTAAAAAACTGTAGCTTTTGATCAAAAAAAAAAGAAAATATTTTTAAAAAAAATATTCTTATCTTCGCATGTAACACCAAAAACAAAACTAAAAATAAAAACATGAAAACATTGACGAGTTTTTATTTATTGATTTTTTTTTCGTTTGTATTAGTATTAGTGAAAAAAAATCCAAGAAACCACTAAAATTTAGGCTGAAAAAAAAATCCACTAACATTTTATCTCAAAACCGGTTAAACATAAAAAAATCCAACAAAAAAAGTCTTCGTGTAAACACACGGATTCCTCAGTATTTTAACTTCCTTGTGAGAGATCTGGCGGCCGATAATAATACCTAAATTGACAGCTGTCATCAAAAATTTTAAATGTAATTTTATTCTGAAAATTGGTTTTATTTTTGCGCAGAAAATTAAAATATGGACCTTTCTACACATTCGGCAATATGCCGTACCTGTTTAGTAGAAGCATTTGAATTAAATAGCATATTTGATATTATCGAATTTGAAAATGAAACACTTCGAATTAGCGATATGATTTCGATATGTATGGAGGTTAGATAAAATCAGAAAGTCGAGCGAATGCTGGTTTCATTGCAATATTTTGTTTATATTGAGTAGATTAAAGTGGACGATGGACTAACATATTATATCTGTCATAATTGTAATCAGGAGGTTACCAAATTTTACATGTTTCGCAAGAAGTGCTATGAATCTGAGATTGTATTGAAGATGAAACGAGAGGTTGAGAAATCTGAGCTCTTAGATGATAGTTTTAAAGATACGATCAAAGAAGAAGATTTAAAGCAAGCGAAGAAGAAAATTCAAATGAAATCTATTTGGATAATACATTGGAAACCGAAACGGATATAGCGTGCGACATTAAATTGTTCGATGAACCAGAGGAAATTATACCAGAATTAGAACCACAAAAACAACTCAAACCAAGCAAATTAAATGCCGCATCATCGGATGATTCCGAGAAGAGTGATAATTCATCGAACGTACGACTTAACCAATTTCCAACACCACAGAAATGCGGTTTGTGTCCAGAAATTTTTTAGCACACAAGAATATAAATGGCATATGGAAACACATAACAATCAAACCGATTACTTATGTAATATATGCGGTCTAGTTGTTCGAACCGACTCTACATTTCGTGATCATATGACTCGACACACAAATCGATATCGTTGTTCAACTTGCGAGAAGAATTGTTCTAGCCCATTTCAGTTGCGGATGCATATGTACACGCATACTGGTGAAAAACCACATAAATGTAAAATATGTGATGCTGCATATTCCCAATTATCATATTTTAAGGTTTGCATTAAATTTCTAAATTTACCAACTTAATATAGCCACAGAATATAGAATACAAACAGAAGGGACATAACCCGATTTTTCTATGGAAAAATTTCGACCGTTTTTTTATCCTTGATTTGTATGGAAAAGGGTAGAATATAGTAGTGAAAAAAATTGTGCACTGAACTTTTTTACATTCCATAAGGGTAGAGCCAAATTTTTTTTTGCTCCACTTAGTAGCGTATATATATACTTTATAATATATGATATAGCTGTTTTTGTTGTATTTTCTAGATCCATATGCGAAAACATACTGGGGAAAACAAATGCCGGTATTGTGATGAAGCTTTTATAGCATGCAATCTTCGTACCAGACATGAAATCGATCATCAATTAGATCCATCCATACGCCCGTTTCAATGCCATATTTGTCCAAAAAATTTCAGAAAAAAAGGTCATTATAGTAAACATTTGTTAACGCACACCGGAGTAAAATCCGAGATATGTCCGTACTGCAATAAAGCGTTTTTGTTCCGTAAAGGATTAAAGGTTCACTTTAGAAGCTGCAGATTGATCGATTAGCACAGTTCGAACGTTTTACCACATGCAAACTTTTTACTCCATGTACATGCGACCAACATTTTCTTCTGAAAGATGAAAGAGATACCCCAATTGTCGAAGTCGTCTCATTTTAATGTAACGTGATTAGGAGTCGTGTCAGGTCGTCAAAATTGATATTGTTGATGTCGATTCAAGCGACACATCAAAAACTACATAAACAATAATTATTTATAAAAAAATAAACTACCGTTTACATTCCATTTTAACTATACGATGTAACAAGAATGTTATTTTAATACTCCATTCCGTGGTTCCACACTGATTTTCCTCGGTTCCTTCCATCACCAAAAAACTATGTGGAAAGGGAAGGAACCGAGGAAAGAACCAGTGCAGAGCCGCGGAATTTCTGCTTCTATGGTGGGATGTTGTAGCATCGCTTTTCGATAATTATCGAATATTATATCTCTTTTTCCTAAAATAAAATTGCTCGTCGTTTCAATTTTCAATTTTGCTTTCTATATTGCGATCTCACTATTAGAATAAATTGTTTATCTTCTTTTGTTTTTCGATAAAATATCACACTTAAAACAAGTATGTGATATAATGAGTAGAACGACAATGTTTTATTCGAATAGGTAGAGATCGCAATAGAAGCAACGTAATTGAAAAATAAAAAAACCATAAATTTAATTTGTGATGATGTAAATTTCGATAGTATCGAAACAAGTGATGTTACAACATCCCCACCCCTGGTATCAAACTAAGTCCTAATAGATTTTTATTGATAATTTAAATCTTTGTTTTATATTAAAACACCAATTTTTTTGTATTGTTTTTATTCTGTTCACTCGAAAACAAAATTTAAATAAAAATCTACACCTCAAAAATGTCCTTAAATTTTTTTATTTTCATTTCAGACTCAAGGCCAAAAATTTTATGTCGCAGCCACAGAATACAAACAAGAGACAAACACAACCCGATTTTTCTATGAGTTTCGTTTTACCCTTGATTTGTATGGAAAAGGATCTTCTTTTGAGTAGTGGTGAAAAATATTGTGCACTGAACTATTTTACATTCAATGAGCCTCGCCACACTTTGATTCTTTCGTCGTGATTCCATGATTTTAAAAAAACAATCAGCAAAGAAACTTTTGTTAACTCAAAAAACATAATTATAGACACATACATTAACAAAGAAATCAAATGTGGACGTCGATTGATTTCTTCAAATCAAGGAATCACGACGAAAGCATCAAAGTATGGAAAGACGCAAAAGTTTGCATGTAATAAAACGGTCAAACTGTGATAATCGATCAAACCGCAGCTGATTTATGGTTTGGTTTTTTTCCTGTATGAGTATTTAAGTGACGCTTTAATCCTTTACGTGTCAAAAACGCTTTATCGCAGTACGGACATATCTCGGATTTTTCGCCGATGTGCGTTCGCAAATGTTGATTATAATGAAACTTTTGCTTGAAACTTTTTGGACAAATGCTGCATTGAAACGGGCGTATGGATGTACCTAATTGATGATCGATTTCATGTCTGGTACGAAGATTGCAAAATGTAAATGCTTTATCACAATACCGACATTTGTAAGGTTTTTCTCCAGTATGTCTTCGCATATGGATCTAGAAAATACAATAAACAAAAAGCTATATTAAGTTGGCAAATTTCGAAATTCGGAATTTAATGCAAACCTTTAAATATGATAATTGGGAATATGCAGCATCACATATTTTACATTTATGTGGTTTTTCACCAGTATGCGTGTACATATGCATCCGCAACTGAGATGGGCTAGCAAAACTCTTCTCGCAAATTGAACAACGATTTCGATTTGCGTGTCGATACATATGATCCCGGAATGTACTCTCGGTTCGAAAAACTTGACCGCATACATTACACAAGTAATCGGTTTCATTGTCATGTGCGTCCATATGCCATTTATATTCTTGTGTGCTGAGAAAAATTTCTCGACACAAATTGCATTTCTGTGGTGTTGGAAATTGATTAGGTTTTACTTTCGTTGATTTATCACTCTTCTCGGAATCATCCGGTGATGCGTCATTTAATTTACTTGGGTTGAGTTGTTTTTGCGGTTCTAATTCTGGTATAATTTCCTCTGGTTCATCAATCAATTTAATGTCGCACGCTATATCCGTTTCGGTTTCCAATGTATTATCCAAATAGATTTCATTTGAATTTTCTTCTTCGCTTGCTTTAAAATCTTCTTTGATCGTATCTTTAAAACTATCATCTAAGAACTCAGATTTTTCAACTTCTTGCTTCATTTTCAATACAATCTCAGATTCGAAGCACTTCTTGCGAAACATGTAAAATTTGGTAACCTCCTGATTACAATTATAACAGATATAATGTGTTAGTCCATCGTCCACTTTAATCTAATCAATATAAACAAAATATTGCAATGAAACCAGCATTCGCTCGACTTTCTGATTTTAACTTACCTCCAGCCCCATACATATCGAAATCATATCGCTAATTCGAAGTGTCTCATTTTCAAATTCGATTAAATCAAATATGCTATTTAATTCACATGCTTCTACTAAACAAGTACGGCATATTGCCGAATGTGTAGAAAGGTCCATATTTTAATTTTCTGCGCAAAAATAAAACCAATTTTCAGAATAAAATGGCATTTAAAAATTTTGATGACAGCTGTCAATTTAGGTATTATTACCGGCCGCCAGATCTCATAATTACATCAAATAACCCTACTTACCAATCAACGTAATTACACAAAAGAGCATAAGTTGCGACGGAAATGAGATGCCTTGAAATGTTTGCAAGTGATAAAACCGCCAATATAATCGATAAGACTGTCGAAAATAATGCTGAGTTATTAGATATTTTAATATTCTGTTATGCTGCATTTATACTATTGTTTTCGAGATTGTTTTCAGTATTAGTTTTTGTTGTTGTTTTCTCATATAAAAACAAAGACGTTAAAAGTACAGAATGAGCCTAAGCAACTGTCAAGTGTCACAAATTCGGAGGGTAAAAGAGAAAGCATCTAAATCAACGCGATTACAACAACAAAAAAATCTGTAAGAACCTCACGCCAACAACCAAAATTGTTTTCTTAATTTTTTCTGATTTATAATTTAAGTTAAGGTTAAATTTACTACAAATCACTAGCTTCTTAACATAATTTACATTTTATTTTATTTAAACACTTGGTAAACTTACTAATGGTAAGATATTACTTCTTTTATTTTTTAGGCGTGTTTTGGGATTTTTTTACGATACACTTCATTTTGCACAAACGTTTGTAATTTTTGTTATCATATGCACCACTACATAAACAAATAACTATTTGATAAAGTTTTTATTGTTTTTATGTATTATAATTAATAATTTTAAAAATTTATAATTTTAAAGCGCAAAATTATAAAACGTAACTTCGTACAACAACAAAAACTGGTTTGACAGGTTCTTATAGCGAGATATGAGTAAACCATATGGATTTTTTATATAATCATCCTATTCTGGCTTGTGACAGATGAAATAGCAAATTTTATATGGGTAAAATATTGCCACCTATTCTCTAGTATTTTAACTTCTTTGTATAAAAACTTATCGATACTATAAAGCTTACTGGGCCTAAAACAACGTTCGAAATCAAAAAAAGATGTACCTCTACATCTTTTTTACATAGGTTGGAAAAAAAAATCGTGAACACTTAGTTTAACATATATTTAAATTTGTCTTGGAACTGAAAATGGCCATTAACACTCCTTACCAGAGATGTTGACTCAGGTTTCGATAATGCGTCTAATAGATAATTAAATTCCTCATTTGATGAGCCTATATATGATCCCCAACCCCAGTTCCAAAGTGTTCACGATTTTTTTTCGAAAATATTTAAATTTGTCTTGGAACTGAAAATGGCCATTAACACTCCTTACCAGAGATGTTGACTCAGGTTCCATTAGTGCGCCTAATAGCTAATTAACTTTCTCATCCGATGAGCCTATATATGATCCTTCAACCCCAGTTCCAAAGTGTTCACGATTTTTTTCTCGAAAATATTTAAATTTGTCTTTTAACTGAAAATGGCCATTAACACTTCTTACCAGAGATGTTGACTCAGGTTCCAATAGTACGTCTAATAGATAATTGAATTTCTCATCTGATGAGCCTATATATGATACCCCAACCCCAGTTCCAAAGTGTTCACGTTTTTTTTCGAAAATATTTAAATTTGTCTTGAAACTGAAAATGGCCATTAACACTCCTTACCAGAGATGTTGACTCAGGTTTCGATAATGCGTCTAATAAATAATTAAATTCCTCATTTGATGAGCCTATATATGATCCCCAACCCCAGTTCCAAAGTGTTCACGATTTTTTTTCGAAAATATTTAAATTTGTCTTGCGACTGAAAATGGCCATTAACACTCCTTACCAGAGATGTTGACTCAGGTTCCAATAGTGCGTCTAATAGATAATTTAATTCCTCATCCGATGAGCCTATATATGATTCCCCAACCCCAGTTCCAAAGTGTTCACGTTTTTTTTTCGAAAATATTTAAATTTGTCTTGGAACTGAAAATGGCCATTAACACTCCTTACCAGAGATGTTGACTCAGGTTTCGATAATGCGTCTAATAGCTAATTAAATTTCTCATTCGATCAGTCTATAAATGATTCCCCAACCCCAGTTCCAAAGTGTTCACGGTTTTTTTTCGAAAATATTTAAATTTGTCTTGGAACTAAATTGAAGTATTTAAAATTTTGCCTAAAATAAAAACTATAAAGAATCAAAATATGATTTTAAATTGTCCAATAAAGGGAAGACACAATAGACAAAAGTTTAGTTTAGTTTATTTTGCTAAATTTCACTGATAATAATCAGTGATTCACTGATATAATTTTCTTTATTTTTATATTTTATTATATTACATTCAATTGGATAACATTTTAGTACACACTGATGTAATTGGTTTTAGTACTAGTTTTCGTATAGGAACAGTCATGTTTTCTAATTAGATTTTAACTTAACAGTGTTACACTAATACAATTATAAAAGTGTGAATTTGTGAAGAACTTCACACGCATGAAGTTGATAGCGTGTCGAAGAGTAAACGCATAACAAACAAGAGTATAAAATAAAGTGAAATCAGGATTGATAAAAATTGTTTCAATTAGAGGCCATCGAAACTCAGATTATAGTTCAGAAGTGGGATAAACCTCCATAAAATTGATATTCAGTGTAATTTAAAGTTTGTGTCGTAAGATGCCACGGAAAAATAAAAATAATGAAGAGTTGCATGGTCATGGCAACGAGGAAAATGTAAAAGAGTCTGGAGAGCGTCAAATGTTGATGCACCCCGAAAATATAAAAAGCTTAATCCCAGTATTTGATAATGGAGATATCAAGGTGGAACGCTGGATACAAAAAATAGAAAAATATAGCAGATTATATACATGGTCGGATGAAGCCACATTGCTTTATGCAATAACAAGATTGGATGGGGCACCAAAGTTATTTCATGAGGCCAAAGACGAGCAGATTAATTCCTTTGAAACTCTAAAACAAGCCCTGCTTAAACAGTATGGTAATGCTGATGATGAAGCGGACGTGTTTTTTAAACTAACCAGAAATATATATGCAAAGGGCCAAGCGTACGAGGTATATGTAATGAAAATGTATGCGATTGGTGCATCGGGAGGATTAAGCGAACCGGCTATCATTAAGTATATATTAAGAGGATTATCGAGGGATCAAATATACAGTTGGATAAATAATCCAGTTTGCAATACTATCCAGGAGCTGACAGAGAGAATAAAGTGGGCCGAGGCAAATATAGAAATGATACTACCGAATATCGTGAAAGAGAATAACAATGGTGAATATAGAAAGAGAGAAGCCGCGAACACCGCGAATAGCATCGATTATAAAAGTTCAATAAGATGCCACAATTGTCGTAAAGTTGGACATAAAGCAGATCAGTGCGCGAAACCTATAAAATGTTTTAATTGTTGGCAAAATGGTCATCGAGCAACAGAATGTAAGCAGCCGTTAACAGCTGAGAGGTGTTCGAGGTGCAAGAAATTGGGGCATACCCAGAATAAATGCAGAGTTTCTCTCTCTCTCTAGCATTTACATCCCATGAAGGGATTTTGCCGCCCGCACTATGGTCCTCCATCCTTCTCGGTCCATCGCTCTCGTCCTCCAATTTCGACATCCTAATACGAGTAGGTCTTGTTCGACGTCGTCACGCCAGCGCAGTCGGGGTCTTCCTCTACGACGTACTCCGGCTGGTTGTTGATGGAACACTTTGTAAACCATTCGTTGTTGTGGAGATCTTGCAACGTGGCCGAGCCATCTCACTCGATTAGATTTGATGAAGCCGATAATATCGCTACCTCCGAGAAGTTGCTTTATTTCGTGGTTCATGCGAATCCGATATTCATTGTTCGCAACTTTAATAGGACCAAAAATTGAACGGATGACCTTCCTTTCGAAGGTAGATAATAATCTACAGTCGTTAGAGGTTGTAACGGTGCGTTCGCACACGTAACAATGAAATGTATTTGCCTGTGTTCATAAAATATACAACACGAGTATGAGGTATACTGTACAATGACGCGATTGATTAAACCCCTAAATGATAGCTAGACATTATATCCAACGATCGCACAATTCTCTATGTTGCCGACAGTAATTCGATCGATACCAACAGATGGCAATCCAGTTGGATGTTATCAAATGATTTGCAATGTTTTTATTTTGGAACCCCCTGTGAGGTGTGTCAATAGTCCCGCATAAAATTTGGCGGAAAACAAAAAAAAAAAAAAAATATAAAAGGGCGATTAGCAGTGAAACAGGGGTTGTTGAATTTTAAGTTTTGTGCGAGTCACATTAAAAATTTTTGAGTATTGTGAGACAAAAATATTGGAAATATATAGAATAATTGTATAGTACATACATTAAGTTAATAAATTAAATTTCATTTTTTTTGTGTAAATCTAATATATAATATTTAACAAGTTGAAAAAAAAAATATAAAAAAAAGTTAAGAATTTCATGCAAAAGAAAAATATTTATCAAGAAAACAATAAAAAAAATTAGTAGAAATCCATAAAAGTGTAAGTTCGTTAAATAAAACGGTACCAAAATACACTGGACTAAACTGTGAAAAGTGATAAATTCTAGATTGTATGTAACGACAAATTTCTGAGCCATACGTATAAGAATTTGTGAAACGTATGTGCAAGAAAAAATATCTGAATTTCTGCATAGTGGAAGTGAATTAAATAATAAAAAATAAACTGAAAAAAAATAAACTGAATATCGTACCGATCATAATTATAAAATTTCGGTGCTTGTGTGATTCATAATAAATAGAACAATAACCATAGAAAAATTATTAATTTTTATTGATGAATCGATGCACAATGATTTTACAGTGTTTAAGCTAATTTGTGTTACACTCTTGTTATGTAGTGCGTATACTAAATATCTGTATGGGACTCTTAGTACGTACGAATATAGACGTATATATATATATATATATACCGTGTCTAAAGAAATTTTGTGAATCAGTGATTGAACTAATATAAAATTAGGAAAAAAAAAGTATGCATACTCTACCGTAATAGTCAGGAACAACTATACACCAAGCTGTAAATCCGGATTTAGCCGCTACAACGGGGAAGTCAAATTTTATATTCATATTATTTTAATATTTAAAACTATTAAACATCAAATTAAAAAAAAAATTAAAATGAAAACTCCAAACATAAGACATTCAAAAATAATAAAGAGTAATCAATTAATACTAGGTTAATCTTAAGTAATTAATCTTATTTTTTTTTTCTCAATTTTTTTTATATACCAATTATTTCCTTTTATTTTTTAAGCCAACGATTTCAAATACTATTTCCTAATTAAATTTTTCCTTGTATTTTATTATCGGGGTTGAATAATAAAGCAAATACAATTCTTTTAGTCGATTTGAAATCGTTTGCGTGGGAAATAAAAAATTATAAAAATTTATGAATTAAATAGTTAACACTAATCTTACTAACGTTATTTACAATATTTATCTCTTGCATTTCCTAAAAAAATTGTTTTTCGCAACGGATAAATAAACACTTTTAACATTACTCAAAATTCATATTGTTTTTCTTCTATTGGGGTTCTTTTTTCGAATATTTGTGCGGGTTATTATGGGATCAAAAATGTGCAATAATTTCATGAGTTTTTTGATTAAGTGAAGTGAATTTAGATATGTGGAACTAATTGAACGAGCATGATGGGGATGGATTGGGGTAAGTATCCGGTCATAGATAGGTAGGTAATTGGCATCGTTTCCTTCCCCGCGGTTACTCTTGGCTCACATATACTCTTCAAATCCCACGCCCAAAACCCTGATGCTTAGCCGGCAACGACCGCTGAAGAGTCCCTGTGTGAACCCAAATTTCTATAGCATTTGTGTGACTTGGAGAATGAATTTCGGGTAAATTTTGTTCTCGTTCCGTTTTCATTATAGATGGTTTTTTTGTTGTTGTTGTTGATTAATTACTTTTTTTTTTTAATTAAATTTTGTTCGCGTACATTCTCCAGGTCAAACAAATTGCTACAGTGGCGCCCAACACAAATATGGCTTTCCCTTATAAAATCATTTCCTTTTTCCGGTATCCATCTTTCTTCCTTCCGATTTTTAGCTTATGTTTTTTTCCTAATATCCAAAATGGATAAAATTTTATAATTTTTTTTGTTGGTATTTTTTCTTTTGTTGAATTAGGAATCGAACATAGTTTTGTATAAAAATTTATTCATTTTTTTTTCCCCCTCTATCTTCCATAATACATGGTGTTTCTGATCAACTCGAATCTACCTAATACTACATTTTGTATAGATTTTGGTTACAAATTTTGGTTGGTCATAATACACTATAATAATTGTTTTACATCATCTGACTTGATTTCCTCTCCGGAGTTTGATTGCTTGACTCAGTTGATGTCAAACCTGTTCGTGTAAGTACAGTTTAGCAAATTTGAGTACTTCCGGTTTTGTACTGTTTGATTTGTTGAATTGCTGAATTGTAATTTAAATTATCCTTGTCCATTTCCTTCTCTTCCTTTCCCTAAGATGCCAATTACCTACTATAAATAAATTCGCAAATGCTAAATAACGTTTCTAATGACAAAAAAATACTGCTCTAATTCATCCTCACCTGCGTCTTATTAATTTCATCTCATTAATATCATTTCGGCTCATTTATTAATTTTGTTTGAGTTGCACATATTTTGTACTTTATTTATCATTAATCATTACTTATTAATATTCAGTCATAATAAAAATTGTGTTTAAATTTTAACGAATTCGCAAATTAAATTATTTCACACCTGCGTCTTATTAATTTCATCTCATTAATATCATTTCGGCTCATTTATTAATTTTGTTTGAGTTGCACATATTTTGTACTTTATTTATCATTAATCATTACTTATTAATATTCAGTCATAATAAAAATTGTGTTTAAATTTTAACGAATTCGCAAATTAAATTATTTGTTTGCTACACTGCTTTTCGTGAAAGTTTATATTTTTTTTATTTTTATATCTTAGTTTTGGATTTTTTTTATTTTATTCTTATTGTTGGGAAATAAGAAACAGGAAGGACTTGCAAATCATTTATCATTCTCAGATATTTAACTCAATATTTGTGGTTATATAAATTAGTTTTATTATTATTTTTTTTGGGTGCTAACCATTCGCATCAAATCCAAATTTACATTTTTGTTCTATATGAACACAAAATTTTATACATTCACATATATAGGTATTATATGAGTATTACATATATAATATCTAATTGCATATAAATACAAAATTTTTTTTTTATTTAGCGTTCCGTTTCAATATGATAGTTCGTGAATCGGATACATCTTGAGTTTGTTTGTTAACACATCATATCACTAGCATCGTAAAAGTTATTTTAATTTTTTTAAGAATTTTTTTTATATAAACAAAATGGACATATTATCATTAAAGGCGGATGAACTTGAAGTTGAATACGAGATTCGCGGAATTGATCCCGATACACCCGAGGCAACGAATCATCTGCTAGACCTAATAGCTTCTGAGAAACTCGGTACGGTACCCGTTCCGCAGCGAATGCATTCAAAAGCATCGAAACGACCTGATACTGAGATTGAAACCTGCAGTACAAAATTAATTAAATTACAAAGCGACGTTTCTAATTTGAAAGACCTACCGGACGAGACAAGAAATACAACGGCCTGTTACATTGCTTCCCGTTTGTTACATGTTTTGCGGAGGTTAGAACGCGCCTCTCAATCACGCACTTACCGAGACCAAGCGCTTCAAGTGAAAACCTCCTGTGAAGGCCTATTGTCCTCAATCAATATTTACTTAGATGATGGAGAAAAATTAAATGAATCCCTTGAGGCAGCTAGTCAAGTAACCATCACTCAGGTTACGTCCGAAAATTTAAGCGCGCTTCCGAATGACCCTTCTTCGTCTAAAGCCAGTGAGACACCTAATACAATTCCGACTGCAGATTTGAAGTCTACGTCTAATAACTTTGACAATAATCAAACTGAGACTGATGGTAGAAAGCTTTCAGATAATCAAAATTTATTTATGACAACTATGATGGCACAATTGAATCAACTATCTTCACAGTTGACATTGATAACGAAAAGGCAGAATGATTTTCAAACTCAACTAGATAATCGTATACATACGCCTTCAATTCCGGTTAGATCAGTTGCATATCCTCCTCCCGCCCCATCTGTTGCTGGAATAACATCTGCCGCTGGATTTGTCAATCAGCCAACCCCATCACAGGTGCGATTTGTAGAGTCTTCTCTTCCAAATCCCACACCAAGTCAAACTTATTCCGCTACTGCTTCCAGCTTTCCATTGGTTAATAATACCATTCATCCGAATCAACATTTCGTAAATACTGGTACAGCTTGGAATCACAGCGAGCCAACGCAACCACATAATATGTCATTTAATGCCCCATTCACCAATGATCCCACCAATCAGGTAAGGAATTCAACATCATCACCGGTGTATGGTACCACAACAAGCAATCATAATCATTCTGGAATGAAGCAACTTTCTCAAAGTGGTATTTCCTATAACGGGGATCCTACTGGTATAACCGTACAAATGTTTTTCTTTCAGTTAGAGTCAGTGGCTTCCTCTATGAATTTAAGACCAGAAACCTTGTTGGTGGAAATGTATTCGGTGCTAAAAGGGGTCGCTTTACATTGGTACTGGACTTATCGGAAGCACAATCCTTTCGCGTCCTGGGTCGACCTCAAGCGGGATTTTATCGAGCGATTTAAAGACCGACGCACTGAGTATGAAATCCGGAGAATGGTGGAATCACGCAAGCAACAGTATAAGGAAAGTTTTATGGAATTTTATCACAGCGTTTGGAGCTTAACCTTGCAGTGTCAGACGCCTTATAGCGACGCTGAGCTCATTCAATTACTAATGACCAATATGATTCCTGCATTGCAATATCAATTAACGGACCGACATTTTTCAAATATCAATGATCTGATTAAGAGCTGTGTGGCATGGGAAGATACATTTAAGAGGCTGCGTATGCAACCGGACAGTATTGCCAGTCATAAACGTGCGATTCATGCATTTAATGTTTACCAAGAGGATAATGGTTCTGTCAGAGAAGAACGGCGTGAATCGACCGTTACGGAAAATAATGCGCCCTATTCATTAGCTGCATTTAATAATAATTCGAATGCTGCGGGGACCTCCCAACGTCTCGCAGGAACCTCACAACAAAACCTCAACCATATTTCAAATACTACCCGTTCTCACTCGTCAACTAAGGCAGATTACGTAATCTGTTTCAATTGCGATGACATCGGTCATATGTTTATGGACTGTCCGATACCTCCGACTGGGTTGTTTTGTTATCGGTGTGGTCTAAAAGGAACCATTTCCTCAAGATGCTCGAGATGCTCGGAAAACTCAATGAGGGCACCGTGGAGAACTGGGAACCACAGTACCCCAAAATACATTCAGCCCAGCACGCCTCGGCAAGATACTCCTCCAATTACCCAATCAACTTCAACATCGGCAAATCCGTCGAAATAGACTCCGTCACTGCTTCCGAAGAATTTTCCGCCAATAATTCCGAAACCACAAACACTTCCAACTCTGTTCGTCTCAATGACCTTACTATCACAAATCCTAGCTTCAATTATAGCACAGGTAGCCCATTCGAGGTCTCATCCAAAATATTGAACTCACGGGATCCTGATACAACCAAAGCTCCCACTGATGGAAATTTGCTCGCATCAGGTGGGCCCGGTACTAATTCTAACCCGGAAAACGATACAGTTTCCAGCTCATTGAGTTCAGTATCTGATATAACTTCGGGTTCCGGCCGATTGTACAGTGAACAACGAAAAGCCCGGTCACAAACTTATTGGAATCATCGAAGATACAGAAAATCCCTTATTCTTTCATCCATAATTTGCTCAGAAAAGGGGGACATGAGACCATACGCCCACGTTACTATAAACAATATTCCATATACCGGTCTCCTAGATAGTGGGGCCAGTATAAGTGTTCTAGGAAAGGGATCGGAAATTTTTTTGTCAAACGCTACTCCTAAATTTCATCACTTTCCGTCGTTTATTAATACAGCAAGTGGACAACAAGAACGCATTTTTGGGTATATCAATGCTCTCGTAAATTTTCTCGGCACCGCTCATAACATGAGGCTTTACATAGTACCTTCTCTGGAACAGTCGCTTTATCTTGGGATTGACTTTTGGAACCTCTTTCAAATCTCTCCTAGTTTGTCATCCCTATCATTTAATTGTGAACCCGTCCAAGATGAAGAATCCCCGATATTTCATACATTAAATTCAGAAGATCAAAGTGCATTGAACAATATTAAAGAAAGCTTTCCTTCAAGTGCTAAACTCGGTTTAGGTCAAACAAATTTATTAAACCACGTTATAGACATCGGCACCGCGAAACCGGTTAAACAGCGCTATTACGCAGTATCACCTGCCATCCAGAAATTGATGTACACCGAGTTAGATCGAATGTTGTCTCTTGGTGTGATCGAGGAATGTCAGAGCTCCTGGTGTTCTCCTATCACCCTGGTACGCAAGGCTAATGGTAAAGCGCGTTTGTGTCTGGATGCCCGCGAGTTGAACAAAGTGACCGTCAAGGACGCGTATCCGCTTCCGCTTATTTCTGGATTGTTGGGTCGTTTGGATCAAACTCGTTTCATTTCTGCTATCGATTTAAAAGATGCCTTTTGGCAGATACCACTCGACCCGCAGTCCAGAGATAAAACAGCGTTTACGGTCCCTGGACGGCCTTTGTATCAATTTCGGGTCATGCCATTCGGGTTGTGCAATGCACCGCAAACCCTTTGCCGCCTGATGCACCAAGTGATCCCCCACCAACTTCATGACAAAATATTCGTTTATTTAGACGATCTTCTAATCACATCCGCTACATTAGAGGAACATTTTAAGTTATTGAAAGAGGTGGCCTGTCGCTTGAAATCAGCTGGTCTTACGATAAACCTCGAGAAAAGCAAATTTTTATTAAAAGAGGTCAACTATTTGGGATATGTAGTTGGTAATGGATGCCTCCGGACCAACCCCGAAAAGTGTCGGGCTATTCTGGACTTTCCGCGACCTAAAACTACTAAACAAATCCGACGATTTTTAGGAATGTGCGGCTGGTATAGACGTTTTATTAAGAATTTCGCCTCCTTAGCCGCTCCCCTTACGGACCTCACTGGCAAAACGAAGCAAAAATGGACCGATGCTGCAGAAAATTCATTCGCCTCACTAAAACTAGCCCTTTCTTCCGCCCCTATCTTAGCCAACCCTGATTATAATCGACCTTTCATTATACAGTGTGACGCAAGTTCCGTCGGAGTAGGAAGTGTGCTCTATCAACTTGATTCTGAAGGTACCGAACACCCCATAGAGTACATCTCTCATAAGCTCAACTCCGCCCAACAAAACTATTCTATCACCGAGCTTGAGTGTTACGCCGCGGTGTTGAGCGTGAAAAAATTTAGGCCCTACATCGAAGGGTATCCCTTTACCATCTACACTGATCATGCCAGTTTGCGCTGGCTGATGGGACAGAAAGATTTATCAGGACGTCTGGCCAGATGGAGTCTACAGCTCCAATCATACGACTTCCAGATTGGATACCGCAAAGGGTCGCTTAATGTAGTACCTGATGCCTTATCTCGAGTGTTTTGCGATGCCCTTACTTCTGTTACACCTAAAAGTTCGGAAAACGAAGTACCGGTTCTTCAAATTGATTTGGATTCTCCAAGGTTTTTAGATGACGAATATTTGAACCAGATCCAGCAAGTGGAAAAACTCAAGGATTGTGATCACAATTTTGCCGTTCGAGATGGTAAACTGTTAATATGTCCGTCATTTGATACACGGTATCTGGACTCAGATCTTCCCGAATATAAGCTGGTAGTACCTGCCTCTTTAACTCCGGATCTAATTGAACAGTCGCACGTAGCCCCTACTTCAGCTCACATGGGAATTGCTAAAACGATAGAAAGACTGCAAAGGCAATTTTACTGGCCTCGAATGTCACTGGATGTTAAGGAGTTTATTTCTAAGTGTGTAAAATGTAAGATGAACAAACCGGTAAATTATTCGACTCGACCTGTCATGGGATCACAGACAGAATCCACTAGGCCCTTCCAGAAGCTGTTCATAGACTTTTTGGGACCATATCCGCGGTCAAAACGAGGAAATTGTTTCATAGTGATAGTCCTAGATCATTTCTCCAAATTTATTATAATCAAACCGTTAAGAGAGGCGTCGGCTTCTTTGCTGTGCTCGTTTCTCGAAAATGACGTTTTTCTGATGTTTTCAGTTCCGGAGGTTGTAACATCTGACAATGGTAAACAATTCCTGTCAAACTTATTTAAAGACCTACTTGAGAAGTATCACATTGCTCATATTCGTACTCCCGTTTACTCGCCCCAGAGTAATGCGTCGGAGCGAGTAAATCGAACCTTACTGTCCGCCATCCGCTCGTATATCGAAGATCGAGAACACACTGAATGGGATAAGTACCTACCAGAGGTGGCAGCCGCGTTACGTAACGTTATACACGAATCCGTTCGATACTCTCCTCACTACTTAGTGTTTGGGCAACATATGTCGCTGCACGGTTCTGAGTACCGATTACGTAAGCTGTTGTTCAACGAGGATGCGAATGAAGTGCAAATTATGTGTAAAGCTGATAGATTAAACTTGATAAGGAACAATGTTGCTCATTATCTTAAAGTGGCACACGAGAGAGTCGCAAGACATTATAATTTACGGAGTAGAACTCGCAACTTCCAAGTCGGTCAATCAGTTTTTGTCAGGTCTTTTCAGCAAAGTAATGCCTCAAATAGGTTTTCGGCCAAGCTGGCTTCAAAATTCGTTCCTGCGGTCATAGACGCCAAAGTTGGTAATGTGGCATATAAGATTAAAGATTTAAAAGGCAAACCCTTAGGTACATATCACGGGAAAGATATTAAAACATAATACGATTGATGCTGGTTACCTGTTTACAGTACTTCTTCCCTTCAGTACCATCTTATGCCCGGCTATGAGACTTTCTCGGGTGTAGGTCGTCCCCACGACTTGTAACGGTGCGTTCGCACACGTAACAATGAAATGTATTTGCCTGTGTTCATAAAATATACAACACGAGTATGAGGTATACTGTACAATGACGCGATTGATTAAACCCCTAAATGATAGCTAGACATTATATCCAACGATCGCACAATTCTCTATGTTGCCGACAGTAATTCGATCGATACCAACAGATGGCAATCCAGTTGGATGTTATCAAATGATTTGCAATGTTTTTATTTTGGAACCCCCTGTGAGGTGTGTCAATAGTCCCGCATAAAATTTGGCGGAAAACAAAAAAAAAAAAAAAATATAAAAGGGCGATTAGCAGTGAAACAGGGGTTGTTGAATTTTAAGTTTTGTGCGAGTCACATTAAAAATTTTTGAGTATTGTGAGACAAAAATATTGGAAATATATAGAATAATTGTATAGTACATACATTAAGTTAATAAATTAAATTTCATTTTTTTTGTGTAAATCTAATATATAATATTTAACAAGTTGAAAAAAAAAATATAAAAAAAAGTTAAGAATTTCATGCAAAAGAAAAATATTTATCAAGAAAACAATAAAAAAAATTAGTAGAAATCCATAAAAGTGTAAGTTCGTTAAATAAAACGGTACCAAAATACACTGGACTAAACTGTGAAAAGTGATAAATTCTAGATTGTATGTAACGACAAATTTCTGAGCCATACGTATAAGAATTTGTGAAACGTATGTGCAAGAAAAAATATCTGAATTTCTGCATAGTGGAAGTGAATTAAATAATAAAAAATAAACTGAAAAAAAATAAACTGAATATCGTACCGATCATAATTATAAAATTTCGGTGCTTGTGTGATTCATAATAAATAGAACAATAACCATAGAAAAATTATTAATTTTTATTGATGAATCGATGCACAATGATTTTACAGTGTTTAAGCTAATTTGTGTTACACTCTTGTTATGTAGTGCGTATACTAAATATCTGTATGGGACTCTTAGTACGTACGAATATAGACGTATATATATATATATATATATACCGTGTCTAAAGAAATTTTGTGAATCAGTGATTGAACTAATATAAAATTAGGAAAAAAAAAGTATGCATACTCTACCGTAATAGTCAGGAACAACTATACACCAAGCTGTAAATCCGGATTTAGCCGCTACAACGGGGAAGTCAAATTTTATATTCATATTATTTTAATATTTAAAACTATTAAACATCAAATTAAAAAAAAAATTAAAATGAAAACTCCAAACATAAGACATTCAAAAATAATAAAGAGTAATCAATTAATACTAGGTTAATCTTAAGTAATTAATCTTATTTTTTTTTTCTCAATTTTTTTTATATACCAATTATTTCCTTTTATTTTTTAAGCCAACGATTTCAAATACTATTTCCTAATTAAATTTTTCCTTGTATTTTATTATCGGGGTTGAATAATAAAGCAAATACAATTCTTTTAGTCGATTTGAAATCGTTTGCGTGGGAAATAAAAAATTATAAAAATTTATGAATTAAATAGTTAACACTAATCTTACTAACGTTATTTACAATATTTATCTCTTGCATTTCCTAAAAAAATTGTTTTTCGCAACGGATAAATAAACACTTTTAACATTACTCAAAATTCATATTGTTTTTCTTCTATTGGGGTTCTTTTTTCGAATATTTGTGCGGGTTATTATGGGATCAAAAATGTGCAATAATTTCATGAGTTTTTTGATTAAGTGAAGTGAATTTAGATATGTGGAACTAATTGAACGAGCATGATGGGGATGGATTGGGGTAAGTATCCGGTCATAGATAGGTAGGTAATTGGCATCGTTTCCTTCCCCGCGGTTACTCTTGGCTCACATATACTCTTCAAATCCCACGCCCAAAACCCTGATGCTTAGCCGGCAACGACCGCTGAAGAGTCCCTGTGTGAACCCAAATTTCTATAGCATTTGTGTGACTTGGAGAATGAATTTCGGGTAAATTTTGTTCTCGTTCCGTTTTCATTATAGATGGTTTTTTTGTTGTTGTTGTTGATTAATTACTTTTTTTTTTTAATTAAATTTTGTTCGCGTACATTCTCCAGGTCAAACAAATTGCTACAAGGTCATGGTCCAGCTCTCGCTTCCGAAAGTCCGCACAGGTCTTATCAGTGCTTTATAAAGTGCGAGCTTGCACGACTGCGATAGGTGTTTCGATCGCAATAATTTTGATTGCGCGTAGAAAACTCGTTGTCCGGCAGCGATTCGGGCTTTTATTTCTGCCTGCATGTCGTTTGATGATGTTATAAGTGACCCGAGGTATTTAAAATTTTCGACGCTATCAAAATTATGGTCGCCAGTTTCGAGATTTGCCATAGAGATGTTCCTGGGTGTTGTTAAAAATTTCGTTTTGGTACTGTTCACCTCCAAACCAAGTCTTCTTGCGCAGCGATTGAGCGGTATGAAACTGTCCTTGATGTCGCTAGGTCTTCGGCCAAGAAGCACGATATCATCTGCATATCCCTTTCCTGACCCGCATACGCAATTGTGTATGTAAACGACAACCGAATATGTCAAACATAGAATTAGGTGACAATTGAAGACCAGCATACACAATTGTGTAAACCATTTAATTTTGTTTTCGTCCGAAAAATAACAGTAACTATAATAATGATAAAATAATTAATATGTTATCGAGAACAAATAAATTATATGTTATATAATTAATTTGTTATCAAATTATTATGTTTTTTCAAAAAGAATTCCGATTTAATTAAGATCCGTTAAAATACGGAAGACATTACAACGTGTCATTATTTACATACACATTTGTGTATGGCGAACTTAACTTGAAGCAAAAAAAAAATTTTTTTGAACTCGAAAGGGATATCCAAGTTTTTGGCCTGATTTATTGAATATACAGCGCGAACTTTCAATGTTGCTTTTCCTCACTACGTACTCAAGCGCCAAATTGAACAGCACAGGCGCGAGTGCATCTCCCTGTCGAACACCAGATGTTATTTGAAAGGAGTCTGACACAGATCCTTCAATTACAATTCTACATGCAGATCCAGACGTTGTTAATTTACACAGAGAAACAAGTTTCTCTGGAATACCTAGGCAAATGAGCGCGGCCCAAAGGTTGTCGCATTTTATACTGTCATATGCCTGCCGGAAGTCTATATATAATTGATGTATGGTTATGTTGTACTCCCAACATTTTTCCAAGATCATCCTCATGGTGAAACACTGGTCAGTGGTCGATCGGTTGGGACGAAAACCACACTGATAGTCGCCAATGATGTTTTCGGCGAAAGGGATGAGTCTGGCAAGTACAACATTAGCCAACACTTTGTAAGCAGTGTTCAATAGAGCTATGCCAAGAAAGTTTTCACATTTAAGACGGTCGCCTTTTTTATGCAACGGACATATGAGTGCGGTCTTCCAATTCTCCGGCAACTCTTCTTGGTCCCAAATACAAACGACGAGATCGTATAAACTTGTTGCAAGAGTAGCGCCTCCGAGTTTGATTAATTCTGCGGGGATTCCATCGAGACCGGGTGCCTTGCCGTTTTTCAATCGACTAATAGCTGCGTCTACTTCCTCTGCTGTGGGATAATCGACGAAGACCTCATCACCTGGAGGAGCTATTGCTCTAATGGGGGTCACTTCGTCATTCCGGTTTAGCAGACTTTGAAAGTAGGTTTGCCATACTGAGAGAACATCAGCCACGTTTGTTCTCAATTCTCCATTCCCGTCTTTTATGGCTGTACTTCTTGGGTGGAAGTCTTTAGTGAGATTCCTGGCATTAGCAAAACAGTCCCTTGAATTTCCTACTTCCGCTTGGAAGCTGATGTTTTCGATGCATGACCTCATATGATAGCGTTTCTTTTGTCGAAGGAATTTAATCGTGGCTTTCCTTGCGCGTAGATATTCTGCCTGAGTGCTTCTCGTGTTGCGAGCCAACCATTTTTCACGAAGTTTTCGTATATTTTCGACGACCAGGCATTGATCATCGAACCAATCATTGCGGGATCTCGGCGGTCTTCTGCCGATAGTGTTTTGCGCCGCGGTGGTTATGGCTGACTGTATAGCGTGCCACTGCTCCTGGATATTAGGAGGAGCTCCTTCGTTGTCGCTGGGCCGCTCTAAATAGTTAGTGACAGCTGATTGGTAACTCTGCAGTGACGCTTGGTCTTTTAGAGTATCGACATTCCATCGAACGGTTTTTTGTGCTTGTCTATTGAAGGTTGATGACAGTTTGCACTTATATTTAAATATGACAAGCACATGATCGCTGTCCATATCTGCACCTCTGTAAGATCTAACGTCAGATATGCTGGTGGAGTGTCTCTTGGACACCATGACGTGATCGATTTGGTTTTCCGTTCTTCCATCATTCGATCTCCACGTTACTTTGTGAATTCTCTTATGTGGAAAAAACGTACTTGATACAACTAAGTTGTACGTTATTGCCAGGTCGGTGACGCGTTGGCCGTTGTTGTTACTAGTTAGGTGCAGGCTGTTAGGACCGATGTGCGTTGTATTTTCTGCACTTCTACCGATTTTTGCATTAAAGTCGCACACGATGATTTTAATGTCGTGGTGCGGTATGTTATTGATGACTTCCTCGAGCTCGACAAAGAAGAGATCTTTGATGTCATCTGATTTATCTTCGGTGGGTGCATGCACATTAACGATCGTGATGTTAAATTTATTAGTGCGAAGTCTGACCGTGCATATCCGCATGTTGATAGGGCGGAAATCGATGATATGGTGCTTCACGCGCCGATGGATGAGGAAGCCAACTCCAAATTCTCCTCCGTTCTGATGGCCGCTGTAATGGAGAGTGTAACCATTGGTGGTGTCATGGATCCCACTCCCAGACCGTCTAAGCTCTTGTAGTGCAAGTACGTCTAATGTGTAACTTTTGGCTTGGTTCGAAAGGTTCTGGAGATCTCCAGGTCTTAAGAGGCTAAGCACGTTCCATGTTCCCATTTTTAAAGCGTTGTCCGTGTACAATTTCCGAGGTCGAGTTTGTGATGAATCCGATATGGTAATCCGAGGCCTTTGTTCAGGGTTCATAACTTAAATGGTTTTTATGAGGGAAGGTTGTTGGCCTGCCGCTCAACCCGCTTGTTACGTGTGTGGGTCACGTACTGGTGATAATCTTAAGGCATCCAGTCCTACCTTGAACACATTTATATAGCGAGCCGCTTGATACAAGACAGACGCCCGCTTCAGCCGCACCTAACCTGGAGAACAGACGCTGATTTGGTATTGGTTTTGAGGCGCCAATAACTCGCCTTGACATGTAGTGTCCATGACTATAAACAGGATTTAGTCTGTTCGTCTCCACTACACCGCCTGATTCATTTAGCGTTACCCAGAGAGCACCGCGAGGAGGTATGAATCTCGGACTTCGCCCTCCAAATGCAGAGTTAACATCGAGAATAGCAAGCGAGTGTATACTATGGCAGAAGAGGTAAACAATCAATTGCAGCAGGAAGAAATTAAGGTGAATGAAGACGGAATGCTTACAACACGATTAATAATTGGTAAATTTATTTTTAAATTAAATATATTGTTAGATTTAGGAAGTAGTGTTAGCATTTTAAAAGAATCTTTTGTCAAAAACGATAATAAAATACAGAATAAAGGAGTAAAAGATATTGAGGTTAGCGGGATAAATGATTCGAAGCTAATTATAAAGGGGGAGACACCCGCAATGATAGGAATTCAAAATGAATTATACCCGGTAAATTTTTTAATCGTTCCTGAAAATACCATGAAAGTGGACGCGATAATCGGGCGCGATTTTTTAAAGAATAATAATTTTAGTTTAGTTACTATTTTAAGAGAGGATAAAAAAGTAACAGAAAACAAATTAGATCAAAGGTCGGAAGAATACGATATACATCTTATGCAGGAAGTGACTAAAATAAGCGGTGACTATTTCCGAGAGGTAGATAGAATAGAATTAGACGTAGGAGACGATGACGAGACAAAGCTTTTAGCGGGAGGGGTAATGGATTTATATTCACAATGTCAGAAAAATATTACAAAGGATAATACAGCCAGGATAAAATACGAGGTAGATATTACTTTAATCGAAAATAAAAAGTTTAGTGTATCACCCAAAAAAATGAGCCAGTTCGAAAGACAAGAATTAAACCAGGTTATAGATGATTTGTTAAGTCAAGGTATCATACGAGAAAGTGAATCATCTTATTCTTGTAGAGTAGTATTGTTAAAGAAAAGTAATGGTTCATACAGACTATGCGTTAATTATCGACCACTGAATAAGTGTGTAGAAAGAGATCGGTTTCCGTTGCCGGTGATTGAAAGTCAGATTGAGAAATTACAAGGAAAAAAATATTTCACAAGTTTAGATTTAAGAAATGGCTTTTATCACATTGATTTAAGTGAGCACTCAAAGAAATATACTGCATTTGTGACGGAGGATGGGTTGTATGAGTTCAATAAATTACCTTTTGGTTACGTTAACTCCCCATCAATTTTTGTGAGATATATTAATAAAATATTAAAGGACTTTATTAGAGAGAATTTAATAATTGTCTTTGTAGATGATATATTAATAGCTACTGAGAATATTGATCAACATTTGGAAATATTAGAAAAGTTGTTAATTAGGTTGTTTGAAAACAATATTGAATTACAGTTAGGGAAGTGTAAGTTTATCAAATCAAACATTGAGTATTTAGGATATCACATTCGTTACAACAAAATATCGCTAACGGATAAACATGTAAGAAACATTCAAGAATATCCGGTACCCATAGACCATAAGTCACTCCATAGGTATATAGGATTAGCCAGTTATTTCTGAAAATGTATAAAGAATTTTAGTGTCATTGTAACCCCATTATTAGATACATTAAAGTGTAAGGATGAATTCCTTTTTGGAGATGAACAGAAGAAATCGTTCTGCACTTTGAAGGAAAAACTGATTTCTAAACCAATTTTAAGAATTTATTCACCTCTATTAGAAACAGAATTGCATACTGATGCATCCGCAGTAGGATTTGGAAGCATTATGTTGCAGAAACAGATGGATGATAATAGGTTTCATCCAGTAATGTTTTTCAGTAAGAAGACATCGGCGAGTGAAGCAAAACTTCATAGTTTTGAGCTAGAGACTCTTGCTGTCGTATATAGTTTAAAGAGATTTAGGATATTTATATGGAATAAAATTTACTATTGTTACCGACTGTAATGCGCTTAAATTAACTATCGAGAAAATAGACATAAATCCTAAGATAGCAAGATGGTTTTTATATCTGGAACAGTTTGACTATACTATAGAGTATAGACGTTCAGACAATATGAGGCATGTAGAAGTGAGGAAAAGCAACATCGAAACCTCGCGCTGTATATTTAATAAGTCAGGCCAAATTCTTGGATATGCAGATGATATCGTGCTTCTTGGCCGAAGACCTAGCGATATCAAAGACAGTTTCATACCGCTCGATCGCTGCGCAAGAAGACTTGGTTTGGAGGTGAACAGCAGTAAAACCAAATATTTAGTAACACCTAGGAACATCTCTACGGCAAATCTCGGAATTGGCGACCACAACTTTGATAGCGTCGAAAACTTTAAATACCTCGGGTCAGTTATAACATCGTCGAATGATATGCAGGCAGAAATAAAAGCCCGAATCGCTGCCGGACAACGAGTTTTCTACGTCAAATCAAAATTATTGCGATCGAAACATCTATCGCAGTCGTGCAAGCTCGCACTTTATAAAGCACTTATAAGACCTGTGCTGGCTTTCGGAAGCGAGAGCTGGACCATGACCACTAACGATTGTAGATTATTATCTACCTTCGAAAGGAAGGTTGTCCGTTCAATCTTTGGTCCAATTAAAGTTGCGAACAACGAATATCGGATTCGTATGAATCACGAAATAAAGCAACTCCTCGGAGGCAGCGATATTATCGGATTCATCAAATCCAATCGAGTAAGATGGCTCGGCCACGTTGCAAGGTCCCCACAACAACGGATGACCAATAAAGTGTTCCATCAACAACCAGCCGGTGTGCATCGTAGAGGAAGACCCCGACTACGCTGGCGCGACGACATCGAACAAGATCTTCGAACATTAGGTCGATGTCGAAACTGGAGGACGAGAGCGGTGGATCGAGATGGATGGAGGGCCTTAGTGCAAGCGGCGAAATCCCTTCATGGGATGTGAAGGCCAGAGAGAAAGAGAGATGCCTTAAGCCGAGTAAACATTTATGTTATAGAACGGGACACAAATTCATTGTTCGAGGAAAGTTTAATAAAAGGACAAGCCTTAGATAGAAAAATTACAGAAATAAAACAAATGATGGAAGAGCATGGTGAGAATAAGGAATACGAAGTTAGGGATGGTTTAGTTTATAAAAAGTTGCATAAGAAATTATTATTGCTAGTACCAAAGAATATGGAAGATTCGATTATATACAAGTATCATAACGAAATAGGACATTTCGGTGTAGATAAGGTATGTGAAGTTATAAAAAGATTGTTTTATTTTACAAAAATAAGGGAAAAAGTGATAACCCACATTAAAAATTGTGTTGTATGTATTTCATATAACCCAAAGTTGAGAAAGGATATTGTGAAATTACATAATATAGATAAGGGTAATAGTCCTTTTGAGATGATACATTTAGATCATTTAGGGCCATTAGAGGTTACAAAAGGGAGAAATAGTTATGTATTTGGCATAATAGACGCTTTTACCAAATATTTGAGATTATTTGCAACTAAAACTACGAACACCAAGGAGGTTTTAAAACATTTGAAGAGCTATGTTTTAACATATTCCACTCCGCAAGTAATAGTATCAGACAGAGGGTCTGCTTTTACCTCAGGTCAGTTTAAGAAGTTTGCCGATGAATATGGAATAAAGCGTGTTTTAAATGCAACTGCATGTCCTCAGGCAAATGCTCAAATCGAACGTTATAATCGTACCCTCGTACCACTTTTGAGTAAACTGGTAGAAGAGAATGGAAAGGATTGGGATACTTGTTTAATAGAAGCAGAATTTTTATTAAATAATACATGGAACAGGTCCATTCAAGAAATACCATCGAAACTTCTGTTTGGAGTAATTCAAAAGCGGAAAATAAGTGAAGGTGTGATAAGATATTTAGAGAAATTAAATAAAAATGAAGATCGGAATTTGATTGAAATTAGAAAGAGGGCGAGTGAAAGTATAGAGAAGTTACAACAATATAATAAGAGAAAGCATGACGAGAAATGTAGTAAAGTTATACAGTATAAACAAGGGGATCTTATTTTTATCAAGAATAGTGTAGTACCAGGAGAGCGTAATAAGTTAAAAAGAAAATTCAAAGGACCATACGTCATTAAAAAAGTATTAGATCGAGACAGATTTGTAGTGAGCGAAATAGGGAATGAAGAAGCGTATGATAGGATGGACAGAATTTTAGATGCAAGATATATTAGATTATGGAAAGAAGCTAAGACAGGGATTGACAATGGGAGTGATATTTCAGAAAATGAGTATCAAGAAATTGAATATTTAGACAATGAATCAGAGGAAGAATATGACGAAGTTGAGTACCTAAATAATAATAAAAATATATAGTATATTATGATAAGATTCAGAATCATTTACACCGTTTAGGTTTAATTTTATTATTTGATTTTTATAACTGTAAATTGAAAATAATTATACAATAAGTTTTATTTTTTTATATAAAGTTAGAATAAGTTAAAAACATGTATTGTATGATTTTATTAAGAGTCTATCGAGACGATAGATGTCAGGATTGCCGAGCTATAGTATTTTAGCCATATAGGGTTTTACCCTATAATATATTAATTACGAAAATGTGTTTGATGGGAGGAGAAATTTGCCAACACACAGAAAATTGGAAAAGAAGACAGAAGTTGATAGCGTGTCGAAGAGTAAACGCATAACAAACAAGAGTATAAAATAAAATGAAATCAGAATTGATAAAAATTGTTTCAATTAGAGGCCGTCGAAACTCAGATTAAAATATTAAATTCATTTGTAAAGGAAATTGACGTCTAAAATACTAAACTGCCAAATTTATATGGCAAGCCAAAAATAAATGCGTTCACTCGTGTAATAAAAAAAATTGGTATATTTTACTGAAGCGAAGTTAGCAGGGGTAAAACATGTCAAAAATATAGAAGAGTTGTCTTTAAGGTGTCTTGGGTTTGTTATTGTATAAGTCTTGTATATGTCTTGCGTTTAACTATATTTACCTACCGACCATTTTCCTACCTTTTTATACCACTCTGAAATGTAATTATTTTAATGGAATCATTATTATTAATATTTATTATTTATATTATAATATTTATTATTTATATTAATAATTATATTAACAGTTGTACACTGTTTTGAGTTATAAATTTTTTATTTCCAATTTAAAACTCAAAAATAACGAATTTTGGTTACCCTGAAAACAATTTTTCTTTCGTTTCCGCGAAGCCGGTTAAAAAAAATGAGTCGAAATTTTTCCATACAAAAATAAAACAGCGTTCCCAAGTCCCAAGTATCACTACTTCCAACTTATTTCGATTTTTATGGAACAATTGTTGGAACTAAGTTCCACGGTCAAGTTCCATTTTATTACAAGTTTTACTATGAACTGTGGAACAAAAACCTGTAACTCAAAGAACTGGATATTATGCGAGTTCCATGTCTTCCATGAAATATCTCAAAAATGTAACAAAATTTGGAACTGCCAAAATGAGTTCCATTTTGTTATACCCCAAATATCGCTACTTCCAACTTATTTCGATTTTTATGGAACAGTTGTTCGAACTAACAGCTCTATTCTCATACAAGTGATAACTATCACATGATGTGATAATCGCATTTTGGTATTCTCTTAGTCGATTGAAGTGATGTTTATCGTTTGGTGTGATAACTATCACTTGTCGCCATATTCTCTTAGTCGTATGAAGTGATAAGTATCACTTGAAATGATATATTTCATCACCTACTATTTTTAAGTGATACGAATAACAGGCAAGGTAGATGTTATTAAAATGTAAAATTACGAATAATTATACATATATGAATATCAATGTATATGTATATTTATTATATTATTTTATTATATAAAATAATAATATATAATATATACAAAAATATTTAATTTTATCAAATAATTTTTTTTTATATATTTTTAATTATTAATATTTGTGTTATTTAAAAATATTAATAATTAAAAATATGAATAAAAATATTTAATAAAACGTAAAAACATTTTAAAAAAATATTCATTTTAAATATGTATACACGTATATTGCATGTATTCGTTAAGCGTCGTATCACATCTGTTCGTCGTATATCACGTCACATGAATCGGCTAAGAGAATAGCAATTTCATAGTCGCATCACTTCATGTGATGTGATAGCTATCACATCACATGAAGTGATGCGACTATGAGAATAGGGGTGTAAGTTCCACGGTCAAGTTCCATTTTATTACAAGTTTTACTATGAACTGTGGAACAAAAACTCGTAACTCAAAGAACTGGATATTATGCGAGTTCCATGACTTCCATGCAATATCTCGAAAAAGTAACGAAAGTTGGAACTGTCAAAATGAGTTCCATTTTGTTATACTTAGGACTTGAGCTATGTCTATTCCGCGGGTCCACACTTTGATGCTTTCATCGTGATTCTTTCCTCGTTTTCTTCCACCTATAAACTAATTTTATGGCGGGGAAATTTTTGATCCTTTTTCAGCAACATTTTTATTCAACTTTTATTCAACTGATTCTCGCAGTTGAGTACGGCAAAAGAATCATGTCAACAATTTATTTTTGTGAGTTTTTTGAACCAACATACACATTTGTGCATTCCTTTCAAACTCAATTTCGTCCGAAAAAAATACTACAACTACGCACACAATTGTGATGGTTTTTCTTCAAATCAAGCGAAATTTTTTTATCAAAACGCCATTACATACTATGGTTTTTTACTAACACATTTGTGTAGTTTTGACTTAAATTGAACCAATTAAATTTATTTTTTTTGGTTGAAAAAGGGATAGAAAGAGAGTGGTTTTTGAACGCGAATGTAAACCGAATTCCGTTGGTATTGCATATTGGGCTGACCATTTTATCACCTGCAAACATTTCAAGGCATCTCATTTCCGTCGTAACTTATGCCCGGTTTACATGAGAAAATTGTTTTCTTCTGCAAATTTTTGCAGGTAAATAAGAAAGAATCCGCTATATAAAAATAATCAGTGTGCCAGAAACAAATAAAGATATATAGTAATGGCGTAATTTTTTTTATAGGATCATTATTAATTTACTTTTAATGAATTCAAATGCGAAATTAACATTTTTATCTATGGCGTCTGTTTTTGTTATGAATCCTCAACATTTATAAATGTGAAATAATTTTTTTTCTTGTTGATTTTAAAAATGTAGCCATAAAAATACTCGGATCGAATATATTTTATGGCAACATTTTATAGTAGTTTACAGTGTAGTGGCTTAAAAATCTTCTGCAAAATTTTGTTGGGATATATTTCTTTTCTTGTCTCTCATCTGCAAAAAGTCAATGTTATATCTTATTCATTTTGTAGAAGAAAAATATTGGTCTTATGTAAACCGGGCATTATCCTCTTTTGTGTAATTACGTTGATTGGTAAGTAGGGTTATTTGGTAATTATGAGAGATCTGGCGGCCGATAATAATACCTAAATTGACAGCTGTCATCAAAAATTTTAAATGTAATTTTATTCTGGAAATTGGTTTTTTTTTGCGCAGAAAATTAAAATATGGACCTTTCTACACATTCGGCAATATGCCGTACCTGTTTAGTAGAAGCATTTGAATTAAATAGCATATTTGATATTATCGAATTTGAAAATGAAACACTTCGAATTAGCGATATGATTTCGATATGTATGGGGCTGGAGGTAAGATAAAATCAGAAAGTCGAGCGAATGCTGGTTTCATTGCAATATTTTGTTTATATTGAGTAGATTAAAGTGGACGATGAACTAACACATTATATCTGCCATAATTGTAATCAGGAGATTACCAAATTTTACATGTTTCGCAAGAAGTGCTTCGAATCTGAGATTGTATTGAAAATGAAGCAAGAAGTTGAAAAATCTGAGTTCTTAGATGATAGTTTTAAAGATACGATCAAAGAAGATTTTAAAGCAAGCGAAGAAGAAAATTCAAATGAAATCTATTTGGATAATACATTGGAAACCGAAACGGATATAGCGTGCGACATTAAATTCATTGATGAACCAGAGGAAATTATACCAGAATTAGAACCACAAAAACAACTCAAACCAAGCAAATTAAATGCCGCATCATCGGATGATTCCGAGAAGAGTGATAATTCATCGAACGTACGACTTAACCAATTTCCAACACCACAGAAATGCGGTTTGTGTCCAGAAATTTTTCTCAGCACACAAGAATATAAATGGCATATGGAAGCACATGACAATCAAACCGATTACTTATGTAATATATGCGGTCTAGTTGTTCGAACCGACTCTACATTTCGTGATCATATGACTCGACACACAAATCGATATCGTTGTTCAACTTGCGAGAAGAATTGTTCTAGCCCATTTCAGTTGCGGATGCATATGTACACGCATACTGGTGAAAAACCACATAAATGTAAAATATGTGATGCTGCATATTCCCAATTATCATATTTTAAGGTTTGCATTAAATTTCTAAATTTACCAACTTAATATAGCTGTTTTTGTTGTATTTTCTAGATCCATATGCGAAAACATACTGGGGAAAAACCTTACAAATGCCGGTATTGTGATGAAGCTTTTATAGCATGCAATCTTCGTACCAGACATGAAATCGATCATCAATTAGATCCATCCATACGCCCGTTTCAATGCCATATTTGTCCAAAAAATTTCAGAAAAAAGGGTCATTATAGTAAACATTTGTTAACGCATACCGGAGTAAAATCCGAGATATGTCCGTACTGCAATAAAGCGTTTTTGTTCCGTAAAGGATTAAAGGTTCACTTTAGAAGCTGCAGATTGATCGATTAGCACAGTTCGAACGTTTTACCACATGCAAACTTTTTACTCCATGTACATGCGACCAACATTTTCTTCTGAAAGATGAGAGATACCCCAATTGTCGAAGTCGTCTCATTTTAATGTAACGTGATTAGGAGTCGTGTCAGGTCTTCAAAATTGATATTGTTGATGTCGATTCAAGCGACACATCAAAAACTACATGAACAATAATCATTTATAAAAAAAATCCTACATAAACAATAATTATTTATAAAAAAAAAACTACCGTTTACATTCCATTTTAACTATACGATGTAACAAGAATGTTATTATAATACTCCATTCCGTGGTTCCACACTGATTTTCCTCGGTTCCTTCCATCACCAAAAAACTATGTGGAAAGGGAAGGAACCGAGGAAAGAACCAGTGTAGAGCCGCGGAATTTCTGCTTCTGTGGTGGGATTGGGATGTTGTAGCATCACTTTTCGATATTTATCGAATATTATATCTCTTTTTCCTAAAATAAAATTGCTCGTCGTTTCACTTTTCAATTTTGCTTTCTATATTGCGATCTCACTATTAGAATAAATTGTTTATCTTCTTTTGTTTTTCGATAAAATATCACACTTAAAACAAGTATGTGATATAATAAGAGTAGAACGACAATGTTTTATTCGAATAGGTAGAGATCGCAATAGAAGCAACGTAATTGAAAAATAAAAAAACCATCAATTTAATTTGTGATGAGGATGTAAATTTCGATAGTATCGAAACAAGTGATGTTACAACATCCCCACTCCTGGTATCAAACTAAGTCCTAATAGATTTTTATTGTTAATTTAAATCTTTGTTTTATATTAAAACACCAATTTTTTTGTATTGTTTTTATTCTGTTCACTCGAAAACAAAATTTAAATAAAAATCTACACCTCAAAATGTCCTTAAATTTTTTTATTTTCATTCCTATTTTTTCATTTCGGACTCAAGGCCAAAAATTTTATGTCGCAGCCACAGAATACAAACAAGAGACAAACACAACGGCTGGTGCTACACTAGATTTTAATTCCTGGTTTCAAACTAAGTCGTAATAGATTTTTTATTGTTAATTTAAACCTTTATATTAAATGAAAACACCTAATTTTTTGTATTATTTTATTCTGTTCTCTCGAAAATAAAATTTAAACTAAAATCTACATCTCAAAAATGCCCTTAAATTTTTTTATTTTCATTTCTATTTTTGTCATTTCGGATTCACGGACAAAAATTTTATGTCGCACAATTTTTGTCCGTGAATCCGAAATGACAAAAATAGAAATGAAAATAAAAAAAATTTAAGGGCATTTTTGAGATGTAGATTTTTGTTTAAATTTTATTTTCGAGAGAACAGAATAAAATAATACAAAAAATTAGGTGTTTTCATTTAATATAAAGGTTTAAATTAACAACAAAAAATCTATTACGACTTAGTTTGAAACCAGAAATTAAAATCTCGTATAGCACCAGCCAACCCGATTTTTCTATGAGTTTCGTTTTATCCTTGATTTGTATGGAAAAGGATCTTCTTTTGGGTAGTGGTGAAAAATATTGTGCACTGAAGTATTTTACATTCAATGAGCCTCGCCACACTTTGATTCTTTCGTCGTGATTCCATGATTTCAAAAAATCAATCAGCAAAGAAACTTTTGTTAACTCAAAAAACATAATTATAGACACATACATTAACAAAGAAATCAAATGTGGACGTCGATTGATTTCTTCAAATCAAGGAATCACGACGAAAGCATCAAAGTATGGAAAGACCCAAAAGTTTGCATGTAATAAAACGGTCAAACTGTGATAATCGATCAAACCGCAGCTGATTTATCGTTTGGTTTTTTTCCTGTATGAGTATTTAAGTGACGCTTTAATCCTTTACGTGTCAAAAACGCTTTATCGCAGTACGGACATATCTCGGATTTTTCGCCGGTGTGCGTTCGCAAATGTTGATTATAATAAAACTTTTGCTTGAAACTTTTTGGGCAAATGTGGCATTGAAACGGGCGTATGGATGGATCTTGATGATCGATTTCATGTCTGGTACGAAGATTGCAAAACGTAAATGCTTTATCACAATACCGACATTTGTAAGGTTTTTCTCCAGTATGTCTTCGCATATGGATCTAGAAAATACAATAAACAAAAAGCTATATTAAGTTGGCAAATTTCGAAATTCGGGATTTAATGCAAACCTTTAAATATGATAATTGGGAATATGCAGCATTACATATTTTACATTTATGTGGTTTTTCACCAGTATGCGTGTACATATGCATCCGCAACTGAGATGGGCTAGCAAAACTCTTCTCGCAAATTGAACAACGATTTCGATTTGCGTGTCGATACATATGATCCCGGAATGTACTCTCGGTTCGAAAAACTTGACCGCATACATTACACAAGTAATCGGTTTCATTGTCATGTGCGTCCATATGCCATTTATATTCTTGTGTGCTGAGAAAAATTTCTCGACACAAATTGCATTTCTGTGGTGTTGGAAATTGATTAGGTTTTACTTTCGTTGATTTATCACTCTTCTCGGAATCATCCGGTGATGCGTCATTTAATTTACTTGGGTTGAGTTGTTTTTGCGGTTCTAATTCTGGTATAATTTCCTCTGATTCATCGTTCATCAATTTAATGTCGCACGCTATATCCGTTTCGGTTTCAAACGGATTATCTAAATCGATTTCACTTGAATCTTCTTCCTCGCTTGCTTTAAAGTCTTCCTCTTTGATCGTTTCTTTAAAACTATCATCTAAGACCTCAGATTTCTTAACTTGTTGCTTCAGTTTCAATACAATCTCAGATTCGTAGCACTTCTTGCGAAACATGTAAAATTTGGTAACCTCCTGATTACAATTATAACAGATATAATGTGTTAGTCCATCGTCCACTTTAATCTAATCAATATAAACAAAATATTGCAATGAAACCAGCATTCGCTCGACTTTCTGATTCTAACTTACCTCCAGCCCCATACATATCGAAATCATATCGCTAATTCGAAGTGTCTCATTTTCAAATTCGATTAAATCAAATATGCTATTTAATTCACATGCTAATACTAAACAAGTACGGCATATTGCCGAATGTGTAGAAAGGTCCATATTTTAATTTTCTGCGCAAAAATAAAACCAATTTCCAGAATAAAATGACATTTAAAATTTTTGATGACAGCTGTCAATTTAGGTATTATTACCGGCCGCCAGATCTCTCATAATTACATCAAATAACCCTACTTACCAATCAACGTAATTACACAAAAGAGCATAAGTTGCGACGGAAATGAGATGCCTTGAAATGTTTGCAAGTGATAAAACCGCCAATATAATCGATAAGACTGTCGAAAATAAAGCTGAGTTATTAGATATTTTAATATTCTGTTATGCTGCATTTATACTATTGTTTTCGCGCTTTGTTTTCGAGGTTGTTTTCAGTATTAGTTTTTGTTGTTGTTTTCTCATATAAAAACAAAGAAGTTAAAAGTACAGAATGAGCCTAAGCAACTGTCAAGTGTCACAAATTCGGAGGGTAAAAGAGAAAGCATCTAAATCAACGCGATTACAACAACAAAAAAATCTATAAGAACCTCACGCCAACAACCAAAATTGTTTTCTTAGTTTTTTCTGATTTATAACTTAAGTTTAGGTTAACTACACTAGCTTCTTAACATAATTTACATTTTATTTTATTTAAACACTTGGTAAACTTACTAATGGTAAGATATTACTTCTTTTATTTTTTAGGCGTGTTTTGGGATTTTTTTACGATACACTTCATTTTGCACAAACGTTTGTAATTTTTGTTATCATATGCACCACTACATAAACAAATAACTATTTGATAAAGTTTTTATTGTTTTTATGTATTATAATTAATAATTTTAAAAATTTATAATTTTAAAGCGCAAAATTAAATCGTCACTTCGTACATCAACAAAAACTGGTTTGACAGGTTCTTATAGCGAGATATGAGTAAACCATATGGATTTTTTATATAATCATCCTATTCTGGCTTGTGACAGATGAAATAGCAAATTTTATATGGGTAAAATATTGCCACCTATTCTCCAGTATTTTAACTTCTTTGTATAAAAACTTATCGATACTATAAAGCTTACTGGGCCTAAAACAACGTTCGAAATCAAAAAATGATGTACCGTCTACATCTTTTTTGCATAACTTTCGGTTTTTGTTCCGCGCTTCATAGTAAAAAAATTAAATAAAATGGTACGTAAACGTTCCGTAAAATCGAAATAGTTGGAAATAGCGATACTTATCGACTTTTCAAATATATTTTTAATTTTTTTATTTTTATTGCTATTTTCAATTTAAATTGATATATTAAATAAATAAAATTCATTTTAATATATATATATTTAATTGTTTTTGGTACTTTTGTAAAAATAAAACATTAAACTTATCGACACATCGATATTTATTTGATATGTCAAAGTGTCAAAATATTCTGTGATTTGGTGTAGAATTGATGAAAACCTATTTTCAATCAGTTCTGTAGTATATAGCCAGAAAGGTTGCTTAACCTCTCTATTACATATAATCTAAAAAGGAAGAAGAAGTAATACTAACTGGTACTGTCCTAACTAACTAGTACTTTTTATATTGTTGGTATAGGGAGGAATCAGAACCAAAAATGGGCCGTATATTTATTTATTTGTATGCTGATGGAAAATTAAATTTGGTTGCCGAGAAAGAGGTTAAATGTGCGTGTTACTCTCTTGTGGAATTTAATGACGGAATATTAGCTACTATCAACGGCACAATTTCTCTTTATGAGTGGACTAGTGAGTAGCCATATGACTATGAGACATGAGTGTAGCTATTTTATTAATGTTATGGCCTTATATCTAAAGAAAAAAACAACTTTATATATGTAGATCCATTCAATTTGTTGCCCAATAGTTTCATCCTTTAGCAGCATAAATCGACTTGAAGTACACGAGCATCGGGGGAAAATTGAGACGCTGACAAATCATACTGTAGTGTCGACATAACCTAGCAAATTGTAAACAGCGTAGTTAATTTTAAAACTTAAGGTCGAGGCACATAGTTTCCGTTCCGTTCCGACCTTTAAGTTGAATATGTCAAAATGTATGGAAAACCGAAAACATTCTCACAATGTTAAATTTAAGGTGGAACCGAACCGAAGCAGTTGATCAAATTTCAATAAAAACAAACAATAACCTCAAATTATTTATTTTGACGTTTATCGTTATCGTTTTTTTGTTAATGTGTATATCTTCACTAATTATTAAATCAATTGATATGATATTATAATTAATTGATTGAATTGAAACAATATTGTGCAAAATAAAAAATTCGATTTATCAAACAACACAATAATAACTAAGAACGAAACGAAAGCTATGTGCGTGCGAATTTATAAAAACTTATTGAAAACGAAACGAATCGGAACGGAACGAAAACTATGTGCCTCGACCTTTATTCATCACCTTCCCCGTCGGCCGTCATCTCGATCATCGCGTTACAAGTTTGTTCTAATAAATCACTATAAACGATATAATAATAGCTAAAATTAACAATTTTTACCACTTCATTTTATAATTCGTTTGCTCGTACTAGTATAATTTTCACAAACAGTTCTGACACTTTGACCTCAAAACAAAATGGAGCATAATGATACAATCGAAAACGATCAGTTAAGTTTTTGTTGTTGCTTCACGATAAGCTGAAAACAACCCCGAAAATTTGCTCGAAAACAATAGTATAAATGCAGCATAGCCTGAACATTTGCCAACAGAATGATTTTAGCCTTGTATGTATTGTATGGTTTGAATAGTGAAAATTAAAACGTAATGAAGCTTCTCAATCAATGTTAATTGAATCTTCGTCAATTTTGTCACTCAAAATAGACATAAAGAAACCTCGGTTTTATTTTAAGTTAAGTAGTAATAAAGCTAATAATATTAAAGAATTAACGACAAATAACAGTTTCACATATAATACGAGTACAATTACTATATATAAGACATGAGAAGATGCTGTCCAAAAGGTTAAATAGGTGATGTGCTGGGCGGAAATGGGAGTCAAAAAAAGATTTTTGGAAGGAGTTCTGGAATATGGCCCCTTGGGATGGAACTCGATTATTTCTTCATCGATTATGATGGGATTGAGTATGATGGATGAAAATGCGATTATGATGGGATTGGATATGTTTATTGGAAATGGGATTTTAAAATGAATTTTGGAAGAAGTTCTGGAAATGGCCACCTGCAACTGAACTTGACCATTTTTAACCGATTTCAAAAATTTCAAATTATTCTATTCAAGTTTTGTAATAAGGTTATCTGGGACGGAACTTGTCTATTTCTTAACCGATTATGTTGGGGTTCGGTTTGTTGGATGGAAACAGGATCATAAAATGATTTTTTGGAATAATTCTGGAATATGGAAATCTGGGGTGCAACTCTGCCAATTCCTAAACTATCATGAAAAAACTAAACTATTCAATTCTAAAAATAATTTTTGGTAGAAGTTTTGGAATATGACCATTTGGGACGGAATTCGAGCATTTCTTAACCGATTATGATTGGTTTGGGCATGTTGGATGGAATGTAAAAATGGTATTATGATTTTTTGGATAAGTTCTAGAATGTGGCCACCGGTCACGGAAATTGGTCATTTCTTAACCCATCTTTATAGGATTAGATATGTTCGTTAGAAATGGAATTCTATTCTTTCATTTCTAAACCTATCATGATGACTTCGGTTCAGGTGGTTGAAACCGGGATTTTGAAATGATTTTGGAAATAGTTCTGGACATTTGTTAACCGGATATGTTAGTTGGAGATGGGATTCTAAAATTAATTTTTGCGAGAAATTCTGGAACATGGCCATTTCCAGGAATATGTCGTAGGCTCTACGTTTTGCTCTGCTATCTTTAATGCTATAGCAATTTTACTGTGACACAAGAACGTGGTAAACTTGCTTGACCTTTACACAGTCGTTTGATTTCAATTTTAATTTAGGGATGCGTTTATGTGGGAAATATGGGCTTGTTGCCGTCAAATTATATCATAGCTCACAGGTTCCTATACCGTTGTTGTTTACAAACAAAATATGTGGAGTTATAAACCTTATGTTATAAGCGCGTTTAATTTGACCATTGAATTCGCCACAATATTACTTCACGTCATATTTTGCTAAAGAAGATTTCGAAATGTATGTAGAGGGCAAGGTTGATCGAGCTTATTTTCACTTGGAGGCATGCACATTTGTTAAGAATTTAATTCGCATCTTTCCAAAATTACGTTGGATTGTTTGGGTGAAGTTAGCTTTGCATTCATAATACAATTAGCTACTGTATTTCTTGAAATTAGTGAATAAGCACCTTTAATTCTTTGATAGTATAAGTGCTGATACATAGGTATATACATAAAACATCGAATAAAAAAGAACGGCACTACTCGACGAGATAATAAAAATCTGGATTTTTGGGGATGGTAAAGAAAGAAAATAAATGTTGGTTACGGCAGTCAAGAATTAGATTTTAAGACAAATGGTACAAAAGTACAGATAATGTACAATTGTTTATTACTACTTAATTTAAAATAAAATCAACCCGTCGTTTCTTTATGTCTATTTTGAGTAACGAAATTGACGAATATTCGATCAACATTGATTGAGAATGTTTCTTCATTAGCTTCTTCATTTTAATTTCCACTATTCAAATCATACAATGTTTAGCTAAAATCATTCTGCTGGCAAATGTTAAGCTTAATAGAATATTGTAATATCTAATAACTCAGGGGGTCTACTATGGAAATCGATCGTCGACGTTTTTTGTTCGTTGTTTATATTCAGCAATAGTAATTACTATTGCTGAATATGAACAACGAACAAAAAACGTCGACGATCGATTTCCATAGTAAGCCCCCAGCTTTATTTTCGACAGTCTTATCGATTATCACAGTTTGGCCGTTTTATCACCTGCAATCATTTCATTTCCGTCGCAACTTTTGCTCTTTTGTGTAATTACGTTGATTGGTAAGTAGGGTGTATTTGATGTAATTAAGAGACATCTGGCGGCTGGTAGTAATACCTAAATTGACAGATGTCATCAACAAATTCCATTTTACCAAAGAATTTAAATTATTTATATAGAATGCATGAGAGTAGCTGTCAAACGAGTCAAATTCGGAGGGTAAAAGAGAACGCATATAAATCAACGGGTCGTATTTAGAATTTGTTCAATCGAAATTAAAAGCTACACAAATTCACAATTATTTTTATTCCAATTTAGTACGGATTTTTTTTTATTTTATTTTCGGTAAAAAATTGTACTATATTCTATACACTAGTATTCCAAAACAAAAATACTTATGAAAAAATAGCACGTATAATATGAACGTAGTAATAAGAAAAATGCGATACCGTAATATAACATATGATTCTATTATGTTTACAAAAAGAAAAAGCACAACAACAACAACCAAAATTCGTTTCTTAAATTTTTTTGATTTATAACTTAAATTAATGATAATTTTATCACAAATCACTTTGCTTTTAACATAATATAAATTTTATTTTCGAAAAACACTTGCAGATGGTAAGAAATTCCTTTTCGAGTTTTTTGAGGCGCATTTTGACAACACTGTACAAAGCACTTCATTGCAATATTTTAACTTTCAAAGTTTTCAATATTTATTCACCAACTACACAAAATAACACGATACACAAACTGTATTATAATATTTTATTTTTTTTAATTAATAATATCACGATTTTTTAAGAACACAAAATTTAGCGCGTCACTTTTTACAACAACAACAACAAGTCCCGTTAGCCTTTTCTTTGACATCTGAGTACACCATATGCATTTTTTATATAACCATCCTGTTCCCACATGACTCAAAAGAGATAGCAAATATTATATTGATTTTTATATGGGAAAAAAATCTTAGAGGAAAATACTGAAGAGCAGCAACTATTTTTTTCCCATATAAAAATCCATATAATATTTGCTATCTCTTTTGAGTCACGTGGGAACAGGATGGTTATATAAAAAATGCATATGGCTTACTCATATCTCGCTATAGGCACCCCAAATCATCTGTTTATTTATGTGCGCAGTGACAACATATGTTGACGACTTAATTTTGTGGTTTTAAAATTATTAATTAAAATTCATTAAAATAATAATAAAATTATAAAATAATTAGTAGTTTATGTAGAGTGCGTGGTATTGCATCATTTGGTAATTAAAATTATAAACAATTTTAAATAAAATGAAGTGTCTTGTGAAATGTTGCTAAATGCGCATCGAAAAATTCGAAAAAGAATATTTTACCATCTATAAGTGTTTGTATAAAGTAAAATGTAAATTGTGCTACGAAACAAGTGATTTGTGATAAATTTATCCTTACTTTATGTTAAAAATCAGAAAAAATTAAGAAAACAATTTTGGTTGTTGGCGTGGGGTGCCTATATTGGTTTCTTGTTTTTGTAATCCCATTGATTTAGATGCTTTCTCTTTTACCCTCCGAATTTGACTCGTTTGACAGCTACTCTCATGCATTCTATATAAATAATTTAAATTCTTTGAAAAAAATAGTTGCTACTCTTCAGTATTTTCCTCTAAGCATTTTACTCTTGAAATTTTTTTTATTTTTGTGTGAAAATTACAATATGGACCATTCTACACGTTCGTCTATTTGCCGTACCTGTCTAGTAGAAGCATGTGAATTAAATAGCATATTTGATTTAATCGAATTTGAAAATGAGACACTTCTAATTAGCGATATGATTTCGATATGCATGGGGCTGGAGGTAAGTTAGAATCAGAAAGTCGAGCGCATGCTGGTTTCATTGTAATATTTTTTATGATATTGATTAGATTAAAGTGGATGATGGACTAACACATTATATCTGTCATAATTGTGAGCAAGAGGTTACCAAATTTTACATGTTTCGCAAGAAGTGCTACGAATCTGAGATTGTATTGAAAATGAAGCAAGAAGTTGAGAAAGCTGAGCTCTTAGATGATATTTTTAAAGAAACGATCGGAGAGGAAGATTTTAAAGCAAGCGAGGAAGAAGATTCAAATGAAATTTATTTGGATAATCCGTTGGAAACCGAAACGGATATAGCGTGCGACATTAAATTGATGAACGATGAACCAGAGGAAATTAAACCAGAATTAGAACCGCAAAAACAAATCAAACCAAGCAAATTAAATGCCGCATCACCGGATGATGCCGAGAAGAGTGATAAATCTCCGAACGTAAGACTTAATACATTTCCAACACCACAGAAATGCGAGTTTTGTCGAAAAACTTTTCTCAGCATACAAGCCTATATATCGCATGTCGAAACACATAACAATCGGTTTGATTACTTGTGTAAAATATGCGGTCAAGTTTTTCAAACCAAATCTACACATCGGGATCATATGTATCGACACGCAAATCGATACCGTTGTTCAATTTGCGAGAAGAATTTTTCTAGTCCATTTCAGTTGCGGATGCATATGTATACGCATACTGGTGAAAAACCACATAAATGTAAAATATGTGGTGCTGCATATTCCCAATTATCATATTTTAAGGTTTGCATTAAATTTTGAATTTCGAAATTTGCCAACTTAATATTGCATTTTGTTTGTTGTATTTTCTAGATCCATATGCGAACACATACTGGAGAAAAACCTTACAAATGTCGGTATTGTGATAAAGCATTTGCAGCATGCAATGCTCGTACCAGACATGAAATCGATCATCAAGATCCATCCATACGCCCGTTTCAATGCCACATTTGCCCAAAAAATTTCCGGAAAAAGGAACATTTTCGCAGACATTTGTTAAGGCACACTGGAGAAAAATCGCAGGAATGTCCGTAATGCGATAAAGCGTTTTTGTTCCGTAAAGGATTGGTGGTCCACATAAGAAATCATACAGGAAAAAAACCAAACGATAAATAGAAGAGTAACAACAAACAGTTTAAACGCAGTTGTTGTTACAACACAAAAAATCGACGAATAAATACTCGTCTAAACAGGCACATTTACCTGTAAAAATTTGAAGAACAAAACAATTTTCTACATGTAAATGCCCCATTTTCGAGCTATCTCATTTCCGTCGCAACCATTGAAATAGATTATATAGAATGAATGTAAGAAAAGCCTTTATATACTATACCGGCTCTGGTTTAAATATTAAATACGGTTTCAAATTAGCAATAAAAAATCTATTACATATTACGTTTCCATGGACCGAGTTAAGAGTTTCGTCGAGTTAATAATATGGCGAGCTAATCCCTATCGTTTCCATGCTAAACTTGTTTTGAAAATTCAGGCGGTGTAATGTTTTTGTCAGTTTTTTCTATTTTGATGTTTCGTGAATATTCTAACCCGTGTTTATTTTAAATATATTGTTTCTTTATAGTAATACTATTTTTTATAATAATACATATATATTTTCTGAATAGTATAATTTTTCTTTTGACAGATAGAATCTCATTTAACCCAACTACTTTCGTCGAGTTGAGGAGGATTAAGAAATTTAACGAAAACTCTAAATCCAACTCGTTTCCATGATGAGATAATCCGAGATAATCCCGGTTAACTCTGTCATGGAAACACCGTATATATCGACTTATTTCGAAGCGTGAAGCAGATTTCATTTGGCAACCCGTGTAGAACGGCTGATTTTTTTTGTTTGAAGTAGTATTCATACGACGGATAAAAATCTAGGATTTTTCCCTGCCGGTTCATACGACGGATAAAAATCTCGGATTTTTCTATCCCAGATTTTTGTTTAATTTTTTTCAACTTTTTTGTATGAAAAGAGGCGTGTTGTTGTATAATTTACTTGATGTAATTGGTTAAAACTATGGGACAGAAAAATCGCGGATTTTTATCCAACCCACACGGGTTGTCAAATGAAGTCTGCTTCAAGTCGTGTTCAAAAACATTATAATTTTGTAACATATAAATTATACAACATATTATTTGTTTTTAATAACATATTATTTAATTATTATTGTAGTTGTAGTGTTATTTTTGGGACGAAAATGATTTAAGTGAAATGCACAAATGTGTATGTTGGTCCAAATCCATACGAAAATAAATTTTTGACACGATTTTTTTTCGTTAGTCACACAATGTGATTGCAGGCAGGAGAAGGGATATTCCTTTCTGTAATTTTTTAGCGTAGTTTGGCACTACGCACAAGACACTTCATTTTAAATAAAAGTTTATAATTTTTATTAGCAAATGATGCATTACTACATAATCCACTAACTACAGTGAAAATCCTCTAAGCCGTAATCTGACGGGACCAATAGTTTTTCCGGCTTTCAGAATTTTTCCGTGTCTCGAGACTTTTTTTTTTTTTTTTTTAAAACAAATTTTATGTTTTTCAAAAGAAAAATGCACACAAATTTTATTTAAAAAAAATTCAATTATTGGTATTTTATGAAATTTAAAATAAATGTACGGAAAAAATAATTAAAATTACCACATAATTAATAGATACGAGTACATATTACATATACATATATGTAATATATATCAATATTTATGATGTACGTGTACATAAAATTATAATACATAATTAAGATTACTATGTGCATACATCAAAATGTTAATTTATCAAATTAATTTATCGTTAATCAAAATGTTTTTTGACATTTGATATGTATGTAGAAAATTGCTAATTGCCCCTTAAACTATGCAATTTTCGCTTCTCATAGTTTCAAAAATAAATATTTGTACTAAGCAGCGAATTTTCGTCCGCGTCTCGGGATTTTTCGCCATAAAGGTTAAAATAACTCCGAAATTATTTTGACGGGGATATTTTTAGATTTTTTATCCGTCTCTCAAGAGTTTTCGCGATAAGTGATTTCCGGCTCTCGGGATTTTCACTGTATTTCATAATATTTTTCAGGGTTTAAAAATTCGCTCGCTAAAATGTATTATTCGCTCTTTAGTGATCGAACAGTGCTTGTATTTGTAATACTGATCAGTGAATAATGAAAAGTAAACAAAAATATTATGTGTTACTATTCATTTATGAAGAGTAGTGTATAAAGAATAGTTTTATTCTCTATTCGATCGTTCAATACAGAGAATAATATATTTTATCTATTCCCTTAAATCCCTACTCCACAATAAATGTTCGCTTTGTTATTCAAATAGAATAGAAAAGTAAAACAAGAGAGTAGTAGATCCCGTTCGCTCACACAAACAAAAAATCATCAATTATTTTAGTTTTTCTTTATTATTCTCTCACTATTGGTTTATAACTGAATAATATTTTTAAAATTTCGTTTTACTATTCATGAGCGAAGAGAAATTAGCGTAAACACAATTCATTTAAAAATGAACGGAAAATGAATAATAAGCAACTGAAGAGTAGTGTAGAACGCTGATATTTTTATTATTTTAGTTAATAATTTCAATATTTTTTAAAAGCGCAATATTTTATTGTGGTAAAACGGTCAAACTGTGATAATCGATCAAACTGCACCTGATTTATCGTTTGGTTTTTTTCCTGTATGACTTTTTAAGTGAACCTTTAATCCTTTACGGAACAAAAATGCTTTATCGCAGTACGGACATATCTCGGATTTTTCTCCGGTGTGCGTTAGCACATGTTTACGATAATGATCCTTTTTTCGGAAATTTTTTGGACAAATGTGGCATTGAAACGGGCGTATGGATGGATCTAATTGATGATCAATTTCATGTTTGGTACGAACACTACAATATGCAAATGCTTTATCACAATACCGACATTTGTAAGGTTTTTCTCCAGTATGTCTTCGCATATGGATCTAGAAAATACAATAAACAAAAAGCTATATTAAGTTGGCAAATTTCGAAATTCGGAATTTAATGCAAACCGTTAAATATGATAATTGGGAATATGCAGCATCACATATTTTACATTTATGTGGTTTTTCACCAGTATGCTTGTACATATGCATTCGCAACTGAAATGGGCTAGCAAAACTCTTCTCGCAAATTGAACAACGATTTCGATTTGCGTGTCGATACATATGTTCCCGGAATGTATTTTTGTTTCGAACAACTTGACCGCATACATTACACAAGTAATCGGTTTCATTGTCATGTACTTCCATATGCCATTTATATTCTTGTGTGGTGAGAAAAATTTCTCGACACGAATCGCATTTCTGTGGTGTTGGAAATGTATTAAGTCTTACGTTCTGAGATTTATCACTCTTCTCGGAATCATCCGGTGATGCGGCATTTTTTTTGCTTGGTTTGTTTTGTTTTTGCGGTTCTAATTCTGGTATAATTTCCTCTGGTTCATCGTTCATCAATTTAATGTCGCATGCTATATCCGTTTCGGTTTCCAATGTATTATCCAAATAGATTTCATTTGAATCTTCTTCTTCGCTTGCTTTAAAATCTTCCTCTTTGATCGTATCTTTAAAACTATCATCTAAGAACTCAGATTTTTCAACTTCTTGCTTCATTTTCAATACAATCTCAGATTCGAAGCACTTCTTGCGAAACATGTAAAATTTGGTAATCTCCTGATTACAATTATGGCAGATATAATGTGTTAGTTCATCGTCCACTTTAATCTACTCAATATAAACAAAATATTGCAATGAAACTAGCATTCGCTCGACTTTCTGATTCTAACTTACCTCCAGCCCCATACATATCGAAATCATATCGCTAATTCGAAGTGCCTCATTTTCAAATACGATTAAATCAAATACGTTATTTAATTCAAATGCTTCTACTAAACATGTACGGCATGTATCCGCACGTGTAGAAAGGTCCATATTTTAATTTTCCACGCAAAAATAAAACAAATTTAAAGAATAAAACCATAGACATATACTAATAGTATTAGTAAAACCTTTGAATAAAACGGCCATTAAAATTGTTGATGACATCTGTCAATTTAGGTATTGATTCCGGCCGCCAGATGTCTCATAATTACATCAAATACACCCTTCTTACCAATCAACGTAATTGCAGAAAAGAGCATAATACCCGTTTACACCAGTAGAATAAAAGCAAAGAAGTTAAATGTACAGAATGAGCCTAAGCAACTGTCAAGTGTCACAAATTCGGAGGGTAAAAGAGAAAGCATCTAAATCAACGGGATTACAGGAACAACAAAAATCTATAAGCGCCTCACGCCACAACCAAAATTGTTTTCTTAATTTTGTCGGATTTATAACTTAAATTCAGTATAAATTTATCACAAATCACTTGTTTCTTAGCACAATTTACATTTTATTTTATATAAACATTTGGTAAACTTGCTGGTGGTAAGATATTCCTTCTTGAAATTTTTTAGGCGTATTTTCGCATTTTTTCACGATACACTTCATTTTGTACAAAAGTCAGTATTTTTTGTTATCACATAATACACCACTATATAAACAAATAACTATTTCATAAAGTTTGTATTATTTTGATGAATTATAATTGATAATTTTAAAAATTTATAATTTATAATTTTAAAGCGCAAAATTAAGACGTCACTTCATACAACAACACAAACCGGTTTGACGGGCGCTTATAGCGAAATATGAGTAAACCATATGGATTTTTTATATAACCATCCTATTCTGGCTTGTGACAGATGAAATAGCAAATTTTATATGGGTAAAATATTGCCACCTATTCCTCAGTATTTTAACTTCCTTGAATAAAAGTATGTAGCAAAAAAGTATGTTGGTGTAAACCCAAACTAAAATACTTTAATACTTTATCACGTACTATTTTGCTATTAAAGTATAATAGCTATCAAAAAAATATTGGTATTATAGTCGTGGTTTAAACTCTAATTTATTATTATTATAATTTAATTTTGTTTATTATTGATTTCAAGTGGCTGGTAAAGACATTTTTTGTTTGGATGTACATTTTCATTTGTGATATTAAACAAAAAAAAATATATTTGTCAACAAAAAAAGTAATATAGTATTATAGTATGAGTTTACACCGCTTGTGGTGTAAACTGGCCGGGTATTATATTTTATTAGCAAAAAAGTATTATACTATTAAAGTAGCTCTGGTGTAAACCCAGATAAGTTGGCTTGAAAATAATACTACCGGCACACTATTGGTTTCCTAACCTTGGTTTTGTTTTAACTCGAAGCCGTTCACTATGGCACATTTCAAAACAAGATGTAATAAAACAGGACATTACAAAACAGTACATGGTACGGAACAGGACCGATAAAAACAGTACATTACAAAACAGTACATGGTACACTAAAGTACATGTTACTGAACAGGACCTGTGAATACGTTTAGTAATTAGGATATTATCAAGTGGATATTTCAGTATACTATATAGAATTATAATTGCTTTAAGTTATAATAAAATATCCCTTCACCTAACAATATATAACATTATTTTAAATTAAATTGCTAATACTCGATCGTATCAAAATAGATCAAAAATTTAAATAAATATATAAATAATATATTTATTTTATTTATATATTTATTTAAATGTTTGATCTATTTTGCAACAATAAATAAAACTAAACAATTTTTTGGTATTAAAAACCTGCAAGATTAAGTTATTGAAATCGTAAAATTGACTATTAAATATTTTGTGCTGTTCTCTTTTAATACGTAGTTATATTTGGTACTGTTTTGCGATGAACTCTTCCGTACCATGTACTTTAGTGTACCATGTACTGTTTTGTGTTGTACCGTTTTTTTCGGTCCTGTTTCATACCATTGTACATACTTTGGTGTACCATGTACTGTTCTGTGATGTACTGTTTTAATCGGTCCTGTTTCGTGCCATGTACTGTAGTGTACCATGTACTGTTTGGTGATATCCTGTTTTGTGACATCCTGTTTTAGCACATCCTGTTGTAAAATGTGTCGTTTCGTATGGGACCCATTTTAACTATGGTTTCAATGTAATGTGTCATGTTTAATTTTAGTTTCAAACTTAATTTGAATTTGGTTTCGGAACGGGATATTTTTCCCCGTTTCGTTGCATCTTACTGCAAGCAGCGCCAAAATGATCTAAGAAGGAATCGATGAAAACTAATTTTTTTTTTGTTAACACTGATTTAATTTTCAAAGGTTTTGTTAAATAATAAACCCACAGGGACTTGATACTGATAGTAAGCACTTAACTGAATAGACTACTAATAAAATTAATGTTTTATTCCTTTTCTGAAAAATTACATTCTATGTAAATAAAACATTTAACTAAACTGACAAATAAAACTAATAGCAAATTAATTCAAAACAAAATTTTGATCTTAGATCAAAAAAATGCATTTTTTGATCTAAGATCAAAATTTTGTTTCGAAAGAATTTGCTACAAAATTACCGAAATTACTAATGAATGAGTCACCTATCTAATTTGGTGAAACTAATTTTCGAAACCATGGTTACGAAACCAATAGTGTGTTAGTAGTATAAGCTATTTATACCGGGTCTATACTATGCAAAATCGCTGAGACTTTCATGATATCGTCGCGACCTGCTGAGAAGATTGATTTTTTCAAATCATTAATCTCATCCGTTCGAAACTGATTGTTGTGATTCTTACACATTTGCCATCTATAAGTCTAAAATTCAAACTTTCATAATATTTTATGTATGTGTATGTTTTTTTTCAATGTATTGATAAATAATTATCAAACAAATATCATAACTGAGCATTCTCTAGTTTCATAATTACTTCAAATGTCAAAAAATCCGTAAATATTGTCAACCAATTTAAAGATTTTTATGTTAAAGCAGTATAGCAAAGATACTGTAGACTTAATTAAAAATATAATTAAACTTTATAATTAAGACAATTTATGTCGACGTCTAAACACTTTAAGTATACATTAAAATGATGACAAAACATAACCTTACGAATGTATTTTAATTTGACATTTCTAAAAATTTCATGGCAGTTTTTTCGTGAAATAGCCTCCTGATAATTTGCTGAGAGTTTACAAATTTGTACAACATACTTACACATGTATTCATAAATCTAATCTCATGACAGAAAATCTCAGCAATTTTACATAGTGTAAACCCCCAGTTACAAGTAGAAAATTGTTTTCTTCTGCAAATTTTTGCAGATAAATAAGAATCATCAGCTATATAGTCGGTGTGCAAAACCCATGGGATGACCCATATTCCATGCCAGCATAGGCTGGCATGGAGCTTGCAATGTGCAGATAGTCTTAAATCGGAACTATAACCATACGTCCTCGAGTTGGCGGAGAGACGTAAAGTAAGGACGTCAAAAGCATAACCGTGGAAGAGCAGGGTGAGTCTTGATCCCCAAAACAGATCGCATAGTTAAAAAAAAAAAAAAAAAAAAATCTGCTATATAAAAATATTCAATGTGCGATTAAGAAATAAGTTTTCAGTTTTTTACAGGAGGCGAAAAAACTTTTTGATTTTACTCTTATATGAAAATAAAATTACAAAATTCTAGATTTGATTGCAAATACATAAAATAAATCCTTTATAGCTTTCCGTGGTGATTCAGACTCTTGCCACTTTGATATTATCATTAATAAGGCTTTAATGATTTGTGGAAACGAGGATTTAAATAATATTACAGAATCGGGTCGCTGTACCCTTCGAGTTTCACATAAAGACTTGAGCTGCTTATTTAAAATATTTTTAAGAACGAAATTTCGTTTTGATGACGCATTAAATAAATTAATTATTTCTTTCATTGTTCCAATAGAATTTCTGATAGACTGTACATTTGATGATTTGCTGATACTAATATTAAGTGCGTGATTATTACAATGACATTGAACAGCATGTGGCAACTCATTCTGTATTATAGCAACCGCTCCTTTCTGAATTGATGTCATAATACTACAGCCATTAGTACATATTCCTATGCAATTCGAAGTTATAAAAAAGTTTTCTTTCAGAAAATTTAAGACGGTTTCCTCAATTATCTTTCCAGTGAGAACTGGTTCTTCATCGGAAAACAAATGTCGTAATTTTTCCCATGGCAATCTAAGAACGTAACAAAATCTTCGTGAGCATTACAATTTTAAACGTACCGGATTACGATTGACATATGTGATATGTGAGATATATCGATCGTTTCATCAAATATTATGCTGTAGACTTCTGATAAATCTATTTTTTTTCTGCACCGCAGCATTCAATGAGCTCATTTTGTGTAGTTTTGCTGATATATGTCGTCCTTACATCGTTTAGTTTTTATTAAATCACCATTATCCCTATGGCCGCGAAATGCGTTGTTCTGGCGACCGAGAAGGATTAACGATTATTGTTTCAACTATAGGCACAAGCCTCTTTCGGTTTTCTGTAATTTGTCGGTTTCGATTCGATGGGCATCAACTTGATTGGCAATCAATCTTATGTCAAGCGTCGGAGTTTCATAACATTTTAAAAACAATTTGCCAGATTGTACGGCTTTAAAATGATATTTGTTTCCATTGTGGATATTTAAATATCCGTTTTTACCACACAATTTTGCAAATAATACAAAAGGTTCGGTTACAAGGTTTTTGAGAGCAACCGTTCTATGCATTCTACCTATTTGATTCAGTGAAAAACGGACAATATGATAAATGGGCAGAACAGTTCTTTTTGAATTTCAGAATACACCACCTAAGGGAAGGCAGATAAATGATTATGATTAAGGAAATTTAAATTTTTTTATTATGTTCAGAGAAAGGAAATTTGTAATTGGGTTGTACCCAAGGATTTTTAATTAGGTTATATTTTGTATAATCATCAACTTTTAAAACAATATTGTTTTTAACATACTGACCTATATCAAATTTATCAATAAATGGTTTTTTTTCAAATACTTTGAATAGATGTGTTTATCTGATTAGATTCAAGTATATTACCAACTTTAATTACTACTTCGCTTGAAGTGGAAGGCAGTTGTGTAGGGGTACAGATACAATACTCGTATCACTTTTTCCAAAAAAATTGGTCAATTTTATGATTTTCGGATTTACGCTTACTCATGATTTAGATATATGCTTACTTCTTAGCAAATGGTTAAAAATAATTTACTAGGTAGTCAATAAATAAAATTACTTTCGATTAAGGCAATTAAAATTTAAAATTACTTATACTATTTCCTTAACTTCCGTTGAATCTTTCAGTATATAAGTTGAGATTTTTCATGTACGCCATTATCTAATTACTAATTTTCTAGTTTACAATACAAATCCAAGTAAAATTATTAGCTGATTTTTATAGTTGTTTAGTCTACTGTATGTGTTTTTATTAAATCTTTATTTTTTAGTAGTTTAACACTATTTATTATTTATAATATCACATCACAAATCTATCTTCAATTTTTAAGCACTTTAACACTAAGTATTTACTGTATTATCACCACAATTTAAAAGATTCAAATATTTTGATTTTTTTTAAACATATTATATTCATTCATTTCAAAAATAAAAGGCAACCGTTTTAAAACCAAAGAAGAAAAAACTTTAATATTTCGAAGATAAAACATGAGAAAAACAAAATCATTATAAATAAAATAGTAATAGAACTATGCAATTCAAGTGGCAGAGTTGTGCGATAATACGACTGTATGAACAACTTTAGTGTTTATACATTTTATTTTTTTCATTTCTATATGAATTGGATTTACTAGCTTCTATATGAATTATATGGTTGTGCCCTGTGGATGGATATAGATTATATATATTATCCAAAACGTCTGTTTCCATATAAAAGTTGTTAAAAAAAAAAACTAGACTTAAACCAGATAATTTAAGAGATAATATTAAAATTAAAAGCCTAATAACCTTAGCTAATGAAATATATTTTAATAATTTTATTTGTGTTATTTCATCTGCTAGTGCCATTTGTATCCGCGGCTGACTGAGGTGAAATGGTATAGACATATTCCTTTCAATCAAGTGCCGAAAAACTATTTTAATTTAAAAACTCATATGCATGTGACCCACCGGTGGTGCATGTGGCGTCATAATGAAAGCAACGCGTGACCCACCGATGGATCATATGGCAGTAAATGTGTTAAAATTGTCAGGTTATTTCTTGTCACATTTCGGAAAAGTCACTCCATACGAATCGCGATTTAGTACTCACAAGTATTATTAGAATTTTTAGTACAATGTCTCAAAAAATTGTCATTTGTCACTTGATCAGAATCTAGGGCCAGTGACCATAAACCAGATGATAAATTTGCACGATATGAGCTAATCGAAGCCTAAATGGTAGAATAAAGGTTTTATTTATGTGTTTTGTGGGCTTTGTGATGGTATTAATAGTACGACGCATAAACGAGTCGCCCGTTTTTTAGAACAAAATTTCATTGTAAAAACCACAGGGGTGATTGTCAATGTGTTAACAAAAAAAATTTAAAAATTTATAGATAAAATAGATAAAATTGTTAATATAGCATTATTAATTTAGAATTAATTAAAAATAAATTAATAATAATGCTATAACAAAATTATGGTCTTATTATATATGTTTAATGTTTATTTTTTTCTAGCACATTGAGTATTTTTATATAGCGGATGCTTCTTATTTACTTGCAAAAATTTGCAGAAGAAAACAATTTTCTACATTTAAATGCCTCATTTTCAAGACATCTGATTTCCGTCGCAATCAAAGAATTTAAATTATTTATATAGAATGAATGAGAGTAGCTGTCAAACGAGTCAAATTCGGAGGGTAAAAGAAAACGCATATAAATCAACGGGTCGTATTTAGAATTTGTTCAATCGAAATTAAAAACTACACAAATTCACAATTATTTTTATTCCAATTTAGTACGGATTTTTTTTTATTTTCGGTAAAAAATTGTACTTATAGTATTCCAAAATAAAAAATAATTATGAAAAAATAGCACGTAGAATATGAACGTAGTAATAAGAAAAATGCGATACCGTAATATAACATATGATTCTATTATGTTTAAAAAAAGAAAAAGCACAACAACAACAACCAAAATTCGTTTCTTACATTTTTTTGATTTGTAACTTAAATTAATAATAATTTTATCACAAATTATTTTGCTTTTAACACAATTTTCATTATATATTATATAAACACTTATAAATGGCAAGGAATTTTTTGATGCGCATTTTGACAACACTTCACAAAGCACTTCATTGCAATATTTTAATGATCAAAGTTTTCAATATTTATTCACAAACTACACAAAATAACACGATACACAAAATGTTTTATAATATTTTATTTTTTTTAGTTAATAATATCAAGATTTTTTAAGAACACAAAATTTAGCGCGTTGCTTTTCAACACAACAACAACTTGTACCGTTAGCTTTTTCTTTGACATCTGAGATCACCATATGCATTTTTATATAACCATCCTGTTCCCACATGACTCAAAAGAGAAAGCAAATATTATATTGATTTTTATATGGGAAAAAATAGTTGCTGCTCTTCAGTATTTTCCTCTAAGGCTGTTAGTGAATGTGTTAAAAACCCTGTTAAAAATTAAAATTTTGACAGGAAAATTAAAAATTATTTTTTATTCACCACAAAAAATTTTTACGAAGTCTAGACCGTCTATAAATTTTGACAGGTTGTTAAAAAAACATAACCCCACTTTTTTGATAGTAAATAATGTTAGTAGTAGCCGTAACAACAATAAAATATTTGAAATACGGATGAAATAAATGGATTGTTTTTATTTTTGACATTATTATATTTTATTTATTATAATTGATCCAAAAGGATACAAAGGGCTGTTTTTGAAAACCCTTGTATCATGTACTGATCCTGGAATAAAAGCTTTTATAATTGAGGTATTCAGTATGCTTATTGACTGGCGGACACTTAATTCTTATATGACATTCATCTATTAAACCAATACCATTCCAAAAATTTGCTGTTTTTGATCTTGCGCAAAATCTAGTTCCAATTTCCTCAAGTTCGTTATACAACGTAGGTTTAATAATGTGCCGCATATTATGAATAAAATAATTTAACATTTTGTCAATTATTGATTTAACTGTAAAGCTACAGAGAAAATATATTTAATTATACTATTTAAACTCTTACAACTTATGAACTTACGGACTAATACCAACAAAACCAGCAACTACGCGATAACTACATCCTGCCGCCATCCAGTATAAAAACACAATCAGGTCATATTCTTTGCTCCAGCCGTGTTACTTAATTGGCAATAATTCTACTATCTTTCGGAAACTGAAATATTCCGTAATTTACAGTATTCTAAAGGCTAAAATTTATAACAATTATATTAAATAACAAAAATAATAATAATCCCGAATACATATATAAATATGTAGTTACTTCTCTCAATTTCCTTCCGTATTTACGAACAAAAGCCTAATTATTTTTATATTTTTTATAATATAATAAAACTAAAAATAATATTGGAGTATATTTCTTGGACAAGCGATTCATTTTTATGTGTCAAAATTTTAACACATTCACACAGCAAATTTAACTTTTTTGTTTAAAAATATTACGTCACAAAAATTTTAATTTACCAAATTTTTAACTAAATATTTTTAACACATCACTAACGGCCTAAGCCGCAATTTATGCTCTTTTGTGCAATTACGTTGGTTGGTAATTAGGGTGTATTTGATGTAATTATGAGACGTCTGGCGGCTAGTAACAATACCTAAATTGACAGATGTTATCAAAAATTTTAAATGCCGTTTTACTCTTGAAATTTGTTTTATTTTTGCGTGGACAATTAAAATATGGACCATTCTACACGTTCGGCTATATGCCGTACCTGTTTAGTAGAAGCATTTGAATTAAATAGCATATTTGATTTAATCGAATTTGAAAATGAGACACTTCGAATTAGCGATATGATTTCGATATGTATGGGGCTGGAGGTAAGTGAGAATCAGAAAGTCGAGCGAATGCTGGTTTCATTGCAATATTTTGTTTATATTGAGTAGATTAAAGTGGACGATGGACTAACACATTATATCTGTCATAATTGTGATCAGGAGGTTACCAAATTTTACATGTTTCGCAAGAAGTGCTACGAATCTGAGATTGTATTGAAAATGAAGCAAGAAGTTGAGAAAGCTGAGCTCTTAGATGATATTTTTAAAGAAACGATTGGAGAGGAAGATTTTAAAGCAAGTGAGGAAGAAGATTCAAATGAAATTTATTTGGATAATCCGTTGGAAAACGAAACGGATATAGCGTGCGACATTAAACAGATGATCGATGAACCAGAGGAAATTATACCAGAATTAAAACAGCAAAAACAAATCAAACCAAGCAAATTAATTGCCGGATCACCGGATGATTCCGAGAAAAGTGATAAATCAGCAAAAGTAAGACTTAATCAATTTCCAACACCACAGAAATGCGAGTTTTGTCGAAAAACTTTTCTCAGCATACGAGCTTATACATCGCATGTCGAAACACATAACAATCAAATCGATTACTTGTGTAATATATGCGGCCAAGTTTTTCGAACCAAATCTACACATCGGGATCATATGTATCGACACGCAAATCGAAATCGTTGTTCAATTTGCGAGAAGAATTTTTCTAGTCCATTTCAGTTGCGGCTGCATATGTACAAGCATACTGGTGAAAAACCACATAAATGTGAAATATGTGGTGCTGCATATTCCCAGTTATCATATTTTAAGGTTTGTATTAAATTCCGAATTTCGAAATTTGCCAACTTAATATTGCTTTTTGTTTGTTGTATTTTCTAGATCCATATGAGAACACATACTGGAGAAAAACCTTACAAATGCCGGTATTGTGATAAATCATTTGCAGCATGCAATGCTCGTACCAAACATGAAATCGATCATCAAGATCCATCCATACGCCCGTTTCAATGCCACATTTGTCCAAAAAATTTCCGAAAAAAGGAAAATTATCGTAAACATCTGTTAACGCACACCGGAGAAAAATCACAGAAATGTCCGTACTGCGATAAAGCGTTTTTGTTCCGTAAAGGATTAGTGGTTCACATAAGAAGTCATACAGGAGAAAAACCACACGAATGTCAATTTTGTGATAAGAAATTTTCACAGAAACATTGCTTATTAAGTCATATGGCCTCCCATCATAATAAAAATAACACATAATTGGGACGGAGTCAGGCCATCTCATTAGATTTAGATATAAATATAAAATATTTTAATTCACAAATGTGGTTTATTTTAAAACATTTTAATTAACAAGTTAATTACCAAAAGTAACACCAAACGGTATAACAACTGTTTTGTAGTTACCTAGGAATATAAAATTTTGATAATCCTCGGCCTTGTTCAGTATGCTGGTGTCGATGTAAAAGCAAACTTTTACTGAATTAACGAAAATGGTTTTGATTATATTGCAAGGTTCATCTTGCGTGGGATAAGTTTTCGCCTTATTTCCGCTTTCAAAACATTGGAATTCAACATTACCCTCCTGTTCTCGAATGCCAAGTGAAGCATTATTCGAGGTAGCGCCAAGATTTTTTAAAATTAGCTGATTAAACGGGAATGGTATCTTGGTATTAAAAAGACCGTTCGAATTAATCCAAATGCAATTTGTGTTCACTTTACTGATGAATTCGTAAGCGTCTGAAATATTTTCTGTCCATAACGAAATTGATAAATTAATATTACGATTTATCATATCGATTGATTCTTTAATCGTACGGAACACATTTAAGTTTATAATCAATGGAATGTTGTTGGCATCTTTATCGAAATACGAACGGTTTTGTCCCACAACGATTGTCGGTTTCATTTCGTTTTTATCCAAGTCGTTCGTTATCAATTTTAAACCCATTTTCTTAGCCAATGCAATTGCGGTTGCATACGGGTCGGTTAATCGATTGTCTTCTCGATAGCATGGTTCAAACGGTTTTAGTTTTGATTTTAAAGAAGTCGAAAATCGTTCCAAAATTGATTCTTGTACGTAAAGGTCACGAATTTTCCATGGTACAGAATTATCATGGAATGAATTACTTATTAAATCTGTTGCTGTTTCAATATCGCTCGTGTCATATACCACCATGCTCGTGTATCGATCAATCACCCTGCTTTCGTCGAGTTCAATATTTTGAGGGGATGATAAATTTGATTTGTAGTTACCCTTTAAAAATAATTCGAGTAATTTTCTGCGCCGAGCATCGGTTGCAACAGTTGATTTTATGTAATATTTAATGATTTTAAAACAGGACAAGATAAATTCGTACAACGGAATGTTGTGGATTAAGCAGAAAGAATCATCCAACTCCTCAGATATTTTGTAGTCCGCATCGTTAAAAGCATGTAAATATTTAATTGACAAATCGATATGTTTCAAGGTTTCGGAACTATTTTTAAAATTTTCACAATGTTCAAAATTTAGAATTAAATTCTGATTTTCTTGGATGAATTTTATATAATCGGCTGCGTTCAATTCTGGGTTGTGAACATTTTCAAATGAATACCCCTGAATAATTTTAAATTGTTATCAATGCTTAATCAAATATTACATTATACTTCACCTACCTCATTCGAGATTAGCTGATTTTCTGTATTACATTTGTTAATTTCGAGATTCTGATCGTAATCCATTTTATTGTACAATTCGATGATTTGGTTTAATTCGCTCGGGTTCATATTATGTATTTTGAAACTTACAATTGCTTTAGGATTAACTAAACTCGTACGGTACCAATCAACGACTATTTAGAAATAGGCTAAAATTACTAGATTCTTATCAGCTAGAAGGTTAGTTATATTTGGATTGCTTTAAAATATGTACATAATTATGTATTCTTGTTGATAACAACCAAAATAATGTTTTTTGTTGATAAGGATGACGTTTACGATCCAAAAGACCCAAAATTCCCAGAATAACTACTTACCCATCAAACATTGCGATTTATGTCGATAGTTCTTCATTACTCGTGTAGCATAATATTTCCGTTTTATAAAGATGTAATCAAGGAAGTTAAATTACTGAGGAATAGGTGACAATATTTTACCCATATAAAATTTGCTATCTCATCTATCACAAGCCAAAGTAGGATGGTTATATAAAAAATCCATAAGGTTTACTCATATTTCGCTATAAGCACCCGTCAAACCGGTTTGTGTTGTTGTATGAAGTGACGTGTTAATTTTGCGCAGTAAAATTACAAATTATAAATTTTTAAAATTATCAATTATAATTCATCAAAATAATACAAACTTTATGAAATAGTTATTTGTTTATATAGTGGTGTATTATGTGATAACAAAAAATACTGACTTTTGTACAAAATGAAGTGTATCGTGAAAAAATGCGAAAATACGCCTAAAAAATTTCAAGAAGGAATATCTTACCACCAGCAAGTTTACCAAGTGTTTATATAAAATAAAATGTAAATTGTGCTAAGAAACAAGTGATTTGTGATAAATTTATCCTTACTTTATGTTAAAAATCAGAAAAAATTAAGAAAACAATTTTGGTTGTTGGCGTGGGGTGCCTATATTGGTTTCTTGTTTTTGTAATCCCGTTGATTTAGATGCTTTCTCTTTTACCCTCCGAATTTGTGACACTTGACAGTTGCTTAGGCTCATTCTGTACATTTAACTTCTTTGGGTGTAATATTTTTTTTTTAAAAAATGGTACTAAAAGGTTTTTAACAAGGCAACAGCAGATGTAGTTTAGTTTTATGAATTAATATGAATTAATTTCAAGGAATCTGAAATATTTGTTAATGGTTGCCTTCGACGTAATTACCAAAATAATTCGGTCTTTTGAAATGAGCTGAGTAGGAACCCAGGAATAGAAATATTTATTCCAATATCCGATAGTTCCAGTAAAGATAATACAAAACTCTTTGGACTTAGAAGGATTATAATATTCATGAACTTCAAATTAAAACATTATGGAAATTGTGAAAACTAAAATTATAAAGTTTGGGGTTCACATATTTTAACATTTCGGAACTCGAGGTTAAAACGGATACCAAAACAAAATTCTTTCGAACGTTCACAAAATTCCAAAAATGCTGCCCACACCCTGGTCTTGAAGAAATAAATTAATCTGCAATGTTAAGTATGTATGTAGTGAAAAGGTGATGGCTATTCAAAATAATTTTAATAGTGATTATCCTTTTTTATACGGAATTCTGTTAGCCAATTAACAAATTTTTTCACATTTTAACTAAGCGTATCTAGCAAAACATAAAGTTAAGAAGCTTGTGATTGTCGTAGAATTCAAAATAAGTTAAATATAAGTTTAGATGATTTAAAGAAAATTTTCGAGTAAAATATATTTGCATTCAGCAAGTTTGGTACATTAAACTTTAAAAATTATGTTGTGGGCAAATCAATTCCTTAGTTGGGTGATGAATAGATAAACATTTGATTAGTACATTTTATATGACTGTTTCTTACATTCATCGTTCTTCTATAGTATTTATTACAGGGGTATATAGAAGAATTCAAAGATCTTCACAACTTTTCGTCTGAAAATCGAGGAATCATATAATAAAGTGCTACTAAAAGGAATCACAGCAACCCCAAATAATATAATAGTTCTGACCGCTAGATTAAAACTCCGTACATCCAATGCCATATACCGAAACATAATCGATCTTCGTAGTTGTGGCATTCTAATAAAATCGTCACAACCCGATATATACATGTACGAAATATACATTGAAATTTGTTGGTTTGGTAATTTATTCCCAAAATTAGTGAACTGATGTCGTTAGGAAAACTTGATCTATTACGTATGATAATATTGTGGAACATGTCGCGTTCAAATCCGGAAGACAACACAACCTGTCATTATTTACATACACATTTGTGTATGGTCAACTTAAATTGAAGCAAACAATTTTTTTTTCTGGCCGGAAAAGAGAATTTCTTTATCGATGCTAATTTCTTTAATTTTAGATTAAAGAAGATTTGCTTTGTTGGAAATACCAGTATTTATACTCAATTAAGATTTTGTATCATTACACGTACGAATAGCTCATACTATGGTTTATATTATTTAGGAAGCTTGAAAATACTAATTTAGAACTAAATTTCAGGAAATCTACAGATTATTCCATTGTACAGATGCATGTGAAATAATAATATTTATTAATATTAGTTGCCGATTTTGTAGACAAGAATTGTGTTTTCATTGTGTTACTGACTATCGATTTTATCTAGGTGTCTGTAACCGGGCCAATTCAATCAATTAATTTGTTTAGGAAGCCGAAAAGTATTAATGTAGAATTATATTTCAGGAAATTTCCAGATGCATGTGAAATAATAATATTTTTTTCTCCGGGTGCTGATTTAGAGAAGCAAGTGTTGAAGAGTAATACCAGCATTATCCATTAAACCCATTAAGACTTTATCCTTGCTCTAGCAGATTAGAAGTAGATTAGAATTGTTTTGGGCTGTACGATCGCTAGGTATCTGGAATTGGGACGTTCAGTCCCCAAAAAAAACAAAAAACTTTTCCTATCCTTTCTATTGTTATGTGTAAACAGGTAGGAATAGGCCTGGCGTTATCCGGGACACTTGTCAAGTACTTGGTTCTACAGTCCATTCAATCGATCAATCAATCAATTACACAGACGATAGCTAATATTAAAATTGGCTGTCGCTGCTGCTGCTTGGTGTTTTTCATACTTTATTCGCAAGCAAGGTAGATGTAAATGTTCTGAGTCCTACAAATTAGCAGTTATATGCGATATGCCTTTTCCGGCCCGCATTCACAATTGTGTACGTAAAAGTCGTGTGCGAAAGAGACTCATAAAAAATAAATCAAAAACCATTACAAACTATGCTTATTACATACACATTTGTGTGTGGTGGACTTAAATGGAAGATTTTGTTTTCTGGCCAGAAAAAGGATATAAAAAAAATACAAAGAGTGGCTCATACTACGTTTACACCAGTAGTATAAAAGTAGGTATCAAAAAAGTATGACGATGTAAACTCAAAGTAAAATACTTTATTATTTTATTACATACTTTTTTGCTATTAAACTATTGTACGTATCTAAAAAGTATTGGTATAATGTTATGCGGTGTGAACTGTTAATATAATATTTTTTTAGATACGAAATGTCATTTTAGTCAATCTGCAGATTTTTCTTGTTTATTATAATAAAATAAAACTGTTTTTGTGAAATATTAGTGAAATATATAAGTAATAAACTATTATAATATGTGTTCACACCACTATGGTGTAAACTGAAGGAGAAAAATACTTTATTAGTAAAATACTATTATACTATTAAAGTAGCTATTGTGTAAACGTGTATCAGTTGGTTTTTGCAGTATTGAAATGTCAACCGTAAACTTTACATGACAAGTGAACGTTTAATTTACAAATAAATAAATTAATTAAGAATTCTTAATCGTCGAAAATTTGTTAAGAAGTAAATAATTTTTATTGATTAATTATTAATGAATGTTCTGAAATTATAGAATACTAAATATTAATATTTATCTATAAAATTTTAGAAAATTATTGAATTTTGGTTTTCAATCAATGACAAAAAAACATATTTTGAAGATAATATGTCACAACTAATATTCACACTTTCTATATTAACTTTTTGTTATACCACAGAATATATATAACCAAATATGTATAACATAACGCTATTTTTGTATAAAAAAATTTCGACTCATTTTTTGACCTTGCTTCGCGAATAGGTAGGAAAAATTGTTTGTAGGGTAACCAAAATTCGGTATTTTTGAGTTTTAAATTTGAAATAAAAAAAAAATTGTAACTCAAAACAGTGTACAACTGTTAAAATAATTAATATAAATAATAAATATGAATTAATAATGATTTCATTAAAATAATTACATTTCAGGGTCGTAAAAGAAAGGTAGAAAAATGGTCGGTAGGTCATTTTTTCTTGGTCTACCCAATAATGCTTCTGGATAATAATATCTAATCTGTGGTAATATTTATGTACTATGTATAACAAATATTTTCCAATTTTCAGTTTATTCGTTCCAAATTAATAACGACAATTTTACAATCGAACCTACAATTTTGAAGTACAATTCCATGTATGATGTGGAACATGTTGATGTTTTGTGTCTTGGAAAACAGAAATTTTAAATGACGATGGCGCTACACAATAAAAAATTACTTGATTGTTATCTTAGGTGAATTAATAATATTTTTACGTAGATGGGGTAAACGAAGGAATTTTGTATTTTAAAAAATTAGTTACTATTCTATTCTGTAGGTGTACAAGCCATATGGAAATTTACATCTCATTTTCGCTTAGCGTGTTACATTTTCCTCAGGCAGACCAAAATGAACTTCATAATAATTATTGAAATAATTTTTATTTCAGCATAAGTAACCATAATTTATACTTGACATTTCAATGAACATGTATTCGTTTTGTATATTTGAAAAACATGTCTAAATCCTATATTGTGTTTTGTTTGTTATATTAAGATTTAAAATTAACCGTTTATTAAACTCAACAACTAAATTTTAGAATGGCTAAAAATGTGCGTATCTTTCAACATATTATTTGCGTCTCTCACGTTCTGAATGTATAACAACAATAGTAACAAAAATTATAATATTTCAGAGAGAAATAATTCAATTACATGTTGGACAAGCCGGGGTTCAAATTGCAAGCGCATTGTGGGAATTATATTGTTTAGAACATGGCATAATGCCCGATGGAACCCTTTGCTCATGTTACACGGGTGATAATGATTTTAATTCATTTTTCTCGTATACTGATTGTCAACGTGTCGTACCACGTTTGGTGATGGCTGATTTAGAGCCAACGCCGATTGATGAAATTCGAACAGGTTGCTACCGAAATTTATTTCATCCACTGTCCCTGATTACGGGAAAAGAAGATGCATCTAGCAATTTTGTGCGAGGATATGCAACGTTAGGAAACGAAATGATTGAGGTGACCGTAGATCGGATTCGAAGGCACGCCGAAGAGTGCAATACGCTACAAGGATTTATCATGTATCGCGCTTTAGGTGGAGGGACGGGATCAGGATTTGGTGATTTAATATTTGAAAATTTAGAAAGCGATTATGGTAAAATAGCAAAATTGGAATATTGTGTATTTCCATCGCCGCGGATCTCACCAATAATCGTTGAACCGTACAATACATTACTGGCTTCACATATGGCAATGGATATTGTTGATTGTTGCCTGCTGCTTGATAATGAAGCATTATATGAGGTATGCGAACGAAATTTGGATGTAATTTGCCCTACATACACGAATTTAAATCGCATCATCGCCCAGGTATTATCATGTTCGACAGCCTCATTTCGATTCGCCGGGAGTATAAATGTTGATTTACTCGAGTTTTTAACAAATTTGGTACCATATCCCCGTATCCATTTTCCATTAGTTACGCATGCTCCACTGATTACACCGGACAAAGCGTGCCACGAACAATTATCAACAGTTCAACTTACCAATCAATGTTTCGAACCGGGCCACCAATTGGTAAAATGCAATCCCAATAAAGGTCGTTACATGTCTTGTTGTATTTTGTATCGTGGAGACGTTTCGCCCTCTGATGTTAATACAGCAATTCGTGAAATAAAACAATCGAAATATTATAATTTTGTGGATTGGTCACCAACTGGCTTTAAAATTGGTATAAATTATCAGCCACCAACAGCGGTACCGGGCGGTGATCTGGCATGTTTTAATCGTGCAGTTTGTATGCTTAGCAATAGTACGTCAATAAAACGGGCTTGGGAACGTTTGGTAAAGAAATTTCTACCAATGTATACAAAAAAGGCTTTTCTTCATCACTTTATGGGTGAAGGTTTTGAACCGGGAACCTTCCAAGAGGCGTACGAAAATATTAATACGCTGATATCGGATTATAATGAGATTAACAAAAATTTCTGTGAAATACAGGGTTCTCCAGAATGCGAGAAACCTTCTGGTGCTTCGGGGGAAGAGGAACAGGAACAGGAAAATGAAAATGAAAATGAACAGGAAGAGGAGGAGGAAGAATCTTCAGAAAGCAAAAAATAGTTATACGTTTGTCATTATTCAATTATTAATAGAAGTTATTTGTTTTATGTATATAAGCAATTCTTTTTAATGTTTCGATATATATGTATATATATACTATATATATATATATATATATATATATATATATATATATATATATATATATATATATATATATATATATATATATATATATATATATGATCGTATATTATTTGTTAATATAAAGCAAATACTGAATTTTCTGTATACAAAACTGACATATGTATTGAACTTTTATAAGTTACCAAGTTGCAATAAAATATTTTACTCAGATCAGAAAAACAGGAAACAATTTGATGTTCACAAGAAAAGACCCACGCGACTAAGAATTTTTTATTTTTTTTTGAATTGTATTTCTTTACTTGCGTTTTTACCAACAAAAAGCTGCATATAAGAATTATAATAAAAGAAACTCTACTCGCCCACCATTAGATGGCAATACCTCTCTTTTGTTTTATTTATAGTTCAACATTGATTTATATAATTTTATATTTATTTTTAAATTTTGAAATGTGAAATATACATACAAACATATCGTACATACACTTATATATTGTGTATAGAAAGGAAAATTTGTCTGCGCCTTGTCATGGAGAGCAAGAAAAAATATTCATGCTGTATTCATGTTGATGTCAATAAATTTTCCTCTTTTTATTGCGTGATTTTTGTTTTTTGTTTACGGCCGAGACTGTGAGCTTTACTAGATTTTCGATTTTTTTTTTATTAAATATTGCTGAAAGAGGGTTGGCTTATTTTGCGACACAACATTATGATTGGATAATCATTACTAAATAAATAACTTGCATTGCTGTACGGTTTCCATGCTTCGTCAGGATGGTAAGTTGACTGTGTACAACTGTGAACAACTTGTTTATATAAACTACAAACTTACCAATCCAACCTCTTGAGAAAACATCCTAACAACTGAAGCACCACCACCAGTTACTAATGAACAATTTTATATATTTATTGCTGGCCGGTTCGGTTCGGTGGGTCGAGCGAATAGAAAATGATGTAAATGCTTCTATCGCAGAAAATAAAAAAGTTTAATCAGGCAACCCTAATCAATAAAAACAATCCAGTTGCTCTTGTGTGTGAAGTTAGCCCAGCCCGGAATTTATTAAAAATCACGTTAAATACAAAACTTAAACTCGATCCTTTTAAATTTTGAGAATTTTCGCCATGCAACCGTTATATACCCAGAACATGTATTTAAACAAACTAAAATTACGTTAAAGGTTATATAAACTAGTTGAATTAATGTAATGTAGTTTTGAGATGGTCACCCTCATGCCCTACTTTTAGGGAAATTAGAAAAAAACGTTCAACACAACAAATTTAGATACACAATGATTATGGGTTTCTTTTAAAATTGTTGATAAATAATTGATGACCAGCTTACGACTGCTCCATGATCTCCACGCAGCGCACAAAATTATTAAATTATTTGTTTCGTATCAGCCAACAAAGCAAAAATTTTCATTTGTTTTCCACTGATTTGAAATTTATTTATCCTTTGTTTTCTCTAATTCTGTTTACTTCCGTTTTTTATTCGGTTCCCCAACCGAATTTGTTTTTGTTTCTCAAAATGGATGCAAATTTTCTCGATCCTGATGAGTTCGAAATTGAGTGTACTGTACGTCACTTAAAAGATACTCTTCTTGGAAATTTCAATGCATTAAAACAATCATTCCAACATAATCAGCTTAAACCTGCACAAGCACATAGCGCAACAGAAAAACGCCCCACATGACGAGATTAAATTGTGTACCAAGTTGTCTTATTTTCTCGCAATTTATCGTTTAAAGACCATATTGACAGATGTGTCAACCAGGCTGATTCAATATCAGGATTTTAATCGGTTTCTTCAAAGATTTTCTTGATCCGTATACTCTAAAAGTACTCTTCGTTTTATTTGTTCGTTCGCACTTGGAACCATCATGGTTTCTGATGCTCGAGCACGTCATCCAGCTTATAATGAGCAGGTTTTTCACGTATTTTTGATCAAATTTATTGCTTCTTCCGGCAAAATAATAGAATCGCCAAATGTTATCAAATGATGCGTGAAGTTGAATCGAACGCAACAGCAGCTTCTGGCGAAGATATAACTGTCGTTAGCCTAATATTTCAGTGAGATCGTCAATTAGACAAGCGTCGTTACAACGCACCAACATCCAACGAGGTTGCCATGTTGTTTATCAACGAAGATGGTATGCCCCCATTTGAACGTGACATTCGGGTATACCCACGAAATCCCGAAGATCGCACAAAGCAGTTCGTGAACATAAACATTTTGAGTCCGAACTTGGATCCCATGACATATGCCATTCTTTTCCCGTATTGCGAGCCCGGATGGCAGCCAAATTGGACATGTGAAACATACGAGGGAGCACAACAAAACAGTATTCGCAATAAAGTCACAATGTTACAATACAAAATTTCTAGTTGGACTGGGTCTAGTACAAAGTGAAAACATCTACCCCAAAAGTTGTAACCTCTTAAAAGTATTTGAGGACAGAGGGTTTTAATCCGATTTTTACCTATACAACTTTGAATACTAAACCCAGTGTTCCCCTAATTTTTTCCAGAAACTCATGGTTTCTAGTTTGATTGGGTCTAGTATAAAGTGAAAACATCTACCCCAAAAATTGTAACCTCTTAGAAGTATCTTAGGATAAAAGGTTTTTACTTCGATTTTTTACCTATACAACTTGGAATAATAAACCCAGTGTTCCCCTAATTTTTCCAGAAAACTCATGTTTTATAGTTGGATTGGGTCTAGTACAAAGTGAAAACATGTACCCCAAGAGTTGTAACCTCTTAGAAGTATCTGAGGACAGAGGGTTTTTACTTCGATTTTTACCTATACAACTTTTAAATTCTAAACCCAGTGTTCCCCTAATTTTGCCAGAAAACTCATGTTTTATAGTTGGATTGGGTCTAGTACAAAGTGAAAACATCTACCCCAAAAGTTGTAACCTCTTAGAAGAATCTTAGTACAGAGGGTTTTTACTTCGATTTTTACCTATACAACTTTTAAATACTAGACCCAGTGTTCCCCTAATTTTTCCGAAAAACTCATGTTTTCTAGTTGAACTGGGTCTAGTACAAAGTGAAAACATCTACCCCAAAAGTTGTAACCTCCTAGAAGAATCTTAGTACAGAGGGTTTTAATCCGATTTTTACCTATACAACTTTTAAATACTAGACCCAGTGTTCCCCTAATTTTTCCGGAAAACTCATGTTTTTTAGTTGGACTGGGTCTAGTACAAAGTGAAAACATCTACCCCAAGAGTTGTAACCTCTTAGAAGTATCTGAGGACAGAGGGTTTTTACTTCGATTTTTACCTATACAACTTTTAAATTCTAAACCCAGTGTTCCCCTAATTTTTCCGGAAAACTCATATTTTCTAGTTGGACTGGGTCTAGTACAAAGTGAAAACATCTACCCCAAAAGTTGTAACCTCTTAGAAGTATCTTAGGACAGAGGGTTTTTACTTCGATTTTTACCTATACAACTTTTAAATACTAAACCCAGTGTTCCCCTAATTTTTCCAGAAAACTCATGTTTTCTAGTTGGACTGGGTCTAGTACAAAGTGAAAACATCTACCCCAAAAGTTGTAACCTCTTAGAAGAATCTTAGGACAGAGGGTTTTTACTCCGATTTTTTAACTATACAACTTTTAAATACTAAACCCAGTGTTCCCCTAATTTTTCCGGAAAACTCATGTTTTCTAGTTGGACTGGGTCTAGTACAAAGTGAAAACATCTACCCCAAAAGTTGTAACCTCTTAGAAGTATCTTAGGATAAAAGGTTTTTACTTCGATTTTTACCTATACAACTTGGAATACTAAACCCAGTGTTCCCCTAATTTTTCCAGAAAACTCATGTTTTATAGTTGGATTGGGTCTAGTACAAAGTGAAAACATCTACCCCAAAAGTTGTAACCTCTTAGAAGAATCTTAGGACAGAGGGTTTTTACTCCGATTTTTTAACTATACAACTTTTAAATACTAAACCCAGTGTTCCCCTAATTTTTCCGGAAAACTCATGTTTTCTAGTTGGACTGGGTCTAGTACAAAGTGAAAACATCTACCCCAAAAGTTGTAACCTCTTAGAAGTATCTTAGGATAAAAGGTTTTTACTTCGATTTTTACCTATACAACTTGGAATACTAAACCCAGTGTTCCCCTAATTTTTCCGGAAAACTCATGTTTTCTAGTTGGACTGGGTTTAGTACAAAGTGAAAACATCTACCCCAAAAGTTGTAACCTCTTAGAAGTATATTAGGACAGAGGGTTTTTACTTCGATTTTTATCTATACAAGTTTTAAATACTAAACCCAGTGTTCCCCTAATTTTCCGGAAAACGCATGTTTTCTAGTTGGACTGGGTCTAGTACAAAGTGAAATCATGTACCCCAAAAATTGTAACCTCTTAGAAGTATCTTAGGATAAAAGGTTTTTACTTCGATTTTTTACCTATACAACTTGGAATACTAAACCCAGTGTTCCCCTAATTTTTCCAGAAAACTCATGTTTTATAGTTGGATTGGGTCTAGTACAAAGTGAAAACATCTACCCCGAAAGTTGTAACTTCTTAGAAGAACCTTAGGACAGAGGATTTTTTTATTCCGATTTTTTACCTATACAACTTTGAATACTTAACCCAGTGTTCCCCTAATTTTTCCGGAAAACTCATGTTTTCTAGTTGGACTGGGTCTAGTACAAAGTGAAAACATCTACCCCAAGAGTTGTAACCTCTTAGAAGTATCTGAGGACAGAGGGTTTTTACTTCGATTTTTATCTATACAAGTTTTAAATACTAAACCCAGTGTTCCCCTAATTTTCCGGAAAACGCATGTTTTCTAGTTGGACTGGGTCTAGTACAAAGTGAAATCATGTACCCCAAAAATTGTAACCTCTTAGAAGTATCTTAGGATAAAAGGTTTTTACTTCGATTTTTTACTTATACAACTTGGAATACTAAACCGAGTGTTCCCCTAATTTTTCCAGAAAACTCATGTTTTATAGTTGGATTGGGTCTAGTACAAAGTGAAAACATGTACCCCGAAAGTTGTAACCTCTTAGAAGAACCTTAGTACAGAGGGTTTTTACTTCGATTTTTACCTATACAACTTTTAAATTCTAAACCCAGTGTTCCCCTAATTTTTCCGGAAATTCATGTTTTCTAGTTGGACTGGGTCTAGTACAAAGTGAAAACATCTACCCCAAGAGTTGTAACCTCTTAGAAGTATCTGAGGACAGAGGGTTTTTACTTCGATTTTTACCTATACAACTTTTAAATTCTAAACCCAGTGTTCCCCTAATTTTGCCGGAAAACTCATGTTTTATAGTTGGATTGGGTCTAGTACAAAGTGAAAACATCTACTCCAAAAGTTGTAACCTCTTAGAAGAATCTTAGTACAGAGGGTTTTTACTTCGATTTTTACCTATACAACTTTTAAATACTAGACCCAGTGTTCCCCTAATTTTTCCGGAAAACTCATGTTTTCTAGTTGGATTGGGTCTAGTACAAAGTGAAAACATCTACCCCAAAAGTTGTAACCTCTTAGAAGAATCTTAGGACGGAAGGTTTTTACTTCGATTTTTACCTATACAACTTTTAAATTCTAAACCCAGTGTTCCCCTAATTTTCCGGAAAACTTATGTTTTATAGTTGGACTGGGTCTAGTACAAAGTGAAAACATCTACCCCAAAAGTTGTAACCTCTTAAAAGTATCTGAGGACAGAGGGTTTTAATCCGATTTTTACCTATACAACTTGGAATACTAAACCCAGTGTTCCCCTAATTTTTTCCAGAAACTCAGGGTTTCTAGTTTGATTGGGTCTAGTATAAAGTGAAAACATCTACCCCAAAAATTGTAACCTCTTAGAAGTATCTTAGGATAAAAGGTTTTTACTTCGATTTTTTACCTATACAACTTGGAATAATAAACCCAGTGTTCCCCTAATTTTTCCAGAAAACTCATGTTTTATAGTTGGATTGGGTCTAGTACAAAGTGAAAACATCTACCCCAAAAGTTGTAACCTCTTAGAAGAATCTTAGGATAAAAGGTTTTTACTTCGATTTTTTACCTATACAACTTTGAATACTAAACCCAGTGTTCCCCTAATTTTCCGGAAAACTCATGTTTTATAGTTGGACTGGGTCTAGTACAAAGTGAAAACATCTACCCCAAAAGTTGTAACCTCTTAGAAGTATCTTAGGATAAAAGGTTTTTACTTCGATTTTTACCTATACAACTTGGAATACTAAACCCAGTGTTCCCCTAATTTTGCCAGAAAACTCATGTTTTATAGTTGGATTGGGTCTAGTACAAAGTGAAAACATCTACCCCAAAAGTTGTAACCTCTTAGAAGAATCTTAGGATAAAAGGTTTTTACTTCGATTTTTTACCTATACAACTTTGAATACTAAACCCAGTGTTCCCCTAATTTTTCCGGAAAACTCATATTTTCTAGTTGGACTGGGTCTAGTACAAAGTGAAAACATCTACCCCAAAAGTTGTAACCTCTTAGAAGTATCTTAGGACAGAGGGTTTTTACTTCGATTTTTACCTATACAACTTTTAAATACTAAACCCAGTGTTCCCCTAATTTTTCCAGAAAACTCATGTTTTCTAGTTGGACTGGGTCTAGTACAAAGTGAAAACATCTACCCCAAAAGTTGTAACCTCTTAGAAGAATCTTAGGACAGAGGGTTTTTACTCCGATTTTTTAACTATACAACTTTTAAATACTAAACCCAATGTTCCCCTAATTTTTCCGGAAAACTCATGTCTTCTAGTTGGACTGGGTCTAGTACAAAGTGAAAACATCTACCCCAAAAGTTGTAACCTCCTAGAAGAATCTTAGTACAGAGGGTTTTTACTTCGATTTTTACCTATACAACTTTTAAATTCTAAACCCAGTGTTCCCCTAATTTTTCCGAAAAACTCATGTTTTCTAGTTGGACTGGGTCTAGTACAAAGTGAAAACATCTACCCCAAGAGTTGTAACCTCTTAGAAGTATCTTAGTACAGAGGGTTTTTACTTCGATTTTTACCTATACAACTTTTAAATACTAGACCCAGTGTTCCCCTAATTTTTCCGGAAAACTCATGTTTTCTAGTTGGATTGGGTCTAGTACAAAGTGAAAACATCTACCCCAAAAGTTGTAACCTCTTAGAAGTATCTTAGGATAAAAGGTTTTTACTTCGATTTTTACCTATACAACTTGGAATAATAAACCCAGTGTTCCCCTAATTTTGCCAGAAAACTCATGTTTTATAGTTGGATTGGGTCTAGTACAAAGTGAAAACATCTACCCCAAAAGTTGTAACCTCTTAGAAGAATCTTAGTACAGAGGGTTTTTACTTCGATTTTTTACCTATACAACTTGGAATAATAAACCCAGTGTTCCCCTAATTTTTTCCGGAAACTCATGGTTTCTAGTTTGATTGGGTCTAGTATAAAGTGAAAACATCTACCCCAAAAATTGTAACTTCTTAGAAGTATCTTAGGATAAAAGGTTTTTACTTCGATTTTTTACCTATACAAGTTTTAAATACTAAACCCAGTGTTCCCCTAATTTTCCGGAAAACTTATGTTTTATAGTTGGACTGGGTCTAGTACAAAGTGAAATCATGTATCCCAAAAATTGTAACCTCTTAGAAGTATCTTAGGATAAAAGGTTTTTACTTCGATTTTTACCTATACAACTTGGAATACTAAACCCAGTGTTCCCCTAATTTTTCCAGAAAACTCATGTTTTATAGTTGGATTGGGTCTAGTACAAAGTGAAAACATCTACCCCAAAAGTTGTAACCTCTTAGAAGAATCTTAAGACGGAAGGTTTTTACTTCGATTTTTACCTATACAACTTTTAAATTCTAAACCCAGTGTTCCCCTAATTTTCCGGAAAACTTATGTTTTATAGTTGGACTGGGTCTAGTACAAAGTGAAAACATCTACCCCAAAAGTTGTAACCTCTTAAAAGTATTTGAGGACAGAGGGTTTTAATCCGATTTTTACCTATACAACTTTGAATACTAAACCCAGTGTTCCCCTAATTTTTTCGGAAAACTCATGGTTTCTAGTTTGATTGGGTCTAGTATAAAGTGAAAACATCTACCCCAAAAATTGTAACCTCTTAGAAGTATCTTAGGATAAAAGGTTTTTACTTCGATTTTTTACTTATACAACTTGGAATACGAAACCCAGTGTTCCCCTAATTTTTCCAGAAAACTCATGTTTTCTAGTTGGACTGGGTCTAGTACAAAGTGAAAACATCTACCCCAAAAGTTGTAACCTCTTAGAAGAATCTTAAGACAGAGGGTTTTTACTCCGATTTTTTAACTATACAACTTTGAATACTAAACCCAGTGTTCCCCTAATTTTTCCGGAAAACTCATGTTTTCTAGTTAGACTGGGTCTAGTACAAAGTGAAAACATCTACCCCAAAAGTTGTAACCTCTTAGAAGTATCTTAGGACAGAGGGTTTTTACTTCGATTTTTATCTATACAAGTTTTAAATACTTAACCCAGTGTTCCCCTAATTTTCCGGAAAACGCATGTTTTCTAGTTGGACTGGGTCTAGTACAAAGTGAAAACATCTACCCCAAAAGTTGTAACCGCCTAAAAGAATCTTAGTACAGAGGGTTTTAATCCGATTTTTACCTATACAACTTTTAAATACTAGACCCACTGTTCCCCTAATATTTCCGGAAAACTCATGTTTCTAGTTGGACTGGGTCTAGTACAAAGTGAAAACATCTACCCCAAGAGTTGTAACCTCTTAGAAGTATCTGAGGACAGAGGGTTTTTACTTCGATTTTTACCTATACAACTTTTAAATTCTAAACCCAGTGTTCCCCTAATTTTTCCGGAAAACTCATATTTTCTAGTTGGACTGGGTCTAGTACAAAGTGAAAACATCTACCCCAAAAGTTGTAACCTCTTAGAAGTATCTTAGGACAGAGGGTTTTTACTTCGATTTTTACCTATACAACTTTTAAATACTAAACCCAGTGTTCCCCTAATTTTTCCGGAGAACTCATGTTTTCTAGTTGGACTGGGTCTAGTACAAAGTGGAAACATCTACCCCAAAAGTTGTAACCTCCTAGAAGAATCTTAGTACAGAGGGTTTTTACTTCGATTTTTACCTATACAACTTTTAAATTCTAAACCCAGTGTTCCCCTAATTTTTCCGAAAAACTCATGTTTTCTAGTTGGACTGGGTCTAGTACAAAGTGAAAACATCTACCCCAAGAGTTGTAACCTCTTAGAAGTATCTTAGTACAGAGGGTTTTTACTTCGATTTTTACCTATACAACTTTTAAATACTAGACCCAGTGTTCCCCTAATTTTTCCGGAAAACTCATGTTTTCTAGTTGGATTGGGTCTAGTACAAAGTGAAAACATCTACCCCAAAAGTTGTAACCTCTTAGAAGTATCTTAGGATAAAAGGTTTTTACTTCGATTTTTACCTATACAACTTGGAATACTAAACCCAGTGTTCCCCTAATTTTGCCAGAAAACTCATGTTTTATAGTTGGATTGGGTCTAGTACAAAGTGAAAACATCTACCCCAAAAGTTGTAACCTCTTAGAAGAATCTTAGGATAAAAGGTTTTTACTTCGATTTTTTACCTATACAACTTTGAATACTAAACCCAGTGTTCCCCTAATTTTCCGGAAAACTCATGTTTTATAGTTGGACTGGGTCTAGTACAAAGTGAAAACATCTACCCCAAAAGTTGTAACCTCTTAGAAGTATCTTAGGATAAAAGGTTTTTACTTCGATTTTTACCTATACAACTTGGAATACTAAACCCAGTGTTCCCCTAATTTTGCCAGAAAACTCATGTTTTATAGTTGGATTGGGTCTAGTACAAAGTGAAAACATCTACCCCAAAAGTTGTAACCTCTTAGAAGAATCTTAGGATAAAAGGTTTTTACTTCGATTTTTTACCTATACAACTTTGAATACTAAACCCAGTGTTCCCCTAATTTTTCCGGAAAACTCATATTTTCTAGTTGGACTGGGTCTAGTACAAAGTGAAAACATCTACCCCAAAAGTTGTAACCTCTTAGAAGTATCTTAGGACAGAGGGTTTTTACTTCGATTTTTACCTATACAACTTTTAAATACTAAACCCAGTGTTCCCCTAATTTTTCCAGAAAACTCATGTTTTCTAGTTGGACTGGGTCTAGTACAAAGTGAAAACATCTACCCCAAAAGTTGTAACCTCTTAGAAGAATCTTAGGACAGAGGGTTTTTACTCCGATTTTTTAACTATACAACTTTTAAATACTAAACCCAATGTTCCCCTAATTTTTCCGGAAAACTCATGTCTTCTAGTTGGACTGGGTCTAGTACAAAGTGAAAACATCTACCCCAAAAGTTGTAACCTCCTAGAAGAATCTTAGTACAGAGGGTTTTTACTTCGATTTTTACCTATACAACTTTTAAATTCTAAACCCAGTGTTCCCCTAATTTTTCCGAAAAACTCATGTTTTCTAGTTGGACTGGGTCTAGTACAAAGTGAAAACATCTACCCCAAGAGTTGTAACCTCTTAGAAGTATCTTAGTACAGAGGGTTTTTACTTCGATTTTTACCTATACAACTTTTAAATACTAAACCCAGTGTTCCCCTAATTTTTCCGGAAAACTCATGTTTTCTAGTTGGATTGGGTCTAGTACAAAGTGAAAACATCTACCCCAAAAGTTGTAACCTCTTAGAAGTATCTTAGGATAAAAGGTTTTTACTTCGATTTTTACCTATACAACTTGGAATAATAAACCCAGTGTTCCCCTAATTTTGCCAGAAAACTCATGTTTTATAGTTGGATTGGGTCTAGTACAAAGTGAAAACATCTACCCCAAAAGTTGTAACCTCTTAGAAGAATCTTAGTACAGAGGGTTTTTACTTCGATTTTTTACCTATACAACTTGGAATAATAAACCCAGTGTTCCCCTAATTTTTTCCGGAAACTCATGGTTTCTAGTTTGATTGGGTCTAGTATAAAGTGAAAACATCTACCCCAAAAATTGTAACTTCTTAGAAGTATCTTAGGATAAAAGGTTTTTACTTCGATTTTTTACCTATACAACTTTGAATACTAAACCCAGTGTTCCCCTAATTTTTCCGGAAAACTCATGTTTTCTAGTTGGACTGGGTCTAGTACAAAGTGAAAACATCTACCCCAAAAGTTGTAACCTCTTAGAAGTATCTTAGGACAGAGGGTTTTTACTTCGATTTTTACCTATACAAGTTTTAAATACTAAACCCAGTGTTCCCCTAATTTTCCGGAAAACTTATGTTTTATAGTTGGACTGGGTCTAGTACAAAGTGAAATCATGTATCCCAAAAATTGTAACCTCTTAGAAGTATCTTAGGATAAAAGGTTTTTACTTCGATTTTTTACCTATACAACTTGGAATACTAAACCCAGTGTTCCCCTAATTTTTCCAGAAAACTCATGTTTTATAGTTGGATTGGGTCTAGTACAAAGTGAAAACATCTACCCCAAAAGTTGTAACCTCTTAGAAGAATCTTAAGACGGAAGGTTTTTACTTCGATTTTTACCTATACAACTTTTAAATTCTAAACCCAGTGTTCCCCTAATTTTCCGGAAAACTTATGTTTTATAGTTGGACTGGGTCTAGTACAAAGTGAAAACATCTACCCCAAAAGTTGTAACCTCTTAAAAGTATCTGAGGACAGAGGGTTTTAATCCGATTTTTACCTATACAACTTTGAATACTAAACCCAGTGTTCCCCTAATTTTTTCGGAAAACTCATGGTTTCTAGTTTGATTGGGTCTAGTATAAAGTGAAAACATCTACCCCAAAAATTGTAACCTCTTAGAAGTATCTTAGGATAAAAGGTTTTTACTTCGATTTTTTACTTATACAACTTGGAATACTAAACCCAGTGTTCCCCTAATTTTTCCAGAAAACTCATGTTTTCTAGTTGGACTGGGTCTAGTACAAAGTGAAAACATCTACCCCAAAAGTTGTAACCTCTTAGAAGAATCTTAAGACAGAGGGTTTTTACTCCGATTTTTTAACTATACAACTTTGAATACTAAACCCAGTGTTCCCCTAATTTTTCCGGAAAACTCATGTTTTCTAGTTAGACTGGGTCTAGTACAAAGTGAAAACATCTACCCCAAAAGTTGTAACCTCTTAGAAGTATCTTAGGACAGAGGGTTTTTACTTCGATTTTTATCTATACAAGTTTTAAATACTTAACCCAGTGTTCCCCTAATTTTCCGGAAAACGCATGTTTTCTAGTTGGACTGGGTCTAGTACAAAGTGAAATCATGTATCCCAAAAATTGTAACCTCTTAGAAGTATCTTAGGATAAAAGGTTTTTACTTCGATTTTTTACCTATACAACTTTGAATACTAAACCCAGTGTTCCCCTAATTTTTCCGGAAAACTCATGTTTTCTAGTTGGACTGGGTCTAGTACAAAGTGAAAACATCTACCCCAAAAGTTGTAACCTCTTAGAAGTATCTTAGGACAGAGGGTTTTTACTTCGATTTTTACCTATACAAGTTTTAAATACTAAACCCAGTGTTCCCCTAATTTTCCGGAAAACTTATGTTTTATAGTTGGACTGGGTCTAGTACAAAGTGAAATCATGTATCCCAAAAATTGTAACCTCTTAGAAGTATCTTAGGATAAAAGGTTTTTACTTCGATTTTTTACCTATACAACTTGGAATACTAAACCCAGTGTTCCCCTAATTTTTCCAGAAAAATCATGTTTTATAGTTGGATTGGGTCTAGTACAAAGTGAAAACATCTACCCCAAAAGTTGTAACCTCTTAGAAGAATCTTAAGACGGAAGGTTTTTACTTCGATTTTTACCTATACAACTTTTAAATTCTAAACCCAGTGTTCCCCTAATTTTCCGGAAAACTTATGTTTTATAGTTGGACTGGGTCTAGTACAAAGTGAAAACATCTACCCCAAAAGTTGTAACCTCTTAAAAGTATCTGAGGACAGAGGGTTTTAATCCGATTTTTACCTATACAACTTTGAATACTAAACCCAGTGTTCCCCTAATTTTTTCGGAAAACTCATGGTTTCTAGTTTGATTGGGTCTAGTATAAAGTGAAAACATCTACCCCAAAAATTGTAACCTCTTAGAAGTATCTTAGGATAAAAGGTTTTTACTTCGATTTTTTACTTATACAACTTGGAATACTAAACCCAGTGTTCCCCTAATTTTTCCAGAAAACTCATGTTTTCTAGTTGGACTGGGTCTAGTACAAAGTGAAAACATCTACCCCAAAAGTTGTAACCTCTTAGAAGAATCTTAAGACAGAGGGTTTTTACTCCGATTTTTTAACTATACAACTTTGAATACTAAACCCAGTGTTCCCCTAATTTTTCCGGAAAACTCATGTTTTCTAGTTAGACTGGGTCTAGTACAAAGTGAAAACATCTACCCCAAAAGTTGTAACCTCTTAGAAGTATCTTAGGACAGAGGGTTTTTACTTCGATTTTTATCTATACAAGTTTTAAATACTTAACCCAGTGTTCCCCTAATTTTTCCGGAAAACTCATGTTTTCTAGTTGGACTGGGTCTAGTACAAAGTGAAAACATCTAACCCAAAAGTTGTAACCTCTTAGAAGTATCTTAGGACAGAGGGTTTTTACTTCGATTTTTACCTATACAACTTGGAATACTAAACCCAGTGTTCCCCTAATTTTGCCAGAAAACTCATGTTTTATAGTTGGATTGGGTCTAGTACAAAGTGAAAACATCTACCCCAAAAGTTGTAACATCTTAGAAGTATCTTAGGATAAAAGGTTTTTACTTCGATTTTTTACCTATACAACTTTGAATACTAAACCCAGTGTTCCCCTAATTTTTCCAGAAAACTCATGTTTTATAGTTGGACTGGGTCTAGTACAAAGTGAAAACATCTACCCCAAAAGTTGTAACCTCTTAGAAGAATCTTAGGACAGAGGGTTTTTACTTCGATTTTTATCTATACAAGTTTTAAATACTAAACCCAGTGTTCCCCTAATTTTCCGGAAAACGCATGTTTTCTAGTTGGACTGGGTCTAGTACAAAGTGAAATCATGTATCCCAAAAATTGTAACCTCTTAGAAGTATCTTAGGATAAAAGGTTTTTACTTCGATTTTTTACCTATACAACTTGGAATACTAAACCCAGTGTTCCCCTAATTTTGCCAGAAAACTCATGTTTTATAGTTGGATTGGGTCTAGTACAAAGTGAAAACATCTACCCCAAAAATTGTAACTTCTTAGAAGTATCTTAGGATAAAAGGTTTTTACTTCGATTTTTTACCTATACAACTTTGAATACTAAACCCAGTGTTCCCCTAATTTTTCCGGAAAACTCATGTTTTCTAGTTTGATTGGGTCTAGTACAAAGTGAAAACATCTACCCCAAAAGTTGTAACCTCTTAGAAGTATCTTAGGACAGAGGGTTTTTACTTCGATTTTTATCTATACAAGTTTTAAATACTAAACCCAGTGTTCCCCTAATTTTCCGGAAAACGCATGTTTTCTAGTTGGACTGGGTCTAGTACAAAGTGAAATCATTTATCCCAAAAATTGTAACCTCTTAGAAGTATCTTAGGATAAAAGGTTTTTACTTCGATTTTTTACCTATACAACTTGGAATACTAAACCCAGTGTTCCCCTAATTTTTCCAGAAAACTCATGTTTTATAGTTGGATTGGGTCTAGTACAAAGTGAAAACATCTACCCCAAAAGTTGTAACCTCTTAGAAGAATCTTAAGACGGAAGGTTTTTACTTCGATTTTTACCTATACAACTTTTAAATTCTAAACCCAGTGTTCCCCTAATTTTCCGGAAAACTTATGTTTTATAGTTGGACTGGGTCTAGTACAAAGTGAAAACATCTACCCCAAAAGTTGTAACCTCTTAAAAGTATCTGAGGACAGAGGGTTTTAATCCGATTTTTACCTATACAACTTTGAATACTAAACCCAGTGTTCCCCTAATTTTTTCGGAAAACTCATGGTTTCTAGTTTGATTGGGTCTAGTATAAAGTGAAAACATCTACCCCAAAAATTGTAACCTCTTAGAAGTATCTTAGGATAAAAGGTTTTTACTTCGATTTTTTACTTATACAACTTGGAATACTAAACCCAGTGTTCCCCTAATTTTTCCAGAAAACTCATGTTTTCTAGTTGGACTGGGTCTAGTACAAAGTGAAAACATCTACCCCAAAAGTTGTAACCTCTTAGAAGTATCTTAGGACAGAGGGTTTTTACTTCGATTTTTATCTATACAAGTTTTAAATACTAAACCCAGTGTTCCCCTAATTTTCCGGAAAACGCATGTTTTCTAGTTGGACTGGGTCTAGTACAAAGTGAAATCATGTATCCCAAAAATTGTAACCTCTTAGAAGTATCTTAGGATAAAAGGTTTTTACTTCGATTTTTTACCTATACAACTTTGAATACTAAACCCAGTGTTCCCCTAATTTTTCCGGAAAACTCATGTTTTCTAGTTGGACTGGGTCTAGTACAAAGTGAAAACATCTACCCCAAAAGTTGTAACCTCTTAGAAGTATCTTAGGACAGAGGGATTTTACTTCGATTTTTACCTATACAACTTGGAATACTAAACCCAGTGTTCCCCTAATTTTTCCGGAAAACTCATGTTTTATAGTTGGACTGGGTCTAGTACAAAGTGAAAACATCTACCCCAAAAGTTGTAACCTCTTAGAAGTATCTTAGGACAGAGGGTTTTTACTTCGATTTTTATCTATACAAGTTTTAAATACTAAACTCAGTATTCCCCTAATTTTCCGGAAACCGCATGTTTTCGAGTTGGACTGGGTCTAGTACAAAGTGAAATCATGTATCCCAAAAATTGTAACCTCTTAGAAGTATCTTAGGATAAAAGGTTTTTACTTCGATTTTTTATCTATACAACTTGGAATACTAAACCCAGTGTTCCCCTAATTTTTCCAGAAAACTCATGTTTTATAGTTGGATTGGGTCTAGTACAAAGTGAAAACATCTACCCCAAAAGTTGTAACCTCTTAGAAGAATCTTAAGACGGAAGGTTTTTACTTCGATTTTTACCTATACAACTTTTAAATTCTAAACCCAGTGTTCCCCTAATTTTCCGGAAAACTTATGTTTTATAGTTGGACTGGGTCTAGTACAAAGTGAAAACATCTACCCCAAAAGTTGTAACCTCTTAAAAGTATCTGAGGACAGAGGGTTTTAATCCGATTTTTACCTATACAACTTTGAATACTAAACCCAGTGTTCCCCTAATTTTTTCCAGAAACTCATGGTTTCTAGTTTGATTGGGTCTAGTATAAAGTGAAAACATCTACCCCAAAAATTGTAACCTCTTAGAAGTATCTTAGGATAAAAGGTTTTTACTTCGATTTTTTACTTATACAACTTGGAATACTAAACCCAGTGTTCCCCTAATTTTTCCAGAAAACTCATGTTTTCTAGTTGGACTGGGTCTAGTACAAAGTGAAAACATCTACCCCAAAAGTTGTAACCTCTTAGAAGTATCTTAGGACAGAGGGTTTTTACTTCGATTTTTATCTATACAAGTTTTAAATACTAAACCCAGTGTTCCCCTAATTTTCCGGAAAACGCATGTTTTCTAGTTGGACTGGGTCTAGTACAAAGTGAAATCATGTATCCCAAAAATTGTAACCTCTTAGAAGTATCTTAGGATAAAAGGTTTTTACTTCGATTTTTTACCTATACAACTTGGAATACTAAACCCAGTGTTCCCCTAATTTTGCCAGAAAACTCATGTTTTATAGTTGGATTGGGTCTAGTACAAAGTGAAAACATCTACCCCAAAAATTGTAACTTCTTAGAAGTATCTTAGGATAAAAGGTTTTTACTTCGATTTTTTACCTATACAACTTTGAATACTAAACCCAGTGTTCCCCTAATTTTTCCGGAAAACTCATGTTTTCTAGTTGGACTGGGTCTAGTACAAAGTGAAAACATCTACCCCAAAAGTTGTAACCTCTTAGAAGTATCTTAGGACAGAGGGTTTTTACTTCGATTTTTATCTATACAAGTTTTAAATACTAAACCCAGTGTTCCCCTAATTTTCCGGAAAACGCATGTTTTCTAGTTGGACTGGGTCTAGTACAAAGTGAAATCATGTATCCCAAAAATTGTAACCTCTTAGAAGTATCTTAGGATAAAAGGTTTTTACTTCGATTTTTTACCTATACAACTTGGAATACTAAACCCAGTGTTCCCCTAATTTTTCCAGAAAACTCATGTTTTATAGTTGGATTGGGTCTAGTACAAAGTGAAAACATCTACCCCAAAAGTTGTAACCTCTTAGAAGAATCTTAAGACGGAAGGTTTTTACTTCGATTTTTACCTATACAACTTTTAAATACTAAACCCAGTGTTCCCCTAATTTTCCGGAAAACTTATGTTTTATAGTTGGACTGGGTCTAGTACAAAGTGAAAACATCTACCCCAAAAGTTGTAACCTCTTAAAAGTATCTGAGGACAGAGGGTTTTAATCCGATTTTTACCTATACAACTTTGAATACTAAACCCAGTGTTCCCCTAATTTTTTCCAGAAACTCATGGTTTCTAGTTTGATTGGGTCTAGTATAAAGTGAAAACATCTACCCCAAAAATTGTAACTTCTTAGAAGTATCTTAGGATAAAAGGTTTTTACTTCGATTTTTTACCTATACAACTTTGAATACTAAACCCAGTGTTCCCTAATTTTTCCGGAAAACTCATGTTTTATAGTTGGACTGGGTCTAGGTCAAAGTGAAAACATCTACCCCAAAAGTTGTAACCTCTTAGAAGTATCTTAGGACAGAGGGTTTTTACTTCGATTTTTATCTATACAAGTTTTAAATACTAAACCCAGTTTTCCCCTAATTTTCCGGAAAACGCATGTTTTCTAGTTGGACTGGGTCTAGTATAAAGTGAAAACATCTACCCCAAAAATTGTAACCTCTTAGAAGTATCTTAGGATAAAAGGTTTTTACTTCAATTTTTTACTTATACAACTTGGAATACTAAACCCAGTGTTCCCCTAATTTTTCCAGAAAACTCATGTTTTCTAGTTGGATTGGGTCTAGTACAAAGTGAAAACATGTACCCCAAAAGTTGTAACCTCTTAGAAGAACCTTAGGACAGAGGATTTTTTTATTCCGATTTTTTACCTATACAACTTTGAATACTTAACCCAGTGTTCCCCTAATTTTTCCGGAAAACTCATGTTTTCTAGTTGGACTGGGTCTAGTACAAAGTGAAAACATCTACCCCAAGAGTTGTAACCTCTTAGAAGTATCTGAGGACAGAGGGTTTTTACTTCGATTTTTACCTATACAACTTTTAAATTCTAAACCCAGTGTTCCCCTAATTTTGCCAGAAAACTCATGTTTTATAGTTGGATTGGGTCTAGTACAAAGTGAAAACATCTACTCCAAAAGTTGTAACCTCCTAGAAGAATCTTAGTACAGAGGGTTTTTACTTCGATTTTTACCTATACAACTTTTAAATACTAGACCCACTGTTCCCCTAATTTTGCCAGAAAACTCATGTTTTCTAGTTGGACTTGGTCTAGTACAAAGTGAAAACATCTACCCCAAGAGTTGTAACCTCTTAGAAGTATCTGAGGACAGAGGGTTTTTACTTCGATTTTTACCTATACAACTTTTAAATTCTAAACCCAGTGTTCCCCTAATTTTGCCTGAAAACTCATGTTTTCTAGTTGGACTAGGTCTAGTACAAAGTGAAAACATCTACCCCAAAAGTTGTAACCTCTTAGAAGTATCTTAGGACCGAGGGTTTTTACTTCGATTTTTACCTATACAACTTTTAAATTCTAAACCCAGTGTTCCCCTAATTTTTCCATAAAACTCATGTTTTCTAGTTGGACTTGGTCTAGTACAAAGTGAAAACATCTACCCCAAGAGTTGTAACCTCTTAGAAGTATCTTAGGACCGAGGGTTTTTACTTCGATTTTTACCTATACAACTTTTAAATTCTAAACCCAGTGTTCCCCTAATTTTTCCGGAAAACTCATGTTTTCGAGTTGGACTGGGTCTAGTACAAAGTGGAAACATCTACCCCAAAAGTTGTAACCTCTTAGAAGAATCTTAGGACCGAGGGTTTTTACTTCGATTTTTACCTATACAACTTTTAAATTCTAAACCCAGTGTTCCCCTAATTTTGCCAGAAAACTCATGTTTTCTAGTTGGATTGGGTCTAGTACAAAGTGAAAACATCTACTCCAAAAGTTGTAACCTCTTAGAAGAATCTTAGTACAGAGGGTTTTTAATCCGATTTTTACCTATACAACTTTGAATACTAAACCCAGTGTTCCCCTAATTTTTTCCGGAAACTCATGGTTTCTAGTTTGATTGGGTCTAGTATAAAGTGAAAACATCTACCCCAAAAATTGTAACCTCTTAGAAGTATCTTAGGATAAAAGGTTTTTAATTCGATTTTTTACCTATACAACTTGGAATACTAAACACAGTGTTCCCCTAATTTTTCCAGAAAACTCATGTTTTCTAGTTGGAATAGGTCTAGTACAAAGTGAAAACATGTACCCCAAAAGTTGTAACCTTTTAGAAGAATCTTAGAACAGAGGGTTTTTACTTCGATTTTTTACCTATACAACTTGGAATACTAAACCCAGTGTTCCCCTAATTTTTCCAGAAAACTCATGTTTTCTAGTTGGACTGGGTCTAGTACAAAGTGAAAACATCTACCCCAAAAGTTGTAACCTCTTAGAAGTATCTTAGGACAGAGGGTTTTTACTTCGATTTTTATCTATACAAGTTTTAAATACTAAACCCAGTGTTCCCCTAATTTTCCGGAAAACGCATGTTTTCTAGTTGGACTGGGTCTAGTACAAAGTGAAATCATGTATCCCAAAAATTGTAACCTCTTAGAAGTATCTTAGGATAAAAGGTTTTTACTTCGATTTTTTACCTATACAACTTGGAATACTAAACCCAGTGTTCCCCTAATTTTGCCAGAAAACTCATGTTTTATAGTTGGATTGGGTCTCGTTCAAAGTGAAAACATCTACCCCAAAAATTGTAACTTCTTAGAAGTATCTTAGGATAAAAGGTTTTTACTTCGATTTTTTACCTATACAACTTTGAATACTAAACCCAGTGTTCCCCTAATTTTTCCGAAAAACTCATGTTTTCTAGTTGGACTGGGTCTAGTACAAAGTGAAAACATCTACCCCAAAAGTTGTAACCTCTTAGAAGTATCTTAGGACAGAGGGTTTTTACTTCGATTTTTATCTATACAAGTTTTAAATACTAAACCCAGTGTTCCCCTAATTTTCCGGAAAACGCATGTTTTCTAGTTGGACTGGGTCTAGTACAAAGTGAAATCATGTATCCCAAAAATTGTAACCTCTTAGAAGTATCTTAGGATAAAAGGTTTTTACTTCGATTTTTTACCTATACAACTTGGAATACTAAACCCAGTGTTCCCCTAATTTTGCCAGAAAACTCATGTTTTATAGTTGGATTGGGTCTAGTACAAAGTGAAAACATCTACCCCAAAAATTGTAACTTCTTAGAAGTATCTTAGGATAAAAGGTTTTTACTTCGATTTTTTACCTATACAACTTTGAATACTAAACCCAGTGTTCCCCTAATTTTTCCAGAAAACTCATGTTTTATAGTTGGATTGGGTCTAGTACAAAGTGAAAACATCTACCCCAAAAGTTGTAACCTCTTAGAAGAATCTTAAGACGGAAGGTTTTTACTTCGATTTTTACCTATACAACTTTTAAATTCTAAACCCAGTGTTCCCCTAATTTTCCGGAAAACTTATGTTTTATAGTTGGACTGGGTCTAGTACAAAGTGAAAACATCTACCCCAAAAGTTGTAACCTCTTAAAAGTATCTGAGGACAGAGGGTTTTAATCCGATTTTTACCTATACAACTTTGAATACTAAACCCAGTGTTCCCCTAATTTTTTCCAGAAACTCATGGTTTCTAGTTTGATTGGGTCTAGTATAAAGTGAAAACATCTACCCCAAAAATTGTAACTTCTTAGAAGTATCTTAGGATAAAAGGTTTTTACTTCGATTTTTTACCTATACAACTTTGAATACTAAACCCAGTGTTCCCTAATTTTTCCGGAAAACTCATGTTTTATAGTTGGACTGGGTCTAGGTCAAAGTGAAAACATCTACCCCAAAAGTTGTAACCTCTTAGAAGTATCTTAGGACAGAGGGTTTTTACTTCGATTTTTATCTATACAAGTTTTAAATACTAAACCCAGTGTTCCCCTAATTTTCCGGAAAACGCATGTTTTCTAGTTGGACTGGGTCTAGTACAAAGTGAAATCATGTACCCCAAAAATTGTAACCTCTTAGAAGTATCTTAGGATAAAAGGTTTTTACTTCGATTTTTTACTTATACAACTTTGAATACTTAACCCAGTGTTCCCCTAATTTTTCCGGAAAACTCATGTTTTCTAGTTGGACTGGGTCTAGTACAAAGTGAAAACATCTACCCCAAGAGTTGTAACCTCTTAGAAGTATCTGAGGACAGAGGGTTTTTACTTCGATTTTTACCTATACAACTTTTAAATTCTAAACCCAGTGTTCCCCTAATTTTGCCTGAAAACTCATGTTTTCTAGTTGGACTAGGTCTAGTACAAAGTGAAAATATCTACCCCAAAAGTTGTAACCTCTTAGAAGTATCTTAGGACCGAGGGTTTTTACTTCGATTTTTACCTATACAACTTTTAAATTCTAAACCCAGTGTTCCCCTAATTTTTCCATAAAACTCATGTTTTCTAGTTGGACTTGGTCTAGTACAAAGTGAAAACATCTACCCCAAGAGTTGTAACCTCTTAGAAGTATCTTAGGACCGAGGGTTTTTACTTCGATTTTTACCTATACAACTTTTAAATTCTAAACCCAGTGTTCCCCTAATTTTTCCGGAAAACTCATGTTTTCGAGTTGGACTGGGTCTAGTACAAAGTGGAAACATCTACCCCAAAAGTTGTAACCTCTTAGAAGAATCTTAGGACCGAGGGTTTTTACTTCGATTTTTACCTATACAACTTTTAAATTCTAAACCCAGTGTTCCCCTAATTTTGCCAGAAAACTCATATTTTCTAGTTGGATTGGGTCTAGTACAAAGTGAAAACATCTACTCCAAAAGTTGTAACCTCTTAGAAGAATCTTAGTACAGAGGGTTTTTAATCCGATTTTTACCTATACAACTTTGAATACTAAACCCAGTGTTCCCCTAATTTTTTCCGGAAACTCATGGTTTCTAGTTTGATTGGGTCTAGTATAAAGTGAAAACATCTACCCCAAAAATTGTAACCTCTTAGAAGTATCTTAGGATAAAAGGTTTTTAATTCGATTTTTTACCTATACAACTTGGAATACTAAACCCAGTGTTCCCCTAATTTTTCCAGAAAACTCATGTTTTCTAGTTGGATTGGGTGTAGTACAAAGTGAAAACATCTACCCCAAGAGTTGTAACCTCTTAGAAGTATCTGAGGACAGAGGGTTTTATTCCGATTTTTACCTATAGAACTTTTAAATTCTAAACCCAGTGTTCCCCTAATTTTTCCAGAAAACTCATGTTTTCTAGTTGGACTAGGTCTAGTACAAAGTGAAAACATGTACCCCAAAAGTTGTAACCTTTTAGAAGAATCTTAGAACAGAGGGTTTTTACTTCGATTTTTTACCTATACAACTTGGAATACTAAACCCAGTGTTCCCCTAATTTTTCCGGAAAACTCATGTTTTCTAGTTGAATTGGGTCTAGTACAAAGTGAAAACATCTCAAAAGTATCTTAGAAGTATTTTTAAACCTCTTAGAAGTATCTTAGGACAGGGTGTTTTTATTATTCCCGAAATAATATATTTTACACTGTTAAATTTTATTATTAATTGGAAAGGTTGTTGTTGGGTTTAGGACAAGTTAGGACAAACTTCAAGTAGGTAATTCAATGGTTATTTATCTAAGAGTTTCTTTGCCACTTCTGGGGTTCCACAAGGGTCAACTTTGGGTCCGCTGTTATTTATATTTTTTATTAATGGTTTATCCAATATTTTAGAATGTCCTACACACCTTTTCTATGCAGATGATTTGAAAATATTTAATACTATTAATAGTTAAATGCAAGCAGACATCTATAAGGTACAATCATGGTGCATACAAAACAAGCTAAGCTTAAACATTAATAAGTGTGTAAAAATTACTGTCACCAAAAAAATTGATCTCATTCTTCTTTTATACAATATAGCTGGTTTAACTTTAAATAGAGTCAGTCACATTTCTGACTTAAGCATCACATTTGATTCAAAACTATCATTTAACATACATGTTGAAGTGATTTGTATAAAGGTTAACAAAATTCTTGGATTTATTTTTCGTAGAGGTAGGGAATTTCGCGACTCTAACGTCCTTACGATTCTCTTCAATTGTTTGGTGAGAAGTTTGTTAGAATATGCCTCTCCTATTTGGAATCAGTTCTATGATAAATATTCCGACCAAACTGAGAGTGTCAAAAAAGATTTACAAGATTTCTCTTCTTTAAAACTATACCTCACATCGGTCATATTTCCTACAGTATGAGGTTTAACATACTTAATTTGTTAAGCCTAGAACTATAATGCTTTGTACGATGTACAAAATTGTAAATTTTAAAGTTGAAACAACTATGTTGTCTGAAATCAGGTTATATGTATACACAGTGTACAATACTCGCACTGACCAACTTATTCTACCAAAACATTCTCACGTTTAGCTAATTTCATGTAGTTAACTAACTTTAATTAATACTTTTATATGTTTAATTATTTATTATTATTAATGTCTTTGTGTTGTATTGATTCATTATAATTTACATTTTTGCTAGCTATATATTGTGGTGACTCCTAATTGGACTTGTTCTGCATGTCACCCCTTTGATTGAATAAATAAATAAAATACAATAAAGTAAAATAACATCGTACAAGTCTAAATTCGTGGCTATGAAAGAAATTGCCTGTGCAATATCGTCTGTTGTGCACATCTTTTAAAAGGATAGTGTATGACGCTGCATTACCCAAGTTTATCATCCGTTTCTTAAGCAAAAGTGTAATGACATACAGATATGGCGGCCACACGAATGGATTGTGGTACAATCGATAATCTTGGTCTTTTAATTTTTAAGCTTCATATATTATTACGTCACTGCCATACATAAAAGCATGGGTTTACAATTTTTTAAATGTGAGGTAGAAATAAAGCTCCATGAAGCCGAAATGGTTTTAGTAAGAAAGAAATCATAGAGTTTTGCTGATTTCTAATGCGGTATGTAGACAACACGACACAACACTGTAAGGCATGTAATGGTAATCTCTTTATCATTTAGTTCAATTTCTAAAATTATATATAATATTCCAATTCATAATTAGCCAGTGCTTTCGGCACTGTCCTTGTCATTTATTATACACGGCGCAATACTAATTTAATTATCATACAAAATTTAAAAATTATATCGTACACTTAAGTAATACAATTTTATCCATTCATAATTAATTTCCATTCATTCATTCAAAACCTCAGAGTACAATACAATATACGCATACCATAGAAATTTTGTGACAACCATATACATATACATATAACATTAAATTGTAACAACTATTATAATATAGTTAGTTAATAATACACTCGCACTATACGACCACATAAGAAATCTCTGCAGAGGAAACAACAACAAACATTGAAACTAAAAATTTAGCACACGAGCCAAGTAAGTTTAAAACAGAATAAGATGGATAGATTTTCATTCATAAAACTAAGTTACAATTTTTTTTATTTATAAACGCGTGACTTAACAACTTAAATCTACATATAAAAAAAAAGCTAAATGGTGTGTGGGATGGTTTGGGTAATAATGTTTCGAAAGACCAGAGGCCAAACAGAATATGTTTTTATTTATATATTTTTTCATTTTAACGTAGGCACGAATTTGATTTTATTTATATTTACCATATATCTACTTATTTCGTTTGTTTGTAATAATTATTCAATTGATATACAACTATACATATTTAAATATTATATGTGTAAAAAATCAGCGATAACACCAGATGTTTGAAACTTACACCCGTTGAGAAATGAAAAGTCGCTGATAAAACTATGTAAAAGTGTGGCTTTCCATACATGCGAGAGAGTATGATGCATTGTGGACAACCAAACCAACATACAAAATCAAAATTCTATATACACAACATATTATATGTTGTGATATAATTTATGCTTATTTACAAATTACATATATTTATAATAACCTTGTTCATAGATCACGTCGTAGGCGATTTTAATAACAAGTTTTACTTCACCCACTGTATTTACTCGAAAGCGCATAACGTAATACTTTTCATTCATAAAAATCAAAAAGTTGTAGAGTAAAATGTGCGCGTATATGTGTGTGTGTAAAAAATGTTGTATTTTTTAATTCATATCATTAAATGTTGACACTATTTTAGTAAGTTTCACAAATTTAAATTATGAATTAATGCTTTGTAACATGAATGCATGCGGAAAATAGAAAATTAAAATTTTTTTGTGCAATCCAACGGGTGCGGACTAATCTGCAGCTATATACAAATTATTTCATTTTTGAGGTAAGAAGCACCCGTTACAGCTATATGTGTACAGATATGTATAAAAGAAATTGGTAACCTCTTAATCTAATATATTTAATCTGCAAAATACAGTTTTGCATATTGATTATATGGTCGACTGAAACGAAAGTAAAATAAAGTAAATGAGAAATATTAGAGAGGCAAAATTACATCATTAAAGTGCATTTAGTTTGCATATTAATTAATTATGGGAATTAACAACGATCGTTTCACATAAAAAATATTTTTATAGTTTAATTCAATCAACAGTAATTTTTATATTATAATCAACCAAAGACATATAACTAAATCGTGTAATAAAAATTATAGTCATAGAATCTGTAAAAGATCATTTTAATCTATATATGTATTTCTTAATTAAAGTGTCAGATGAAACATTTGACCCATTTACCCAAATTAATTAACAACATTATATGGGGTACTGTAGGGGTACAATGAGGTGTACGTTCTTTACTTACTTTGTTTGGTAATTAAAATATTACAACTCCAAGTTTAAATCAATCAAATGAAAATAGAGTTTCAGAGTGGTTACTGTATTTTTTCTCACTTCTGTTCAAAAATGTTAATTTTACTCAAAGCTCAGAATCAGAACTACCTCTAAACAAAAAAGCGAAATACGGTGCGGTACATTACAAACGATAACCGAACCATTTTTCGGCTTTTTTCCATTTAGGGGTAAAACCAAAATTCCATAAAATAACATTTAATTTTTTTGACTCGAGCGAGGACGCCATATATTGTGTATTTATGTTGTTGGCTTCTAAGTCAAAGTAGGTAGGTACAGTTGGGTGCAAATATCGCATATTGATCAATTGATCGCAATTTTCAACAAAAGTTCAAAAAGATCAAAAAATCCATATGTGTTTAATTTTCTTGCATGCAGATTCAAAGTCTGTTTCTATACAGCTATCCACTGGTACGTTTCTTGTACTTATACCGTTCCAAAAAAGTGATTTATGGGGTCAACATCTGAAGTACATGTTTTTTGTGAATTTCAGTAAAAAAACATTTATCGTCCATCGTTGCTATGTAAACACATCCAGCACTCGTCACAGAACAGGACTGTTCTCCATTGTTCTTCTATCCAATCCAAATGCTCTCGAGCGAACTGAGGCAGCATCGTCGGTGACCTGGAATCAATTTCGGCCCTTTTGTTGGTCTGTGTGCCGACAGATGATCTTCTCGAAGTCATCTTCTAACTGTTCACCGACTGACTTCAATTTCATGAAATTGCTGCATTTAAATGACAATTTTGCAACGAAGTCATCACAATAAAGCGGTCATCATGATGTGTTGTAACACAATGTCGGCCAGATTCTTGTCGCCCTCTGTAGCAGTCGCTTTCTTGATAACTCTGCTACACTCAACGAACGGAAAATCAGCTCAAACTTAGTTGATGAACCGCTTCACTTTGGTTCTGCCTCGCATCAATTAGTGGAATCATTTGAGCGGCTACCTCTGGTGTGGCATTTTTTTGTTACTTTGACTCAAAAAAATATTTCAATTCGTGACAAAATTAAAAAAAAAGAAAAACATGCAACTGTGTGAATTTTTTGCACCCAAGTGTATTTTGTATTTTATGGTGTTTCATTTATATTCGTTGCATTTAAAAAGCGACCGAATTAGGAAATAAATAGAAAATTTTATACAGCCGTTTGTCGAAAATCAACTCTGTGATCACAAATCAAAAATGGTGAAGTCGACTTAAGTACAAACTCTTGCTAGACTTTTTTTAATTATCTTGTGATTGGAATACAATAAACGGTTCGTTTTTGGGCCGCAAATACGACTCGTATGCGAACTATCGTACAAAGTGTATAGTCTTCGTTTATGGTTCGTAAACGGTTCACCTTGTTTAGCGGGTGGGGAACAAAAAATTTATATCAAACAAATTATGACGGTGATGTAATCTATCGTTTGGCGATGTAACTATAGATATTTATGGGAGTTGTAACCATAATTTGTTGGCTATAAATTTTACATTACTTCTAAAACAGTATTTCTCTAATTTACATAAATTTTGACACAGCTGATTTATGATTTAACATAATTACATTAAGGAAATTAATTTTCGTGCAGGTGAATGCTGCGTATTAAAATGTTTCTGGATTTTAATTATTGGAAAAGATAAATAATAATAAAATAATTTGTTATTTGCTGGCATAAGTTGATGAATGCCCAAGTTTTATGATTTACAGGAATGAGTATGTTCGTTCTTTTTTAAGCACAATGTCTCAACATACCGGTCCTCTTGAACTTCTGGTTTTAACAAATATTATCTTTTAGTTGAGTGGTGGTTGAATTAAGTAGGTGTTATTTATGATGCCCCAAGAGGCTACTGGCTTGCTGCAAAACTCCCATTTTTTACTTACCACAATGATATTTAGAACGATTGGCTGTTTTTGTTCTCTCCATTTTAGGCGTTCATGTAAAGACGTTAGATAAATGGATACTCCAGTATATACCAACGTTTCCAGAAATTGCCTTCTCTATGAACAAGACAATTTTTGGTATGAGTTATCGATTTCTAGAATTTTCGTTGCTGCGTGACCACCAAAAAATAAGATAATGAGAGGGCATCGATTTCTATTGCGTGTGCTCTACATAATGGTCTCGAGTTCAGGTAATCTTCTATTTCTGCAAGCAATGTGTTCATTTCTTCCATGGTTAGATTTTGTTTGCCAATTACTCCCGTGAGATGGAATTTGTCGAATTATGACAGCCGCTTCCCAGATGCCATCAAAATGAGGTGCATTGAAGCCTAGTAGAGTAAGCAGATATGTATTTGTAATTTTTTATAAGGGTTTGAAATATTTCCGTAAGGCGATTCTGAAAATCAACAGTAAAAATGGCGCGTATTTTTATGCGCAGAAAATTTAAGAATGTGTAGGTGGTGGTGAAAATAGTAAAAAAAAAGATTCGTTTGTAGTTCATTAGCGCACCATATTTTGCGAATTCGCTTTTTTGTTTAGAGGGTTATGTTGTTTGGGAAAGATCTTTGAACGACTAATAAAAGCGAGAATGGATGAGTATATAGCAGAAAATAATTTACTTATAACTGAGCAATTCGGATTTAAATCACAACATTCTACGATTCACCAAATCCATCGTTTAACCAGTCATATTAAAAAAAATCGTGAAATTCGTGAAAAAATACGGGTATAGTACTTTTAGACCTTAAAAGCGCATTTGATCTTGTTTGGAGAGATGGGATCATTTATAAAATGAAATGTTTAAATTTTCCTTTATATATATTAAAAATTGTAAAATCATTTCTTAATAATCGAAAGTTTTTAGTACAAATCTCTAACTCCCATTCAAGCAAAAAAGTATTTTTAAATGGTGTCCCTCAAGGTGCTGTATTGAGCCCACTTTTATTCAATATTTTTCTCAATGATGTTCCAAAAAATAATGATTGCCAAATTGCGCTCTTTGCAGATGATATAGCGATGAACTAGGCTCGACTATTACTATTAAAATACGATCTTATATGTAAACGATCTTACAGACTATTTCAATAAATGAAAATTATCCTTAAATATTACTAAATGTGAAACTATATACTTTACTCGGTGCCGTGCTCTTAGAAAATTATCTGATAGGCCAATCTGGAGTCAATCAGTGAAATATCTAGGTATCCATTTAGACCATTGATAAACAAAAATAGTAAAATGAATTTCGAAAATAAGCTACTGATATATAAATCAATGGTACTACCTATAATATCATATGGGGCTCCATATGGTCACAGTTGCCAGTAACGCATTTAAAAAAATTACAAATAATCCAAAATAAATTCCTCAAACTCATTAGAAATTTACCTAAGAGATACCACACTGATCAACTCCATTCGGAATTAAACAAATTAATTAGTACAGTCATAAAAGAATCAAAAATAAAATATGTGTCTAAATTGCAATATATAGATAATCCGATAGTTCAAACATTAAGTTTTATTATATAAAATAGTAGAATAAATTTGTGTTATTGACAAAAAAAATGTATCATCATTAAATTTAACACTTTTCATAAATTTTGCTTTATTGTTAAGATTAGGTTAAGGTTTAGGCTGAATTCAACTTTTGATAATTATCCTAAATATGTACTTTTAGGTGTAGTAAAGCCCTTAAAAGTCTCTCATCTCATTGAACAAACTTTTGTAAATAAGCTAAAGTTATGTCAATAAATTATTATATTATATTATTATTAAACATATACAAGTTTTATTAAACAGTGTGAAACATAAATAATTCGTAAAAATGAGGATTTTATACAACCGATGTATCCATATGCATCCAAACTATAACTTTAGTGTTGCCACATACATATGAGATTGCTCTTCCATATTTTCCAAATTAATTAAAAAGGAAATATTACTTCTGGGTAAAATCAAATTAGAAAAAAAACAGTATTTTCTAGCATCTTTTGCGCCTTCTCTAGCGGTTTCAGGAGGGCAATGTATGATCGACTTTATTTTCTAATATACAATATTTTGTCCGCCAGTATATGAATGTAACATAAAAAGCATATAAATCGACTTCGTAATTATATTTTGTATAATTATGAATGAAATTTGTTCATATGTGTATAATATGCAAATGCACATACTCGTATTAACATATTCAAATGCAAAACAGTTTTTTCGTATTGTACAAAATTAGGAAATACTCGCGGTGTGTTCAATTTTCATTCATAAAATCGTTTTCACTTTTCATTCAAGAAAAAAAACTAAAATTGTTTTTATTATTGTATTATTATGTGTTTGAATTTATTTGTATACATATTGTTGTGTATCTTTATCATGTTGACATAATTTTTTTGTTGTATATATTTGAGATTTCTTTCTTATATTATATGCGCGATGTCTCGTATATTGTATTTTTATTGTCTTAATTTAAAATTTTAATTAATTATTATTTTCAATTTTAGTTTTGAATAAATTGAATAAATTAAACACAAAAAAAAAAACATTTTTTCATGATTTCATTCAAAAGATTTCAATTTTTTTTGTGTGCGCATTTTTCGTTCGTATGTGAAAGCGACGAACCTGCATGATGTGTACATTTGAACATTTTTTTAGAATTTGTTTAACTTTTTACCTTTATTAATTATACAAGAATTCAAGAATGTTGATTTTCAATTTGAAGTATTTGATTATCTACGAGCATATAGTGAGATAATTTGAAGGAGCAATACTTGTATTATAATGAATCATATAGTAAATATTGTAATATTATGTCGAGGTAAGCTTATTTGTATATTTGTATATCTATCTGCCTTCCCATGACAATAAATTGAACATCTCTGTGCCTAAAATTTAATCTTATACTTTCCTTTTCAATTCGTATACTCTTCGAATCGCTTTAAAAATTGTCTCAATTTTTATAAAACAGAATTCTGACACAATTCTGTGAAAGATAAGATTACTTTTCCATATACGTCACGTTATCCAATAAGTTCCGAAGCAAACTACTAAAACAATAGTTTTTGCAATATTCCACTTTCATACGGTGATACAAGTTGAAACTTTGCACCTTTAACATCGTACATGTAGATTTCGACTCAGTACGTATTTCCTGGTTGTTTTGCTGTTGCTCTAATACCGGGATGAGAAACGTTATAATATGATTCGTAATTTGCCCAAAAATTTATTTATAACTATTAGCACTGCTTCTATTGCTGTGTTCAATGCGTCGACATGAGTTGGGAATTTAGCGTTTGGTATCGGATAAGCGAGTTGAGTGCTATGTTTGTCCTGATACGCCGTTTGTAGAGATTTGGAAACTGTGGTAACCCGCCTCGCCTAATCGTTGGAAGGCAATTAAACAACAATTAGGCGAGTGAAGATCACGCAAGATTACAATTTTTTAATTTATCGTTCAAGGCAATACAAATTAAAATTGATGAGGCTGGACTCATAAAAGAGGAACCTATAGATATAAAAAAGAAAACTGAGGAAGGTGCAAAGAAATTTCTGGAGATTTTTCTTTGATAAAATATATGGTTATGCAAAAGTTCTAGTCCTATAAAATTCTCTTTACAAATCTAGCCATTCCCAGCTACTTGATTATGCAAGCCGCTTAAAGTGGAATTAAAGCTTTTCATCAAAATGAACATTCCAAATAACTTTGACCTGTTTGTGTTCCATAGCTTTAAAATCTATTTAAATTAGCCGTATGTTGACCCGCCAACTTGGAAGGCACTAAACTCATTTTTGCTGATAAAATGAGATTTCCGGGCATTATTTTGGATGATTAGGGAGAGTATCTAGTTTAAACCTCCCTTTGAACGCATTAAAAGATTCTGAGCTTATAAAGCCTACCCAATTTTGGTAGATTTAGTATTACTAAATCGAATACACAATTCAATTGTTGATCACACAACTTCTGAGTAAATAAACTTCACTCAGTCAACGAGTCTTAGTACGACTAAAAAATTCTAGTCCACTTTTTCACGAGAGTGTTTCATATTTCTTTTTCTTCTCTGGCACTCAATTTTATGATGTGTTATGCCACCACTGCTTTGTAAATATTCGTGCTTCCGTTTACATAAGAAGAAATTATTGAAATTTGCTTAAAATTTTAATCCCATTCTATAAACAATGGTTAAGTACAAGCCTATTTTTATTGGTATTTATTGATTTTTTATTTATTTATTCATTTCTGTGATTTATTTATTCAATCTATTCTGTGATTTACATTTATGATTTTTTTTTAGTTTAAAACAAAAATTATATTAAAATTACAAAACAAAAATTCAAACAAAATCAAATTTTGATTTAACATTTAAAAATTTAAAAACTATTTTTGTCAGGATTTTTTTGAAGTTGTGTTTTGATAAATTAAAGTCAAATAGGTTGTCGATGATGTTGAATGATTTAACCAATTAATAATTGGGTTTTTTTCTCCATAGTTTGTGGAATTGTGTTCTAGTGGTAAAAACTCATGGTTTCGAAATGTTCTGCAGGCACATGAACGGATATATTTTCCAATATGTAAGCTGAACCAGCGTGATCAAGCAAAACGTTACCAGTAAAAGCCGCCGTCAAAAATAAGTCGTTTATTTTCAAGCGTGCATATATTGTAATCTTGTTGAGTACGGAGGTAACCGAGCACCATTTTTTTTCATTACCAACATTATTTTTATTATAAATAAAATACTAGTACAATATTATTAAAACTAAGAAAATGTAGATGGTAAGATAAGTGAACCATTGAATCAAATGGATCACGTGGCTGGTCTCCTGATTCTAAATTACAATAAAATATTTAACTTTTATTTTAAAAAATAAGAACAATTTAATTTACAATTAAAATAGAATAATAATTGCTTTATTATCATTGTGAATCAAATAAAACAATTTTAAACTAAAAGTTGAAAAAGATGGTCGATATTTTTAGTTTTATGAATCAGTCTATAAGGTTTTTTGAAAAACTGGAAAAATTGCTGCACCTTCGGATGTACAACTGTAAATTGTTAAAAATTGTTGGTGCAATGATATTAAAAAAGTTTTTCCGTACATCTAATCTTAACTTTGGAATATGCTTCAATCTAAGATTATAACCTGCATGAGTCAAAAAATTATTCCCACTTTTGATGGAGTAGGGGCAGTATGATCAGTTTTCGAAATAATGGCCACGATTGCGAAAACGATGGTTTGAAGCACATAATTCTGATTAACTGTTTTTGTCGCAAATATGTATAGAAATTAGCGTAGCATTACACGCCCTACCCCAACATAATAAACCATATTGCAAAATAGAATCGGCTAATGCAAAGTAAATATTGGACAAAATTACCGTAAAACATACATGATGTCTGAAGATACGACGATAGGGTATCCCTAAAATGTAGTAATTTCGTTTTCCTATTAAAAAAAAAAAAATTATGAGATTTAAACCGTAAATAGATAAAGTATTTAAATCATGATCTATGAGCGTGATAATATCTTGATTTTCATTGAATGGTAAATTGTGGTCGTAATCCCAGTCATTTTTCTTTAACAAGAAAATCAGGAACTTCTTTTGAATGTTTTCTATTCTTTCAATGTGTACAGCATAGTATGGATTCCAGACTGATACAGCGTATTCCAGTTGAGATCGAACGTATATAAGGGAAATAGAGTGAACATCGGTTTGAATATCTTTAAATTCACCTGTCCATCTTGAAAACACTTAATCTATCGATGTCTTCTTGAAGTTTCTCCATATTATAGCATTCCATTAACACTATCAACATCTCCGAACATTTACACTCATCTATTTCCTGCTTTGAGAATGAACTTAAAACCATGAAGACATCTGTAACGAGCGGCTGAATTGCGTGATAACCAACCAACCTATGGCAACAAAAGCTCCTCCAAATGCCATCTCTCTTCAACATGAACTTCTATCAACGAATTCTCAGTCAATCAACAGCCTTTTTACACCTACAACATCAGCAGTTTCTGTCTCTCACGTTAATTCAATCAGTAATGTTACACCTCCAATACAAATGATCCCTATATCCGATAATTACTCCGCTAACCCTGAATATATCAGTAACATTAGATCTCCCTGCTGACTCAGAGTTATGCTCCAAAGCATAAGAATATATTCGTCTCAAGGCTTAGTATCTCGAAGACAAACGCAGATATTCTTGAGCACATTAACTGCATTTTCAATCTGCCTGATATTAGAGTTGGCTCGAACCAAGTACAATGTAAAAATATATCTCGCTATAATGGTCATGTCTCCTTCTTCAAAGTCACGGTCCCGTATTCTATATTCGACTTACTAATGTCCCCAGCATCATGGCCATCCCTTTATTACCAGAATGTAAGGGGACTACGAACAAAATCCCGCGAAGTATTTTTGTAAACTCAAGCCCTTTTTTATGACATTTTTGCACTCACTGAAACAAATTTAACTAATGACTTTAACAGTAACGAATACTTCACGTCAGATTATAACGTGTACTGAATGGTAGAGGCGTTCTTATTGCGGTGCATGTTAAGTTTGATTGCTCAGTGGTTATAATCCCAAATACCGACAATATTGAGCTGATTTGTGTTAAAATCAACACGGGTTATACGAATAAACACATTTTTATCTTGTGTTGCTACATACGCTCTAATAGCCACGCGGACATCTACCAGCTTCTCGTTGATGCTATCGATTTCCCTTTTGATAATACTGCTATTTCAGATGACCTATTTGTCGTTGGTGATTTCAACCTCCCGGACCTTATATGGACACAATCCGTGGACAACACCCATTACGTTGCTGAAAATGCACGATCTGCAAATGAGATTTTGATTACTGATAATTTTTCTAATTCCGGTTTGATGCAGTAACGCCAAGCCAATCTTAACAGGCAACTTGACTTAGTATTCTCTTCCGGCACAAATAATTGCAACGTCTTAAAAACAAATCTGGTTCTCAGTACAATTGATTTGTATCATCCGCCTCTTTTAATTTCATTTTCCAGCGAACTATGTAGACCTAACATTAATTACAAAACTTTACCCAGTTTTAATTTTCGTAAGGCTGATTTTAAGAAGCTTAATGAATTATTAGCTAACGTCGATTTTAACTTCATTCTCGATAATAATTACAACCTGGAAGCCCAAACTCTCAATTTTTATGCCGCAATGGTTGAATGCTTTCAACAGTCCATTCCCTATACTGTACGAAGACACAAACTAGTAGTTCCACCCTGGTACAACAGAGAATTGCGATCACTGCGCAATCAAAGAAACAAAAATTCGGAAAAAATTCATAAAGACAGTCAGAAGTAATCGCTGACCCAAAGCGCTTTTGGCAATTCATTAATTATAAGAAGAAATCAGATGGATATCCATTGTTCTGGTGACCACAAGACCATTGCTGGCTTCTTCGCAAATTTTTTTTAATAGCGCCCACTCCAATAATGATATTGAGCCTGATGCGGCCTACTTCAGTTACATGAATAACAGCGCTCTAGCGTCTCCGGTCTCCATTCAAATCGATCTTGAAACTGTGGTAAGGAGCATTAACAAGCTAAAAGATGATTTTTCCGCTGGCCCGATGGATTGCCTTCTATTATTTTAAAAAACTGTGTTGGTAACTTAGCGCAGCCACTTACAATGCTGTTTCAAAAGTCGATCTCCTACAGAATATTTCCATCAATATGAAAAGACTCTTTTATAACTCCAACCCATAAGAAGGGATGTAAATCTGACGTCTCTAACTATAGGCCAATTGTGAAATTATCCTGTATCCCCAAGTTATTCGAGAGTATTGTGTACGATTCCCTTTACTTTCAATGTAAAACATTGTTTTCAATGAAACAGCATGGCTTCCTCAGAGGACGATCTACTACAACCAATCTAACCGAATTTGTTTCTAATACTTTGAACATTATGGAATGTGGAAAGGAAGTTGATGTTATTACCACGGATTTTAGCAAGGCGTTTGACAGGGTTTCCCATAAGATAATTTTGTTTAAACTCCGAGCGCTTGGTTTTGTGATCTTCAGGTCATCCATATCTGCTCCTTTTATAGCTACTTCCGGGGTACCACAAGGCAGTCATCTTGGGCTTATTTTTTTCATCTTGTCCATCAATGATGTCGATTTCATGATCAAAAACTCGTCAATTTCTATTTATGCAGACGATATGAAAATTTACAGACAAATCTCATGTTCCACCGATGTTAACCTATTGCAGAATTACCTTAATAACTTTATGACTTGGTGTACTAAAAATAATCTTGATCTGAATGTGAGTAAATGCCAATGCATAACATACTCAAGAAAACGCACAAATCCCATTAGTCGTGAGTAAACCATCAATAGTGCTGTTGTCGTAAAAGTTTCTAGGGGTAATTTGTGATCGCGAACTTAACTTTAGAGATCACATCGATTTTATGAGGGCCTTATGTTACGAGAGCTCTCTATATGACATTTGTTCGACCCCTGCTCGAGTATGCTAGTCAAGTTTGGTCCCCATACCATGAAGTGCACACACGAAGAATTGAAGCGGTACAACGTAGATCTTGCGCTTTGCTCTGCATGCGGATTGCCATGGGTGTACGTTTACAATTTACCTCCTTATCTTGACCGCTTGGAGCTTGTTAACTTAAAGCCACTAAGCAAGCGGCGATCTGTTGCAGACATCGTCTTCATTCATCAAGTTTTATCTGGCGGTGTAAATTCTGCAGCTCTACTCGAAAAGGTAAATCTTAACGTAAATGCTCGTGGTTTGAGAACGATACCAGCTTACAGAATTGCACCTCATACAACGACCTACGGCCAGAACGAGCCTATTTCGAAAAATTCGACTACCACATTTGCGCAAATTCACAAATTCACTCTCCACTCTTCTCTTCACGCAAATTCATTCTCCTAAATTTAGTCCATATAGCTTCAGCCCCTTCATTTTGATAATCATGATGTCCTTGTTTATAATTCCCTGGAATTATATTCCAAAAATAATAATAATGATGTTGGTGACTCCCCGCGTGCGGTCAGGGAGGGGTGATTGGTCGTTGGGTATTATTAATATTATTATTATACGAAAAGTTTTCACGTCATCAGCAGATATGAACACGTTTGAGTTTTTGGTTATCTCGGTTTTCGATCTATGAAAATAATAAAAATCCAAGGTCCGATGTGTGATCCTTGGGGAATACCAGACATAACTTTAAAAACTGCCTATATATCAATTTAAATATAGTCGGTTAAAAATTGATCGAGTTGCCTATAGGATACAGCCTATCAGTAACTCATCCAAACTTTTTGGCACAAGACCACGTTAATTCCCTTAAAGTTGAATTCAACCATAAATCATATTTACAAAATGGTTAAGTTATGGAAGCTAAGGAATGGAAAAGTTCCATCACCATATATATTCCAAACTTCTATTTAATTTTTTTTATTTTACTTACAGATTATTTGATCATATAGTCGTTTAAGAAAAAATCGATTTCGTCTCAAATAGTCCAATTTCCAGAATTTGCTTGAAAATTTATTTAAATATCAATTTCACATCCTATACTTGAATTTGTGAAAGTTCGATAATTTAATCGGCTAAGAAATAGTCAAGTTCAATGTAGCTTGGCTAAATCAGAGAACTTTAATATACATATATACTTCAGAACTTCTTGCGAAATTTATATTTTATTCTAAATCGAGCCCCACACACCAATTTTGGTGGAGTTAACCGTTCATTAACTCCATGTTGCTTCAAAATATAATTGTCAAAATTATCTGAATGTAATGTGTTATCCATTATCATTAACAATTAGAAAATTAAATCACCCTAACAGCAAATTATGAAGGAGTTCGCCAGCAGCATAGCTGCGGTTTACTTTAGTTTAAATTGTTTTACATGCTCGAATTCATGTGTGGTTTGTGTCATTGTGGCAGCCATTATACAATTTTTTGTGAAGCGCATTAACCATAATGGAAAATGTCTTGAAAATGGTCAAATTGGGTTTGACCTGATATTACTGTTTTTGCGAAAGCCGATCTAGAACATCAAAACCGGAAGTCATAACATTTTATCAGAAAAGTTTAAAGGGTTAGCAGCTCCCAAATTTGTGGTTAGAAGTGGTTATAGCTGTCGATATGGTTGATAATTTAAAGTGCTTAATAAATGATATAACTATATACTTAATAATTCATGGGTTATCTCGCTACTTTCAAATTGAAAAGTTGGGAATGTTAAATATAACGATTGTGCGAACGATGAAATAATAATATTATTTTGCTTAATAAATCGTAAAACTATTCATTAAAGTTTTATTTGGTTTTCGATTTAACATGGGGAAATAAAAAATGTGGGCCCAAAACCGCTATTCACTCCATGACCGTCAATAGTCCTCTTAACTACACATAACGCCACTGCCTGGGATGATGAACCTGTACTATATTTATAACATTATGCCTTATACAACCTTTAACAACCGCAACATAATCTGTTTATGTGTTTAACAAAATTCGGAAGGTTAATTTATTTAAATTTGAATTACGCTAAACCAATATAATAATTATCATCGCCAACCTACACAAACTTTTTTATTGATTTTTTTTTTGTGGTTTGTGGTCGAAAGTTTTACATTCGTTGATCAATTTTACAATATTTTTATATTTTATGATTTTAAAATTAAAATAAATAATCGACATGGCGCCATTTCTTAAAAAGTGATTAAATAATAGTTTATATGCTTTATAAAAATGTTGTCTTGTATAGTTTTTGCATAATCTCGAGTGTATCATTTTATCATTGCCTTATGTATGCATTTACATAACGTGCTAGTTCAAACGTATTATGTACATATATATTTTACATCGTACTATAAACGTTACAGATGTTCGCGAGGGTAAAAAATCTCTTAGAGAATTTGCGAAATAATTATAAAATTCTAGCTAGTACATTGTGCAGACGAATAAAATCTGTACGAAGAAGTACGACTTTGCTAACACAAGAAACAACTTCAGATACTTGGCCTGTAATGTGGCTGAACAACTCCAAATTAAACACAAGTTTAATAAAGAAACAGGAATGGCAGGATTGCCTTGGCTCCAATCATTTTTAAGGCGTAATCCCGAAATCGCTATCAAAAATTTGGAAAGAGTTTCAATTAATCGAGCTGCAGTGAGGAAAGGAATGATAAAAGAAATGAATAAAAATGATGTAAAGAATTATATTGATGTCTTGCAAAAGATTTTAACAGAACATGAGTTGTTGGATAAGCCAGGGCTCATTTTTAATGTGGATGAAAGTGGCCTCCAATTAAACAATAGGCCAGAACAGGTTTTAGTTGAAAAGGGTTAAAAAATATATAGCGGCAATTACATCAAATGACAAGGGAGAAACAATTTCTACCATAGCTTGTCACAACGCCGAAGTTGTGTTTTATCCACCTATCTATATTTTTAAAGAAAACAAAAGAAGCAAAACGTTATTTTTATTTGTCTTCCAAGTCTCTTTTAAATCTTTAAAAACCAATTATTATGACAAATAGTCCAGGTAGACGTAGGAAATGCGATTTTCGCATTTAAGGCATTTGGAATCGTACCATTTGATCCTAAGGCATAGTTACGAGTTTTTGACCACTTTGGATAATGGTGATCTGACAGCTTCCTCCAGGTGATAAATAAAAACTGTTTATTTAAATTAAATTAAATTTTCACAGCAAAGATGAGTTATCATCACCCAGTGCACTATAAAACTTTTAAATTACAGTTCCCTTAATGTTGCGGTACGCCAGTTACCGTATCCGCAACATCAGTAAGGTAGGTATACCTATACATATAACGATATAGCTATGACATATTCCAATACCTACTTTAAGAAGGTATAGGTATCTAAATTTTTACGTAAATTCAGTTTCACCCTGTCCCAGTACTGAAATATCATCACCATTAAAAGAAGATAATCCAAATTCCAATTCTCAAAATACTACAGAAGTAACATACGCATGACAAATAGTCCAGGTAGACGTAGGAAATGCGATTTTCGCATTTAAGGCATTTGGAATCGTACCATTTGATCCTAAGGCATAGTTACGAGTTTTTGACCACTTTGGATAATGGTGATCTGACAGCTTCCTCCAGGTGATAAATAAAAACTGTTTATTTAAATTAAATTAAATTTTCACAGCAAAGATGAATTATCATCACTCAGTGCAGTATAAAACTTTTAAATTACAGTTCCCTTAATGTTGCGGTACGCCAGTTACCGTATCCGCAACATCAGTAAGGTAGGTATACCTATACATATAACGATATAGCTATGACATATTCCAATACCTACTTTAAGAAGGTATAGGTATCTAAATTTTTACGTAAATTCAGTTTCACCCTGTCCCAGTACTGAAATATCATCACCATTAAAAGAAGATAATCCAAATTCCAATTCTCAAAATACTACAGAAGTAACATACGCTGTACCCGGAACATCTTAAAAATTGAAAAACGTTCCAAGTAGTAGCAATTCATACGTGTTAACAGTGAAAGCTTCTGAAAACGTTTTGATAACGCCAGAAAAAATTCTTGATCAGATTTCTCCTATACCTAATGCAGAAACTTGCTTAAGTCGGAAAAGAATCAAAATAAAATCCGTTCCAATAAAAAAAGCGGAAGAGAAATAGCCCGTATACGAAAAAACAAAAACGTTATACAATCACATCGGAGATGTAGGGTTAGCTGATAGTACCGATTCAGAAGAGGAATTTTATGGAAATACATGCGTTGCTTGTGCCGAAGATTACCGCCAAACAACGAAGAATGAAGATTGGATGCATCTATTGTAAATTTTGACTTCATGAGTTTTGCTCAGTATTTGAAAATATGTATATGGATCTATTTTACATAAAAAAAAAATCGTGACTAACAAAGTAACTAGTCCCTCCGGCCTATCCTTTTACACTGTGCTATCTCACCTATTTGTTTTAGATGAGATGGAACATTAACACTTTTTTAGTTTTTTATTATCTACGTTGAAGCAAATTGTAGATATTTTCTAATTTTAAAATTTAGTTGAATTTTAAAATGTCAATTTATTTTATTTAGTTGAATTTTATGTGTAAGTGTAATTGTAAGTGTAAGTGTAAGTGTAAGTGTAAGTGTAAGTGTAAGTGTAAGTGTAAGTGTAAGTGTAAGTGTAAGTGTAAGTGTAAGTGTAAGTGTAAGTGTAAGTGTAAGTGTAAGTGTAACTGTAAGTGTAAGTGTAAGTGTAAGTGTAAGTGTAAGTGTAACTGTAAGTGTAAGTGTAAGTGTAAGTGTAACTGTAAGTGTAACTGTAAGTGTAAGTGTAAGTGTAAGTGTAAGTGTAAGTGTAAGTGTAAGTGTAAGTGTAAGTGTAAGTGTAAGTGTAAGTGTAAGTGTAAGTGTAAGTGTAAGTGTAAGTGTAAGTGTAAGTGTAAGTGTAAGTGTAAGTGTAAGTGTAAGTGTAAGTGTAAGTGTAAGTGTAAGTGTAAGTGTAAGTGTAAGTGTAAGTGTAAGTGTAAGTGTAAGTGTAAGTGTAAGTGTAAGTGTAAGTGTAAGTGTAAGTGTAAGTGTAAGTGTAAGTGTAAGTGTAAGTGTAAGTGTAAGTGTAAGTGTAAGTGTAAGTGTAAGTGTAAGTGTAAGTGTAAGTGTAAGTGTAAGTGTAAGTGTAAGTGTAAGTGTAAGTGTAAGTGTAAGTGTAAGTGTAAGTGTAAGTGTAAGTGTAAGTGTAAATGTAAGTGTAAGTGTAAGTGTATGTGTAAATGTAAATGTAAATGTAAGTGTAAGTGTAAGTGTAAGTGTAAATGTAAATGTAAGTGTAAGTGTAAGTGTAAGTGTAAGTGTAAATGTAAATGTAAGTGTAAGTGTAAGTGTAAGTGTAAGTGTAAATGTAAATGTAAATGTAAATGTAAGTGTAAGTGTAAGTGTAAGTGTAAGTGTAAGTGTAAGTGTAAGTGTAAGTGTAAGTGTAAGTGTAAGTGTAAGTGTAAATGTAAATGTAAGTGTAAGTGTAAGTGTAAGTGTAAGTGTAAGTGTAAGTGTAAGTGTAAGTGTAAGTGTAAGTGTAAGTGTAAGTGTAAGTGTAAGTGTAAGTGTAAGTGTAAGTGTAAGTGTAAGTGTAAGTGTAAGTGTAAGTGTAAGTGTAAGTGTAAGTGTAAGTGTAAGTGTAAGTGTAAGTGTAAGTGTAAGTGTAAGTGTAAGTGTAAGTGTAAGTGTAAGTGTAAGTGTAAGTGTAAGTGTAAGTGTAAGTGTAAGTGTAAGTGTAAGTGTAAGTGTAAGTGTAAGTGTAAGTATAAGTATAAGTATAAGTATAAGTATAAGTATAAGTATAAGTATAAGTATAAGTATAAGTATAAGTATAAGTATAAGTGTAAGTGTAAGTATAAGTATAAGTATAAGTATAAGTATAAGTATAAGTATAAGTATAAGTATAAGTATAAGTATAAGTATAAGTATAAGTATAAGTATAAGTATAAGTATAAGTATAAGTATAAGTATAAGTATAAGTATAAGTATAAGTATAAGTATAAGTATAAGTATAAGTATAAGTATAAGTATAAGTATAAGTATAAGTATAAGTATAAGTATAAGTATAAGTATAAGTATAAGTATAAGTATAAGTATAAGTATAAGTATAAGTATAAGTATAAGTATAAGTATAAGTATAAGTATAAGTATAAGTATAAGTATAAGTATAAGTATAAGTATAAGTATAAGTATAAGTATAAGTATAAGTATAAGTATAAGTATAAGTATAAGTATAAGTATAAGTATAAGTATAAGTATAAGTATAAGTATAAGTATAAGTATAAGTATAAGTATAAGTATAAGTATAAGTATAAGTATAAGTATAAGTATAAGTATAAGTATAAGTATAAGTATAAGTATAAGTATAAGTATAAGTATAAGTATAAGTATAAGTATAAGTATAAGTATAAGTATAAGTATAAGTATAAGTATAAGTATAAGTATAAGTATAAGTATAAGTATAAGTATAAGTATAAGTATAAGTATAAGTATAAGTATAAGTATAAGTATAAGTATAAGTATAAGTATAAGTATAAGTATAAGTATAAGTATAAGTATAAGTATAAGTATAAGTATAAGTATAAGTATAAGTATAAGTATAAGTATAAGTATAAGTATAAGTATAAGTATAAGTATAAGTATAAGTATAAGTATAAGTATAAGTATAAGTATAAGTATAAGTATAAGTATAAGTATAAGTATAAGTATAAGTATAAGTATAAGTATAAGTATAAGTATAAGTATAAGTATAAGTATAAGTATAAGTATAAGTATAAGTATAAGTATAAGTATAAGTATAAGTATAAGTATAAGTATAAGTATAAGTATAAGTATAAGTATAAGTATAAGTATAAGTATAAGTATAAGTATAAGTATAAGTATAAGTATAAGTATAAGTATAAGTATAAGTATAAGTATAAGTATAAGTATAAGTATAAGTATAAGTATAAGTATAAGTATAAGTATAAGTATAAGTATAAGTATAAGTATAAGTATAAGTATAAGTATAAGTATAAGTATAAGTATAAGTATAAGTATAAGTATAAGTATAAGTATAAGTATAAGTATAAGTATAAGTATAAGTATAAGTATAAGTATAAGTATAAGTATAAGTATAAGTATAAGTATAAGTATAAGTATAAGTATAAGTATAAGTATAAGTATAAGTATAAGTATAAGTATAAGTATAAGTATAAGTATAAGTATAAGTATAAGTATAAGTATAAGTATAAGTATAAGTATAAGTATAAGTATAAGTATAAGTATAAGTATAAGTATAAGTATAAGTATAAGTATAAGTATAAGTATAAGTATAAGTATAAGTATAAGTATAAGTATAAGTATAAGTATAAGTATAAGTATAAGTATAAGTATAAGTATAAGTATAAGTATAAGTATAAGTATAAGTATAAGTATAAGTATAAGTATAAGTATAAGTATAAGTATAAGTATAAGTATAAGTATAAGTATAAGTATAAGTATAAGTATAAGTATAAGTATAAGTATAAGTATAAGTATAAGTATAAGTATAAGTATAAGTATAAGTATAAGTATAAGTATAAGTATAAGTATAAGTATAAGTATAAGTATAAGTATAAGTATAAGTATAAGTATAAGTATAAGTATAAGTATAAGTATAAGTATAAGTATAAGTATAAGTATAAGTATAAGTATAAGTATAAGTATAAGTATAAGTATAAGTATAAGTATAAGTATAAGTATAAGTATAAGTATAAGTATAAGTATAAGTATAAGTATAAGTATAAGTATAAGTATAAGTATAAGTATAAGTATAAGTATAAGTATAAGTATAAGTATAAGTATAAGTATAAGTATAAGTATAAGTATAAGTATAAGTATAAGTATAAGTATAAGTATAAGTATAAGTATAAGTATAAGTATAAGTATAAGTATAAGTATAAGTATAAGTATAAGTATAAGTATAAGTATAAGTATAAGTATAAGTATAAGTATAAGTATAAGTATAAGTATAAGTATAAGTATAAGTATAAGTATAAGTATAAGTATAAGTATAAGTATAAGTATAAGTATAAGTATAAGTATAAGTATAAGTATAAGTATAAGTATAAGTATAAGTATAAGTATAAGTATAAGTATAAGTATAAGTATAAGTATAAGTATAAGTATAAGTATAAGTATAAGTATAAGTATAAGTATAAGTATAAGTATAAGTATAAGTATAAGTATAAGTATAAGTATAAGTATAAGTATAAGTATAAGTATAAGTATAAGTATAAGTATAAGTATAAGTATAAGTATAAGTATAAGTATAAGTATAAGTATAAGTATAAGTATAAGTATAAGTATAAGTATAAGTATAAGTATAAGTATAAGTATAAGTATAAGTATAAGTATAAGTATAAGTATAAGTATAAGTATAAGTATAAGTATAAGTATAAGTATAAGTATAAGTATAAGTATAAGTATAAGTATAAGTATAAGTATAAGTATAAGTATAAGTATAAGTATAAGTATAAGTATAAGTATAAGTATAAGTATAAGTATAAGTATAAGTATAAGTATAAGTATAAGTATAAGTATAAGTATAAGTATAAGTATAAGTATAAGTATAAGTATAAGTATAAGTATAAGTATAAGTATAAGTATAAGTATAAGTATAAGTATAAGTATAAGTATAAGTATAAGTATAAGTATAAGTATAAGTATAAGTATAAGTATAAGTATAAGTATAAGTATAAGTATAAGTATAAGTATAAGTATAAGTATAAGTATAAGTATAAGTATAAGTATAAGTATAAGTATAAGTATAAGTATAAGTATAAGTATAGTATAAGTATAAGTATAAGTATAAGTATAAGTATAAGTATAAGTATAAGTATAAGTATAAGTATAAGTATAAGTATAAGTATAAGTATAAGTATAAGTATAAGTATAAGTATAAGTATAAGTATAAGTATAAGTATAAGTATAAGTATAAGTATAAGTATAAGTATAAGTATAAGTATAAGTATAAGTATAAGTATAAGTATAAGTATAAGTATAAGTATAAGTATAAGTATAAGTATAAGTATAAGTATAAGTATAAGTATAAGTATAAGTATAAGTATAAGTATAAGTATAAGTATAAGTATAAGTATAAGTATAGTATAAGTATAAGTATAAGTATAAGTATAAGTATAAGTATAAGTATAAGTATAAGTATAAGTATAAGTATAAGTATAAGTATAAGTATAAGTATAAGTATAAGTATAAGTATAAGTATAAGTATAAGTATAAGTATAAGTATAAGTATAAGTATAAGTATAAGTATAAGTATAAGTATAAGTATAAGTATAAGTATAAGTATAAGTATAAGTATAAGTATAAGTATAAGTATAAGTATAAGTATAAGTATAAGTCATAAGTATAAGTATAAGTATAAGTATAAGTATAAGTATAAGTATAAGTATAAGTATAAGTATAAGTATAAGTATAAGTATAAGTATAAGTATAAGTATAAGTATAAGTATAAGTATAAGTATAAGTATAAGTATAAGTATAAGTATAAGTATAAGTATAAGTATAAGTATAAGTATAAGTATAAGTATAAGTATAAGTATAAGTATAAGTATAAGTATAAGTATAAGTATAAGTATAAGTATAAGTATAAGTATAAGTATAAGTATAAGTATAAGTATAAGTATAAGTATAAGTATAAGTATAAGTATAAGTATAAGTATAAGTATAAGTATAAGTATAAGTATAAGTATAAGTATAAGTATAAGTATAAGTATAAGTATAAGTATAAGTATAAGTATAAGTATAAGTATAAGTATAAGTATAAGTATAAGTATAAGTATAAGTATAAGTATAAGTATAAGTATAAGTATAAGTATAAGTATAAGTATAAGTATAAGTATAAGTATAAGTATAAGTATAAGTATAAGTATAAGTATAAGTATAAGTATAAGTATAAGTATAAGTATAAGTATAAGTATAAGTATAAGTATAAGTATAAGTATAAGTATAAGTATAAGTATAAGTATAAGTATAAGTATAAGTATAAGTATAAGTATAAGTATAAGTATAAGTATAAGTATAAGTATAAGTATAAGTATAAGTATAAGTATAAGTATAAGTATAAGTATAAGTATAAGTATAAGTATAAGTATAAGTATAAGTATAAGTATAAGTATAAGTGTAAGTGTAAGTATAAGTATAAGTATAAGTATAAGTATAAGTATAAGTGTAAGTGTAAGTATAAGTGTAAGTATAAGTATAAGTGTAAGTGTAAGTATAAGTGTAAGTATAAGTATAAGTATAAGTATAAGTATAAGTGTAAGTGTAAGTATAAGTATAAGTATAAGTATAAGTATAAGTATAAGTATAAGTATAAGTATAAGTATAAGTATAAGTATAAGTATAAGTATAAGTATAAGTATAAGTATAAGTATAAGTATAAGTATAAGTATAAGTATAAGTATAAGTATAAGTATAAGTATAAGTATAAGTGTAAGTGTAAGTGTAAGTGTAAGTGTAAGTGTAAATGTAAATGTAAGTGTAAGTGTAAGTGTAAGTGTAAGTGTAAGTGTAAGTGTAAGTGTAAGTGTAAGTGTAAGTGTAAGTGTAAGTGTGAGTGTAAGTGTAAGTGTAAGTGTAAGTGTAAGTATAAGTGTAAGTTTTTTTATTTTTTTTATTTTTTATTTTTGTGGCGGAGGAGGGGAACCTTCGATAGACTTCACGTATGAACCCATATATTAAACACACCTTCAATAAACCATGCCGTTCGGCCCCGTGGAACTACCATTAGGTATTACTTCGCGAGAGAGGCTCAGCTTACGCTGCCCCTAATCGGCTGAAATTAACTCCTTCTTAAATTCTAAAATTTCTGCTTCTTTTGAGGCGTCTCAAACTCTTCCATTATCCTTGAGACGGTAACGGCGTTCCATCCATCTTCAGATGCCAGCATAAACTCCAGTATATTTTCCGGTGTTAGTTGGACTTCACGTGCACAGATACTGCTTCTCTCCTCAGTAAATCGTGGACATTCGAATACTACGTGCTCTACATTCTCTGTTACTCCGATGCATAAAGGGCAATCTGGTAACTCTTCGTGTTTGAATCTGAACATGTATGATCTAAAGCCACTATGACCCGTATAAGAAACAGTGTAAGATGATAATCCACTTCTCTGTGTCGCCTGTTTAGTCACGTCTCGATATAAAGGATCAGGCGATGGGTCCATGTACCATGTGATAGCCTCAGCCCGTGCTAGTTTGTGGTTTTCTGCCTTTGTTCCTTGACCATGACGCAGGTACGTGGTTTGGCGCTCCTTGGCTAGTAGATGTATTGGGAGTATCCCCGGAAGAACACAGGCAACGTCATGTGTACAATACCCTCAGAGTGCTTAGCCTCTGAACTGTTGCTACTCTTTGCTTATAAGTATTCTTCTCCAACGAGTTGACCCAAATTGGGCCCCATACATTTTTTATAAATGGGACGACTTTGGTGAGCAGAACTCTGCTGCTTCACGGCACCCCTCTTTTGCTCGGCATTTTCGGTGCTAGCGCCGCATTAACTCTCCTTGCCCGCTCGCTGGAGGCAGTGAGATGTGTTTTATATGACAACCTGGAATCGATCATTACCCCTATAGGTACCTGATAGATGGTTGACTAACAATTGGGCTCTAATCTCTAAGGTTACGCTCTCCATTGCTTTTCTTCTCTTATTACAGATCTCCACAATCTCCTCTCTGTGTTTTGCGACAACTACAATCGCGAAGTCGTCCACAAATCCAATCACCCGTGTATCAATTGGTATGGGCAGTCGAAGTATCCCATCGTATATTATATTGCATAGTGCAGGACCTAACGCTGATCCTTGATTAGCCCCACCAGTTCCTCCCAAGTTTTCTTTCCCTCCTCAGTAGCATAAATCAAGATCCTCTTGCTAAAGTAACTGGAAACTAATCTTAGCAGGTACTTCGGATTTTTCATCCGTGTAAGTGCTTTAAATATGCAGCCCCTTGGAGTTTTCCGTGTTGAATGCGATTTTTACGTCCAATGTAACTATGGCGCAGTATTTTTTACTACCACGTAGCCACCGAGAACCGGATATCGCCTGGTGCACCGTACCTACAACCTCTTTAATCGCATCCAGGTTTCCTGCTCTAACTATAGCCTCTTGTAGCCATCACATAAAACTTTCTCTAGGGTTTTGCCTGCCATATCCAACAGGCAGACTGGACGCTAGGAGAATGGCTTACGAGTTTTTCATCACCAATCGGTAGGGACTACCCCAGGGATCGCGGTTGATCTCCTCGCATAGTTCGCGAAACTACTTTCTCTTACTATTTGATAGGATGCTTGAGCTCCGATCGAGCTTTACAATATTGTTGTCGAAGGGGAGAGTTTTCGACGTGTCTAGCACACTGGTATCGCCTGCTTGCGTTCAGAATCGGGTTTCTACGATTATTCACCATACTTCTTGGCATTACTGCATCAAAGGCTCTTGTAACTTGTCTTATAAGCTGGACGGCTTTGTTATGTGCGGTACCAGATAGGGGGTAAGATCCTCCATCAAAAGACGAAGATATTCTCATTGAATGCCGCGGATTTCCATTCTATTCTCTTCATGAGTCTAACTATAGTGCTTTTTGGTCCACTATCCGCCAGTTCATACACAACAGTTTGATGATCACTTTGCGTATATAGATTACTCATTCTCCATGCTACTCCTCTATCGGCAAGGCAATGGCTCATAAGCATTAGCTCGGCTTCAGAGACAGCTGCGGAGCTTCTAATTCTAATAATTACACTCTATTTATATATAAAAAAAATATTTTTGTTGTTCATGATAATAAAATACGTCATTTCCGACTGTTTACATATGTACATGAATCTCGACGACTGTAGATCATTTTAATATTTGAATTTATAAGCAATTTCGCCGTTTTATTGACATGAGCGATCATTTATCATAATGATCATAAATAATGTAACCTCTTAACAAAAAAATTACATATATTTTTGCAGTCGGTTGTCTTAATAAATCGATTTAAATTTTTCATTTTCTAACCATTATTATAATTTTTCTTATAATAGCGTGTCTAATCATATATAGGTACATGTAATTTTTATTTTTGTGTTATATGTTGCAGTAAGGCACATTTAACAAAAAAAATAAAATTAAAGTTGTTTGCAGAAAAAAATGGGTAAGAAAAATTTATGAGATGGCGCACCTTTCAATTTATTGTAATATGATTTCTTTTTTTTTTTGTAAAAATTACAATTTTCTAAGATTTTTAAAATAAATTTTTTAAAACAACAACAACGATATGATATATATTAATTTATAATATGCTTAAGACGTCCTACGATCGTTTTTTGTTTTTTTTTGTATAATCTTATTTATTATCGAACTGTATAAATTTATTGATCTCATATATCATTTTTTTAATCATCGTATAAATATTTAATTATTGATCAGTGTCTAATAAATTATGTTCTCGTAACGACACAATAATCATCTGGAGCATAAATTTTGTATCGAGCAACGGAATTTCACTAAATTTATGTTCGTTATCGCGGTTCATCAGAAGCAATTGATCACCAATTAAATAAAATATCCATATATGCGATACATGCCCAAGATACATAAAATGGTTTCAAAGTACTAAAATTTATGTTCTCGTTTCATTAAATATTCTAAAACATTTTGTTGATTCATTTATTTATAAGAAATCTAAATTTTCTAATTAATTCATAATTAGCATATATTCAATTCATTCGTGTAATAAAAGATTGTTAAGTCTCTCATCATGACTTTTGTTAAAATGTATAAGAATGTTTTGTATCTTTAATAGATTTGTAATTTTTTATTCTTATATCACCGCGTCATCATCTATTTGAATTGTGTTGATTACTGTATTCCTAAAATCGAATTCTATACCATATGCTTACGAATTTATTTTTGGGTGTGTTCATCGTCTTCAATCAATTATTGTTTCGTAATAATTATCTTGTCTTTTTTATCTCAACACCTTGAAAAATAATAAATATTTATCTAACATTTTATTTTATATTTAATTAAATTTAATTAATTAAAATTAATCAACATTTTATTGATTGACGCATAAGTAGCATATTTTATGTCTGTTTATCACATTGTCGATATAATAGGGAATTTATGGGCCGAAGTTGAATTTTTTGAAGATAACAGGAATTTAAAATTTTTAGTTCGCCATTACTTTGTGGACCAAATTTTTACAAAGAAACTAAAAATACACGCTTGCAGTACCAATCTATCATATTTTATTGTACCTGCGGTATGGACAATCACCGTACCATAATAAATCATTTTCTAATTAGTTATTTACATATTGTTATATTCACAGGTGTAGATTGTTGCCCAATCTTTAGCGCGAATTCCTCAATAACAATAAATAATACACGTGTCTAATAACTAAAATATTGGACAAAGCTAGATAATTTTAATTTAATTTTGACATAAGTTTCCGGTTGAATATGATTAATATTTTATATTTTAATTATTAGAGGCCCCGCCTGTTAATCTGCCAGTGGTATTAATTTTAAAAAAAATTGGTTGTCGAATATTTATTTTTCATTCTTCTGCTAAACTCACTCTTTACAATATTGCTTCATTTAAATCGGGCATTTCTTGTTCGCAACTGAAAATAGATCCAGAATACCATCATTTTAACCACTAAGGTTTAGTTTCCGCTTCTGAAAGCTAGCACAGGTGGCACATGTAATTATTTCCAAAATTTAAAAATTTCCTATATCTTAAGTGTCGCTAATTAATTCTCAAATAATCGAGCACAAAATAGACCAAATGTAGCACAAGATGCTGGAAATGCGGAGTGCACCTTGTGATAGTGGGCGATCGATGGGAATTTTGAGATATGAAATTTCTTAAAATCGAACTTTCTAAGAAATATTGAGCGTTACAAGGAAGTCGGTTTAGGTATTCGAGCTCCATTAGAATTTGAATCAGGTTGGTACTAATAGATTACACATATCGGTCTACCAAAATATCATAGTGTCAAGTTTGCCAATCGACACTTGGGTGCAAAAAATTCGCACAGTTGTATTTTTTCTTTTTTTTAAATTTTTATAGCGAATTCAAATGTTTTTTTTGAATCTAATTAGGTTGAGTTAAAGATCATTTCATCACCTATCCAATGATACCACGAGCTTGTATTATCTGTTCAAAATTAGGGCAATAACAACAATAGAACACAACAAACCGAAAACGCTAGTTCCCGGTATAGCACCGGTTGTTTAACTTGTGGCCGATATAAAAGTTTAACACTTAGCCTGAACAGTCTTCTACCGATTACGTCTTCATCCGGACCAAGAAAATGAATACCACACCAGAGGTAGCCGTCCAAGTGGTGACACCAATTGATGCGGCTCAAAACCAAATTGGAGTGGGTCGACAATTAAATTTGAGTCGATTCTCTATTCGTTGAGTGTGGCACAGATATCAAAAATCTGGCGGCTACAACTAGGACAGCGGTTCCAAGAAGTTTGTGAAGTCGAAGCCAGTCGCTGGACAGTTAGAAGATGATTTCGAGAAATTGATCTGACTGCACACAGTCATGAGCATTTGGACTGGACGGAGGAACAATTTAGAACAATCCAGCTCTCTGTACGTGAATCGAACATGTTCTGGAGAAACATGCCATTGGAGGTGAAGACAGATCTTGTGTTCATCCCCCCCATCAGCGAATACATGGGGGTCGATCACGAGGATTGACTTTTCAACGGTACATTGAGGAAGTACTCGAGGACAACATCGTACCTTTTGTCGGGTTTATTGGATAAAACTTCCTGTGCATGCAGGATAATGCAAGACCGAGAAGTGGATGTGCCTATCTGGAGTGGCCAGCTCAGAGCCCGGACGTCAACCCCATCAAACATTTATGGGACGAGCTGAAAAAATAGCCGAAGATATTGCTCCATTGAGTCTTCAGGCGGTGCAACAGGCGATTGCAGAGGAATGGAAGGCAATACCTCAAGAATTTGTGAAAACTTTGGTAAAACTTTTTATGATTCGGGCTAGGGGAGGGAATACTTCTTATTAATAAAAATGTTTTTTTTTGCTGATTTTCATGTTTTAATTCGATTTTTACTTCTAATTTTCAGGCTCACAAATTCACAAAGAAACGTGTGCTTCAGATGTTGACACCAAAAATCACTTTGTTGGCAATGGATAGGTGTTGAAATAGATTTTGAATCTGCATTCAGGAAAATAAAACAAACATTGGATTTTGTGATATTTTTGAACTTTTGTTGAAAATTGATTAATGTACCAATTTTTGCACCCAACTGTAGTTTTTAAATATGAATAGAATCGAAACTTCTAAGAAACGCCGTACTTCTCTTGACTATCGTTATACACATATGCGTGTCTAATGTCACATGAGTAAGTATGCCGATTGGTGAAAATTTTAGGTTTGAATTCCCTTAGAATCAAAGTTATTAAGAAAAGCGCGTGTGCAGCTCACATGAATATCGTTTAGGCATTCAAGCTCAAAAAAGATTTAAATCAGGTTGCCACTATATAGTGGAGTATACGCATAAGAGATGCGCGTTTAATCATCATATTATGCATACTATCGGGTATTCCAATAGGGACATGACAATTTTGTATTTTAATAGAAACGCACCCCTGAACGTTTTTCACGATCTGCAAAAGTCGAAACATCAGTCAAGATTAACATTTTTATCATGGTGAAGTTCTTGAACGAGCATCGTTTTGAAATTATTAAATACTTCCTCAATTCTGATTCGATGGTCGCAACTTTAAGAGCGCTTACTCAAATTTTCCAATAGTGGATAAATTCGAGTCAAAATATTTACTATTATGGATACTCTGCCAGTGAGAAAAGGCACTAGTCAAAGTACCGAAAATATCGCAGCCGTAAGTGTTTCAGTTCAAAATAGGCCAAATCTATCGATTCCACGCCTTTCACAGGAATTGGGAATTTCTTAAACCACGTATTGGCGAATTTTACGTAAATATCTTGGCTTACACCCTTACAAGATCAAATTGACTCAAGAACGATTGAGCTCTGCTAAATATGCGTTATTGGACAACAACAAACCCACACTCAAGACACTCCATTACAATAACTACAAAAAATGACTGTGTGATATGCATTTCATGCCCGAGGTGTGATTGGACCATATTTTTTCGTCGATGTTAATGATCGCTATGTTACGATCAATGAAGTTTGCTATCATGCCTTGTTGGAAGTCTATTTATGGCCAGAACTGGATGGACTTGACATCAGGTGGTATGTGGTTCCCACAAGTCGGTGCCACATGACATACAGCTGGCCAAACAATTGATCTACAGGGGAGTTCGGTAACCGTATGTAATCTCGAGAAATGGTCCGGCTCATGCGATTTAACACTGCATATCTTTTTATGGGGTTGTGTTAAGTAGCTAGTTTATGCCAAGAAGCCAACAATGTTAGAACGCGAAATTGTCATTGTTACAGCCGATATGTGGGAACGAGTGGTGCAAAATTGACTCCAAAGAATCGGTCGCTGCAAACGTGTTCGCAGTGGTCATGTTATATCAGTGTTGACGTTTGATATAGCTTTTCGATATTATAGTGAACTGTTATCCGCTTACCACTGGTGAGGGCTATGACAATAACAGTCTGAAGTGTTGTTTTAAACTACTTAATTTTTATTAGATTCTTTTGGTTTATATACAAAATTAATACATATAATTACAACTATCAAGTTGCCGAGCTTACAATTTTACCTAAATTAAAAAATATGTGTTTATGTTATTAACTATATGGACAATACTTTTGCTGATCTTATGAATTTAATAAGTGTATGCGCGTCAGAAATAATGGAAATATAAGCCGTCAAATAATATTTAGCTTATATGGTTGATTAACCTATTCGCATACTTATTGTTGCTGATTCGACACATATATAATAAATTGTCCCATGTTCAAACCCGTGATTGAACAGGTCATATGAACGAAATCGAATTCCATCATAGTTAAATGTAACATGTATAACCAATATCTCAATTATTCCGCGTTTTATTTAAATACAAAATTGTTACGTCCTTTCAATAATCCCTTAAAAAATATATTTCAAAGTAACTTATACTGTATATATGCCTTTCTCTGTTTTATTCTTTAACCCTTATGTTTACAACCGCCTACCTTGGTAAGTTTTCGTGTTTTATTGACCAAAACTTTATGGATTTAGGTGGCTTATCAGCTTTAAATCTTTAGTATCTTGACAATTATTTGTTTTAAATTCGAATTTGACATTTTTTTAAAATTAATTTCGATTGGACCATTTTTATAATTTTTTTAAAATAAAATAACCCTTCTAATTGACAGCCCGGGTAAGTTTATCGTAACATGTAAATCAAAAATTAATAAAACAAAACTTTATTTTATTTCAATCTTTATTTATAAAACTAATAAAATTCAATTATAAAAATAAAATTAATTCAAATGCGGTAACGGGAACAACTTATTATATTCGAAGAATGCTGCACGCAAACCTTTTTTTTACAATTTGCACAATTTTTGTATGTTGACCGCTTTTTAGTGCAAATATAGCAGTTTCCTTTATGCCTAATTCGACCACTAGTATCTCCTTCTTCTAAGGTAAATGTATTATCAGCATTACAAGATTAAATTCTAGTGTGTCCCAGCATACTTTCAATTCCAGTTTTAGTGGCAAAGCGACGTGATATTTGCGGATTCTTGGAACACGTTAGGATTTCTGGCATAACTAAGTGCTGACATAATTCTTGCAATAATTTACGCAGACTGTTATTTACTGGTTTTAGGGACGGGTTCTGCTACAACCAAAATTTTATAGAAAAAGTTGAGTGGCCATCGATCGATTCGTCCTTCTTTTACAAGAATATTCGCCTATTATCTTGTCCATATTCTAGACTCTTCCCTTAGTTCGGTTGTAATCTAAAACCGTGGTTGGTTTGTTGGGTGCTCCCTGGGGTTCCTTATTGTAGTGCATATAGTCGACAAAAGAACCACAGCTTTGTTTTTTTTGGAATGCACGAACACATTGTTACGTTATTGCTAAGCCAAAACATGGTATGAAACGTCGTCTTTTGTTTATCGTACCTAGTTTTGATAATTTATAATCCACAGCATGAAACTAGTAGCTAGATCATAGCTTGTAAAGAAATGATCACAAGTAATATTTCGATCACTTCCTTGAAAAAGATTGCAACATATCTCCTTCACCACTCGCTCTCCTTGGTTGGTTTCAGTTTGGAAATTTTTGCCCATCCCGTTATATATTTGTCCTTTGATTGGTGGTCCTTTGGATGGTAAAAGGTTTTCGAATCACACACCGAGTATACTTTGATTCCATAACTGGCAGGTTTCGATGGGACATATTGTGTGAAACGTGTACCACCTCGATATGGAAATAGCTGCTCATTCACCGTAACGTTTGCTCCACCAATAAAACGTTCCTTTATATTTTGGTTGAACATAAGCCATATGTCTGAAATGGCTGCTGCTTTGTCGGTGTGTAAACGTTTCACAAGTGTGTTTCCATTATCAAATCTAATAAAACGGCTTATCGTATAAAATCATTGAATAGCCATGGTAGCACGATATAGAGAGGATGGGAACGGGGACTCCATAAATCTTGCGTATGCTCAATATTCGATCAGCTCACACCAGTAAATAAAAGAATACTCAAATACCCATTATATTCCGAAGTAGTAATTGGGTTCCAAGTACGAATTTTGTCCGGATTTTTATTGTTCCATGCCAGGTAATTTTGAGCGCCACTACGATTTGTCTCACGAATTATTATATCGCAAATCTCTTCACTAATTAGCAGTTGGAATATGTGTATGATGCTTAGACTGATAGTTTTGTTTGTTGGTCCAGATGTGGATGATTTTAAAACATTGTGTGAAAGATTTTTACGAGGTGTAGGAAGAACTTCACTCCATATTGTGACACCCCTTGCTTTATACTCAGTATGTGATGGGGCCGGAACAGTTCATCTACCAACTCTTTGGCATCAATATTAAAATCTGAATCGTCATCGTACGGACCGTATTCTGACAAAACAAATGTTGGTATAATCGGACACGATGTTGCTAATCCGTTTATATTATGTGTTATGTTACGTTTAAATTATGTGTAATGTAACGGTATACTAGAACAGGATAACAGGGTAATACTTGACATCAATGGTTAAGTTATATTCTAACATAGAATGGAAATGTTCAAACTGTATTTATCAGTTTAAAATGCAATTATTAATTATCATTCAATATAAATGTATGTAATTTTATATGAACTTACCGGAGTATGAAGGTTACAAATTAGGTTGTAAACATAAAGATTAATACTGTGTCCCTATAACGCCGATTATGATGTTTAAATTTCCAACTAACGAAATTGAGGGTTAGTTTATAACAGTTACATATACATAGAGGAACGAATGTTATTAAACCAAAATATTCTTGATATTTACATCTAAACTGCAAACTTAGTTCAGATTTGCCAATAAAAATATTGTCTAAATTGATAAATTAAAATTTAGTTAGCAAATATTAATTAAATATCTGACACAGTGTAGTGCGAACTCACCACTAATTTTGTAATTAGAAAATTTAGATAAAAAGTCGGCGTGAAACACACCGTCTAAATGATTTACTAAACTAAATTGCCATTAGTTTGTACCAGTTACTGTATTTATAAAACGTACAGGGTATAATATTTAGTCCTAAATTAGGCACTAAAATGTTAATTGTTCGCCATCGATAATAAATACGACGACAATTGATAAAACTAAAATTAAATTAGCAAATTAGAAAGGTCGGCATTCGAAGTGTATTTCCAATTAAAAACGTTGTAAGTTTGCCAATTTTCATTTTTTTATTTCAAAACTTCAGTATATCGTAGAAACATTCCAAATTTAACAAAAAATATGTTATTGTTCGATGTAGCCGCACCTTTAGCGCGGATAATAGCATCGAGCCTGTCCGCGAAGAGCAATCTTTGAGGCGTTGATCGGACCAAATGGAAAAATCCATTGGGTTTAAGTCAATCATTTCTTGTAAACAAAGTTGGGTTTCACGGGCTTTATGGGATGATGATGATAGATAGATTTGTTGATTCAACTTTACGCCCTGTACCGCAACCCAAACCATCATTGATGGAGGCACTTGCATTTGCAGAGCAATTCGCTGGTCTAAATTGTCTTTTGATTTGCATACTCATCAAATATGATCGTTTGGTTTGTTTACATATACTGAGCCGTACACATCTTTTCAACAAAAAAAACCAAACCACACTTTTGCTCTTGGTAGGCGAACAGCTAAATAAAAAACAATAACAGTGTTGTGTTTGAATACCATTTCGATAAGTTTTTAACATCGAACGTAAAACAATATGGTTCCGTAGGCTTGTAAACAATATAACAGATTAACGCTGGTTAAAAAATGAGCGAGCTGTCATTAGCCGTATGGTTGCGACAGCAGAGTGAAGTTAGTAACATTTCGAGCGCCGACCCCCGTAGAGTAAAATATTAGTGCATTATGTTTTGCGCCATCTATTGATATCTGTTACGAACTAATATGAAATTAGATTGTAATATTGGTGTGGGCCTTATACCGTAGACAAACAAAAACTAAGAAACCTCGTTATTTAGATTATTAAGTTATTTCTATCTGACTCTCTGTATACTATTTTTTTCTAAACAGAATTATTAAATTTTCATAATTAGACAAAACGCAATCTATCCCGATAAATTTCAAATACTTTTGTTGTATCCAACTGGGTATGGTAATGATTTCAATTTTAATTTTATCGTTAGTTATTTTAATTAAATATTCAACTTGTCATTCAATTCAACATCAGGTACCCAACGATACAGCGTTCATAGTTCTGCTTGGGTGATTATCGGTGCAACCCATCCTAGGGCATTAACAAAATTGGTGATTTCAGCTCCTGCTAACAAGAGTTTTATGAGTTGTGATTGTGCCTCTATTGCTCAGAAATTACTTAACGTAAAAGTTGAAGTAACTGACATAAAACTTTAGTTGCTAAATATTGTGGGATTAGTATGCGTAATTTAATATTATGTAAAAGTATCAGTTGTAACAGTATCTTGATCAGTTCATTAATGCTATAAAATTGCCCGTCTGTGACTGTTCAACACATAACATTAGCGACACAAATATGTCATCAGCATAAATAAGTATACGAAGAGGTTAATGCACTTAAATCGCATATACGCCAAATCATTCTTGACGGTGTGTCAATAATTCTTATGTGTCGAATCAGCAACTATCAAGTTCAATATACGAACTATAAATTTATATTAAAATTAAGTAAACTATAATGTAAGCAATTATATTTTGTTGCTGTTATCAATATTATAAAATTTTTATATAAACCAAAGCAAAATTAATAAAAGTTAAGTAGTTAAATACACTTCAGACTGTTATTATCCCTCACCAGTGGTAAGATAATAACAACTCACTACGAAGCTAAGTTAGGAATTACAACCCGACTTAACAGTGACATGGTATTGCAACTATGGCTTCATGTTGTTCATCAAAATCTGCAACTGGTCCTGCGATTCTTAAAACGTTCAATTATACCACACATAGCCGAAGCTAACGTGTCTACTGGGAACTGAAACTTGTACATTGTGATACCTGAAGGGAATCCTGAAGGGTCAACAAATGGTGGCGGTGAATAGGAACAAACGGTTGCAGTGAAACTACCTCGCGCTGTTATGAGAATTTCAAACCAATTAGATAAAATTACGTTCAAAATTTATGTTTTTACCCGTTCTTCAATGTTAGTCTGTGTTCCATGATCGGATCGAGTCCCGTGTGCCACCGGTATTTTATTTTCTGGTTTAAATTTCCCATTCACAACTGCATCTGTGATATTTTTTCTTAATGTTACTTCATCTTTAATACTCTGATCGGATCAAACTTTACCGCTTCCAACTGGGCCATGGAATCGTCACCTATCACTTCGGCAATTTTAAATTTATGTGTCACATCCATCATTACCTTACCGATTCTAATAACTTCAGCGTAGCTTCTTTCACCACCTTAGAGGGACTAATCCGACGCAAATGGTGATAAGTATGAACCAACCTTGTTATACAAATATCACTTTTTCTTTTTCCCTTCTCCGAAACGTATACTAATTCCTTCTGCAATGATCCAGCACTGTCCGAGTGGGTACACCCAATTTACTATTTTAGTTGTTTTGTTCTTATGGTTGTTAATTTAATTCTGGTTAATACAGCAGTTTACACATCTTCGTGTTTACAACTTGCACACCTTCGTCCCTTAGTGTTTATTGTGCCGTCGGTACACCAATTCTCATGTCACGTAAAGCAAAATCTTTTAGTGGTTTTCCAATAAAATTAAAAAGTATTGAAACAGCTAAAATATCGGATTAAATGTTTTGATAAATAAACAATATTTGAGTGGAAATGACATTTTCCTTTATCAACCTTGCATAGCTGTGCTAATTATGAAAGTCCTTCATATTATTAATATTTAACATTAAACATAAAAATGTGGCATAAAGCATAACTTGAGCCCACCAGGCATAAGGTAAAACACTGAAAATAAAAATTCCGTGACATCTAATTAAATTTGTGAATAAAACAACTTAGCAACAATAAAAATAATGAAACGTTATTGTACTGTAAGATGTTCATTATGCTTATGCTTAATTAGATAATGACAAAAAACTGTAAAATGGAATGATTTATGACTAAATATAAAATCATAAACTGCGAATTTTAAATACTATCATACGAGTATTTATAATAAATTGATGTCCATTGAACTTGTTCACATCTGTTACCTACCTAGTATACGTTCAACATCCGCTGAGTAAACGTATTCATGATTTCCACAGAAAACGAATTCATCTCATAGGTGGTATTTACAAGTATATGTTAGATAATTAGGTAATTCTTTTAGCATATATTATTTAACGAAATTACTACAGACAGCCAATAGCGCATATGTGACTTAAGATTAGATTCCAACGAATTTACATGTTTTTCTACCGAAATTTAATTATTTTCTCATGAAATTTAGAAGTTAAAAAAATTTAATTTATGCAAAATTTAAATCGCGTCTTAGTCAGACTCACTATAATTATCATAATCATTATAAGTCATCATCATCACCTTTTCATATATACACGCACATCCACATGTACAAAATATACTGTGGTTTCTTCAATAAGATAAGTCTTGAGTTTTAAAGTGAACGTAAATAAAATTTCATTCATAAGATTTTATTTATTTATAACTTTAAACAAAACTGAAATGTTTGAATGTATTTTCTAACTTCTTATGTACCAATATTATATATACTCTTTTACAGAGTTGAATTCGTGTGATCCATCACGACTGACGGTATATACTTATACGGAGGGGGTAGGCTGCCTGCCTGATTTCTTATCTGAACAAATAAATAACAAACGAGAATGATTGAAAATGTTTGTCTTGAGTTATATTTTAAATCAAATTTGTTAAATATTGACTCATTCACATAAGGAATAATTTGCTGTTTACTAAAATACATATATGTACATACTCGGATATATTGTTGTTTGTTGATTTCTATAATTATAATTGCATGATATGTAAAATCGGAAATGTAAAGTTTTTTTAATCTTGCATAATTTTATTATATAAGCAAATTGTTGAATGGATTAGAAATACAAATCTAATTTACTCATAATAAAATCAAATATTTTGGGCTGCTTGCTTGAAGACATTCTAGCGTTATAAAACATTTACTGGTTAGCTCAAATCCTCCCTTGGCTGAAGTGTTGACCGCCACACGATGGATACGAAGCCTTACAAATCTAAAAATAGTACTAAATTTAATTGCTCACTACACTAACGGTGTAAAATCATAAGCAGGAATTGAATATGAATTGAATATTAATTGAATATGAATTGAATATGAATTGAATATGAATTGAATATGAATTGAATATGAATTGAATATGAATTGAATATGAATTGATTATGAATTGAATATGACTTCACTATATTGAATAAGAATGAAATATGTAAATGAATTGAATATGAATTGAATATGAATTGAATATGAATTGAATATGAATTGAATATGAATTGAATATGAATTGAATATGAATTGAATATGAATTGAATATGAATTGAATATGAATTGAATATGAATTGAATATGAATTGAATATGAATTGAATATGAATTGAATATGAATTGAATATGAATTGAATATGAATTGAATATGAATTGAATATGAATTGAATATGAATTGAATATGAATTGAATATGAATTGAATATGAATTGAATATGAATTGAATATGAATTGAATATGAATTGAATATGAATTGAATTTGGATTGAATATGAATTGAATATGAATTGAATATGAATTGAATATGAATTGAATATGAATTGAATATGAATTGAATATGAATTGAATATGAATTGAATATGAATTGAATATGAATTGAATATGAATTGAATATGAATTGAATATGAATTGAATATGAATTGAATATGAATTGAATATTAATTGAATATGAATTGAATATGGATTGAATATGAATTGAATATGAATTGAATATGAATTGAATATGAATTGAATATGAATTGAATATGTATGGAATATGAATTGAATATGAATTGAATATGAATTGAATATGAATTGAATATGAATTGAATATGAATTGAATATGAATTGAATATGAATTGAATATGAATTGAATATGAATTGAATATGAATTGAATATGAATTGAATATGAATTGAATATGAATTGAATATGAATTGAATATGAATTGAATATGAATTGAATATGAATTGAATATGAATTGAATATGAATTGAATATGAATTGAATATGGATTGAATATGAATTGAATATGAATTGAATATGAATTGAATATGAATTGAATATGAATTGAATATGAATTGAATATGAATTGAATATGAATTGAATATGAATTGAATATGAATTGAATATGAATTAAATATGTATGGAATATGAATTGAATATGAATTGAATATGAATTGAATATTAGTTCAATTTCAATTTCAATTTCAATTTCAATCTCAATTTCAATTTCAATTTCAATTTCAATTTCAATTTCAATTTCAATCTCAATTTCAATTTCAATTTCAATTTCAATTTCAATTTCAATTTCAATTTCAATTTCAATTTCAATTTCAATTTCAATTTCAATTTCAATTTCAATTTCAATTTCAATTTCAATTTCAATTTCAATTTCAATTTCAATTTCAATTTCAATTTCAATTTCAATTTCAATTTCAATTTCAATTTCAATTTCAATTTCAATTTCAATTTCAATTTCAATTTCAATTTCAATTTCAATTTCAATTTCAATTTCAATTTCAATTTCAATTTCAATTTCAATTTCAATTTCAATTTCAATTTCAATTTCAATTTCAATTTCAATTTCAATTTCAATTTCAATTTCAATTTCAATTTCAATTTCAATTTCAATTTCAATTTCAATTTCAATTTCAATTTCAATTTCAATTTCAATTTCAATTTCAATTTCAATTTCAATTTCAATTTCAATTTCAATTTCAATTTCAATTTCAATTTCAATTTCAATTTCAATTTCAATTTCAATTTCAATTTCAATTTCAATTTCAATTTCAATTTCAATTTCAATTTCAATTTCAATTTCAATTTCAATTTCAATTTCAATTTCAATTTCAATTTCAATTTCAATTTCAATTTCAATTTCAATTTCAATTTCAATTTCAATTTCAATTTCAATTTCAATTTCAATTTCAATTTCAATTTCAATTTCAATTTCAATTTCAATTTCAATTTCAATTTCAATTTCAATTTCAATTTCAATTTCAATTTCAATTTCAATTTCAATTTCAAATTCAATTTCAATTTCAATTTCAATTTCAATTTCAATTTCAATTTCAATTTCAATTTCAATTTCAATTTCAATTTCAATTTCAATTTCAATTTCAATTTCAATTTCAATTTCAATTTCAATTTCAATTTCAATTTCAATTTCAAATTCAATTTCAATTTCAATTTCAATTTCAATTTCAATTTCAATTTCAATTTCAATTTCAATTTCATATTCAATTCACTAAACTGTAATAACGTATCATGTTAACTTTTCTTGGTTTTCAACATGAAACCAGCGAATTTTTTATTTTATGAATTTGGATTACAAACACACTGTCCTAAATATTTATGAAGTTCTTCAAAATTCGACACTAAAGATTCGTTGATAGTAAACGTTTGATGTCGGTTGATGCACACAAATTATTTGTGAAAATGCAAGTGCCCTAATACTTGTTATCATAATATTTGAAATATATAGATTATTAAGGGCGGATGTGAAATACTTGGCAATTATTAATCTTCTGGTTTAATTTATTTTTAGCAGAATAACAATAAATAATAGTAGTCGTGACATTTAAACCAAATTCGCGGGCAAGCTATTTAATATCCTTCCGGTTTATTGTGCGATCAACAAAAAATACTTCTTAACTATAATTTAATGCCTTTAGAAGTTATAATGTAAAATTTATAAACAAAAAGAATCTGTCATCTGTCAGCTGTATTTAAAAAATCACCGGTGAGTATTTGTGGTGTAATCACAACAACAAACTTATTCTGAATATGCTGTAGAAATAACAATCAATTTATCTCATTCATCATAAAAAAAATATTGTTTAGAAATAATTTTTCATAAAAAATAATTTATAATTTATTTATTTAAAAAATAATAATAATAAATAGATTGGTTTTAAACAAAAGCAAAATAAATTATTTGTATAAGTAACTTTAAATAAGAATTAATATTCATCTCTTCATTTTGTATAACACTCTGTTATTCTTCATACGATGATGATGAATGGTAAGATTTACATAAATTCGTATTATGTAGATTTTAGAGCTTTTGTTATTGTTCTTGGAGATGATTAGTCATTGGTGTATGTAATTTAAAGAAGATCACATTATTTACGAGACGTTTTGGTTTAATTTTACACTTAAGCATAATGTAGATTAGAGAAATAATTAAATCAATGCCCATTTAAAGTGTTCCGTAATTAAACGAAAATTATCGTAACGAATATATTTTGTAGTACTTAATCTATTTGGTATACGTTTGCCAGAATTGTAAAATGTAATAAATATACAAAGTTACAATTATTAGATAACTTATTACAAAAAAAACGTATTTTTAACATTCCACTTTACTATTTTATCAGTATGTAGACAATAAAATATCTAAGACAATAAATTTTAAATCTCTTAACATTCTCTAGTTTAGTTTATATGCAGAAATATTTCTTATCAAAAATGGAATAAATTTATATACAAAATTAAATATATAAAAAAATAAAATACAAATTAGAATCCAAGATAATGGAAAATGGATATAAGTACGAATAAAGCTATATGATAAGACAATGAATTTAACGCACCGTACTTTCGCACAAAATGAGCAAAATATTTGTGCACATTTCGTATTCTTCTAAACCATAATTAGATTTAGAAACTAAACTTATACCTATTCGTATTGTAATTGCCTATAAAGTAATAAATTACAATGATTTATTTAAAATTTTAAGGTTATATACACTTATGGTGTGCGTACATGATATTGGGAGTTAGTTCGGAAAAATACCATAGTATCGTAGGAGGGGCATAAAGCATTTGACGAAATTTGATTGGTTTTGAGTTCGGGAGCGAATATGATGATATTTATTTTCAATGTCATGTACGCAGCATTAGAGCATGAAAGCGAATATTTCTACCCTTAAGGTAGTCTTATTTGAATTAAGTCTATTGCTTTCCGGAATACTTAAGGCGGATTCATTGTTGTAGTTCGTTGTGTTCGGTATTTTTTTACTGGAGTATTATTTTAAAGAGTTCATTGTTGATGAAAAAACAAAACATCAAAACACAAAATGAACAACGTACTTGACTACAAAATAAAAATATCGAAAATGTGTCTGTTTGTTTCTACTATTATACTATATATCATGTCGTCTTTTTCTTGCCATGTTCCTTCGGTAAAATAGTTGAAAATAGATCAACTTGATGAAAAAAATACCGAAGAAATAAAACGTCATTTGCGACAAATCCTATTGGTTTACAAAAAAGCATAACGAACGGAACGAACGGAATGAACACAACGAGCTACAACAATGAATCCGCCTTTACAGAATTCCGTTAAATTCAGGATTCTTACCATTATGTATTGTAATATTAGGACGTCTACTGTAATTTTCTATAAGAACTTAGGAGTTAACATTTTAATTTGTATTTTTTGATATAAGAATGTCAGTGAATCACTCATTTATTAGAGTAGTTTCCGTTCACTCAAGTTGGTTTCGATACCCCTCTTATCACTCTGCATCACCACCTCCTTCTGAAGAATTTATTAACCTTTTAGGGGATTGATTATTTGATTCACCGATCAGTCCGATGACCCTACTGTAAGGATAATATGTTAATAGTTAATATTTATGGTTCCCAAGTTATTCGAAACCATTACTATAACCTTTGACCACCATATGGTTTTTTATAAACCTAAACATAGAATTAAATTAAGAATTTACAGTAATTTGTAATTTAAATATATTGATAAAGGATCGATAATTTGAGTAATCTATAGTTCCACTATTCCATCCATAATACTAACTAACCGTTTAAATGTTCCGACAAAATAGTTTAAGTGGTTGTGAGTGCGAATTGCTTCTTAATTTACAATTTCAATACTAAATGAATAAATATGAGCTCATTTATAAACCACGAAGAACTCGAATTGCATAATTTTGTGTGAGATATTGTACATTCATACACCCGATCTCACAAATGCAAAAGCGATAAGACATCCATTTTTTTTCATAGTTATCAGTGCGATATGATAGTAAAAACTGTTTACCAATTTACCCTATTAAACAAATGTATCGTCTCACATGCCCAAAAATCCGGTGGCGCCGAATACCGTGGCCACAATAACATTGAAACTGGATGATCCACCACTCCGTTTCATGGCATTCAAATTTGTTGTTTTCAATTTTTCAGTAGAATCGGTCGAGTAGTCGTCTTTCATACAAATAGTACTCAAAGCTGGAGTCAGCGTTTCTATAATATGAGAAATCCATTAATAGTGAAAAAAAAAATAGATAACGAAATTGTTAAATTGAACCTTTAATAAAAAAATCATCTGCTGCAGCATTTAACCTATTAACCAAAACCACCAACACGTACGTCAATCGATCCATCCACCCAGACAAGGCAAGTCAATTATATGAACCGGCCTACGTATCAACAAGAGTATCGGACAAATAATCAAAATAATCAGCAATGTTACCAACCCGCATACAAACGCGAACACTCCGATCAAAATACACCAAGAAAGAACCAAAGGATCTACCACTTAGCACCGGAAGTAGATAAAGAATTATATAATCAGATGATTTCAGACGAGATTTCAGACTTGAACATAGGCAATCAAGAGGAAGAACAAAAAATTGAAAACACCGATCTAAATTTTATGATGGACGCCTCTCTAGCGTACCATACTTAGAATACAGAACTAGAGACAAAAAGTTACTCAAATTCCTCATCGACACCGGGGCAAATATAAATTTCATTAGACCCGAACTAGCAAAAAACCCAATTCCGACCAACAATCAATTTCATATTAAATCAGCTGGTGGAAGCATGCCGATTAAAGAAAAATTTTTGGGACCATTCCTTAAAAGTGTCGGAATCTACAAAAATTTGGAATTTTTCGTACTACCAGGACTTCAATCATTTGATGGAATAATGATGGAGATGATACCCTAAAAAAACTAGGGGCCATAATCGACAGGAAAAATAACACGTTAATTCTAGGACCAAACATAAAGATACCATTAAAGGAAAAGCAGTTTTCACAAGTCAATAATCTTGAAATCCGAGACAATCATCTCTCACAAAAGACAAAACAGTATTTATAAGTAATGCTGCCAAAATTCAGAAAACTGTTCGGGCCGGTTAACAACCATGAAATCATCGAAATGGATGGAAGAGCAGGGATCAAAACAACAACAGAGGAGCCCATCTATTCCAAATCTTACCCATGTTGATCGGAACATGAGAAGGGAATTGGAAACAAATATGCTGTCAACAGATGTGACAATTCACAGCGCAGAGCAGGGCAACACCAATTGAATACCAGCTGTGATGCAGCAATAAGTGTATTCAGGAATTAAATCATCATCTCGGAAAACAAAGACGTTTATGCTTGGGAGGAACCCCATCCTAACTACCAAAGGCATTTCATCTGCTTAAGTCAAATAAACAAAGATACACTAACGAGAGCGCTAAAAAAAAGACTTAGCCCAAACGCCGATCAACGGAATTAAAATTCCAGAAGAACATATCCAAATGTTACAAGAAATATTCACGGAACATCTTAGTGGGTACAAACTTCAACTAACACAAAGGATCTCCCTCTCTCTCTCTCTCTCTCTGGCACTATATCCCATCAAGGGATTTGGCCGCCTCAAATGAGGTTTCATAATCATATTTTCATTTCGGATAATGAGAGATTAATTCATTGATCCTAAACCAAAGGATCGTGTAGGACATAAAATGCGAAGAGAATAAATTCAACATCATTCAGGCAGAGCATAAAAGAGCCCATAGAAATTTTCAAGAAAATAAAGAAAACATCTTGGAAAAGTATTATTCCATCAAATGGCAAGCCTGATAAGGAAATATACAGAGAATTGTGAGACTTGTCATACAAAAAAATACGACCGTCATCCCGACAAAGTTAAATTACAACAAACACCAATCCCAACCTATCCATCGGAGATCATCCACATGGATATCATCAACATCATTAAAGATAGAACAGGCACACATCTAAGAAGCAAGTTCATCAAAATCTTAAACCATTTCACCGTACCAAAAGTAATAGTAATGCACACCCTCTCAAAAAAGCAAGGTAAACGGCACGGTGGAAAGGGTCCATTTAACAATCGTCCAGATCACAAGATGCCTAATGAATGAATATAAGGATTTTCCCATAAAGGACCTAGTCTGCATTGCTGTAGACAGGTACAACAACACAATACATTCAGTCACCAGAAGGAAGCCCAGCGACTTATTCTTCGCTAGAACCAACCGCATCAACTATCAGGGTCTACTAAATTTTAGGGACAAGATGAATGAAGACATAGTACAAAGGATTCAGAACTCTCAACAATGCAATTTACGGAGAGAGAATTTAAAAAAGCAGACCCTAAAATTTATGAAGTCGGAGACACAATATACGTGGCCGTAAAACAAATTCAGGGAAAAGATAAAGCAAAATTTAAGGAGGAAATAGTTCGAAAAATAACCAAGTTACAGTTGTAACAGCTTCGGGCAGAAAAATACACAAGACACATATAAAAAACGTTAATGAATAAGTATCATCTCTTTCATCTTCTAGATCCTGTGTCTTGACAGTGACAATACCCTTAAACATCTATGAGTACAACAATGCGCTAGTAACAGTTAAACAACAATCAGGACGAATCATCAACGGGAAATTCAAGATTGTTCATGTCATCAATCTAACCATTTACGAAGACATAGTTGAAAGGATTTCACCCAAATCAAACACATCGACCAAAGAAGTACACTTAAACCTCAGCTGACACACCAAGTTCAACAAATCACACAATTGATGTCAGAACTAAAAGGTAAAAATACAAGGACTAAACGATCGATCGATTGGATTGCAACAGCCTGGAAATGGGTAGCCGGAACACCAGATGCCACCGATTGGAACCAGATTGTCGACAGTCAGAACAAACTCAATAACAATAACAACGAACAATACCAAATCAACACAGCCTAGATGAAAACAGCAAACAAAATCCTTGCCGAATATGACCAAATCGTTGACTCACTGCATGAAGACGTGGATGATAAAACACAGCAAATTCTGTTCAACACACTCACAATCATAAAAGAGGAAATAAAGGAAATAATTAGAGCCTCACAATTGGCAAAAACAAAGATAATGAATACAAATCTATGGACTTAATGGAAATTGGACGACTCGTTACAGAAATCGAAACCCTACCATATGCAAATGAAATAGAAACGATTGAATACGCAGAACCAACAATGCTGGTAAAAGGTTCCATAATACTATTGTATATGTAATGGCAATACCAAAAACAAGCAAGCAAGACTATAACCATGTTCACCATTAGATCAATAATTAAACAAAATAAACAGGTCTACTTAGAATATAAGGAACTTATACTAAATCAACATCGGCTATTCGGGACAACACAGAAGTGCAACTCGTTCCACGAGATCACCATCTGTGAGAGAAACTGCTTAGAAGAAATCAACGATGATCATTGCAAGTAATTGAGACACTGACCGACAATACAATCTACCTGAACAACTTTAACGGTGAGATCTACGGCAACAATACAAACAAACACCTAGAGGGAAGTTTTTTAATACAATTCAACAACGAGACCATAATAATCAACAACATAATGTTCACTAACCGGGAAACACATACATTTCAAATATTACCATTAGTGCTTCAGTCAAACATAACAGAGAAAAGTATGAAGATAAATCCAGACTATCTTCACAGCCATGCATCTGAATAACGTGGAAAAACTACAGAAATTGTTCACAAACTACGAAAAATCAAGACTCATAGATCTCGCAACCATAGGTTTGATTTTAACGATTATCTCGATTTTCTTAATCACAAGAAGGAATCATTTCTATAAAATACGACATCAGAAACCAGCTCAACAACAAGGGATCTTCAGCTGCCTACCAGAAGTTCACACGGTTACCCTCAATACGTGACCCACGAGCCGTGGATCTTTAAAGGGGGAAGAGTTAACAAAATGCTATACACGCCAACCGCTGAATCAACCAAATTTCTAGCAATATGCAGTTAGTTGCACACGCCATACTAATGCAACATCAACAAATCATATTTCCGTTCTAATTAAATTCTTTATACTAGTGTACGTTAAACATCGATAGTGTCGATAGTATCGATTGTTTACTATTTGTAAATGAATATTATAGTACTAGCCTTGATTTGTCTGAAATATAGTCACACATAAAGAGACAGATATACATGTTCCACTACCAAATAAATGTTACATATGAACATTCAATCTATGAAATTATATCCAACTCAAATCTGGCCCGATTAGAGAAGGAAAATATAATAAAATATTATATAAGTCGCTCCTCTTTTATTTTGTTATGACTGTGTTAGTATACAAAATGATTTTTTAAATTTATAAATAGAAATAAAAGGAAAACAAATCGTCGTATACGATACCATACCACTACATATAAAGTAAAATCACATTATACAGTAAACATACATATTTCATCGATATTATAATTTCTAGTTATACGTGAACATAAAGGAAATGTGTAACTCGGTTTTTACTGTACGCAATACAAAATCAAAATAAGGTACTTTATGGAAAAACACAAGAAACGAAAACACAATTTGAACACATACAAATAGGTTCAATGTATAAACGATGTATGAGAGATTGGTTTGTGTGCTTTTGCTTCTCGGCATACAGGATGATTTTTTTCATAAATGAAAAATATATTCACATAAAAAATTAGAAACAGAAAATAAAAATTATATCGTACCACTACATTTAAACAAATGTGTGTGTACGCAAAATTTTTGCTAAATTGACGTAAGAGAATTAAATTATGTTGATTTGATCGTTTTGAATTATTTAATGTCAAATTCTTTGGAAAAAATGAAAAGAAATCAATTATTTTTTGCTCCAAAGAACACGAAAAAAGAAAAAAATGGTTTGTTTACATTTGTTTAAAGGGACATCAAAACAAACAACAAAAAATATTTAACACGTAACAAGAAAAACACTTTTTATTACACCAAATTCACTTTAAATTACACAAAAATTAATATTACTTATAATATTTAATTTACATAAACACTTATAACGCACGAAAAAATATAAACACCAAATTATAATGCCGATAATGAAAATGGCGCGTTTTTTGTTTCTTTGTTTTTGACACTGACGTTTTTCTTTTTTTTTGATCACAAAACAAATCCTCCAAAAAATTAGGATTTCGAAATTTGATCACTGATCAAAAAAAAATCAATTATTTGCTTCCAAAGAACATGATCCGGTATTTCTGATCAAAATTTTTTGATCATAATCAATTTTTTTTGATCATTTTTCTTCGAAAGAATTTGATGTAAGCTTTTTCAAGGATATCATGTATAGCATACTTATCCATATTTCGTGTGTGTATTGGATTGTTGATCTATGCAAAATATCCATATGTAAATGCATTTTTTTTTTTTTGGTTGGTTAACTTATATCATCCTTTATAAAACTAAATATGTAAATTCTAGTCGATTTCGAACCGAGGTTGATTACGGGACTACATTGACAATAGTTTTCTTTCAGATCATGATCGGTCAGCGATTTTCACATTGGTACAGTTATCCAATATGACGCTCGAGTTCCGACTAAAAAAACGTTTTATTTTATTTTTTATTTTATTAAATATCAGAGTGAGATCGTTGTAATAAATTTGGTTGTCACTAAAGAAATATGTTTACAGTCGTTATTTACTTTTTCAACTATAGAAAAAGCTCGACTTAAAGGATTAATTGGGGAGTCCGTTAAATCCGTATGTTTTTCAATTTAATCGACTACGGATTTTGAACTTGTTCTGGAATATCACCACCTAGGACAGAACTCGTTTATCTCTTAACCGATTATAAAGGGATTTTGTTTCATAAACAGTTTTTGGAACAAGTTCTGGAATATGACCACCTGGGACGGAACTTGTTTAATTCTTAACCGATTATGATGGGATTGGGTATGCTGGATTTAAATGGGATTCTTAAATGATTTTTGGAAGAAGTTCTGGAATATAGCCATCTGGGGCGGAACTTGTTCAATTTTAAACCGATTATGATGGGATGGAGTGTGCTGGATTCAAATAGGATTATTAAATGATTTTTGAATAAGTTCTTGTATATGGCCACCTGGGCAGGAACTCGTTAAATTCTTAATCAATTATGATAGGATTTTGTTTGTTGGATAGAACAGACATTTATTAACGGTTTTTGGAAGAAGTTCTGGAATATGGTCATCTAGGATGGAACTCTTTAACTTCTTAACCAATGTTAGATTGAAATGGGATGGTTAAATGATTTTTGGAAGAAGTTCTAGAATATGGCCACTTAGGGCTGGATTTTGTCATTTCTTATCCGATTATGATGGGATTGTGTATGGCGAATGGAAAAGGAACTCTTTAACCATTTGTTTAAGAAATTCTGGAATATCGGCAGTAAATTCGTTAATTTAAACTAGGGCGGAACTCGATTATATGCAGGTGTTCTTTTTAAGCAAGTGGCTCGTGATGGTAACATATTTCTGGTAAGGTTGGATGCCTTAACCTCTATTACCAGTACGTAACCCACTCATGGGATTAGTGGGTTGAGCGTCAGGTCAACTATTTACTCTCACAAAAAAGTCACCCTACACAAAGGGCTCGGATAAATTTATATTATTCTTATCAACAACGACCTCGAAAACTTGGGCCTTATCATCATTTCCGCGGCGAATCGTAAAATATTTCGATTTGTTTTTTCGATCCGATTCAACTTTCATATCATGAATTTCGCTATCGAAAAGACTGTAACCGTGCTGATTTTATGTCATAAACGCATTGATTTTATGTCAGCTGACTTGGCATTTATCAGTGTAAACAACATTACTTTGAGATTAATTTTGAGTTTTAGATTTGAGATTTGAGGTTTTAGTGTTGATTTAAATATTTTTGGGTTATTTCTAATATTTCTTCAATAAAAATGTATCACCTTTTCTGCCCTACACAAATTCCAAAATAATTTATCATAGAAATCTAAACATTTTCTATAAATTAATATAAACATTATTTTTATTGTTACTTACATTAATTATAAAGTTTTATTATTTGAAAGTGCAAAATATAACAAACAATTAAAAAAACAAAAAGGATTGTCAATCGAAAAAATATCCGCCACCTATTTGATGGCGGAACTTTTCTAGCTATCGGATGGATGGCGAAAAGGTATCGTGTTTGGTGATCGCCAAATTCACGATATCGTGTGAAAATTGTTTTGAGGCGGAAATCATTATAGGGCTTCTGTTCACGGGAACATGGAATGTGATATCTTCTAAGATCATGAAAATTTACACTTTTGAGCTACTTGCAATACAAGACCGCATAATCAATTTGGCCATATTCAAGAAATTTTTCGAAAAATTATTTGATAATCTCATTTCATTCACAATGCCCAATTTCTGTCCAAGGAGATCATATTCCAGAACTTCTTCCAAAAATTGTTTAAGAATCGCATTTCCATCTAACATATATGCATACATAACTAACATCCATCTAACATATATACCCAATTCCAACATAATCGGTTAAGAATTTAACGAGTTTCGTCCCAAATGGCCATGTTCCAGAACTTCTTCCAAAAATCATTAAATCCCATTTGAATTCAACATACTCAATCCCATTTAAATCGGTTAAGAATTGATCGAGTTCCGTTCAAAGTGACCTAATTCCAGAACTTCCATACATCATTTAAGAATCCCATGATCGAGTTCCGTTTCAGGTTTCCATATTCCACAAATTCATTCAATAATAATTTAAGAATCCTATTTCCATCCAACACATCCAATTCCAACATAATCAGCTAAGAAATGCTTGAGTTCCTTCCCAGATGGCCATATTCCAGAACTTGTTCCAAAAACTGTTTGTGAACCTTATTTCCATCCAACAAACAAAATCCCTGTATAATCGGTTAAGAGATAAACGAGTTCTGTCCTAGGTGGCGATATTCCAGAACAAGTTCAAAATCCGTAGTCGATTAAATTGAAAAACATACGGATTTAACGGACTCCCCAATTAATCCTTTAAATCGAGCTTTTTCTATAGTTGAAAAAGTAACTAACGGCTGTAAACATATTTCTTTAGTGACAACCAAATTTATTACAATGATCTCACTCTGATATTTAATAAAATAAAAAATAAAATAAAACGTTTTTTTAGTCGGAACTCGAGCGTCATATTGGATAACTCTACCAATGTGAAAATCGCTGACCGATCATGATCTGAAAAAAACTATTGTCAATGTGGTCCCTTAATCAACCTCGGTTCGAAATCGACTAGAATTTACATATTTAGTTTTATAAAGGATGATATAAGTTAACCAACCAAAAAAAAAAAATGCATTTACATATGGATATTTTGCATAGATCAACAATCCAATACACACACGAAATATGGATAAGTATGCTATAAATGATATCCTTGAAAAAGCTTACATCAAATTCTTTCGAAGAAAAATGATCAAAAAAAATTGATTATGATCAAAAAATTTTGATCAGAAATACCGGATCATGTTCTTTGGAAGCAAATAATTGATTTTTTTTTTGATCAGTGATCAAATTTCGAAATCCTAATTTTTTGGAGGATTTGTTTTGTGATCAATAAGAAAGAAAAACGTCAGTGTCAAAAACAAAGAAACAAAAAACGCGCCATTTTCATTATCGGCATTATAATTTGGTGTTTATATTTTTTCGTGCGTTATAAGTGTTTATGTAAATTAAATAATATAAGTAATATTAATTTTTGTGTAATTTAAAGTGAATTTGGTGTAATAAAAAGTGTTTTTCTTGTTACGTGTTAAATATTTTTTGTTGTTTGTTTTGATTTCCCTTTAAACAAATGTAAACAAACCATTTTTTTCTTTTTTCGTGTTCTTTGGAGCAAAAAATAATTGATTTCTTTTCATTTTTTCCAAAGAATTTGACATTAAATAATTCAAAACGATCAAATCAACATAATTTAATTCTCTTACGTCAATTTAGCAAAAATTTTGCGTACACACATTTGTTTAAATGTAGTGGTACGATATAATTTTTATTTTCTGTTTCTAATTTTTTATGTGAATATATTTTTCATTTATGAAAAAAATCATCCTGTATTCCGAGAAGCAAAAGCACACAAACCAATCTCTCATACATCGTTTATACATTGAACCTATTTGTATGTGTTCAAATTGTGTTTTCGTTTCTTGTTTTTTTCCATAAAGTACCTTATTTTGATTTTGTATTGCGTACAGTAAAAACCGAGCTACACATTTCCTTTATGTTCACGTATAACTAGAAATTATAATATCGATGAAATATGTATGTTTACTGTATAATGTGATTTTACTTTTATGGTATCGTATACGACGATTTTTTTTTCTTTTATTTCTATTTATGAATTTAAAAAATCATTTTGTATACTAACACAGTCATAACAAAATAAAAGAGGAGCGACTTATATAATATTGTATTATGTTTTCCTTCTCTAATCGGGCCAGATTTGAGTTGGATATAATTTCATAGATCGGGCTACTTTAATTCTTTCAGCGTGATTCTCTGATTTTAGAAATACAATCGACCTCCACATTTGATTTCTTGCGCATTTGTAGGGGGCACCAAAAAATTCGGATTGTTTAGTTTGCTTATACATATTAAAAATAAAAATAATTAATTTAAAACTGTAATATTTAATTAATATATTTTATTTTAAATTATATATTAAATTAAATATAAATTATATTTTAAATTAATCATTTTTATTTCTATTTTTTTATTATAAGCAAACAAAACAATCCAAACGATTTTTTTGGTACACCCTTTTTTTTAATATAGCCTTTCTTTTTTTATGTATGTGCGTAAAATTATGTTTTTTGATTTATTCGAATAGTAAAAAATATTTATTATTTGTTGCGAAAATAGCTTCCTTGGCTGAAAAAATATATTTTTTGCACTCGAAGCAAACATTAAACTAAAATTAACCCAAACACGATAAATAAACAAGATGTTTATCTATCTACGTAATAGTCCGAAGAAATATTTATCTACGTAATAGTGCGAAGAAATCAGTGAATCAAAACAAAATATTGACGAAAAAAGAATCAACAATTTCCCCGCCAAAAAATTAGTTTATGGGTGAAGGGGAAAGAAACGAAGAAAGAATCACGCTGAAAGAATTAAAATGTGGAACCGCCGATTGAATGTTCATATGTAACATTTGGTAGTGGAAGATGTATATCTGTTTCTTTATCTGTGATATAGTGCTATAATAGTATGTTTTATTTATTTAATTTTCCCTCCCTAGAAAATTTTAAAATTATCGATACTATCGATAGTAGTGATAGTTTTTCGTAAAAACAATCGATAGTTTTACAATCGATACTATCGATGTTTAACGTACACTACTTTATACGAAAATGCTGACATTAACCTTTATTTTAGTATAAGAATGCAAAATTGTTAGTTTAGAGTTAGAGTAAGTTTATACCTAAGATTGTATTGACGTAAAAATTTGACCAATAAAATTCATTTTTTTAACTCTCCGAAACCACGTTTCGTTAACTTATAGTACATGGCATGCTTATGTCTATATAAGTATAATAGTAGGGAAAACAAAAAACCCATTTAAAAAATGAAATAGAAACCTTCGACATTTCCATCGATCAGAAAAATCAAAAATAAAAAATTACGATAGGAAATACGAATTACGATTATGACATTATATACTCTTACGATTAAAAACACATTCAACAACTTGTGTATGTTGCTTTATCACGAGTAACGGCTCTCTAGGGGCTGTTCATCACGTTGGCTATCATTGATCATGTCTTCTACAATAAGGGGTTATAATGATGTCTCGTTTTTAATATTGAACTGCCAGAGTCTCAAGTTACAGTCACGCAAGTGTGCTCAATTAATTTGCTTTCCGAGACCTGGCTGCACAATGACGAGCATATTAATATTCCTACGTTTGAATGCAGCGTTCAGTTGAAGAGTGATGGTCAGCGGGCTGCCATAGTAGTAATTCTGTCAAAAGATCCATAAAATGAGCATAGTTGAGACAAATAATTTTCCGAACAAACTTCCAATGGTCATAGATCGGCCTTACGTTCTCAAAACCAATTTTGACGAAACAGATGGACTGGCGAATAGAACTATGGGCTGTCTGAGGTATATCGAATGCAGACCGATGTTTGGTGCCCATTTATAGAAAAAGCTCAACTGTTAATCGAAATAACAATCGGACAAATAATGTTAAGCGTAATCATTTTCCAGTCGTACCTGCATGTGCTACTACAAATCATGCATCACAGGGTGCTACATATAACGAGATATTCAGTATATACTCTTACGATAAAAGACACAGTCAACAACTTGTGTATATTGCTTTATCACGAGTAACGAGTCTCGAAGGACTGTTCATAACGTCGTCTATCGATGATCATGTCTTCTACCATGGATGTATAAATGGGACCTCAATGGGTATATTTGGCATGTTTGAGATTAATGATGAAAATGGGAATCTAACATGAAGTTGGAACATGCCTCTGCAACTAGGTTAAATTTACACATGCTTATTTTACATATTGAGGGAGGGAATAGCACAACAATGTTTCAAATTTTATGTTATACAAAACAAAAGATTTAGGCGACGAACCCGATTTTGTGTATTAATTTTCAAATTAAATATCGTTGACTGTGCTCATATAAAACTGATTCTTCCCTGTGACTTTACAATAATGTTGCAGTAAGTCATATACAATAAAGAGAAATTCATATTTAAAATAATAAATGGATCTTTAAACAGACTTAATCATATTACAATTATTATTATTGTATTGTTTCTTCTTACCATTAACAACGACAAACACTACACAGATAATAATAATAATAATAATAAGGTTAAGAAGATATGAATATATGTATACGAAATTACGAATATAACATCTGACAATAAGAAATTATTAATAAAAATTTATGATGGCAATCAAATTGTCACAAAACTACATTTCCCATCCCAATTTTCCTTGTACAAAAAAACAAAATACAAATCTTTCTTTTAATCTTCTTTTCTTCACACCATAATCGAAAAATTATAAAACCTCGAGATGAATAATAAGAATAAACATTATGTACCACAATAATAATAGTAAGAAAATTTTAAATTGAATTTAATTGGATTCATTTAAATTTAATGATTATGTTTTTCGTTTCTTTTAGTCTCTTTGTTAAAGATTTTTGCGTTTGTCTTTTATTTTGTTGTTATCTCTTAAAAAAATTAAATTGATTTCTTTTTTTTTTATCTCATTTTGATTTATATTAATGTGAAATTGTGTATTTATCTTAAATTTTTAAATTCACATTTGATTAGAGTTGTATCTCTCTTCCACCATAATCTTATACGAGCTTAATTCTTGTTTGTGATTTCGATACTAAAAATAAAATACATAATAAAATATAAATGAAGATGACGGTGATTTAAAGAGTTTATTGATAAAATTTATGTTTAGATAAGATGGTAATTGACTTCTTACTTTATATTTATATAGCAGAAATGCAAGAAATGTGTGGTACTAGTGGTGCGCCGTCTATAAAAATAACACTGTTATGACAACGCGTATAATAAGGAAGCAATCAACACACCACAGCACATTCAAAATGTGACACAAGTAAATTCAATTAATTTAAAAACTTTAATCAATTAAATTTAATCAAACTTTCAAATATTTTCAAAAATATAAAACAACAACTTAATTGTATACAATGTATCCGTATATTGGGTATATAAAAGAAGTTGGTCTGGTTTCTTGTTAAAAAAAAATAATATATAAATTGATAAAATCATTGAATTTATTTATAAATAAAATTAATAATTTAATTCAATCATTGTCAAAAATCACGGAATTTAAACAAATAAAAAAATATTCAACTTTGATGATTAGACACCACAGACAACATTATAAAAAGGCACGGTATAGAGGTACGAGTACATACATATATTGCGCTTTATTGTATAAACCGCAGTATAGTATGACCATCCCACGGTCCCAGAATAAATAAATTTAAATATCTTATCAACTAAGAATTACACAAATATAAACAACAAAATCCAATTTTTAAGAAATCAAAACGTTTGGTCGTGTCTTAAATATTCATTGAGTGCATCACGCAAAATTGCCATTCTTGCGTGCATAAAAAATATTAAAAAACAAAAATAAAAAATTTACTGATAACAGAAGTAAAATTTTTATTTCTTAATGAATAATAATAACAACAATAATTTAGTTTAAAAAAAAATTGTTGTGATAAGAATTAAATTAAGAGGTTAATTTAAATTTAAATCGTTAAATATTATTAGCAGTTTTAATGTGATTAATAAAATCATCACATTATTAAACGATATAGGCACCGGTCATGTAAGTATACAGAGTGATTAAAACGATTACGATTTGTATATTATGTTCATCGTCAGTTAAATCGAGCCAAAAAAATTTAATATTAAATTACATAAATATAAATTACAAATTTGATTCAAAAATAATAATGTAAATTAGCGCACTTATCTGTAGTGTCACCTTATGTTTGGCTAAGACTAATCTGAGATGTTTTAATTGTCTAAGTAGTTCGCATCTAATTCAGAAGTGCCCGTTCAATCGCCGCTGTCTTCACTATGTAGGAAAAAACATCATACGATGCTTCATTTGCCAGAAAATATCGACACTGCGGCTCCTGATCCAACACATATAAGAAAGACGTGACATCAAAAGTGCTGAAGGCCTTTTGTTCGCAAAAAATCGTAGCGCATTCCATACTTCCGACCGCTTTTTATTACACAGGAATCTGCAAAGCGACTTGGCCTTCAGAAACGAAATTCAAGATTATCGGGTTTGGACTAGGAGGTTCTAGTGCTGGCCGTATACTAAAGGTTTAGTTACGTTTTCCATTCGATCAAAACATCACCCGGAATTGTCAATAGAAGCCTTTATCCTATCTAAAATAACGACAAGATTGCCGCATCAAACCATCAAAGATATCGCATCAGTTTGTTGGTCCGAAACTAGAGCTAGCAGATACAAACTACTACAAATCGGCTCACATAGATATTTTGATTGGAGCCGACTATTACTTCAGCCTGCTGGAACCTAGTCAAACTCGAGTCAATCAATATTCACTAACATTATACAAAACTATATTAGGTTGAGTCGTCGCTGGAAAAGTTGATGATTTATTGAGAGGTGATATAACGTTCATTAGGCGCGATCCCAAACCCCAAATTCCATTTCAATATCCCGAAGAAACACTATGCGAGAAGGAGTTCGTCGAAAAACCAAACTATCCAGTGAGAGGCGATTTATAGTCAGGCTGCCATGTAAAGCATCACCTTTAAATTTGGGAAACTCCATAAATATTGCCCTTCATCGATTGAGAAGAATGGAACGTAGATTTGTTCGTGAAGCAGATCTTCAAGGACTTTACCAGGAATATCTACAGCTAAATCATATGATAGAAATTCCACAAGCAGAAATTAATGATGGCGGATATTACTTCCGCTCCACGGCGTCCTTAAAAGTTCCAGTTTCATCACAAAATTAAGAGTGGTTTTTGACGGGTCGGCAAAACCTCCATTAAAGAATCCTTTGAACAAGTGCTTGGCAGTTGGCGCAACGGTCCAACCATTCCTGCATGCTATAATTATAAGATTTCGAGAGCACAAATTCGTCGCGACTGTTGATGTGGAGAAAATGTATCGGTAAGTGACTATCGACAGCCAAGATACAAATTTTCAAAGAATAGTCTGGCGTACTCACCCCTTCAAGCCAATACGCTGCTTCCGATTAATGACCGTTACTTATGGTTTAGCTCCCTCTGCTGGCGAGTGGAACAGAAACAGAGAATACAGAAAACCAAAGAGACTTCAAGAAACAAGCAAGACAGGAGGCAAACGTTTGGTTTTAGCTCGGAGAGTGCAACTTGGGGGTTTGTTCCAATTTCACTCTCTAATCCCCAAGAAATTTTCTTAAAACTGTTCATTTAGCTTAAAGTGACCAATACCTATCTAAAAGTATTGTATTTGGGTATTGATGACCTCGAATTCTAAGGTAGTTTAAGAAAGCATAGTAGTGAATACCAAATGGTTTAATTGAACTACATTCCAATATTAGAGGTTCGGTCCTATCTTACTCCGTAATCGCCAAGAGAGTATCAGAGAATTTTCTTTATTAATATTTTCATTTGAGAATATTGGGTTGAAAACTTTATTGAATGCTTTAATTGAATAATTAATTGATACTTTCATACGTCTCTAGTTTTAGAAAAGTTTTATGAAATTTTTCATTACCGTTCTCTATTGTGCGATTAGGTCCTTTTCCTCCTTATTTGTGTAGACATACTTATGCAAACAAATAACTTCGCGAGGTGACTTATTTGAATAAGTTCGTCTACACAAAAATGTCTTCAAAATTGTGTTGTGACTAAATGTAATCCATTTTCAAATCTAGTGATAACGACTAACATGCTTTGTTTTTGTTATTACGTCACAAATAAGTTGGTACAGTGGAATGCTGTATAAGATAGCGGAAATTTGACAGCGCGAAATAAGTGATTGCGTTACTTGCCGCAAGTGGCAGCACTATCAGTAAAGAGAATTTATTTTGTTATGTAATTACCAGCGGAAATTTTTCATTTATTAGGTATCACTAATTTCACTAAATAAAACATCTCAGCGGAATAAAATATTAAAAGTGATCCTTAAAATGGCAAATTTTGATCTCCGAAGTAAAGGATCTCGGTATATAAAATCTTGAAATTTAACAATATTCCGCCTTTCCAGCTTTTCTTCCGCTAGAAAACAATACTTTCTGTTGTTTTTCTAATAGTTTAAGTCATACTGAGACTATGTGGAAAATTTGGGGAAAATTCACGGACTAGAATTTTTTGTGGATCTTAGATTTTTGAACTTATATGGCAGCAGAAAATCAAAAACTTCTAGTGAAAATTCTAGTCCATGAATTTTTCCATATGGTGTCAGTATGACCTTAGCTATTAGAAAAAAAACAGAAAGTATTGGTTACTAGTGGAAGAAATGCCGGAAAGACGGAATATTGTTAAATTTCAAGATTTCATATACCGAGTTCCTTAACTTCGGAGATCAATCAATTGGCCCTTTTAAGGATCACTTTTAATATTTTATTCCGCTGAGATGTTTTATTTAGTGAAATTAGTGATACATAATGAATAAAAATTTCCGCTAGCAATTACATAACAAAATAAATTCTCTTTATTGATAGTGCTGCCACTTGCGGCGAGTAGCACAATCTCTTATTTTCCGCTGTCAAATTTCCACTATCTTATACAGCATTACAATGGAATGGAACGACTTGACCGACTTATTTAAGATGGCTTCAAATAAGTCAATAAGTCTGTAATAAGTCAGTATTTGGAAAACCCCCTTAATCTAATATTTCTTTGAATATTTTTTCCATTTTATAACTCCAGTTAGCTCCGTGCTATTACATGAACTTGAGAAATTTTGTTGTTTATATATAACCTAAAATATTAAGTAAGTCTATACAATTTTAATACAAAACCTAAATTTACAAATACCCAAATTTAGAAAATGCCAAATTTGGATCTGAGCCCGTATACCAATAAATCAATTTTAGACTGGAGTTGATTCAACACAGTGTAAAATTTTTAATCAATTAAATTTAAAATCTAAAACAAAACCTAAGAAAATGCAAAGAACTTCAATCTTTATGAGTGTAGATATTGTGAGGTCTTATTACTGCTTAAGAAAATAAAATTAAAAATAATTATCTTTACTTTTCTATCTAATTTATTAAGATGATGATAATATATACACGGTACCTATATATTCTTCGTTTCAAACAAACATCCAGTGTACGTTTGTTGTTGTGGCTTGGTACTATCTTAAACTTCTAAAATACATAAGAAAACAAAAATTAATTTAAATTTCTCAATGAAACGACATATTTATGATTATATTCAATTTATCATTTAAACAAAAAAAAAAAAAAATGTGAAGTTCATTTTATTTTGTCTTAAGATCACAGCAAAGAATCACATTTCGAATAAATCTAGTTTAAGAGTTCATTTTCTCACAATTACATATATCGTTCCATTTTTATGTGCGCGAGCTATTTGATTTAATTTTGATTATTGTTATCAAATAAAAATACATATAAGTAAAAATTAAATTTGTTTAAACACGATTCCTGAAAAATCAATTATCAAAATATTAATAATGGTAAAAAACTGGAAAAATTACAATATAGTACAAAAATATCATCCTCCTCTGAATTATTTTGGTCACACAAACTTGAGGCGCGGATTTTTTTTTTTTGTAAACAAACCGAAAACGCTATTGACCATCTAAAAAAAATCTCCTTAATTATACAATGAAACAAAAATCTACCACTTGAGACCATATTTTTTAATTAACAGCTCTTAGGCAGCAATTAGAGAAGCCAAACTGAACACAAAATAAATAAAAATAAATTTATTGTGAAGTGTTTTCTATACTCTTCAATTATCATCTTAATATTTTGTTATTGTTGTACAATTTTTTTTTCCAATCACATTTCGTGTAATTATCAATTATGAATTTTTAAGATCGATTTTTTTTTGCTGGGTCCGCGCTTCTACTGATCTCATGGGAAAATATTCAGATTTTATTAAATATTTTTATTTTACAAAGCAAATTGACCCATAAAATTATGGAAATCACGTAGACAAACACAATCGAATGGAATTTTTTCCTAAATTGAAGATATCTTTGAAGTACCAATTTGGTAATTATATAGAGAATTTTTTGTTTAGATGTCATGCCACTATCTTTTGAATTTAAATATTACGGGTAGACTCGGAGTAGTAGTCGCTTAGTAGTTTAGTATTAAATACTTTTTAGTTTTTTGGTTGAACTGTTGGTGGTTGAACTGTTGCTCTCCAAATTTTCAACATAGAATAGATTATTTTTTTGATCTGATAAACTAAATCTGGATTTATTTGTATAGATTTTTAAGATCCAGATTTTTATAGAGGCCACTTGCCATATCTTTTTCATGCAGCCGAAAATTGTCGAAAAGAAGTTTAATAATTATCAAGTACTTAACGACGGAGGATTATGCGTGACCGACACCAACCTCGGATGAGGTTAGAGGGTTGAGAATTTTACGTTCCCATAATTTGTCGATAAAATCAATCGACATTTGAGATTTTGCCACTTAAATAATAAGCTGATTATGCCAATTCGATGACCCATGCCCATAGGTAAATTTTGGTTATATAAGTTTGGGGTGAAGTAAAGATGATAAAGCTATAAAAGTGAAATTTTATTTCCCCTTCTTCTGTATTTTAAATCACGAAATTAAAAATTTCATCCCTATAATCTCATCAGACCCATCTCAAACCTAAAATCAAAATCTACTATACCTATGGTCATGGGCTATCGAATCGGCATATTCAGATTGGCGTCTATCTAGAAACACCTCGAATGATGGACAATTTTATCGACAGTAGAAGGTAAAAATCAAAATTTCACTGCTATACTCTCATCAGATTCACCCCAAACAACTAATCATAATCTACTTTTGGTCCTCAGCCATCGAATTGGCATACTTGGTTCGAAATCCAATTAATTTAAATGTAAGTCTTATAGTTTTAACAATAAAACAAGAAATTCAAATTAGAAGTGATAATCACAATTATCAAATAATTACATAATTTATAAATCTTCAATTTATAAAATTGATTCTCTTGATGTGTAATAATAGAAATCATAATAAAAAATTATTGAACAATTAGCCACCACCCAAAATTATCTACTAACACAATTAAGCTAAAGGACTCCTTTAATACTCAGCTTCAACTATAGTAAAAAAATTGAAAGACTATACTGGACAAACTAGAAAACCCTGTGGTTCCAACGACAACAGCAATACGTTAGTGACACCAAAAGACGAAAAGATATTAGAAAGCTGCCCGACTACATAAAGAAATTACAAATATTTCATGGCAATCCAACCCACTTCATCTCGTGGGTACACAACTTCGAGAATATTTTACGAGATTACTTCATGGGAAACAAACCTACATATATATGGAGCAATCCTTCAAAATTTAAGTCAAAACATCGGAGGCAGTGCCGATGCCGCATTAATACACTACGCACAACAAAAAACGAAACAGTAAAATTTAAAAAAATACCATATTTTCAAACGCTTGTATCTTGGAGAAATGTCGGTTTTAATTTTTTTTTACTTTTAAAATGAAGCAAATTTAGCCTACTTCTCGATGCTGGAATCCGTGTTTTATTATTTTTGTTTTTTATGACTTTTTTTGGGTCAAAAAAAAAAAAAATGGTTTTAACTAGAAAAAATCCCAAATTTTAAGACTGCCGACGAACTTTCCCGATGTTTCATTCACGAATCGGCCATTTTGTACAGAAGTTAGAAACTGTTGAGTTATTGTAGTTTTAGCAAACTATTGTTTTCCACAAAATGTGTTTTTATTAAGAATTTTGATATTACAATTTTTTGTGGAGCTTAGTTTACAAGATAAAACTACTACTACCCCACGTTAAGAAAATATTTGGAAATTATTTTCTTAAATTTAATAATATTAATTTAGTGCCGCTATTCTTGAAATCGGTGATTTCCGTCTGCGGATTATAATTTACATTAAATTTTTTTACATTTTTCGAATTGCTTGCAAGTTTTCTATTATTTGGGGGAATAATGCCTTTATTACATCAAGAAAAGTGTACTGTCAATAAAAAATACTGAAAAATCAAAAAAAAGAAAAATGGTATAAAATTGCATTGGAGTGAAAAAGACAAATGACAATTTTAAACTTTGTTTTTGAAAATAATTAAAATTAATACACTTAATTGTGATATTGTGAATATTATATTCACAAGCAGACGTTTGACTTCATGTGTTTCCAGGTTATTATTTCCAACAATCATACAGCAATTTTGCATTTGACAAAAAAACAAAGTATTTTAGTTTCTATAATTTATTAAGGATAAGCCTTATGGAAGCTCAGAGAAAATTCAGAATAAAACTCCGACTATAGGCACAAAAACCTTAACAATTACATTAAATCATAAAAAAATAAAAATTTCATTAAACCGTAAAAAATATAATAAATTAATAAAATTATATTAAACCATCAATTTAAATAATTTATTTTTTCATGTGTTCCTGGAAGGTTGGTCCTGCAAAAAAAACAGAATACTCGTCACAAAATATAAATTATTTTTAATTATACTTCCTCTTATTGAATTAGGCTCCTTTAATTTAGCTCCCTTCCATTTAGGTATTGTCCTGCAAAAACCTAAAAATAGAATGTAAAGCAATGCATCGTTGACCACTTTTAAAATATCCTGCTGCGCTTGAAGTCATGACAACATTCGTAATGGTTTTAAATTCTATATCGGTCGTGCCTTCCATCCTCCCTTTTACAGCACTGATAAACCGCTGTTTTAGTTCCAGATTTTCGTCCTGGTAGCTCGTGTTTCTTTTCCGTTTTAATTTTTTTGATGATCCCGGTTCAATTGGCGGTGGTGGTTAATGGTTATTGACTAAAACTGCCACATATTTCTATTGATCGAAAAATTTCCAATAATTTAAATTTTACTATAAATAATTATCAAACTTTGGCTCGTATCAAGCAAATGTCTCACTTGAAATGACCGTGCGACTAACTAATTGAACGATCATATGAGACTTATTCTCTGGGTGCTGCAGAGTCGTCGAGGACAGGCAATAGTTTTGCAAACTTGCACTCTTTTACGCCTCTAGCAGAACTACTTGCAACTCGTTTTTTTGACCGTGTATAGGTCGTTTTCAAGGAATCTCATTGCTTCATGCCATTAAAATATTATATTGGTTCGCTTCAATATCTGCGTTAACATTTATAATAATTAGTGACATATTTAACAAAAAGAATGGGTAATTAAAAACCAATTACTGACTAATATCTGTCATTCCTTCCTCCCACATTCTATTTTTAAATTTTTATTTTTAAACTCTAGGCACCGAATCTTCCAGAGCCTGTCGGGATCTCACGGCATCAATAATCACATCTAGAAAGTAAATTTATTAATTGTATATCACAGGAAACTCCATAGAAATAAATATTTTACCTTGCTACAACTCACTGAATTCAGTTCTGTTAGGTGGTGCTTCCATTAGAACTAATATTCCTTTACCAAGCGCTCCTCAGTATTCACTGTTGCTGCTGGGTTCGTAATTATATTTTTTGGCCACTCGGTTTCTTTCAGCTGTAGCCAACTCGGGCCCTACCACCAAATTTGTAACACAGGAATTTGTGGTGGACTTATCCTTATATAGTCTACTGGATTTTGGTTAAATTTTACATGGTTCCATTGTTCCCTTGATATGATGGTGCGATTTGCAATGAAAGTTTTCCATCTAGCTAGGATGTCCAATAGTCGAATCGAGTTACAGTATTTAACTAACTCCGCTAACATTACCGCCTCACAGAGTTCCAATCTAGGCAGGCTTATTTTCTTTAACGGTGCTATTTTACTTTTCGAACAGACTATGTGGCTGGTTATGGGGCTAAAGTTTACTTTGCATATACATTGAGAAAATCAGGTAAGGAGTATGAATTTTTAAAATTTTTAAATGCAGGACTGTTTATCAACAGTGTTTAGGAGGGGAAAGCTAAATTTTTCTGAAAAACTACCCTATTTTCCGAAAAAAATTAACTTAAAAAAAAAATTTCGTATTATTTTATTCAAAATACGTACAAATGTTTAATTTTTGTTAAAATTTTGATATTAGGATTGTATCTTAACAGTTTTCCGACAGTACAAGTAACATTTCCAGGAAAATTTGCAATTTTTGCAGGAAAGTTTTGAAATTTTTGAAATTTTTTTTTACTTAGTTTAAAATTATAAATAAAATTGGACACTTGAAGAATTGTATAAATTCTGGATGGATCCATTGCATGGAGGTTGGTTTGGCTGTTTTTTGTAGATATTTAGAAATTTGGATCTGCTGGAGATACAGCAGTTTGTAGTGAACGTTGCTCCATTAACATACAATATTATCTAGTGTTCGGATGGCCTGGAAAGGTGTGTATGCGGTTTTATAGGCAACCGTCATACACTTGTATGAACTTAATTTTTCGTGGAGGTTTCTTCGCCATCAGATGAACTGGAAGTTGACATCTGCCGGATCTACATGAGACTGCTGTTGTGGTTTTGCACGAAACATCAAACACTACTCGCAATTTGGTAGTAGTACTTTCTTTAACCACTGCGTGATGCGACATGAAATACTTGTGGTTGTGTTCCTGCGATAGATCTGACCAGGTAACCCTTACATTTGTCCTACCATTAAAAATCATTTTTCAATGCCCATTATTTTTGATTTAGCCGTTGCTAATGGATCTCCTAGTTCTGGACGGGGGCTTATGGACGGTAACGTTATTATAAATCTTCCATCTGTCGATCTGGTTCTGGTGGTTTTAAATAGAATCTCACAGGCTTTTGTACTTGTCAAAACTTCTTTAAAAGATCCATTAAATTTTCGTTGCTATTGTTGGAGTCTAAATTGGCGTTTTAATTTTGGGCGCTAAGAGAACCAAACTTAGAGAAATGTAGGACTGGAAGCTTGATGGTGATTTAGTTTCTGTGTTTGTACTACAAATTTTTTTATAGTGTGTAGATTTGTTGGTGATTTGTTGCATGCCGGACTGTTGATTGTTGCTCGTTATGAAGTAAGTAATGGCGTCTTTTCAAATCAAACATACAAAACGTGAGTGGCATTGGGGTTGTAAATGTCCTCGTAAGCGTCACATGTTGTTCACTAAAATTTAAAAAATTTTCGAATATAGGAAACGTTTCGTCTACGGATTCTTTAGTCCACAATTCTCTCGTATCATTATCTAACTTATTTATTATCATATGGATTAACCAAGAGGGTTCCGCATTTCTGCCCTATCTCCCAACGCTCGTAACCCTCGGATCACCTCATCCGAAGTTTTACACAATTTCCGCAGTTCTTGATGATTGGCTTGGTTGCAGGTTCTTTGATCCAAGAATAATTGCATCAAGCTGACTTGACCTTAGTTTATTGTATCTTATCACTAGTTTAGCACAAGTTTCCTCGTAACTTTGCTCGGTGACCTTAATGTGGCGTATTAATGTCACAGCATCTCCTCTTAGTAAACCATTTAAAATTTGTAGCTTGTGTACTGCACTTAAAGTGTTGTTTTCATGTACTGTCGTCACATACAAATTGTGAAACGATGGCCATAACTTACCACGATCTCTAGCTCGTATGTTTCTTTCCATTTCGGAATGATAATAAACAGTTCAAAACTACACTTTCACTTATTTTAATTTCGCCTTTCACTGTTTTTTATTGTTTTGTTCCGTATCAATTAACTAATAAATTAATAAATTAATTAAAATTTAATTCTAATTAAGTCTTTTCTTGGTTTTACGACAAGATTATTGTGAAATTTAAACCAATTTTTTTTTAAACGCAACAAAAAAAAATGCTCAGAAAATAATATATTATGTGAAAATGGCCACTTATGGTAATTTCCAGAAGTTTTACTTCTTTGATCCTTGGTTTTATTTTGGTATCTGAAGTTTTAAAAAAATTTATTGCAAAAAATTACCTAACCACTTTTCATTTCCTCTTCCAGACACATTTGCCATCTACAAACGAACAATAATCTTTCAGACAATTTTGCTTCTACGACTGACCTCTTTATTAGAGTAGAGAAATTCTTGATTTTTTTTTGCTAGGTCAATGATACCTTAAATTTTATTTGAACGGAACCGAGGTAATTGAGAATTTATAAAACTACATTTAATATTTGAATTTTAGCTTAAATTATGCGAAATGCATCTACCAGGATCCTAGGTAAACAAATCCAATTATTACCTAATGTGTTTATTGATAAAGAATGTGTAGGCACTAATTAAGTTTCATTTTCGTGATTTTAGCGTTCACAAACAGATAAGTTTACCTGTAATAACTCAACAGTGATTTGTCAAATGGCTTATTTGGAATTAAACATCAGGAAAGTTCGTTGGCAGTCTAAAAGTTTAGAATCTTTTCCTAAATAAAACATTTTTATTTGACTCAAAAAAAAAGTCATAAAAAATCGTTTCGTTTTTTCTCTTGCGCAGTGTATCTTACAATATTGTTGCTGGGCTTTGTATTACGCGGATAAGCATGTTGATGCAATAAAACCCGACAGTGGATCAATTTAACGCAACAGTCAACCGCCAGTTTTCCCTGATATGGAGAAATGCAACTCAAAATAAGATTGACGGAGGGTAACATTGGCATAAACAGTCAAATTAGAGGAAAAATCTTCAAAAGTTACGGAATCAATAAAATTATTGGATTTTTCGATTATGATCAGTATGTTAATAATAACCTCGAATATAAAAATTCCATTCCACACAGCGAAATTTCGCCGGAAACCAAAAAGCAATTCCAAGTTACGATATCAAGATTCAAAATGTTATTCGGTCCTATAAACAATACAGAAACAATCGACACAGGAGTAAGAGTTGAAATTAGGCCAACTACCTCAGAACCAACATACACAAAGTTTTACTCATATCCTTACAATATGAGACAAGAATTCAAGAATCAAATAAACCAGCTGCACTAACCGACGAAATCATTAGACTATCTAAGAGCCCATATAATTTACCAATATGGATTGTCGACAAAACGATGGATGCCTCACCAAAAACAGCTTCGTATACCCGATTCCGGATATATCAAATACTTTGGCGAGTCTGGGAAATTGTAAAATTATCACAACCATCGACCTAAAGTCTTAACTCCATCAGATAGGATGAAAGAAGCCGATATATTTGAAGAATTTGAGTTTTTACGACATTCGTTTGGTTTTAACGACGTCAGTTTTATATGTTCAGATAACGGTCACAACTAAGGAGTAACGAATATATAGCAATCTATAAGGCAATTTGGGTGGTGGCTCCATATAATGTTTAGGTCAAAAGTGTTTAAATTGATTCATCTATAGGTGAAATGTTTTTTGGAGATCCTATAGGTTTAAACTATATTGAAAATAAACTAAGGGTACTTAAAAGAATTTTTTGAAATATGTTTTGTATACCTATAACCAATTAATAATTATACAGACTGCTGCAAAATAATTAAATTATCAAATATAAATTTATGAATATTTATGTGTAAATGATGTACCAGATCTAAATGTACATTATACAGAGGTTGAATTTATAAGTAAGACATGTCTGAAAAAAAACGTAATGTAACTTCCCATTTCAAAGAATAAAAATCACTAAAAGGTGAAATTGCTTAAAGATTTCGTTACATTTGAAAAGTGGTACCCTTAGGCCAAGTTATATTGTATATACGTATATTTATTATTTTTGTATGAGTTTTAATTAAAAGAATAAATAATACAAGACTGCACAAAATAATGTACCATATACCATATTGAAATATTGCTGAGGAAAGGTTATATAGAGAGCTCAGTTGAAATGTTTTGCGACTAGACTGATTGTTAATTTTAAAGTACAAGTTTACTGCCATCATATTGTAAAAAATATGCCCTTGCCATGCCATCATGGTGCATTTTTGTTTGTTGCGATATTTAATGTCGGTAACCTGAAATAATATACTTATATAGGTACGAGTTTGTGTGCTTGCAACAACAAAAAGCTGATCAAATGGAAAATTGATAAAAAAAAATATTTTTCATCTTCTACCTTAAAAATTGTTTTTAAAAAAAAAAAATATTTAAATCAATAAATTAATTTCAGTTTATCAATTTTAATAAAAAGCAATATTTATATTTATGATTCCATTTCAAATTTATATTTTTGTTGATAAGGGCGCAGTCTCTATAGTCGCAGTCGTAAGTATAATATAGATATTCAGAATATTGGCATGCCTATACTGGTACACCAACAAGCAGATGACACCGTCTTCTTATCAATAACATGTATAATATATAATATTATACTCTATATGAGTCCAGGTTTATAAAAATACCTTTAAGATGTATAAATTACAAGTATAGAAACAAGAATTACTTTTATTATTACGTGAAATAAAAACAAGAAATTTATTTATATTTTGTACAGGCATGTAAATGGTGTTTGCCTGCAAATGAATGAGGGCTAAATACAATTACCAACTTTCCTATGGTTTAATAATATTTCGTAACACCTAAATCCAACTTTTTTTTCTTTTTTTTAATTAAAATAATTTATTCCACAAATCCCATAAATAATCGAATATAAAAATTCCAAAATAATCATATCACAATAAATTATAAATGTTTTTTCATTTTAATTTATTTTTCTGGAAATTATAATAATAATAAAAAATAAAATGAAATTAATAAATAAAACGAGATTCAAACTTAACAATTTTTCACGATGTACGATGACTAATCACGCGATGACATTTTTGTTTAAAAATTTGTTCAATATTCGGATATTTATATTAAATCATAGCGACATCTGTACGAACACCATGGCGATCAGCTTTTAAAGTCGACCACAAAATATTTTGCCGGAAGGAACCATCCACTTTCTCTTGTAAACACGAGGATATGTTAAATAAAATTGTAAATTAAAAAAAAAAAATTATTCAATAAATCAAATAAATAAAATCATAAATTTTATGATCAATGAAAATATAAATTAAATATTGAAATTCACACTTTTTTGAATTTATTATTATTATTCTTATTATTTTTCTAAAGATCACTTTATGCGCTCATCTCCAGTAGCTGGTTACAAGAATAAAAATTAACGATTATCGGGTTATTTTTAACATTTAATATAAATTTAAATAAATGAATTATTACTTTTTATTATTTTTATTTTATTTTTTAGTTTTATTATTTATGATAGTTTTTGCACCTTTAAGTTGAGAGATAATCATGAAATCGGTACATAATTATTATCTATATATGATCATGTTGGGATGATGATCAATTTTCAATTTATTATAATGATCACGATTTTTTTGATGACTCGCATTGCTGTAAAATCGGTTGCCGTATGTAATTTGCACATGCGAGCACTGTTTTCTATTTATGGGGATTACCTATACAGATATTGCAACAATGTACGTGTGCAGGTAAATTGCTTACAATATGTTAAATGAGTGTAAAAAAAAAAAAATGGAAAGGTGTTATTGTTGTGGCCAACACCCGACTTTCTTTTACGATAAATGTTTAAATACATTTCGAATAGACAACACAACCTACCGGATATGTAATAAAACTGTCTTGTATAATCAAAAGTAATTATTCATGCTTAAATTTCAGAAAACCGGCAAGGTCAACCCTGATTAACAGTTTAAACTTCATTGCAAAAATTTGTAAAAGCTTCTATGGAAGTTGCCATTTCTGATAAACAGATGTTCACTACATTTCGTGTTAATATCCTAATTTATGAAAAAAGCTTTAGTATGAACTTTTATTCCGAATAGTCAATCCGGCTGGTCTGTCGAGCGAGATGTAAAATAACGTTTTTTTTATCAAAATTTATCATATAGTTTTTAAAATTATTGCTTACTGAGATCTCCCAATTGATCGAAAAAGTTTAAGTATGAAGTTTCATCTCGATCAAAAATCCGTATGTCCTTTACAGAGACTAAATTTTTACTGAAAAACAGCTTTTTGACAAAAATACAAAATTAATTTGTTGAATCTGTTGGTTTTTACTCGTTTTTCTCGTAAATAATACACGATACACTTTTCAAAATATAAAAAAAAAAACGAAAAAGCTCCTTTTGAAGGTTCCGGTGGAAAAACGAAAAGTTTCTATACAAGCAGTCACTTAGTGGACTGATTTCGGCCAAAATACACTGGGATTTTCTAATTGGTGAAAAAAGCTTAAGTATTTAGTATAATCCCGATCAATCAGTCCACCTGGGCTGTACAGCGGCCGAATTTTTGTTGAAAATCGTTTTCTGTTGTCAAAAATCATCATTTCCGTTTAAATTATGGAAAACTGACCTAGCCCGATATTGGTGCAAATTTAATTTAGAATCTCTTCGTGCATGGTCGATTTTCTCGTAATTGATATACTTTTTAAAATATTTTCCAACAACGAAAAAGCTCTTGCTGAATTTGTCATTTCCAGTGAACTTATTTCGTGAACTTTTCATTCACTGAAACTGCCAATTTATGGAAAAACCGTATGTGTATGAAGTTTTGTCGTAATTAATCAATCCATCTGGGCTGTACAAGGCCTAATTTTTGTTGAAAGACAGTTTGTTGTTTGACAAAAAATCGTCAGTTCCGGTCAAATTTTGGAAAATCATATGATATTGTTGCAAATTTTATTTAGGACCTTTTCGAGAATCCTAAACTGTCATTTCAGTAGACCGATTGCGGCCAAATTTCACTAGTATCTCCTAATTTGCTGAAAAATTTTAGGTATGAAGTTTCATCCCGATCAATCAGTTCATCTGTTCTGTACAGGGACCCAATTTTTGGCGATGAACGAGCGGTATTGTTGCAAAATTAATTTAGATTTTTTAGACTATAAGCGTTTTTCTTCTAAATGATACTTTTCAAAATATTCGACAATTAAAAAAAATGAAAAACTCGTTTGGAAGCTGCTACTTCCTGCCCTACTGATTTTACTAAAAAATAACTAGGATTTCATAATTTATGAAAAAAGCTTATGTGAGACGTCTCACTGTTTTTTTCCCATTTATGTTAATTATTAAATTAATTATTATTTGCATTAAATTTCCTTTAAAACCGTAGTACTAAAATTCATAATGGGAATGGTGAATTTGTAAAAACAACATTCCGTAAAATTGGCGTCAGTTTTGGTATACAAATCGCCGATATGAGATTTATGAGAATAACCCACAATCAATCGAAGGTCTCAAAACCATTGCCGAACGCGTTGTAACGGGATGTAATTGTACGATTTAAAATAACTTACAGCGCAGCTGTTTGCGAGCGGTGATGTATATAGCTGGCTTGACCTCATGATGACAAGGTGTAGGGATTTCAGAAGTGTACGATGACCCACATTTAATTGTTTATATTGAACTTATATTGTCTAAAAATTTGACATTAATGTAAAAAGTACAAAATAAAATAAATCCGCTTTAGATTTGAAAATTGAAAATATAAAAGTAAACTTACTTGTTAAGGAACAATAATAAAACCACTGAGGGCATAAAACTGCCTCAATCAACTTTTAAAATTATCTTCTCTTACATAGCATCTTCACTCATTATCGCCTTAGTTGGTTCTGTGTCTAAGTCGAGGAAGTCATGACTCCTCATAGTTGTCTGCTAGGAACCTTTTGGTACTTCTGGTGCGTTGATTAGGTTTAGTAGGAGACTACCAATAAAAGTCCTTTTTTTTACCAATTCACGCCTATTTTCTAGCGATATACAAAGTTGTAAGGCTTACATTCAGTTAAACATGGCATAGTTGTTGCTTTTTTCAAGGTCAAGTAGGATACTTCTTTTAAATTTTCTCAATACTTTGGATATGTTTTTCGTAAAATGAACACCACACTTTTACAGCATATTCCAGCTGGAATTTAACTAAGCAAAATCCAGTTTCTTAATTGACTCAAAATCAAAAAAGTCATCCGTCAAGATCATGTTTTCAACGAAAGTAACCCCTATGACTTTAGTTTCAAATGCTACCTAAAGAAGTGCGCCATTTATCCTATAGTTTAGTGTAACAGGGTTGTTGATAAAATGATAGAGTTTGGAACTGTTAAATGTTGACATTCAAAGAATTAAACTTCCACCATATCGCCAGATTGTCAATGTCTCCTTGCAGTTTATAGGCATTGTCAATTGACTGGACGGCTCTGTAGATTTTGAGGTTATCTGCGAACATCAGGATTGTGAAATGCTTCATCACTTCATTAATACCATTAATGAAGATTGTGAAAATCTATTTGCCAACGTGAGAGTCTTTTATCTTATATTTCAATATATATTGGATGCGATTACTCAAACAAGACTCTAACTAGCATACGAACTGGAATCCAAACTAGAAAATGTGTTCCAAAGTTTTATAGTGATCGACGGAGTCAAAGGCTTTGCAAAGTATATGTAAAAGACGAAAACGCATTAAAATCAATTTTAAAATCAAAAATTGTATTTGTGACGTAAGTTCGGTTTATGACATTTAATGTTTGAAAATAATTTCTTTTAAATGTTGTCCGCGACTAGCTCTTAGATGAACCATTCTATGGGTTCAATTTTCGAGCACTTGTTCGAGCATTTCGGCCGATGTGTATTGTGTTTTATGGCATATCCTACTTATATGGACACAATTAAGTCATTGCCAATGCTAGAAAAAGCAGACTGTTTGCTGATGGATGGAGCATTTGACGTTGTTCCATGCATATTTGGTCAAATATTTACGATTTTTGCAAAAATGATGGCGTTACCGTACTGGCGCTTTTTTGTTTAATGACGCCAAAGTCGCGGAAATGTTATTATGAAATGATTTACGAAGTATTAAAAGTTGCCTGTGACCATTTCATAGATTTGTTGCCAAATTTTGTATTGGCTGATTTTGATAAAGCTTCCACCTCTGCTTTCAAGGCTATGTTTCCGACTACGCGGTTCCATATTGTTGTTTTTTTTCATCTTGGCCAAATCATTTGGCGCCGCGTACAGATAAAAGGACTCGCAACTACATTCGGTACAAATGAGGATGTTGCTCTTGATATTCAAATGATCAAGCCCTTGGCGTTCATCTATCCTGATGAAATTCAAGAATGTTTTAAAGAGATATTGAAGCACGCCGATCCACGGTAATGAAAGATTGTTGTTTGGTTTTCCAGAAATTATGTTATAAACAAACTTCCACGCTATTCACCGCATTTTTGGTCTGTTTATGAGAAAAATTGTGAAAGCTTACGGCGAATTACAAACAATGCCGAAGCTTCGCATAGACGGCTTCAAACAATAACGGAAAAAGCGCACGTCGGACTGAATTGCCTAATTGAGCCAGAAGGACAAGCATGCAGCTTGTCGTACGTGTATTCTTTCCAATACTCTGATTAAACGGGGCAAAAAATAAAATCAATCATTTAAAAAAACAGAATCATTCGAAGATTGAATGTTTGCGTTCAATCGCTTAGAATTTAACCGTTTAATTTTGTTGTATGTATTTTATTTTAGATTTGTTAATTTATATTTGTTATGTCATATTATGTTATATGTACGCATAAATAAATTATAATTTTGGGTATTCAACTTTTGGGGTAATTAGTTTGAGAATTTTTTTTTTGGGAAAATTCGATTTGGGGAAACGATTTTTGGAAAAGTTTTTTTTTGTAAAGTTTATTTATATGTTTTGGAGAAAAAAAAGCGTGCAATTTAAGCTCTTACGTGTTCGCTGGTTGATGCATATGCCATTAGGTTAGGTTTCAGATGGTTGACACTTAGGCCATTTTTGGCCCATTTTGATTCCACGCATTCACGCCACATCATTAACCCATTCACCTATTCACCTACTCACACAACTACAGTATACCACCTGCACATTGCAAGCTCCATGCCGACCTGTACATTGGACAAGGACGGTGGGTCGGCGCTGAATTCTGCACTCCATCAGAGGGTCTTAGTTGTGTTTATTAACATCACCGATTGTAATCGATGATGAAAATTCGACTTGCATCTAGATTTTGATGGGATTCGAACCCAGTACCTCCCGGTCCAAGTGCCGAAGCTTTAACCACTGCACCACTTATCCGGTTGCATATGCCATTGGTGCATTCCAATTTATTCGTTCAAAATATTTTTGTAAATTATTTGAATCGGCCTTTATGTAGTTGTTTATAGGTTTCCGGCTTTAATAATTTTGCAACCTATTATTTATTATTATTGTCTTCAATAGAACTTATTCATTAGTAAAAATTGGAATCAAGGTTCGGCCTACCAACCAAATGGCACAGTGGTTAAAGCTTTGGCATTTGGATCGGGAGGTACCGGGTTTGAATCCCGATAGGGGCAGGATGCAAAGTGAAATTTCATCAACAGATTTCGATCTGTGGTGAAATGTAACACATCTATGACCCCCTGTCGGTGTGCAAAACCCATGGGCCGACCCATCTTCCATGCCGGTATAGGCTGGTTCGGCCTAGCTCATTTTTGTCAAATTTGAGTCAAATATGGTGTCGAACAGATACTCGTTATTCGAATTCATTTTGCAGCATAATCTCGTTCTGTTTTCATCATAAGTCCAACTAATATTTAAGAAGCTGATTGATCAGCACTGGGTATACGATGATGTAGGCGAGTCAGGTGGAACTTATGCCACGTAAATTCTATTTTAATAAACAATTGCTATATTGATAGATTCGTTAAATCAACCAACTCATTTGGTAGTGATGTAACCGACTACTATGGGTACTCGCCATACCGGAGTGAAGTTTATGCCAAAATAACAAAATATACAAACACTGAGTCCTATAAGTACTTAGAATTGAAAAAACACTCAAATATTGAACTTTCATAAAAAATATCTGAAATTTTTGAGATTAGTTTTGAGTTAATTTTATAACATGAAATTTTTTTGAGATTAGTTTTGAGTTAATTTTATAACATGAAATTTTTTACAACAAACCTCACTACGAATCGCACAGAGATGATCTCTGTGCAATCCGTAGGGCCGAGATAAATAATTTCAATTGATTCAAAATTTCATATTATACTCAATGATGTTCTCTCTCCATTAACAAAAATCTTAGAAATTTCCGAGCATGTGAACAAATACGATTTGAGTCTTACATCAAATACTAGTTCAGAACCATTTCGATCATCTCTGTGCGATTCGTGAAGAATTGAGTGTTTTCTCAATTCTAAGTATTTATAGGACACAGTGTATATTTTATTATTTTGGCATAAACTTCACTCCGATACCCGCTACCGGATATTTTTATGCTTGCTGGGAGATATTCTTTTAGGACACCAAACAGTTAGGAACATGTTGAGTAAAATCGAAGCCAACGTTATGGAAATGTTTAGCACTATAAAATTTTCAAATCAAATTGGCGATGATTTATATCCATAGACCCATAGACTATATAGGGAATAATTCCGAACTTAAGATTTTATCGTTGAATTATGTTTCACAGATGGATGATAAAAAACGTGTTTTTAAAACAAAATTATGAAATTGAGCTGCCTTCGAAGACTATTTATTTACATTTTGTAAGTAAAATGCCCGTGTCATAGCCTTTTGTGGATGTGACAAGTTGGGGTGGGGTGTCATGTTTACATTCTGGGATTTGTGGCACTTTTTTCCAGCTTTTACAATAAAATGGCGAAGAATTTGTTCGCAAGCGTTAATGCTTTTCAAAAAAATCAAAGAATGCAGTTAGTCTCCTTCAATCGGTGAATGGGAAATAAACTTACGCGTATGCTTGTTTTAAACTACAGTATCGTGTGGTAAGGCACTCAAACAATTTAATTGCTTTATCTGACAACCGGACACAAATCACACTTGTTAAGCCTTGCGCCTCGTGTACAGTCAGTATTTTACTAGTGCCGGCCAGATTACTCGTTTGGTTTCGGTTCATCCAACGGTAGCGAAAAGTTTAAGTTTATGTATATTCTTTCAAAAATTATGTTGTCCGCACTTATTAAATGCCTCGACAATTACGTGATATCTTCGCTTTCATTTGTGCTTTGGTTAGCCTGCATGTCCTATGAACTCAATAATACACTAAATATGCCATTGGAAACACTCTCACGCAACACGGCTTGAAATGCGCTTCTTTCGATTTGCTTACTCCTCAATTAAACCCATTAGCAGAAATCGATCTATATGAATATATGAAGTAGCTGTGGAAGTACACCTGGCTAAAATTATTCATGAAGCAACGTGAGGCATTGGGGAACATCCGACATACTTTCGACTATGTGACGAACACATTTCTCTTTGCTTTCACTTGGACAGCCCTGGTTGATCTGGCAAACTGTTCCTCTGAGTTAGTGATGCCTTTTGCGATGAATAGAAAAACTAAGTTTTTCTATTCATCGCTAGAGGCATCACTATCACAAAAATAAAGTTTTTTCTGCTGATATTTTTTGACACTAGCAGAAATTTTTTGAAATTTTTATGCAAATTAAAAATTCTCAGCAGAAAGTTTTATGAAAAATCAGAGGATTTATGAAAAAAAAGAGAAAATGTATGTTTAAATATTTTGAAGCGATGAGATTTAATTTACTTTAAAAAACGATTTGCGTATGTATAGTGTAAGGACTCTCAAAACATACTAAATTATCATAATCATCATTATGCAAACACAGGGCAACATCAAAAAAATCGCCATCGTTGAAAGCATTCCATAAATTTCTGAAGTCATTTTAATGTGAAATGTTTTCAGTTCTTAACAAAAGTGTTAAAAAACCCCCCTGTAACTACCCTAAGTGTATGTTTTTGTGGTAGCTAAGATCATAGTCTAAATACATAAGCAACATTAGATTCACAACTGGCGTCAGTAGCCTTCCATACATCACTGCAAAAAATTCATTTTTGTGATTGTGATGCCTCTAGCGATGAATAGAAAAACTAGTTTTTTCTGCTGGAAATTTTCTGCTACCTGATACAGCATAATCTCTTTCAGGAATGCATACTCACATTCATGATAAAAGGCTTATGCAACGGCACGCGATTGATGGAAGAGCTCATGCCGTGAAACATAATAACTTTTTGACTTCTATCGAAAAGGCGCCGTCGACCATTTTCAATCAACCTGCCGAGAATTTACGTACAACATTGTGTTCAACAAAATTTCCGGCATCTAAACCAGATCTGGAGTATAGAAAAATTAACAATAAATAATCGATTTTTTGTGTAAAACTCACAAAATTCATTAAATCAATTCAAAAATCGAGCAAACGAGCAATAATTTATTGACGGGCGGCTTCTTACACTCAGGCAATTTGCTACCTGTCCTATAAATAAAACTTCCGTACACCGCGATTTTATTAAAAACGTACATACAACAATTTTTATTAGTAAGTCAATTAACGATTAATCCACAGATCAGGTCGAACAATCAAATCAAAATTCAATTAAAACTTAACAAGACAATTCAATTTACCTAAAATACGTACTGTCGCATGTACGACGAAAAGTTAAAAAATTGTTAGAGGTAACTTTACGTCTCTCCCGGTCTGTCCATAAACATAAATCATCAATTACTGTATATAAAGATATAATTATGGATAAATTTAGATTCTAATCAATGTGAAGTATTTAATGGCCATGATTTTAATTTTATTTTAATTACTTGCGTGTTTCATACTCGTATATGGCATTCATTTTTAAGTAACGTGTTCAACATATCGTTAAACACGAAGGTGGTGACAGTTAGGCGTTGCAATTGCAATTATTACTTCATTAATTGATATGTTAACGTATTCTGGTTCTTCTTATATAAATATAAACATACCCGCCGTACGTGTTTATATATAGGTGGTGATTTATAAATAAATTACAAATTGGTTCTAATGGGAGGTGCTTAACATTAAATTCTATATATATACGAGTACTGAGTCTATACGTAATTATAGAATTAGCGGTCTGCTCTAGATGAAATTATTTATTATTTAAAATTCCGCTAAACTTGAAAGCGTAAATTTTTTTATTAAATATTTGATATCGCGATAAACACCTGAGTATCGATATGTAGACTAAACCGTACTCATTGCAAAAATACTTTGCATACCTTCTTGTAATTGTAATACAAATTGTATGTACAACGTTTTCAATACGTAAGCATATTTCATACGTAGAAAACTAATTTTTTAACAAACATAAAAACAACAAATTTATTTTAATATTAAAAATAAATATAAATAATTGAAATAATAAATAATTTTTTTTTTATTTCGTATTGCCGCCGGTAAATATAAATATTTTTCTCTTGCATTTATTTGTTATACAAATCTTAACAAATAACTTATTTCATTTATTTATTTTTTATTTAGTTTAATTTTTAGAAATATAATCGAAAAGTAAAATTTTAATTGATTACGGTGGTTTGGTGTTTTAATTTAAAATAAATAAAAAAATTGCGCGCAGAGACAATTGTATATATAGAGAACCTATGTACACCGCAAATTTATAAAATTAAACGTTTTACTAAGTGGCATATATCACGGTGGTACGCCTAACCAACAAACCTCATATATCAATCCATTTATTCATTCAGATCGGATATGCTCCTCATTCAATTTTAAAGATTTACCTTTCGCATGTACGAATGACTTCTTAACCCTATATAGGTGGGGCGAACCTACCAGACAAAAATTTGATAGACAATATGCGCTCTCGTAAACCTCGTATGGGTTATCATTTTTTTGCACAGATTTTTATTTTTAAGATTAAGATAGATACATTCGTATATATCTTAGATAAAAAATTCGATTCATAAAAAATTAAAAGCAAAACTAAAATAATAATAATAATAATAATAATAATCATTGCATGAGAAACATAAGTTAAGGTTAAAGTTCAGAAGTTTCTTTCAGATTTTTTCTTCCTTTTTTCTTCCATCTGACTGATTTCTTGCCCTTAGGGTATATTAAGTGGTATTTTAAGATGAGTATGTTTTATTTTTTATTTTATTTTTAAATAAAACATTAAAACAAAATGTGTATAATAATGAAGATCGAGATCAAGATTTGTAATTTTTATTTTTTATTAGTTTCGCGATCACCGAAATCTTCTTTTTAGTATATTGATAAGAGAAATCTATCAACGGGATACATCACAATGATCACAAAACATTATCTTGCACTAATATAATTTCGTATAAGATCTTTAGATCTTGGATACTGTCAATAAATTTTAGTTTTTTCTTAATAATTTCTTAGATTTTTAAAATGCAAAAGACAATTTTCAGTTTGTAGGTATATAGAAAAAAAAAATCTTTACGAATATAGTAATTAAAAATTTAATAAAACTTACAGTTATGCGCTGTTCGAGTATAATTTTAAATGATTACCGTAGGGTACAAAATATAACGTTTAGCTTATGTAGAAAAGGTCTGAGCCTGGCTGCACGCAAATCGAGATTATAGACGTTAGTTGCAATAAAATATACTTTTACGTCTAATCAATTATAATTTAATGCAACTTGTTAATTTTGTTTTGATATAATTGTTTTTTATGACGGTTTCAATGCTAAATATATCAACTTTCATTAAATCTTCTATAAACATAATTTCACGACCCTATAAATTAAGCTGAATACATCCAACAAAATTTAATACCCATGGAAAATTAGAGGATAAGCAACCTATTATCGATTTCGATGTTATACGCGTATCACACTGACATCTATTTTCGGGTAGGTAAATGATTAAATTCAGGTAGTGCGGATCTAACTTCATTTCGCACTGCCAATTTATTACAATAAACAAATTCAATTTCTGGTTGGTCACTTTTTTGTCGAGATTCGAGTCCAGAACAACTTTGCAGTCGACTGAGCGAATTGGAGCTAGTGAACCAAATGTATTAAATTAGGCTAAAGTTTGAACATTAAATAAATATATGTAATAAGAGTGGTGGTGAACGTTTTATTTCTAAGTTCACAATTCGGTATTTGCGACTGATTGTGGGTGAACTCGCCATCAACCATATTTCAATAGAGAACAAGCCATACCGGGCGAGGACATCTGCCGTTTTCTAGGAAGTTTATGTTAATTAATAAAATACTCTTGAATTTTTATCACCACACTGAATCAGCCAGAAGTTGCCAGCCGAAGGTGGAAAAATCGATAATGCAGTTAGGGTCGTTAACGTAAGCCGAAAGTAAAAAAAATATATTAAAATGAAATATCGGTGAAAAGCCAGCTGAGGGGGCTGACAAATGTTTAACGTGTGTTAACTTCGATCGCGGTCAAATTACAAATTAACACACTACAACTCAATGCCTACCGTCAGGTACCTTCTTTCAATTATTGGAATGTTTTTTTTTTATGTGGAAATGCAGATCAGTTGGTATCATCAGATAAATGTTCACATTTAAATTTTGTTTGTTTGATGATTCTTGATGTTTCCGCCGATGTCAGCTTGAACAAACTCCACGCCTTTGACGTTCTCTACGTCAAACAATAGATAGTCTATATATAGCTTGACTATTGGACTATTGTCACCACAAATATATACCACCACTATATTGTCGTTTCCTGGATGCACTTGGATTATTCTACCCAATGGCTATTTACACACCGTTTACGTTTCTTTTATCAGAACGAGATCATTTATTTGAAGATTCTCTCTAGGTTTTTGTAAGTACTTGTAACGCTACTGTAATGTATTTAAATAATCGGTTGAATATTTTTTCCAGAACAATTGTACTCTGGTCTGTATTCTCTGCCATCTAGTTAATAAGGAATATGTCTTCGCCGTGATGGGTGTTTCAGCGATAGCTCCCGTAGAGCTTCCAAAAAATGGGTCGGGGTCAGGATCTCATAGTTATCGTCTTACAATGTAGTGTACAGCGGCCGTGAATTCAAAATATTTTCAATCTGGCACAGAAGGATGGTAATCTCCTTAAAGGTAAAATTTATGTTATTGACAGATTTTAGCACATGTGCCTTAACCGACTTTACGGCAGAATCCCACAAACCGCCGATATGGGGTGCAAATGGGGGTACGAAATGCCACTCTATATTTTTGCTGCTAAAAAATTCTGAAATGAGATACATAATTCTCGTTCATATGTTGTATTAATTCCCAGCATCTTTCAGAATTCTCTTAGCGCCAAAGCTTATCTAGCTACAAAGCGTTTGAGGGCGTCCAAAAATATTTCGCTGTATAAATCGTTCACTGCTTCGATATGTATTGCTTTCACTGATGGACATAGAAAAATGCATAAATAACTCTTAATATAGGTTTCGTACCCCCTCTACCTTTCTTGGACGCGAAATTAAGAGGACGAGGACCCGCGAAGTCGATTCCGCAGTTGGAGTTACACGCAGCTCCCCAATATCGATCGAACCTTGGCGCACCCATTAACAATCCATCACTTCTGTCCTAATATCTGCGATTTGTCATCTGATTTTGTCAATGAACCAGCTTGAAGATTATTGTGATGTGTTTCCCATATCACTCGCTCTGTAAACACATGACCAGCATTCAATATAACCCGATGTTTGCTGTCATATTCACAATCAGCATTGTACAGTGCCCCCTACGCGTAATACTTTTGCTTCGTCAACGAAAGGAGCTAAAGATACGAATCTCGAGTCACATTTCACCATGCTGGACTTTCTTAAACTCGCTATATCTCTTCCAAATGTATTGTTCTGTGTCCATAATGCAATGTATCTTGGTGTTTTCTACTTCTTTGGCATACAGCTCACTGATTTGTGTGTTTTTTTGGATCTTGGCACCTCAAATTATGTATGTAACGTCTAACATATGCGACGACCCGTATTATTTTATTAAATTCTGATTTTCTCTTGAAGAGGAGACTCAACCAATCGTCGATGTCTTCGTCGATAATCGCGTTGAAAACCTCTACTTTATCTATCACTATCACTATTTGATCCGCAATTTTACGTGGATCTGTTGTGTCAGAGTTATATGTGTTGGATCGTTTTAACCACTCGCCTCTCGAACCGTAATCAGCTGAAGCTTTTTGCTGAAGCTTTTTTTTCAACACTGCGCTATAAGCCCAGTCACTGGCGTATGCAAACCCATGCAGTTGAACATCAGCATAGTGGTTAGTGAATCGCCCTCACTCGTCTGTATTCTGCCCTCACTCGTCTGTATTCGTTTTCGTATGATGCTGGAAGTTGATCAACCCAACCGAGTTTCAACAACCAAAGTTTTTGAAACAATATTTTCAACAAAAATATTTAGGGTGATAGGAAACCCAAAGGATCGAATACTTTCGAGGCTTCGGATATTATATTTTCATTTTTGTGATCGGCCTTTCAAGTACATCACTAGTTCGAATTTGGAAACAGCATACCAATGAATCTCAAGTACTTTGATGGTAGGAATCACGTGACCGCCTACTCTCATAATTTTTCGGTTTATTTGCTTCTTCAAAACCCTCTAGTAATAATACCGTAGCTAATCGCCTTTTGAGTTCAACAGCTTCCTTGTCGGTCTCTACACCAGTGAACAAATTGTTGACATAAAAATCGTTTATCACGTTTTGTAATAAATCCTCGTCTCCTTTGTCACGTGCTAATTTTTGTAGAGCCCGAAATGCCAAATATGCAGAACATGCTAGTCCAAATGTTACTCTGGTTAATTTGTAATATAGGATTTTTTCTTCTGATTTCTCACGCCAAAGCAGTTTTTGATAATTTGTATCTTCCGTTTGTATCTTCCAGTTCTGTGACATCTAAAACGCATCGATGTGACCCACAGTTTCGGTTGGATAGTCGCTCCGACCATCAAGCTGTCGTTTAGAGAATTTTCGTATGTGTTTTTACTTGATCCATCGAATACCACTTTTATAGCTTTGTGGTTTCACTGGATTCTGTTACTACTGCTTTGTGAGGTAAATAAAAGGAGCTCTCATCGCTCACCTTTACTTGATTAGGGGGTATCTCTACCATATGTCCCATCTCGATGTATTCTTGCTTCTGATTAATGTACTTTTGTCGCAAATTTGCATATTTCGCCAATTTACGTTCCAATGCTAGAAATCTAGTGGTCGGAACAATCACAGATTTACCCAGGTTAATCTGGGTTCCAAAATGTAGTTTTACCATGTATCTTCACTTCGCTGTAGCGTATTATTATAAAATATCTCGTACTGCTCTTCTTGTGGTGTTGTTTCTGTTACTCGCGGTATTTCCTCCATCACCCAAAATTGACGCAGAGTATTATCGATGTCTACATCTACAATCCTCGGGTACAAATGAGGATTGAGATCCGGAATCTAGCAGCACTTGACATTTCTGAGAATACCCTTCCCTATCCACCATAGTGACGATGACCGTCGGTAAGATAGATTGAGTGTGACCTGTGGTTGGTTGCATCATGTCGATTAAAGTATTTGTTTCCACTTGTTCTTCTTCCTCTCTCTTTTTCCTGTCAGTCTAAATGTAAGGGGAAATAGTGTCGTCGTTTACATTGTTACGACTGTGTGGTCGCAACCACAAATTATATTCACCTCGGTAGTTGTTTGTTAATTGTGCGCTGAACGCGCTTTCATGAAAAAATATTCGAGTTATGATTTTAGTGGTAGAAGGTCTAGTTAGAAATTTTGAATAAGTTTGTTAAAAAGTAAAGAGAAGTCTGATTTTGAATTTTGAATGTTTAAAGAAATTAAAAGTTTTTTTTGTAAAGTAAAAAATCTGTAATTAATTGGTGACAAAAGAGGAAAAATAAATAAACTATTTTTGTTGGTGAAAGGTTAAAATTCTTTTTTTTGAAACTTTAAGTGTTTTGGGTTATTTTCGATAATATTCCGTAAGACTGCCATCATTTGAATCTTGAAATTTTTCCTGTTACATACTTTTATTTTTCTGTTCCATAACTTTTGTTTACTTTGGTGGTCAGTGCGATACATAAAAATTAAAATAGTCGGGTGTGACATGACAAATGAAAGTTTATTGGATGGTCTCATTACGAATAAAAATATTTATGGGGATTTCGGTGATACAATAAAAATAAAAATAAAACAAAAGTTCAGTGTTATTAAGGGTTGTAGCTACAGTCGCCGCGACTATTTCCCGACGCCGCAATTGAACGGGTATCACAAGTTTGTTTGCGCTGTTGAGGCCACTTCATATTTTTCTACGGTTTTGGCCAAAGACGTCCAACGTTAAATTTTACGAGTTTTGGCAAGCCAAAGTCTAACAAATTATCTACGGTTTCGACGAAAAACCACTTCTTTACTTTTTATAGTTTACTGTTTTCGGCGAGCCAACGCCCACACCTTTTGTGTGACCAGTTGAGGTCACACCGCGGGGTGCGGATTCGGCGGCCAGTTGAGGCCAGCCGTAGTAGTTTGCAACGGGGTAGCCAACCGGCTATTGGTTTATTTATCGGTGGTCTGCCGCAACGGGGTAGCCAACCGGCTATTGTTTTATTTATCGGTGGTCTGCCGCAACGGGGTAGCCAACCGGCCATTGTTTTATTTATCGGTGGTCTGCCGCAGCGGTAACGGCACCAAGGCCACAACATTACTATTTTTATTTTAATTAAGGTACGATTTTTTTTTTTATATTTTCTTTTGTTCATTTTATTTTATACTTTCTTTTTTTTACATTTTTATTTTTAAATTTAAATTTTGATTTTTTTTTGTAATCGAGCGCCGCACAGCGGTTGCGTGTCGCGCGCTCGGTACGCATTGCTCTCTCTCTCTCTCTCGTTCTCTCTTGTCGTGGTGCGGGTGGAGTGGGAAGCTGTTTCTCTTCGTTCTTGTTTTTTGTCGATAAAATAAATTATTAAATTTTTTCGGTGTGGTGTGATGGGAGCGGAGACCCCCTCTGTGTCGGCGCGTTGATTGCGGTCCCTTAATGCCCGCATCTAATTTCGTAACCAGGGCTTGTCCCTGTTTGAATTCGAATGGATGCGCGCACCAAGGCACCTCTTCCGTTATTATTTTTTTTTTTATAATTTATTTGATTATCTGCTGTTCGTTCCTCAAGTTCCGGCCGTCGAGTTTCGGCGGAACTCCGGGTTTATTTATTATTTGCGTTTAATCTTCTTATTTTAATTATCTGTTAATCACGGTGTAAGCCAGGAGCACATGCAAGCCTCAAACCTCATGACCTTAGCACTTCTCCCTGAGAACGTAGCCGGCAAAAATCACCGTGGAGGCCTCTGCATGCGCTTAGTGATAATCTGCAGGTTGGCAGTAGCCAGCCTGTAACAACATTTTGCACAATTATACTTGGACCTGCAGATGTTAGCGTGTTGAGTTGATATTGACCAAGCAGTTGAAACATAATTTCTTTTCTGCTACGATAATTGTTTGTTCCGACACAGAGTTTCTTAGGTAATTTTCACACCTTCATAGATAATGGTCACCGAGACAAAGCTTTCTACGATTCGCTGTCCAATTTATTTGCTAAAATATAAATAAGCCATGGATCAAGTCCTTCAGCCTTCTTCCTAAACACCCTTAAATCACGAATTGTTTCGTCTGACACATTTGCTAGTTGTCTCAGTGATTTCAAGCAACACTGTTGCATGTTCAGTTGCTCCATAAATTGCTTCAAAAATGAATGGATTATGTGTTTAGGTTTGTTATGCCTCTTGATTTTGTCCCAAACTTCATCATAATTCGCTTCGGTGATGCTAAAATGTTTGATTAAGGAAAACGCTTCTTCCTTGATCAATGCTTTCAGGTATTGTAACTTGTGCACCTTTGACATGTTTGCAAATTGAGATCTTGAAATGATGGATATTCAGAATATGTTCCGCTGAATGTTAGAATATTTACCCTGGGTAAACGTACTTCGTCATCGCGTTTATTTATTGCGGAAATCTCGTACAAAAAATTAGTTTGGTTCAAAATCAACTCATCCATAGTTTTGTCTGGTTTACTATTGTTTTCAAATCAAAATGGAGGCTTTCAATCATTTCCACTGAATCTGTATTTGCGTCATCAAATTTTCCTTTTAGTTTGTCCTCGAGACCTTGGAATTGGTTCCATTGATCAGCTAGAAGGGCTTGTGCAGCTGGTATCTCGTTTAATGATGTGGCTTCATTGTATATCGTAGCACTTATGTTGATATCTTCGAGATTTTTCGCTAATCGTCTTACTGCTTTAGCTTCGGCCATTTTGCTCTGCAGCTTATAATTCTCCTCGTTTTAACATGAAACACTATCTCATTCACTTCACTGAACACGTGTTATACGATAAGCGTTTTGACTCGTTTCTCGATCCAGCTTGAATGACCAATGTAAAGCCCGTTGAGGGGGCTGAAAAATGTTTCACGTGCGTGTTAACTTCGATCGCGATCAAATTACAAATTAGTACAACGGTTTTTTTTTGTTGAAATGCGGATCAGTTTGTATTATCAGATAAGTGTTTACATTTTAATTTTGTTTGTTTGATGATTCTTTGTGCCTTTTTTATTTTTATTTTAGGTAGATATTTCCGCCGATGTCAGCTTGAACAATTCCACCCGTAAGTAACCAATCTAAAAAATTTGTAAAAACTTAACGTTTAAAGTGTTATATCTAGAAAAGGTCTAATTTGAATCGGTTCGACGATGGTTATCGCTGGAAAATTTTTTAGGTCATGTTTCATGTTGGGAGTTCGGGAAAAAATGGGGGAGGACACGTGCAAACCGATTCAAAGAAGACCTTTTCTTGAACTCCCACATGAAACTTGGTCTGATAGTTTTCCAGCGTAAACCATCGACAAACCGACTCAAAACATATCTTTTTTAGACATAACACTTCAAACGTTAAATGTTTACAAATTTTTAAAGATTGCACGTGTATTTCACTCACCTCAATTTTCCCGAACACCCGCAACATGAAACTTGACTAGGAAAATTCTCCAGGAGTAATTATGGACGAACCAATCCAAATAAGACCTTTTCGAGACATAGCACTTTAAACGTTTATAGTTCCTTCAAATTTTTGAAATGTGGCCATACGTATTGTATTCATATCCCTGTTCCTACCAGACGGCTTCAATTTAAGTCCAACCCACACAAATGTGTGTATCTAAAATGACAGTACGAAACCTATAGTTATAGTATTATTTCTCGGATGAAAACGAATTAAATGGAATGCATAAATGTAATTGTGATGTCAGGCAGGAAAAGGGATATAAAAGCTGCTTCTGAAGTTAGCAGAAAATTGTGGCCGAAAAATTAAAGGTAATATGGACTGGGCGAAGTTAGACAAATTCGTAAACGGCTGAATTCCATGGTCATAATTTGTCGTATTAGGGGGAAATGAATTTGGGTTGTGGTACTAACAGTGTGTGCACTAACCTGTGTCCAAAATAGGGCATGTTTTATGTATTTCTATATCTCTCTAGTTTTCACATCTCATGAAGGGTTTTGCCACCCGCACTATGGGCCTCCATTCGAATTTCGACACCCTAATACAGCGGCTTGTAATAGAAATGTGTTCAAGGTAGGACTGGATAAGATTCTCACCAGTACGTGACCCACACACGTAACAAGCTGGCTGAGCAGCATTATGTTATGAATCCTAATTAATGGCCTTGGATTACCATTTAATGTATTGTACAGCATCATTATGTAACCAGCCATCGAATTGGTCAAACTGCCTTCAGGCCAAATTATCATTAAACATGCGTACAGGTTTTAAATTATTTGGCTATGATGCTACATAAAATATGCCCCGAATTTTGGCACAGGTGTTCACTGTTAGTGCCATAATTAAACATGGGATCCAGTAATTTACGAATTGGGCTCCATTTTCAATGATATATAAGAGCATAATATGATTGCTATTGTGAATAGGGTAAATAATAATAGGCAACAATAGTTGCGAACACCAATGTTAATCAAAATTAATCAATTTTTACATAATAATTTGTCTTATATTCAGGTTTATTTCAAAAGTTTCAGGTAAGCTTACATTTTAAATTAAAATTGTCTTCATTTTCAGCTGTTTTCTATAAGTACAGGGTGAGCCATCTGTTAGTTCTGTTTTTATTTGTAAATAAAACACACATTTTGGGATGAAAAGTTAAAATTTGGTATTGATAAGGAAAGGTGGTTCAATGCCATTCATGTATGAAACACAATATCATTCATACGCCCACCATGGCATCGTTTACAGGCCTGCATCCCAACATCAAAACTTTCGATGAATTTTTCCAATAAAATCGGATCAATCACCTCAATTTCAGTTCGAATGTTATTTTTAAGTTGTTGCAGTAAATTTTGTTGACAATAAAAGAATTATTGCATGACTTGGGTGACATGTCACTCTGTCTTGTTGGAACCAAAGGTCGTTGAAACGTGATTCTTTGAATTTTGGCCACATAACACTAGTTAACATGTTGCGATAACGTTCCCCATTTAAGGGAATTTTCCTGTTCGTTTTCAGCGACAAACAGCCCAATGATGCCACTAGCCGGTGCTATGAACTTCAGCTTTGTAGACCGCTAAAGATGATTTTTGATGATAAACCTTCATTTCGTTCAAGCGTCTAATTAACAAAACAATGATGATTTAAATGGTCTGGTGGCTTCAATTTTTGAATTAGTTGAATTTTGTATGGATGCAAGTGAAGGCCAACATGAAAAATGCGTCGTAATGTGTTTCGTGAAATGTTTAGTTGTTGCGAATGATGCCTGGTTGATGTGGTTAGTTCATTACTAACACTTACTTACAGCTGCCGCTGCATCAGGAGTACGAACTGGATGATCATGTAGATACGATCTATGACCTTTCACTGACACAGTTTCTTCAAGACGATCGCCCAGTAGGATGTCCATGTCCATGATTATTTTCATAATAAATTTGGACAATCAAAATGCTTTCTTGTGGTTTTAGCGGCTTCATGATGATAAACGGCACAGATTAGATTAAGGATTAAAATTCATCGATTGAAAAAAGGACCAATAGATGGCCCACCCTGTATACTATATATATATTCTACAAGAACATCTGGGTATTTAATTTTCAAGCGTAGGTGTTAGTTATTTCTAATTTTATGGTTTCCTAACATCAAGAAACACGATGAAATAGTTTTTCTTCGCGTTAGAAATAAAATTTCGTTTTACACACGCCAGCATTTTTTTATTCGTTCCTCTGCATATTGAACTTAAGGTTGACAAATTAACAAGATTAAGGTTAATTCGACAATTCAACAGCTTATGGGGCCACTCCATGGCAATAAATTATTCGAATTAAAAAATTAAAAAGTTCGAGCGAATTGGGTGAACATTGAAAAATTGCAATGTGGTAGAAATTTGGTGACCTGGAAATTTTATATGCCCTCGAATTCTGAAGCCAGTCAATATTTCAACGTAGTGGGTAGCACCGATCAAAAACCTATGAATGCGGATGCAGATGAATATTAAGGCATGAGAAACAGAATGATTCCAAGACGCGACGTGAAGTTTCGACGAGGTACAAATAGCTGCTGCAAATCATAAATTGTAGTTCGGCAGCTTCAATGTGGACGATGCTCAAAAGTTTGTATGAGCAAACATCGAATGCAAATATTATGTACCTGCAATAGCATTACTACAGTTTGAAAAAGGTGTTGGGCGATGAGGTCGCAACGCGTATGTCAAAACTCATGAAGTCGTGCAACTATTAAAGGATCAAGGTGAAGAGGTTTCCGATTATATGGTTATGACGAATATTTTATTGTCTTTGCCAGAATATAAGCTGCTGGCTAATCTATCTAATCTATCTAATCTATCTAATCTATCTAATCTATCTAATCTATCTAATCTATCTAATCTATCTAATCTATCTAATCTATCTAATCTATCTAATCTATCTAATCTATCTAATCTATCTAATCTATCTAATCTATCTAATCTATCTAATCTATCTAATCTATCTAATCTATCTAATCTATCTAATCTATCTAATCTATCTAATCTATCTAATCTATCTAATCTATCTAATCTATCTAATCTATCTAATCTATCTAATCTATCTAATCTATCTAATCTATCTAATCTATCTAATCTATCTAATCTATCTAATCTATCTAATCTATCTAATCTATCTAATCTATCTAATCTATCTAATCTATCTAATCTATCTAATCTATCTAATCTATCTAATCTATCTAACCTATCTAATCTATCTAACCTATCTAATCTATCTAATCTATCTAATCTATCTAATCTATCTATTCTATCTAATCTATCTAATCTATCTAATCTATCTAATCTATCTAATCTATCTAATCTATCTAATCTATCTAATCTATCTAATCTATCTAATCTATCTAATCTATCTAATCTATCTAATCTATCTAATCTATCTAATCTATCTAATCTATCTAATCTATCTAATCTATCTAATCTATCTAATCTATCTAATCTATCTAATCTATCTAATCTATCTAATCTATCTAATCTATCTAATCTATCTAATCTATCTAATCTATCTAATCTATCTAATCTATCTAATCTATCTAATCTATCTAATCTATCTAATGTGGCGTGTTTTTAGCTTTTACACCCTCGATTTTTAGTTTGTTGTGTACGAGATTTATGTACATTCATTTTAAAAGAAAATCATACCATACACAATCCTTCAATTCATAAAGTTGTTTCATCAGATTTAACCATTGAGTTGGGTCACAGTTTCGGGAAAATTCTCCTACAGGATTCTTTGCTGGAGAATGGGTATCAATTTTGATCATTTTTTTGGCAATTTTCTTTTATTCAACAAATTGTTGAACTGGCTTTTTGATTACTCGCACGTATATTATTACTCAAAACTAGACAGATATTTCCGTAATATGATTTTTCTGTATGTTGGACAGATGACTCGATTGAATCAAGCGACACACCTTTGGGAGGGACCCTTAAATTTTATTTCTAGGAAAAGTTCTTATTTATTCGTTTAAGTTACTAGTTTTTATATTAGGTAATAAGAGGAATATTTTGTTTTTTTTAACTTTAATTGCAATATCACCCCTTGGTCATTAAATAGGTCTCTGCAAATTAAAAGGCATTTTACATTTTTATCACCTGTTTATCCAATTTAAAAATATTTAAAATTTAAAAATTCGTTATAATTTGAGTTTAACCAATACACACTCATATTATAAGATGTTAAGAAAGCGAAAGGTTCGATAAACTTTATTTTGATTAAAAGCTTTCAACAAAATCCAGGAACCTTTTATTAAATGGAATTATTATAGTGATAAAATCGTCTTACATAAAAAAGCGCTACAAATAATTAAGTTTTTAAAATTTCAACTACCTGTCAGTGTATTTTAATTTTATGCTCTGCTTAATCCGACTTTTATGTAACAAGTCTAAGATGTAATTTGAATAGAAAAACAAACGAGATGTTTATAAACAAATCTTCATCTTACCATCTGATTTTAGTTTAAGGGAACTTTACTATAAAAATTTGTTTTGGTCGATGGTCATATTTTCTGCTATTTTACACATAAGAATTACACAACACAACGCGCGCTAATCTAGGAATTAAAAACCTTAACATTTATATAAATCTTTTGCATTTCTGAGAGACTTTTAAGATAACGAGTTATTATTTGTATTTTAAATCCAATTTATTTGTTTTGAATCCAATAAAACCGATTTTTCATATTGAACCGAGAAAAAAAAATTATTAATCTTACATTTGGATTTTTTTCTTGGTTTAATACAATTAAGATTTTTATTTATCTTTTTAGTTTTTGATTAATGAAATTTTTAAGCAAAATAAGTTTATAATTTATATGATTTTTAAAGAGTTTTTGTTCATACATTGTATCAGTTGAATGAAAAATTTAGATTTAAATTTAACTCTTTATGGTAATTTGGTGAGATAAGTATATTCGAGAATACTAAATTCGGATCGATTTGTAGTTTGCCGTGATAAATTAAGTCTTTTGACATTTCACAGATTTATGATCAATTTTACCACACAGGAAGTTACTGTAATTAAATTATTCATATATACGATTTAATGAATTCAGCCAACTACTGTAAATTAAATATGTCTAATTTTTTAATTTCCGCAAATTAATTAAATCATTCATCAGGTTATATAACTTGTACACATCAGGTGGTTCATCATAATTTTCTACTTTTTTTATTTGTATCTAGACCAAAATTAATTGGTTTTGCACTTATAATTTTTAAATTACCACCATTCGGTTTCCAAAATATAATTTCTTTCACTTTTCGAAGATGGTATATATAAACGATCATCTTCAACAATTATTCATATCATTCTTAACTCTTTCGTTGATCTAAGTATTTGCTTGTAAATCGTAAGTTATTTGTATAAAGTAAATAAAAATATTTGGTAATAATAATTTAATTTTTTTTTTTGCAGAATTAACAATGAAATTCATTTTAGCCGCCGTTTTGCTAGTTTGCTTGGGATCAGTAACAGCACGTTCAAAGGCACAAAAGAGAACCGATTATGGATCAGAGTATGAATATAGCCAATCGGAAGTTCATCCAGACCAGTATTCCCAATCGTACCAACACGGCTCATCGGGAAAAGGTGGATACAGTGCTGGTAGTGGATTAAGATCAATTGCTCAAGGTTCGGCTCAACAAGCAAATTCGGCAGTTGCAAATCAACAAGCGGCTGGAAAGCAAGCAGCATACGTCGCTAAAAATGCTTTGGCTCAATCTGCAGTCCAAGCTTCGGCCACAGCTCAAGCTGCTTTGGCGGGCAAAAAAGTATTGCTTGAAGGATTAGAACAACAAAATTTAGAAGCACATCAAGCGCTAGATGCAGAACTTCAACAACTACAAATCACTAAACGTGTCGTTAAGGCTGCCCAACAAGCCGCCCAACAAGCTTTAAGCCATGCCGCTGCATTACAGGCTGCTTTAAACAGCGCACAATCATCTGGAGAACATGCTCAACAAGCGGCCAGTGATGCAGCCGCCGAGTATGCTTCTCAAAGTGACATGGTGAGCCAAGCTAAATCTCATTTAGCCGCCCTTGAAGGACGACTACATTCAGCACGTGCTAATTTTGAGGCAACACAAGCTGCTGCACAGAAAGCCGCATTATCAGCCCAGTCTGCCCAAAATAATGCTGCCGAGGCTGCTGCACATGCAGCAGAAAGTGGTTTAATTGCTCAATCAGAACATTCCATTTCGTCTGACGATGGTCACGAAAATTTACAATATCATTATTAAATCTATAAGTATTAAGCAAAAATGTATGTCCAAAGATTCCAATATTGATTAAAATTATAACATAAACACGAGTACATAAAAGTATTTCAGTTTTTTTTTTAAATTGAAGACTTTCACCTGGAAGAGGTCATTCACAATATTGATTGTTAAATAATATTTCATGTTGTTAGGTTCGAAACATAAAAACAATTTAGACAAGAAACTCGTAAAATTTCACTCCGTTTTATGTATTTTTTATCAATTTTAAATATTGATTAATTGAGTTAAAACAAAAAATCTACGAAAAACACTTATACGTAGCTGTTTCTATAATCTTAAATTTTTTTTCTCATTTAATTAAATGATAACCGGACTTAAACGGTTCACCCTAGAAAAGGTATATGGTAATTAAATTGGTGTGTTGATAACGCTAATTAAATTATATGATAAATGGCTTTTTAATGGTGTGTTAAAATTCGAAAATACATTAGAATGGTGAGCGGCGATGAAGTGATTGTTATACACTCTGGTTTAATTTTTTTTTCTATCAAAGCAGTATACCTTAGAACAAGATGATAGTGCTTTCTATGAGTAACTAAAGGTGTAACTAAACTTAATAGAACTGTGGCGAAAATGATGCTTGCCGATTTAAAACTTTGTTACTTCTTGTGGGCAGGCTGGATATTTCTAACTAAGAAGTGGGAGCAGTGATTCTCTGTTCATTACCGAATGCGACATTGTGAAATATTATAGTATATAGTGTTTGAGGACTTAAACAATAACGTCATACCGTTTGTTAATTCTATAGCGTCATGCGTTGGTATTTCCATGAAGCTAAACGTGTTTCTTAAATAATGCGGAAGTTTAAAACCACTCTGGTAGTTCGATGCATTGTGAGTGACTTTCTTGAAATCTTTTGATTTTCTTACAATCTTTCTAGCGTTTTATATAAAAAAAATTTGTCCACGAGTACACTAATATTCCACTCAGCAAAATTTGATAACCAATAAAATACTGACTATATTTACCGATTTATTCTTTGTATACGTGACAACCTCTTATTTGTTTTGTATAACTGTCTATTGAGTTATCTTATTCGGCTCTGCTGCATCATCGTTCGCCGAACGATACTCCGTCATCCGTTCCGATCTGCATCTTAGATTCCATTAAAGTACCCTTCGATGTTTTAGCTGTCGCGGCAGACAAATTAGGGCCTTCAGTGTTGAAAACTTTCTTGTACCGTATCTATCATTTGCTTTAACCATTTGAGGTCAGCTATCACGTTAAATAAAAAATCGTACTGGAGATTAATGGCGAGGTGGTTAGTAGAATGAACCACTGCGCGACTTGGCGAAGTTAATTCAAATTTATGTTAAAAGTTTATACCGTGGCGTATGGTAAGCTGAAACGCAATTTCTTTTATCATTTAGGCATTTAGCGATATCGCACGTAGAACATTTCTATATGGTCCTGTGCAGCGTTAGACTAGAGTACTACATTGAGCGCATCTTGTAGAAGTTGGTCTTTGGGCACACGAGCATTCTTATCATAGCGCACTTCCAATGGAACTTTTTTCTTATAGTTGTTGGGAGTTTCAAACTTTTTTGGAACTCGCTTACCCAACGAGTTATTTTGGTTTGCTGACCTTTCCACGTATCTTGGTTTCAATTCATAAGGGATCCAATTGCCTTGCTTTCGAATCATGCCCATAGATTTCAAACGTTCGGAAACTGTTTGTTGGGTCACCCCCAATGTACCGGCAAGTTCCTATTGCGTTTGAGTTGAATCTTCATCTAGCAATGCTTGTAATCCATCGTTTACGGACTTTTTTGGCTGTCTTAAGCGAAGTCATGCCTTAAGTGAATCCATGTGCTAAAGCTACACTTTTTTTTCTAAGAATTTTTTCTTTCTAATTAAAAGAAAAAATTAAAGCTTCCCGTATATGCTGTTTAGTTATCACAAAATCTGACGTATTCAACGCCGTTAATAACACGTTTTGTATATGAAACTCAAAGCAATACAAACTGAATGTTATCGGCAGATGACTAATCTGTCTGGAACAATGGAAATCAGCTGTCACTATAAAAAATGTATTATAGTCAGAGCCACTTTTTGAACACGGATCGAATTAATTTGTATCCCCAATAATAATAATCAAAAAAGGCCGTGACCGAGACTACACCGATCCCAAAGCATATTGGGCAATCCAGAGAAGCAGGAGATACAGAGATATGCACTTCGGTTTTAGAGAAAATAGATCACAGAGAACGCTATTCTGCAAGTGGTCCACTTAGTAAAGGAGTCAGAGGTAAAGTACGTCTTAAGAGTATTTCTAGAATGTATCTGGAGTCTATCTGCACGTTTTAGCCCAGCTATGCTCAGATTTGACCAGGGCGACACGGGCGAGGTTATACCACAGAATACCTCAACACAAAAGAAACGCGATCACTCGAACACCGCAGCAACTCGGAAGTGAATTCGCCCAATGCACAACTCACGGAATAAATTAAGGACACAAATAGTTCGGACAATATTTGACAGAAAAGGATGACACACATGTCGACCTTCGGTACCGGTATGCCGCTCCCATCGCTTCTCCGTTTACCCAATTATACGCCACACCAACGTGCACTTTGTATTGGTTTACTAAAGCGCACTTCACTTTTAACCCAACCAAATTCTTTTGATGTATCTCGCCCTCGAACGAGATATGTTTATCTCTAAAAAAAAACACGACCTTTCAAACTTTTTTTGTTCGTTTCCTTTAATTGATCACCATAAATTGCACCAACAATACAATAACTATCAGTCACATGGAATTTAATCAAATTCTATTTTATTTAACACATATGTAAACGAGAAAAGGTATTCCATTTGAATCACCTGAACATTTGTTTAGTTTTACATAAATTTTTTTTAAGTACTATTGAACAGTTTATACAACAATTGTACAGATTTATTATTTTATTGTTTCACAAACTTAACGATCACTCGATCGGCATCAAACTCTTAAATTTCATTTTAGTGTCATGTAATCCTGCATTCTTTGTCGCAACTCTGATGTTATCGGTTTCTGAGAAGACCTTTCTTTAGTTCCAGCCCCTAGTGGTAAGCTATCACTTTTGTGAGAAGTGGTGGGTAGTGGACTACTTCGCGTGGCGATGATATGACTACTTCATCCTGTGATAAACGGATTATTCTGCGAATGCTCCGAACGATGCCGTAGAGTATTGAATCCTTTTCCTCGTCTTTACCCAAATATCGAAAAGCTCTATCCTGATGGTGCCTTATCCTTGATTTTACCATTCGTTCTGCGTTCTGGTCTTGTTTCATCACGGCTGCCTTCTGCTCTGCTTGAAGTGCCGTCAATGCCTCAATTGAATTAGAAAAGTCTCTCGGATCGTCTATTTCATCCATTGGTGGTCCATTTTCTGATTGCCGAAGCTTGTTCAACATTATTATTTTCAACCTGTGAGTGCCACTTGGAATTGCATTGCGTATCCTGAATTCATAGTCCAACTCTGAATCGGTTAATGCGCCCAAAATTAATGGAAAATCTAATAATGCAGTCATCTTTGCTTTCAGCCATACAAATTACAACAACTTTACTTGACAATATTCCGATCAAATTAAATGCGCTAAGATCGACCTAAATAAATAAATTATTTATTTCCTACAAAAGAAAAGACGGGACCAATCACACATACACCAAATTACCTCCTTGATAAATTAAATAGATATGTAGCTTAATTAAATTAAATAAATTAAAAAAATTCAGTACAATAAGCAAATAAATAAATGAAACCAACTAAATACCTAGCATAAATTAAATAAATAACCCGACCTCAATCACCAGGTAACGTATATTATCTCAGCTAATTAAATTGAAGAAGTTATAGCCGATAAATTAAATCAAGGAAAATTCGTTACTTGAACCCTGTGGATTTACAATGCTAGGCGAAAAAAATTAATCAAATCCCTTGTATCTCGGAACCGTTTAAAATCAACTTATACTCCTCCGTTATTTATTCGACGTTGTCACAATGTCACCACCGTATCTGTTAGACCGTTATCCACAATCGAAACGTGAGTCCCAAATTTGCCACGGTCTTCCCGTTTATGCTGTTTAAGCGACTTTAAAATTAATATTTTGTTCTCGAATGAACGAATTCAATACTTATGATCCGATTTACCGAATTAAGCCCCACGTTGGGCGCCAATTGTAACGTGCTCCCATATTATCGGGGTATCAGGTAGACGAAAGTAAATTAACCGTTTTAAAAACAGTGGTTGGGTGCCAGTCTACCTACACGTTTTAGCCCAGCTATGCTCAGATTGGACCAGGGCGACACGGGCAAGGTTATACCACAGAATACCCAACACAAAAGAAACACGATCACTCGTTAAATCAATCCATTTAACTACGTTTATTCGATCATTAACAGCTACTTCTCTAACAGATGAGCCACTGTGTTGTATCAAACTACAGCCCGCTTTCGAAAAAAGTAAATAAAAGTTGACTCTAAGGCTTGATCTTGGGTCTGGACTTCTGGAATATAGTTTTCAACAGTGGTGTGCATGGATGATGTCCAAGAAGTAGCATTCTCGCGCAATACTGAGCATTCAGGGGAATTATGATCCAAATAGAAAGATTTCTTAACATTTGAAGGAATTCATATGGGAGCCGAAAAACTTTGGAGCGTCTCAAAAAACAATTTTTTTGGCTGAGGAACTTGTTAGGTCTCTACTCCTGATAATCCTGATTCAGAAGGAGAAACATATACTTATTCAACATCGTAGATCAGCACGTGTTTACTATGTTTTTGGTCCCAGGAGGCAGTTTCATTCTCAGCTTTTTATTAACCTCTTAAAATTAAACAAATATAGAGTCAAAAACATGAAAACTCATATTTTCATGCTATCTAGAGTAATGCCTCTAAATGGGTTAATCGTCAATAGTCAAAATTAGGTTCTTCATGTAATTTTCCAGGGCTCCGGTCCGAATTTTATGGCGACTTACAATATAATACCACTTGCTACGGTTGTGACTACTACGCATGGTCCAATTTCATCTTCAGTTGTAAACAATTTTGGTACACAGCATCACAGCACGCTTAATTCTCCAGATGCCGAAGGGCACAATATAACTATGGGAGATATGGGATATCAGACTTGTAACAACCATTTCACTGAAATGAGTACGGTGCTCAAGGATTTTGCGTTGCAGTGGTACTGGACGTACCGGCGTCATAACTCATTGGCAATATGGAAAGATTTAAAAAAAGATTTTTTTGAGAGATATAAGGATAAGCCCACAGATTATGAAATTCGTAGAACTATTGAGACTAAGAATAATCGTTCAATCAAAGTTATGGCTAGAGGTCCTTACCCAATCTGCGCAAAAAAGGACATTATTGATGATCTCAAGAAAAATGGTCTCAGTGCAATGATTATTTAGAAAATTGGTCCACCTTTGCTAAATAATAACAAAACGAAAAGCAAGAAAGGCCTGGCAAAGAAGTCGAGCGCCAGAATATAAAATAACTCCAAATTGCTTGTATACAAATTCAAATTTCACCAATTCAAAACGAAGATGGAACATGAGGTTCAAAGTTAGCAACTCCCACCTCGAGAACACGTTCCAGAGTAAACCAAGACACACAGCAGAGAAAAACCTACCACCAGTAAATAAAGTGGATAACTCAATATATCTCCTGCGTCACATTACCAGAATTAAAAAAAAAGAAAAGAAACTTAACCTGAGTGCAATAAGTAATTTCCAGGTTATGACTTAATTATAGAACGAATAATAAATTCCTCCAAATAGTTAATGCAGTTCCAAATCAATACACAGTTGCAGAAGTAATGATAATACCTAAACCCATCAAAACACAAGAACAGACCTTGACAGAGAATGGCATAAATGATTGGAATATAATTACCACGAGACGCACTTGAAAGCAGTTTTATGAAATATTAAAATCTTACGTAGCTAACCGACACTTTCGAGGTAAAGTAGATGGTGAATACTTGTAAATGAGGAAAATTTCAGCAAGAAAACTCAAGATAGCGTTCTGGGACCAACCTTATATGTTCTATATACCTCGGCCCTGCCAACGATAGAAGATACAAATTTAGCAACGTTTGCTGGTGGTATGGCTATTTTATAGCAGTCACTAATAGCAAGAAAAATCTGACAATACATGAATACCACGACAATAAAACGAAACGTTTTAGGACTGGAACCATTCATCAACAAATTTTGCACTTCTTCTAAACTGGCGAAGTGTAGCCCTACTAAGGCATGCGCCATCGACCGGAACAAGTGGTAATCCGAGGGGGTCAAATTTGGCGAATAAGGCGGGGGCTGTATCAAGGATGGGAGGTTTCCTGGGCGATGGCATGGCGCGTTGTCGTGCTGCAATATCACTCGTTCTTGTCTCGTGTTCCATTCTGGCCGTTTTTCGAGCAATGCATGGTTCAGATTGATGAGTTGTTGTCAGTAGCGTTGTCCATTGACAGTTTTGCCCTGTTTTACGAGTAGCTCTACACGATTTTTTTTCAGGTCCCACCAAACGCAGAGAGTCTCCTTCCTGAAGCGAAAAAACTCCACTTCTCCCGTAACAATTAGACAGAGCAAGCTTTTTCTTTCAGGCCGCGAAAGGAAAATTTCGCAAGTGGGTCTTCAATTTTCTATACGTCTCTCAGTCAACTCATGCGGCACCCAATTTCCCTCCTTTCGAATTTTTCCCATAGCATGTGGACGTTTGTAAATACCTTGGCGAGTCATTTTTAATGCCTTTGCAAGTTAATGTGGAGTTGGCATATCATCCTCATCAAATAATGCTTGCAGCTCGGTGTCTTAAAATGTTTTTGTACTTTCGGAGCGCTTCTTGTCATCAATGTCGAAATCGCCACTTCTGAAGCGTCTAAACTAATCTTTACAGATAGTTTTCGATGGTGCATGTTCGACGTAGGTCTGTTCAAACAAATGACGTGCTTCCGCTGCGTGCAAGTTCCTATGCAGATGCAAAATAATGTAAAGTACATGTCTAAAAGAAAAAACAAGTTAAACATTAAATACTGAAAGATGGATTGGCTCTATATGAAGAAAATTTGAGATAGCGTTACATAATAACTTGTTACTAAACCAGCATAATTCTAAAACCTGTCTAGATTTATACGACATTCAGCTGTACAACAAAAAACCACTTAATGCACCGTGGTACATAAGAAATAAGAAGCTCCAACGAGATCTGAAGATAGATTTCGCCAGTGAAATAACAAACACACGAGAAAAACGCGTATACAATTAGAAAAATTGTAACGGCTTTGCAACGTCACAGCGGTAATTTCAAGTGCTAAGGTATTTCAGAAAAAAATTACGGCATTCTTCAAGAACTTTTCAACGATATACGATAAGTATATACATATTTTCTTTTTAGCAACCAGCGCAAAAACGGTGGATTTATGAACTAAAGTGGCATCGTCAAAATTGTTGTCTGATCCAAGATCTTTCAAACGCTATACTAAATTAGTACCTGGAAATAATATAAACCAATATCGTGGTTGTCGTGGTCATTTACTATGGCAGGTACCCGTTTTTAAGATATCGTCGGCACACATCTAGATGGACATACAGAATTTCTTGCGGGCATTTTTGGAATCGGAGATCTTTAAACATCGAAAAACGGGTTTGCACCAGAGTCATTTTACATCATTTTTATGAGGATTTCAAAAATTGGTTTTACAGATCGAAAATAAAAGTGTGCGATATATTCAATTCGCCATTGAGGCGATAGTTTCTTATGGTTCGTCGTATTTGACCATTATTTGCTTTTACCTTATTATTTGACTATAATACGATGAGTCACGAATTTAGGTATAGTACTTAAAACTTCCATTGTGGCGCTAATTAATCGCTTCTTAGAAAAATCAATAGTGTTTGCTTTAGTTGGAAAGTCCACCGTTTTGGAGCTGGTATAGCTATATTAATTTATTATAGAACATATAAGTGTGACATGTCATTGAAAAGGTTTTGAAAACTGTCATTTAGCTGATGTACCCCAAATTGTGGGGCTGATAACAGATACATTTTTCTCAATCTGACACATGCATGTGACAGATCGTTTTAAAGAAAGTTTGTAACATCTTATACTGATATTAATGAATTATATATACTTTTATTTATTACAGCTATAACACATTTCATGAGTACCTTCCAACTTTAATTTGTTGCAGATTTGTCCATTAAAGTTTATTTACATAAAATAATCAATGTTTGGAGTATTGGCCCAATTTAAGCAAAAAACAAAAATTTAATTTACGATAAATTAAAAAATAATTAATTAGCACCAACTTTGTAAGCATAAATTCCACAATAGGCGGTCGTTTTTATTTACAATTCCCTGTCTCAAAATTCTTGTTTAATTTTTCAAAGTGGTAAATTGCAATAATTAATTTAATTGAACATTTTTTATGTTTCGTTAATTCGTTTTTTGTTTACGTTTTCATTTCAATTTTTTTTACTTGCGCGCATACCGCGAGTACATCTTAAAATAAAGAAATTAACATAATTACGATGAGACAGAAATAATATAAAACAAACGAAGAACAATATAATTGCAGCACATAAAATTGAAAACTATAAGAATAAATTGTGATATTTTCATTAGCGACAGTAACGATTTTATATAATTTTTTATTTTTGTATCATAACGATCGTTATTGTGGTAACATGGATTAACCTCCCGAGTTGTTCTTATATATCGTGCTCACCATATTCAGAATTAAAATTAAAAATTATTTCCTTTCGATTTTCTAAATGAGATAAAACATTTTTATCTTATTCTTGCAGATATTTTTCACTAAAACTGGCGACAATATGTCGATCGTTACACCGAGAGGAACAACGTTCATTAACGCAATTAAAAACTTCCTTAAATTTTGATTTTTATCTTTAAGGTTTTTGGTTATGTTTTCATTGGCTTCATTATCACACCTTTATATAGATTTGTTTTTGTAAGTTTGGTGTTTGTATCCGAAAAGTTTAAAAATGAATTATTTACAGTAAAAAATTTTGTTATGTTTCGCAACACGATGGAAAGATTATTTATTTGCAGAATGTAGCTTTAATTAATGTACAAATCAAGAAGTTTGGATTATTAATTGATGATCACCAAATTACAAATAATATGTTTTCTCTTCTAATCTTATCTGTTTTGTGGTCAATGGTGTTACATTACATTGTTTGTGATAAAATTACCAAAACATTTTTTTTTGTTCACACGAAAGTGTCATCGTTAAATTAAGGTGAACTTAGTATCTTTTAGTCGTGGCTGCGATGATGCCAGATATTGCTGTACTAGAGAATCAAAACTTCTACCTTTATTCAGAACTTGTAAATAAAAGGTGGACTCCTAATATTTTGATATGGCCTGGTAAAAATTAAAACCGTAACCATAACGCTGTCGGTACTTTTTTTTTGTTCTGCGCATACTCGTATACAAAAACGTAAATGTTTTCCGTGGATCTTGCTTTATTTTCATACACGTACTTACGTATACATTTCGGAAAAGAAGACGATCATTTTTTAACATGTTGGAAGATTTCCACAACGGGGAGTCGTCGTCGTCGATTATAAAAGAAAACCAAAACTTAAAAAAATTAAAAAACAAAAAAAAAAATTGTGTTTAAAATAAAAACAAATGAATGATCAATAATATTTTATTACGATCAATGGATCATTTTCCAAACTATACAATCGTCATCACTTTCATAAAAATTTAGACCCCCTTCTATAGTAAAAAATTGTTTGTATTTTTTTTTGTTTCTTGTTACGATTATATAAAATTTAAATGGATTAAGATTAATTTATTTGCGTGATCGCGGAACACAAAATACAAAAGTACGATCATCTTTTAGAAATGTAATGTATAAAGTTTAAAAATATTAAAATCAACAAGAAATCAAGTTTTATTTATTTTTTGTCTTGATATTAAGAAATTTATGAGAATTTATTTTGTTGATGGATCGTGTGGATTTCAGTTTGACTAATTGGTGATGATCATCATCATTTTTATCATATGCTCTCTTTGAGATAACAATTTTTTTTTTTTTTGTAATGAATACAAAATTGTGGGTGGTTCTTCGAAGATGTTTTTTTATTTATGATATTGCATGTGTAATATTTATTATTTTGTCATTCTTGATTTATTTACATAATTCGATTCAAATTGATTGATGTATGGAGATCTTTTATATTAGATTACATCGAAGGCTGACTGTGATAAGTCTCGGAAATATGCCCATAATGGACTCGACTGGATGCCGCGCTTTTTATATAATGTCGGCTCGGTTGTTTCGTGGAACAACTTAAACCCAACTATCAGTCAATCATCTGAGCATTCCTATCAATTTTTGGCACTCAAATGCAACCAATGTCACAGTTTGATCATAAGAACGGTTATTGTCAGCTGAACAAGCCACATGCGTCGTCATCCCCAGTAGTAGTAGACTTTTTTCGCGAGTATACGTTATTCGTGTTAACGGAATCATCAACGACAACAGCCTTAGCGGCATAATATCTCGACGCAAAAACGTCAACGTCGAGAATAATATAGTATCAGTGTAAAATTACAAATCGACGCGGCGTCCGGTCTCCATTATAGAGAAATTAATTTAAAAAGAAGATAAACAACATCGGACAATTAAATTCTGGTAAATGTTTCGTCATAAATATTACAGAACTTGATGTTTTATCCGGAGGTTTTATTAATTGGATCGTCCACTTAATACGAAATGAAAAACGAATTTCAAACCATCTTCAGCAATACACCCGTAAAGTGTTTAAAGTCTAAAGCGCCATTCAGCTGAAGCCGGAGCTATACACCGGTCGAGTGCCCCGTATATTTCACTTCTTTAGAATTTGCAAAAACTCGAGATAATTTCACTGATTGCGAGTACTCAGATTGGGCAGCACTCAGTGTGCTGAATTTATGCATCAAGATTAACGCACATCCACTTCCAATTCCTGAGAAAATGTTTGCAATATTCACCGTCAGTGAAGTGTTCAGCAACATCGATTTGTGCCGTCTACCTTTCCGAGTAAAATCCGCCCAGCATACTGGATGGCTTTGAAGGATCCTTTGCTTATTTCGACGATATTCGTGTACACTCCAAAGACAAATAGACCTACAAAGTGGGCCTAAAATGACTTTCACAACGACTGGGGGAATACAGTTGCCGAATGAAGTTAGCCAACCGATTTTTTTTTCTTTTGCAATGAATTCAATTATTTGGCCATGATCGTATATAGCCAGGGCTTCAATGATCACCACTGATTCATCGAAAATTGCTTCTAGGGAAAATTTGTCTGACAACTGCATGAGTCGCAAGGGCGACCTCTATAGTTAACCGACTCTTGAATACAAATATCAAATAGGAATGATCACGCGAGTTTCAACAATCATTTGACAAATTCAAGGGCATTTTCACATTCGAATTACTCCTCACTCATTGCGACTCAGCATTTCTTGACAAAGTCTTCGTTGATGCTAGCAACATGGAAATCGGAGCATCGATTTCCCACATCTATCCAAGCGGAACGGAGAAAATGATTATGCAAGCATCGTGAACTTTAACAATAGCTGAGAAAAATTAAGATCGAGTGAAGAAAGAGATCTTGCTCTCGTGCACGAATTCAATAAGTTCCATCGGTTCATCTACGGGAGAAGATTTACACTGATATAACTGACCACAATCATTTTTTGAGAAGAAAACAATTGTGGAAAAATCGATATGCAACGGGGTAAATTGATCAGAAAGACACCAAATCCAAGCAGCAAAGTGCGCAACTGGCAAAACTATGAGCGGAGCAAGGGTAACGAGCATGGTATGGTGTTTGGGTCCAGCGTAAACACATTTCCAAGTTCACCTACTAAGAGCTTTGATGTGGTAATTTCTCTGCCGGCTGAAGCTTAGGGATTAAGGTGGGAGTCCCAAAGTTCAATAAGTGCTTGCTTGACCACATACGAATCTGTACAATGATTGTAAACTACAACATAATTTACATTTATCTATTTGATCGCGAATTTGTCTATCGACTTAAAAACCAACTGTCCCCGCGTGTAAAGAAATTTTTCTATTCGTACTTTTCAACCAAATCATGTTCAACGGGATAAACAAGTGTACCGTCTATTTCCAAAAAAAAATATTGATTTGCATACTCTCCCACTGTTCTTAATAATTGGTATGAGTAAAAGTTAGTTAGGGGGATGAAATGTACATAACTTGGAACGAATGAAAGCAACGGCCATTACAAATTGTGGGGACGACTCACAGCCAGTAGATGTCACAAAAGAGAGATTTTCCATTTGCGTCCACAATTTCACAGGAAACATTTCCTACTAGCCAAACTATGGTACCTTTTGATATTTTGGTGCAAATTTTGTAGAATAATATGACAATGCACTGCTCTGTGAGAAGTTTTTCACAAACACGATTTGCTCGGGCTTATACATTGGTGGTCGGCTACGAAGGTTATATGCGCTTTTGATTGGTCATTTCGAAAGTGCTCTTGAATTTTTGTAGACAATTCGTATACGTTTTCTGGCTTGTTCTCTATAGAGATTTATTTACAACTAAAAGTTTAAACATCCTTCAATAAACGATACGCGGAACTATGCATGATTGGACGGTGGCCAAGGACTACAAAATATTGTGGGAAATTAATAGCATCGTGAATCGAGTTACGTAGAGCATGTTTGACGGCATCTAGATGGGTATCCTATGTCCGATGGTCTTCTTTTTAATACACTCGAAGAGACGCTAGCAAGGTTCGGTTGCAATTGTTCAAGAATTTTTGACTTGAACGGTTTTTCATTATCAGTGACAATTGTTTCAGGCACACCGAATACTAAAAATATGGTTTTCTCAAGAGAAGTGGTCAACGGATATTAAGATCCAAGTATTATCCCATAAAATCTAAATATATCCTCTGGAAGGGTCGAAAAGTTAATGCGATCCATTTCATCCTGGAAATTTAAGACTCCACGGAGCCAGTCTACCCGACAAGTTTTTTTGCGACATTAGCCAGGTGAAGCTCGGTCCGTTATCACAGTGAAAGGAAAACCGTCAACAAATGCTCTAAATTTCTAAATAGCTAAGACTTAAGAATTAAACTTTTGTGACATAAAGGCAATGGGGTTGGTCTTGTCTCACATCCGATTTTTGAAATAAAACAGCACCTATGCCAGTATAACTGGCATCGCACTGGATGTAGAATATTTTAGAGAAATTAGGATTCGTTAAATCGTGAGCTGCGATAAGTGCGAACCTCAGGTCGTTAAAGCTGGGCTTCAGCTGACCAATCAAATTTTCCACTTTTCTTCAGTAAGTTTGTTAGAGGCGCAGAAAGTGTCAAGTACCTACCCTTCAATAAACCTACAATACCCATTCAGATACTCCGAGAAGCCTGCGCACTTGCTTTACAGTTTTCAGGACAGTTAATTCTGCAATGGTCCGACCTTATCAGGATTGGGACGCAAGAAACCCTCACTCACCACATAACCAAGATAATCAATCTCCTTCAGTAAGATAAGACTTTTCTCCACAATAATCGTGGGGCCTGATGGCGTTAGCCGAGATGCTACCTCGGCTAACAAGGTAAGGTGTTCATCGAATGTGGATATCGTTATGAGTAAATCATCAAGATAGACGAAAACTCGGCCTTGTAGAGATGTGAGAATTGCCTTGTGCATCAATCTGCATAAGGTTTGAGGTGCATTGCAGAGTCCGAATGGCATAACTATAATTTATATAGGGAATGGCCTGGCACCGTGAACGCTGTTTTTTTCCTTGCTATTAGGATGTAAGGGAATTTTCCAGAACGTCTCTTTTATGTTTATACTGGACATGTAATGTGCTCTATTCAAGCGACTGAGAAGGCCATCAATAAGTTTGAGAGGACACGCGTCCATACCTTTACGCACTCTATTGTCATTTTAGAACACCACAGACTTTGGCTCTCTTTGATCACCCCGAGATCTATCTATCTATCCATTTCTACATATATTTCGTTCTGAACTGCGAGGGAAACAGCGTAACACCTCCTTCGTCTAATTTTGCAGAATAAGAAATTTTTCGATGTCAATTTTGAGCTGTTTTCCCTGAGTTTCACTAAGTGCATGCATTTCAGGGTTAGACTCACATTGATTTGTTTTTTAGATATTTCAACGATAATTACGGGTCTTAAACCAAATTTCTGCCAAAAATCGCACCCTAAATATAGTTGCTGTCGTAGGCTGGGAACGACAAAAATTTGCATTTCAACAGTTTTTCCCTGATATGTGACAGTGGCTTCGATATAGCCAGTAACTGGTTGTATCGAACCATTGACTTAGAAAGAAGATGTATAAATAGTTTGTGTTTGGTGGGAAACTCAACTGCATTTTTGCCCAGTACACTGATATTGACTCCACTGTCTAACAATCCCCTGAGATTTACTCAGGACACTGTTACACAAGCAAAGGATCGGTTACCTGGAGTGTCGGTTTCCTCAGTCATAGCAGCCAAAACTGTCCTTGATAGTTTTTGATTAATTTACCGCTTGTTCATAAAATATTTATTAACTCTGCAGTTCCTTGCATTCAAACAGTTAGTAGGAAACGGTTTACAATTTGTTGGAGTGATTTGTAAGGAAGATTTGAGTACTGTTAAATCTTTGATTGAGCCGTAAGCTCTGGATCCGTATTAGAAACTGAATCCACAATTGAACAATTTGATGAACGGTGAGCAGAATATGGTGGGCGGGTTGCAGAGTTAGATCAGCAGCTCAACAAAATTCAGTGTGCCAAAGATTTCCAAGTTAAACAGCTTAGAGGTGAAATAAAGTCGCTATAGAGGTAAAAGTTATCGGCCAGCTCAAGGAATTTTAGGAAAATCAAGTACAGATCCATATCGAACGTCCGAAATTCGTAACAATATTAAGGGTAACTTATAATGAGCACCGCATAGTGCCACCCATATGTTAGAATTGGCACAGTCGCTTAGATATGGTCTCATAAGAATTTATACGAATATCGAATAACTTCCAAAACCTTCCTGGGCCGGAAATAGCGATTGATGTTTTGATATGGTACGTAATTAAGTGAATGCTGACCAATTGGCCAACACCAGCCGTATGTTCAAATTTAGGTGAATGACCAACGTTCAAAAGGTCAGAGGAAGTTAAATAAAAAATTGTATCTCTCAAGAACTTCCTTCTTGTATATATTACGATTGGCACATTCTTTTACAAGTTTATATGAAAAACGACTATGACTTCTATCAGTTTCCTGTGCCAGAAGATTCGATTTATTTTTAAGATGGTACATTATCGGATGAGTGTGCTGCAATCTGTTTGTTCAAATTTGAGTAAATAGCCAACTTCTAAAATCTCATGTGAAGTTAAATAAAAATTTGTATCTCATTAAGATCTTCCAAGGCTGGAAATGGTACTTAATAGTTTAACATGTTACAAACGATTTTCATATAAATTTATATGGGTTCGTATCGAAGCTGGAAGATTATGCCAATTTTAACAAAGATCTCTATCAGGAAATGTGCCTTGCAGGCTTCAGAGAGAATTCAATGATCTGATGCAACCTCATAGCTGATCAAAAGATTTTTCTAATTGTATGAAGGAGCAAACCAAGTTGTACATGAAAAATCACAGCATTAGACGACATGTTGTATATGAAAAGAACTACATGGCATCAAGACCAGTAAATCCTACGCGGAATTGCTACTCAAGTTTTCCACCTATCCTTCAAAATAGAAATTTTTATCCGCAACCTACGAATCAACCTATACGTCAATATCATAATCACAAACCATTCTCCAACCAAAATATGAACCGAAATTCTCCAATAAACCATAGCAACAATAGATTCGTACATAGCCCCTATACGATTTCACCAAAGAATGTAAAATAATGGATATACACGAAGTATTCAATTTATAATAAGACTAGCCCGAATATTTATCAATCCCAATCAATGGGATCCCCAAAGTTCCGGGCCCAAGAAATTTTCAAAAATGAGACCAATTTTGAGGAACAACAAATAGAAAAGCACTTGGGGTAGACATTGAAATTTTTCATCCCGAAGCCTCCCACACGACGTTTGATATACATACATATGTATAGACATAAACGTATGCGTTACCACACATACACATACAGTTAATGATACTGCTTCCAATAAATTATATCTGAACCAAAAATTAGTATACATCTTTCACGGATGCGTATCATACCCCCTGTAAACATCAAATTCAATACCTATTCGACAGATCAGTAGGTAATAATCCCAGGACTTATGTAGATGAAAACAAGGGAACCTATGGAAATTCTTTCGTTCAAATCAATGAATATTTTGATAGTCTATGGGACTTGAACAATGCAACAACTTGTTATTACATTAGTTCTCTAGGTCTAGCCAATTCAATCTTGAAAATAGAAGAAAAAATACCTTTATCGTTTAAGCCAAATTATTAATCCAAACCTTTTACTATATTACCAAGAAGTAAGCTTATCGCTAAGAGCGCTGGTGTTAAAGCACAAGAAATGTTAATCCGTAAAACTTAAATAAATAAATTGTATTAAAAGTAGTTGTGTGTTGTATACGTGATTTCCTGGAGCTGTATATATCAGCTATAGTTATTACATACCTGGAAGATATTAAATAATCCGAAAACTATTTATACCTGGAAACCATAAGGTTTTCATGCCGGGTATTTCGAAAACGAGCTATTGAAAGATTGGCCTTCGAAACGGATACTCCTGCAACATAACACAATCTGGAGTATCCACAGTATTAAACAACAGTTAAACAACAGCAACTTGGGCGTGACCTTGCGAGAGTTTACAATTGAGTCATATTATACCGGTTAAACCTGTTAAGTATAATTTATATATCGCATGTGTTTTGCTTACACCGCGTGTTCGGTCGTGCACAACTAAAGTGAAAATTGTCGCCATTTTGTAAAAAAGAGTTAGGTTAGCAATCAATCAATTATAGTAGTCCTTCACCAACTAATTCATGTGTTTTTATGTACGCGCAATACGTTTAATTACCTGCAATTTATTTCAATATTACAAAACAAAAGTGGTATGCGTAACCTTGAAAACGTTTTAAGTCGAAATTACAGTTAGTAAGTAAAAATTTGTGATAGTAGAAAACATAGCGGATGCTGAAATCAACTTGTCAAAAATTAAGTTGAATATCATACTGACATCAATACAAAATATTCGAAAATATGCTAGTGATTGTATTATATCGGGCGAAATATCCAAGCCTTTGAAGCCGCGGAACTAAATTATCAAGCTTTTTCAGCACTGAGAAATCAAAGTTTTCTGAAATTGAGGAATTATATTACAATGCTATGAACGGTTTCAGCGAAATTAAATCGAAAATAATCCCGTCAAAAAATAATGATGCATCATATAACAATACAACAATGCACAACATTGGTATGGTGAGTGGATCGCGAGCTGAAACGGATGTAAGATTGCCAAAACTAGAAATTTTAAAGTTCGCGGGGAACTATATCGACTGGCAACCATTTTTCGAATTATTCACACATCAAATCCATGAATGCCATCGACTGTCAGTGTCAACTGTTCAAAAATGTTGATATTTTGTGGGTGTATCGTTTTCTCGTTGTCCTTATCTCTGTAAATATTGATATAAAAATAAATTTATTAAATTTTGTAATTATTTCTATTAAGTTTTATTTTTTATAATTAAATTACTTACCTTGTTGTTTGAGTTGTTGTTGTTTGTTATGACATCTTGGTAGTAAAGAAATATCTAATTCATGAAATTTCGAAATGGTATAATGGATGCGTTTTGTGGAGAAATATAATTAGTACAATTGTTATAACTGGTATACAGTCTGGCCTTAGTTGAACTGCTGAAACATAGAGTCCTTAGCCAGGTTGTATACCAGAAAAAATGTATATAAGTTTTGTTTTAAATTTTCACAACCAGAGTATTGTATTAGATTTCATAGTGAATGGTTTATAAAAATACTTGGAGAAATAGCCAAGACACACATGTTGTGGGAATATATATTTCCGTTTAAAAAATAAATGTTTTTATTATGTAAAAATATATAAACAGTTAAGATATAAAATAAAAAGCATTTATAGTTATTTAAATCAAATGTGTAAATTTATTAATATAAAACCTAAGTGATCGTTAATAAAAAGTGAACTTGCTGTTCAGTATAATACATCAGCAATAGAAGAGCTGATGTGGAGCTGCAAAATAATTGTAATTAATATATAGTGATAATATATATGCTATGCTTAAATTCTTCTAAAATTTAAAGAGCTATTTAGTAGACGAGCCGCGACATTAGTTTAACATATGAGCGTCACGTCCGCAAATTATTCCGAAGCATTAGACAAGTTACGTAAGAGATACGATCGTACGAGATATATTGTAAATTCGTTTGTGAGAAAATTCATTGAGCAACCGACACTGCCAATAATATTCGGACAAAATGCCAATAATATTCGGAAAATTCATGATGTCTCTGATAAGATTACTGAAGAGCATTGGTGGAGGAGCAGAACACCGCGATCCGTGGCTAGTGTACTTAGTACTCAGTAAACTTGACGATGATACAAAGGGCAAATGGGCTGAATACACGCCAAAGATGAATTTTTTAGCTTCTATGAGTTTCTCGAATTCCTTTTAAGTCGTGTTGATGCTCTAGAAAGCTACGGAACAACAGTAAAATCAATACAAATAAAATCGACTCGAAGTGTTAAATCTGTTATAACTGCTTTAATGTTGGTCTTAATGTTTATAATTGTCGATTTAGAGGAAGATGTCAAAAATACTATCGTAAGCACCATAGCCTGCTACATGAAGAATAAATAACCGCCGAATTGAACAATAAGAAAGATGAAAAGCCGAAAATGCCTGAAGCTGTCTCTACCTTGCATTGTACTAAAGTCAGTAACGTTTGCATTCCACCCGCTGTATTAGTAAGTGTTTAAAATTCCAAAGGGAAACTATTGTCGTTTAAAACGTTATTGGATTCAGCCTCAGAGGTCAGTTTTATCTCTGAGCGAGCTTTCAAACTTCTTGAATTATCAAAAGACACTGGTGCCATTACAATAAAGGTCTTGGGTTTCACACTTGTCAGCAGAACGAAGGGCGTTGTAAAAATCAGTATAACCAATGATGATCAAACAGTATCTCCAATGATGATATTCTTTAACATATTAAGTGACGGTAAAATTCAAAGCAAGCAAATTATTGTATACAACACAAAATTTGGGTGGATTCCAGAGGGCAAATTAAATGTCGATACACCCCTTCTCTCTACGGTTGCACTAAATGTGATGATGGAAGTTGGCTCTACATTTAGACGATTCTGGGAGGTCAAAGTCCGTATAGAGGGACGTTTTAGGTTTTTTTATATGTTTTACGTTCCTAAAACATCGCAATTAGGATCTGACAATAAATTTATCGTGTGATTACCATTTAAAATCCTACCGGAACAGCTAGGATCAACTAATAATCTCGCATTAAAAAGATTGTTTTCAATGGAGAAGAGGTTTCAATGTGACGTTACGTTTAAGTCCCTTTATCATGATTTTATGGCCGAATATGAAAATCTGGGGCATATAAAGTTAATAGGCAATCCGAATCCAAACCAGTATTACTTACGGCATCATGGGGTACTTTGTTTAAGTACAACTACTCGTTTAAGAGTTGTATTCGATGGGTCATCAAAATCGACAACAAATTTTTCATTGAATGAGGTCCTGGAAATTGGACCCACGATTCAACCAACACTAGTTGAAATGTTATTGAAATTCAGGCAGCATAAATTTGTACTGAGCGGCGATGTTGAAAAAATGTATAGGATGGTGTGGATCCACGAGCATGATGCAGTATCAACAAATTCTTTGGCGAAAAGATCCAGATGCTCCAGTTCAAGCCTACCAGCTGCGTACAGTTACTTATGACACTTCGCCCGCCTCCTTCTTGTCAACTAGATGCATTAAGGAAGTAATCAACCGAATTGCCTCAAAATATCCAGAAATCTCAAATATATTGACATATGATGTTTATGTTGATGAAATACAATGACTGACCTAATGTACACAAAGGATATACTAATAACCACCTTAAAGCAATTTGGGTTTAATTTAAGAAAACTAAGGTCAAATAATCAAAGTGTTGTTGAAGAAATGGATAAAATGAATGAAATAAGTAATAAGAAAAAGTTCTCAAATGAAGGTGATTATCAAAGGTTTCGGCCTAATTTGGGATTCATACCAGGACGAATTTTCATTCAAGTGTGAACTACAAAGGTTTCCCTGCCTAGCTAAATGGGGATTATTATCGGATACTAGTAAACTATTTGACCCATTAGGCTGGCTGTTACTTTTGCCACGGGACGATATATTACTAATACAAGCCTGGCAAAAATAGATAGAATCAAAATTCCTAAATAGATAAACACCACAAATAAGGCTACGTTATGCGATATCTGTGACGCTAGCGAATTAGCTTATTCGGCCGTCATTTACGCTATTTCCGGGAAGATGCTGATAGGAAATCTACTATATTGATTGCTAAAACTGTATCGATTAAACAACTCACATTAGCCAGACTCAAACTCCACGCTACACATACGTTAACGAAGCTCATGAGATTCGTAGAAAATACAACAACAATTAAGATGAACAGCATCTCACTATGGACCGATTCAACGTTAGTACTGGTTATTGTCAAAATGCTGGAAAACATTTGTTGCTAATCGAACTTCATATATTTTGTCCCAGTACAAGCACGACTGTTGGCATCACGTCATTTCCAAAGAAAATCCAGCTGATTGTGCGACAAGCGGGCTGAATATAGACGATTTGGCAAAACACAAATTGTGATGGAACGGTCCGAGCTGGCTCAGCTTGGCTACGTGAAAGTAATACCGCATGGCCTACTTACGCCACGGAACATCGAAATGATATTTATAATTACGAAGAACGTCCACAGGTGAATACATATGTAACCGCAACGAACGATTTCTATATACGAACAATTAATATCCAAACATTCAAGTTTTCATCGAATATGTTACAATTTGTTCATAGCCATCAAATGCTCGAAATATTTACGGGGCAAATTTATCAAAAAAACTAACATATATCATACGCGAAGAGAAGTTAATCAGATGCTAAGACCGACACCAGAGAGTATTGAGGCCGCATCCTTTCGATTATGCCAACATGAACAGGGGCGGCACTTCTCAGAAGGAAATCCGGTTTCAAATCGAAATAAAATAAAAACATTCAACCCTTTCATTCACAAAGATCAAGTAATCCGCGTGGGCGGCAGATTAAGCAATTGCAATTGCAATTTTAATACGAAACATCCTATATTATTACCAAGCAACTCTTCAATCTGTAAGACATTAGTAAAAGATTATCATCAGTTTTACTGTCATGCATGGTTCTCGACTTTGTTTGTCACTTTTACGGCGCAAATATTTCATCCTAAAATGTAAAAATATCATCAGGATGGTCATACCTAAATGTATCAAGTGTGTTCGAGCTAATCCAATAAGTGAAAGACAACTAATGGGAGAATTGCCGAAATGCCGGGTGGAATACACGCACGTCTTCGCTAATACCGGAATTGACTATTGTGGACCTTTTGAATTCCGGATTACAAATCGTTGAGGTCGCCAACTATTCCAGTTTATATATATGCTTATTCGTCTATCTAGCTACAAAGGCCGTGAATGTTGAAGCAGTAACTAATATGTCCACAGAAGGGTTTGTAGCAATATTACAGAGATTTGTTTCAAGGCGTGGGCTTTGTAAACACATATTCAGCGATAATGGCTCAAATTTTATTGGGGCCAACAACAAATTAAGAAAATTCTATATGCTTTTTAAAAATCAGACTGATCATATCTCTTCATATCTTTTAAGGTGGGAAATAAAATGGCACTTCATTCCTCCAGCTTCTCCTCATATGAGTCAGATTTAGGAATCCGCATTAAAACTGCTAATACACAATATTAGGAAGGTTACGAATGGGCATATACTGTCAAAGAGAGAGAGAGAGAGTTTGTCACGAAAATTGAGGCAGCAATCAACTCACGTGCATTATACTCTGAATCGAACGATGAAATGGATATAATTACACCAGCCCATTTTTTAATTGGACGGTCATTAACGGAAGTTCCCCAAATAGAAAGTATTGAGACCACAACAACAAAATATTCATGTTGAAAAATTGTCAGTCAATTTTATCAAGACTTCTGGAAACGCTGGTATCAGGATTACCTCACAACTTTGCAAAAGCGAACAAAATGGTACAAGAAATCACAAAATCTAAAAATTGGTGATATAGTTTTGCTAATGGATGACAAAACATCTTCTTGTTGTTGGCCATTAGCTCGGGTAATAAATATTCATCCTGACCGGGATAATATGGTCCATGTCGTCACGTTAAAAGTGCCGCGTTCAAATGCAATAATTCAGCGGCCAATATCGAAGGTGTGTAAGCTGCCAATCAACGAAGGTAAAGATATAAGTGAGCTGAGTCAAAATGCTTCAAGTGCTTCAGGGGCGGCGGGATGTTCTGGTGCAAACCAATAAAACACAAAATATATTATATATAATTAAAAATCGTTTAGCTGTGTTTAATTAGAATAATATTTTTGCATTAAATTTATGTTGCGAGTTGTATCTAAAAAGAATCATGTAAATTAATTTAATTCTAGGATTATGCTTAGAGGCGAGACCCCATATGGATCGTGCCGAAAAAGGCTGACTTCATAATTGAACCTTTCCATTAGCATAGTATATTTAAAAAACGAGAAATAACTCAAAAGTTCAAATAAATCTAAAGTCTTTACTTTTGGTTTTTGCCTTAAAAAGGAATAATGATTTTTGATTATACAAGACATTTTTGTCGAGTAATTTTAAGTTTTCCGTTTAGATATCAAGTGTGGTGTATTCGAAGTCGGGTGTTGGCCACAACATATTCATCCCTCCCAATTTTTTAAAATGTTTGACTAAAATTTCAATTAAGCGTTTTACACCCATACTTACACCCCAATTGTCGAAGTCGTCTCACGTCATTTTAGACGACTATAGTCACGTCACTTCAGTTTTGCTATTATCGAAGTCGCCTGTTACGACTCTAGTCACATGATATGACAACAGTCACCTAATTTTTTCAAGTGACAAGAATATTTTATGCGACGTTCATTAATGAAACACATTTATGATTTTTTTTGTAATACAATTTATATTCATTTTGCAAATATTTTACTGCTTTAGTAAATATATAAGATAAATTTATCATTCAATAATCGACGGGTTTTGTTGAAAATATGGGTGGCCCAAAGCATTCATTCGCAATTTTTAATTACGATGAAATTTACAAATTTTTACGTGAAAGATATTTTGTCTTCACAATAAATTATGGTACGGTTCCTAGAAATTAATTTAATCATTAAATAATTAGATTTTACTTACCTATTTTCAATTTACGTGTATTTTAGAATAAAATATTCGTAAATATTTTGATTTTTGACATCGAATGGCTTATCAAATTTGATGAAATTATTAGTGCTGCCCGATTTTTCTATTGTAGTATGCGTGTCGTTTAAAACGACTCCAACAATACCAATTTTGGCGCGATGTGACACGACTGTAGTCACGTCACTTGAAGTGAGACGACTTCGATAATTGGGGTGTTATACAAAATGATTAAAGTTTGTTTTGTTATCATTCATTATAAGCACTTCTTGAATCCATTATAATTACAATCTTGATCCATTATAAATTCATTATCTTGATCTAAAATACCGTGCGCCACTGAGTATTCGAGTATATAACGAAAAAAACAGGCATGCAAGTTTTTAATTTTTGTCATTTATTATTATCGATTGATTTTTTAATTATTTATATAACTATAAAGACTTATAAAATAGTCACGATCAATAAGACGATCGAATCTGAGGTGGCACAATAAAATTGGTGGTAGTTTATCGCGTAAAACTTTATATAAACTTGAAATAGTTAGTACTGTCTCGTTAGGCATAACTTTTATAAAACCGTAGAAATGTACAAATATTTTATGTGATATGTATTTTCCACCGCGATTTAATTTTCCTTATCTTTTAAGATAAAGAGCACGCGTAAAATAATTTTTTTTTTATTATAAAATCGCGCAAATTTTATTTTCCCTTCTATATATAAATTAACTTTTTCAATTATCGTTGTATTTGATTGTCAAATTAAGCGCGAAATAAAAAAATAATAAAAATTGTGCGTGAATATCGCTGATAAGGAGTTTCCAGTTTGTTCTTAATTTTTCGTACCTTAATAATAAACGAAATTAAACGAGATAAAAATCAAAATGATCATGAATTAAACTTTTGAAGAAAATTTTCTGTTCGATTTATTATTATTACTATTTTTTTTTTTTTTTTTTGCTCGTGTGTATCATGTCAAATAACACGCCACTAAAAAGTGTAGGTTTTGTCGTTCTTTTAAGTTGATTTTATGTTTATAATTTCATTATTATATTGTGTTTGCAGTTCCTCGTTTTTTATGCGCCTTTATAATCGTGATCTTAATCTTGATCTTGCGAAACGATTTTTTTTGTAAGTTAAATGGGTTTTTGATTTTAAGTATAAAATAAATTAATAAATTAACAAAATGTTAAAAGGATGCGTTTTAGGTTCGTACGCTCGCAGTCAGGGATCGAACTTTGAGTCATCGGATCGAATATGTAATGAAACTATTCACTGAAGCGTGCTCATACTTAATTATAACACCCTAATTTACTGTCAACATAATAATTTGCATAATTCCGATTTAACAAATTAACACCGAAATCTAAAATTCATTTGACTACGATTTAATATTTCACTTGATCGTATAAATTTTTTTTTTGTTTAAACTTCTGATTTGTGATTTTGTTGTGTTTAGTTTTTAAATACTAATTGACTTAAAAAGATAAGACACTCCGAAATGGTAAACGTATAAAAAATTAAAAATCAATTAAGATTTTTCACCTCTTTTCAGTTTGATCAAGTTTTTATACTTACGTTGTTGTAAGATCAAACGTTTATTCCTAAAAATGTGATTATTAATATCGAATTTAATTTTTTACTGCTCTTGGCCGATACTTGATCTCGATCTTATTATTATTATTATTATATTTTTAAAAGAAAACCAAAAAAAAAAAATTAAATTAATATTAAAATCAAATTTTTTATGATTATGTGTTTTTTTTTGTGGATGATCGAGATTGTGCGAGACGACCAATTTATAGTTGAACAGCTACCGACATTATACACGTTGTGATCTTAAAGTTGTTTCGTTTGGTGATTATTTTTATTTTTTACTTGGGAGAAAACATTATAAAAGATTTTTGGTGTTGATAATTTCTTTATTATTATTGTTATTATTCAAATGTTATTAATGAGGCGATCTTTAATGGACGATCATTAACCGAGAGACTTTAAAAAATTAAATTAAACGTTTTCTTCTCACAAATTTTCTTTTAAATGGCTTAATTAGTAATCATTTACCGCATGAATTAAACATTTATCGCACATTTTACATGATTGAGGTTAGTTTAATGATTCCTGAAATAATTTCGGTTGTGGAAATAGCCCCCCATCCGTAGAAGGAAACCTCCAAAATCATACTTTGAGTGATTAGAATCGTTTTCAAAAAATTGTATGTCGCAAAATCCTACTGAAATGGCGAACGCAATGAGCGAGATTATCCTGCGATAAATACAAACACTCGAATGGAATTTTAAACACCGACTCGCAATGATTCTCAAGTACGGGAACTTGTGATGAAAAAGAGACCGATCAAATAGGCGACTTTTAATTTGTCAATATTTTCCCATAACTAGTAATATTAATGTACGATTTACATGTTCCAATTTTTTTCCAGTAAAAAATGAAGGGTTAAGTATATTACGATTTTCGTTTGCGAGAGGAGCACGAAACAAATTCCAGTAAAATAAAATTGGTTTTTTTTCTTTTTAATTTGAGCAAATGTTGTTTACATATGGCTGACTCATTTTAACTAGTAACTTTTTGTTATTTGCGTGCATCTCTATTTTGCAGTAAAAAATTTGTTGGAAAAAAAAATTGGAACATGTAAACCGTGCATAAGTTTATTTGGAATGCAAATTGCAGTGCGAATTTTGAATTCTTAACCTTTTAACTGCGCATCAAAAAATGCGCAGGTCTTAAGATTCGCAAATCGTCCAGATCGTTATTAACTGGTGTTAATGGTCGCGAATTAACAATTGCTTCTATCTGGATGATTGCTTCTATCTGGATTAGTTTGCAATTCTTCAAACGTATGTGCTGATTCACATATGCCACCAAAGTGTAGGGCAGAAGGAGGAATACTATGTTACTCTATTTTATGAATACTAAGAGAAGGAGATACCTTCTTATTGTATGATTTGGAAGTAATATTTGCAAGAAAACTGACGGGTGCCTGCGAGCGATGACCAAAATAGTTGCGTAGCCGTTGTATTAGGTAGACCAGAAATAAACAAAAGTATATATTTATCCTTTTTAACCGTCTTCTTTTTTTGAAAATTATAGTAGGATGTATGAAGCTATACTGAACATTTTTTTTATAGCAGCTTTTGCCCTGATTATCGAATTTCTTGTCCTTGTTATGAATAATGGTATTGATATGGATTTGGATGTAGATATTTTAAATGAAGATACCACACAAGCTTCTCTGTCAAGTGATGATGTCAATACCCAACATTCGAATTGTGCAGGCGGCCATCTACCATTAATAAACCAAGCTCATTGACAATTGCGTGAAAAGACAGTAATTTACAGTTCCTTTTAATCGATTTACTATGTTGAAGATGGTGTATTTTTTCTGGAAACGTTTCTTGTTGTGCCTATTTAAATATCAGGGTTTCGCTTGTCTTTGTTCATGATGTATGGTACTTTCCGTGTACGACCTGCAGCAAAACGTAGGCAATTACTTATTTTATTACCAAGTATTACTAAGTAAAATTAAAAATACTTGGCTTTTACCTGAGTTATTACCAAGTAAAACGAAACAATAGTTTTTTTTGCAACTTTTTCTCTCTACAGCCTAGAACTATTGCCTCGTCAGGGTGAAACTTCGTACTTAAAATTTCCTTCTTAATTCGTAGATCACAGTTACATTTGGTAGAAACCGGTACATCGGAATTGGCAGCTAATAAAAGATTCTACATTAATTTTGCAACCGGAAACGACGGTTTTTGACAAAAAACTGGTTTTCAACAAAAATTGGACTTTGTATAGCCGAGAAGGATTGACTGATCGGGATGAATCTTTATAATTAAGCTTTTTCCACAAATTTATACTCACCGTATCCTCCGAAACGCAACGTATCCTCCGAAAATTTTTAGCAGGCTCTAATGAGCATTACCATGACTATATTCGCCTTTGCAAGTCGATCTCGTTGCTAACTCTTATTTATTCGATTTTTTGTACTTATCCTTGGGAAACAGATAAATAACTATGAAGCTAAAGGTTCTAAATTAAATTGGGTACACTACAGATCCAGAACAGTTTTTCAAAATGATGAATGCTTTATGTAAAGATAAAGCTATTTTCAAGGAAAATTCGGTCCGTGTTCGGTTCTGTCCATACGGAATAATAATTCATTGAGGAGAAAATTTCATTCTTAAGTTTTTTCTTTAAATTGGCATAACTTAGTGATTTTTAGTGAAGTTTTAGTCTTAATAGGAGTTTTCTCGTTTTTTGATTTTCTCGTTTTTTAGAATTATATAGCATTTACGAAATATTACGTATATAGTAACCCGAAAACAATTTCAAAAAACAACTTTTCTAGAAATTGGAGTGCGTCCCTGCCGAATAAATATAAAAAGCCTTCCAGTCCGGAAAAACCATTAATAAACTTTCCCAAAACTACACTCCATTCCGAAAAATCATTTGGCGGGGAGCGAGTTTCACTCAATCATCCAAGACTGAGTTATTGGTTTAAGTAATCTCCGGACACAAATAAAGCCACTTCGTTTCTCCAGGACCAGATCTCTCTGGCCTTAATATAATGATGGCACAGAATACGAGTAGACAAAGCCATGAAAAGAGGTCAAAAATACATGAGTTGTCTTCATCGAAGACATTTAACAAATTAAGTGTTAAACTTACTAACCTAAGAATTCTGCTAAACGACACTTACTGACACAACATTCATTAAATAAACCAATCGAACGAATCTATAATTAAAATTTAAGAATTGCTTACATTAGAGCCAATTCCATAAACAATCAGTTTATCTGGCAGTTACGTGGGTTTATCAAATGTTGTTAATGATTTTAATATTTATTTTTTAATTTCATGGTATGATACACTTTAATGGTTTTCAAGTTACAACTAAAATATTAAACAGTATAACCATTAATACTATAGAAGATTTCAAACATCTCCCAACTAATTTACATAAAGTATAAAACGGTTTTAGTTATGCGAAAATCAAATATTTTTAACATTCGTATAGGATTTCTAATTAATATGCCAAGCTTAAGGCCTGAATTATATTACCACGACAATGATTGTGTTCTAATAATTTTATGATAATAGCTAGTCTCATGGTGCCTAATTATTACAATGATATAAATATAACAAAATATGGTTATTCAAACTTTTTTAAAAATATGTTAAAAACAGAAAATTTTTTGTTTCCCATTTATATGAATGACAATTTTCTATGAACTATTATACCTGTTATAATTACTTTAAAACTATAATAAAGCTCAATCAAAAAATCTTAAAAAAAATTATTTTCTTTCGTATCAAAGGTTTCACTGTACACAGCTCGTCTTTTATAGTGCTTCCTAAACAGAGGGGGCAAAAATGAAATGATCATTTCCAGTAACGTGTAATTATACCAGATTCTTTACGAATATTTATCTTACATACATTAACAAATTGCAAACTGTTTGTTGAGTATACTTATATTACAATTTGTTTGCAAATATTATCATTTTTAATATTTATTTGTTGATAATACAAGAAGGACAAGATTCTTGTAAAATTTACTAGGAGAGTAGGAGTACAAATTATTTGTAAATACTACCATTTCTAACATTTATTTATTGACTTTACAAACATTGCAAGTTACTTGTAGGATTTGTTAATAATACAATTTCATTGTTTGTTTTGCGATTTCTATCATTTACTTGTCGATTTCGCAAGAACTGGAAAAAATTGCAAATGTGACAATTTATTTGTTCACTTTGCTAATTTTACAACAAGTATAAATTATTTGTAAAATAAACAAGTATTACAATTTAAATATTGAAATTACAATAAACAAAAATATTAATTTTAACAATAATTACATTAAATATTATAATTTTTTTGTTGGCTCAAAATCGTACTCGGAAATTGTTGAATTTATCGTTTTTTTGTAGATCCAATCAATTTTTTCTCTCAGTGTTGCTTATGCATGTAGGTATATTATTTACACATTCGTTCACACTAATTAAATGTTGGAATCGGGTATATCGTATATAACGCCGAATAGTTCTGAAATTTGTGAAAATTTTAGTCGAGGTTTAGTTGAATGGAAGTACACAGATAAATAGAAAATTCAATTGAAATCGTTTTAAAATGCATTGCAATGAATGATACTCGAGGAGGAATGATAAATGACCATCGATAGTGATTCGAAAAGAAAGGAGTGTCCTGAGTGAGCTTTTGTATTCGACGCGTACATAACACATGAGAACCGAAGAAAATCAATGTTTGGCACTTTTGGTGAAAGAATGGCTTACAATATAATGAGACGTCGCGGCTTATCACACATACGTGGGACAAACACGCAAGCATTTAACGTTCATTGCTTGTATACTTTTAAAAACATTTTTACTACTTTAAACAAGTTATAATTCCTTAACTGAATGAGACACCAAATCAACCCGTTTGGTAGTACAAAATCCATAACTTATCGAAGAGCTGCTATTGAAACGGCGGCCACTATCTGTGTTTTTCATCATTTATCACCGCTGAAAATATCACCGCGCGAAATAATCACCGCATAGAAAAAATTATTTTGGAACATAACTAAGAAAATCTTTACTCTGCGTAATTTTCTTAAGAATAAAATATTTTTAAATTGCATACAAGTATTATGTCTTTTCGGTGGCAGCTATGGTGCTCGAACGATGTCACAAAATCAAGTACATACTGTAAAAGAAAATTGTATAGGCTTTATTACGCGCTAAGAAGGAAACATTGTTCTATAATTTTTTAATCACGTATTTATACATATCTGTGATTCAAAAACATTGTCACTCGCATGCTTTCACAACCACATTGTAGTGGTGATTCACGATATACAGAGTTAACAGGTGTGCTCAAGCGCATCTATTCCTATCTCTTTTTCTCAAAAAATACTTCATCCGGTGACAGAAAATTCATAAAACCAATTAGTAATCGGTGAATAGATTCGTTTAATTTTGTGATTCTTAAATGTGATTTAATTTAAAATAATTATTTTAGTATTTATATAATATGGTGTTATGTGCAGCGAGCAGTTGCAATAGCAACAATAGTAAACAATTAAAAAGAAATTATGGAAGCGGTATAAAATACGTTTTTTCCGATTTCCAAAAAATAATGAAATGGCTCAGTTGTGGAAAATAAAATGTAAACGCCCGGACAATTTTAATATAGAAAATGCTCGTATCTGTGACAATTTTATACCTGGATAAACCATGTATCAGAAGGCGGACTGCACAAGCCCACTGACTCATTCCTGAATGATATCAAAAAATCGAACGACGTCTTCACAAATACTAATGGAGATGGAATAAAAATCGGAAAAAATTACTTAACTAACTTAGTTGTTTATTCCGAACATATTGATTTAAGTAAAGATGTAAAAATGTTATTTTTTAAATGTAAAATGTACTTCCCAATGCGATTTTTAAATAAAAAAATTACAGAAACTATTTTTCATAAAAATAAATATTCAAAAAAATACTAACATAATAATAATATAATTTTAAATTTCTTTTCCATTGTATTTTGATTATTAAAGTATGTATTTTAACATTAACAAAATTGTTTTACTCAGGCATAAATTGAATTCGATGAAGGCATATTGTACTTATTATAATATATCAACCCTAGTATATATATCTAAATAACATCTCCAATTAACACAGCCATGCTGCGAATAAAATTTTGTAGTTTGCAAGTTTTGTGGTGTTTTAATACAAATAAATATGGGCATGTAGGGAGAGTAAACTTTAAAAGCTGAATGCATTTAAGATTTATTATTTTACGCTAAGTACATTATCGATACTTAAAATGAAATAAAAATTTGTATGTTCAACATTTTATAATAGTTTTGTCACTTATACCAGTATCAATTTCATACATGAAAACTAATTAAATTAATTATAAAAAGACGTGTTTTATCGTTTTTCAAAACAATAATTACGGCTATTTTTTGTCACCGACTGACGTCATGCGCAAACCTGAACGAATTTAAAACAGTTGTCAATCATACCTAATAATTCTGTGTATCGTGGTGGTGACTGACTGAATATCGTTATTTATAAATAATAAAAATAAAAAAATCTTTAACAAAAATCAGTTATTTTGTTTCCATAGCAATCGTGTTTTTAGAAAGAGAATGGAAAGAGACCATCATATTGTGATTTGAAATGATGACGCCATACAACAACAACATTAATAAAAGCTCATTATTTATTTATTTTTCAAGTCAATTTTCACACAGTTTAAAGGGTTTACTTGAATCTTTTTTGAACTAATTAAAATTTGAACTTTTCTGCATTTATCCGTACAAAAATATTATAAAAGCTTATGGTTTAAATATACTTAAAAAGAAAAAGAAAATTAGTCGTTTTCCATACATTCTTCCTATAGTTAACATTTATTATATCCCGTATTTAAAGTTTAGTGAAAAAAAAGCTCGAATAAGGAGGCTCTATTTATCTAGTTGGCTCTGTTAAAACTGTCAACAATGAATTTGCCAATTCTCGTCACCATTGTAGACGTAGAAATCAACGCTATCTACATTCGATGAAAATCGTCAATAACAAATTCAGGGTTTTAATAAAGCAAACTCATGGCAAACTCACATAGCGTCAAATCTTGAAAATTTTCTGAATCCACCTGAAGTATGCAATGCATTACGATGATTAGAATATTTCTGTTGCAATTTAACATAATCACTTAAGTCGAGATAAGTGGTTATGTTGAACTATAATCTAATCGATAGTATTTCCCGTTTTTTTCTTTCCCTTCAATTTTTCATCAAAATTCGACAATTTTTGACTGAGATATAAGCAAAACGCAAAACCACTTATGTTTTTTTATAGGTGTTTGGTATTTATTGAAAACCACTTAATTGATAATTTTTGATATTTTAGCATGAAATAAATAATATTTAAAACAATAGGATTATTTGTAAAATTAAAAATTTTTCGACGAATTGTGTAGAATTGTTTACACTGTGTTATATACATATAACGTTCTATTTTTACTTTTCAAATCTATACATTGATCATATTCTTTTTTAAAGTATTTATGCAGCCTCTTATGGTCTACTTAGTTACTCAAATTATATTACTCTGAATAGAACCGGATATCAATTATTAAAAAATAAAAATATTTTGATTAGCATCATCCAAAATAAATATCTTAAGAATTTTTCTTGGTTTTTAGCGACGAGAGTGATCATACTTCAAATCACAACACACTCTTATAATTAATGATTTAGTTATGATTTGGTGACGAGATAGTAATAATAAATAATAATAGTAAATTAAAAAATAAAATTATAGAATTATTCTAAAATGATTTCATTCACTGATATAATATGTGAAAGAACTGAATTAAAAAAAAATACTTTAACCCTTTAGGGCACTAGTGTTGCGATGTGTTGTGTTTTAAAACAAATATTTGTTGCAGTACAGTGTTAAAGACGTTATCGGCATTTGGTACGCTACAATATACGTTGTAAGAATAAAGTAAATGAATGGAAGTGCTCCATGACATTATACACGTTACGTTCAATCGAACTTTAATCAATAAATTAATTGAATATTAAAATTATTTTTATTTTTTTTTTGTTAAATTATTTTGATTTCATTTTGATTTATTGTATTGATTTTTGTTTACTTTTTTACGAACGATCTATATACGAATGACGTTTCTTGATATATTACGTATAGGTTATAAATTGGATATTGATAGAAATTTTTGATTAGACTTTTCTGAATATTTTTTTTTTGTTTTCAATTGGAACTTGTGAGCTGTGTCCACATGGGTAACAAACCCATAACAATTGGATATAGATATGTATAACATTAAGCGCGAATATGCCTACACTTTGTTAAACGGTTGATAAACGCAGAACTACTCAACCAGATGAATGAATGAATCATGTAAGAAAATTCAGAAGATAACAATTTAATCGTTAAAATTATCCACTCAATCAAAATCACGCATACACATTAATTGAGTTTTACTTGTGTCTATGCCTTGATTAAATTTCCAACATAATAACAATTTCAATGACGATATAAACGGATGCCTTGTCATGATCTTCGTCTCTTTTGAGATCAAAAATACAATAAGACGTTAAAATACCTGATATAACGTTATTGATTCGAAGACATTTTCAGATATTTCTTTATTTAATTTACTTCTGTCTTTTTGTTCTTATTTAAATCAAAATCAAAATAAAAAAAAATATTGAAAAAGATCATAAGTTTAAATGGAAAAGATTAAGATGCTGTGCTTTGTTAACGTTTCTTATTTTGCTTAATTTTTAATCATCTCATTCCTGTAATATTGATGATCATGATGATGAGATTATTCTAAGCACGAAAATGATGTTTAGGTGCTCGTAAACTCGTGTATGAAAAAAAAAACAATTTTTATAAATGAAATTGTTCAACAGCATAGCAGAGCGAAGAAGCAGAAAGATACAATAAGCCACCGTTTTATTACGGAATGTTTAAGTACCTATAACCAACCAATTTGCATATTCCTTACATTTTGTATATAGCATTTTGTGAGTATAATGATTTTATTATAAAATTAAGAAATTAAGTTGATTGGATGTGTACTTTAATTTAATTAAATGATCGTTGCCGTTTCACCTTTAACGTAGAACTTTTAAATTTAATTGTTCTGGATCGCATATCAAAAATTTCTTGACTTAATCCGATATTTTTATTATATTACCGCAGTCTGTACGAAACCTATCCTGAAAAGGTTTGACCTCACTGTTTATAAACTTGAGTGGGTTTTAATGAAAGGTAGTATACCGTTGACAGAATAACTTTACTCATTGAACTTTCATCCCTTCATTTAGAGATAAAATGGTTTATTTCGAAGCCAGCTTATTACCAATTCCGAAGTCACGCTCACCTTTACACACGAGCTTTCGATTCTTTGAAAAAATAGAAAAACCTGTGGATTTCTTGATCGATTGGGTTTAAAAAAAATTGTATACTTATAGTGTACTTCAAAAATGCAGCTTTACTCTTGACTTGCTTATCATGTTCCTTTTTCATGAATTCTCTGCTGTAATTTCAATTTTATTTTCTCAGTCGTTACTCCGTGTATCATAGAATCCCAAATCAAAAAAAAATTCTTCTTCTCCTCAATGTGACATTTCACCAGAAAAACTAACGGACCGCTCGATCTTTGCTGGAACGCGTAGTTATAAATTTTTCCGTATCGTTCGTGGTATGTACCAGTTATGATAAGGTGAGCAGGCTGTATAGCGCCAAACACTGAGCGTAAGATATTACGTTATTTGAATCAAAGAATTTTTTGCATAAGGTGAATTGCTGACGTTCTATGATCTGCACTCTATCGATCTACGACAGATGGTGATGATACTTCACTTTATTATTAATTAGGATATATTTATTACACAAACAAAAATTAGAGTTTTTATTTAATATTCTTGTATCGGAATACACTGACTTTATATTATAAATTTCAGTTCGCAATTAATTTTAAAATTACTACCCAATGTTTAATTCCGGAACTTTATATTTAGTTTTGGGTTGTAAATTTCTTATTATAGAACGAAATTAGTTTTCATTATTAACCGTAAATAGCTAACGCGGTCCGCGCGATCCCATAAATTGCCAAAAAAAGTAATTAAATTATTAAATTATTGTGCGACTGACAAAACCAGAAAAAAAACACAATCTAATCTTTTTGACCAAGGCATTGTTCTTTTTATATTGCCTTGCAAAATTTTTATTAGGGGGGGGGGGGGGGGGTCCGATTGCAGGGATCCTGTAAAAATATCCCAAACCAAAATTATTGTAATGAAATTAGAACGCTAACTAGCACAGTGGCATGGCTCGGAACGATGGATGCAACGGCGGCCGTTGTTACAATCGTGGGGACGCTCCACACTCGAAATTAAGCCTCATGACTAAAGCAGCTTGGATCATTCATTATTTACGTGCCGATATCTTTTAAATGATAAGTTCCGGGAATTTTACCGTCTATATTTTTAAGGCCATCGCATTTACTCTCTACAATGGCCGGAAGGAATTTAGGAGATAATTTAGCTGACAATTTATTGGCGGCGTCACTTTGAGAGAAACATCGTTCAAAGACGTGTTGTCCAGGTTGAATAGTACGGTTCGGCTTCTTTAATGGATAACCTTTTATCGAATTAAATTTAATCGATCGGGCTTAAAGATAATTTGGACTTCATTCGAATCTTCCTGAAACAGTAACTTTCGTATGGGTTACCATACAGAGACATGTAGACCGAAATCGAGGTAGTGCGGAGAATAACGTGTGGTGTCGTGTATTACATTGCAAAAAGTGGCTGCCAATTCTTGTAAATGCTTATCCCATTCATTGTATTTCTGGTTCTCAAGATAAGAGCGCACAGCTGACAATAAGGTTCGGTTTAAACGTTCCGAAACGTTACTTTGAGGGGAATAGACAGGTGGGCGGATATGGGATACCTTGTACTTTTCGAGTAGCTCTTGAAATTGTTTCGATACGAATTGTTTTCCATTGTCCGATGTTATTTCCTCCGGGATTGAAAAAATTAAAAAAACTTCGTTTTCAATTAAGGCACAGAGTAAACAAGCCGTAGCTTCGTATAAAGGTTTAACCAGAACAAATTTCGAGTAATGATCGAGAACGATCACAATATAACAATTCCTATCTTTTGACCGGGGATTCGGTCCTTCTTGCATTTAATACAATTCGAAATAAAATTCTTCACATCCATGGTCATTCTGGGCCAGTAGAACTGCCGTTGTAACCTTTCGATTGTTTTAGCGATAGCCATATGCGCGATTATGTTTCATATAATCTTCTTCCAAGGAGGATGAAGAATTCAGCTCAATGTGAAGAATTGGTACTTCGGCATCCGGCTGACTTCCAGATGAACGGGGAGTAATGGTTTCGCAAAACGCCCTGTACAGCGTATCAGGGAGTACAATTAAAAATCCCTTTCTGTATCTTATCTGGAAGTCAAAAGATTGCAGTTTGAGACTCCATCGAGTTAAGCGTCCGGAGAGATCTTTTTAGGACATTAACCAGCGCATGCTGGAGTGGTTCGTATAAAATGTGAGTACATTTCCTGCGCCGACTGTACTGGCGTCACACTGTATGTAGAAGGACGTCCGTAATCAGGATTTGCTAAAACGGGAGTGGAAGATAGAGCAAGTTTTAACGATTCAAAAGCAGTTTCTGCAGCGGGAGACCATTTCGTTTTGTCTTGCCAGTAAGATCAGTCAGGGGAGCAGCTAATGAAGCAAAATTCTTTATAAAGCGTTTGTACCATCCGCACATCCAAAGAAAACAACGGATTTGTTTTGGTGTTTTAGGAGGCGGGAAGTCTAAAATTGCTTAACATTTCTCAGGATTTGTGCGAGGTACCCGTTTCCCACTACATACCCTAGATAGTTTACTTCTCTCAAAAGGAACTGATTTTTATCAACATAGATTGTTAGTTCAGCTATTTTTAACAGACGAGAAACCTCTTCGGGTAACAGAAAATGCTCATTTAACGTGGCCGATGTTATCAAAGGATCGTTAAGATATACGAAAACCTTTTCATGCAATCGATAAACGGGTAAGCATCTTTTACCGTCACCTTATTCAATTTTCGAACTATGGTGATTGGCGAACACCATGCGCTTTGGCTGTCTGCGATAACTCCGATAGATAGCATTCTGTCAAGTTCAGCATACATCAACTGTTGTATTGCTGGAGGCACGGCGTAGTACCTTTGTTTGAGAGGCTTGGATGAACCAATGTCGATAGTATGCGTGAACAAGGTAGTTTTACCAAGACCTAGCTTGGCACTTGATGGAAATGTGTCCACGATGGACTGTAGTTCAATCTGATCTTTCTCGCACAAAACGTGAAATTTAGGAATCGCCTCATGATCATAAAGGTTATCCGTTAGTGATATCGAGGATAGTTTTGGGGTGATACCAAAAATGGTCCAGATATCGATACCAAGGCAGAGCTGCTGTTCGAGAGATGGTACAATGTACAGTAAAAGAGCGTGGGACTTGTTGTTAAATGCAACTAATGCATGGTTATATCCGAAAACTCGCTGCGATTGACCACTAGCCGTATTGATCTGTGTTGGAAAATTAAGGAATTTTATTGAGGGATCGCTTAGAATTTTTTCAGAACCGCGATCTAATATAAATACACTGGCTCCACTATCGAGAAGACCCGTATATGGCACATCGTTTATGGTTACCAAAGCATAAGGTAGTTTATCCAAATTATTTGAGGTTAGTATAGACGAAACTATACCGGCTTTTATAATTTTACGGGTTTCCCAGTTTTTACGGGTCCCCCTTTACGGGTTTCCCCATTGATGCTTCGAGATCAAATAGACCCAAGGGAGCCGCGAACTTAGTCAAAATATAAGGATTGTCTGAATCTACCATAAAGATATTTCGATCCGACGACATAATAAGTGGTTTGGCGGTGGTGGGTAACGAGTTTACAGCCGAAGATGCATTGTGTGTGTTTATGACTTCGTAGAATTCAGGAGGGGAAACTCCGGATCGGTATTGCTGGCTGCAATCTCTTGATGGGCTGGTCTGGGCACTGTAGAATTTGGAAGCCCCTGGATCCCAGATCTCCATGGACCCCTTAGGGAGTTTCCCGCACACCTCGGACATTTCGGCGTAATTATGTCTTTGTGACGACAACGGTAACAAAACACGCCCATTGGCGGTACTGGACGCTCTACGAATACCGGCGAATATTGTTTTGTAGTAGCCCAACTTTTTCACGGTTCGCTGTTCATGTTTTTATGCTTGTGCCATCCAAATTAAGAACTGCACACAACCATCTGCATATTGAATGGCACATGCCAGCAACGAGTTTTAAATTTGTTATAATAATTCACTGATAAAAATTTATTTCACATCCTGCCTCTAGCAATATTCGGACCAGGTACTGTGCCATGTGATCGCGTTTTAAATTCAAATCTGAATTTAATGAGAAATTTGATTTTAGAAAATGTATATTCAACGTTATACGATAATTATAATTAATTTGATTTAAATGCCATTTTAATTAAATTAAAATCTCATAAAAGTTTTAAAGACCACGCTACAAAATACAAAATGTCACAAGACATATGCGGTTGGTGATCTAAACAAGATATTTAACACATTTAATACTTTGTGCTGGTAATGCGATTATAATTTTTTTTTATTTATTTTGATGAATTTTGATAACCGTAATAAGCTGCTCAAGTGATTAAACGGAGTTCAATTAAAAATCAATAATTTTTAATTTAACGTAGCTTATAACGCAAAAAAAATCAACACCAAATTATTAGTGAAATTTATTTTGATAAGTAGATTAATTTTGATCTTTATGGTGGTACATTAAAAATTATTGCGTTGGTGAAGGTTTGATTAGCCATTAAAAAAATTATAATAATTTAAGACAGTTTACCATCCCTGAAACTTGATCTACTTTCAGAAATTAGCTGATCAGCATTAAAGCGGAAAAGTATTTTTGGAATATTATGTATAAATTAATGTAACCATGTGAACATACAACATAAAACATATATATGCATGTATACCTTGTATAACGAATCCACTTCACCAACAATAGAACCTCATTTGACAAAACAATAGATAATAATTTTTTATTGTTATGACAATTGTCATGTTTTTTGCATTTCTTTCCTTTGATTATTCTATTATTATTATTGTTAAAAATTCTTGTACGTTAAGCATAAGACGATGAAATATATATAAAGATTATTATAAATTTTTTTTTTAATGAATGTTGTTAATGTTAAGTGATCATATGACACTCCTTTTTTTGTTTGGGTTTTTTATGCTTATGTTTAGGAAATGGGAAAGTTTAGGTTTTAATTTATTAAAAAGTATTTCGTATAATCTGGTAGATCTTTGGAACTAGATAAAATAACGAATACATATGATTTGTATCTGTGCTTGTAATAATTATATACGGTGTCAAATACATTGAACCGAAACAATGTACTTATAAATGTCGGTACCCATATGTGAGAATTTATTCACGAGTGTGGCGATCTTACCTGTATGATTCCAGTATGATTCCATAATATTTATCTAATTTAACTCGAATGTTTAACTGCCAAGACAAGTACTACTGGTATGATTGAAGATCGGAGAGTAAAATACCAACGAGCCTCAACTGCTGCATTACTGGAAAAATTTCTATGTTCAAAATTTGGGTTCAAATTTAGTCAAAAGATTACACAGAGCTATTGCATGCAATTTTAATAGTTCTTGTCGAAAATCACTACCAAGAGGTTTTTAATTATTATACTTCGATGCAAAAATCAAACAAGATTTTCGTTGGATCTCGAAATTTGCAGATTTCTCACATACACATATATATATATATATATATATATATATATATATATATATATATATATATATATATATATATATATATATATATACCCCCTAGAAATGTGAGGTTATGCTATAAACTTAAACAGAAAAAATATTGGGTCGATCGAAGGTCGTTTAGAGCGCGACTTGAGCGCGAAGTTCGATAAAAACGGTATTTTTTTCGATTTTTCACTTTCAAACGAACAGAAAAATTTTTTAAAAAAATTTCTCAGACTAATTCGAAAACATCAAAGATATCGAAAATCGGTTGACAAATCGCGAGATTATTGCCAAATTTCCAAAATATAAAAACAAGTCAAATTATTACTATATTTTTTTTTATTATTAATGCATTATATTTCTTCTATACAATGATATTATAAATTAATTTTTAGTACTAAAATAATCAATCTAAGTTGATATTCTACTCATTAAGGCTGTTTTGGTGTTTGTTGGAAACTTCTGTGTGTAGTCCTTTATGACTTTTATTTGACTGATAATCTTCATTCCGTTCTTGAAACTATCATTCCGAGGCCACATATCCGGATCTTTGTTCAAGAAATCTGTAGAAATATTGAACGTTTTAAAAAGATCGCCAGTGTTTGGTGTAACAAAATCTGCTAGTTGTTTCGTAATAAATGTTTTTACATCATCAATTTTCAACTCGACGCGCTTAATTGACTCGGCCTCTACATCTCTCTTCATATCCAACTGTTGCACCATTCTTCATTTCTCCGCACTGGAGACGTTTTCTTCGAAAAAAGAGAATAGAATGCTTTCGTCGAATAAATACCACAATTGGCCACATATTTTATTCAGTACAGCCATCGCCAACTCTTCGTCATGTGTTTTGTACAAATAAATATCTCGTAAATAGTTGAAATCCAGCTGTGGTGCTTTAGCAGCTTTTGTGCAATGGAACCAAATTTTCACATAAAATCTTACGACAAAAATGCAAATGTCCCGTAAATTCTTCTGTTCTTGTGCTGTTAACTTAAATTCCTCCCGAAAGATAAATACTTTCAATACATAAATGGCTTTGGACATCCAGCGAGCATGATGCATAGGCCCTGGCAGGCGGAAATGGACATTTTCAGTTGGTATCATGCCCAAAAAAATTAGAGTAATTTCCAATAATTCTTTGTAGTCATCACGAGCATGTTCCTTTGCCAATTCGTTGTTACAGAAACCCGCTAATTCCGCTTTCACATCATTTAATTGTATATGAACGTTGGGATCATCTATGCCTGCTTTAAAATTATTCTTATTCAAGGAATTCCAGTCATTCTTGAATCTCACAAATAATGAAACATTTACTCCTGATGTATTGCCCATTTTCGATTCAATTGCAGCGCGTAATGTAATTTCACATATGTGATGTCGACAAGGAAGATATAATCAACTTCGTTCCAGTTTCTGCTCTAAAATAATAGCTGCACCATTTAGTCTTCCAGTATTTGAATATGTTGTATCGAAGCAAGCCACCACGACATTGTCAGCTATTCTCCAATCAATTATAAGCTTTGGAAAACAGCCTCCGCCATTTCCAAACCAGTTGCTCTTGATATTTTGGGAACGCCCAATAATTGTTCTACATCTATATGGGAAATAATCACCGGCAAACGATCCACGGTCTCCGTTTCAGATAACTCCGGAAGTAATTTTCCATCCCAATGTACTACGCTTGTCGTAAACTTGAAAGTCGATTTAATTGATTCTGCTATTTCTACTCTATTTGTTTCACGAAAACGCCTCAGTGTTGTTCGACTCAAAACGAGGTCATCAATAGAATGTCCAAGACTGTCGGCAACGGCACTGATTAAATGCATTGCTGCACGATCTGTAATCTTCCACTTATCCAAAGCTGACAATATTCTAGGAGTAATGAAAGATTTGCTTCCTATAGAGGCTCCTTCTGCGCTAAGCACGGGCAAATCAATATTTTCGAAGCTCATGTCGTTATCAGATGTCCTTTCGCTGTCACTCCTCGATGATGAAAATAATGTTTGTGAGTCTATTGGAATTGATTTACGTTTTTCTTCAAGATGTCTTCGTTTACGATTTTTTTCTGCCATCAGACGTTCCGATTTCCGCTTTTCCTTTTCGATGTCATATTGCCTGACTCCAGCCAAATATCCGGGGCGCCCTTTCTTACGCTGTGATAAGAGGAATCGCTTGTCGTCTTCATTAGTCATCATGGATAAGGCATTAGTATGGGCGATATCGAAAATATCATCCAGTTTACTAGTAAAGGCAATTTTTCTTTCGCGGTAAACTTTTAAAGGTTTATTTTTATTCTTTAGAAGATTTTTCCACTCATCATGCAATTGTTCTAATTTTTCAATAGAATGTTGTTCCTTTTTCACTAGAATTCGTGCTTTTGCCCAAAAAATAGACACTTCCTGGATTGTCAGAGCTGCACTTTCACGAATAGTTAATTTTACAGTACGGTGATTGTAAAAAAAAGACACAACACTTGCTTTTTTGATGGTAACTTAGCACCAATAATTTGACAGTACTCATGCCCAAGAAGATAAATTTCTGTAGTGGACCGTAAATTAGCTGTCATTTTATCAACTGTAATAGCACTTTCTTAAAAATATTAATAAAACTGTTAAAATGACTAGATTTAATTTCTACAAATTTTGTCCTTTTCTCGAGAGATTTGGGTTTAAACTGAAATTAATTTGCATTTAGTTTGTTTATATAGTATATGATACAATGAAATATATTGGCCAAATTAGTGCAGTAGGCGGATCTAAATTTTAAATACAATAACTAATGAGACAAATAAGTCATAAGGACTTAACATAGTTTGGTTTTATGATAATGGCATCATAAATCACAACTATGGTAACTTCTCACCCGACAAACAATGTGTCCATATAGTGTCTGAAATGTGTCCAATGGTAAATGTCCTCAAAAGTAATTAAAAGTATCGACTGAGGGAACAACATTTGGTGGAATACGCCGGGTTAAAAAGTATTTATGGGGAAAAAAGTTTGTAATTAATTTTTATTGTTTTTTCTCTTTAAAGAGAATAAAGTGAAAAAGAGAGATATTTGATTGTTAGTATGTAGATAGGGACACATTGTCTCGACTTGTGTACTTAATTGCTAATAAAAAGTAGTGACATGTGTACTTTATTGGTAACTACATTGTACTGGCATGCGACTTTATTTGGTAAAGACATGTGCCTTTGCCAAGGTCTGATACACGGGTCACAGGAAGCTGACCGAATAACCTTAAAAAGTAGTAATAAAAGGCTATAAATAATTTTTTTAAACTTTAAAATTGACAATCTTGTATTTTTATTGTACATATTATGAAAAAAATGTATTTGAAAATTATACAATATAAAAAATTACAAATTTTTAAATTTCAAACTTTAGGACCTTTATTACCATATGTTTAGCATTTGACGAAATCTTCTGGGCTAGAATCTATGAAATATCTATGAATGAAGACGTGTTACTGCGAATGTAAAGAAAAAGTGAAACATTAGTGATCAGATACATTTTTATTAATAAAATTAATCGAACTGTCAATTACCTACTTAATATATGTATTTAATAATTCTTATTGTTAATTATTATGATTATCCACGTTATAATGTGTAACGTAACACCGATAACGTGTAGGTACTAGCGACTCGATGATAAAACGCCACAGCGGATGAAAAAAAAAACAAAATGGCGAATATAGAAAATACTAAAACAAAAAATATTTTTTTTTAAGAATCACAGATAATTATCTTTTGATAATGTAACTCACCTTATTACTCGTAATATTAAAATAATTTGGTTAAAAGTAGTTTCGTAACTATTTATTAAAAAGATGTTCACAACACGTTAAAATAATATTATTAAACAAAGTTTTGGTGATCCGACTATGTTGTTTATAATCTGATCAAGTAAGTGATCACACTGCAAAGTGCAACTGAAAATAATTAATTGAAGAAAATTCTTATAAACCACAGAACAGCTGAGAGCAGAATGAGAGAATACTGTGTTGGTACAACAAAAGTAACACAAGTAAACATATTTGCAGACGCATGGTGAACTTTGTGTTCATAATGGGAATATTTACGGTCCCTCGTACTCATAATGTTTGTCGGCTCTCTCGTCTTATCGCACATGGAAAAAATAAAACGGAAAGTAGAGAACAAAATGAGAATATTTTGTTTTATAGTACTTTTATAGACACAATTTGGTCACAATTCTTGTTAAAATTTTAAAACGAAATAAATTTTGTTTCAGAGAATAAGCACGCAGAAATAAAATTGTCTCCGATTTTCTGTGTCCATGAAGGGAACGTTCACAGACTATTGCACTCAAATTGTTTGTCGGGTCATGACTCATACGGTTTTTTATGACATCATAAAACATTCCTTTGTTTATTCGTTATACCTCATTTTTATTTATTTATTTATTTTTTTTTTGTAGTTTTGAAGATAAATTCCAGGATTTAAAAAAAATCGTTTATTATTTGGGTTTTTAATAGTTTCGAAAATTGGCAATAATCTCGCTATTTGTTAACCGATTTTCGATATCTTTAATGTTTTGGAAAGGTAATTATCTCCTCTACTGGTTATTATCTCCGCAATTTTTATTTAGTCTGAGAAAAAATTTTAAATAATTTTTTTGTTCGTTTGAACGTGAAAAATCGAAAAAACACCGTTTTTATCGAACTTCGCGCTCAAGTCGCGACCTCTAAACGACCTTCGATCGACCCATTATTTTTTCTGTTTAAGTTTTTAGCATAACCTCACATTTCTAGGGGGTGTCCCGTTAGATATCTCAATACATTTTTTCCCGATATAAACGTGGGCCACCCTAATATATATATATATAATATATATATATATATATATATATATATATATATATATATATATATATATATATATATATATATATATATACATATATAATATATATATATATATATATATATATATATATATATATATATATATATATATAAGTAGAATTTTTATTTGATGCAAAACAAACGGGTTAAAATAAAACGACAGTCGATACTGATCGAATACAAAATCACGAATGTTTTATTTCTGCATTTATAATGACTTATACATAATTTCAATTTTATTCAATATCTTTCGATCCTTGCAGTGGTTAGAAATTAATGCTTTCCACTCGGTCCTCCTGCTGTGTCGGCTGACCCAGACGGCTGGGTTTCTGCTTCATTTGGACTCATCTCGAAGCTCTCATACTCGCATGTTGTCTCTAGTTCCGAATTGCCATAGAACCACTTTTTCATGTTCTCTGCACCAGTTGAAGTAGTTTGTGGACCCGCCTTATTGCCAATTTTTGCCACCTCGTAACGATCACTTCTTTTGACCCTAATTACGCGATACGGACCCAAAAATGTTGGTAATAGTTTCGAACCAGTGATAAATTGGGTTCGTTTTATGACGACGATGTTACCTACATCATAAACCATGGCTACTTTACGTCGTTTTTTGAATGTTCGTAGGTTTTCTTCTTGGACCGCCTCGATTTGCCGCTTTGTTAACTGACGATCCTCAACTCGCTCATCATATAGTTTCTGTGCCGCCTCTTGATCCACTGCTTCCTTCACACGTAAGTCTTCCGGTGCCCTTATTCTTACTCCCCTTAATAGCTCGAAGGGAGAATACCCAACTACCATTTTCTGGTTTTCATCCGCGACTTCTAAATTTTTAATATAAGAAATATTAATAGACTTACCCTCTTCAATAGCCAAAATTGTATTTTCTGGCACGAATTTTCTCATTATCACGTCATCTGGTGTCAGGATAGTAATCGTTTGCCGAATAAGTTCGCGTCCTAAAATAACTTCATACGGTAACAAATTGTCATCAACAACATGGAACACCGTCTCATACTCATCGTTTTCAATCCCGATTGTTGATGCAAAACATCCTTTCGATTTTAGCTTTGATCCAACACCATTAAAATTAATCACCGTCTCATCCCAATTCGGAATATCTAATGTTTTGAATTTACTTCTAATTCCATGTTCCCAAATCTTATAACTTTAAGATCTTTATTGAATACAGATGTATTACTCCGAATAGCCGAACAATCTTTTGGGCTATCCTTTTTTGGACATTTTAAAGACACGTGTCCGAATGCCTTACAGTTGTAGCACATTGGACCGTTTCCCTTGTTTGGACTGTTCCCAACATGCCCATTCGCACCACATTCAAAACAGCGTATTTCGCGTATCTGGCGGTTTATTTGTAATGGAATTATTTTTAGTAGCGGGTTTACTTAATGTAGTAGAGTTACTCGATTTCAAACACATCTCGTCGTAACACTTAAGCTTTGCCTTGAAATCGTTCATATTAACGGCGCCATACAAGATCTGTTGGTTCGATTCTTTATCTGGTATCCCGTCTACACAGTACTGTAAGATTCCGCTTTCTTCTAGGCTACCAGTCGCACCAATTTCTTGTAATTCTATTAGATATCTTTGTAGCGTCTCGTCGGGTTTTTTCTTACGCTCTGCCATTTTTTTATGGATAACAGCGCTATTTGTCTTAACTCCAAATTCCTTTTGTAGAAAATCCTTCAAATTATCCCAAGAATTGAGTCCAGTTTCGGCTCGTATCAAAAGTCTTGCATCTCCCTCTAATAATCGTCTTGCATAGAAAAAATGATCCCGTTCCTTCCATCCAAAAATTTTCGATGTCTCCTCAAAATCGCGGACCCATTTTTCGACCGGAAAATTGTCCTCGCCGTTGAATGTACACACAGAATTTTTTACGTCGTCGAATGAGTATCGTGGATCGTTATCCTGAATGACATGTGTATTCATTGTGTTGGAGTCATTGTCAAACGTTTCACCGTTAATGAACAAACTTTTACGTGATGCGCGATCAGCTATTAGCTTGTCTTCTCGTTCGAAAAGTTCAATTTCCTTTTCTTCTAACATAAGCTCTTTTTGCTTTAATTCCAGGTCTTTCTCTTTTTCATTTAGCGTAGTTTCATTAACGTGCTCGTCCATGGTCGACATTCGCTCCGAAAACGTTCCACTACTGATGTCCTTACGTAAACGATTCACCATTTGCTGATAGAATTCCTCATTCAATGATTCTTCATCATCTTGTTTATTTTGTCGAAGCCGATATTTTTTACCCATTTTGTTTACAAGTAAAATCACACGCACACAAACGACCGCCGAATCAAATATGTTAACTTTTGTTACGGTTCGATTTCATTAAATATTTCTCGAACGTTTAAGAATATTTGTTTGTATAAAACGCATGCGAAAACGTATGATTAATTTCAACCGTTAATCGTTCTTTTGTTTTATTTTATTTTCACTCACTATTTTACCGTTTCGTTTTACGATTATGTTCTTCAATGTTTATTCACTTAATTTAACCGCACCAATTTGTTCGCTTTTTCTATTTGGAAAACGTATCTTATATCTTATAACAAAATAACTCGTCTACACATCGCGCGCACTATTATATTATTTCCAAAATAACTATTTGCTCCGAAACCAAGAAACTCATCAACTTAGATCCCGGTTGAGCCCCCAAGTAGAATTTTTATTTGATGCAAAACAAACGGGTTAAAATAATAAATTGGTTATCCAATTCGAGGTTGATAAAGTAGAAATCTGTATACCGACATCTGTCAAAGATAAACGTCAAGTACGCTGTCATTTATTTAGTTGACATTCTGCCATTTAAGAATATGGAGCATTTAACAATCGACCAACGCGTTAAAATTATTAAATCTTATTATAAAAATAGTGATTCTGTCGTATCCACATTTCGCGCTTTACGAGCAGATTATGGTCGTCATAATCGTCCTACAAAGCAAACCATATTGAATACAGTGAATAAATTTGAACAAACTGGATCTGTTACTGATATTGTAAGGTCTGTGCATCATCAAAACATTCGCAATGCTGAAAATATCGCTTCTGTAGCTGAAAGTGTGGAAGAAGATCCAAATTTGTCAATTCCTCGTCGAGCTCAACATTTAGGCCTATCTTATGGCTCATTATGGCGCATTTTGCATCTGGATTTGCATCTTCATCCGTATAAAGTCCATTTGACACAAGAGCTAAAGCCTGCTGACCATGGACAACGAAGAACATACGCAAATTGGGTGTTGGAAAAACAGGCCGTCGATGCTGATTTTTCGAACAAAATTTTCTTCAGTGATAAAGCTCATTTTTCGCTTGGTGGATACGTTAATAAGCAAAACTGTAGAATTTGGGGCTCAGAAAATCCACAATTGATTGTAGAGAAGCCATTACACCTGGAAAAAGTCACTGTTTGGTGCGCATTGTGGTCTGGTGGTGTGATTGGGCCGTATTTTTTTGAGAACAACCATGGACGAACCGTTACCGTCAATTCTGAGCGCTATGGCCGCATGTTAACCGATTATATTTTTACGAAAATCGAAGATTATGATCTTGACGATATGTGGTTCCAGCAGGATGGAGCAACCAGTCACGTAACACGAGCAAATCGAGATCTTTTGCAAGAGAAATTTCCTGGACGTTTGATTTCGCGATTGGCTGATGTCAATTGGCCTCCAAGATCCTGTGATTTAACGCCTTTGGATTTCTTTTTGTGGGGCTACGCAAAAGATCGTGTTTACGCAAACAATCCTCAAACTCTTGACGAATTGAAAACTAATATTCGTAAGGTAATGGCCGAGATACCGCCCGAAATGTGCCGAAAAGTCATTGAAAATTACCACAAAAGAATCAAGGCCTGTAAGAAGTCCCGTGGAGGACATTTGAATGATATCTTATTTAACTAAAAATGGCAAGGATCAATCTGTAAAATGAAATAAAAATTACAATACATTTCGAATATTTTGTGTGTTTTTTTTAAGTTTACTTTATCAACCTCGAATTGGATAACCCTGTATATATATATATAGATTTAGCATCTTGAATGGTCCCTCTTCTCCCAAAATAGCAACTTGGATTATTTATGTAAAAATGCTGTTTTATTACTAGTGCAATGTAAGGAAGAGGAATATCCATCATGTTGCAGCTACATTTTTGACATGTTGTGTAGAAACACTTCTTCAAGTAATTTATCCAAGTTCATTTTAAAAAGATGTCGAAACTCAATGCGCCGCACAGTTTTTGAATTAAAAAGGCACAATCGTGTAAATTGTGGATGTTGAATATTCTCAAATTTAGTAGCAAGTTTCATCGTTCCATTAAATGTTGTTAAATTACATCTTGTTTACATGTACTACTCTACAGCACCTACAGGAGTGAAACGAAGAACTGAAGCTTTCTCCATAAATTGGGAGAGAAGGAGAATCCCATTTGTAGCCGAAATCGGCCCACCAAAATGGCAGCTTCTTTAAGAGCTGTTTAGTTGTTACAAATAATTTTTAAACTATACTGGATTTATAACAATATCGGGTCCCTTAAATATTCTAAAATTTAAGCAAAAATTACGTTTTCTGACCTAAAACTGTTGTTTAACAAAAATTTGACCTCTCAGGCCCAAGGCCCAGGCGGATTGACTGATCGGGATAAAACTTCATACTTAAACTTTTTCCATAAAGTGGAATTTCCCGCAGTGATGCTTTGTCGAAAAGAATCACTCGATTAAAAGGATTAAAAATGACGAATTTTGATAAAAAAAAAATGTATTTCATAACATTAATTTATAAAAGAAAGCTAAGAAGAACTGTTTTCTGGAATTTCAAAAAAAAAAAATTAAATTAATATTTGTCTGAACTGCTTAGTGGTATCAAAGGTATAGCACCTCAAAACTCAGATTTAAAAATAAAATTTTTGAAATTTTCTTTTGATATTGTTTATTTGAAGGTCTCTCTCTAGGCTCCCTTTACTAGAAAAACAAGAATAAAAATAAGAAAATTTAAATAGCTGCCTTGAAAAGGTTAAGCACAAACTTTAAACTTTCCTTATAGACCTTGATTGCAAGATTGTACACTGCTATGGCCGAGATTCCATCGCAGTACAAAAGTTAATTTGATAAAAGATGGCGCGCAAATCAATAAATCTATTAAAATATATTTATTATTAGTATAGTTATTCCATATTTTGCATTAGACAGATGACTCCAGTTAATAAGAGGTTTAGAATTTATTTCAAATTTTAAGTAAAAAAAGTTCGAATTAGTTTTTAATTTAAAGTAATTATTAAGTAATTAGATAATTACCTAACAGTAACTTTATCAAACCGGGTAACGTAAAATAAAGAGAAAACATAGAAAACTGAGTTTTAGTAGGTTGTCGATGTACGCAATATTCTTACCACCTGAAACGCAAAAAATTTAATCTATATGTAATCTACGAACTATAAATTACTTGTTCACAACCGAGTAGATAGCATTGCGTAATCTACCTCGCCCATCCCTGTTATTAAATTCTAGCAGCTCCACATATTATCCTCGTTGTTGCACAAATGAGCAACTTTTTTTGTTTGCGATAACACGCAATAATTTTGAAAAAAATACTCGAACTAAACGAAACGGCTAAAAAATTGATTTTGAAATTGTCGACTGCTACCTGCAAAAAACATGAATACTTCAAAATCAAGAACTACCACCTTTACCTACCTCCGGGCATCAAATCAAAACATAAGATTACAATTTTTGCGGTAAAATATAATATGACTGCGTTCGGGTTAGACCTGCCTAGAATTGTCTGCAATTTTTTATTCACCTGAGTACCTGAGTAATAAAACCCTAAATATTTTGCCAGACCCTGTCTCATTAGCGTGCGCCGTAGCATCAGTAGCTCCCGCATTTGCATGTCGAGCGTACACCGGTAACTCCCTTAATTTTTATCCTAGATATTTAGTACGATCCTATATAACATTTCTTGATAAGTTATTTTTAGAATTGATACTACACAATCATCGATCCAATCCGCCTCGAGAAATCTAGTGTAAGGAACTCGAAATGAGCATCTTAAAATAATTTTTCAGCTCATCAAAATGAATTTTATCGCCGCACGAGGTTAAATTTTCCGCTATGAAAGAAATTATCTGTACAATACCGTATATTACGTACATCGCCTTTAGCATTACGAATACTGTATCCACTTTCATATTGGGTAATGGCAAATTAGAGGGCACGCAAATTGAGAGTAGAGCTGGTTTTGTTTATTGACCGAGCAGTATTTAGTTTCAAATTTTCATTGTGAATAAAATTCTACTTTTTAAAAAAGTTTTATTTTTTCAAATATTTAAATTTTTACTACCACAGCTAAAGGAACAGTAAAGCTGAGTATAATCAAATCGATTGAAAAATTTAAACACTTGATCACTTTAAGTTTTGTAGTATTTTTATATTTAAGGCTTTATGGTACTCAATTTACTAAAAACGGTGTGTAGTGTACTAGAAATCAGTTTTTGACTGCCCAAAATTACCAATGAACCAAATTAGTTCTTTAGGATGAACTTAAATATATAATTGATTGAGGTATTAATAAATGGGTGGGTTTCAAAATTGATTGCTTTTCAGTAACGTAAAAAATCAATTTTCTTAATACTTTTTCTCTAAACTGTGAACAATTTTTGCATCAGGTTTTAAAAGAATGTAAAATACTCAGATTTTACGTAATATACAGAACGATTGGCGAGACTTTCCATCATAAAGGAGGTTATTTTCAAAATATTTACAAACGGTAAATGTTGATTCTTTGTCCAATTCTGTTACAACCTCTAATTTCTTCACCCGTACAACAAACTCCTATTTTCTCACTGGGTGCATAATCTCCTATAGTGCTATTTAAGAGTGTTGATTTAATTTGTTTAATCGTGTAATAAATAAATAAAATAAAACCAGTTCTTTTGAACAAATGCCCAATAATAATTAATGTTATACAACTTTATTTACAGACCAAAAGACTGGCGTTAATCAATTCAAGACGATTGAATAACTCAACCTCGCACATTTACTATTCACAAGTCAATAAATTTACTATCAACTATCATTTACTTTTGTTTATTCAATAAATTAAACAAAAAAAAAAAAAACTTGCGGGTACCAGTAAATTTAACAAAATTTCACCGATATAAATGATGTCCAATCACACGAAAATAGCTTAAATCCGCATTTATCATGCTGTTTTTGTATATAATTTCCAATCAACCGTGTTCAAATTCGACCAATAATGTGCTGTTCTTTTGAACACGACAAATGATAAATTCCAAAACACAAAAACGTTAAATGTCGTTTAAACAATACTCGTATGTATATATATATATATATTTTGGTGACATGATATATTTTTTGTTACTTAATTTATTTGATTTCAGTTTTAATTTAGTTTTTGTCTTCGAACAAAATCCAATTAAAATACACAATATAAACTGCCTAACGAAACGACAAAAACAAAAAAACAAAAATTAAATCGATTTTAATTTTTTTATTCAAATAAACGAAATAGTTTCAATTTAAATAAAACTATAATATATTAAGAGAAAAAAGTATAAATTTAAATAAAAATTTCATCAATCAAAAAATGTAAACCTTTAAAAACAAAACAAAAACAAAATTAAGCAGAAATTAAAAAGTTTTATTTTTCTTAAATTACATAAAAACGTAATAAATTTGAAAAATAAATTGAAATAAAATTTATGTTAATCAGTATTTTTATATACACATTTTGTACAACAACATAAATTTAATTATGATTAGTTTAAATATTTTTAGTTTAGTTTTTGTTCATTTTGATCGAAAACATGCTTTACGAGCTTATATAACTACAATGAATAGAAAATGTACCTGTCGCTTCGAACAGTTTTTAACGCATTCATTAGTGTAAAATGCCACCATGATTGGGATATTGTTTTTTTTAAATTATTCCACATTTAATATGATATTAATAAATTATTTAAAAATTATTTTAATCGGAAAATAAAAAATCTTTGTTTATACAAAACAAAAGACTTAAACGAATTTGTCATATAAAACATTTTAAACTAAAGCAAACACAAAGCGACGAACCTGATTTACATTTTTGATTTAGTTTATTAGGGAAATACTTTTTGATCTTTTAATAATTTTGTGTATTGTGATCAAACAGAAAATAATTTACCGATTTCTTTTAAGTAAAATTATATTTATGTCAGGCGAGTATTCTATTCTGATTGTATCCCGTTCAAATTAATCATAATTTCATTAACTGTTTTTGTAAGATGGTTATTCAAATAAAACATTGTCTGCGCGCGGCTGTCATAATTTCTTAGAAAGAAATGCTTACTTACTTGGAACTATACTATCTTTTTGGTACAACCGTAGTATTGTGCTGAGTTGTCTACATCGCGCAGATAATTAATATTCTAGAGCACAAAGAATTTCATTCATAATGGAAAATTAACCTCGTACGCGGCGATATGATTATCGATGACGCCGATACGTAACGAAATTTTATTTGGTCTCGTTAAAATACATTTTGATGAGCTCAATTCCAACTACAATTGAAACTTCTAATTGGTTTGATGCAGTGCTGGATGCAGAAAATTTATTTTAAGATACACTCCTATTTTCCGGGTTCCTACACTAACTTTATCGAAGCGGATTGGATCGATGATTGTATAGTATCAATTCTAAAAACAACTTATCAAGAAATGTTATAGGATCGTATTAAATATCTAGGATAAAAATTAAGGGAGTTACCGGTATACGCTCGACATGCAAATGCGGCAAAAAATTGCAGACAATTCTAGGCAGGTCTAACCCGAACGCAGTCATATTATATTTTACCACAAAAATTGCAATCTTATGTTTTGATTTGATTACCGGAGGTAGGTAAAGGTGGTAGTTCTTGATTTTGAAGTATTCATGTTTTTTGCAGGTAGCAGATTACAATTTCAAAATCAATTTTTTAGCCGTCTCGTTTAGTTCGAGTATTTTTTTCGAAATTATTGTGTTATTGCAAACAAAAAAAGTTGCCCATTTGTGCAGTAACGCGGGTAATATGTGGAGCTAGTAGAGTTTGATAACAGGGATGGGCGAGGTAGATTACGCAATGCTATTATACGTGGTTGTGAACACGTAATTTATAGTTCGTAGATTACATATAGATTACATTTTTTGCGTTTCAGGCGTTAAGAATGTTGCGTACATCGACAACCTAATAAATGATATTAAAAACTCAGTTTTCTATATTTTCTCTTTATTTTATGTTACCCAGTTTGATAAAGTTATTGTTAGGTAATTATCTAATTACTTAATAATTACTTTAAATTAAAAACTAATTCTAACTTTTAAAAGCATTTTTTTCCTTAAAATTTGAAATAAATTTAAAATCTCTTATTAACTAGAGACATCAGTCTAATGCAAAATATGGAATAGCTACTAATAATAAATATATTTTAATCGATTTATTGAGTTGCGCGCCATCTTTTATCAAATAGACTTTTGTACTGCATGGAATATTTTTCTCGGCCCTAACAGTGTACAATCTTGCAATCAAGATCTAATGAAAGTTTAAATATCGTGTTTAACCTTTTCAAGGCAGCTATTTAAATTTTGTTATTTTTATTCTTGTTTTTCTAGTAAAGGGAGCCTAGAGAGAGACCTTCAAATAAACAATATCAAAAGAAAATTTCAAAAATTTTATTTTTAAATCTGAGTTTTGAGGTGCTATACCTTTGATACCACTAAGCAGTACAGACAAATATTAATTTAATTTTTTTCTTGAAATTTCAGAAAACAGTTTTTCTTAGCTGATCGGGAACTACAAAGTCCACATCGCCTAGATGTACCGTACTTGGGAATATGAGCTGACAGATCCCATTTTTTCCAATGAAACGAATTTTTTGTAGTTGTTGACTGGTAGATTGCTCGTAGTTTGTCGTCTCTGAATATCTGAATATCTTGAATATCTGAACCAGTGCCAACTAGATCAGTAGCAATCGCCAGACGGAAAGTTTTTAAATCCATTCCCTCTTCCTGCAGTCGAGCTTTGTAAATTATGTAGAAATTTACAATTGTTACATCAACAAAATGCCAAAAAATTTTAGTCCACCACCTGGAAAATCATCTTAGAGAACCAACTAAAGTTGTCATTGAAATGAACATTTTGAAATATATTCATCGCTGAGTTCTTATCGTGTTGACCAAAAGTCTCGATAGTTTGAAATTTTTTAACTCTCATCATTATACCAATAAACATTTTAATTTCATATGCATGTGTTGGTATAAAACGATTGTCATTTTGTGTAGCATATAAATTATAGGAAACAAACAATAAAATATATCAATCGGGATTTAAGCATCTTGAGGTATATTTTGAGAGCCATGACATTCATAAAATCTTTGCGGTGCAATATAAATATCAGTTTTCTTTTCCCAGACAGACATGTCACTGAATAGTTCATTCAATACTGCTAACTGTGCCAAAAACTTCTGTGTCGTAATCATTCGCGTTTTCAATTACTGATTCACAGTCGGAAGGAATCTCGTCAAATATTCACAATCCATATTTTCAATTTCTGTAAACGTTCACTTTGATTTCCGTTACAAACAGTTTGAATCAGCGTAGTGGTATTATGATAATACCATCCAATTGCTTCTCTTCTGTGGCCAAATACATATCTTTCTTCCACTTCGTAACATTATAATATTTTAATTGATATCAAAACACAACAAAATACAATTACTTACCAGCCATTTTCCAATTAATAACATTAAAAATTTCGCCACAAAATAAAAAATGGTAATACACACATTATTGCCTGACTTTACTGTACTTTCCCTATATATGTGAAAAAAGAACTGTTAGCTATTCCAATTTAGACTAGAATGCAATAGAAGTGAAGAGGCATTCAATTCGTATCGTGGTACAATAAAAAAAGACAAAGCGCGCCAGAAAATGGGGTTTAAACTGTGGTATTACCATGTTACCAGTAGGCTTGAAAGGGTTAAATAACTCGACGTATGTAAGTGTGATGAAACATACATATTTTCAAGTTATCAACAAGTTTGAGAACGAATCTGTTCATGTTAATAACAATTTTCACATCACCATGCCAACCAATTTAACACCATTTGATTTTGAACTTTCTCAAAACATCACTTTCCTAACGTAATATTTCCCTTTCCCAAAAATGAAACAATTCCATCACAGATGAGAATATGACATCGTCTGATCTTAGTAAATAATAATTGATTGTAAAGCCAACGTGTGGACAATATAACCGTTGGGCCTTCTGCCTACACTCAGAGAAAAAAGTTGTTGAAATAACAATTTTTATATGCAAAATCAATAAGAAACATAGGTTGTTTTTGGCCAATAAACGAAGTTATTGCCGTAACAATTTTATAGTTATTGATTTTACTACCTTTAAATCGACACAATAATTGTTATATCAATAAGTATTTAGTTCCGTTCAATAACTTGACGTTTTAAATTGGACGTTCTTTAGTTATTATTCCAAAAAATTAAATTAGTAATTTGTACAAAGAGCGTAATAATCATAATAAAGGATATTCTAGATAATATGGGGAGTGATGGTACCTACCCTGATAGGGTGAGGTTGAGCTTGAGGTGAGTGAGATTACCAAGACGTTGGAAGGTTGGAACGCATTTTGAATATATAATATAAATTATATATGTTCAACATCATCTTGAATGGGAGCATTTACCTATAGAGGGTGCGAGACCCGTGTAGAGACTATAATCTTCCTAAAAAGAAATCTCTACAGAGTCGTGTTGCTGATATTGCGGCACTAATTTGGTGAATGGATTTTACCAGGACCACCAAGTTACTGCCGCAATATCAGCAACGCGGCTCTCTAGAATCCAATGTTTCCATTAGTGCGAAAAAAGCAATGGAAGCTTGGTTTCGCACTAATGGAAACACTGAATTCTTTACATTAAAAATTCGGTCGTCTCATCAGACTGTGACCAAACTACAAAAATATTGAAAATTTTTGAACTTACATATAAAGTATAAGTATAATGTTTTAGCGAATTTTAATGATTAACGAGAACAGTCACGTTGTAAATGTAATAACTTTAGTTATTGAATTAATAATTTAATCAAGTCGTAATGTTTATTTTAACAACGAACATTGTCCGATCAATAAATTTAGTAAGTTTAGATTTGATAACTAATACATTGTCATCACAATAAGTGTATTTATTAGTAAAACTATTTTATTTTATTGATAGAATACATGTTTTTGTTGAACTTAAAACTAAGTTATTCATTAAACAATTTTATTGCTGATTTTCGAAAAATACGATTCAATAAGTCAAAGTTATTGAATTAAAAACTTTTTTTTTCTGGGTGTACCAACTCTGGAACAGGTAGCATATAATTGACCATGAGCACCATGAGCGAAGCATGCCTTTTCCAAATCCAAGCCGCAGACTTGCATCAGCTGGTTTTCAGATTTGTTGATTGTTATTGTATATGCCAGGTGACTTAGAAATTGTAAGCATTTGAATGCAATCGGAGAATCTTTTGGAATCATCGGGATTCTTGGCAAGTTTTACATGCTCTCCTTAAAACTTGCCATTTATAATTGCCAATTCAATAATGTTACCTAATATTTTCTTGACAACCAACTGCATTCCGTTCATATAGTCTTTGTACATTTATGTCTCGTAGCAGTATGATTGGTAGCCCAACTTTCAAAATTAAATTATGTGGTGAAACATCTGACAAATCAAGTGAGTGAATTTAAAAATTTAGTTGGAAACTTCACTCCTTCATCTTCTTCTACCACAAAATCAATTGACTCAAATGAAAATGCTGTTGATTATCCAATATGTTTTGAATGCAGATATTTATGGTATCGACATCGATATGTTTTGCTGGCTAAAATTGCCCTTTCGCTCAGCTATCGATAATGACACAATCAGCAGATGGATCATTTTGATGTTGGACATGCATATTTGTTGTTAATTTCAATTTGTATACACTGCTCTACAGTGATGAAGCTTTGAAACAGGCATTTATTTCTCTTGGATAGGTGAAACGTGGAATAACCGCAATTGTTTGTCGAAAATCTTGTGAAAATAAAATGAGAGTACCACCAAAGAGTCTATCGTTGCCCTTCAAATCTTTCAACATAAGATTTAACGCTTCTAATGTCCTTAAATTTCTCATATAATTTGTTTGGGTTATTTGGAAAGCATCGGTAGGACAAGTTAGGACAAACTTCCAGTCTGTTTGGTCTATTAAACCTATTTTATTATAGCTCAGCGTATAATTCTTGTTTCCATATTGACTCTTCAAGCTCTGCAGATGTATGGTCACGGGAGTCTTGTTAGAATCACATGTCTCGGTGCACTGATATAGATTACAATCAGGGCTAATCGAAAAACATAATCGCGGGCTAAAACATAAACCAAGATATCGCAAAGATAAAATTGATGAGTATGTATTTTCACTGTGGCACTATTCTGGTAATTCCCCTGGAATAGGGAACTGGAGAAAGAATTTATATTTAATTTCCGTTCAAATATTTTTTTCCGGCCTACTGAGGAGAAAAGTTTGATGTAATGATTTATAAATTGGGAATACTTTTCCATATCTAAATTGACAGGGAAAATTATTCCCAACTTAATTTTGTTTTCAAACATTTAACACTAGCTTTTCACCTCAGTATGGCGGAAAAAAAATTTCAACAGAAATTAAAAATACATTCTTTCCCCAGTTCCCTATTCCCGGGGAATTACCAGAATAATGCCACTGGTATAGATTTAGATCTGAACCAATCACAAAACAGAATGATATTGCAGGCCAATACTAAAATTATGTAGTCACGGCCATGAAAGCATCATTATAATCGCGTTTTTATAAGTATTTTGAAACATATGGATGCGGAATCCCGGAAATGACGATTTTAACAAAAATTCGGCTGAAGGATTGCAAATTAATTTTGCAACAATATCGGGCCAGATCAGTTTCCAAAATTTAAGCGAAAATGACGATTTTTGACAAAAGCTTGTTTTTCATAAAATATTCGGTCCCTGTATAGCCCACACGGATTGATTGATCGGGGTGCTAGTGAGTGTTGGAAAGATTATAAATTACATTTAGAATACAATTTGCTTAGATGATTTTTTAAATTTTACCGGAACTGACGAGTTTTGATAAAAAAAAATTTTGTTTCGCGAAATTTCCTCATCTTTACAGTTCAGGCTCACTCATACATTTCAAGTAATTTAAGGAAATTTCACTCCAACCTGATATAATATCGTATAAAGAAGATATAAAAAAAAAAATTAGAAATTTAAGGAACACTACAGACAACAACAAAATTTAAATGATAAGAAATGTGGCAGTGGTGTAGACGATTTAGCAAAATCTAAGTGGTTTTTGTTCGATGAACTAACCTTTTTGGAGGTTGTCACAATACAAAAACAACAAATAATTTTGAAATAAATTAAAACACAGTTCCTATAAATAATTCAGTAAGTACAGATTTTAGTTTAAATTTATTTTTAACAATCACAATTACAATTTTATTCAATTTTTTCCATTAAAATGCCACATCTCCCTTATCCAATGCAAAAAATTGGCAATTGTTTGCTGTACTTTGTTCTTGTAGATGTATATTATAAAAATTTGATTAAAAATTAATGATCATATCGATTGTTTCGATTTTAACATCAATTGGCCTGTGTAATATCCGGAACCTGGTGGTCAGTCTATAAGGCTTCATTTATTTTATTTATTTATTTATTTATTTGTTTATTTATCAATAATGACATTTTATAATACATTGTTATTTAAATTAATTAAATTTTATTTTATATACTAAATGTCTACTTTATCTTTAACGAATATATGCAATAATTTATTAAATTGACCGTACTCTAATTCTTGAAGTTCACCTAGTATGCAATAGTCATCCAATGAATTGTACAAGCTTACTCCATTATATCCCAGCGACCGTTGTGAAAATGATTTACTATATACATTGGTAGTCTGAAGTGTGTACTCCGAGTATTGTAAGTATGAACATTTCTATTATAGAAGAAAGCAAAGTATCTAAATATTTTGGCAGATCTCCCTTTTGCAGCCTAAACAAGAATTTTAAGACATTAAATTGTATTCTCTGTTTGATTGACTTCCAGTTTAAAATTCCCAACATATCTTTTATGTGTGTTCTACTTTCCGCATTCAAGATACGTCGCATGAATCGATTCTGAATTTTTTGAAGACGTGTAGTTTGAGTTTGATCCATGATAAACAGCACAGAAGAACAATAATCAATATGTGGGGTCACAATTGATTCATAAAAAACAACTTTTGTCTGCATTGGTAATTTGTCTTTAATTCTGGTGCAAAATCCAAGTTTTTTATTCATCTTTTAGCGATATAATCCAAATGATCGTTAAAACTTAAGTGCTCGTCGATAATAACATCCAAGATATTTATACTGTTTCACTCGTTCGATAATTTGGTTGTCAACTATTATATCTGCATCACTCTCGAACTTTGCTTTGATTGATAGGAGCAGGTACCTCGTTTTCGAGATATTCAGTGATAGTTTGTGAAACATCAGCCATTTCCGTAGACTCTCGAGATTTTCGTTTACTTTCTGCACTGCTTCTGGAAGAGCTGTTGCCGAAATAGTAAGTAAAGTATCATCTGCGAACATATTTATTTTGCAATTTTGAATAACATCGACTATGTCATTGATGTACAGAATAAAGAGTAACGGACCCAGCGCTGATCCTTGAGGTACTCCGAGATTATTTTGTATTAGTGACGATGTATAATTATCAATTTTCGTATATTGTTGCCTCCCTTGAAGATAACTGTTAAACCGCTCTAGTTCTTTCCCAACTACTCCGTACTTGGTTAACTTTTTAAGTACATATAATTCTTCTATCGATGGTTTCAAAAGCCCTTTTAAAATCTAAAAAGACTACAATGATTACTTTGTTGTCATCTATTTGACTTTTCCAGCTATCCAACATTAGGGTTATGGCCGTTTCACAAGAATGGGATTCTCTAAATCCAGATTGTTGATCAACCATTATATTGTTATAAGCGTGGTTGGCTTCGAAATTTTTGGAATGGGAACAACTGTTTATATTTTCCATGAATCTGGTACCACTGCTTGTCTTAAACTACAATTAACTATATCAGTAAAATGTTCTGAGAACATTTGATTCTGCATTGCATCCAGCATGACAATTTTGTTTATACCATCTATTCCATATTGCGATTTTATTCTGCTTATTATTTTTAATATTTCGTTTTGTGATGTTTGTTGGAATTGAAATTTTTGTATGTTCAAAACAGCATTAGGAAGTTCAAAATCCGATATTTCAGGGATGTTACGGTGAATATTTACCACGCTGGACACAAACGAGTGATTTAGTGCATCTGCTATCTGTTGTTTATCGGTGAGTGTTTTGTTATTAAATTGAATACTCCATTGCATCGTATTTTTAGTCTTATACATAGATTTGAGAATTTTCCATAGCTCCTTTGGGTTATATTGGTTTTCAATGAACTTATTCTTGAAGTATTCAGATTGTTGCTTTCTTAACGATTGTTTGTAAATATTTCTAGCTTTTCTATAGTTTTCCCAATTCTCGCTTGAATTTATTAATTTCAGAATACTAAAATTACGCTCCTTTTCTTGTCTTAATAATGACAAGTTTTCTGAGAACCAAGGGATTTTATTTCTACTTTGAACAATTTTTGTTTGCGTCAGTTGTTTAATCGCATTCTTTAACTCCAGTATTAAGCTTTCAGCTTTCTCATTCAATTCATTCTGTGTTCTGTAGTGCTGCAGTCTAGTGTTTAGGATACAATTTAATTTTTCACCAGAATAATTTTTCCGAGATCTAATTTCTTTAAATTGATCAGATAACTGTAAATTGTTTCTGCTTATATCCACACATAACATACAATGATCACTTATTTGTTGTTCTTTTATAATTTCACATTTTGTATTTACTGAATTAGTTATCAAAAGATCTATTAAACTTTTGCTGGTTTGTGTGACTCATGGTATACTCTGGAACTACTTGCGCCAATCTATAATCCATGATTAACTGCTTTAATTGTAAACTGTAAATATCGTTGCTTTTCACGTCAATATTGAAATCCCCAAATATATAGTTCGATTTATTATAATTGATAACTTCTTCGAACCATCCATCTAAATTATTTAAAAATACTGCTTTTGTTGTTTGGTATGATCTATAAACTACGCCAAATATTCCAGTTGTATGGTATCCTTTTATGATCTGAATCGCCAAAAACCAAGCGCGGTCCTTCTCGATATTCGAAATTATTTTAAAGCTTATGTTTTGGTGAATATACATGACAACCCCTCCAGTATGACGACTATCCGAATCACACCGTACACATTTATAATTTTCAATAAAAAATTCCGAGTCGTAAGTCGTTGAAGTTAGCCCGAAAAAATGGTGCGTTTCTCGGATAAAGTGTAGCTATCCCGAAAAGGTGTAAATGTAAGTAGAAAATGTAGCCCCATCCCGAATTAACATTTCATTACCAATAGTAAGCTAATTTTGGTACTGAAGAAAATGAAATGATAATATTATAGAGGAATATAAAGACACTATTGAATAACAAATCTAAATAACACGAAATTCATAAATAATGAATATTTCGAATTAAGGTGGAGCCTTAAATTCGCTTGTGCCTATACTAGAGATATTTATGTGTAGCGGCCTATACGGCCAGATAGGTCTTGGTCACACCAATATGTCATGATAATCACTGGTCCATATCATGACCATAGAGCAGAATTTTATAACCCTTTCCATGAGAAATTTACAAAATAATGAATATTTCGAATTAAGGTGCAGTCTTAAATTCGCTTGTGCCTATACTAGAGATATTTATGTGTAGTGGCATATACGGCCAGATAGGTCTTGGTCACACCAATATGTCATGATAACCACTGGTCCATATCATGACCATAGAGCATAATTTTATAACACTTTCCATGATAAATTTACAAAATAATGAATATTTCGAATTAAGGTGCAGTCTTAAATTCGCTTGTGCCTATACTAGAGATATTTATGTGTAGTGGCGTATACGGCCAGATAGGTCTTGGTCACACCAATATGTCATGATAACCACTGGTCCATATCATGACCATAGAGCATAATTTTATAACACTTTCCATGAGAAATTTACAAAATAATGAATATTTCGAATTAAGGTGCAGTCTTAAATTCGCTTGTGCCTATACTAGAGATATTTATGTGTAGTGGCCTATACGGCCAGATAGGTCTTGGTCACACCAATATGTCATGATAACCACTGGTCCATATCATGACCATAGAGCATAATTTTATAACACTTTCCATGATAAATTTACAAAATAATGAATATTTCGAATTAACGTGCAGTCTTAAATTCGCTTGTGCCTATACTAGAGATATTTATGTGTAGTGGCCTATACGGCCAGATAGGTCTTGGTCACACCAATATGTCATGATAACCACTGGTCCATATCATGACCATAGAGCATAATTTTATAACACTTTCCATGAGAAATTTACAAAATAATGAATATTTCGAATTAAGGTGCAGTCTTAAATTCGCTTGTGCCTATACTAGAGATATTTATGTGTAGTGGCGTATACGGCCAGATAGGTCTTGGTCACACCAATATGTCATGATAACCACTGGTCCATATCATGACCATAGAGCATAATTTTATAACACTTTCCATGATAAATTTACAAAATAATGAATATTTCGAATTAAGGTGAGTCTTAAATTCGCTTGTGCCTATACTAGAGATATTTATGTGTAGTGGCGTATACGGCCAGATAGGTCTTGGTCACACCAATATGTCATGATAACCACTGGTCCATATCATGACCATAGAGCATAATTTTATAACACTTTCCATGATAAATTTACAAAATAATGAATATTTCGAATTAAGGTGCAGTCTTAAATTCGCTTGTGCCTATACTAGAGATATTTATGTGTAGTGGCGTATACGGCCAGATAGGTCTTGGTCACACCAATATGTCATGATAACCACTGGTCCATATCATGACCATAGAGCATAATTTTATAACACTTTCCATGACAAATTTACAAAATAATGAATATTTCGAATTAAGGTGCAGTCTTAAATTCGCTTGTGCCTATACTAGAGATATTTATGTGTAGTGGCGTATACGGCCAGATAGGTCTTGGTCACACCAATATGTCATGATAACCACTGGTCCATATCATGACCATAGAGCATAATTTTATAACACTTTCCATGATAAATTTACAAAATAATGAATATTTCGAATTAAGGTGCAGTCTTAAATTCGCTTGTGCCTATACTAGAGATATTTATGTGTAGTGGCGTATACGGCCAGATAGTTCTTGGTCACACCAATATGTCATGATAACCACTGGTCCATATCATGACCATAGAGCATAATTTTATAACCCTTTCCATGACAAATTTACAAAATAATGAATATTTCGAATTAAGGTGAGTCTTAAATTCGCTTGTGCCTATACTAGAGATATTTATGTGTAGTGGCGTATACGGCCAGATAGGTGTTGGTCACACCAATATGTCATGATAACCACTGGTCCATATCATGACCATAGAGCATAATTTTATAACACTTTCCATGATAAATTTACAAAATAATGAATATTTCGAATTAAGGTGCAGTCTTAAATTCGCTTGTGCCTATACTAGAGATATTTATGTGTAGTGGCGTATACGGCCAGATAGGTCTTGGTCACACCAATATGTCATGATAACCACTGGTCCATATCATGACCATAGAGCATAATTTTATAACACTTTCCATGAGAAATTTACAAAATAATGAATATTTCGAATTAAGGTGCAGTCTTAAATTCGCTTGTGCCTATACTAGAGATATTTATGTGTAGTGGCCTATACGGCCAGATAGGTCTTGGTCACACCAATATGTCATGATAACCACTGGTCCATATCATGACCATAGAGCATAATTTTATAACACTTTCCATGAGAAATTTACAAAATAATGAATATTTCGAATTAAGGTGCAGTCTTAAATTTGCTTGTGCCTATACTAGAGATATTTATGTGTAGTGGCGTATACGGCCAGATAGGTCTTGGTCACACCAATATGTCATGATAACCACTGGTCCATATCATGACCATAGAGCATAATTTTATAACACTTTCCATGAGAAATTTACAAAATAATGAATATTTCGAATTAAGGTGCAGTCTTAAATTCGCTTGTGCCTATACTAGAGATATTTATGTGTAGTGGCGTATACGGCCAGATAGGTCTTGGTCACACCAATATGTCATGATAACCACTGGTCCATATCATGACCATAGAGCATAATTTTATAACACTTTCCATGAGAAATTTACAAAATAATGAATATTTCGAATTAAGGTGCAGTCTTAAATTCGCTTGTGCCTATACTAGAGATATTTATGTGTAGTGGCGTATACGGCCAGATAGGTCTTGGTCACACCAATATGTCATGATAACCACTGGTCCATATCATGACCATAGAGCATAATTTTATAACACTTTCCATGAGAAATTTACAAAATAATGAATATTTCGAATTAAGGTGCAGTCTTAAATTCGCTTGTGCCTATACTAGAGATATTTATGTGTAGTGGCGTATACGGCCAGATAGGTCTTGGTCACACCAATATGTCATGATAACCACTGGTCCATATCATGACCATAGAGCATAATTTTATAACACTTTCCATGATAAATTTACAAAATAATGAATATTTCGAATTAAGGTGCAGTCTTAAATTCGCTTGTGCCTATACTAGAGATATTTATGTGTAGTGGCGTATACGGCCAGATAGGTCTTGGTCACACCAATATGTCATGATAACCACTGGTCCATATCATGACCATAGAGCATAATTTTATAACACTTTCCATGAGAAATTTACAAAATAATGAATATTTCGAATTAAGGTGCAGTCTTAAATTCGCTTGTGCCTATACTAGAGATATTTATGTGTAGTGGCGTATACGGCCAGATAGGTCTTGGTCACACCAATATGTCATGATAACCACTGGTCCATATCATGACCATAGAGCATAATTTTATAACACTTTCCATGAGAAATTTACAAAATAATGAATATTTCGAATTAAGGTGCAGTCTTAAATTCGCTTGTGCCTATACTAGAGATATTTATGTGTAGTGGCGTATACGGCCAGATAGGTCTTGGTCACACCAATATGTCATGATAACCACTGGTCCATATCATGACCATAGAGCATAATTTTATAACACTTTCCATGAGAAATTTACAAAATAATGAATATTTCGAATTAAGGTGCAGTCTTAAATTCGCTTGTGCCTATACTAGAGATATTTATGTGTAGTGGACTGCACCTTATTTCGAAATATTCATTATTTTGTAAATTTCTCATGGAAAGTGTTATAAAATTATGCTCTATGGTCATGATATGGACCAGTGGTTATCATGACATATTGGTGTGACCAAGACCTATCTGGCCGTATACGCCACTACACATAAATATCTCTAGTATAGGCACAAGCGAATTTAAGACTGCACCTTAATTCGAAATATTCATTATTTTGTAAATTTGTCATGGAAAGGGTTATAAAATTATTCTCTATGGTCATGATATGGACCAGTGGTTATCATGACATATTGGTGTGACCAACACCTATCTGGCCGTATACGCCACTACACATAAATATCTCTAGTATAGGCACAAGCGAATTTAAGACTGCACCTTAATTCGAAATATTCATTATTTTGTAAATTTCTCATGGAAAGGGTTATAAAATTATGCTCTATGGTCATGATATGGACCAGTGGTTATCATGACATATTGGTGTGACCAAGACCTATCTGGCCGTATAGGCCACTACACATAAATATCTCTAGTATAGGCACAAGCGAATTTAAGACTGCACCTTAATTCGAAATATTCATTATTTTGTAAATTTGTCATGGAAAGGGTTATAAAATTATGCTCTATGGTCATGATATGGACCAGTGGTTATCATGACATATTGGTGTGACCAAGACCTATCTGGCCGTATAGGCCGCTACACATAAATATCTCTAGTATAGGCACAAGCGAATTTAAGGCTCCACCTTAATTCGAAATATTCATTATTTATGAATTTCGTGTTATTTAGATTTGTTATTCAATAGTGTCTTTATATTCCTCTATAATATTATCATTTCATTTTCTTCAGTACCAAAATTAGCTTACTATTGGTAATGAAATGTTAATTCGGGATGGGGCTACATTTTCTACTTACATTTACACTTTTTCGGGATAGCTACACTTTATCCGAGAAACGCACCATTTTTTTCGGGCTGACATTTTTCGGGCTAACTTCAACGACTTCGAGTCGTACATGTCTTCTGTTGTTCTAGATTCACTGAGTAATACAATTGACAGTTTATATTGAATAATTATTTGTGATAACTCTAAGAAATTAGAGGGTAAGCTGCGAATATTAGTGTATAGAAGGTCTTTTGTTTTGAACTGCTATTGATAACTTATTTGGTTTTTCGTTGGTATACTGCACAAGAGGTGTCCCAAGTCGTGTGGTTAATAGCAACATTTAAATTGAGCTTTGTATTTACAGCAATGCAATTGCTACACTTTACTTCTTGACTTTTACATTCACGTAACTTATGATTCTCGCTACATCTTGGGCAACAAAGTTTGCCGGTACACCTATTGCTATGATGGCCTTAACCATTACAGTTAACGCATCTTGAGATCCCTACTGACTCTAGGACATGGCATATATCAAAATGTATATTTAACTTCTCAGCTTGTAAAATTTTTGTAAAATCTACGGAACCTACTTCAATGATTGTATCAATTTTTTGATAGTTTCTTCTGTAATAAGTGGTTATTACTTTGATATCACTATTAGCGAGAAAATAGTTTTGCTGTTTTAGCGCAGATACTATTTCATCACTTTCTAGCTTCTCCGACATTCCAAGTATTTTTAACCTTGGTTTAAGCTCCGTTGGTAGTTTTACTTCATAATCAGCTCCCATCTTTTCCGTCACGATTGTCTTTAGTTTCTCCTTGGCATCATTAGTGTTGCACTGCAAAATAATTCCACCATTCGCAATGTTGCAACAGCCCATTACTGGTATAGTTTTTGGATCGAGTGACATTGTTAAATCTTCTCTAGTTTTTTTATTAGCTTAAGGTTGTTTTGGTTGTAACATAACCAACTTGTTGGGATTACTCTTTACTACTGCTGCAAAAGAGTGCGGTTGCTCCGTCGGTTTTTGAATTTCTTCTACTTGATTTTTAATTTCTCCTAGCTGGTGTCCTATTTTTAAATGGTTTGCCGTTAAATGTTGCTTCATTTCCATGATAAAAAGATTAATTTTGTTGAACTCTTCGTACAAAGTATCTTCTTCTTAACCTTGGCACTCAAGATAAACGAATCTTGCATATGGACATTCTTTAAATAACTTTACAAACTTTTCAAAGTTCCAATCCACACAAGCGTAATGATACAATTTCCTGCACCGTCCAAAACATCTAATTGTAGTCCGCTCTACTCAAAAAATGAGTATTTCAAGTCATGATTTCAACATAAAATTTGTATGCAGTATGTGGAGTATTTAATGCTGATTCCGAATTTGCAATCAGTTTTACGCTCTCGAATCAGTAGCTTTTTTACATTTTTCACAATTTGACATTTTAGAAAATTTTACCGTTCATTCACTTCACAGAATAAACACGCGTGTAAAAAGTTTAACTGTTCTGATTTTTATCGTAATTATGTGAAAAAATGCATTAGTTGCATAAAAATAAAAATAAAAATTTAATTTTTGCACTGGTGTCAAATGTTTTCTATTTTAATTTACTATTTTATTCACTTAATTCTCAAACTTTCACAAATCTTACATTACAACACATTCATCTTTAGTTCTTATGTATATTTTATAACTTTTAGCAATTAAAATTGCCGCTTTCTAAATAATTTAATTATTTTTCCACGCACACAATATATTGATTACTACATCCAGAAAACAGGGTTTTAAAATGCTTCATCATATGCCAATCCAATTTAAAAGCATCATCACCTATAAAATAGTTTGAAACTGGCATGGTTTCATCGTTTAAATAACCTGCCGCTGGAATATGCAAGCCCGGGATATTTTTAAATATCGCTGAGTTTTCAAAACTCGTGTTGTCTGAGACCCTAGCGTTTGCACCAACATCAATTAAAATAAACTTTGAATGATCATCGACAATTGCTAGTAAAACGATACTGTGGAAACCTTTAAAATTAAAAAAATTTATCCTGAATGTGGTGATTGCTTGATCATTATATGCCTTCCGTCTACTGCACCAAGTGTATGTGGGAAATTCCAAATTCTCCAAAAATCTTCAATTACCCTTTCTCATTCTGCTTCCGCTACAATAAAAAATTTTATATTTAAAACATTTTCATTAAACAATAATTCCTAACATATAATCCTAATTATTTACATTAAGGCCCTAATTATATTTTTGTTTTGTTTTAGTGGGACGTTACAATCCCGGAAGAAGTGGAACCTATAAAGAAGTTGAATGTACTAGTCAATCGTATCGGGACACCCGCAGCAAAACCGCAACTGGAAAAGCTGAAAAAATAGACAAATAGAAGCAGCGATTGCTCCACTAGTTACGAGTCCTCCATCTAAAACAACTAGACATTTTTGAATCCTTTTCGTCGACAGTGGCCTTACAATTAAAAGAAATACACGATTTAGATGCCTCGGAAGCTTTCATTATAGTGTATTAATATTTTCGGTGCTTTTCGAACAAATTATGGCAACACCTTTACCATTCATCAAGTAATTTTCCAGCTATCTTCAACACTCCTCCAATTTCCATAGGGCTTAAATCTTCACCAACAGATTCATCAATTAAACATTTTTCGGCCATCACTAGAGTTAGCACTACAGATACGAATTATTCCAATTCGCCACCATATCCGTCTGCGTTCAAATTTTAAAATGTCAAAACCGATAACAATTAAAAGTAATACAAATGCCAGCTATAATACCGCCATTGTATTCTGGACATTCACAATACTCTTTAAAAAAAACCGTTCCGGAATCCAAAAGAATTTAGATAATGCTTTTCTAAAAACCCAGCTATAATACCGCCATTGTATTCTGGACATTCACAATACTCTTTAAAAAAAACCGTTCCGGAATCCAAAAGAATTTAGATAATGCTTTTCTAAAAACCCGTGGTAAATAGTCTAACGAATAGAAAGAATCTCTCGTAGCGATATACTTAAAAGTAATCGCAAGTCGAATTCGAGCACTGATCGCTGTTTGAAAACTTGTATCCTCTTTTTGAATATGGTGCTCTACCTAAAATATATTTTTCATAAAAAGTTATAAATTTTATAACACATTAATACTTATACTAATTTGAGTATTTCACTAAATTGTTCGTAAGTCAACCTCGTAAAATTTTTAAAGCTTTCATTTTCCCCCCATAACAAATCGGCTATAAAATTGTCTTCCGAACAATCCAATTGTCTCTTCGCAAGAAATGGATTCACCCAAAATGCTCGTTTGTATTTGTCCGGTTTTTCTAATATGTTCAAGCCTCTTTAATTTAAGCAGTGTTTCAATATTTAAAAAAACACATACAAACATAAAATATCATGAACATCAGCAATTTTGCATAGTGGAGACCGCAGGTTACTTCACAAAGATAATTAACTTTTGAGCGATCACAGAGAGATTATCGATGATTTCACAACAGTACTCGTAGCGACATCTTAAATTTGATATAGAAAACCATCATCGTATTACTATATAAGATTTTTTCAACTACGGTTTGTGTAAGAGCACAATCATCGAATGAAACATTTTGAATTGCCAAGAACACAACGAGATTTTGTCCTCAGTCTCTTCACGTTGTGTTATTAAAGAGATATGACATTTCAGACGTCGGAGAAATATTGCAGGTACGTGGATTCGGGCCAAGAAGCAGGAGATATCATTATGTCGAGCATCGCTTAAGGAATTGTAATTTTAAATGATGCCACATAAAATATTAGTTCAAAGCTATAATATAATTCACATGGGAAATAATATATATTTTGTGGTCTCATTCCTTAATCGATTTGATGTTTCCAATAAATTCGAACATATATAAAATTTCTTGGGTATAGAGATACTTTTCATCTTAGATTCGTATCCGTAACAAAACCAAATATTAAACGTTCACACAAAATTATCATTGAATTTATAAAAATGTTTTGAAGAAACCAAAGTGTCCAACTGAGCCTAAAGATGTTCTTAAAGAAAAAAAAATTAAATCTTTCGGTACCCCTTTCAACCAGAAAAAACTTTGTTATACCATCATGTTCAGTACAATAAACAATAATTTAATCTTAATTTTTATTTAATCTTCGTCTGATTAACGTTTAAATTATGAGAATTCCTTGTAAATATTATAATATGTATAGAATTTTTATTTAACAAAAAAGGTAAATAATATACGGACTCCGAATTAATATGCTTCATCAAATTTTTCTACACTAAATTATTAAAGATTTAATCATCATGCGATTGTAGAGGTATAAACATCTGATTAATTAAAATATAATTAAGATGAGATTACGATATGATTTACTGACATGTTTATTTTGTATCGATATATGACGTACGCGGCGGTGCATTTGTAGTAAGGTGCATGTGAAAGTCGATATACGAAGATTTTATTTTAAGTTCTGGTGGTAATTAATCGTCTTGCATTTTCATAAAACATATGTAATATGTCCTCCGAATTTTGTTTTTCCTTAATTTTTATGTAAATTGTAACAAAATTTGCCTTAAAGACGTTTTAATACTCTGTACACGTACACATCGCGCTATCGCCGTACTGCAATTCAAGAAACACTGTATATGAAAATATTAATTAGATATTCTCAGATAAGAAAACAACAACAAAATTTAAAAGAAATAAAACGCAGAAACAAATCATTTGTATATCCAATTTTAATTCTTCTTCTGCATTTTTTTTTGTGTTATTAATTTACGTTCGCCGTAAACTGTTCTTCATCTTATGTGGACTATATAATATATAAGATTTCAATAATTTAATTTTTTTCTGCGTGTTGTTGTTTCTGTAATACAAATACTAATTTAACAGTGAAATACATAAATTAAATGTAATTAAATATCACATTTTAATTACATTACACCGCATAAATTATAACATAAAACAAAAAATTGATATAAAAGCAGCGCAAGTTTTTATGCATTGCCTCAACTTCTTTTACAGCATTTTTTTTTTGTGTATTCGACTGTTTGAATGCGACCGTCTTGTATATGCATAATGATATATGTTACCATTATGATATGTGTATCTTATATAAGGAAAACGAATTTTGAATTTTTTATATGTAAATTGAAAAGCGGATCTACCATAATTTAACATCTTACGTATCCATTAAGTCGTTTACAGTTCGTAAATTGGTTGTAGCTATAAATATGTATAACCTGGTGGTCAAAACTTTAACTATCACGTTTAATAAATTTATTTTTTATCTACAGCTTTAGTGATAAATTATAAATTTCCTGCAACTTTTGATGTACATATATTGGAAGCTAGCTTGTAAACAGTGTCATGTGTCATGATACACTCTCATGACATTTTTAAATTACTTACTCATTTTAAAATTACTTTTATGTATTTTTAAGATATATGCTATTTTTTGGTGGCCTAATCAGACCTAAACTCTTCACTTATATGAAGCTAGCCCGATGTACAGTCTAAAAAGCCCGATAGCAACACTAAACTATAACTATTGGGAGAGTTCTCTATCCCAGCCCGAACAAATATCACAATCCTAACAACGCGACAGTAAAATGTGTCATGATAATATGTCATGACATTTATAATATTCAGCCCGAAATTATAAATATTACTTTTATGTATTATTATTATCCCTTCAATTGCTGGGAAGCCTATAGACAGCCCTAGCTTAACCTGAAAACGAAAATGCGGCAAAGGGGGACTAGCATGGATTTTCAGCCCTAAATTTTAATTTGTAATTTATGGATATACATAGTCATTTGAAGTTTTGAGTACAAACTAAACGATTTACAGAAAATGGAATTTTCTGGGTTTAATCTATTGAATCTCATGTTTGACTACAAACTGAAAGATTTGCAGAAAAATTCTATCTGCAATTATTTGAGCAGACCGCGGGCATACTAAGTCTGTTAGCTTGAATTTTTTGCAAATATCTCAGTTTGCAAATCTTTAACAAATCCGGTGTATGTCAAGGGCCCGTGAATCGCCTTTGAGGTGAGAACTTTTGCAATGCCGATGGTATGCATCAAGTGCTCGTGAACTACCTATGAGGCGAGATTTATTCGACCATAATCCAAGATTTTCCCGATAAAATTTTTCTCAAGCTGAATGTAGCTTAGGTAATTACACTCAAAAGTTTCATTTCTATTTTTTTGAAAATTTGAACTATTAAGTGTTTTGTCTTTATTGTTTTAGCAGTAATTAGTTTTAGCCACGATTAATTCGATAGCCATTTAATACACAATTAATTATTTAGTTATAATTTGCGTGTAACCCAAATTTGCTTTATAGTTATAATTTGCTTATATTTTGTGACATATGACAGAAGTAGTACTGCCATAAATAAAAAATTAAAACCACTGGCTGAAAATTCGGGCTTGCTCATGGAAGTCACATTTTGTGCTCAAAAAGCCGTATCGGAAGCTAGCCCAAATTTCAAACCCAAAAAAATACGAAGGCAACACTAAAATTATGATTTCTATATTATTAAAAGTATCAGGTCAAAAAAAGTACATCACGACATTTTCTAAGAAGTCAGCCCAAAACATTACTATCGTGATAGTTAATATCAATGGTACTGTTCCGCCAGGTACCTAATACTCTCAGTCCAAAAATTCACAAAAAAATCTTTATTGATAACCCAAATTAAAAGATAAAAATTAAATTAAAATTAAAGACAAACTAATACAGCAAATACAAGTTACTAGACTTTTGGTAAAACTGACTTGTGTAATTAAACACATTATCCCCACCTGAATTTCAGAAAACAACAAGGTCAACCCTTGGATGGTTGAAAATGCTTAAATTTTTCATATCATTATAAAAAATTAAAAAGCTCTCATTGATGCCGCGAATTCCGGTACGTAGATTTCCATCAATTTCGCAATATCTTCCAATTAACAGAAAAAGTTTAAGTATGAAGTTTGATTCCGAATAGTTAGTCCGAGCTATACTTCGTAAACTAGAAGTGATTTTAGAAAGCGGTGGAAGCATCAACTATACTAAAAATTTAATTTTAGTTTTTTGTTTTGTTTTAATAAAAATAAAGAAGTGGAATTTAAGTTTTTCTGATTAAATTAAGGCTTTGTTTTGTTCATTATTTTGTCCTTTTTAAATTGGCTCTATTCAAATGAACAACTAAAAAGACAATCATTTTATTTCTTATTTTAAACAAAATTGAAAAAATAACGGTTTTACTCTCAGAGATGAAAAGGGAATAACTCCAGAGAAAAAGAAATTAATAAATTGGACAAATGAAAAAAAAATATGCTGGCCCTATTCAAGTAATGTGTGTATATGTATTATACGAACTGAATTGTGAAGTCTCATAAAATAAAGATTATAAAATTTCAAACTCCAGTGGCACTATTCTGGCTTTCCCTGGGAATACGGAACTGGCAAAAATATTTTCATAGCATTTTTGCTTAAATTGTATTTTGCTGGCCTGCGTACCGAGCGAATAAGTTTTGTGTAAATATTTTCGAAACAATTTAGAAATTTTGTATTTCCTTACTTCGTTACTACAAAAAATGGGTGAAATTTGAGTTACCAGGATGTTGGTACGTAGTCTTGTTTAATTTAACCACAAAAGATTTTGTTAGATGACCAATATTATTGTTATAACTAACAAAGTATTCTGGTTTATCTTAATTACTTATTTTAACCTATAAGTTTTGTCATATAAACTAATACTTGTTAAAAATTATAATATTTACGAAGCGGTTGATAATTGCGTAGCGAATCATTAAAATTCGCTATAACTATTATGAAATGTCGTAATAGTATGAATAAAACTATAAAGTATTGCCATAAGCACTTTCACTTATTTTCAGGGTTGGAATTTTGGGCCAACTTCACAACGGTTACTTGACAATGTCTACGTTCTCTACAATGTCGACGTCAAATTTAAAATTTTCTACATACATATTTTACACATGTAGAATATTGATTATCTACACGGTGTATACAATACGATGCATAACATTGATTAGAGTCAAAGTAATCAAATACGAAGCTGAAAGCAATTCCGCTCTAACATTGAACCGTTGAGAAACGGATTTTTTTAAATTAATTTCAAAGCATGAGTTTTCAAGGACATATCTAAGCAGATCTACAAACTTATATAGTTTGCAATACACTTTACATACCATAACTGCTTTGTTGCAGATAAAATTATAATTACCTCATAAAACAATGAATAATTCAAATCACATAATTAATCAATATTACAATTAATTAATTTCATTGTTATTACAAGAAAATGTTTATATATAGGAAAATTAAACCGAGACACGACAACATATTACCACTTGTTTTTCATTAACTACTGGTGCCTTAACGATCGACTGGTGTATCTTGTTAATATAAAGCTGAAAGTGTAAAACAATTACTGTACTTGTAATACATACAATCTATATATGGAGTGCATTTTTGCGCGACAAGACCACTTACATGTACCACATACCAGTATATAAATAAGGTGATACTCTTATGAGTATATTAGTTATTGTAATTGATTGATAGCTCGTCTAACATTTTAATAAACGATCAATGATGTAAGAAAAAATGAAAAACTAATTAATACGTTTCATTACGTTCGTGACAATGTCATCATGTATGTATGTATTCATATACGACACAATCGTGTTATTATAATTACCATATTGGGTCATTAATTCTTCTTATCTTATTTATTAAATCCATAATCATAAATATTAGAATATATCTGTTGGACGTTCTTTGGAAAAATTAAAATTTCTTTTGTAAAACTCTAATCGATAATAATTAAGATAGACCAACAATGCCGTTCATATAAAAATGATTATAAACAAATAAAAACCGAAAAGGGTTAATACAAATCGATATAATTATTAATAAATATCCAATTAATTTATATCGGATTTTTATTGGTAAGTATTTGTTTTAAGGTTTCGAACGATAACAGAAATTGCCGAAGGGAATAGCTAGTTATAAGAATTTTAATCTATTCAAAAATATCGAATCAAAATTATAATAACTATTTATAATAATTTTTGATGCATGCAAATGAAATATTTGATGCATCTGGATCCTAAACAATTTGCGACTATTTTAAGATCCAGAGATATCTGTTTATGACTGGAATATATAATATGGTGGTAAGCGTACGTTTAATGTGTCTCAAAAGCGACAAGCTAAAGAACTTCCTCCGTTGCTTTGCAAGGATCCTGTGGAATCGTATTTATACGTATAAGAAGACAACATTGAGACTGAATTCGACAAACGTCAGCAGTATTATTAAAATAATGAATCATTCATGAATTACTGCTGAGGAATGTAATTGATTTAAAGTTCCTTGCGCGTCCCGGTTTAAGAATTGCAACAAGAAGGAAATGAAAATATTTGAATATAATGACCAACCTCTTGACAATCTAGAAGGACAGTTTCAACCCGGAATCCGGTTTAGAAAATACTCACAAAAAGAGAAGTAGAATCCAATTGCAAGAGTTCTCAAAGCCAAACAAGAAAAGTTTGTCTACCGCCAGCATTGGATCGATGTTATGCGACCACCCTTTATATAATTAACTAACTGCCACAATTCACCCGAATATTTACGCCACGTCCCAAAAATCGAATTATAATGATACGAGCTTTTATCCTTCAACTTCTAATCATTCACAGAAACAATATGCCAACCCCAATTATTTGTTATAATTCCATCAAATTAGGCCATACATATAGTCAATGTCCATATTATAGACTAATCAACAAATTTTGCAAGAAGTGTGGTATTGACGAAAAGATTTGCCTGAGAAGTAAATTGCTATCGAGAAACACCTACCTTGGAGCTCTTTAATTGGAAAAAGTCTCCCAAATCACTTGACTGTCAATATACCTGGCCAAGAAACAACAAACGATGAAGTCTGAAGTAAATAATATTAATCCTTGTTCCTTACATTCCCTGCCCGGTCGTATTTCAATCTCTGCTACTGAAGATAATACAAAAATTTCCCCAGCCGTTTACAATCATTAAAATATTAGCGGTCACGCAAAATGAATTCAAAATATACTATTGCCTCAATCATTACCGATCTTAATGACGTCCGACCTCGGACCGATGTACAAATAGAAAATTATTATTATAGTGGATTGCTAGATACTGGAGCCAACCTTTGATAAAAGCAGCAAGTGGATACAAAAACGAAATACCTTTAATAATTAAACTACGCCTTTTAAATATTATTTATGCCATTCTGGAGAGAGTTTGGCGTTACCAAAACTCTTATCACGCCACTCATTACTTCTTCCCCTGTGCAGTTGTCCGTTTCTACACCATCACCTTCGGCAAGAGACAATAACGTACGTGACCTTATCTTCACGAAAAATCTTGACTTAACGCCATAATAAATACTTTTCAATCATTCAAAAAATTTGAATTTGGAATCATCTCTTTCACGAAATTCAACTTTGTTGAGTGTCAAGATAATCGAGGAGTGTCGTGAGAGTAAGTGCAGATTCCTGGATAGAAAAATACGCCTGTGTTTAGATACCCGAAAGGTTAACGAGGTTATACGAGGAAACACGTTTATCTTTTTCCAATCGCTAGTATCTATTTGAAACATACGTATACCGACACATTTCCCTCCATAAATGAGCCAGAGACAAAACGGCTTTCACCATACCCGATCGGCCTCTGTATCAATTTACTGTAATACCTTTCAAGGTCTGTAACGTTCCACTGTATATATACATATATGGACATATACGGTCCATATATGGACCGATTGATGAATCGGGTGATTCCACATCACATCACGATATAATCTATGTTTACCTCGATGATTACTCTTGCCACAATAGAAGAACACTTGTAACCTGAAACCAGTTGCTTGCCTACAGAGAACGAACTAAATTTCAAAGTGACTGTTATAACAACAACACTTATATCAAATTATGACATTGAATATATCAATTTTTCCATATACATATACATCCGTTAATACTGATGACACGGCATATGTATATCGGTTTTCACATTGACTAGGGCATTTACATTTAATGCATACATTTATTTTTAATTTTACATCCGTTAAATACTGATGACACGGAATATGTATATCGGTTTTCATATTGACTAGGGCATTTACATTTAATTTTACATTTTTTGCATAATCAATAGTTTTATAAATGATCTTTTTTGTATATAAATCAAATGAATTATGGAATAAATATTAGTTCTTACACAACAGTCAACGTGTTTCTGTCCAGCCCTGACCAGCAGCAAGCGAAAAACATATTAAGTAATTGTCAACTATCAAATTTGTGATTTGACCAAAATACGGTCAAACAGTGACTAAAACTAAGTTCATGTGGAAATCAACGCGTTATTTTGGGAATGTATTTGGAAATGGAACCATCCAAGTCGATCCGGACTAAGTACACATGCATTAAAGAATCCCAGCACCCGGCAACGATGAAGATTTATCTCGAATGACTCTACCAAAGGAGCCTCACTTGCAAATTTCTTATTCATAAATGACTTATAAGTGGAGAAATAAAGCACAAGTATAGCCCTATACTTTTTGAAGCTCGCCCTGGTTTAAGCTCCGGTACTCCAGAACGCGTCATTAAACTCGAATTCTGTGGTAGTGGTGCCATAAAACGTATTGCACTGTTCGTTTCTGTACTTACTTCTGACGAAATTCTCACGTTGCATGTCGATATTTCTTCTCCGTCACTTTTACGCCCGAAATATACTTCGCAGATCCTGCGCGTTGAAGATGGACATTTTTACTTTTGCTTAATTATGTGACGTTGTAACGGCTCAAAATCCTTAAAATACTTTTCAATTCATGGCACTCCTCGTAGCAAAACTATTTATACACCGCGCCGCTTAATTACGAGGCATAGCTCGTTTTGCTGAATAGAGCTATTTCACCATCTACAAATGAATTCCGCGAATCTCGATATTTATCGACGATCGATAAATATCGAGAAACTTGTCGACGATCGAAAAAGAAACGAAAAAGATCAGTCGCGTTTAGAACTTAAAGGAGACATAGTCTCATCATAATAAAAAGTGTGAAAGTGCCGAATAATCGTTCACACCATTTTGTGAACTAGTTAGTTACTTTTACTTTTAACTAACTTTTATTAAATAGTTTATATAACAAAACAAATAATGAGTGTTATTAATTAATAAATCATATTAATAGTGAAAAACTCTAATAACACCGCTATAACTTCTTACTTTGATCCCATCCCAAATTAATGGAAAGTTTTTGTTCCATCTCCTATGATTCCTTATTGTTCAGAGTAGCTGAGTCTCCAACCGCTGCTCATCTAGAAATTCCAGAAAAATCTCGAGCGTTTATAAAATAAGTTTTATTAGTCCAGAATGATACGACAGACGAAAGGATATGTAACCAATTCCTTTCATTTACCAGCCTTGCAAGGTAGTGAATTAGTGAGTTAGATAACACGGTCATGAAGTCTGAAGGATATTTCAATTCTGTCCGCGCTCTTTTAATCAAATTCTGAATAAATGTGGAATTCACCATACCTTCACTAAAAATTTCTCTCCTTAGGGCATTACCTCAGAAAAACCAACAGGACGTTATTGACTGTTATTCGTATTTTTCTCAAGCAGGATCGAAGAACTTAGGACCAGCATTTGCCCGAATTTGAATCAGCACTAAATAGTGCCGCCCATAGTGGAAGGAAGCTAAAAAGAGTTTTTGCGTTGGTACGTAGCAACGTTGAAACATGAATCCATCACTACGCTTTGGAATGAAATCTTAATAATCAGCTGAGTAGACAGCAGCCGGTGCAAGGCTTCCGAAGCGGCTAAAAATGCAAATGCCGGCCTATAAGGTTTTGGCTTACGTATTTTGGGTATTTTTGGATGCGCACAGTATTTTATTCGGCGACTATTTTTGAGATTCGTTATATTAAAGATTATATTTATAATTTGAGCATTTTTACCGGTTTCACACAATATTCCAGCCATTTTCGTGGCACTGAATATTTCAATGTTTGCAGATAGATCAGACAAACTACTACTCTCGAGGTGGCCAATATACGGTACCCTGAATGCCTTTTATTAATTTTATACACATTTTAACGGTTTCATATTTTTCGCCTATGTAAATCTTTTTTATCCGTGGAGATTAGAGATGTCCACGGTATTACAACTTTATTTTTAGAGAGCTCAAATAGTTTTCAAAATGCTTATAAACTGGGTTTATTTAATTCCTAATGAACTTTGCTATATGTATTTGACAATTTAGAACATTAAACGGAATTTGTATCGTCAATCCTGGAAATGCTCATTAGTTGTGGCCTATTGTTTCCAATACCTCAACATTACTAGATTCTGATGAAGCTGGCTTTGGTTAATAATTTTTTTAACAAATTTATAGATGTCCATAAATGGGTGACATTTTTGAATAAATTACACAATATTCTACCGTTATGATTGGCATCCGATTCTAATGGACTTTACACTATTTGTCTGTATTACAGTTCATATTTTCATTTATACTGTCATTTCCAGAGATGTCCACGAAATCTCTTCCATATTTGTTGTTCGAATATTTTCGTTCTAAAAAGATTTTAGCGAATTCTTCAATAGGATTTTAAATTGACAATACAAATTTCTTTGTGTTTTGATATATACTTTACAAATGTCTACGAATCGACGCTCCTGAATATGTCCACGCGTACTTCCCTATATTTTCTGACATTTGAGATCGGCTTCTTTATATGTAAAGACTGAGATGTATTTCTGATAACTAATGTCTGAATGATTAAAGAATTTTTCGTTTTTCGATTATTTCAAAATTTTTTCTGTCGATCCTGGCCTATGATTTCACAAAACATCCAATTTTAATTTTATACTGCTGATGCTAGATGGCTCGGCCACGTTACAAGGTCTCCCCAACAACGGATGATAAATAAAGTGTTCCACCAACAACCAGCCGGAGTACGTCGTAGAGGAAGACCCCGACTACGCTGGCGCGACGACATCGAACAAGATCTACGAACATTAGGATGTCGAAACTGGAGGACGAGAGCGGTGGATCGAGATGGATAGAGGGCCTTAGTACAGGCGGCGAAATCCCTTCGTGAAGGCCAGATAGATAGATAGATAGAGAGAGAGAGAGAGAGAGAGAGAGAGAGAGAGTGATGCTAGATGTGTTTAAAGGTTCTTTTAATTTTGTATTGGGAAATAAAATTTCAATTGATAATTCTAGTATTTTCAATTTAATTGAATAAGATTCTATATACAGTTTACAAAAAATAATTTGATTGTATAAGTCACTGTTTTGTACGAAACAAATATTTTTGGTAGGATCATGAACGCAAATATAAAATTACACAAGAAGAGTTATCGAAAAACTTAATTTTCAATGTTGGATGATTTGGCTGTTTGTATTTTAAATGTTTGTTGTTGGTTGTCAAGCTAAGGCACAGAAACTTTAATACACGTATACTGTAAGTCCGTGAACCGATTAACTATATCCGACATCGACATTTTTACTTTTTGCATTTTTTAACGAATTGGTGCAAATCAGAACTCATGGGTGTTCAGGGTTGATGGTATACAATTTTGAAAATAATTGAAAATCGAAAAAACCTTTGATCTATAAGACATAATAGTGATCGTCAGAAATCTAAATTTTTCGTCATATATAAGGAAGCCTCGAATGTCCGAAAATATAGACCACGCGTGGACACTGCCAGGAGTATGCTTAGACAAAATACATCAAACCACATAGAATTTCCTAAACATTTCTTAATTTCAAAAACCCATTCTTAACCACTTATATCACAATTTACCTTACCAATCCTAAAATTTTCCAGATATTTACAGAATTCGATTAAAACGAGTTTGTTGCTTGTTTGGGAGTGTCAATCCAAGTGGAGATATTGCAAAAATCTTGCAGAAGATAAAAATATATGAAGAAAATATTATAAGCTGTCGAAAAATGTAGACAAGATTCCGTGGACATATCTAGCAGTACAAATGAAAACATCAATTCTTTTATAGATAATATAGCAAAGTTCATTATAGAATCGGATGCCATAACCTAGAAGATTTTACGAGAACTTGTGGATATCCAAAGTAAATTTGTTAAAAGTTTCAAAATTTTAGTAACCAAAGCAAGGTTTATCAGAATCGAGTAACGTTCAAGACATTTTTAGCATACTGTTCGAGTAGTAGAAAATCGTAGGCCAGAAATAGAGGAGGTCTCCAGTCTTGAAGTTTTGAAATTTTACAAATAATCGAAAATTTATTTAATTATTACGACATATTAGTGATCGTCACAAATTTAACCCATCACAATAATTTAATCATATAAAGAAGCCAGACTCAGATGTCCTGTCCGAAAATATAGGCCAGTACGTGCACATCTGCAGAAGTTCCTGTAGACATTTGTAAAACAATTCAAATCACATAGAATTGTCTGAAAATTCTGTAAAATTGCCAAACCCGACAAACCGCTACCCATCAAGTACAACAGGGTTACCTACAACATTTAGAGATTTCCAGATATTTAACCTTCAGTTCGTGTTGAGGTACTGTACGCACTTCTCGCATTCTAGCCTGCAATTTTCGTACCTTCGGTAAACCGAAGTGTATGCAGTTCAATATTTTATTCGATAGAGTATCCAGTCAAAACTGTTTTCAGGCAGTCTTTTTTTGGAAATGTTCGATCGAACCAAGTTTCACATCGCCTTGTGGTTCGTTTGATGGCTGTTCGTTTGAAACCTCAATAAACGTTTCAACGTAGTCATTGATAATTTTTTTTATGTTGCATTCGCTGGCACAATCCCTTTTCAAACAACAACGACATTGGTCGGTACCGTTCATTCGAATAAACTACACTGGAGCAGCCCATCAACGAGGCCAGTTCAACAGCGCACTTGTGTACTCTGGAGAGCTGGCGCTGGTTAGTCATTCGAACCGATCCTACAAGATCCTAGTACAAGATAAAAAAGGGGTCCAAAAACTGTAAATGATCTTGAACTACAATGCCTTGAAATGTGGGGTAAACACCTTCGACAAAATGGTACGTCACCATACTACCAAACGCCAATCGAACAGATAGCCGATGAATGTATTTTATAACATGTTTTAATGTAGGTGGAATGGCAGCGTATAGTCTATTTTCAGTGCACAACATTAAAACAAAGTGTTTCAAACGATCATCCACAAAACGCAAGCAATCCCTCCGGGAGCTTACTTTAGAATGCGTTAATTCCCATATCGTCAATTGCATCGTCATTGCATGGTGACTGAAACGTCACTGAAACATCATAGTGGCAAATTCTCTTCATCTCCGTAGCTGCGGTAATAACATGCAACAGATGAAATCCCAAATAATGAAATAAAGTTTGATAATCCAGAAACCTTTCAAATCAGAAGGTTTTTTCATAACAATATATTTTTTGTTTGGCACCTTATTGTTAATATCTATAAACACTTACAACATCAACATAGTAAATCATATTGTCCAATAAAAAAAATTAATCAAAACATTAAACCTTAAGGCTAACAAACATGTATAGAATAAATTGGATATCAATTGAATTTCAACTTCATTTACTACTTCTCGAAAAAATTTATACACAAAACAAAAAAATCGAACATAAATTTCATTCAATTCATTATTTTTTTTCTTTAATTTAACAAAATGACTAATTGACATTTTTTTCGTTCCAATGTCCATTTTATTATTTGTTTCAAGACGAACGCAAATTTTTTATTCGAATTGTAGTCGAAATAACAAATAAATCAAATGACATGTCTTCAGTTAATAAATATTTCATTTTTGAAAAAAAAAAAAAAAAATGTGGAAATAACACAAAATAAAAAAATAAATCTTGTGTTCTACTTCAGCCTCATATCAGCCGTCCAATTGTAACCAATATAGTATAGTTTCTGTAAGCAGCACTACAACAGCAACAACAACAACAACAACAACAACACCATTCCAAAAAATATGTTACAATTTTATTTTTTAACATTTTCTGCAGAAGCTCCAATTATATTCACGTTCACGTCGTCAATACGTCTTCTTGGTATTATTTTTCCTTTTTTTATTTTATTTTTTTCATTATTATTATTTTACTCGATAATAATAATAAATAAAATTAAGAATAAGAATAAGGCGGGAAGGGGCTGTAAAAGAAGATGATGTAGAAAATATTTTTATTATTTTATTTTGTTTAAAAACGAAATACACAACTTGTATGTTGTTTTATTTTTGTGAAACGACAAAACATGAAAAGGTACAAGAAAATAAAACAACAAAGTGTCCAAGTCCAAGTCAACATATCTGGTTACGTATCTTATAATACATACTATATACGAGTAGATATGATTGTGTATATGGTTTTGATAAGGAATAAACATCTTTGATCGTATTTTGTGCGTATTTTAAGGAAATGCGCTGTCGAATTCCAAGAACGCGCACCAAATCCTTTTTTCCATGTACCAAATAAATCTTTCACTATTCCACGCATGCATTCGTTTCTTATCTCGAGATATTTTGTGAGTGGTGCGGTGTGTTATAATTTTGTTGTTGTTGTTGTTGAACTCCATCCATCGCGCCCCATTAATTTATGTTCTGAAACTATTAAATTTATTATTATTTTTATTTTTATTATTATTATTATTAATACAAGATTTATATATATATAAAATAAAATATCGAAATTAAACTCCACGTAATAATATATGGACAGATTTTAAGAGTTTGAGATGAAAAAAAAAAAAATCTTTAAGAAAATAACAATAGGTTTGAAAAAAAAAAATTATAATCAAATGGCCACACACGTATGAAGCTGGGAATTGTTTTTTTTTTCGTCTTGTTTATTGTTATTATTATTATATATTTTGATTTTTTTGAAGATGTTGGTTTTATTCTTAAATTTATTTCATAAAAACTAACATTATTGCTACGAGTATGGGAAAATGTTTATGTCCGGAGAACATTCAATGAATTTGTAATCCATTGATTTAGTGGTAAGTTCTTAGCCTTCTTACTTTACAACCAATTTTTAAATTTATATAATTTTGCTTGGATTATGATTTCTTATGCCGACATGTATTGCAGTTTAAACCACACATCATATAATAAAGGTGAATTTAACGGTAACTGCCTTTGTGGTCCACTAATCACTGTGTTAGCTGCATTTTGATTTTTGTTTATATCCAAATTCTAGAATAGTCTTTATCTCTGTGAACAATGGCGGATTATGTCTTTGCGGGGCCCTTGGCGGAAACCAAATTTGGGGGCCCACCGAGTTTAAATGGTTTTACCTATAAAGCAATATGCCAATATTTCATCTCAAATATTTAAAAAATTAACAAAATTATTTTATTTACAAAGACACTTTTCTGCTCTTCGATAATCACAAATTTAGTAGGTGATATCGTTTTCAATAAACCTTATTGATAAACATTATTGATAAATCATTTAAATGAACCTGACTAAGGCTATTTGTTAAGTAATTTTTAATTCGCTTAGGAACGGAAAACGATCTTTCTCCGCTTGCGTTGCATATTTAAAAAAAAACTTTAAAATAGTTTCAACATTAGGGAATGTCGATTGCAGGCCATCTATAGTTTTGTGCATTTCCAATGGTGAATTTATGTTTTCCGCTTTAACGTATTTTAAAAAATGATGAATTCCATCCTCAAAATATTGGGAATTTATATCGTTTTTGACAATCTCGAAATACATCCTTTTACTTCGTCGTTGCTTAAATTATGATTAAAGAATAATTGAAAACTATCTAAAACAGTCTTATACACCGCTGTTCGCGTAGATATTTCAGTTATAAGTCTATTACATATAACATTATGAACATTTAAAATAAAAAACTGCTGTCCTTCTAATGTTGTATCATTTTTAGACGACTCGCCAAACTGTAGTTTACGTTTTCTAGGCCTACCTTCTTTATAATGAGGATACATGTTAAGAATTTTGGTTCTCCTGCTATACTCGTGAAATTATTTATCTTACTTCGTATATAAAGTCTGATAACGAATTTAAAAGATTTACACCTTGGTAAATTAGTTTGAATTTTCTGTAGAGATTGGCTGGTGCTATTAATTCTCTGTAATAGTTTATCCCAGAGAAGAGTTAACAGAGCAATCTCGTACTCATCAACATATTTTGATAATTTTTTGGCCTCCAGTTGACTAACTAGCTTTTCATTGTCGTTTGCACTTATTTAGAACATTTTTAATTATATTATAATTTGCTCGCAATGCAGAAAACGCACCCGCCCGAGCCTACCTTCTAGTATCGCATATTTATATTTTTTGAATTACTATCGATAAAATTAGAGGTAAGTAAGTTCAACCGGCGCGGTGACGAGGAAAAATAAACGTAAATGTTTTGAATAAAATCAAAATATTTTAGGGCAGCCGAACAAGATTCCGCAGCACAGTTTACAGTTAGATTTAATGTGTGACTAGCGCAAGGAATGTAAAAAGCCGTCCAACTGTGCTTTTGTATTCTTGCCTGTAATCCAGTATATTTACCTGCCATATTGGCGGCATTGTCGTACGATTGCCCCCGACAATTTTTAATATCTAATGACACACCTTCTATTGATTCAAGAACCATTTTTTCCGAGATACTGAGCATCATGATTTTCAATTTTGAAAAATCCTAAAAATCTTTCTTGGATATCTCCAACTTTATCGATACACCTGAAAATGAACGTTAACTGATCATAGCGTGCAATATCTGGCGATATTAACTCCTACTCCTTTATTTGCGATATTAACTCCTGTTTAACCCTATTATCCATCAACTTTATAAACTCATCACACGTAGTGTGAGATAAATAACTAACATTACCCCTTCCTCTAAATTATTTTTTAAAAGATCGTCAAATTGTGACAAATATTCAATACACGTTATAAAATTTCCTTTTCTGCTTGATTCACAATTTTCTCGCTAGTAATTTTACCGCAGCTACAACTCGTTTTAAAACTTCTCGCCAGTATTTTTCTTGTGTTTGGATTTGGATAGCTAAGTTTGAATCAATCCTCCCGGTTATTGAAAATTGCTTTCTTAGTGTTAATATCGACGCAATATGGCCTGGTGCTTCATGCTCTATTAAACCTCGATTTACATTTTTCCTATCATTATAGCCTGTTATAAATTTTGTGTTCACTTGTGAAAAGAGCTTACACACACAGCAATATACACTTTTGCTTGTTTCCGAAAAAATAAGCCACTCGCGACGTTCTTTAGTGCCGTTTACTTTTAAACAATACAAATGTGATTCTAGAAGGTGTAGCGCCTACGTTAGTTGATCGCTACAAGTTGAGGGCTAAAAATTATATTGTATATTTTACAATTTGAATTATAACGATTAACGTATGATTATTGTAATTATGCAATACGGAAATTTTTTTTATTTTTGCTTTGTGTTTGTATTCGTTATCACGAGAAAAAAAAGAATCTGAAAAAAACATAAAATTTCGGTCGGGGGATTGATCAGAAAAGTTTGAGTCTTGTTGGTGAAGAGATCAACCAATCGATCTCATTTGGTATATTTTTAAAAATTGAATTTTTTTGCAAAAGTTAATTAAAGAACGATTTTAAAATTTGTGATTAACTTGTAAGTTGTGTATTCAAAAATAAAATCAATAGTTTTTGAAATTGTGTTGATTATACATACTATATATGAACATATACATTATTGAATATAAATATTGTTATAAATAAATTAATCTGTATTAGTTAATAAGCATAAGTGAATATTCAATGTTAGTATTAAAGATCTTTATTAAATTATGAAAATATCGGATAAACCATAATTTACAGTGAGTTAAACACAAAGTGAGACAAATACAGAAACAAACAAAAAAGCGAAACCAAATTATTGCTAACAGACAACAACATTTATTAACGGATGATTTAGTGAATTACTGAATTGTGATAAAACCAACGGACAAACAAGAACGAAATCAATATTTTTCTTAATATGTACCGTAGAAACGGAATTTCAAAGATTAAAGTTAAATTGTGCTATTTGATTGAGTTACTGTACATCGTTATAGCATACAAAATGTGATACCTCTATAAAAAAATTATACAAGTGCTCAACGAACTAGGTATAGACAATTTTGAAAATGTGTGTGCAATAAAAATCATAATAATTGATAAAATTCATAATAATTTAACACGAATAATAAGTTGTAACACAAAGTATGTTTGATATCATACGTTTATAATAATAATAAGATAAGTTTAATAATTATATAATCGTCATAATAAAAATTACTTCGTAAACGCTCTACGTACATGTGCTCACAAACGTAAAAACCGTAAGCAGAATTTAAATCGAGAAACTTCGTTGATCAACTGTACTACGTGCTACGTCATCGATATATTGCAATATATGCCAACGGCTTACGTAAGAATTTTCCATGTAAATTTAGTTTTAGTTTAATTAATTGAATATTTCTTTTATTATTTACTTTGGTGGAGGGGAATATTTAGGTTAGTTCCTAGTTAAATTAATTTGTTTTCATTTAATTTTTCTTAAATAATGTAATTTAAAATTTAGAAAAATTTCGTTCATATGCAAATATATTATGTATAAAATGGTACTTTTGCAAATTTTTCTTTATCTTCTGTTTCCTTTTGCTTTTCGTTGATTTTTCGAATGGGGTTTTTTTGCCTATTCAAATTTTGTTTATTTCAGATATTTTTTTTCTTGTGATATAATAATGTAGAGAAACGATACGGAAGATGAGGTGAGTAATTTGATGAATTTGTGTTGATGGTGGATACCAGGTGCTTGTAATGATATTTCCTTTAAATCGGTCTTTCAAGGCTTAGATTATGTTCCAATAAACCCCACGCCGACCCTGAGCTTTAGCCGGCTTAACATGACCGATTTGGAACCTCTAATCTAAGTAAATTCTGTTAACGCAAAGACCGTCAATATGGCGGTCGTTTCGTTACAGTGGCGCCCAAAGTATATGGCTTATAACTTTCGTTTCATTAATTTTCTTTTTATAATTTTGTTTTCTTTTAATCTTCAAATTATCTTTATTATTTAGTTGTTGTAATAATTAATATTTTTTTTTATTATTTTTGTTCTATTTTCATTACTTATAATTAGTAACCATTGCATGTGTCATTTGATAGTAAAAGTATTATTTCCGATATTTTACCGTGAGTGTAATGCTATCTTGCTTAGCAACCTTCAATTGACGTCATGCAATGATAATTAATAAACACATTCACGCATTGTACTCTCTAATTTTAGATTTTGACCACAATGTTAGCTTCTGAATGTAGTTATTAAAACAAATAGTAAAGCATCTTAAAGCGCGGTTGGGTCCAGGTTATGCTGTTTTGATAAACTTCTGTGTGATTTTCTTTAGGATGCTTCATTATTTATATTTCATTTTATATATCCCTTTTCTCTTTCTGTATTTTTGCAAGCTACTACGTGTTCACCGCCATCATCAGATTTGTTCGATTACTCACTTCAACTGTCTTCTGTTTTATATTGAAATCAATAAGTTTGTTTATTATTTGATTTTACATTACGTACGTTATTCAATTAGTTATTATTATATTCTTAAATTTAATTTTTGAAGATTGAATTATATTGGACTTGGATCCTACTTATTAGATTTTTTTTAATTTACAATCTCCATTATTGCATAATTGGGTAACGTTGTTATATTTTTTTTATTGATTTTGTTTTATATTGATAATATCTAGGATTTTAGTGCTTCTCTGGTTCTATTTGTTAGCACTTCCAATACGATTAGTTACAATTGTGCTTAAATTTCGTTTTTTTTTTGAGTTGGGTGCAATTTTTGTTTCATTTTAAGATAGGTTTGATTTATTTTGAATTTAATTAAAATTTTTTTTTAATCACAATGGATGTTGAGTGTTTAGAGTTTGACGAATTTCAAATTGAATGTGACGTTCGCGATCTGAAAGGTAATCCGTTAGATGTATTAGGTCAATTGAAAGAGCGAATTTTGACTGAAAAAGAACATTCCGTCCTAGTCCCAGTGCGACCACATTCTAGTGTAAGTAAAAATCCTAGGAGGGAGATTGCACGTATTAAAACTAAAATCAAAGACTTCCGTACCCTTTTGCAAGATGCGCTTAATGTTGACAATAACGAGGGGGTTATGCAGCGCAGTCGTTTGCTCAGTCGATTAATACATATTCAGAGCTGTTTAAATAGATTAAATTATTCCAAAACCGTGAGATCTGATGTGAAAGAACTGAAAGATAAAACAAATAAATTAATTGACATACTTGAACGTATTACTAATGAACAAATTCCGTTAGATGAGTCTAGGAACGCTCTAACCGATTTCTGTGTAGAAGATTTAGGAAGTGACCACACGTTATCTGATGATGAGAATGGCGCCCGGGTGAGATTTACGGATGACCTTGTTAAACCAGAAATAGTTAATCGGGAGCCAGAAGCACCTCTCAATGTGCTAGCATTAGCTGAATTACCTACTCCGAATAATTCTCGGGCTTCAGTTCAAATTGAAGAAGATCTCGGAAATCGTAATCGCATTTCTCTGACATCAGAATCCACGCCAACGGAGGTGGAAACCTCCCGTAATGTCTCGACACTCTCTCGAACGGGTGAACGTGCGGCTAGTCCAACATTTATTCCACGCATCGATAGGTCGTCTTCCACTAATCAGCATCGCCAAGCTACGAATAAGGGTATAGCACCAGTTAAATGGAATATAAGATTTGATGGTCTACCAACAGGAGAAAACATTAAACGTTTTTTATTCAAAGTTGAGAACCTAGCGGATCACAATTATATTCCTATGTATCAACTGGTTACCGACTTAAATTATTTATTAAAGGGTACTGCCGCCGATTATTATTGGACTCTGATTGAGAGAAATCCTGATATTACGTGGTCTCAGCTCAAATTTGCATTGCTTAAACGATTTCAAGACCGGCGTTCTGATGACGAAATTAGATGGTTGTTGGAAGCACGAAAGCAAAGGCCCCGCGAGTCATTTAATGAATTTTACAGTGACATCTTAAAAATAGCTTTACAATGTGAAACACCACTGAATGATAGGCAACTTATTAATATTATGCGACGCAACATGAGACCGGGTCTTCAAGATAAATTGGTTGACCACGAATTTACCTATATCGAAGATATGGTCCGTAAGTGTGTTGCTTACGAAGACACGTGGGCAAGAACTGGGTTTATTCCCGAAATGTTATGTGCAAATCGTAAATTCGTTCACGAGCTTATTAACCACGACGATAATCACGACGAGAATAATGTAATGAATCCAAATACCGTGCCGAATTATGGGAGTTATGACAATGAACTACTCGAATTAAACCGGAGTATGCAGCGAAACCCAAGCTCTTCAAATGAACTAAATCGGGGTATGCATCGAAATCCAAGCTCTTCAAACGAACTAAATTGGAGTACGCATAGAAACCCAAGCTCTTCAAATGAACTAAATCGGGGTATGCATCGAAATCCAAGCTCTTCAAACGAACTAAATTGGAGTACGCATAGAAATACAAGCTCTTCAAATCAATTCAGCAAACCAATTCAGTCGTCTGCTTATCAAAACCATGGTTCACATCGTCCTTACTGTTATGGATGTGGAGAACCTGGAATTATGAAATCAAACTGCGTGCGCTGTGGAAGTCAGGGGGGAAACGAATGGCGGGAGCAGAGGACTGGCAATGTTCTGCCTCCCAGAATGAGGGTTGCCACAAATCCCAATCGAGCTCCAGTGCAATCTGTAGAAGCAGCATCCAATACGGATCCAGAGCTTGCTCTCTTGGGAGTGAAGCGAAAAACATAACATCGCCGTCTAATTTTTATCCAACAGTCCCTTATCCTGTCTCTTCTAGTACGAGCCGTCGACCGAGATTTTTTAAATATTGGGCCATTCGTCGTGACATTAGAAATTCAATCTCTGCTTCTTTAATTACGGACGATATCGATGGGAGGCCTTACGCAGATGTCCTTATTTTAACTAAACCGTATTGTGGTTTACTAGATAGCGGGGCAAATATATCAGTCTTAGGGAAAGGTTGTGAAGAATACCTAACTTGTCCTGATGTTCATTTTCGGCACATGCCCTCTCGAGTTAAAACGGCAAACGGAACTAATGAACTTATAATAGGACATATCTCGGTTCCTATCACCTTCGCAGGTCAAACTCATTCGATTAAATTACATTTAGCGCCTAACTTAAGTCAAACGCTATACCTGGGAATGGATTTTTGGAACGCGTTTGGATTTAAAATTCATATTCCGAAATTAAACAAATTTGCATCATCTGTTAGTGAATTAAATTCAACCGGTAAATTAGACGAATGCCTTTTGCAACATGAACTAACGGCTCAACAACGTAATATTCTTCGTAACGTTATCACTCAATTTCCATCATTCGAAACATTAGGATTAGGCAAAACTGATTTTATTACTCACGTGATAGATGTAGGCCAGGCTAAACCGATTAAGCAACGGCACTATGCCATATCACCAGCTAAAGAAAAGGAACTTTACGATGAGTTGGATCGCATGCTTGCTCTTGGAGTGATAGAGGAGAGTTACAGCTCTTGGAGTAGTCCTGTCACTATGGTTCGGAAGTCGAATGGCAAGGCCCGACTGTGCATTGACGCTAGGAAATTGAACTCGGTCACAGTAAAAGATGCTTACCCTCTTCCTCTCATCGATGGGTTGCTGGGGCGTCTCGATAAGACAAGGTTTATTACAAGCCTTGACTTGAAGGACGCCTTCTGGCAAATTTTATTAGATGAGGGGTCGAGGGATAAGACAGCTTTTGCTGTGCCCGGCAGGCCATTATACCACTTCACCGTAATGCCTTTCGGGCTTTGTAATGCGCCACAAACAATGTGTCGTTTAATGCACCGTGTTATCCCAAATGAGATACAGCATCAGGTTTTTGTCTATCTAGATGATCTGTTAATTACATCCGAAACATTTGAGGAACACATTGTGCTATTAACTAAAGTGGCAGGATTATTGAAACGTGCGAACTTAACAATTAATATCCAAAAAAGTAAGTTCATGCTCCGCGAAATTAAATACCTGGGATATGTTGTTGGTGACGGAATCGTCAAAGCAGATTCGGATAAGGTCGCAGCAATTACGGGGTATCCAGCACCTAAGAATGTAAAACAGGTGCGGCGATTCTTAGGGATGGCCGGCTGGTACCGACGGTTTATTAAAAATTTTTCAGAAATTGCAGCGGGACTAACCAACCTTCTGAAAAAGAATCGAAAATTTCTTTGGGACCAAGCAGCAGCGCAATCGTTTAGTAAACTTAAGGAAGCCTTGTCGACCTCACCTGTATTATGTAATGCAGATTACAGTCGGCATTTTTATATACAGTGCGATGCATCAACCACCGGTATTGGGGGAGTCTTATTTCAAAAAACGGATGAAGGCGACGAGCGCCCCATTGCATATATTTCAGCCAAGTTAAATCCTGCGCAACGACGATACTCTATCACCGAACTTGAGTGCTACGCCGCAGTGGTGTCAGTGAAAAAATTCCGCCAATACGTGGAGGGTTTCCCCTTCACGATTATAACGGACCATGCGAGTCTCAAGTGGTTGATGGACCAGCGCGATTTAACTGGGAGATTAGCTCGCTGGAGTTTGAAACTCCAAGCTTATAATTTTACCATAGAATATCGCAAGGGTAGTGATAATATAGTTCCGGATGCCTTATCTAGACAAACTGCCGAAGAATTGAAGCTGAATGATAATGATTTGGTGAGCGTTAATCTCAACATTAACTTGGACGACGCAGCCTTTAAAACTAGCGAATATTTATCTCTAATCGATGCAGTTCTTTCTCAACCAAAGCTTCAGGAAACTTTTCGTGTATCCCACAATAAAATATATTTCAACGCCGTTAATGCACCTTTTAAAGTCGAGACTGATATTCCAGAGTGGAAATTGTTTATACCTTCGGAGCTTACAACAACTTTAATTTTTCAAGCTCATTGCCCTCCGACCGCCGCTCATATGGGTTTCCATAAAACTTTAGAGCTACTACAAAGATATTATTAGTGGCCAACCATGAGTAAAGATGTATCGGAGTTTCTTAAATCATGTGTAACCTGTAAGACTGTAAAAGCCCCAAATTATTCGACTCGTCCACGTATGGGGTTCTATAATCAAATTGATCGACCATGGCAAAAATTATATATTGATTTTTTAGGGCCTTATCCACGTTCTCCTTCTGGAAATAGCTTTCTTTTCATAATTCTCGATCAATATTCAAGATTCATTTTGTTGGAACCTATGCGGGAGGCAAATTCGAAAAAGGTTGTTATGTGCCTCGAAAAAAATTTTCACTTATTCTCAATACCAGAAATCATTCTAAGTGATAATGGTAAACAGTTTGCGTCTAAAGCGTTCGAAGATTTCGCAAAAAAACATGGCATTAAACATATCTTCACCCCGAAATATTCTCCACAAGCGAACGCTTCTGAACGGGTCAATCGTTCAATCATTGCAGCCATACGTGCGTATATCAAACAAGAGCATCGAAACTGGGACTGTCATATCCACGCGATAAGTTCTGCCTTACGAAACGTCAAGCATCAAAGTACTCAGTTTTCACCGCATTATTTGGTCTTTGGACAACATCACATTGGACACGGATCCTACTACGAGCTCCTTAGGACCTTGAATGAAATATCGGGAAGGGAGATTGCCATTTCAAATAGTGACCGTTTATCGTTTGCTCAACAGATAGCTCTTAAAAATCTTGAAGACTCTTATAATAGAAGCTCGCATACTTATAACCTTCGCAGTAGCAATCGTAAGTTTCAAATTGGTCAAACTGTGTACGCTCGAAACTTTGTACAAAGCGATAAGGCACAAAAATTTAATGCCAAATTCGCACCAAAATTTATAGTAGCAAAAATTATCAAACCTGTTGGTTCTGTAGCTTTTGAATTAGCTGATGAAACTGGGAAATCTATGGGAGTGTACCACATTAAGGACATTAAAACTTAATTCTAGAATAATATGCCCGGCTTGTTACTGAGACCTCTTCTCTAGGGTATGGGACGTCCCCACGATTTGTAGCGCCTACGTTAGTTGATCGCTACAAGTTGAGGGCTAAAAATTATATTGTATATTTTACAATTTGAATTATAACGATTAACGTATGATTATTGTAATTATGCAATACGGAAATTTTTTTTATTTTTGCTTTGTGTTTGTATTCGTTATCACGAGAAAAAAAAGAATCTGAAAAAAACATAAAATTTCGGTCGGGGGATTGATCAGAAAAGTTTGAGTCTTGTTGGTGAAGAGATCAACCAATCGATCTCATTTGGTATATTTTTAAAAATTGAATTTTTTTGCAAAAGTTAATTAAAGAACGATTTTAAAATTTGTGATTAACTTGTAAGTTGTGTATTCAAAAATAAAATCAATAGTTTTTGAAATTGTGTTGATTATACATACTATATATGAACATATACATTATTGAATATAAATATTGTTATAAATAAATTAATCTGTATTAGTTAATAAGCATAAGTGAATATTCAATGTTAGTATTAAAGATCTTTATTAAATTATGAAAATATCGGATAAACCATAATTTACAGTGAGTTAAACACAAAGTGAGACAAATACAGAAACAAACAAAAAAGCGAAACCAAATTATTGCTAACAGACAACAACATTTATTAACGGATGATTTAGTGAATTACTGAATTGTGATAAAACCAACGGACAAACAAGAACGAAATCAATATTTTTCTTAATATGTACCGTAGAAACGGAATTTCAAAGATTAAAGTTAAATTGTGCTATTTGATTGAGTTACTGTACATCGTTATAGCATACAAAATGTGATACCTCTATAAAAAAATTATACAAGTGCTCAACGAACTAGGTATAGACAATTTTGAAAATGTGTGTGCAATAAAAATCATAATAATTGATAAAATTCATAATAATTTAACACGAATAATAAGTTGTAACACAAAGTATGTTTGATATCATACGTTTATAATAATAATAAGATAAGTTTAATAATTATATAATCGTCATAATAAAAATTACTTCGTAAACGCTCTACGTACATGTGCTCACAAACGTAAAAACCGTAAGCAGAATTTAAATCGAGAAACTTCGTTGATCAACTGTACTACGTGCTACGTCATCGATATATTGCAATATATGCCAACGGCTTACGTAAGAATTTTCCATGTAAATTTAGTTTTAGTTTAATTAATTGAATATTTCTTTTATTATTTACTTTAGTGGAGGGGAATATTTAGGTTAGTTCCTAGTTAAATTAATTTGTTTTCATTTAATTTTTCTTAAATAATGTAATTTAAAATTTAGAAAAATTTCGTTCATATGCAAATATATTATGTATAAAATGGTACTTTTGCAAATTTTTCTTTATCTTCTGTTTCCTTTTGCTTTTCGTTGATTTTTCGAATGGGGTTTTTTTGCCTATTCAAATTTTGTTTATTTCAGATATTTTTTTTCTTGTGATATAATAATGTAGAGAAACGATACGGAAGATGAGGTGAGTAATTTGATGAATTTGTGTTGATGGTGGATACCAGGTGCTTGTAATGATATTTCCTTTAAATCGGTCTTTCAAGGCTTAGATTATGTTCCAATAAACCCCACGCCGACCCTGAGCTTTAGCCGGCTTAACATGACCGATTTGGAACCTCTAATCTAAGTAAATTCTGTTAACGCAAAGACCGTCAATATGGCGGTCGTTTCGTTACAAAGGCCTCTAAAGTACCTTTGATTTCGGTCGATGTATTCAGTTTTTAGAAAAGCTATATCTCGTACATTACATGGTTTATTCAAAATGTAGTACTTTACCATTTTGTGCGACAGCTGCATTGGCCATAACCATCTTGTTGATAACTTTTATCAACTAGAATCTCATCTTCATTTAACTCGTTTTTATTCTCAGTCATTTCTAAAATTTCGTCATGCTCTTCTCCGTCACATTGCTCAGGCTCTTCTTTTTTTTTTTTGTTTTTATATATTTTAATCTATGCAATCTGTCCTTGGGCCGAAGCACTCCCAACTCTTTCGCAGTTCACTTTTACCGTCCTACTTTACGCATTGCTTGCCAAATCGAGGACGTACGGCTATAGGTCCGATTTACGTAGAACCATCTGCACATTGCATTGCTCCATGCCAGCCTATAGTACTGCCATTGAAGATGGGTCGGCCCATGAGTTGTGCACTCCGACAGGGGGTCATAGTTGTGTTCATTACCATCATCGATCGTAATCAAATGATGAAAAATCCCTTTTGCATCCTGCCACTATCGGGATTCGAACCCGGTACCTCCAAACGCCAAAGCTTTAACCACTGTGCCGTTTGGTCGGTAGGCTCTTCTTCTTCATGAAATATAATTGTTTCATTGACATTAATAAATAAGCATCTTCGACCGACTCATTTTCATGTTCATCTATTTGTTTTTGTAGAGTTATATGAAACGATTTAAGTGAGTCTTTTAGTTTACTCGTAGTTTATAGTTGCTCTTGTTTCCGTTTGCGTTTTTCCGATCCGGAAGGATAACTTCGTTTCATGACTAAGGTTCAGCTAAAATTATTATAGAAAAATGTTAAAAAGTTACTTTTACGTTTGGAAAATATATTACGTACCAAAACCCACTCGTATTACCAAAACAAATAGCCAAAAATTGTGTATATTACAAAAAAGATGCACTTGTTTTTTTATAAATGGCAGATATGATTATACAAATATTTTACAGTTGGCACTAGTATTTTTTTTTATAAACTTATCGTGAACGTGTTTCAGTTGGTACTTCCCAACGACCCAACAAGCAACAGAATTTTATTTCGTAAAACTTTCGCTATGGATGATTTTATCTTATAGAAATTTTTTATTTAGATGTTCGAGATTTTAAAAGCAAAGCAAAATTAAATTTAATTTTTCTCATCAAAATACGGCTAATATTATGCTGGCTGATTATTTTTTCATATCAGATTTGCTTTGTTTTTTATCGATGTCGATATTTTAGTACCTACTTCCATTATATTCAACCCTTGAAGCAATACCAACACACCAATTATAAAATTGTCAAATTTGTTGTGTGCTCTTCTGTCAAATTTCAAATATCATGTTCCCTATATTTGTAAACTTTTCCCGGTTTATGATGTACCAAATTTGTTTCAACAATTTTTGGTTTGATTCTGGGGGCCCTAATGTATTGCGGGCCCGATGTGGCCGCCTCCACCGCCTGTGCGGTTACCCGCCACTGTCTGTGAAGTACATTGTCATACCTTATGATAATCTCTTTTGTTCAGAGTATCATTGGGAACAACTTCATCCATAAACTGCTAGATTGTCTTCTTCTCAAGTGCACGTTGACTGTCTCATTAGTTCGGTGAGCATCTTGTATCGTTGATTGTTTTTTCCCGGAATCAAATATCGTTTTTCTATTATTGGTTTAAGCCTTACGAACAGTAACTTTACAAACATTTTCAGAATATCAGGAAGTTGTTACATTTCGGCAAATAAAATTTATTGTGCGGTGGCAACCCGAAAATTTTTTGACAAATGAAAAGTCAAAACTATGCCATTTTTAGTCATGTGTTCGTTTACAACAACGCGTTTTGGTTATCAAACTTTATTACGAAAATGGTCAACGGATCAGTTGCATGTCGTATAGAGCAAATGAACACCATCGTCCAGTTCGTATTCGTATAGTTGTGAAATAGTAACAGCTATAAGTGAAACTGTTCGTAAAGAGCCAAGCAACTCTTAGTCGTTATTCACAACAATTAAACTTGTCGTTAATCACTTTGGGCCTATTTTTTAATTCAACCTGAGCAAGCAGTGCGCTGACAAAAAATACTCCGTATTTTTTTATTCACCTGGGTAATTTTACTCTGCACACTGCGTTTTTATTTGCGAACTGTGCTTACACCGCGCTTACTCGGTTCTTCAAATTTTACTCTGAATTTAATGTCAGTGTACGAAGAGTGTGCAAAGTAAAAAACAATTTTTTACTCTATGCGCACCGGATAATTTTACCCAGTACAACCTTTGCTCGGTGTACACTACCCGGGGTAAGCCTGCTTGCTCGGGTTGAATTAAAAAATAGACCCTTTATATCGAATTTTACACGTTAAGCAACCAAGTTCGAAGATCGGACAATTACAAGAAATTCTAATTGTAATTGACCACCGTTAGACTATTTTCATTGGTGTTTTTGGTAAAGTTAATTGCTATGATCCACAAACAATTCAAGATCTTAACATTCGAGGTGAAATTGGGGTCAGTGAACTACTTTTATTGGAAAAAGTTATCAACAATTTTGATGTTACGATGCAGCCTTGTAACAGAAGCTGTGGTGGTCGCATGATTGATCTTGAATTTCATACATAAATGACATAGAACCAAATTTCGTTTTCTATAAAAAAATTTCAATTCCCAACATACATTGACCGCTATTCGTGCGAGAAAATTTTATCATGTTATTTATTATGTTATACTTTTATGAAATGTTTAGACAAAAACGGAATCCAATATATGAACTGTTTTATTTGAAAGTGGTGTAAGTCCACTTTTCAAAAAAATTGAGTTAACGGTAATTTTAGGAAGATATAGACACCTTCTCTCCATATTTATAATCATACATTCAATAGAGTACGGGTTTCTTATAAAGTAAGCAAAAGAATTTTGGCTATAAAATGTTATCGCAAAAACTTTTTTTTTGAAAGTGGAATAAGTCCATTCCTAATAATTATAATGGGCAAAAATTCGCTCGTTAAAATGATATATTCATTTTTTAGTGATCGAACAGTGTTATTTGTAATACTGATCAGTAAGAATAATGAAAAGCAAGAAAAAATATTTTGTTTTACTATTCACTTATGAAGAATAATGTAGAAAGAAGTTATATTCACTATTCGATCGATCAATGAAGAATATAATATAAATATTTTATCTATTCACTACTACTCGTACAATGAATGTTCGCTTTATTGATTGTTAAAGCAAAAGAGTACAGTAAACCATCGATTTAACGGACTTCGATTTAACGGACGCTCGAATTAACGGACCTCGATTTAAATTTTTTTATTTCCCATTTTTTTGGTTATCGATTATGATGGAATTGGGTATGTTAAATGGAAATGAGATTCTTAAATGATTTTGGGAAGAAATTCTGGAATATGGCCATCTGGGACGGAACTCGATCAATTCTTAACCGATTATGATGGGATTGGGTATGTCGAATGGAAAAAGCACTCTTAAATGATTTGTTTAAGAAATTCTGGAATATCGCCATGAAACTCGTTAATTTAAACTAGAGCGGAACTCGATAATAAGCAGCCGTTTTTCTGAAGCAAGCGGCTAATGATGCTAACATGTTCCCGGTAAAGCTGGATGCTTTAACATCTATCGCCAGTACGTAACCCACCCATGAGCGGCAGATCAACTACTTATGCTTCCCAAAAATCATGTTATGAACCCTACACAAAGGGCTCGGATAAATTTGTATTATTCTTATCAACAATGACTTCGAAAACTGTTCACGGGAACATGGAATATATTGCCTTCTAAGATCATAAGATCTTCAGAATTTACACTTTTGAGGTGCTTGTAATACAAGAGCGCATAATCCATATGGCCATATTCCAGAACTTTTTTCAAAAATTATTTGATAATCTCATTTCATCCACAATGCCCAATTTCTGTCCTAGGAGGTCATATTCCAGAACTTCTTCCAAAAATCGTTTAAAAATTCCATTTCAATCCAACATACCCAATCCTATCATAATCGGTTTGAATTGAACGGGTTCCGTCTCAGGTAATCATATTCCAGAACTTTTTCCAAAAATCATTTAAGAATCCCATTTCCATCCAGCAAACCCAATCAGATCATACTCGGCTAAGAAATGTATGAGTTCCGTCCCAGATGGCCATATTCCAGAACTTCTTCCAAAAACTGTTTGTGCATCTCATTTCCGTCCAACAAACAAGATTCCTTGATAACAGGTTGAGATAAACGAGTTCTGCCCTAGGTTGCCATATTCCAGAACAAGTGTAAAATCTATAGTCGATTAAATTTAAAAACATTCGGATTTAACGGACATTCGTATTTTACGGACTCCCCAATTAGTCCGTTAAATCGACGTTTTTCTGTAGTAAATCCCGTTCGCTCACACAAACAAAAAATCATCAATCCTATTATTTTTTTTTTATTCGCTCACTATTCGTTTATTACTGATTTACCATTTACGTTTAATACTACTTCTCATTTTAATTATTTAAGATAATTTTTTACATTAAAAAATTCATTTTAGTGAAGCTAATGTCTATAAAAGTATGGACATAAATTTCTTCTTGTTTTTATTTCTTATAATATTAGTTATTTTTGAAAGTGGTATAAGTCCATTTGGACCTAAAAAACACGTTTATTTTTTAAATATTTCCAATAATTATTTTTTCATAATAAAATTTAAAAAAATGTCAAAGTGTTAAAAATATTACGAATTGATTAACGTTTGCCAATATTTTTAAATTAATTCAAATGCAAACCCTTAAATATCTCGATACATGAAAAAATGGACTTATACCACTTTCAAAAATAACAGTTCATATGTCAAATTCTGTGATAGAATAATATTTTTTAAAATAGGCAATTAATTAAAATAAGTCGCAAAAAATACAAAATGCCATATATTCTACGAAAAACCAGAGAACGAAACGAAAGACGAGCCAGGTATTTGAATGCATTCCTGATTTATTTAGGATGATACAATTTTAATTTTTAGAATTTAACACCGTGCCAATCTTCGGATGCTCCGAGATGAAAGTGATCTTTATGGATTGCCCTCATTCCGATTCAAGAAATTCTTTAGGGTTAATAAGCGAACAGTAGAATTTTGAATATTAAATTTGGAGCCAATGTCACGGCAATTCCCTTCAAAATTTAATTACTATGTGCTCTACATTTGTATGGCCAGCAGGAAGTTGCCATATTCTAGCCGTATCGCAGCCTGGATGACTGAATGACTGGAGGGCTTGTCAATCGTTAGATGCCACTTTTCAATAATTGAACCGCCTGAGGATAACGAATTTTTTCGCGGGAATTTATTTCGCAACAGGAGAAAATACCACCGTATAAATGTAGTTGTTTGTTGCGATTCAAAAATGCATATTAATTATGCATATGCGCGGTTTTTAGGTTCGGTACACGACCGATCGCAATCTTGATGACATCGCAACTACAATGTAAAAAGAAAAATAGTATTTTGTCGATAATTTCTCATACTTAATAAACACATTTTTATTAATCACTTGTTTTTTGTTTCGCAGAATATTTTGAATATTTTTCAAAAAGTTTAAAAAATCACTCGATCGATTTCGACTTGTTAGGTCATCATCAGGAGTATCTACTGATTTGGCGAAGTGATTTACATTTTGTTTTCAAGCGGAGTAATTTAAATTTTCTGTTTGCGAAAATTATGATTAAATCGGAAATCATAAATGAACAAAAATACGAAATGTAGATGAGTTGGTACAAATGAAATAATTTTATAAGTTAATAGTGGAAACTACATTGTATTGTCCAAAATCTCATTTTAAATAATTTGAGAACAACGTATTTGAATAGGAATGTATTCCAAATCTATAATCGCATAATTAAATCTGTTTACGATTTCAAAACGGCATAATTTTATTAAAATAACTTCTTTTCTACAGAGAATAGATGCAGCAATTGCAATTAGGATTGCGAATAATTCGAATCAGGTCCCTTAGTATAAATTATGAATGTTATTCATTTCTGAGTCTCTGTATACTCAAAATATTTCCAGTTTTGTAAATCTTTAAAATTATTGAACGGATTAACATGATTATGATCAGACTTAATTTTACAAAAAAAAAAATATTATATGGTTATCTATTTTAGTTTTGACTTTATAAACAGCATTAAAACCAAAACACATGTCTCTTAAAACTAATTATGTTAATCCTACAAATACAAAATATTATAACACAGAACAGTTCCGGTTGCCTGTGTATTTAAATTATTTGACAGTTCGTTCCAGCATGCGTAATTCTATTTGAGAACAAACGTTAAACATCTCTGAACTTAATAATAACGCATTTGATTAACATTACAGCTTAATTGACAAGCCCTAAGATTATGATTGTAGAACAGACTGACTTAAATCCCATACTTACCTATTTTGCATATTAAGTTTGACTTATAAATTAAAACATTCAATTTTTGAGCGGTAACCGCGATAAGTCATTAATTATCACCACCGCGAGGCGATAACACCATATAAGTATTTATGTGGATACATATACTTAGCTAACAATAATTTATGATAAACTGTCAAAAATTAACGAAAATAAATTAATAAGATGTGCGATGACAACTGTCATCGTCAGCTAAAACTACAATATACTATAACAGCATGATTATATTATAATCTCATAAAATTTCATCAATAATTAATTCTTGTAGCAGAAAGTATACATTTCTATGTCTGCATTCACAATCACAAATGTATAAGCAACAAAAAATATGTCCAATCAATTAAAATTAATTAAATATAAATAAAATGTTCGTACGAAATGATAGTAAATAAACATAAATATATAAGAAGAATTTCTAATAAGTTGAAGTGTAATTTATTTGATTGTTAATTTAGTTTTCTTCGTGCGCGATCATCAACTTTGGTTTAACGGTAACCATCGTTTAACGCAGCACCTGCTAGCAGCAGCAGCTATGTTTATATCTGAAATCCTAAAAGTAAAGATTTTCAATTTTCATGAAAAATGTGTGTCAGTGGTTGCGTGCAAATTAACCGTGGTCTCTCGAAAGCCAAGATGAAATGATTGATCTGACTTCAGTGTTTCTCCTTCCTTTATGTAAACTAAAAATTAACAAATCCTACTAATTTGTAATAATGAATTTTAAATAGTCCATAACTGTAATATATGAGTTAATACGAAATAGATTAAATAAAATTTCAGTGAGTTTTCCAGAGATTTAAAAAAATACACCTGTGAGAAATAATAACTTTTCTACTATTACATGCAAATAAGAGTTAAAAGAGCATCAGAAAAGTTTCAAGATAAAATTTCCAGAAATAAATCTAAGGTTGTCCATTATTCTAACTAGATGGTTTTAGTTAGTAGACTGAATGTTCCAAAATCCTGTTCCAAAATTTTAGTTCCAATCAAAAAATAATGTTTCGTCACAAAAGCTACTCTACGTTTTATTTTTGTTAATACAATTATTAAATAAATTTTCCAGCACAATTTTTTTTTAGTTTTATTTAATGTGTCCAGCTCGAAATTTTCAATCAAAGTGACAGATAAAAAATTTGATAATAATGTTACGGTGATACCTAGATTAGAATAGAATAAGTTAATTTCATTAATTGTTCAATTGCATTTATGATTTATACTCAACATTAAGGCGTCATTTCTATACTAACATATTTGCTCAATTCTGGATGCGCATTTAGGATTATTCTAGAAACAAATATTTTGGTATATAAAGGCGCACGTTGACGTGGAATGCTGAGTCTTATTTTAAACGTGATACAGTGAATGTTAAATAGAAAGATTGTGTGAATTTTGTGTTGTATAATAAATTGTGTTGTGTAAATAAATTGTGTGAGTTCAAATTAAGAGCAGTTGTATTTATTCACAATCCAGTGGTTCGAACCTTAATACCGTAGACAGACACAAACTAGATAACCTCGTCATTTAGATTATTAAGTTATTTCTGCCTGTCTGTCTGTACACGATTTTTTCAAAACAGAATTATTAAGTTTTCATAACTAGATAAATGCAATCTATTCCGATAAATTAGGCACACTCGCAAAATTCGGGTTTCTGTCTGTCATCCCAATTTGTTTATCACGATTTCAAAACTTTAATTTTCAATCTAGATAACTGAAAATCGCGATAAATTTTGTGTCTGTCTACGATATAAGTGACAAGGCAAAATCGTAACAATAATAAAACTGCTTGAAACTCATTAAACTATTAAAAAAGAGATGGCAGTGTATTTGTTTATCACTCTATCGATAACACAAAAGAGTGGTAAACAAAGACCGTTACCGATAATTTTTTCATCGCTCGATAAATTAATTTTTATAAAAAATATTGACTGCCAATGGAGTGATAACACAAAGTAAGCTAATAGTATAGTAAATACTATATTAAATTCAAAATAATTCAATTAAACTAATAATAACATTAAATTAATTTTAGCTAAAGAACTACAGCTATGTGAATCAATTCAAACTATTACAATTATAACACGATAAACATTTCATTAATTTACAATTTAATTTACATTTTACATAAGATTTAAATTTTAGTTTCAGGTTTATTATCCTGAACATTCCACGCCCGTTGGCTCAACGGAGCCAGAATATAATAAAGTGGACATTTTGGTTATTAATAAAACGACCTTATTTCTCCCAATATAGTTTTTATCCGCACTACGCGGACTAATCCTTCTTGTCTAGGAACGGTTTCAATGATTCGCCCCATAAGCCACTTAGCTGGAGGTGCATTTTCATCAAAGATAACTACAAGACCATTAATCTTTGGATTTGTAGAAGTAAGCTTCCAATTTTGGCGTTGTTGAAGTATTACAAGATACCCTTATACCATCGGTGCCAAAAGTGCTTAACCATCCGTAGGATGTGCTGCTAACGCAATAATCGATTTGCTTTAATGTCCTAACAGATTCAGTTCTGGTAATAACGTAATCGCGTGGCCAATTAGAAAATGGCCAGGAGTTAGCGGATCCCATTCTTCTGGGGATATTTCACACAAAGGCCGTGAATTCATAAACGCTTCGATGTGAGGTTTCAAATGATATTTACATGATTTTATGCCTGTCTCTCATAAACCTTCAAAATTGGGAGCGCGTGGAGGAATAAAATGCCATTCTATATTGTTTATGTTGATATATTGTAATAACGCCTCGTGCTTGGAAACCATCAGTAGACTTCTTTAGATTTGCTTTGTGTGCCTATAAAATTGCAGCCGTTGTCACTGTATATATGACCATATACACAAACAGCGCCAAGTAAGCCTTGATTGATTTAGCACTTCTCTGTTTCTATTATTAATAACGGACTCGCAAAGTCCACAGCAGTTCTGAAAAATGGCACTCAAGATTGCAGTAGTTGACCCATGCTGTGTTGTTCATATTCCTTTTTATTAATGTTATATTTTCTAGGGACACCTTGAACTGAAATGTGTCATTTATTGGAGAGTATCTCACACCGAGTACAATAAACGATCAGTATTCCGTAAACTCAATAACAGAAGCATCTCTGTTTCCTTCAGGAATACTGTGTAAAATCTCAGGAGAGTTTGTAGTCCATTTGCGAAAGTTGAATCCTCCTTTGTTAAATAAATTAACCAAACTCATAAGTAATTTCCGGTCGTCTTTTAGATTGCTTGTATTGTATTGTACGTGTACCGAACGACAAGTCATCAACTTAAAAGTGATGCTTTAGTATTTGTGTCGCTTCTGGGTATTCATGTTGGTAGTCCGACGCCAGTTACACTAAAGTTTGGGTAGCGAAACGCGAAAAAAGGCGCACGATGTTTCATATGTTATTGTTAACAGCTTAAACACTTTTAACTCGTTTTGTGGTTCCTTCTTCCATACAACCCGTTTGTAATCACTATCCGTTTTACTAACCCAGCTTTTCCGGAACATTTTCTCTATATCAGCTGTAAATATTATCTTGTGTTTGTAAAATCTGAGCAGTATGTTGACCAAACTAGACTGCACCACTGGTCCTACTGCTAACTGCTCATTCAGAGAATTTCCAAAGGTGGTTTAAGCTAGTTCAACTGTTCTCTCACAAATGGCAACAAATAGCTCTCAGTAGCGTCAGAAGTTGATAGCTCCATGTATCATAATTGTAGATATTCGTTTAGAAACTCTATGTATTGTCATTTAAATGATTGATCACGTGAAAACCTCCTTTCTAAATTAGTGAATCGTTCAACTGCCATAAACTTTGACTGATGCCCTTTGAAACGTTTTCTGGTAATAATTTAGGAAAATGTCTCGTTGTCACTATACAGTATACCGCCAAAAAATTAGAATCACTATGCAATTTCAATGTTTTCAACGGAACTAGTAAGCTATGACCTAGATTTAAAAAACAAACAAATTTGTTCTGTCAAATATGTTTTTACGATTAGTTTCCACTAAAATATAAACGAGTATATAAACGAAAAAATGCGCATTTAAAATCGTAACTCGTTAGAAACAACATCTGTTTTTTTTCGTTTCAAATACGTTTGAAAATAAAGGCCAAATTTTCCATAATTTACGCTGATTAATTGTGTTTTTGGTATTTCTTTTTTGATTTAATTGTGTATCGCTATTAGGTTAGTAAAATTCGATACTACATTTTGCTCTACCTTCGTTTAATTTCGGTATTTTTTTAAATTATAAATAGTTATTAGCATTTTAAGGAAGATGGGTAGAAAAAAAGATGTTTCGCGCGATATTAAGGCTTCGATAATTGCGTACCTTGACAGTAAAAGGTATTCACATAGGGAAATAGCCAGAAAGACTAATGTGAGTCAGCCAACGGTGTCTAAAATTGCAAAAGCCATAAATTCGCAAAATACACGTAGTGGTCTTATAATAAACCGAAGAGGAAATTCTGGAAGAAAAGCGAAAATAACTGAACGGGTCAAAAGAAAAGTGGTTAGAATGGCAATACAGAACAGAAGAAAACCAGCTAAAGAAATTGTTAAAGACTTGAACGATGGAGGGGTGGATATTTCTCTTCGAAGCGTCGAACGAATATTTGCTACGAAACATCTAAAATGTCGACGTCCAGCAAAAAAACCAAAACTGACAAAACATATGATAAAACAGCGATTGATTTGGGCTAAACTTCATCAGGCTTACACACAGAATGACTGGAATAAGGTAAGATGTCAAAATATTGGAAGTTAAGTGGTTCAGAGAAATGTTTTCTATACTATTCAAATTTTTCTTTTTTTCAAATTGGGATGGGTCATCTTCAGTGATGAGTGCTGGCTGGAAGCTGTAACAGAATCCTTTAAATTTGTTCGAAGGTTTCCTAAGGAAAGATATTCTGCCGATTGCATCCAAAAAAAAGTGAAACATCCACCTTTGGTGATGATTTGGAGCTGCATTTCTGCTGAAGGTCCTGGGCCAATTTACTTTGTTGAAGAAACAATGAACAGCGATCAGTACATTAGAGTGTTGACTGATGTCGTGTTGCCGTATATAAATAGCCTAAATAAGCCAGCAACAGAATACACTTTGATGCAGGATGGCGCACCTTGCCACAATTCAAAAAAGAGCAGAAAATGGCTCGATGAACATAATATTGCGATTCTTCCCTGGGCAGGTAATTCCCCTGATATGAACCCAATCGAAAACTGTTGGTCTTACCTCAAATCGAAAGTGTATGCTCGCCAAAATAACACCATTCAAATGTTAAAGGAAAACATTGAGGATATTTGGAAAAACGATGTCGGAATTAAGCAGATGATAAAAAACTGTATAAACAGTATGCCTGAAAGAATTAAAGAAGTCATTAAAACTAAAGGGAATATAACAACATACTAAATAGATTATTTGTCTTATTTACATAAGTTTATAAAAATATAACTTAAATAATGGATTTTGTAAAAAAAAGTAGTTTTTTTTAAGTTTTGCCATACTAAATGATAAAAAACGGATTTATTAAACAAATTTTTAAAGTGATTCTAATTTTTTGGCGGGCTACTGTACGGCTCAGCACTCAAAACCTCCTCAGCTCCTCACCAAAACCTTCTTAGTGTACTGTCCACGTCTAAATGCAGATTAATTGATCGTGTGTAATTCCTCTATGAAGTGTGTCACTTCTGCTACTATCGATCCAATTTTGGTTTTGTGAGCAACTAACCGTGAGTTTGTGATAAACTTTATACCATCACTTATTATATAACAAAACAAAATATAAAATACAAAATATTATAAAAATCCACAGAAAATATCCTGAAGTCCTGCATTGTAAGCACTAGACGGTTTTAAATACGTGACTCAATGACCAACTTCACGTAGGGAGAGAGAAAAGAACACAGCCAGTCTGCCACACAACGAATGAGACGATTAGAGAAAGCGTATAGCTTTTATTTTTAAATGTAAATTTTACCGTAATTTCTTGCTCAGCGAGGAATATATTTTTATTGAGAAGAGAGAGGAATTAGTACTGAGTAAGCACAGCAATGAATACAAATTTAAACATACCAATCTATCGGCACTTTTATTTGTTTTATCGGTTCACTTGAAGAGACACATCGAAAAAATTAAGTATTTGTGATTTAATTTTTGTGTAAGTAGCTAAAATTGTTTCCAAGATTTTTAAAATAAGTATTCAGTCGCTAATCATTAATTAAAATGAGTAGAAATGGCAAAAACCGATGACTTCCACTGTATGGATTTTCCAAACGCGCTAAAGCTCAGGAAATCGAGCGTAGTGAGCATGCTGTTTGAAATTATTTAAAAGACAGTGCATCATACGGAAGCAACTATTAAAGAAGGTCGGTGACAGTTCTGATACCACAAGATACAAAATCATAGGCTGGCGTCAAATTCAGCCATTTCCATCAACAAAATCAGAACGGCAGCTGGGCTTAATGCCAGCAAATCAACAGTTCCATTGAAATAATAAAAAAAACCAACGCTAAGCCCTGTCCGCAAGCAATAAAGATTGGAATTCGCCAGGTAGCACATGCCAGGATGAGCATCCGCAAACAATGAATATAATTGAAAAAAAGCTATTTTCTCGGATGAAAAAAAAAATTAACCTAGATTAGGAGAAAAGGAAGAGTAATGGTATGGGGTGCAATTTCATATTAGGGCGCTATTAAAATGAATTTTGCTTCCAATAAAATGACTGGAAATTCATATAAGGATTTGCTATAATCAAATTTTCCAGAAATTTAGCAGCTATTGAGGTCTCTTCATAGGATTTTTCTGTAAAGTCATAGATAGCGAGTCAAAACGATGTGTTATTATAATGGCCCCTTTCCCTGATTTAAATATCATCACAAAGTTTATGAAGGGGGCAAACAATACGAATCGAACGAAGAGCTGTGATTGTAGGAATTGAAGCTACCTGGGCAAGGATTTTGTTGACCACTTAAAATCTTCATATGATTCTCTTCAATCACATGATCTTTGTTGTAATGTTCAAGAATGGGGGTAGTATACATTACTAAAAATAGCTAGAAAGATTAAAGAATTTCTTAATTAAAAAAGATAATTATGTTCATCATGAATAGTTTTGAGGTGTTTGGGGATCGAATGAAAGACTACTATTGGCGAATAGAGTTCCAGAATAGAGGGTGGTGCGGATTCAGAATCATCCATCATTCGATAAAGGAGGCATTCAGCAGATATATAGAGTATGTTTCTGAAATATCAAGCAGGGCTTGAAACTAGACTAGACAATGGGCGCATTCAGGACACCCAACAGTTGGCAACATGTTGAGTAAAATCGCAGCCAACGCTATGAAAATGTTTAGCACTATGAAATTTTTAAATCAAATTGGCGATGATTTTACTAATCATGATAGGGGACCTGAATGCGCCCAATATATGCCAAGCCCACAACTATACCGCAAGACAAGTGAACGGATTAAAACTGGTATGGTAGAAAATGCGAAAATTACTAATCATTGGCCTATACTAAAATGCCAGCAAATCTCTTAAAGCACACCAAAATGTATTGAAGGCCATAAATAAACATCTGGAAGTTTATCGCAAAAGAGATAAAAAATTTGATAATACGTTCAACCGGGTTACATGCATTCCGAATACTTGAACAGCCGAAGCAATTCGAAGGGGCATGAAGAGGAAGTAGAAATACCGGATCAGCCGTTGGAGGAAGCATCGAGTACAGCAGGTGAAAAATATGGTCCGCGTGCGATCTTCATAAGCATCACAAGCAGTATCGGAGGACCGCTGCAAGATGACAGCAGATAACGATAGCTATATTATTCGTCACGGAAGGTGTTGGCTCTGGAAAGACCTCCAAGTTCAACCTTATTAAAAGCAGGTGAATATTGAAGCATTAATCGGAGCAACGGCACGATTATTTGGAGAAAATCTTCCTCCAACTAACCAACCAGACATCCCCAATGCTCTTAGAGTTGGAGCTTCATTGAGACCACCTAATGAAGCTCCAGAGGAAAACACGCCACGGGCAAGCTCGTAATAGATATAACTCACTAAGAATTTAGCCAGCAAGTGTAAGACTATAACGAAACTGTATCAAGACACTACAAAAGTCAGCATACAGAAATATTCAGTATCAAATCACACGACCAGTTTGTGGATGCAATGGCAAACATCGTAAACGTTGACTTAGATAATATCGTCCCACAATGAATAAAGCACAATTTCTTGAGCATCATTGTGCACTATATGATTGTTCGTCCGAAACCTTATAATTCATGTCGAAACGTTATAACTCAGCCAAAATTGCCGAAGCCGGTTTATAAAATTTCAGTTTATTTGTAAGGTTCCAAAAAAAAAATCATATAGTGAAAATGATGCACAATATACACTGTGCTCGTTGTATCATAGTTGGTTTGGCTTTAGAGGGTATGGTTTCGGCTGAAAGCTTATATATTTAATTTAAGTGCATTGTGCAAGCTCATTGTGCTGTATGCATATTTGCGGATCAATTGCGGCAAAAATACTGCAGTTTTGAGTTTAATTTAGTCCTTGTTCAAAATATTAGTCTATTTGGTACGTAATTTTGATTGTCAAATTTTTGAATTTTCCATTTGGAATTTGCGCTTGGCTTTAGCTGTGTGACATATAATAAAAAAAAACATTGTAAATGACGCACAACCAAGTTCAGCACACACTCACACAGTAAACTTTTATTTATTTAAAAATATTTATTTATTTATTTCATTAAATGTATATAATTAGTTTTAATTTTAAATGATAATATTATTATTTTAGATTCGCTTATCAAATGTAGATTGCATGCATACATGATTTTTTACGTAACTCGGAATTTTAATCTCGCTTAAATTCGTGGATTGTTATGTTAGTTCTCATTTAATATTTATTATTTAATTTGAATTATATGTTTAACGAAATTTTGAGTAGTTAAAACTCTCGTGGGAATATTCATCCAAAAGTTTGTATTTAGATTAAATTCTTCAAAATAGTTAATCCCAGGGGATGGTATCGGCCCAGAAATTTCAGTTGTTGGGCAGAAAATTTTTGAAGCTGCTAAAGTGTCCATCGAATGGTAAGCGTTTGATGGCACTCCAGGTCGGGGTATGTAGTAGTAACAGTTATACATAATCGAAATTTGATTAAAATATTTTATTTAATTGCAGCAAGTCGATGGCAAAATAGGAATCCCTCAAGCGGCCATTGATTCAGTGAATCGATATCAAATCGGTCCTACAGTGCTGTGCAAAAAAAATTGGGCAAACATATTTTATTGCAAATTGGAGTTTTTTTTTGATAAAATTACAAAACTTTTGAACGCAATTTGGCTTATTGTTTCATTTTAAAGTATGACGTAATTTTATGAAAAAAAAAATTACCTGCAATTTAGGGGAAAAACCCCGAAAAATGCCAAAATATTCAAAATACGTTGATTGGAGTTAAATTAATGAAATAAATTAAACACTTATTTTTAAATTTTTTTTTTGTTTTTTATTGATTTATAGAAGTCCTATCTTTAATATTAATATTTTGGTCGACTGTCTTTTGTTTTTATTACACCGGTACAACCCCGCAACTGATGTGCAAAAAAATTGGTCAAGCAATTATTTTATTTTAAGCCGATCGTTCTTGGCCGTCATTTTGGTGCAGATGTTTTATTGCTTGTATTTTTTTGAGTATAAATAGTGCATATTTTGTAAGATTAAGTTATTCTGTAAGTGATCTTAGTCAAATATGGAATAAAGTGCAATTTTAGTTAAAAAAAAAAAATGGGAAAAGTTAGTAAGCAGTGTAAAAACAATATGTTGATTTTGGCGCGAGAAAATTTAACCACGCGTGAAATATCAGCAAGATTAAACATTCCAAAAAGTCCTGTCGCGTGGAATATTAAAAAAATGCTAGAGATGGGCAGTACACAAAGAAAGAAAGGCTCTGGAAGGCCCAGAAAGACAACGCCAGTGGGAGATCGTTTCATAATATTACAATGTCGTCGGAACCGTTTTATGGGATAATCGGGCATAAGACGGGATGTTGAGCGAGCAACAGGTAAACAAATTTCAGCCAGCTTAGTGAGAAGAAGACTTGTTAAAGCTGGTTTGAGAGCACATAAACCTGTCCCGAAGCCTGAGTTCACATTACTAGTGTAAAAAAACGTTTGCTATGGACCCAGGAGCATGTTTCTTGGACTCCAGAGATGTGGGATGATGTGATTTTCTCCGATGAATCAAAATTCAAGCTGCATGTTGGAGATGGAAGAATTCTCGTAAGAAGAAAACCGGGCGAGAGGCTTAGCAACGAATGTCTTTTAAGACTTCCACCGAAAAATGAAGGAGTTATGGTCTGGGGATGCTTTTCTGGATAAGAAACCGGTCGATTGTGCTTTCTTAGTTCCAGCATTACAGCAGCTGTTCATCTGCAGGTCCTTCACAACGAATTTGAGCATTCTGTTTTAAAGCTTTTTGGCGAGACCTGCAAATTTATTTTTCAACAGGACCACGTTCCGTGCCATACCACCAAAGTTGTAAGTTATTAATTTTGAATTGTAGATAGAAAAATTGGCTTTCAGATAAACATAAATAATTTGTTAAAAACTTGATTTTTTTCTTATCTCTTCATTTAAAGGTAAAAAGTACTTCGAAGAAAGAAGTATCGATGTGTTGAGCTGGCACCCGTATAGTCCAGACTTAAATCCCATGGAAAATATTTGGTCTATAATGAAGTTAGAAGTAGCAAAAAAGCGTCCAAAATCGATTCAAGCTTTAAAAAATTTGTTGATGACGATTTGGGAATCCATACCTCCTACGGCTTTGAAAAATTTATCAAATTCAATGAATCGGAGGTGTACCAGTGTAATAAAAGCAAATGGCGGTCCAACAAAATATTAATATTAATATTAACTTCTATAAATTAATAAAAAAGAAAAAAAAAGAAAAAATAAGTGTTTAATTTATTTCATTACTTTAACTCCAATCAACGTATTGCATCCAATCAACGTATTTATTTCATTACTTTAACTCCAATCAAATTGCAGGTACATTTTTTTTTCAAGAAATTACGTCATACATGTCTTTAAAATGAAACAATAAGCCAATTGCGTTCAAAAGTTTTGCAATTTTATCAAAAAAAGACTCCAATTTGCAATAAAATATGTTTGCCCAATTTTTTTTGCACAGCACTGTAAATTACCACTAATGACACCGATCAGTAAAGGACATCGTTCCTTAAATTTAGCGCTTCGTAAACTATTCAATTTGTGCGGCTATGTCGCAGTCTCGAGGGTTCCAGGTGCAGCCATGTCGCACTCTCGAGGGTTACAAAACGTACGACGATGTGGACGTAGAAACAATTCGTCAGAACACAGAAGGTGAATACTCGGGTATTGAGCACGAAATTGTTGATGGCGTGGTCCAAAGTATAAAATTGATCACAGAAGAGGACAATCGCACGAAAGTGACTGTGGTAAATAAGGCCAATATTATGCGAATGTCTGATGGTATTTTTTGGCGCTGCTGTCGTGACTTGGCCGTTAAATATCCCGAAGTAAAATTTGAAGAACATTATTTGGATAATGGGTGCTTAAACATGGTGGAGGATTCACGTACATATGATATGTGCTTGTTATGTCAAATTGACATTTGTATTGTATGGTGACATTTTGATTGATATGTGCTAGACTTGATGGTTTAGGCACAGAATCGATATAACCAGAATCGCTGCGTAGACCAAGACATTTTTTTCCTACCTTATTTTTATACAACTCTATATGTTGTGGATTAAATCCAAGAAATTTTTATCCTCTTAAAATATTTAATAATTTAGATTGTTGTTTTATACCAACTCTACAGCCCCGTCATCACTATCGTTAATAGTGCGTGATGATGAATCTAGATGACGTCTTCTTCGTTGAATTGGGATCAGTTCGTAATTAATTGAAGTAATTAAAATAAGTGTCGTATTTGCCGAATGTGCTTGCCGTGATCGGTTTAAAATCTGATGGCCATCCAATCATGTAGCAAATTTCGTTCAGGCACACTGTGTTCAACGAATGATAACGATGAAGTTGGTTGAATTTGTATACTAACCGATTGTAAACTACTAGTCTAGTTTATGTGCATAAACCATTCGATGGGGATGATGGTGTAATTTTACCGGACAAGTGGTACCATGGTTAAAGCTTCGGCACTTGGACCGGGAGGTATTGGGTTCGAATCCCACCAGAGGCTGGTTGCAAAGTAAATTTTCGTCATCGATTACGATCGATGATGTTAATAAGACCCTCCGATGGAGTGCAGAATTCAGCGCCGACCCACCATTCATGTCAGTGTATATAGGTTAACATGGAGCTTGCAATGTGTAGTTGGTGTCCTGTAATTGTGTGGATGGTTGGTCTGTGCGTGAATGAAGGGGGGTATTAATTGACCTTCAAAGGCGATTAAATCCACTGGGCAAGTAATATTTCCTTTAAAAAAATAAAGAAAAAATAATAAAAATAAAAATTAGAATGTCAGCGAACAATTATGTTGATGCTATTCGAAATTCATTGTAATTTCCGTTGCGCTTTTACGTTGCTTCTGAAAATTTTCTATCTGTTTTGTGCACTAGATCGGTCAGAAACACATCATGACAAATCATTTTATTTCAACCAATTCTGTATTTTAACCTTAGACTACTTGAAGTTCCGTTTGCAGAGCAAATATTGTCTAAAATTATAAAGTTATACATTAAACTGTTTCTGAACAAATTAAATTGATCTTCTTAGGATTTAATATCAGTTTTTAGATCATTCTTGATTCGGGAGTTTCCTTGATTTCATACAAATTATTCTCAAAATTGGCTACATCCTTCTCCAGTATTTGAGCTTGACCGAGACTTGCTTGGCTCATTTTATACCAGTCCGCGATAGTTTCTGCTACCATATCGATAGCTGGTTTCACATCTTCGACGAATAATGATTTCAGTCGATTACCAGTTTCAGCAATTTTTATGTTTTCCAAAGCATGGAATTGTTTATCGTTAAACATCAAACATATTTTGTGTCAAATATATAGCAAAAATAAAAATGGTAAATTTAGATATATTTGTACTTTTCGGTTGGAAATATTGCGGCATTCATTTGCTCAAAATAAAAAATATTTCAACTTGATTGCGGCAGGAGAAGGCGGGGCATAAAACATTTCACGAATTTGATTGGTTTAAATTGCGGGAACGATTGCGGAACTTCTTGTATCCACAGGTATGTATACCGCATTAATGGTTGACGCCGAAAAACTAAGGTTCCAACTGGCTTTAAATGGTTCCAGCTGGAATACTAGATAGTGCAGAATGAAGGACAAGACATTTTGCTTTTTGCGCCGTATTAAACGTGGCTGTGGGATGGTTCTGGCTGGGTTTTATTAGGTTTCCCTGGAATTATTAAGTTCCGGCTGAAAACCAATATAGTGCACAATGATGCTCAATACATTGTGCTTCTTATGCCAGAGTTGGTTTGACTGTACTAAGGTTTCAGCTGGGTTTATTAAGTTTCGGCTGGAATTATAAGGTTCAGGCTGAAAAGTGATATAGGGCACAATGGTCCACAATACACTTAATAAACACATTTTTATTAGCACTTGTTTTTTTATTTCGCACGAAACATTATGCTCCTTGTGTGATAGTTGATTTGGCTGTTAGAGTATAGTTCGTGCATCGTGATACTTGTGGTTTAGTTGGTTTGGTTTCGGCTGATATTGTTCCGGCTAATATGACGGACACGTGTAATTATGCTGTTTGCTAAAATAAGAACAAATGATCACAAAATGATTAGGTTTACGATTAACTATAGCTTAACGCCAGATAGAATATTCATACGATTAACCGGTCTTACGATCAAGTAGTCTTACGATGGTGATCTTACGATTAAGTGCATTACGATAAAGTGACCACACGGTTCCATATAAGCGATGATGAGGTCAACAATACAATTATCTTATTTATTTATTTATTTATTTATTTGTTCATTGACATTACAATTTTGGTAAAGGAAAAGCACATATGGAAGCAATATAAATGAAGAACAACAACCACAAAAAAAAAAATACTTCCATTAGGCATAAAAACCTCCGATTTTTTCAAAAAACAAATTCACTCCATGCTAGTACCCTCCGTATTGAGCTCAAGCTCATTTGTTACAGAGAACACTGCAAGAAGTGAATACTTACATACTACATACAAAAATAATACAAATGAAAAAAATTATTACAAAAATAGTACTACATGTATTATCATTCAAGCGCGCCACGCTAAATAATCCGCTTTAAAAGATTTAGGCGACGCTGACCTCTTAATTTCTAGTGGAATAGAATTCCAAAGAGAAATACCTCTAACAGAAAAGGATGTATTTAAAGACCTACACAGATTTATAAGGGGAAATAAACGTAAATTTGAAGAATGGGACCTACTGAACAATAACTTGTTAAATAAATAGGGAGGTTGCTTCGATCTGAGAAGCTTAAAAATAAAAAGACACACACGAAGTTCATAGAAGTTAACCAAACTACAGCCAAGAGTCAAATTTAAGAAAGGAGAAATGTGATGATATTTCCTAATACTAAAAATGAAACGAGTACAAGCATTGAAACATCTTTGGAGAACATTCATATTATCCTGAAGCATTCCAAACAAAACAACGTCACCATAAAGAAAATGTGGAAGAAAATGCGAGAGGAACATACGCTTTTTAAAACTACTATCGGCGAGCCCTACAACCTTATAACGGGTGATTTTTTAAGAGCTTGAGAACTTTTTTTAAAAAAAACGCATAAAATTTGCAAAATCTCATCGGTTCTTTATTTGAAACGTTAGATTGGTCCATGACATTTACTTTTTGAAGATAATTTCATTTAAATGTTGACCGCGGCTGCGTCTTAGGTGGTCCATTCGGAAAGTCCAATTTTGGGCAACTTTTTCGAGCATTTCGGCCGGAATAGCCCGAATTTCTTCGGAAATGTTGTCTTCCAAAACTGGAATAGTTGCTGGCTTATTTCTGTAGACTTTAGACTTGACGTAGCCCCACAAAAAATAGTCTAAAGGCGTCAAATCGCATGATCTTGGTGGCCAACTTACCGGGCCATTTCTTGAGATGAATTGTTCTCCGAAGTTTTCCCTCAAAATGGCCATAGAATCGCAAGCTGTGTGGCATGTAGCGCCATCTTGTTGAAACCACATGTCAACTAAGTTCAGTTCTTCCATTTTTGGCAACAAAAAGTTTGTTAGCATCGAACGATAGCGATCGCCATTCACCGTAACGTTGCGTCCAACAGCATCTTTGAAAAAATACGGTCCAATGATTCCACCAGCGTACAAACCACACCAAACAGTGCATTTTTCGGGATGCATGGGCAGTTCTTGAACGGCTTCTGGTTGCTCTTCACTCCAAATGCGGCAATTTTGCTTATTTACGTAGCCATTCAACCAGAAATGAGCCTCATCGCTGAACAAAATTTGTCGATAAAAAAGCGGATTTTCTGCCAACTTTTCTAGGGCCCATTCACTGAAAATTCGACGTTGTGGCAGATCGTTCGGCTTCAGTTCTTGCAGGAGCTGTATTTTATACGGTTTTACACCAAGATCTTTGCGTAAAATCTTCCATGTCGTCGAATAACACAAACCCAATTGCTGCGAACGGCGACGAATCGACATTTCACGGTCTTCAGCAACACTCTCAGAAACAGACGCAATATTCTCTTCTGTACGCACTGTACGCATTCGTGTGGTTGGTTTAATGTCCAATAAAGTAAACTGAGTGCGAAACTTGGTCACAATCGCATTAATTGTTTGCTCACTTGGTCGATTATGTAGACCATAAATCGGACGTAAATCGCGAAACACTTTTCGAACCGAACACTGATTTTTGTAATATAATTCAATTATTTGCAAGCGTTGCTCGTTAATAAGTCTATTCATTATGAAATGTCAAAGCATACTGAGCATCTTTCTCTTTGACACCTTGTCTGAAATCCCGCGTGATCTGTCAAATACTAATGCATGAAAATCCTAACCACAAAAAAATCACCCTTTATAAACAACTAAGCATTCCAAAAATCCTTTTACTAACCTTAACTAAATGATCACCCCAAGTAAGAGTTTTATTAAAAATTAACCCTAAATTTCTAACTGTATTAGAGAATGGAATTAAACAATCACCGAGAAAAATTCCAGGAAAAGAGGAAGTATTTAAAGATTTTTTATAGATTATAATAGACTGGGATTAACTAGCATTAAGAGCGAGTCGGTTAGATAATGACCAACTATAAATTCTTTCCAAATCATCGTTAATTAAAGAAATATTTGAGTGAATGGAATCATTATCTAAGCGACTACTCCTATATATTTGGACATCATCAGCAAATATATGAAAAGAAGAATGACGAATGGAACATGCAATGTCATTAATGTACATTGAGAATAGTAAAGGGCCAAGAACCGACCCCTGAGGAACGCCAGAAGAGACAGGTAAAAAGTCAGAAAAAGAATTGTCATAAAAGACTGCCTGAAAGCGACCCGAAATATAGTCTAAAATCAATTTAGCAGCAGAGAGAGCAAAAATTAAAGTTTGAAATAAGCTTATTAAACAAAATTTGATGATTAATCGAATCAAACGCTTTAGAAAAATCTAACAGAGTAAGGCAAGTCATTTCTCTTTTACTCATACTACGACGAATATCATCACAAACATTCAGTAAAGCAGTGGTAGTACCGTGAAACCTTCTAAAACCTGATTGAAAAAGGCTAAGCAAATTAAATCTATCAATATGAGATTGAATTTGGTTTTTTACTACCAATTCAAATGCCTTGGACAGAGAACTTAAAATGCTAATTGGGCGGAAATGGGAAAGCTCAAAAGGATTACTAATTTTAGGAATAGGAATAATTTTACTCATCTTCCACTGAGCGGGATATGAAGAGGTCGTTAAAATAAAATTGAAAATATGTAACAAATACCTTGATACAATAGGAAAAATGCGCTTAACTAATTTCAAACTAACCATATCTAAGCCAGTGGATTGCGATTTAACTTCCCAAATAGCAGAATGCAAATCAACAGTAGATATATTTGTAAACGAACAGTTCTTTATATAAATCAAGAAGATACCGTGCAATACCAGGGCTACCTGTAATTACATTAATTCTATTATAACCCTTATTTAACATGGTTACACAATTTAAAAGTTTAGTCGGTGTGTGGTTTTTATTTTGAAACCGCCATATCACCGAGGAGTAATCGCACACGACAAAATTAATTACTTTTACAATAAATTTAATTTGTCGCAACTTTTTTGCTCTATGTACTTGTATATACTTTATAATTAATAATTTGCTATCATCATAATTTTAATAATTAATTAATTAATGAAATTTTATATGACACATTCATATGCAATAAAAATATGTTATTTAAATAATTTGTACAGGGAAAAATTATATTAGACACAAATCATACAGCAAACACAACAAGTTGTTTATGAAGCCGGCTGAAAGAAGAAAACCTTATACGGATGTGTTACAATGTTTTTGTTGTATTTTGTTGTTGTGACTGCTATAAAATATTTATTGTGACAATTTTGAGCGCAAATAATTTTTAATAAATTAAATTTTTGCTTATAATTTATATTTTTATGTATATGCGTTTTAGGTGCGGTACGTCTGGAAAATTAAAAGGTATCTCGGTTTATTGCTAAATCAGAAAAATTTGATTAGGGGTGATTTAAATATGTCTGAGGTAGACAAATTGATTATACTCGTACACGATCTTCGGACATGTAATCAATCAGTTCGATGGCGATTTAAACCAATCACACAGCAACATCAAATCAATCAAACTCGATATGTCTTATCGACACGTTTTGGTGATATTTCCTTCATCTGATCAATCTTTATTCGAGTCAATTTTATTAAAATATTTGTTTTAATTGAAGTCTGTCAGAAAATGAGATGACAGATATTTTGAGACGCCAGAATTACAACAACAACAAAAATATTCAGATTTCAGTTTTTTTTGTATAGGCACCAATCAAAGATCAAACCGGTATATTTTGTCAAACAGAATCATTGATTGTGGTTTGGCTTACGTTCTTGACTTATCAATTTAATTAAATGAAATCGTTAGGTTTGATAGTTTCTTACGGATTAAACGAAAAAAATGTGTTTTTTTGTATATTGGAATTTCTATTTTGATTTTAAATTGGATCGGATTAGTGGTGAGTAGACAATGAGGTTAATCAATTTTGGTTGAATATGTTTAGATAAAATTATCGTAAAAAGATAATTATTATTTGATTAAGCTTTTCGAGACGTACGCATATATATATAAAGTCAATTCGACAATATGTAAATGAAAGTCAAAAAAAAAATACCTTTTTTGTATAAAGTCATGAACCTAATTTTGTAATGTTCACACTGTCACTTATTTATACGTATCGTCACCTATAGAGCAGCACAGTGGTATAAATGCAGCTCCTTCATTTAATCATATTAAATGAGAAGCTCCTTAGAAATATTGATATGATGCGATCTCCTGTTGGGAATACACACAAAATATTTAATTTTAATTGAGAGATCGTGAAGCCTGAATGTAACACGATCGCTGGTAGCGCGCATGACAATCTGTTAATTTTAATTGGCCTTCATGCATACACAACATTCGCAATAAAGGTACTTTAGCTCGAAACTCACAAAAACTATGACAATAATATTATTTTTTAAATTTAATTCGATCAGATCGATATGATCTCTCATATATGTAGTACGTGTATGAAAAATTAAATTGAATAAGACAATAAAAAATTATGTCTCAATTCCCAAGATCCCAAGAAGTGAATCGGTTTTGTACTATAAAGAAATAAATTGATACAATATAACTCATTTATGAAGTTATGTTTTCAAATCACGTCTTAAATGTTTGTGTATGTTGTTTGTGGCTTGTAAGACGTAAATAAATCGTATAATACAAATACGGTAGTTCTAATTTTAGTGTACAAGGTACGATATAGGAAGCATGATAAAACTGATTTCTTTTACACACATATTTTCATTTCATTTGAAAAATCTAAAGTTAAATTCGAAATATACGTATAAGATTGAGATAATTTAATCGGTAAATATAAGGCATGGTGTATGGGTGCACGTGTGACTTGAATAATTTATCCGATTTCGTTATTTAAATTGTTCCGATGTGAATTTTGAGTACTATTTTCACTTTAATTTTTATATTTACATAAAACCATAAATGGTATCAAAAATCTTGAAATGTTCTATTTCTCATGATGATCTGCATATGTGTCAGACCACATTTGCACTTTTGCTTAATGGCCATTTATGGAATGTGTTCTGCTATCATTGTCATGTTTCCTCGAATACATTCACGTGAATTTTCGGAAATATAATTTTCTAGTTAGGTACGCAGGCATAATTTTTTGTACCATTATTTGTTGGCAGGATCAGTGTTTGTGCAATTTTATCGGGATTAGGTGGTAAGGACTCTGCTCTCCGTCCTTCTTCTCGTGATGGCATCTTCCTGGTATATATTGCTCGCCAGGGTGCTTGTCGCTTCCACTATGTATAATGAAGGCGATTGGAAGCGGTCTTGTTGCAAACCTGTTATGGTATGTATTTCTCGTGACAGATTAAAAGTTGCCTTAATGTCGTTTAATTTGTCTTCTCCCGATTTGGATTGAATATCCATCTAAACTGCATCCCGGGGTCAATATTAAAATTCCACTACTCTTTAGTGTAATCTTCAAGGTTTGATTCAGGCAGTATAAATCGAATACACATCCTTCATCTCGGTAGACGCTAGGTAGTGTGTTACCTTGATTGCCTTGATTTGAGCTGAAATGTCAAAAAAATCAAAAAAGTAATCAGTTTATTTTTAAAATAAGTTTTTTTTGTCAAATTTACTTATAAAAATAAAAAAACGGTTTTCAAAAATACTTTCCTTACTTATGCCAAATAATTTTCATAAATTTTAAAAGATTGTCTTTTAATAATAAAAAAATGATTGGTTAGTTTTAAAAGATTTATTTTTATTTTGAAATAATTATTTTTTAGTAAATGCCTCAAAACTTTAGTAAATCAAATGTGTAATCCGTAATACACTATGTTATAATTAAACAATTAGATAAAGATTTCTAAGAACTCCTGGTGAGTCTTCAATTTTGCCACGACCTGCTCCTCTTCGATCATCTTTAGATTCGCTACAAAAATATAGATTTTTCAATTCAATTCAATTCCAGTAGATCTCGTACGTACAGTCAAGGGGCCGCTTGGTAAGTACGCTTTAGCCGAGGTGTACTTCCTCAATATTTGGCACGCCTAACTACTCCTCTAATATGGAAGCTTCTGTTACAGCAACGTCCATTTCAATTAGCTCATCAACGTTGAGGAAATCTTGAAGTACTACTTTTGCATCATCTTTTGAATCATCAATTGTTTCAGTTTCTGGTAACGTTAATGTAGATAAATTAATCCCGGCCTTTTGACACAAATTATTTATTGCAGTTTCCGTCACTTTTTCCCACGCTTTAGAAATAAATCTTGCTGCATCCAAAAGATTTATGGTAACATCCTTACATTTAATTCCGGCGTTTTTTCCAAGTTATTAATTATTTTGTTAACTAACAATCATGTGTAAAGGTGTTTCAAAATTTTTATCACCCATTGGCTGGCAAAACGAGGATATATTGGGTGGAATAAATAATAATTTAATTGCCCCTAAACTAGCAACATTTGAATGCGAAGGACAATTATCAACAAAATGACTTTTCTTTTCGCATTGAAAAATTGTTTGTCCATTGCTAGCACATAATCTTCCCAAATAGTTGAGGTCATCCATGATTTTGAATTTGCCGTGTATTTTAGGTGCAGCGTCGAGATATTTTTAAAATCCGTCTGAGTTTGCTCCAACAAGTATAGTTATACATTGTTCGCTATGTTTGCCACCAGAATGGGGTCATTTTTAAAGGCCAACGTTTTATTCGGAAGCATTTTGTAAAACAGGCTCAAGAATAAAAATAGTTGTACTTTCGTAATCCAATCTTCGCAAATTTCAACGGGGGCATCCGCTTTTCCTCCAACGACATTTTTAAAAAGTATGTCGTGCCGAATTTTGAACCGATCCATCTATCCATTGGAAGGATTAAAGTTGCTTTCTCTTTTAGGACCCTCTTAGAGGACCATTGACGGACATGTTTTTTCACCTCATGTATTTAAGCCATTTTAAAACGGCCTCTTCAACTTTTTCATATTTTCCAGATTTAAGTTTTTCCATTTCGACGAACAAATTAACTGTTCAATTTTTGCTCAATTTTGTTTTTTGCTCAACAATTGATGAAAATGTAATTTTACATATTCCGAATGTCTCGCCAATTTCAGCGAACGTTTCAGTATTTTTATCAAATTATAAGCTAATACGATTCAAATTGTCTACTTACCTTATACAATGAAAAGTTAAGGACTTATGGGCTAGTTATATAGACGAAAACGAAACGGACTGGAATGAAATGAAACGGAAAGACGAAGGAGGCATGGTTATATAAACGAATTAGTGAAAACGTTTTTGACATTTTCATATTTGTTTCTAATTTTATATTATTTGAAGTTTACTTCTCGTGTTTATGAAAACTAACTCGGAAAATCCATTTTATTTTTGGCAAACTAAATACATTGCGTTTGAATCCAATTAAAAAATAAAATATTTTGACAAGTTGACATGCGTTTGTAAGGATAACAAAAAATCATAACCGATAGTGTATAACTGCAAAGACGAAACCAAAGCAAATTGAATTGAATCAATTTCTCCGTTCGGTTTCGTTTCGGTCTGTTACGTTTTCGTCTATATAACTAGCCTATTAGTTTTATAGACGGAAACGAAACGGACTGAAATGAAACGAACGAAGTGAATACAAGAAAACCTATACTAGTAGACCAGTCATTATAGACGAAACGAAATGAAAACAGATGGAAAGTTAGTTTTTGCGGTTATACATTATCTGTTTTGTTATCCTTACTAGCGCTTGTCAAAAATAGTCATCATAAAATAAATGAATAATGGGTTCCGACGCAGTAGACAATATTATCGAAATAGATTCGAACTCATTAATTTTAAATCTAGAAAAATGTCCAGAACTGTACAATAAAAGTTATATGCTAAATACAAAATTAGCAAATACAAGGACCTACTCTGTGTTAAAATCGCGAAGGAGTTGAGTGTTAAAGGTAGTTGTTCAATAGGTAGGATCCAGACGGTCAACAACAAAATCTAAAACTAAAATTGTTGAATGTTAATATAATTAATTGTATGTAATCATATCACTTATCTTGTATCAGCATGTCAGGGTAATTCATTTTGTTCAATATTAGCTTAATTTTGTTAACTATTGTATAATTTATTTGTTTGTATACAAAAAACTTGTTGACATTTGATGACTTTGACGTCTATTATCGTTTCATTAGCGACATTAGAAATTAGAGTTAATGCCATCTGTTGTTGAACTTTTTAAACTAAATTGGTAGGTTAGCTTTCAGCACTATCTTTTTTAATTTAAATATCGACCGCAAGTAATAGACGTGAAAGAAAAAAAACATCAAGCTGTCTGTACGCAAAACATTATTAGAAAGCAGCAAGTCATATCGATAAGTACGTAAAACGTATAACATTGTGAATATACAAAATTAAATATTGGTAAAATAAAATAAAACATAAAAAAATTATAAAGTAAAAAAAGCCGCTTTTTAGTACAAGAGTAATACTGTAAGTTTGTTGTATTTAATTAGTATTTGTGGCTTACCACTGGTGAGGGCACACAAATAGTTATATTACGAGGTTCTTGTTTTACAACTGAATCTTTATTATAATTTCTACGGTTTTTATACATAAATTTAGTTTACTAAGCATGTTATTATGAATGAATATAATACAGCACATACGATGAGCGTATATTAGTTGACTAAGCAAGTTATTATACTTGAAACTAAAGTACATACGATATTATGCACCTTGTTGAGTATCAACATTCTCCCGGGCCTGACCTCCTAACCTGTAGGCTTCGTTTGGTGGAGACCTTCTGTGACTTCGGTATTTATAGACCGTGAAGACGATTATGCCAAAGGCAATAATCGCATAGAGAACAGAATGTTGATGAATGTCATGATGTGATACTGCGATTTCTTCTCCTTGCAAGTGTTGTATTCGCTTGTGCAGCTCAGTTATCTCATTCCCTAAGGTTGAGTTTTCCAAATCGATTGAGATGTTTGTAGGCCTTTTAATCCACTGCATCGATAAGTTGACTTTTGGGAGATATGATGAATTAATTACAGTTTCTTTGAAGATTTTATGTGTTGTTAAAAGAATTGACCCTTTTTTTAACGTGCATCCGTTTTCAAGTGAAATTATTCCGTTGTGCGGCAGTTGTACTGCCACGAAGTCCCCATCGCAAACTATGGTAGCTTGCCGTTCTTGTCGGATTGAGAAAATCCACTTATTGCCTTTCAATTTTATCCATGTATCTTGTTTATTTTGTGATACTCCTTTTACAATATGACAGTTGGATGGTTGTTGTGACGCTAATAAATTTAATTCGCATATAGAATTGTTTGCGTATACGGAATAAATAGGATGGATAAACATACAAATATACTCATAGTTGCTATGTTTGCAGTGACTAAACTCGTCCTTTGACATCATGTAGTATCCATCACGATGTATCGAGGAAACTAAATAGTCCATTGGTGATTGAATGATGATGTCCTCGATTGTAGGAAGTGGTATTGGTTTAAATATTTGATACCTCGCTGTGTTCATCAATGGAATCTTCAACTCAAAGATCATATATTGACCACTTATTTTTCCTCTGCATGACATTATTTGATACAAGCTCAATAGTTCATAGTTTTCATTTTGCGAGGGCAGCAGTACGTCAGGAGGCATATGATGTTTTATATCTTCCAGAGCCTTGCTGAGTTGATTTGGAGGTAATATTGATGTGCTCACTGCCTTATTGTGTATGTTTAAAAGGACATCAATTAGTTTTTGTTGAGTGTTTTTGAAGTCGAGCATTAGAAGAAGTGCATGCAGGGTTAAAGATGTCAACCTTTCGGTATTGTTAATGTCATTTAACGTAGCGCCTATTTGTTTATTAATAGCTTGCCAATGACGTCTATTGTCTTCATCAGCACGTTTTAAAATGTTTAGGGTTGCATCAGCAATCGAAGTTTGGTTCTTGGCTATCATTAAAAGGTGTTGTTGATTTAGTTTGATGCCAAGTTCCCCACAATATTTAGGATTCCTCGTTTTCTTCTCCTTTCTCTGTAGTGAAGTATTGCGTTCTTGTCCTCGATTTCAGTTAGAATGTGCATAAGCTGATTGTTAATTGCGGAGCATAGCTGATGATTATCTTCAGCTGTTTCCGTACATAGTTGATCCATGTTCCTTGCCAGACTTCTGTATGACGCCAAATCTGAGTAATAGGATGTGAGGTTAAAATAAACTACTATTTTCCACTGCTGGTTGGTGAATCGGAGGTTTCCTAGGTTTTCTAGATACAGTCCAGGTTGATGACTAAAGGTGGTGATGTTGTACTTCGGCAGTTCGGCCGAGGTTACTTGATTAGGCAATGCAGTGAATGTTATTAAGCTTAGTAGAATCAATGGTAAAGCCAACTTGGTGATCCTAGGAATCCTTTTGGTGCGGGACTCGCTCACTAACTCACTCACTGACTCATTTTGCGTCCTCTCGGTGTCGAGAGGTAAGACACTTATTTTGGTGATGGGTCTTTTGAACACAGAACCGTTACCAGCTTTTACTGTGACTACCCTTGTCAAACCATCGCTGCCGGGATGTAGGTCGATGATCCTTCCCAAGGGCCAGTTTGTTGGCGGTAAGTTGTTGTCCTTTATTAAAACAATGTCGTCTACTTTGACCATTGGTTGTTTTCCCGTCCACTTAGTTCTTTGTTGTAATTCGGTGATGTAATCATTTGACCAACGCTTCCAAAAATCTTGAACCAGTTTTTGTAGTAATCTCCAACGATTACTGACGGAAATGTTTTCATCCAACAGGTTCGATTCTGGGATAGTAATTAACGAATCACCAACTAAAAAATGTGCCGGTGTTAATATCAATGCAGTTGGGTCGGATGATACTGTTGTAAGCGGCCTTGAATTGAGACATGCTTCTATCTGCGATGTGACAGTTGCTAATTCTTCATATGTGAGCATTGTATCTCCAATTACCCGTTTTAGGTGGAATTTTAAAGACTTCACTGCCGCTTCCCAAAGTCCCCCGAAGTGCGTTGCAGATGGTGGTATGAATTGCCATTGAATCCCAATGTCAGCTAGCATTCGTTGGATCTCATGATTTGCTTGTTGTATAGCTTGCTGTTTATCCTTTTCTAGCAATGACTGGGCTCCAACAAAATTGGTTCCATTATCACAGTAAATCCGTTGGCAAAGCCCTCTTCGAGAGATGAACCTCTTAAGGGTCACGATAAAGGCTGGGGTAGTCATATCACTGACAACCTCTATGTGTACAGCTTTAGTAGCAAGGCATACGAATAATGCGATGTATCCTTTGTATGACTTATTCCTACGTCCTTTCGAAACTCTTACTGATATAGGTCCAGCGTAGTCAACTCCTGTGTTGGTAAACGGACGTGATGGCGTAACTCGTTCTTTGGGTAAGCTGGCCATTATTTGGTGTTTTGTTGAAGCGTTGAATCTAAAACACGCGATGCATTTTGCTATTTCAGAACGTATGTTGCTTCTGCCGTTGGTAATCCAATATTTGTTTCTAAGATGTGACAACGTTAGCTGGATTCCCCCATGCAAAGTTCTCGTATGAGCATCTTTGATTAATAGCTTAGTGAATCCATGTTTTGGTGGCAATATTTTTGGATGTCGGGTATCATAGCTCTGGTTGCAATTAGTTATTCTTCCTCCTACTCTCAACATGTTATGTTCATCGATAAATGGATTGAGAGGAAGGAGGTTGCTTTTTGTTGATACTGAGCCAGCTTTGATAATCTGCATTATTTCTTTCTGGAACTCCGCGTGTTGAATCATTCTAATCAGCTCATTACCGGCATCATTAAGTTCTTCGTCAGATAATAAAATTGAAGACCCAATATCCTGTTTTTTTAAACATTTGTTTATAAATCGTCGACAGAGGCCAACAACACGGATTATTTTGTTCACTTTTGAAAATCGATCTATATGATCTCCATAAATGGATTAACTATTGCTGATGTTGTCACTGTTACTATCTTGTTTTCTTTAGTTTACACGTTAGGTTCACTTAGAGTAGCAGTTTGTTGTGGCCAATGTTCGGCTACAAATAGCAACCAATTTGGACCTGTCCACCATAACTGGTTATTTTTTAATTCCCTTGGACTGGTGCCTCTTGATGCGCAGTCTGCTGGATTATCGGTTGACCTTACATGATACCATTGACCTGGACTTGAGTATGCTTGAATTTCTGATATTCGATTGGCCACGAATGTTTTATATTTATGAGGGCGTCCTCGAATCCAACACAGCGTGATCATTGAGTCGGTCCAAAAGTGCGAAGTTATTTCCGAAATCTGCATTGCTTCTTTAACTTGATACATTAGTTTAGTGAGCAGCAACGCTCCACAAAGCTCAAGGCGAGGTAGCGAAAGTAAGTTTTTAATTGGAGCAACTTTTGTTTTGATGTAAGAAGTCTTACATTACTAATGCCAACTGAGTTTGTACATTTAATGTAAATGACGGCAGCATAGGCCTTTTCTGAGGCATCGCAGAAACCGAGCAATTCTGTTTTGTCGTTCTTTTCAAATTGAATCCAGCGTGGAATAGCTATTCCTTTCAGAAGCGGCAATGAGTTTTTAAATTTCTCCCATCTTGTTGACATGTGTGGGGGAAGTTGTTCGTCCCAAGAGAGGCCTGCTAGCCAAATTTCTTGCATCATAAGCTTGGCTACAATTGTTATTGGTGCCAGCCAGCCTAATGGATCAAACAGTTTAGCACTATCCGAAAGCAGGTTTCGTTTAGTGAACTTGCCGATATCAGACGTAGATCGGATGACAATAAAGCCGAATGTGTCTGTTCCTGGATTCCAGTGTAGTCCAAGTGTTTTAATTGCATTGTCAAGCTTAAATTCCAAACGATTTTGATTTCTTAGATGTTCTGGTATGGATTCCGAAAGGACAGCGTTGTTTGTTGCCCATTTTCTTAAGGTAAATCCTCCGCTATTTAGTAAGCCAATGATTTGTTTTTGGATGAGTGAGGCTTCTTCCAATGTGTTTTGTCCAGAAATCAGGTCATCGACGTAGAAATCGTTTAAAACTATGTTGGATGCAACAGGATATTTCTTTTGTTCATCGATGGCAAGTTGACGTAGTGACTTGACTGCTAAATAAGTATAGCTGCTGCTGTACCATACGTCACGGTGGTTAACTTATACTCCCGAATCTCTTGATTCGGGGATTGTCTCCATAATATACGTTGATAGTTCTGATCATCTTCATCAATGATTATTTGTCTAAATATTTTTTCAATGTCAGCGGTATGTACGTACTTGTGCTTCCGCCACCTTAATAATATGGATGATAGATCCTGTTGCAGAGTAGGACCCGTTAACATTACATCATTTAATGATATCCCGGTTGATGTTTTGGCTGACCCATCGAAAACTACCCTAAGTTTTGTAGTTGTACTCGAAGATTTCAGAACTGCATGATGCGGTAGGAAATAGTTACCAGATTCATTGGTTGTATCAGCAACCTCCATGTGTCCCAAGGCGATATATTCATCCATGAAGTTTCCGTACTGCGTTGCTAGTTGTGGATTTTTAGCAAGGCGTTTTTCTACCTGAAGTAAGCGTGCCATTGTTAATTTGCGCGAGCAGCCCAAAGGCTTGGAATAAAACAGCTCGGAGTTAAACGGTATTTTTACCACGTAGCGGCCAGCATTGTTACGTTGATGGCTGATTTCATATAACTTTTCACATTCTAATTCTTCTTTAGTAAATACTCGCTTGCACGGGATTTCTTCTATTTCCCAAAATGTTTTAAGTTGTTTATCGATATCTACTGCCTCCATTGTTAATGTCTGGGTTACCGAGATGTTGCAATCAACTGAAGTTCGTCCCATAAATATCCAGCCTAATTTTGTATGTTGTGCAATCGGTTCTTCGGAGGATGGTTTTAAAATATTATTCAACAGAATGTCTCCATAATAATCGGCACCAAGTAAAATGTCGATTGGACCAGGGGTGTGGAATGTAGGATCAGCCCACAAAATGTTTTTGGTGTGTTTCCATTTCCAAGGATCTAGATGCTGCTCTGTCATGTCCCGGGTCAATAAGTTTTGAAAACTAGCGCTTTGATTTTTATATTGAAATTGGATGTGAATCTGGGACTTATTGTAAGCTCAACGACTGAACTTGCTGTTCCGGCTTCTGTTTTTCCCATTCCAATGATGTCTGCGTGCGCATTGAACTTTGTTAGTTCTAGCTTGTCGCAAGCCTCTTCTGTTATGAACGTAGCCTGTGATCCAGGGTCAACTAAAACGCGAAGAAGCTCTTCGGAAGTGTTAGAAGATGCTTTTACCATAGCAGTGCCTAACAATATGCAATTACGGTTCCACGTATGTCCTGACTGTATAGCCGGTTGTGTTGGTGGTTGAGATTTACCGACTCCCTTTGGATTGTCGTTACAATGAAGCAGGCTGTGATGAGTACTCTTACATAGGTCACAGCTTTTGAAGCATGGATTTTTGTGCCTTGGAAGCAGACAGCGCCGACATAATGGTTGATAATAAATTGCCTTGGTTCTCGGTGTGTGGCAAGTTCTGAAATTTCTTGCATTCTGGTAGATTGTGTTCTTCATAGCAATAACTGCATTTCGCTTGTTTTTTGGCCACTATGACATTTGCTGCCTTCCAAACTGGAGTAGATTGCTGATCTCTTTTTGTGTTGACATTTTCTCTGGATAGTACTCCAAGTGATTGGAAGCGTAATTGAAGAAAGTTCAGGAAGTCTTTCACTGTTTGAATATCCTTTGGATTTTTAAGTGATGTTTCATACAGCCGATGTGTCTCTCTATCCAACTTCCGTGTCAAAATGTTTATGAGTATTGCATCCCACGAATCTGTGTTTATTCCTTGATTCTTTAGGGCATGCAGACATTCTATGACTGTGTCATGTAGCGTTCTTAAGTGATTTGCAGATTCTATCTGAATGACAGGTAACTCCATAATCGTATCAATAAAGGTCTTTGTTATAAGTCTTTTATCCTCGTATCTAGAGAATAAAATATTCCAAGCTGTAGAGTAATTTTCTTTTGATACGGTGAGGTGACTTATGAGTTTGGCTGCATCACCTCGGATTACTGAGAGTAAGTAATGCATTTTCTCCTCACTGGATAACTCTTTGTTGCAGTGAATCATTTTAGTGAATAAGTTTTGAAAGCTTGGCCATTGCTTACAGTTCCCATAGAAATGCGCTATTTCTATCCGAGGGAGTTTTATCCTGGAATGGGTATTATCAGTTCCTTCCTTGCTGATACTTTCCAGTTGATCTTGAAGATGAATGTTCGCGAATTCATATTCTTGTTGAAGTATCTCGTAAGTTTTCTCACCAAAATATTTATTGCCGAGTTCTTCTTCGGTTGCGTTGCTCAATATTTCTTCGTGGTTGTTTGTGAAGGTAATCCAGGAAGTATTTAATAATTTCATTTTCATCTCATAAAATGATTTGCTGCGTGGTTCAGTGCTAATAATGAATTCCATTATGCCATTTATGTTGGTGCGTAGCATATTTGCTTTTATGTTTTGGATCTTGTATCGCTTTCGTTATTCTTTGTCGGCGACGTCAATTTCCGGGAACACCTCAGTATCGTCATCATCGTTGTCTTCTAGAATGTATGAAGAAGTATCTGCCGCCTTTTTGTCCATCTCATCATTTGTGTCAGATGAATTGGCTGGCATAGCCTTGTCTCGGGCATCTTTGAGGGTTGTTTTAGTTTCTTCATATGCAGTTTTGACTTGTTCGAAAATTTTTTTGACTACATACGGATGATTTTTGTCGAGTGTATGTACCAAAGCAGCATCCACAGTTGAAAATTTGTCAAAGAGCAGCTGTATATTTGTGAGTCTTTCACCACAATATTTAACAGTTTTTCTAACAGCTGAATCTTTTTTAACGTTTGTTCTTATTTTGTTTATTAATTTTCCAGTTTGTGTTTGCTCACACAAAGCTTTGATAGTATCCATCTTCGATATTATGTTGGTTTTGAAATTTTTAGAAATGTATTTCCAAGCGCGGTTCTTATTTATAACTCGAAGGACCAAATGTACGTTTGTTGTATTTAATTAGTATTTGTGGCTTACCATTGGTGAGGGCACACACATATATTACGAGGTTCATGTTTTACAACTGAATCTTTATATCTTTAATTTCTACGGTTTTAATTTCTACGGTTTTTATACATAAATTTAGTTTACTAAGCATATTATTATGAATGAATATAATACAGCACATACGATGAGCGTATATTAGTTGACTAAGCAAGTTATTATACTTGAAACTAAAGTACATACGATATTATGCACCTTGTTGAGTATCAACAAATACAAAAAAAAATCCAACAATAAAGCATCCACCATCTTGCTGATGTAATTTTGACGAGCAGCAAAATTACACAGTAGTATAATATCATGTCGAAATTTATTTGTTTTTAATATTTGCGTTTATATTTTAGACCCAACACAAGTTAAAAAAACGTGGGCATGATAAATTCCAAAAGGAACTTAAACGAACAAATCAACCGTCTGGTAGTGGTAGCTATTTTATTACGAAATGGAGCCATTTCGACTGTATATGCTTTTTTTAAAAGATTGTATCAAAAGTTCTGTGTAAGTAGTTTTTCAATTTTAGCAAGTTTTATGTATATTATGTATTCATGACAAATTTTAATGTATTTATTGTTTCTCTGCTTAACAGAACTGAAGGCAATTGCTGCACAACTTCCACGCATTTAAAAGTGGGCGCTACAACATCAGCATACATGAAATTTCAGAAATTTTAGAGATCATACAAAAAAAAATATGTGAACCAATTCCTCAGCCGGAAAACAGATCAAGATGAGGCTAATGGTTTGATCACTAATTAGTTAGTTACGCAACATACAAATACAAATAAATAAATATAAAATTATAAGTAATTCTTGTTTTATTTAAATGGATTAATTTATTCTAATATTTATTTCCAACTCCGTTCACATAAGCCATCAAGCGGTCCCTTAATCTGTAGGTAATATTGGTTGATCGATTTTGCCCCAACCCCAACCGACTAACACTAGATGGAGGTTGTGTGATATCATCTCACCTTTGAGCTTCCAACACGTAGCTATTTTCTAAAACTATACCGCCATAATGTATAAGGCAGTATTGTAGCATTGGATGGTTTGCCTCGTGGGATTTAATAAAATTGTGTTCACACACTGTGGCCAGGACAACGTTAGTTGCATTTACTGGCCGTAAATTAAGGGTCGGAAGAAGAATTCGTCATCTAGCAGCCATCGTTCTTCGAGCGCGTGAAAGGTGATAATTAAAAATATTTTTTTCGTCGGACAAAAACTTTCCAGGAAAGGGCCTCATTAAGTTCACCATTTGTGGGAAACCCGCATCTCCTGAAATGAAATTTGTTTATGTCATACAATAAATACAATACTTCTGAACAACTTATCAACTAAATAATAAAGGAAGTTTATGGCGGTATTTAAAAGCATTTGCTGGCTAGGTAAATTTAGGCTTTATGAAATAATTGCTGGTCCGAACTTCGACGCTTAAAAATTCCACCATCACTTTCATTTAAATAAATAATCTTTTTAAATTTAATTTTAGATTTATAAATCATTCTAAAAAATATGTTGTTAAAATAAAATAACTTTTTATTAGTCTTTAAAAATTTCATTTAATTTCAAAGAAATAATTTTTAAATTCAAAAAAATTTATAACTTTTAGTTAATTTCTACTAAAACTTCGTTATTAATTTTACAAATCAAATTGTTTGCTGATTCTTGGCGTTGATGCTTGCAATCTATAATTTTTTTGTTGTAACCTCGCTTTCAATTAGACAGCTGATTATAGCAACTCAGGACGTTTTCATATATATTTTTTTACATTAGGCTCCCGGAAGGCTTTCTGGAGACGGTCAATAGTATAACGTTCAATTGTTTAATTATACTTTGTCAATTTATTTATAATATTAAAACTTTTAAATTATAATTTTCAATGTGTTATTATTAATTTGATTTTAATTTATTAATTTAATTTAATTCAATTGAAATTAAATTTTTATTTATTTGTATCCGATTCTCATCCACCATCTACAATGGCGGATGGCTTGTGTGCGGCATGGTAGTGCGGTAGTGCTACAAGCGGCGTCTTGTTTGAATGACAACTTGTTGGAACGAACTGATTGAAGAAGAAAATTAAATTTTATAAATTAATTTGTTCGTTCTTCTTTGGTTTGATGTTCGTCGTTTTGCTTTTGATTTCGTTTGGAATGCTCGTCGTGCTGCTTCTGTCTTGCATGTATATGTGCATCTGTTGATGCATTTACTATGTGATTAGAATGTTGGTTTGCAATATTAGCTGCATTTCATGACACCACCATGATCCAGATCATGACATCATTTACATGTGAAACAACAACAACACGTGATCGATGTTGTTGTTGTTTCACATGTAAATGATGTCATGATCTGGATCATGGTGGGTCATGAAATGCAGCTATTGTAACCCCTACAAGAGTTTGTTGTAGTAGTTTCGACTCACGCCAGTAACTTGTCAAGTTGTAGAATATGATGGACTCCAGAGATTGGTGGATAGATACAAAGTATATATACCATGTTTTGTCTCAAACACCTCGAATTGTTGGTTTTCTGTCTAAATTGTGTCAGCTCTTACCTACATTGTTAAAAAGAGAATCGCCACACATACGTATTTCTAAAGCTCATGGGGCCGTATTGTTGAAATCGCTGGAAATTTAATCCAATCGGAATACAATTTGCTTTGAAATTTCCTATATTGGCTGCGTATCAATACTGGTAAATCGTTTACTATGGTAAAAATGGAATTTAGAACGGATCGGATTTTCGATCAATTTGCCATATACTTTTTGAAAAATAAATGAATTTTCCGGAAAATTTACTTAAAATTGACTTTTACAAGACTATTGTGCTACGCAGCCATTATTCGAATAACGTCGGCTATTTTTTAAAATTTCTTTTCTTTTTTTTTTTTAATTAAAAATCATAATTTTTTCTCCCTACTAAGGGAAAAATTCCGACTGGGTAAATCGATTCGAAATTGTTCGCTTAGTAGGGCTGCGGACCAATAGTCGGGTAAAATTCAATGTTAAGTAAATTTTTCGGTAAATTCATTTATTTTTCAAAAATTCTAGGGCAAGCTATAGGGCAAGCTGATCATAAAATCTGTTAACGATTTAACTGACTATTGGCCCGAAGTCTAGCGAGACAAATATTAGTAAACTGGAAAACGAATTTGAAAAAATGATTAAAGTAGCCGACGAAAAATTCGAATAATATAGAAAATTTCACAGCAAATTGTATTCCGATTGGGGAAATTTCCACCGATTTCAAGATAAATTTAGCTATAATTCTGCACTGACTGTTTTTCCTATTTTACAAGGTGGAGGCTAGCTATAAACTTTAAAATATTGTTCGGGAAAACCAAAGAGTTATAGAAAATGATAGTAAAACGAAAAACATATTCATGGTGTAAACCGAGGTTTATATTTCAACTCGCACCTGCGCTTCCTGCTCTTTAAACTGAATGAGCTGGAACCAGGGCATTGACGATAATTAAACTACATTGAGAGATCTGTGATGAAAAACCTGGGATCTAACCACCTCGAGGGTCACAGAAGATATCCCGCCATTAATAATAATAATAGCAACCAATGTCAATTCAATGTCATAATAAACTGAAATTACTTGACTCTATGTATATTGTTAGAACAGAGACCGCCAATAAGAAGTTGACAATTCTTAACAAGTTTTGCAAGTGGACACGTGAGCAAGAGTGAAAGCCATCAGCGAAAAAAAATGCAAATTCTTGTAATGGTTTACATGGAGGAATAAAATATTCTGACTTCATTCGAACCTGTGACATTGTTTTGTTGTTAAATGACAGCGCTTACAATTTTTTTTAATTTTATGTAGAGTGGAGTCTCAAAAATATAAAAACTAATTTGAAAAGTGTCGCAAAAGTACTTCAGTTGCTCATTTATTAGATTACATCGATAAAAATGTCCAATACGTTGCATCTGTCGATGAGAATCACGACTTTTTGATTAAATCGTTTCATTGCCTTGATCGATGCATTACCTTGTTGTCGCATTCATTTCGTCTTAAAACGATAAAAACGTACTAACAATCGAAATTTTTAATTAAAACTTATTTTTCAATTAAATTTTTATAATTTTGTTGTTGTGGTGCACAATATTAAATTTTCCATTGATCGCGATCGCACATTTCTTTTGTTTACATTTTCATTCATAAAAAGATCGGTTTTATGTATTTTCGATTTAAATTTATTTAAATATTACAAAACAACACTTTTTTGTTTACATTTCTAGTTCACAATGTTTATATGTGCTCGTGTGTAATATATACAATGAACATTAGCACCTTTAATTTGCTCTTTAAGAAAAACCGCCGCGATCACTTATTGTGGTTGTTACACGTTCCACTCAGTATTCCATGCACGTGCTGCACATGTTTATTTGTATATAACATTGTTACGTTATGTTATGTTTTGTGTAACAGATTTATATTCAATCATCATTAACGTTAAAATGTAATGTCACTCAAAATTAAGGTTATGTGATCTTATTTATAAAAGTTTTAGATCAGTACGGATTAGAATATTTTGTGCACAGTGTTTTTGAGTTTTACCATTTTTGGGCATGTTTGATCGATGTCTATAAACTATAAAATATATAAATAATGTCAATAAAGCTTTTGTTTATTATAAATGTAAATTGATATTAATATGAAGAAGGTGATGTCGCATCATCGTTAAAATGGCGCTCTATAATATTGTCTATATATAGAAATTGTTAAACATGAAGTTCCGGTGTTTTTAAAATTTAAGACGCTCAAATGGAAATACAAATAAATTTATATTTAAGATGTTAATGTGTTATAATTTGCTAATACCTAGCTATTAACCAAAAGCTAAATATATTATATTCATTTTTTTTGAGGGAACAGTTGTGTAACTATTTTAAGAATGACGTATCTGGCGCCAAACCATCAATGAATTCGAGAGTCGTTGAGTTGTGAACATCGTGGGTTTTCAGATTTCAAGTTCAATAATTATCAAGTAACAAGTACACAAGTTCAATTTTTATATACAGCGTTTCTATGTACTCGTATATATATATATTTGATATCAGATCTATTAATAGATACGACTTGCAAGCTGTGGGTAGATTTCTTATATTTAGTTTTTTTTTTTGATTGTAGATATTTATAGTTTTTTATTTCATTCAACTTTGATTGGTTCATTAATAAACTAAAATGTACGAATATTATAAATTTTCCGTCTATTATTTCTTCGTTACTGCACAGTTGGGGTTATAACTTCAATCAACTTACCATTTTTTGTTCTGCGCAAGCAACCCGCAACCGCATAAGAAATATAAAACCTTACATTTCCTTTGATTCCCTTTTTGCTTCAGATGAAAATTTGTTATAATTTTTTTTTTGTTGTGTTGTGTGTTTATAAATGTTACCTTTACAGAAAATGAAAATCAAAATATCATAAATTAAAAATCTTTCAACAATAACACAAAATAATAATAAAAAAAAAAAAAAATACAAACGACAGTTAAGAAAATAAATAATTTATTTATTTATTTCGCGAAATAAGTAGACACCAAAAAAAAAAAAAATATTGTCAAACTAATTTGCTCGACACTTATTATTTTTCTTATTCGCGGTTTCTTCTTACTTTATTTCAATTATTTCATTTTTTGGTTTGTGCAGCCTTTTTTATTATTTGGCGTTGGCATTCTGGTAGTTTTCTGGTTTTCTTTTGAAAGACAATAAATTTTTCATGCATGAATTGATTTTTTTGTTTATTAATTTTTAAATCATGATTTTTAAAATTTTACTTTATTTCACATAAAATAAAAAACTAAAATGTTATTGAGGTTCAAAGCTGGAGGATTAAACATTGTTGCTACCAATTGATTTTCCTCGAGCATATGTGGTTTGATTTATTTACATTAATCAGATTGGTATTTACTCCTTGGCTTAGCAGCATAAAACACTTTGTATGAATGAAACCAGAATATTATTTTATAATGTACATAATAAGGTTAAATCGTAAATTTAATTACAGTGTCATTTCATTGAAATACCCCTCAGCAGTTTTTAAAAAATCATGTGAGCTGAGTGGAAACATAGAAATAGAACCCCGCCTCTACTTATAAAGCACCGGACTCACATTCCTGGTATACTCAAAAAATTCCTGCGAATATTTTGTAGAAATAACCACAAAGTATTAAAAATGATCTAGAATTTAGTGAATATTGAACACCCTGTAAATAAAATAGAGAAACCTTGAAAATAGAAGAAAGGATAATAATCTTTAAAAATCTTCGATACATAATTTATTTAACTTTTCTATTTTTTAACCAATAAATTATTGTAACACATATTTTTATATAGCAAAAAATGGATAAAATACATTAATAAAATATCTCTTTAAAAACTACTAAAATAAAATTTTATAATTTTTAAATATTAATAATTTTATTGCTCTTTTGACACTTTACCAACTTTTTGTTTATAATTTTTAAATTTTATATTACAAAATATAAAATTAAATTTTATTGATTACAAAATAAAATTAATGTCATCTCAAAGTCAAAATAAATAATTTTATCATGTGTATACTAAATCGGGTTCGTCGCTTACTAAATAAGTCTTTTGTATAAATAAATACTGACATTTACCACATCATATGGATTAACATTAGTGGTTGGTATACGAAGTTTTGCAATCGGAACAGATTTCGGATTTTATTGAAGATTAACGTTCTTAAGTTTTATAATCATTATACGGTGCTTAAAATTGTTTTTTATTGACTTACTCGTATACATCATACAGAGCTATAAAACAGTTGCTGGTAATTTATCTAACATTTACTCTTCGTATATACGGTTAAGGTGATTTTTTTATGATCAATTTCGTTACCATAGTAATTTTTATATAAACACATCTCAATATTTTATTGACATAACGTTCATGTAAAGCACCAGTATGTAATGTTGTCTATGGTGCAATGACAGTTTATGTATTGTGTCACTTTTATTTTATTTTTGTGGTTTTTCTTTCACAGAATTTAATTAAATATTATAAATAGCCAAAATTTACTAAGAATTCAAATATATAATTAAAGTCCAATTTAAGATACTTAACTTCCCGTTTTCTTAGAAATAAAAATCACAAAGTGAAGGTCGCGCACAGTTCAAATACCATGTGATAGATTTGCCGTCAATAAATTGAGTGAATCACATGAGACGAACATTTACATAATACGTGTTAACCACAAAAGCTTTGTTTAGAGATTTTATAAATTGTATCCCCCATCGTTTTCGATTTAGCAAAACTATTAATAACAATACGTATGTGTAATACAAATACTCTTAAACAAGTAGGATTTTTACGACCACCATTAAAATAATAATATTTACCATAAAACATTTATTTTTAATTGTCCAAAACGAAATATAAATAATGATCGGTGTTATCAGTAAATATAATCCAAGATAATGTCTCTTTAGCAATATTTATTTTAAATTGGCCATTAAATTTATTTATAATTGGGATTTTAGTTTTGCGTTTATATAAATAATTTATGGTTAAGTTGCGTTTTTAATTAAAAAAATTAAATTTAATTTTAATTATTTTTTAAAAAATTCGAAATTTGCAAATTTAAAATGAAAAATTATTATTTTTTAAATTATATACCTTACGTCAAATGGTCTTCTTAATTTAACAAAAAACAAACATTTTAACAGTTCTATAGTTTTCAGTATAGTTCAAAAGAGTTATGTAATTATATGCAGGGTGGCTTTTAAGTAAGTACAATAAATTCGGGAGGTGATAGAGAACACTAATCTGAACAAAATTTTTTATCACAACACATGTCTTGTCTGTAGCCGTTATAGAGATAATCAAGGTTCTACTATAAAATTAGTCACTTTGAATTTCACCTTACAAAATTATCAAAACCGTAATCTGCTGATTTAACCTATCAATAGGTCGAATAAGTTAACAATACATCACTTAGTGTTACCAGGAAATATAGTGTTACCAAATAATATTTCGTGTTCGTCTATATCGAAAAAGGGACTTGTTACTAAATCCTTTTAGAGTGTCACAAATTAGACCCGAGAGATTATATGAAAGTGCGGGTAACGTTAAACTTGCAAAATAAAATGCATCGAAACTCAATTTTGCTAACGCTCAAATTAGCGGCGAGTTTTTTGAGATCACCATTCACTTTTAAGTTAAAGCTACCTGTTTCATACTATTTTGGTATCCCGAATTTATAGAAAGGTAACTAAGTTCTCTCAATATGACAAACGTAGCACAGTAGATACTGAATTTTTACGCAGGTATGAAAAAATAAAACTGGATGTATAATACGTTACAACTCGTAATACAATTGTGTTGATTAATTTATAATTTAATCTGCAATGAAATTTATCATTTTAACATGTTTCCAGCTCTCGTGTCGAAAATGAAGTGAAAGAGCTACTACTAATTATTTTTCTACTAAAACAAAAATGTGCCAAAACTTAAGAAATCGACTGGAAATAGGTGTACTGAATAATTTAAAAGTCAAGAAGTTCAAATATAGATGGCAGGGCGATCAAAACGAAGAACTTCTACAGTCTTGTCGATAATATACATTGACTTTTATATCGACCAAGAATCAGCTGTCATATTCTTATGACAGATGGATGGCAGCAATTTAAATTATCTTACAAAATTTCTACTATTTTAATTGATAATTATTAACTTCTCTTTCAGAAATTAATGAAAAATTGGATACAACATAATTTACAATAAACTCAAACAAGATAAGTGAAAACAATATTACATAGTTATTTAAATCTAAATTACAATTTTATATTTTATTTTCAGCTCCTGATGATCCCATCCCGCACACCTCTCGTCTTCGACACTATCGAATTGGAATCAAAAACTCTCTGGACAATACACGCAGAACCCTATAAACATACACGTAAGCGACTTTGTTTTTCAACGGAACACCAAGCAGTCCTTAGTTGTGACCGGCTGGCCAACTGTATCGTAGTATTTGTAATTATTATTATTTTTTTTTTATTAATTAGTGAACTCTTGATTTTTACAAAAAAAGTGAGTTGGAGTCACGATTTAATAGTAGAGTTATATTATATAAATCAAAAAATATACAAAACTATACAATATTGTTACGATTTTGCCTTGTCAATCAAGGTTCGAATCACTGGATTGTGAATAAATACACTGCTTCAAATTTGAACTCACACAATTTATTTACACAACACAATTTATTATACAACACAAAATTCACAATTAATTATTACACTTATAACACACTTTTTAATTATCACTTTAATAATTGCTTTAATAATCACTTTAATAATCTTTCTATTTAACCTTCACTGTATCACGTTTAAAATAATACTCAGCATTCAACGCGCGCCTTTATATACCAAAATATTTGTTTCTAGAATAATCCTAAATGCGCAGCAAATATGTTAGTATAGAAATACGCCTAAATGTTGAGTATATATTATAAATGTAATTGAACAATTAATGAAATTAACTTATTCTATTCTATTCTAGGTGTCACCGTAACAATATATTCAATTGAAAATAACCATTCCTTTAGACAGCGACGAAACTTCCTAAATGTACTGATGCTCGTAATGACCGGAGGCAATTTGGCAAATAACAGGGGCGCAGTGTACGAAAAAAATCGTTTAAAATGTTCCTTATGTGGTAGCGGAATTTTAATTCGATTCTGATTTCTGAACATATACGGTTCGCTGTTATACATGCTGGTTAAACGATTACCACTTCTTAAATAGAAGACCTTGAAGATTTTGAAAATGTACAGATAACGTGAGGGAAGAATTTATTATTCTTAGGCCGCTTTTTGAATTCTAAATACTTGTTTAATATTGGACAAGTAGATGCCACCCCAACGAGTTATACCATATTGAAGATGTGAATCAATCAAGGCATAATATTACCATTTTAAAAACTCGGAGGTGCAAATATTTCGTAAATAAAAAATGACCTTAATGCATGGCGAAGTTTTTTTTGTTAAGTAGTCTACATTGATCTTTAAAGCTTAGTTGGTAATCTAAATGAATCCCTAAATATTTGCACATTCTTACAGTTTCAATAGCAACACAAAATTCGTTACAATTAGACTCATTGCAAGCCAACGATTGATATGTTAGTAGGTTAAGATCCTGGATTCCACCACCTATGTTGAAATACATCATTTTAGGCTTAGAGCTGAGAATCATATCATGCATCGAATTGCTGTAAATGAAAAAAGAAGAGGCCCTAATATCGAGTTTTGTGGGACGCCTTTATTAATTACTATATATTTTCATTGCTGTAAATATTATTGATACACTTTGGCTTTGGTTTTGTTGATAAGACTGAAATAATGAAAGTGACAGCCTCTGATTCCGATATGGGATGATTTATCCAGCAATATGTTATGATTTACTGTATCGAAGGCCTTTGTAATGTCAATAAAAAGGGCAGCTACTTTGAGGTTTCCATTTAAACAATGCACGGGCGTTAAAAATGTAATAAGTGCTTTCTCAAATTGCCTCTTGCCTAAAAAATTAATTTAATCCAAAAACTTCAATAATCTAAATTTTATAATTTTTTCCAAGGTGCTAAGTAAAGTAATTGGACGATAGTTATTGGGGTCAGCACGAGATTCCTTTTTGAAGAGAGGTTTAAGAACAACTATTTTTAAATTGGATGAAAATACTCTTTTTGTTAAACAAATATTGAATATATGTATGTATATGCTAAAACGTGGCTAATATTAAAAATAACATTTTCAATCAATTTATCAATAATTTCCCAGCTTGAAATCGAATGTTTTCTGCCGTTTGTGATTTAAAAGTTTAGTGGTGGATGTAGATACTTTCGAATCAACAGACTTACGCAACATGATCACTCCGCCATTAACCCACAATAAGCGGAATTTATGTGTATTGTTGAATGATTTTGCCCCCTTGTACAGCTTTGACTGGAAAGGAGATAAATGTTGCTAGATGAAAATTTCCCTTGGTTGACTAGTATTAAATTGTATGCCAAGTTTATCCATATAGTGAAATCGCTGTGATCTTTCATATCATTGAGAATAGCCGTTTTATACGAACGATATGGAAGATATTTTGATGATCTCTAGTACTTCAGCATTCTCAATCTATGGTTGGACAAAAGCTAAACATTTCATAATTAGCTCTTTGTTGTCGTAATTATTGGTTGGTATTCCACTGATTACAATATTATTTGATAATTTTTCTTGAACCGTAACATCATCATTATCTAAGTGGTTTATACTCTGTCGAAGCAAAATGAACTAATTTTCTGCCTTTTTACTTGAATTTTCAGGTTTTTAATCTCCTGCAATGCATTTAGAAGATCCTTGCGTAAACTATCAATGGAAATGGGCACAGATAGTTGAGATGTTCAATACCACCGAATCTGGTAACCAAATTATTGACACCAAGTTGGAAATCATCGATTGTCGCACCTACACCATCATTTTGCATGTTCGAAGATTTAGATGAGCCATCCATTCCAAACTTAATTGGTGTTTGATTGTTAGCTTTATATGAAGGATACACCCAAATAAATGTGCTATTTTCCAATGACTCATCAATATTTCCAGCGATTTTGATGCATTTTAGTTGGAATTTTTTATTTCAAACTTTCGTACATTGGACACCTTGAAATCAGGTAGCAGTAATATTTCTGGAGCAATCGAAACAGGTACTTGCCATGGTACTCGGATATAGATGTATGTTTAAATAAAAACGAACAAAATATATTTAACTTTTATGTTGCTCAAAATTACTTTTAATTACTTTTATAAGTTTATTTAATTATTAATTAATTTAATTAATTTATTAAATAATAATTTTTTTTTTATATTTATATTTTCTGTTTTTTGTTTTTAATTTTTTTTATTTTAATTTTTTAAATTTTATGGGAATATCCTTCCGGGCGATAAAATTAATTTTTATTTTAGATCCAATTGTATAGACAAATTGTATATTCAACAATTTGGATTACAGTTTCTCTTGTCGCTATATTGGCCTTCGGTAAACCCGCCAATTAGCAGACAATACTCCGAAACTATTCTCAATTGCCCGTCTAGCACGCTCCAATGTCTACGAGCAAATAGTTATAATGTGTATCGCAAAGCGCCATTAACATTATACTGTGCGACCCCTTATAGTTAAAACAAGCACATCCACTATTCGGAAAAGCCTAAAAAAATCTTTAAATTAGTTAAGCTAAAATTAGAATTATAGAAAACATTTTACCTGTACAACACAATGCTTCCCAGCAAGCGCTCGAATACAATTGGGGGAGTTCAGTTCCATTTTTCGTAGAAATCGTTCGCCACTTTCTTCCGTTTTTCCTGAGCTAATCTTTGGAACGCTGACCTAGATAGAGTCCAAGATTGCTTGACAGGTTTTTGAAATTATTGGACTAGTAGAGCTTGGTGATATTCTATAATTGTATGATAGAGACTTTATTGAGTCGCCACTTGCGAGATACCTAAATAAAAAAAACAGTCGGGTTAATTTAAGCATTTTCATTAATATAGTTATATGTCCTTTAATAATTTATTATTCACTTAAAAAATTACTAATCTCTAACAGTTAAACATTCACAGTTGCTTAAAAAATTCATAAATCACAAAAAATCTCAAAATGGCATATGTTCTTTAACAATATATATTCAACTACAAATTAAAAAAATTATGTGTCAAAATATTGTATGTGTGAAAAAACTGCGCCGCAAAATCATCGAATATGTATAAATCATCGATAATACAACGTTCGCCGAATTTCCTGCGCCAAGCAGCCTCGCCGAAAAATCGTCGGATATGTAAATCCACCTTAATGCGATAGGCGGATTTAAATACAATAACTAATGAGACGAATGATAATGGCATCATAAAACACCACTATGTTCTAGTCCTTATGACTCATACGGCTTTTTATGATATCATAAAACATTCCATTGTTTATTCCTTATATAACTCGTTTTTATTTATTTCTTCATTTCTTTGTAATTTTGAATATAAAATCAACGATTTAAAAAAACCGTTTATTATTTGAATTTTTATTAGTTCCGGAAGTTGGAAATAAAAGTTGGCTATTTGTTAACCGATTTTCGATATTTTTGATGTTTTGGAAAGAATTTTTTTTAAATAATTTTTCTGTTCGTTTGAAAGTGAAAAAATTAAAAAGTACTGTTTTTCAAACTTCTTTACATAATCTAACATTTTTTCCGCCCCATACAAACTAGGCGTCGGATTGCGTCTAGTCAATCCGAACGCTGTGATATAAAAAAATGCAACCGCATGGAGATATAATTTAACTTGCATTATTTATCAAAAATATATTTAAATTCTAAAGAACTTTAAATTTGAAATAAAGGAAATGCAGAGTTCACTACATTTTCTTCTTTGTTTAACTACACTTTTGATTAAATTGTGTAAATACACTTTTGATAATTGATTATTTGTGTAGCTCCACTTTTGATAAATTATTAAATCTTTACATCGGTGACTAAATGCCAAAATGTGTTGGCGAATCCTCAGCTAACGATGAACTAACGAAATTTGAGGAAAATGGTATAATTATTTTCCACAAAGATATGGGATTTTACAAAAACATCCAATGCATTTCTATGGATTTATCTTCTGCTTAAAACAACCGATGAATCGAATACATGTTTCGAAGATGTTACAAATAAAAAATTTCAACAAAATCGCAAAGAAAAAATTCAGAACACTATAACACTGTGTTATGAGTTGTCCCCACTTTCAGGTATATACATTTTATTTGTATATTATTTATTTACACGACATTTTATTGTTGACATCTCATTTATAATGATAACGTTCAATAATTTATTTTTATCGTTTCTTATGTTTGCGGAAAATACTACGAAAATATCATATATATAAGTAAGTTAATGTACCGTGGTACTCTGGTTCATATACATATATACAAGAAGAGATAAAATATGACTTAATAGGTTTGCGTCTTTAAACGATTTATTTCTTCCAAACTATCGGAAATTCTACAGCAAAACATGTCGCGAGCCAAACAAAACTGTATATGCATACGTAAAATATTTACATTCTTTTAAAAATGAAAGAAACTCTATTATCTTAAAACAAATGCAACACAGTGTTAAGATTTAATTAAGTATGAGAGTATAAAAAAAAAATTTATTGAAAGAAAATTAAATGACACACCATAGTGAAACTAATTAACATAAATCAGTGGCGCCATAATTTTTTTTATATTTTTTGTCATATTAAAATTAAATGATTTATTTAAAAGTAGTTAAATGATTTAACTGGATACATAAATTGTAAAGTGTTTTAATAATGGCTATTTTAAATGTGTAATTTATATACGTTGACCTAAAATGGAACTCAATCTGAACTTTATATGTAACAAAGTGTTTCGTCTAAAGCGCACGGCCCGTCCAAATTTTATGTCACTTTAATATACGGTTGTTATCTGAAAATCACTTTATACGAAATGTAATTTATTACCGCACTTACAATTCAAATGTTTTTTGTTATCCAAATCACAATAAATCATCATTTTGTTCAGTATGCACAAGTAAATTTTCATTTAATGTCATCTCGCTAATCAGATGTGGCTGAAACGAAAAAGACAATTCCTCCAATATACACGAAAAAAATATGTTATGAGACGTCGAATTATCCTAAGAAATGCATGTAATTCGGGAAAATAATATTCTTGATAAGAAAACAAATAAAACAAACAACCACCAACTCCGAATTAAATAAAAATAAAAAAATAAGATAAAGAAGACAAGAAGCAAATTTATTTTATGTTTTTTCACACTACAGGATATTTTAAGATATCATACAATCGTGAAATGTTATAAGAAAAGGAAAATACGTACTGAACTTACTTCCAAGAAATAAGTTACAGTTAACACAAGTAACCAGTAGCCAGCCAGATGATAAACAAGAAAAAAAATCATGATCACGATCATAATGATTTGAAATTCAAGAATATAAAAAAAAAATTAACAGAGGTTTCATTCCAACATTATTTATACATTTGAATTTTAAATATATAGCATCATCTCTCGGAATTTCCAAAAACAAAATACCGCGCTTGTCAAAAATGACACTTTTATATGAATTTCCCTTTGTGTACCGTGCCATGCCCATTTCAATGCGCGGTTTGTAATACAACGGTAGCTTTGTTACGAATATTTCGCATTCGCATTTTTTTCTCTCTACCTAATTACAAGTACACATGTGTGTTTGCGCAACTCACGGATGTTATAAACCACCCATTATACAACAATGATGTTGATGATGAAGGTTTACTTTTTCTTCAAGTGTTTATTTGTTTTTCTGGTTACAATTGTCTGGTCACGTTGATTGTATCACAAGAATCATGATTAATAAAAAAAAATTGGTCCAACCGATTCCTCGGACGATACTTTTTCTCAAGCTTAAACGAAACTGGTGCTATTGTAAATTAATATAGTCCTATTCAGATCTTAAAAAAAATGTTTTTAATTGTTCTGCGCAGCTTTCAGTGATGTAGAAAAAAAAATATAAAAATTTTGATGGGTCGCATTTATCTTAGTAAACCTAAATAAAATAATAAATAACCATTAAAAAGATTCATATTTCAGTTTTAATACACAAAACATTCAAAATGATTATGTATTTCTGTTATTACAATCATATTTCAAGTGAAAATTGGTAGGTATAAAAAAAATAAAAGAGTGAGTCCATTTGTACTCTCAAGGATATGTATAAACATGGATATGTATAAACAACATCTAATACTCTTTCGGTATAATCGACGCAATTGGATTATGTTAGCTAAAATAAGAATTTTCCAGGAATCTCACTAAAGATTTCCACCCAAGAAGTACAGCCATCAAAGACGGGAATGGAGAGCTGAGAACAAACGTGGCTGATGTTATCTCAGTATGGCAAACCTATTTTCAAAATCTGCTAAATCGGAATGACGAAGTTACCCCCATTAGAGCAATAGCTCCGCCAGGTGAAGAGTTCTTTGTCGAATATCCCACAGTAGAGGAAGTAGACGCAGCTATTAGTCGATTGAAAAACGGCAAGGCACCCGGTTTCGATGGAATCCCTGCAGAACTAATTAAACTCGGAGGCGCTACTCTTGCAGCAAGTTTATACGATCTCGTCGTTTGTATTTGAGACCAAGAAGAGTTGCCGGAGAATTGGAAGACCGCACTCATATGTCCGTTGCATAAAAAAGGCGACCGTCTTAAATGTGAAAACTTTCGTGGCATAGCTCTATTGAACACTGCTTACAAAGTGTTGGCTAATGTTGTACTTGCCAGACTCATCCCTTTCGCCAAAAACATCATTGGCGACTATCAGTGTGGCTTTCGTCCCAACCGATCGACCACTGACCAGTGTTTCACCATGAGAATGATCTTGGAAAAATGTTGGGAGTATAACATAACCATTCATCAACTATATATAGACCTCAGACAGGCGTATGACAGTATAAACCGCGATAACCTATGGGCCGCGCTCATATGCCTGGGAATCCCAGAGAAACTCGTTTCTCTGTGTAAATTAACAACATCCGGGTCTGTATGTAGAATCGTAATTGAAGGATCTGTGTCAGACCCCTTTGAAATAACATCTGGTGTTCGACAGGGTGATGCACTCGCGCCTTTGCTGTTCTATCTGGCGCTTGAGTACGTAGTGAGGAAAAGCAACATCGAAACCTCGCGCTGTATATTTAATAAGTCAGGCCAAATTCTTGGATATGCAGATGATATCGTGCTTCTTGGCCGAAGACCTAGCGATATCAAAGACAGTTTCATACCGCTCGACCGCTGCGCAAGAAGACTTGCTTTGGAGGTGAACAGCAGAAAAAACCAAATATTTAGTAACACCCAGGAACATCTCTACGGCAAATCTCGGAATTGGCGACCACAACTTTGATAGCGTTGAAAACTTTAAATACCTCGGGTCAGTTATAACTTCGTCGAATGATATGCAGGCAGAAATAAAAGCCCGAATCACTGCCGGACAACGAGTTTTCTACGCCAAATCAAAATTATTGCGATCGAAACATCTATCGCAGTCGTGCAAGCTCGCACTTTATAAAGCACTTATAAGACCTGTGCTGGCTTTCGGAAGCGAAAGCTGGACCATGACCACTAACGATTGTAGATTATTATCTACCTTCGAAAGGATGGTTGCCCGTTCAATCTTTGGTCCAATTAAAGTTGCGAACAACGAATATCGGATTCGTATGAATCACGAAATAAAGCAACTCCTCGGAGGCAGCGACATTATCGGATTCATCAAATCCAATCGAGTGAGATGGCTCGGCCACGTTACAAGGTCTCCCCAACAACGGATGATAAATAAAGTGTTCCACCAACAACCAGCCGGAGTACGTCGTAGAGGAAGACCCCGACTACGCTGGCGCGACGACATCGAACAAGATCTACGAACATTAGGATGTCGAAACTGGAGGACGAGAGCGGTGGATCGAGATGGATGGAGAGCCTTAGTGCAGGCGGCGAAAACCCTTCATGGGATGTGAAGGCCCTCTCTCTGGAGAGCTAAAATAAGATCCATATATACAGTAAACTCTAACTTTTCTAATTTTCATTGAAAAACTTGCTCAATGGTCGTCCCTTATCTCGTAGTAGATATATTTCGATCTGAGTTCATGTGCAAATCGAATTCGTCTCGCACGAAGTTTATAAGTGGTTCAGCTTGAGGAACAGCAAAATTAATATTGTAATCCCTGCTAATAACCATCGGCAAAAAATGATAGTCTCCTTGGAGAATTTTTGAAATTCTTTTTAGAATTCATCAGAATTCATTATTGCTTCGACAGATTTATTCGGCGAGGTTAAGTTATTCGGATCTTATTTCCATTGAGAAGCTGAAGTTCAGCCGTGTATATATCATCAATGGGTTGTGTTGTTATACGCTCATATCAGTTGTTTGTCCAACGATGATTTTCTTATGTGAGGTGACTGTATAAGTTCTACTTTTATTTTTATATATAACTTTCTCCGGCAGCCTACTGACCATCTCTTTTGAACTGAACGCAGCATTCAAAATTAAAAATATTAACATGCTTGTCATAGCGCAGCCAGGTCTCGGAAGGCCAATGAAGTGAGACTCTGGTAGTTCAATGTTAAAAACGACACGTCATTATAACCCCATTTAGTAGAAGACATAATCATTGATAGCCTCCGACGTGATAAACAGATCCTAGAGGCTCGTTACTCGTGATAAAGCAACATACACATGTTGTTGACTGTGTTTTTAATAGTAAGAGTATGTAATTTCGTAATCGTAATTCGTATTTCGTAACGTAATTTTTTTTTTGATTTTTCTGATCGATGGAAATGTCGATGATTTCTATTTCATTTTTTGAATTAGTTTTTTGTTTTCCATATACAAGCATGCCATGTTTCGTACAAAATTCTTTTTTTTTCGACGAAGTAGGTACGTCATTTCCGTATGTTTCACTTACAAGTTTACTCAAATACAAAAATTTTTGGTAGGCGCGAGTAAAAATGTTTGACACATCAAAAATTGCACGCCTTTTGGAAACAATGTAAACATGTAATTTTGGCACGGACTAGGGAAAATAAATAACCAAATGTCATTCATATCGAACAAAACCACAGCAACATAAAAAATCAAAATCAGCTTTCAATTTAATAGAATTTTGAATATTTCCTTTGCGTATCGAATTAAATATTAATTTCAAGTGTTAGTTAATCTTATAAAGTTAAATTATAAAAACATTTTGTGATTAAAACTGTGTATATTATCAAACAGTCGTATACAGTAAATAAGTGTGAAAATTACTGTTGTAAGTGAAATAAAAGATAAACAATGTGTCTTAAAGTTGCAAATTTTTTTACAAAACTACAATCGGGTGTTGTTTGCTTGAAGGATTGCGGTGAAACCGAATTAAAACAATATGTGTCAAGTGCGACGGGTTAGTTAATAAAATTTAATTTTGTTTGCCATATTATTATTATTAATAGAAAATATTCTCTAAAGGTGTTTCCCTTAGCACTATGTGTACAATATTTTAAAAGAAGTCGCTGTTCAGATGCAGTGGAATATGCCACACCAAATGACCAGCCATCAACATCTACCGCTGCAGTTCAATTTGAATCACAAGACGAGCCAAACCAAGATGCAGCACTATCACCAACCTGGATGACTTCACCTTGGAGCTATTCGCCGGATAATTCACAGTTTTCATTTATCGGACAAATCGAATATTAACTTGAGGAATTTACACGAGAAACTAAAATCTGATTTGTCCTTTAAAGGTTCTGTAAGTAGCGTTAGACGAATCATCAAGAAGCTCGGTTTTAAATGGAAAACTGCAAAGGACAACCGAGGAATCCTTATGAAAAAAGAGCCCATTCGATTGAAGAGGGTAAAATATTTACGACGAATAGCGCAGTTTCGAGAAAAGGGATACTCTATCGTTTATACGGATGAGACATACGTCCACACGACCCACCATGCTAACAAATGATGGTGCGATGATAGCAACAGGAGTGAGTATTTGATTTGCGACAATTTTAAGTTTTTATCTTAAAATAATTATTTGTTAACTTAAACATTTTAGATATTGTACATCCTATGTCAAAAGGCCAACGTTTCATCATAGTACACGCCGGTTCAGAGGAAGGATTCATTAAGAAAGCTTTCGTTTGTTTTAAATCTGGAAAAAAATCGGGAGATTACCACGTCGATATGAATAGCGAGAACTGTTAACGATGGATCACAACACAACTTATTCCAAATCTAAAACGAAAGAATGTATTGGTGATAGATAATGCACCATACCATAATATAAAGCTAAATCCAGCGCCAAATCCAGCGAGGACTTGGCTAGACGACAAAGGGATTCAATACCCAGAAAATATTTTAAAGTCTGAGCTTTACGAAATTATTAAAGCAAATAAGGAAAAATGTACGGAGTTCAAGCTCGATAGATTAATGGAGCAACATTGCAATCGAGTACTGAGGTAACACATTTCGAAAATCAAATATATAAGGAAATTTAATGTTTTGTTTGTTTATTAGATTACCGCCTTATCACCCGGAACTAAACGCAATAGAAAATATATGGGGTATAGTTAAAAATCGTGTTGCGCTAGCAAACGTTGAATTTACATCAACGAAAATTGAACAAATGGGTCAAGGATGAATTTGATAAGGTGTCATCTGAAGAATGGAGAAATACGTGTCGCCACATTTAGGACCAAGAAAATAATTTTTCAACAAGAGCACGTAATGGACAACATAATCGACGAGATAATAGTGAGCATCAACGGAACAACCACCACAGACACTTCAAGCAATTAAGAAATATAATTTTAGTTTAGAATTAGTAGTTTTTTATATAATGTGATTGTATTTTTTGTGATATTAGAAAATTAATTAAATTTTCTAAATTACAATTAATATTGAATATCATGTAGAATAAGTATTTTTTTGTATATTATGTGATTTTATTTGCTTTTTGATATTGATGTAATTAAGTTAGATTATTTAGACCATAATTATTATGAAATATGTATATAATACAAACTTTATTTTTGGTACAAATAAAAAAATATTTTAATTAAACACAATTTAATTTATAAAGCCTAAACTTTGTGTTTTAATAGTATCCCAAAATTCCTTTTCCATTTAAATACAAATACAACATATAAATGTGAACAATAAACATGAATTATAATACTTAATATACATCACTGTGTTTCCGCCATATGTTTTCTGCGCGAGTACTGCCAGAATTCCAGCGAGATTTGAATACTACTATATCTACATAATCCAGTTTTAAACGTTTCTGTCCTCATCTCCTACATAATACTGAAAGAATTTTCGGTACTGTTTTAGATCAATTTGTATATTTGCTTCATGGCAGCTAGGTCGAACCTACATAAATTACTCAATAAAAGTTAATGCAGGTTTTCTATAAAAATTAGCATACTGTTAAACCAGAGACAACCTAAAAGAGATATTTCATCCTATGTAAACGTAAAAATTTAAACTGCGATTTCATTTTCTGTAAATAGCCGCACACAATCAAAAATATTTTGTTTTTTTGCGTGTACGTATACGCAGTTTAACGAAAAATCACAGATACAACGATGACATTGGAATTATTTGAAGTTTGTTTTGTTTTCATTTTTTAGTTCAAATGAAAAATCTAATTTGATTGTCTGTGGTTAAACTAAGCCAAAACATCTAAAGCGAGAAATGCCGGTAATGCAAACTTTACCAACTTAGATACTCGTCAGTGTGTCGAAGCAGCAGATTTTAAACCAACAGCGTAAACAATTTAATTGAAAGATGGTTATCAATGATAAGTTCCCCTTATTTAGCACCCCATCCATAAAGTTGTTGATACAAATGATGATTGGGATGGCTCATTGGAAAAAAATCATACAGGATTGGTTAATACTCAATGTATTTTAACGTTTGATCACCATTGGGTAATTTTTTGCGAAACAACGAGAACAACAATTGTTTTATTTCAGTAAATCAGGTTCGTCACTCATTTGGGAATTTCATTTTATAAAATTAATAACAAACCCTTTTGGAATATACCACTTGAATAAAAATATATCTTTTAGAAAATAATTGTATCTAAAGTAGAAGGCATAAAGTTAAAATTAATAAAAAAAAAATAGTTCTATATAACTCGACAAGATCTAAATCCAAAACGCTATTAAGAATAATATGCGGGAACGCACTTAGATTTGGCGAGTTGAATCTCCTTTTTAAGTAGCGTAAGTCCATTTTGATACCAACACTTCACATATGTCCCGAACCGCACACTCTGCTTCCACTAACGAATCAACTCCCGATAGGCAATCATCCACGTAAAAGTCTCGCTTCAATATCATGGGTCCGATTGATTATGTGTCTCTGTTGTCTTCTGCAATTTGGTGCAGCATCCTAATGGCCAAGAATGGCGCACACGACGTACCATATGTCACGGTGGTTAATCTGAAGGTTTTTATAGGTTCAGACGCAGCGCTCCTCCACACTATGCGTTGAAAATCTTGAATTAAATTGCTTCAATGATAAACACTTGTAAAATTTCCTTAATGACAATATTTATTTGTTTTTGGAATATAGTTGTAAAAAAGGAACTGGAGAAGAAATATAATTTCGAAATCGATATTCCAAAAACAAATAAATATTGTCACTATAAGGAAATTTTACAAGTGTTTTTCATTGAAGCAATTTAATTCAATTCTATGTGACAAAAGTTAACTGCGAGGATAAAATGCTATCACGGCATGGTGTAGGAAATAAAAACACTCCGCGTCATCGCATAAAACCTCATCGTGTGGTATTTCTTCCATGTGACTCAACTGAAGATATTCATTCATAAAGGTTACGTCTTGTTCTTTCAGGGTGGGATCTTTTCGAAATCTGCATTCCATCGATAATAATCGGTTGATGGTGGCTGAGCGTGAGTGAGGTAACTTCCCAGAATTCGTTTCAAATGGTAGCCTCGAATAGTTAGAATAAATTCCGGCAGTGACCCATCCGAATGATATTGATTGCGCTATGAGATGATCGTTGATTCTTAATTTATCCTCCTTCAATCATTCGAAAAATATATATGCTCAAGGCAGGATATGAATTTTACTTGGCCTATAATAGGTAGGATCACCTAACTGCAGACTGTGTTTATTCATAAGCCTCGTGTGTCTATCCTTGATTGCGGAATGAAAATGTAGCGTTCGCAGTGAATCTCGATTGTAGCGTTATTTTGACAAATCCCTTAGTTACTTCACCCTTCATTCCGGAAATACCATTTACTCGAACGTTTGAAGCCGATCGTTGGATATTTAATTTTTCCATTAGACCTTCTATTATAAACGTTGACTGCGATCCCGACTCTAATAATGCGTGGGCTAAATATTTTTTTCCAGCCGACCCTCAATCGGAGTTGCTTTGGTGCCTATTGACCGGTCTGTTCGAATTACGGTACTGATTGGTGATTGCAAATTTTCTGGTAAGTATTCCGATTCCAAGTGCAGGAATGTATGGTGCTTTAATTTGCATATGCGACATGAGTAATCCGTTGGGCATGTACTTAAAAATGCAAAAATGTATGGATAGTTGGAAGTCATCACCTATGATGTCCTTTGCTCATTCGGGACTTGTCCCTTCATCCACCTTCTTCAATAATATTTGGATGGCCAAGAATTTTTATTTTCCGCTGCTCTACGTAATGTAAGGCATACCCCTTAGGATTTCATCGGATGCGTCGGTGATCTGGCGAAGAGACCTTACGACCCATTGACTGCTGCGGACTAATTAATAAATTGATCAATATACGAATTAAGAATTGGTCGTTTACAGAGAGGGAAAAAGGATAAAAGTAAGCAATTGGTTACGGCCGAATCATCATCATCTCTCACCCAACTCATTCGTAACAATGGCAAATATATTACATCCTGTACTTCCTGCAAATATTTGTGATAATCCTAATAACATCACAAATTCAACGATCGGAATCGTTTGGTCATCTGCCATTGGGTATTGATCATAGCAGTTTCCATTTGGACCTCTCTACATAACGATTTATTTCGAAAATTTGTTAAGAGCTCATCAATTATGTACGTTTCTAGCTGTCTCAACCTGGAAAATTTATCAATCCTAATAATTTGACAAATTCAAACATCTATATTGGTTGATGAACCGTCATTGAGGTTTGGTCACTAGTCTTTTTCGATTGGTCATCCCTACTTAACGATTTATTGCAAAAATTCTTTAAAAACTTATTTTTCCGCACGTTTCGAAATATTCGGGCATGAAAATTTGATATATTGGTCATATCTTCAGAATAACACCAACCCAATTAAAAGTTAACATTAATTGTTTGAATTAGGATGATAGCATGGATCACTCTGTGCTTACAAATTTCAAATCAGATTTTAAATTACCAAGACTGCTTCCCTTTCATTATATTTTCATTACGATCGTTCATGAGAACACATCACTGTCACCCGCTCACGATTTTAAATATCTGTTGGGGCAGCTACGTGGTCCAGCATACTTGTCCATATATCACTTTAAGCATTGAAACGTCTGATCAAGAAATATGATAAAAAGAAACAAATTGTCGAAACCTATATACGAGATTTTTTATCACTACCTCAAATTAATTCGAATCCTTCTTCAATCCACTAAAGCAATTGAACATGATCCTTGGATCATTTATTTGGCTACAGAGAAGCTCGATGTAGAATCGTAATGGATATGGAAATATGAGACATCAGGAAACGAGTTTCCTACGACAGATGAACTGTTGACATTCTTATCCAAGAGAATTGATGCAATAGGAGAATCTGGTGCGAAACGTAGCCACAATCCGCCGAGCCTACCTACCCACATCCAAATCAAAACCCCGTTGTCCGAGATGCGTTAATGAGAACTACAAGTTATTTACGTGCCACAACCAAAATGTTACAGAACGACGAGAACTAATCTAAAGATTAAATCGTTGTTATAACTGTTTAAGCGATGAAGATGTCGTAACCAGCTGTACAAATAGTAAAAACTGTTTTAAGTGTAATAAGAGACATAATTCCTTACTACACATTCCGAGTTCCGAAACGTCATGTTTGGTGTCACAATCCGCCTACTCCGAATCAACCACACAACATGGGAACAAACCATCCAATACTGAATATCTCCGTTGAACCGACCAACTCTCAAACCTTGGTAGCCAATTATATTGAACCAAAATGACGTATGATAGCCGACCTTCCTACAGCCGAAATTAAGATTGAAGATGGTTTCAGGAATTGGACAAAATTTCGACTCAGAGTCAACACAGTCATTTGCCACAGATGTGTGCATCAACCATTTAAAGATTGAGAGTTTAAAGACTGAGAAATCGTGAAACATTTCAACCAATTATTTTATCTTCCACACCATCCAGTTTTCAAAACTTCCAGTAGCACTACCAAAGTCCAAGTAGTGTTCGATTGAACAACAATCTTGCTCTGACATCCTAATCCAATTCCGCAACCATATAGATTTGTTCTATCGGCTGATATCGAAAAGATGTTCCGCCACATCTTTATCCATCCAAATGATCGAGATTATACCAGATGATGATTTGTCGTGAAAACCCATGCTCCAAAATCCAGCACTTCTGCCCGAAGACAGTCACCTATGGTACTAGTTCTGCACCGTTCTTGGCTACACAGTCACTCCATTATCTTGCAGATAGACTTCCGAGCGAATATCCAATTGGCTCCGAGATCCTAAAATGGTATTTCTATATGGTGTCAGGTGGAGAAACGTTGGAAGCAGTCTTACAGTGACAGGAAATCATATGTTTGCTCTATCAAGCAGGTTTTAACCTACGTAAATGGTCCGCAAACCATCCCGCCTTATTAGATAACATTTCAATTAAAAACAGAGAATTATTTTCTTGGGAGATATTCGATGATTCCAAATCAATATCTGTTGATCTGTCCGACTATCTTTACCAATGATAACCACCATCCATATGTACAAATTGTAGCCAGTAGCGTCATGACGTGTCGTCAAAATAAAATCCAGCGGACTGCGCCACGAGGGGCATTTTGCCGAAAGAATTTCGTCAACACAAGTTTTGGTTTAATAGTGGTGAATTCGTGCTTGGCCCAACTTTGAAGCCTCCTGGTGAAAATAAAGAACTTCAATCACCTTCGGCCGAACCTGAAAAATTCAGTCGCCAGCTTGCAGCAACACAGATACTTGGATACGTCGCTGAGCAATCAATAAAAAAGGGGGCAGCATACTGAAAATTGACACGAATAATAGCATTTCTGGTAAGATTCAGCAGAACCTTGAAATTGGTACCTCATCGGCGCTTGTTGTTACACTCATTGATAGTGTCTGAGAGGCGGAGTTTATAATATTTCGAGATATCCAGGAAAAGATATAAATATTATATTAATTAAATTAAATCCTTTAAAAGATGAATACCACTTCCATTAAATTCTAATTGATTTTTTCCCCCATTTTTGGACGGCCACGGGCTAATGCGAGTGGGAGGAAGACTGGAGCACCTAAATTTAACATATGATACCAAGCATCCTGTTATATTGCTAGCAGATCATCCAACAGTCGAGCAAATGGTGAAAGAACTGCACTGGCTGGTCCATTCACTCTTAAAACACATCGCTTGCGAGGAAGTAAAACCTACAAGTCCTATACATAGTCATCTTCGTCTGTTTGGCAATGAAGGTCACAACTAGATTTATTCACGGATATGAGCACCGACAGTTTCCTAGCAGCCTTAAAGCGATTTTACGCCGTTCGAGGAATCTCTACCGATATATATATATTGTGACAACGGCACAAACCTAGTAGGGGCTAAACAGGAACTAGCTGAATTTTACGCGGAGTACGTAAACCAAGCAACAAAAGCATATGTAATCAGTTGGTGCACATATGAAAAAATATAATGCCATTTTATTCCCCCTGCGGTTCCTACATGCGGTGGACTATGAGAAGCCACCGTAAAGGCAGCCAAATTTCATCTACGCCGTGTGATTGGAGAAGGCATATTCATCTACGAAGAGCACAATACCCTTATCGAACAAATAGAGGCCCTACTTAATGCCCATCCTCTACAGGACCTTTATGATGGCGACCACAATCCCCTGACACTCGGCCACTTGTTAATTGGCCAACAAATAACCCATATACTAGAACCAAACCTCACAGCAATAAAGCTTAATCGGTTAAGCAGATGGCGATTGATACAGTCCCTGTTACAAGGGTTTTGGAATCGATGCTCATTGGAATACCTAACGTCCTTGAATAAATTCCATAAATGGCGCATACATACCCATCGAAATGGCTACTAGCACGAATCTACAACGTACACCCTAGGAACGATAACCTAATTAGGGTTATTGCAGTCAAACTTCTAAATGGCAAGCTTCTGATACGACCGATAACAAAATTCAGTCTTCTTCCAAGGTTTGACTCTGCTGAGTCAACCCGATGGTACATTCTAAACAACGTTTTATATTTCGTTGTTACCAAGTTACGGATAACCAAAAAATTGAATAAATTTTAACTTTATGTCTTCCACTTTAAATATTTACAATTCTTTGAAAAAACCATATTTTTATCTAAATGGTATATTCCAATTGGATTTGTTATTAATTTTGTAAAATAAAACTCCCAAATAAGCGACGAAATTTCGATTTCGTTTTTTCGTAATAAAAAATAAACCATTTTTTATTGCGTCCAACAATCAAAATGTTTTGGCCAATCCTGACCTAATGATGAGTAAATTTGTTTTATTCAATTTTTCATTATTTATTTACCGTTCAGATGGTTCAGAAGTTGAGAGGAATAACTTAAAATTTTCAAATTATTTAATGATGACACAGTTTCGATTTCAATATTTTTTGCAGTGGGCAATGGATCTTACTATAATGAACTGTTGATGTAGTAAAGGAACCTACGCTTAATTTCTATTCTTCATTTCGGCTAGTACAACAAACGTGTTTCTATTTAATTTTATTTCATTTCCATTTTTTGTAATATTTAAATTTGTAATAGTGTTTTTTTATTTTTAACTCACGTTGCTAAGTGGACAAAGCATTCAATTAATTCATTAACTCAATAAATGGGTGGGCCTAGATTTTAATAAAATGAAATTTTTCGTGACATATTTTATTAGTACAAAAAATTCTCACAGCAAATTTACGATTCTGATCAAATGAGTTGTAACATTTACAGCACTTACAGCAACTGCGCACTTTACATTTATGTATACTTTTAAAAAATCTAATTTGTAAAAGGATACGAAACTCAAAAATGACATTATCAATGTCCCTGAAATTAAATTCGGTAACAATTTTCTTCAAAATATCACGCAATTTTTAGTCATATTATCCATAGTTAGGTCATCATTAGTTTTCACAAAAAATGTGTAATTTTTGAAAAATCTGGGTTCGTAGGTGTATTGTGTGTACTTGATTGCCTTGCCGATTAAGCTTTGTAGTTTCTGTACAGCCCAGACCGATTGACTAAAATTTTTTTAAAGCTTTCTCCATAAATTAAATGATCCAGTGATCGCCCAAAAGCGGTCCTTAAAAAAATTATAATTGTAGGTCTTGATAATTTTTCCAAAAATTTAAGTGGAAATGACGTTTTCTGGCAAAGAACGACCGCAACAAAAATTTGGCTCTGCACAGCCCAGACGGATTGATTGATTGGAAAGAAAGTAAATACTTAAGCTTTTCCACAAATTGATAGATCCCAGTAAGTTTTGGCCGAAATCGATCTACCGGAAGTGATATCGTCCATAGAAGGTTTTCCGTTTTTGCGGAAAATTTAAGCGGAAATGACGATATTTGACATACACCGTTTTCCAATAAAAATTCGGTTCCTGTAAAGGCCAGATGGCCTGATCGACATACATAAAGCTCCTTACCTAATCGTTTTCCCCAAATTGAGACATTTATGTGAACTTTAGCCGAAATCGGTCCACCATAAATATAATTATTTTCATTGGAGCATTTTAATTTTTCTGCAGATCAGTTTTACGAAATCTAAGCGAAAATGATGATTTTAGGCAAAGACCGTTTTTCACCAAATTCTGCTCCTGTGAACAGCTCAGACGATTTGATCGATCGAGATGAAACTTGGTGCAAATCTGGGTACCAGAAGTGGAAGGTTTAATAAGAGCCTTTTAAATTTTACCTCTTCGTAAAACTGTAGTTTCATATAAATGAATCAAATTCCGCTAAGGAAAACTGCGATAAAAGTATGGATTTTATGAACCATTTTAAATAAGTTTTTAAACTGATATTTAACTTTAAGGAGTTTTTTGTTTAAACAGATTTACTTTTTGTGGGCACTGTTTTCATAAAAATTAAGGATTCAAAAAGATCAAGCAAGGATTCTAAGGATTGGGTTTTGAAGCATTTTAGTGTTAGCACCCAAGTTCTAAACTATCGCATTGAAACCTTGTTGAAATAAAAAACGGTTACTTGAATTATAAAACCAGTGATAACATCTGGAAGTGAGAGTTGAACCTAGACCAACAAGTTTAGGTGAAAATCTTCAGACAAGCACAAACCTTTTTATAGCAATAACACTAATTAATTAAGAGAAGCACAATTTTCTTCTGTTCATATATACCAGTAGTTGTGCTTAGATACCTCTGAAATTTTTGTTAATTGGTATGACGTCTGAGTAATTCCTTTCTCATTATTACATATATAGAAAATTCTCCGAAGAGCCCAAATATTTTTATTGGAAAACATCTAGTGCTAGTAGTTATGCTTAAGCATCGCCGAGGTATTTATTAATTAGTATAAAGTGGTAGTATACTGCAATTATATTCGCAATATTATGGGAATATTAAACGAGAACTAGAAAATGACCAGAGAATCCCAACTCTGGACGTGTTCTGTTCATATGTACTACTGCGGTTATGATTAATCATGTATGCAATTTTAGTCATTTGTAAAGATTTAAAAATTTCATACTCAGTTTAAGGTGCTTGGTTTAATATTAACTTTAAAATAAAGAAAATTTGTTTAAGATAAAATACTACACTTTATCGAATTTAGCGTAATACTTGAGAATTAAAGATTGAAACATTTGCAGTCTTCTCTAAAATAAAATGATACCTACTATTTACGGGAGCCACATTATGAAACAATATCAAAAGCATGCCGGACGAGCATGCCGGCATTGATCAAAGCCATTTCAAGGTATAATCAAACCTCAACACAATAAAGGCCTGGACCTCAATCTCGTTTTAAATTATAATAAAACGCCAATGAAGCAACATTAGCTAATTAGCAGCTACTTAGCATTACGAATGAAATGAACCTTTTCAGAAAACTTAACAAATTTTAAAAATATTTAATTGAACGGGTGCCGATTAGTCAACACTGGAATACGAGAATTGAACTCCCCTATATTTCAAAAACCGAAGGTATTCATTTGTTAGATTCTCAAGGATCATTTTCCTTCATTTTATATACAAAGTAGAAGGAGTTCAAATATTAAAATATTTTGGATAGGTTTTTACATTTGTTCACAATCGTAGATATTTTATATAATAAGAAGTTTCAAACTGGGTGGAATCTAGAAGGACAAAAAGACGAAAAAAAATCTAACTCCAAACGTTTTTTCCAAATTCAATACTTTTCCCTTACAATTACGTTATTGGGAAAACATAAAAAATGAACGTACGATAAGCATTTAACAAACGTGACTTAATTATTCCGATTTTTTTTCTTTATTTTGTTTACGTTCATCTCGTATTGTAAGATGTCACAAACCATTGACCTATAAAAAATATTGTACGTATCTCATATAACATCAAAGTGGTCTCTTCGGTTGCTGCAGATGATGAAAATAAAAATATCATCATATAATCCATGATAATAATGATAACACTAATGATATTGTTAATGATAAGGCCTCATGCTGTGAAAATGGTAAATTTTACTAAAAACAAATTTTTTTTTAAATGTATCTCATTATCATTAAAAAAATGAAATCGTTTTGATGATAAGATCAATATTTTATCTGGAATTAAAAATCGTATTATAAATAAAGCTCCGTGGTGCTCCACCGTCTTAATAATAATAATTTAGGAAAAAAAAATGTTAAAAAATAAAAATTTAATTAATATTTATTAATTTGTTATAACCGATATAGATGCGAGTTGTTGTTGTGTTTTAAAACTATTTTAAGATGCTTAGATAAGCAGTTTCAGTTATCAAAATATTTAGAAATATTTGAATATTTTTTCTAGTCGGCTGCAAATTAACATATCACCCGCTGAAACGCAGTCGATGGTTTATTATAATTTTTTTATTGGCACCACATAAAGTTTAGCACGCGGCTATTTGCAGAAATGCCGATACGTTATAAATCATTTACATAACAACGTCCTGGTCTAAAATCCAAACACATATAAATAAATATATATATATAATTTAATGGGGCTCACTCTCGATTATTGTGTGGGCCCATTAATCGGTTATAAAATCATTTTTCTTATCATATACAGCAAAACACACAACATAAACGCTACTAATAAGTTAAAACCATTTATTTATGCCACAAATAATATAGTTTTATTGCTTCGTACTCAGCATTGGCAATAAACCAAGACCGTATACGATTTTTTCAAATGTATTTATTAAAAGGCAGCAAAAACATTGAAGTCAACCGCAAAGATTTATGTACTTGAGGTTACATTTTTCCAACTTTTCAACGACTATTTTATTTCAAATAAATATTATACGACAACATTTTATATATATATATATTTTTTTTTTATTAAAACTATAAAAAATATTTTATAATATATATTATAAATAAAATAAATAATTATTATTTAGAAATAAAAAAATTAAAATTGCACCGCCACCAAGTTGTGTGTAATTATTATCGCCTGAATAGTTTATTGATAAAATATTGTTGAAAGATTTTAGATACAAGTAAAGATGAAATTTACAAGACAATTTGACGCACAACACAATTATTGCATGCTTGTCGTATCTAAGTCGAGCGAGGCACATGCGTACAGTTAAATTAGAGTTAGCATGATATATTGCTATTGGGATTTTAGCAACCGGATAAAATAACATCTCAGGGGTAAGATCATAAATTCCTGAACTGTTTAATTTGCGATCAATAAATGTTTGTGAAGTTGGTCCAATTTTCAGCCCAAAAAACGCAGTGACTACACAAAAAACTATCATTTCTGTCTTGTATGAACTGTCAGCCCAAAAAAATCATATATCGTGGCATTTTAATAATGTCAGCCCAAAATTTGTTTATGTTGACTGTAAGAACTGTTTTGACGGTAGTAGCGGGAATTGGTCAATAAAACATAAAATATTTATTATTCATTCAAATTTATTATATCGCATTCAAAGTGGGCCCCTTCCGAAATGATACACTTATGCCAACGAATAATGCAATCATCAAAACAATTTGCAGACGCATGTTCCGGAATCGACTTCAGTTATCGCCGTGAATTTTCTTTTCGGTCTCCTAGCGACTGAAGACGGGTGCCTCGAAGTAGTAATTTGAGTTAATTCCGAATGCGCAACATTGTGTTAATTAAAGAAAACTGTCAACAACAATTTTGGCTTTTGATCGACTTTGACACCGGCTATAATGCGTTTTATGAATGTGTGGTCGGAATTGGCTCGTTCTAGCATTTCTTCAGCGGCATTAACGAGATTATGAGTTTGAAGAAAATTCAGCTGTTTCAGAACTAGTCGAGCGGCAACGGGTTTCATGATCAAACAATCGAGTATCGCAATCGTTTAACCATCAGCTCCTATATTTAAATAATTGATTTTCGGGTTTAATTTAGATTGCATGTCCTCGTTTCATTTTTTTTATAATTGTATTACCATATTTTTCATCTGGTTTCGTTGTGTGGCCAGGACGATGTTTGGAGTGCCTTATCTATTGGACCCATTTTTCTGAAAACACAACTAGATACAATTGATCCATTAACATAAAAAATATCGATTGGACTAAAAAAAAACTTTATAAATACTTATCAGGGTGAATGAAAAACCCAGCTTCATTTGTAACTTGCTGGTGAAGTTCCTTCTCATTAATTTTCCTCTGCATTTCTTCAGTTTAATTTTCCTTGTCACTCCGCGTGCCGCAGAATCCCATATCAAAAAGAATTTGTTTTACTCATCAATCTGACACGTTACGAAAAAAAGCGGCTCAATCTATTGGCGGCTCCAGAAGCTTAGAAACCATAACCATTAAGCAGAGGTTCTAACCCAAGCAGTGGTGAGGTAAAAAATTAAAAACTGTAGTGACTCGTTACGCATTACATCGAAATATAATGATTTTCAGTATTGTAATTTTCAATTGCAGTCGGTTGGAATAGATCATAAAAAATAATAGCAACAACAAAAATTGTAAATTGGTATTTTTGGTGTCCGTCACGCCAGCCGGAACCATATCAGCTGGAACCAAACAACTATGGCATAACTAGTACTATATGCTTTTTCAGCCGGAACCTTATAATTCCACCCGGAACCTGATAAATCCACACAGAACCATACAACAGCCAAACTAACTAAGGCACTAGTAGCACGATGTATTGGGCATCATTTTGCACTATATAATTTTTCAGCCGGAACCTTATAAATCCATAAATATAACATTTTTCTGAAGAAAAAAAACTTACAAATTCAGCCGGAACCATACCCTTTACAGCCAAACTAACTATGGCATAAGTAGCACAATGCATTGTGCATCATTGTGCATTATATTGTTTTTCAGCCGGAACCTTATAATTCTAGCCGTAACCTAATAAAGCCAGCCAGAACCATACTGTAGCAAAACTAACTATAGCACAAGTAGCACGATGCATTGTGCATCATTCTGCACTGTATAAATTTCAGCCGGAACATTATAAATCCAGTAATCTAAGATTTTTTGGGAAAAACCTTACAATTTCAGCCTGAACCATACTTTCTACAGCCAAACTAACTATAGCACAAGTAGCATGATGCGTTGTGAATCATTGTGCACTATATAATTTTTCAGCCGGAACCTTATACTTCCGACCAGGGCCTATTAAAAACAGCCAAAACCGTACAACACCATACAACAGCCAAATCAACTATAGTACAAGTAGCACGATGCATTGTACATCATTGTGCACTATATAATTTTTCATCGGAACCTTATAAATTCAGTAATCTAAGATTTTTTGGGAAAACCTTACAATTTCAGCAGAAACCATAAACTCTACAGCCAAACTAACTATAGCACAAGTGGCACGATGCGTTGTCCATCATTGTGCACTATATAATTTTTCAGCCGAAACCTTATAATTCCAACCAGAACCTTACAAAGCCAGTCAAAACCATACTACATCCAAACAAACTATAGCACAAGTAGCACGTTGCATTGTGCTTTATTGTGCACTATAAAATTTTTCAGCCGGAACGTTATACATCCAGTAATTTAAGATTTTCCGAGGAAAACACCTTACAAATTAAGCAGAACCCTACAGTCAAAATAAATATATCACAAGTAGCACGACACATTGTGTATCTTTTTGCACTATATATTTTTTCATCCGGAACCTTAAAATTCCGACCAGAACCTATTAAAGCCAGCCAAAATCGTACAACAGCCAATCCAACTATAACACAAGTAGCACGATTTATTGTGCATCATTGTGTATTATATAATTTTCCAGCCGGAACCTTATAAGTCCTAAAATATACGATTTGTCGTGAAAAAACCTTACAATTTTAGCCGGAACCATACCCTCTACAGCCAAACTAACTATAGCACAAGTAGCACGATGTGTTGTGCATCATTTTGCACTATATATTTTTTCAAACGGAATCTTCTAATTCCAACCAGAGCCTATTAAAAACAGCCAAAACCGTACAACAGCCAAATCAAGTAGCACGACGCTTTGTGCATCATTGTGCACTGTATAATTTTTCAGCCGGAACGTTATACATCCAGTAATCTACAATGGCTCGTGAAAAAAAAATACCTTACAAATTCAGCCAGAACCATACCCTCACAGCCAAACTAATTATAGCACAAGTAGTTTTCTATATGTTTTTGCAGCCAAACTATAATGCCATTCAGAACCATAAAAATCCAGTCGAAACAAAATGTTTACATAAATAGCGCAACATATGATTTTTCGGAACGATCAAAACGATATGCACTACAATGCCAACCCAACCAGAACCAGCAAAACCAGCCGCAACCATTTGAAGTCTGTGTGAACCATCCGGAGCAATAAAGAGTAAGCATGGTTGATGGTCGTTGTGAAGTAGCTAACATTTCAAGTGGAATTATTTGGACACATTATAATTCCCGACCCGCTCAAAGTGTTAGTTAAATAAAAAGTTTAAAGAACATTTAAAAGAAGTCCGGAAATAACATTTTATTTTCTAATAATTTATTAATAATATTTTATATTTCATCGTTTAGAGAAGAACTTTGTTTGATTTGGGTTCTTGTACATAGAACAACATGTAGGCAAGCATTTTTCGTGAAATGTTGGTGTTGGTCTCAGCCTTTTCCAAATCGTCGTAAGTTTTCCATATGCCACCGTTTCTAAGTGCATGTGCCGTGAAATGCTCATTTACACTGTCGTGCTCAATTACACCGCGCAAATTGAACAATTTACTTCCTAAATTCAGCGATTTCGTTATGTGGCTTATAGCCACCTTTTGCTGTTTTTCTAATGGTTCTAACGACTCGACCTCTAATGTTACTACACTATTATATACTTTATTTAGATTATGTATTTAGGTTTCCACAGCTACAATACGATTCTCGAATATTTATGTTTACTGAGTTGCTCACATTTCTCAAATCCAGATCATTTATCACAAATTCTTTCAATATTGACACTGAAAGTAACATCATCGTTGAAAATGCATAGATCTGCGAAAAATCCACCAATTGATGATTTGCAATCAATGAAAGTGACCCGTTCGTTTGATCTATAGTTGCCCGATTTAATAAAACGTTCTCGGCAAATAATTTCATTTAGCAATTCATTACGATTGTTGTAAATCTCCGCAGATAATTTACCAATGTTTGTCGCGGAATTGTAAACGTTTTCTAAAAATCCGGCAACTTTGCTAGTTATACTTTGACCAAACATTTTATCTCGAAGTACCCTATCATCAAAACATAATGCAGCAAAGATAGCTATTAAACGGACGCGTACTGATAGTGATTATGCTTGATAAGGTTCCGGCTGAAAAATTATATAGTTCATAAAGATGCACAATGCATCGTGCTACTTGTGCTATAGTTAGTTTGGCTGTAGAGGGTATGGATCCGGCTGAAATTGTAAGGTTTTTTCACAAAAAAACTTAGATTACTGGATTAATAAGGTTCCAGCTGAAAAATTATATAGTGCACAATGATGCACAACGCATCGTGCTACTTGTGCTATAGTCGATTTGTCTGTTGTACGGTTTTGACTGGCTTTAATAGGCCTTCTGGTCGGAACTGTAAGGTTCCGGCTGAAAAAATATATAGAGCACAATGATGCGCAATGTATCGTACTACTTGTTATATAGTTATTTTGACTGTAGGGTTCTGCTTAATTTGTAAGGTTTTTTTGACGGAAAATCTTAGATTACTGGATGTATAAGGTTCCGGCTCAAAAACGATATAGTGCACAATGATGCACAATGCATCGTGCTACTTGTGCCATAGTTGATTTGGCTGTAGTATGGTTTTGACTGGCTTTATAAGGTTGTGGTCGGAATTATAAGGTTCCGACTGAAAAATTATATAGTGCACAATGATGCACAATGCATCGTGCTACTTATGCTATAGTTAATTTGGCTGTAGAGGGTATGGTTCCGGCTGATATTGTAAGGTTTTTAAAAAAAAAATAGATTTATAAGGCTCCAGCTGAAAAATTATATAGTGCTCAATGCAACTTGCTACTTGTGCCATAGTTGATTTTGCTGTAGTATGGTTTTGGCTGGCTTTATAAAGTTCTGGTTGGAATTATAAGGTTCCGGCTGAAAAATTATATAGTGCACAATGATGCACAATGCATTGTGCTATAGTTGATTTGTCTGTTGTACAGTTTTGGCTGTTTTTAATAGGCTCTGGTCGGAATTGTTAGGTTTCGGCTGAACAATCATATAGTGCAGAATGATGCACAACGCATGGTGCAACTTGTGCTATAGTTAGTTTGGCTGTAGAGGATATGGTTCCGGCTGAAATTGTAAGGTTTTTTCGGGACAAATCTTATATTTTGGGATTTATGAGGTTCCGGCTGGAAATTTATATAGAAGTGCAGAATAATGCACAATGCATCGTGCTACTTGTGTCATAGTTAATTTTGTTACAGTATGTTTGGCTGGCTTTATTAGGTTACGGCTGGAATTATAAAGTTCCGGCTGAAAAAGATATAGTGCACAATGATACACGATTCATTGTGCTACTTGTTATATAGTTAGTTTTACTGTATAATTCCGGCTGGAATTATAAGGTTCCGGCTGAAAAACCATATAGTGCTCAATGATGCACAATGCATTGTGCTACTTGTGCCATAGTTGTTTGGTTCCGGCTGATATGGTTCCGGCTGGTGTGACGGACACTATTTTTGGATTATTTCGATTTTGGTAAAATCATCAAACAAATTTAAACGTTTGTAATTATAATTTTATAAGGCTATATTAATTACGCCCAACAAAGCCGATAGCGGCCTACGCTGGAACCGTTAGATGGTACATCATATTGCCAAATTGATAGAATTGTGATTAGAGTTATTCCATAGTGGGATCCTAAAACTTTAGAACCATTTTTACCACAAAAAAGGGATATTTACAGTAAAAAAAAGGAAACTGAACAACGAATTTTGAACCACGATCACCAAGATGTGTTATCAACTCAACCACGTTGCAGTACAAATTTATCGGTAACCTCGTCCTTTGAACACCGTATAAAGGTAACTGCTATTATCACCATAAGTTTGGAAAGGAAGCGAGGAAATGTTACCCTCCTTGTGTCCAACAACGTAGGAATACTACGTTTTCCTCTTTGAATGACTCGTATACAAAAAACTAAATTATCCGATCGCAAATGCGGCGAACGATCGATGATTTTTAAATCGCCGCCTTTTTATTCGAGAGAACACAAACAAACTTACATTTCAAGTAGTTACTGGAGCGGATGTTTCAGTTTTACCATTTCGGAATGTAAATGGAAGTTCATCTCTCGTCCTAATCCACAGTTCGTGTTGAGAGCTGCTAATGGCTCAACAATCCAAACATATGGTAGCAAATTATTGAATATTGATATAGGCATCAAGCGACATTTTCCATGCGTTTTCATTATAGCATCCGTTGATAGCCCAATAATGGGTGCTGATTTTTTAATTAAATATGGTCTTCTCGCGGATTTAAAAAGACGGCAACTACTCGATTCAACAACGAAATTAACTGTAAGAGCTATGACTGCTTATACGTGAAACCCCCTTCTCTTCTATATGCAATCGAAAACGATACATCATATATTCACTCAAGGTAGACTTCCTTTTCCGAAACCACGTAGATTGGACTCAATTAAACACAAACCCGCCCTTGCGGAATTTCAGCATATGATCCGATTGGGCATATGCCGACCTTCTTCTTCTGAGGTTTCTTCTCCACTTCACATGGTTCAGCAAAAAGGCAGTACCGATTGGAGGCCATGAGGAGATTACCATCGATTGAATGCAATCACCCAACCGGACCGATACCCAATTCCTCATATACGAGGGTATATCAAAAAGTCTTGCAATATCATATGAAAAAAAAGAGTGAGTGAGACAACAATATATTTTTCAAAACCATTTTTTGTCGCGATGAAACTTCTAGAAGAACATTTCGATGTAAATTTTACAGTTCGTTTGTTTTTGTCAATTTAGTAACACGTGTTTTGAATTTTTCTTAAAATGAATGAAATTGAATATCGCGCCGTTATTAAATTTTTCTATAAAGATGGACGAAATGCAATTTATATATTCAACTATATATCAAAAGTTTACGGCGAATCTGCACCATCATATGCCACAGTAACAAGGTGGGTAAAATTATTCAAAAGTGGCCGGGAGTCATTTGAAGACGACAACCGCTCGGATCGGCCAGCAGATGCTATTAGCCATGAAAACGTAATTTTGGCCGAATCTATTGTATTGGAGGACCGGCGTATTTCTGTTCCGCGGTTAGCGTGGAGACTTTCTCTTTCATACGGTACCACATATACTATATTACATGACCACCTTCACATGTCGAAAGTAAGTGCGCGATGGGTTCCCCGTTTGTTGAATGCAGAACAAAAAAAAATGCGTGTTCGTACTTCAAAGGCGATTTTAGATATGTACAAAGAAGATCCAGAAAATTTCTTGGATAACATAATAACAGGCGATGAAACATGACTTTATCATTGGGATCCGGAATCCAAACAAGAATCGATGCAATGGATTAAACGTAGTGAACCACCACCAAAGAAATTCAAAACTCAACCGTCTACTGGTAAGGTTGTGGCAACAGTTTTTTGGGATGCTGAAGGAATTTTGATAATCGATTATATTGCACCGAAAACCACAATCACAGGCATATATTACGCAGAAGTTTTGCGAAAATTGAAAAAAGCGATCCGGGAAAAACGGCCAAGGAAAGTTATTAAAAAATCTTGCTTCTTCACGACAATGCACCAGTGCACAAGGCTAATATTGCTCAAGCTGCATTAAAGAGCTGCGGCTTCGTGGAAATTCCGCATCCACCGTACAGTCCAGACTTGGCACCCAGTGACTACTTTCTGTTTCCCAATTTAAAAAAAAACACTAAGGGGCCCGAAATTTTCCAGTGACTATGAAGTACAGTCTGTTGTAAATGAATATTTTATGGAGCAAAAGAAATCTTTTTTTTAGAGGGTTTAGGCAAGTTAATTGTTCCAAGTGACTAATGTATAAACCTTAAAGGAGATTATGTCGAAAAATAAAAATATTGCTGTCTCACTCACTCTTTTTTTTCATATAAAATTGCAAGACTTTTTGATTTGCCCTCGTACAAAACTTTTCGATGAATCTCTATGGATGCACCGTGTTTTCGAAAATAGGCCTAGTAAGTAGTAAGTAAGTAGTAAGTAGTAAGATCGTATCAAACAGCTATTACTACTCCTTTTGGGTTATTCGAGTTTACTCGGATGCCTTTCGATTTTTGGAATGTGCGACAGACGATAATTAAATGAAGTGGTCGAAGGATTCGATTTTGTATTTACGTACATTGATGATATCTAAATCTTTCGATCTTGTAAATATGTTCAATCAAACCTTAGAATTCCTCAGTCATCAAATTAATTCACAAGGCATACAACCATTGCAACAACGAGTAGAAGCTATCAAACAATTACCATCCTCAACATCCATTAAAAAAATTCAACAATTCGTAGGTATGGTCAATTATTACCACAGGTTTGTACCTAAATTAGCAGAATTGTTGCCTCTAATTCATGCGCAAGTGGCAAAATTAAACAAAATTCCAGAATTACAAAAGAATTTCTCATTGGCAGAAGAGTGTGAAATAGCTTTTGGGAAAATACAATGTGCCCTTGCTGACGCAACAATGTTAGCACATCCTATTAGCAACATAAGCTACAGTATATCATCTGTCGCATCAAAAGAGGCTGTCGGAGCTATACTACAACAATGGTATGAGGGTTGTTGCCAACCTTTGGGGTTCATTTCTTGCAAGCTTACTAACAGAGAAAATAAATGTTCCACCTTTGATAGGGAATTTACCTTGCCATTAGAAATTTCAGATATTTTGTGGAAGGACGGCAATTTCTTGTTTTTACAGATCGCAAAGCCCTTACAAAAGCTATAGTATCGCCAAGTGATAAAAATCCACGGCAGTTAAGGCAACTTGACTATATATTGAATAGTTTACGACTGATATTAGACACATTTCTGGTATAAAGACAATCTAGTTGCAGACCATTTATCGCGGTCATGTAACTATGTATATTGAAAATGTGCAAACTGTTACACTAGATCTACAGGATATACAGTGCAACCAATTAGTCTCCGTACATTGAAAATATACAAGGAAATCGGTTAGATAAACGTTCCTAACTTTGTTGTTACCGATTGGATATTACTCATGTTTGGGTTTTAGAATAAAAAAACTTATTCTTTAAAACTACGTAAAGAAAAAAATTCGAAATATATTTTTAGAAACAATAATAAAATAATTCATTATAAACTCAACAAAAAAATTGAAACCATTTAATCTCCGTACACTGTATTAAAATTCTCAATAACGGAAAAATATTGTTTCATTTTCTGTGATTCTTTTTTATTTTGCATTCGTAGCACCGTTATAGTATAATATATATATTTGAAAAGTAAAGTGGCTCTTGAGTCGTCAAAATTAAAAAAAATGGCGTTTAATAAAGATATACCACTCGCAACTCGAGAATTGATGAATAAATAAAAAATGAAGGCAAATCTTATAAGGATATTGGTGATATAGTTAGAAGAAGTCGTTCGTCTGTCCGATATGTTTGTCAAAAATATAATTCTACTGGATCCATAGCCAACAAACCTAGATCTGGACAGCCACCAACAATTAAAGAGCACTGCAAAACGCAGTATTTTGATAAATGTTCGGAAAAATCCAAAATTGAGTGCTCCTAAAATAGTTCAAAATCTACAATCGGACTATAATATTAAAGTATACCCACAAACAGTTCGGAATATGCTAAATGGAGCTGGGTACAATGGCCGAATAGCGCGGAAGAAGCCGTTCATAAACAAAATAAGTAGAGCGAAAAGATTAGCGTTCGCAAAAACCCATTTAAATAAACCAAGCAGTTTCTGGAATAATGTTATTTTTAGTGACGAGACAAAAATTCACATACATGGGTCAGATGGACGCGTTACAGTGTGGCGAAAACCAAATCAACACCTGAAAACTAAGAATTTATGTGGGGCTGTAAAGCATGGTGTAGGTGGCCTAATGTTATGGGGGTGTATGAATGCATCTGGAGTTGGACAGCTCCGCATCATAGAGTCTATTATGAACAAGCATCTTTATTTAGACATCCTTAAGAAAAACTTACACGCTAGTGCGGAGAAATTTTGCATAAGTAGTTCGTTTATCTTCCAGCAAGATAACAATCCAAAGCATACGGCATTTGTGGTGAAGGAATGGCTGCTCTATAATTGTCCAAAGCCATTACATACGCCACCACAGAGTCCAGATATAAACCCGATTGAGCATCTCTGGGCCGAACTCAAGAAAAGGATTAAAAATCGAATTGTGAAAAATAAGAAAGATCTCGCTGAAGTTGTGAAAGATGAATGGAACCGAATTGAGCCTGGGGCTGGAGGGGACTGGAGGCAGTTATACAAGTCAAAGGTGGTCCTACGGATTATTAAAAAAAAACGATCATTGACTAAACCAAGTTCTGTTATTTTATTGAAATTTTTAATACAGTGTACGGAGGTTAAATGGTTTCAATTTTTTTGTTGTCTTTATAATGAATTATTTAATTATTGTTTTTAAAAATATATTTCGAATTTTTTTCTTTACGTAGTTTTAAAGAATAAGTTTTTTTATTTTAAAACGCAAACATGAATAATATTCAATCGGTAATAACAAAGTTAGGAACGTTTATCTAACCGATTTCCTTGTATATTTTCAATGTACGGAGACTAATTGGTTGCACTGTAGGTGAAGCTCAAAAATCCGACGAAGAACTTCAACAATTGTTATGTTCATCACGCCCCCTAAATTCGAAATATAAATTGGAACTCATAATCCTTCTTGATGTAGACATTTATTGTGAAACATCGACCGGCAAGAACCACCCGTTTGTTTCTGCCACCTAAAGACGTAAACTGTTTGATATATTACAATGTATTTCACACCCGAGTACAAGAGTCACCACGAAGTTAATCGCTGCACGATATTTTTGGCTGAACATGAATACAGACATCACGGATTGGACAAAACGATGTATAGGATGTCAAAAGAATAAGATTCAGCGACACACAAAAACAGAACCTGGTAAATTTGAAATACCAGTAGGTTCGAACATATATATATGGACATTGTAGGACGTCTACCACCATCCGAAAATTAGAGGTATATACTTTCTATTGTAGATAGATTTACCAGATGGTCAAATCTTGTAGATATAGATATTGAAGCGATTAGAAAACGTGGGCTCGAGTTGATATGCTCATGAACGAATTCACTACCAACGAAGGCAAGATATTGAATGTCGACACTGAAGAAAACCCCGATTTCGAGTTCGAAGAAAAATTTTACGACGCCAAAGAACAAAGCTCAATTCGAAACTTCGCAAATTAACAATGATTCCTGAAAGTGATATACAAGAAATGGACAAATAACACTAAACTACTCACATACCGGCCAAACTGAAGTGAAGCTACCTAAATTAAGCATACCATCACTCTCCGGCGAATATACAGCATGGCAGTCTTTTTACGATTTATTTTCGAGCACAATTCATGATTCAACGATATTAAGCCCAGTTCAAAAATTCCAATATCTAAAAGGATCTTTATGGGGTGAAGCTGCCGCATTACTTCGACCACTCCAGGCTGCAAATGCTGATAAAATGAAAAATTTATTATTCAAGAGTTTTTCAACATCATGTTAACAACCATCACAAACGATTAGCGGCATAACGGTGAACATGTGGAATCATTGCAGTTAGCAGATCCAAATTTTAACAAGCCAAGACATTTTAGTCGGAGCTCAACTGAGGAAGATCAAGAAACCATGACATCATTGCTAGCGACTAATTATTCTGAACCTGAGGGAAATATATCATAGATAACACTCTAAAGCGATTTTGGGAAAGCGGGTCTGTTGAAGATGAAAAAACTATTTTATCGGCGGAAGAAAAAATGTGTGAGCAATATTTTAAAGAGAATGTGTCGCGAACTTTGAATGGAAGATTTGTTGTAGGCTGTAGCCTCACCGTTTAAACTAACAAGACATACTATATGGTCTGCAAATGCAAAATTTTAGCAGATTGTATATTTTTCAATCGGTTGAAAATTGCCGGTCATTTTCCGGGATCTGCAGCCGATAGATGATCAAATGTCTCAAATGGACTCGGAAAACATTTATGTTTTCATTATATAGATTTTGTATGGGAGTGTTGATTATTTATAACATCACCAACACTTACAGTACCAAGCAGCAGCGACCAAAAAATTAACAAGATTAGAAATGCTAGTTGTGGTAATAGTAAGAAACAAACACGATTAACAACAACAAACTAAACTGGTAACAAGAGTTGATTGAAAACAAATATTTTTAAATCGTTCATTTACTTAGATCAGCAAGATCGTGCATTGCCGCATACAAATTTGAAATACGGTAGCACAGAGTTTTGTTGTTTAACAATTGCTACATGTCATTATTAATTTATATATTTAAAACTATAAAACTTATTTCGATTACATAAACGTATATGTATATAGGCAAATATGATTTATTTAATTTTAATTGTAATATTATTGATTACAATATTGTCAGGTAATAGCAAAACTATTATTTCGTATAACTCAGTATGTAAATCTGTAATAATTTTGTTCCTACCTAATTTCGTACCGCCGAAGTCGATAAATCCGCGTGTGCAACAACTTAACCACATGCGCATGTTCTAATCATAAGGTTTATTAAAATTACCAGTCACTGGCAATAATAATCGCAACACAGAAATATTTGTAGTTTATTTTACATCGCTATAGATACATAAAGTATTTCAGCTGCAACAGTTTCTGAAAATATAAATATGGGATTTGTGTATAGTGCAGTTATGAAAATATGCAAATTAGGAATGTTATAAGTAAAATGAAATTATATTTTATGTTTTTATGATATTTATGATATAGGATGATTTGCATATACATATACAACTAAATATAAGCATAAAACATAACAGCAAATCATAACTTTACAACATCGCGCAGCTTATACGTCCAAGAGATTTGTAGTTCTTAAAACATTTAAGATTTCCATTGTGTTCGAGGTTAAAGCCCCAATTTCACAGATGGTGGTAAAAATATATATATTTTTTAATAACCGTGTAAACATAATCTGTGATAATAAAATCAATTTTTGATATGCCACTAAAAATCTTATCTCCAATAGAACATCTTCATTTTCTAATAGATCAAATTACATAGTAAAAAAAAATATTTTTAATTTTCTAATTAATAATTTCGTTGGATCATTGACCCAACTGCGTATACCGTCTTTATATTCTTTTGTTTTTCGGACACCGTTATAGGAAGAAAAATCTCACTGGTAATCATACAATTATTATACACAATTAATCAACATGATCTCATAAATACATAATATATATAGTATGTATATGCATGCATAAAGCCACGCGACCTAACTCAGCGATAACACGAAACCTAACAAACAATAATAATTACGTACCATAAAAGATTCCAACAGACAAACTAAACAAATAACAAAACAAAAAAATTTCTTTAATTCATTTACTTAAGAGTGTTAGACATTGTCTATACATAATGTAATAACTTCCAGCAACAACAAACAATTTAAATTAACGGCAAACGCATTGACCGGATGAAATAATTAGAAACGTTTTAAGATGTGTTAATTAAATGAAAGTAAAAATTCTGTAAACCATGATAAGAGGTCACATTTTAAAATTTTTCTTAGTTTTCTTACGCCGAAAAAACTGTTTAACAGCACGCGCCTCAGATAAAGGTTTTACGTTTGTATTTAAAATATTTGAATTTATTTTATTAATTTGATTTACATTACAAGTAGGTACTGCATATATCTGCGTCATATGAGGAAAATAAATATTTCAAAATTAGGTTTTTCGTGTTCCAACCAAATGTTCCATTTTGTTTTTGTATTTTTCGATTGTGGAACTTAATTCAAGGCAGGTTCCAAATGCAGATACAACCAAATACCTCCAATTAATACCTACCAATTTGTTTGTAAATCAGTTGTAATATAAAATATAAAAAAAAAAAAACAAATACTTTTCGATTAGATCTAACTTGAAGTTTTCTACTGATATTTGTGGACCTTATCCATGATTTTCGTTGATTGCCACCGGGTAGTGATCGATGGCATTTATCGCCGACGGAATAGTGTCAGAATTCTGAAGATCCATGTAAAGTAAACGGAAGTCCATTACTCGCCAAAGAAAAGTATCACAAAAATTCCACTTGGGTATGACTCCTGACGGAAAAGATAAAAAATCCAATTGTGAAAGAAGGTGGAACTTCGTAGGAAATTTGAGTTTATTCTATATACATTTCCGTACTAATTTAACACACTTTACCGCATGCAGATAAAGCAGCTTCTCACTGCAATTTTACATGAAATTAATAAAGATTTTCTATTGAAATTAAATAGAATTATTTGGTCTAATTTTATATTTTTTATTTTTAAAATCCACCTATGTACGTATTGATTGACATTTTGACGCGCCATTCCCTGAGTACCTATTTCGTGCGGAAATTTAGAAACGAGACCACAAGTTTGTGTATATACGTACGATGAATATAATAATACACAATTTTAAATATACCTGTATGTAGGAATTTTTTTATAAGTGGGTAGTTAACTTTGTCTCAACAAATAATATGTATAAACACCACAATTAGAACAACACAATTTATTATTAATACAAAATTAATACTTTTCGAGACGGAATCTTCAACAACACTGATTATTTATCAACAAAATTATCGTACGACAACTTTTCGCATTACAGAAGAATTACAGTAGTTGATGGAATTTATGATTAACAAATAAAAACAATAACAACATTACTTTACAGTAGACTATGAATTAAAATACAAATTCTGATATTTCTTAACAGGGTGATCCCACACGGCCATTATACAAATCATCTGGCCCAGATGATCTAACCTCGTTACATACTTCTTCAATACTCTCATCACTGGACATGCCATCGTAATACATTTTTAAATGCTCTGCCGAAGTTGAAGTTAGTAGTGGCCCTTCTGTCTGTCCAATTTTTCGAACGTCATATCTTTCGTGATCTTTCACTTCAATAATTTCGTATGGTCCCAAAAATTTTGATTGTAGCTTCCCTCCAGGGTTAAACTGCGTGCGCTTGATAGCAACAATGTCCCCTACTCGATAGGTCCGTGCTTTTTTCGTTTTTTATTAAATGTTCGTCGATTCTCTTGCTGTACTTTACTAATTTGTAATTTGGTTGCATCCCTAAGCTTAGTATGGTCTTCATTAAACTGCATAGCAATTTCCTCTTCGACTACTTCTTTAACATGTAACACTTCCGGACACTTCACACCAATTAACAATTCGAATGGGCACATTCCAATGCCCCTCTGGAATGAATTGTTTAGGAACCTTTGAAATTTATCAACGTGTTTAAACCAATCATCCGGCTTAAGACGAAACAATTTAGTCAATGCTGTTATGATTATTCTGTTAAGCCGCTCCGCTTGGCCATTGCCGGTTGGCACACCAGTTTTTATCATATGATGCTCGATATTCTCTGATTCACAGTAGTCTCTAAAATCGCTGGAAACAAATGCCGCACCTCTATCACTGATTATGCGCCTTGGATTATCAAAAACCGTTTTTTGTTGTTCTAACGTCTGTATAACTTCTCTGGAACCAGTATTCCGAGTGGGACAGAGCCACACGAATTTTGAAAAACTGTCGATAACACATAAAATATAACAATAGCTTTTCTTCGTTACAAGTAAATGTCCCAAATGATCCAAATGGTAAGTGTCCAGGGGAATGTCACCTTTGGGAATGACTTTCAGCAAGCCATCGCGTTTTCCCGACTTACGGTCCGCTAGTATACATGAAATACAGTTTTTTAAGCAGCTGGCAATTTTCTCACTTAGCTTTGAAATGTAAAATTCACGTTGGATTTTACGTTTCGCAAAATGTCCTTGTTCATGCACGTTACGAATTATTTCAATTTGCATAGCGCCATGTTTAAATTACCATCTATCACCTTAAATAAAAGACCGTCATTAGAATGGTAATTGTTATACGCACCTTTTTGCAAAAGCTTCATAATTGTTTGAATTGAATGGTCATCTCTCTGAGCGGCTTTTAATCTGGTAATAGTATCACTTTCAATGATCATCAAAACGGGAAGTCGACTTAACGCGTCTATATGACGCATTCTATATGATGCTCTATGTTCTAAAAGATAACTAAATTCTTGCAGCTGCAACGCCCAACCTGCGATCCTGGACGTCAGCTCCTTACGTTCCATGGTCGCTCCAATTCATAACTGCAATATCTTTCTTCTGCAGGTGACGTTTTTTTTGCTGAAGTAGTAAACCGGATGAAATTTTAGGTCTTCTGAACATTTCTGCATGAGTATGGCACCTAATCCGAACTTGCTCGCATCAGTGTGAAACTCAGTGTCCGCACTTATAGAATATATCTTAAGTACAGGCTCTTTGACAAGAACTTCTTTCAATTTCAAAAACGCAGACTTTTCATCAACACCAAAATGAAACTTAATATCTTTTCGTAAAAGATTAGACAGTGGTCTCGCTATTAGGGCATAGTTTTCGACAAACTTACGAACATAACTAGTAAGTCCGAGGAACCGTTGGATATCTTTTATATTTTTAGGCTCGTTAAATCTTTCAATTGCAACACTCTTTTGTGATGAAGGCTTGATGGTCCCACATTTGATTTCATAACCCAAATATTCTATTTTGGACTGTAAAAATTGACATTGCTCCATTTAAACTCTAGACCATAACTTGCAGCTACTTTCATAACCTTTTGAAATCTGGTCAGTGCCTCTTCTTCAGTGACAGCGGGAATTACTATGTCATCCATATAGACACACACTACTTTCTCTCGATAAAGCTCCTGAAAAATTCGATTTATACATCTTTGAAATGTGGCTGGTGAATTGCACAGCCCAAATGGTACGCGTAGGAATTCGAACTGTCCAAATGGTACTATAAACGAAGTGTATTTAATCGAATTAAGTGACACTGGTACATGGAAAAATCCATTGCAAAGATCTAGGGTGGTAAAAATTCGTGCAGCTTGTAACCTGTCAATTTGTTCTTCAATTAAAAGTAACGGATACCTATCCTTCACAATCTTTTGATTCAGTTTCCTATAATCGACGCACAGTCTTTTTGTTCCGTCCTTTTTGTTTGCCAGCACTATTGGACTTGCATAACACGAATTGCTGGGCTGAATAATTTTGTCTTCCAACCATTCATCAATCTGTTTATGAACTATTTCAGTTTCCAATGGAGATAGTCGCCGAGGCCTCTGGTAAACTGGAACTTCATCTTGAAGAACAATTATCATCTCAATCTCGGAGTCATTACGGAATTCTTTGCTGGGTTTATAAGATTTGATCAACCGTGCCACTTCAGTTTTTGTTTTAAAACTATCCAAGTGATTGAGTACATCCATCAATTCATTATTAACATCGACAGCTATACTAAAAATTTCTGGGTTAAGTTTATTAATGAAAATATTATCGGGCGTTAAAACGGTTACAGTATTTTTCAAAAACTCTTTGCCCAAAATTACCTCATACGGAAGAATATCATCAGCAACTATGTGGAACACCAAGTGTTGCAATATTTTTACAACCAGCACCGCTGAACATTGTAGTGACTTCCACAAAATCAGGTTCACCTATTTCCTTTTATTTACTCGCTGACAAAAAATTTAAATTGCTTCCGTTATCTATGAAGGTTTGTAGTTCTCTATCCTTAATAATGACCCGCTTGTAATCTCTAGCTATATAATCTATTTTGTTCATCACGGTACACGATTTTGGTTTATTGTTTTCTGTTACTGTGACTGGTTTAGTGCAATTTTGAGGCAAATGGCCAAATTCCTGACATCTATAACATTTAGGTCCCTTGTCTTTATTTCGGCAGTGTTTGCCCACGTGACCTCGTTGTCCACAATTATAACATCTGACTTCTCGATTTTTGGTTGGTAATTGTTTAGGGATTGAAGTCGATTGCATTGGCGTCTTCTTAAGTTTAGTCTTTATCTCGTCATATATCTGAAGTTTGACCTTGAGTTCTTTCATATCCACTGCTCCATAAAGTATAGCTTTATTAAACTCATCGTCTGCGATTCCATTTATACAATTTTGAATAAGTGCCATTTCATCAACTTTGCCTAAGGCAGCAATTTCGGCAAGAGCGTATAAATAACTTTTGCAAGTTTCTAATGGTAACTTCTTTCGGTTGTTTAACTTTTCATAGATTACCGCACCGTTAAGTTTAACCTCAAATTCCGCTAGGAGAAACTGTTTAAGCTTGCCCCATGTGTCTATTTGTGAAACTGATTTAAGACTAAGTTTTGCTGTTCCCGTTAAAAGACGTTTTCCAAATATCATCTTTTGTACGTCGGTCCACCCGGCAACATGAGCGACCTCTTCAACATCCTTAATCCATTTTGTAACGCGAAAGTTATCATCGCCACTAAAATGCTGCAAAGATTCTTCTACATCCTTGAACAAAAAGCTAGGTCCATCAACCCCCTCTGTAGTATTAGTATTTGCTGCAGCTTCGAGACCTTTAAGATGATGTTCATGCTTCAACAATTCTATTTCTTTATCTTTAAGGGCCAATTCTCGTTTAAGAATATTTTCTTCGTTTGACACTACTTGATCATTACCTGCAGCTCCAGTAACTGTGGCCCTATTCTGGCTTTCCCTGGGAATAGGGAATTGGGAAAAATATTTTCATAGCATTTTTGTCTAAAATATATTTTTTTGGCCTACTGTGGGAATTATATTGGTGTAAATATTTATGAAACAGAGATATTATTGGGAATTATTTTTTCCCATAAAAATTTTGTGGAACAAAAGTTTCCCAATCAACTTTGTTTCGAAAATATTTACACCAATATAATTCCAACAGTAGGCCAGAAAAATACATTTTAGACAAAAATGCTATGAAAATATTTTTCCCAATTCCCTATTCCCAGGGAAAGCCAGAATAGGGCCACAGCAGGAGTATTAATCGTAGAACTGTTGGAGAAGCCTATTCCATTTATTCTAGAGCAAAAACTTTGGAACATGTTGTTATAATAATCACTGTTACTTTTTACAGTTCTGCGGTTTGAAGTTTTCTTCCACCTTCCAGTTGAAACGGTATTTCCTTGATTAAGCTTAGACGACATTTCGAACTTTACGAGACAAACAAATTTAAATACAGACACAGAAAACTGGTCTGCTAATCACGTGACCACTTTAATTCACTATACGGGAAACAATTGTTCACCCGTTATTTGGTTATTTTTGACTGGAATTTGTAAAACTGATTAAAATTAAAATCCACACAAAGAACGCTTACCTTAATATGCTTAATGAGAAGGTTCTTTCACGATTCACTTATTCCTTGTTATCACAAATAATTAGAATCCCTATTCTTTAATAACCAGTAAACACATACACAGTTCACTTTATTTATTTTACACCTCGGTTAATGAAGCAGCAGCTTAGTTAAATACTGTTCTAAAACACGACACTGCTTGACCTTTATCACACACGTTTTTTTTAACAATTTTTTTGGTCCTTGAACTTTAAGCTGGGTATTTTCTTGCGAATGATAGCTTAAAAGTTTTGAAAATTTTACGCCACTTGTACACCACAGAATGAAAATTGTTCCTTCAAAACTTCTTCAACAGAAACAATTGGACCCGCTTATAATTTATGTGAGGCAAGATCCCGACACTGATTATTTATCAACAATATTATCGTACGACAACTTTTCGCATTACAGAAGAATTACAGTAATTGATGGAATTTATGATTAACAAATAAAAACAATAACAACATTACTTTACAGTAGACTATGAATTAAAATACAAATTCTGATATTTCTTAACAGGGTGATCCCACATGTATGTGTGTTGTTTTTGTGACCATTGAGACTTGTACCCCTACCGGAAAAATTTGTCACTACAAAAAAGATACAAATTTGACATATTATTTTAATTTCATTACAAAAGTTGACTGATACCGTAAAATTACAAGTTTGTGAGTTTAAAACACGTAAATTATGTTAAAAATAATAATTAAAATTAATTTAATAAAAAAATCAAATTTATGGCTCTCGAAAAGTACCACTACCAATAAGAAAATAAGTGAGTTTTTTGTGCTATACTTTGGTTTTTGTACTACCACATACTTACATTCATTATATTTTTACTAGAGAACTTTGGTTAATATGGATGCAGTTAAAAACAGAAATAACAGATCCTTCGATAGGGCAACTCCTAAGGTAACTGGCTATATACGCCTGCCGGACAATTCTAGGAGATGGCTAATATTTTTTTATACATGATATCTGTGCTGGATTATGAGGTGGCTAATATTTTTTTTAGAGGATCACCTAATATTTGGAAATTTTTGTTCGTTCACATTCATCAAAAGATTTCCTATCAACACAACCATATGTTGGTAAGCTTACTCATTCTTAATGAAGGTCTTCTATGACGACGGATATATACCAATGTTCTTAATTTGAAGGCTCGTTAAGTAGAGAAAATATAACTTGTGGCCGGCAATATTGGCTTCTCTTAGTAAGTGCGGTGATATAGAAGGTGTTCGATAAATTTAAGCTTATAAAATTTAATCGCACATTTACGAATTTTGTACTTTAGCGGTAACATAAAATTCCAATTCATAATCAATCTTCACCAATTTTGGAATAATATTACATTTTAATTTTAAATATTTTAAAACATAAGGGTTATAAGTGTAACATAAGACTCATCATTTAAGTGTTATAACAGAAACTTAATGACCTTAACCTAATTGAAATACATAAAACGACAAATTGAATAGTATGAAAATTGGGCTCCGATTACGGTTAACGTTTTATCTATAATTATAAATTTTGTTACCGATTCGGGTTTCAATTCAATAAAAATATCGGTTAACAGGCTAAATTGTTCCAACAGACTGGGAGCAAATGAGGAGGTCCTCCCTCCATATCGAAATAAAAAAACGAAACTACTCAGAATCAAACATCGAGCATACCATTGCATGCCTTATTTTTCAACAGGTTCAGAATTTTTTGTCAATCCGACGCAAAAATAACAATTTTAAAAACGTTGATTCATAAATCATGTGAAAATTACAAAAACCGTAATTTATTACAAAATTGTGGTCAAAGACCCCAAAAGGATTAAATTTTAATCAATCCAAAAAAAAACCAAACTGTTAAGATACAAGAAACAAGATTAAACTATAAAATATCTGTAGAAGAGCCAAAGGAAACAGAAAGAAATCTATAAAGATGAATTTTGATAAATGTCAAATTAAAAAAATTATAATAAAATCATTTTAATCGTCCACTCCCCCAACATAACATAAAAAAACCTAGTGATCATCTTATTCTTATTTTTATTTATTTATATTTTATTTTTCTATATAATTTATTTGTCGTCATTTTATCAACAACGAAAAAATATCAACGCGTGTGGTAATCTAAACATAACCTCAATTAATGTATTTTTAAAATGTCTTCAAAAAATCTTAAATTATTTTCTTTAAGAAATAAACATAAAATTAACATATAATAAAAAAAAAATAGTTTTGTAAATTATAGTCAAATTATTTGTCAGATAAACTACAAAGTTTAAGTTAAACGGTTTTACTTAGAGAATAATAACAAAATAATTTTTTTTTGTTTCGTTAAACGTCTTTTCTATAAGAAAATATTGTTAATGCAATAAAAATGATATCTGAAAGGAATGTATGAAAGGGTAATTGATGTTGACATAATTTGTACGGAAATATGTAATTTTTGTTGTTTTTTGAAAAGTTGTTAATGGGTTAATGTAAATTCATTTTAATTTGTTTTGTTACGTTGGACAAAGTGGAATGGATTATATAATGTAGACTCCGTGAGTATATATAGTATAGTATATAGAGTGGCTCAGTACTGCGAGAATAAATTTATGATGAGAAAAGTTCAAAACAATAAAAATTTTGTTTTAAAGATTATTTTTAACATTTATTTTTAATGAATCTAGAAGTGCCGCACCTTTGGTTGATTCACGCTCACAATTATCTGGTGTATGCCCAACTTTTTGTATTATGTCTCATAATAATTTTTAAATGATTGGCGGAATACTTCAATGATCTATATATGTATATAAAGAGCTTCATGGAATCTGTTTGTGTCGAATGATCGTCAGAGATCATCTAGTAATTTATCATACCTTAAATTTGTTTATCGGCAAATCTCTCGTATAAATGATAAATAGAATAAGTCCAAGTATGCTACCTTGTGATATAACTGCTTATTTTATTTTGTGTTCAGAGTACTCGGTTTCAAATTTTATTTCAATCTGCAATGTAGGATTTAAAAATTTGATGAAATTGATTAGGCAGGTTGTTATATCCCGATAACAAAATCAATAACCAAAATAATTGCAACATACATACGCTGGTGCATCAAAACGATCAGTCAAAAGTAATTCAATACCAAATCTTATCAACTAATTTTTTATCCGAATATTAATATTAATTACTCACCCGGATGTTATCAAAATCTAACACTACCAAAAAAGCAAAACTATAAAAATCACAATGTTCACCCTTTTAAAAAGTAAATCCATTTCACAAGATGTGCCATCTACTCAACCAGGCCAAAATGTTATTGTCCACAATGACAAACAAATAAGTATGATAGTTTGCAAAGTATCCACTACGAGAAACTATTATTGCCATTTTCATAAAAAACATCTTCACTCTCATCGATTTCGACAACTGTAGCCTGTTTACCAGTACCAGTACCAACTGCATATAAACATCTGAACAACAACTTCTGAGACTCTTAAATCAACATGCAACGGAATTATAGTAGAAGCCTTAAAACCTGTGTCATAAATTATAAATCTTATTCAACCATCAGCCACTGCTACATCAAATGATCTTGAGTCGTAAATTATAAAAATATTCAAAATTCATGTATTTTACAAAAATATGTAAAATATACTTAAAGAACGTGAAAACTCTTACACATATTTAAACATTTTGAAAGTTTAATACAAAAGTATGTTTATAATTATAATTAACTCATAATTATTTTCAACCTTTAGTAATCTACATTTAGGAAACAATAATCATCTATCCTTTTACACTGCCAACAATTGCCGTTTTGAGTAAACTCCATAATATGATCAAATAAATATGTATACCGACATCTAGCTTCATTTGAATAGAACTAATTTGGAAAAAAAATTAAAAGTATATATTTCTTTCTACGTGTAGCGGAAGACACAGTCAATTTTCCGATAATTATGTGATTTGGTGAAAGATGGAGTAATTGTAATGAAAAAATAGTATTTTATTCATCAGTTATCTTACAGTATGTAAAAATTAAGTGTATACATTTTACATACATTTTAAATGTAAAAACTCAAGTAAATCACATTTCGTAATTTACGCTCCAAACTGTGCCTTGGAGTCTTTTTATTAATGAATTTGAGTTTCTCAATTTACTCGGGTAAGAAACCATTGCCAACAAACTTAAAAACCTACAAATCTGATTTGATGCTCCGACTTCATTTGGAGTGGACATTATAGAAGAACGCGGGTTCAATACAACATTCAAGGTTATTTCTGGTCGAGAAAGTATAACCGTTCATTTTGTTTTGGTCAATTAAATTAAATTAAATTTTTATTTTGCTTACTAGGTTCTCACATCCCTGACGATTTCTTTCGTTTTTGGTTTTTTGCTCGTTTTAATTTTGTTTTAGTTTATTACATGTAGCCCTATTTTGTTTTGAGTGAATAGTTTGTCCAATACGTTAGTCTCTATTAGATGAATATTTCTAGTGAAATTTTTAGTTGTGTAACTATAAAAGTTAAATAGTTTGACTACTTTATGCAAATTAATTTCAAAACAACGCTAGCAAAAAGTGAAAATTTAGCTACTTAAATTAAGACTAGCTTGCCTCCGCACAATTTACAACTGAGGTTTGCTCGGTAGTCATCATGCTTCGAAACCTCAACCAACCAAAACTATGTAACGGAACGCGTTTAGTGGTGAGAAAACTCATGGGCAATGTGATTCACGCGACGATACTCAAAGGTAAGTTCAAAAGGTGAGGAAATTCTTATTCCGAGAATTCGAATAACAAGGATACAGTTTATAGTTTCCTCCAAAAGTTTTATGTGGAATTTGTAAGGTCATTTATAAAATGGATGTATCTCAAGTGCTCCATTCACTATCATCTTCAAAAGTTTGTGTTGTTCTGAATTGCACCAAAATCATGTACGATCGACATGCATATAGCCATTGTATGATAACCAGGCAAGCAGCAATAAATACATCGAATTTATGCCAAAAGGTACGAAGCCAAGCGCAATATACCTTTCTTCAAATTCATGGTTGGGGTACTTTAACGTTCCCCTGGGGGGCAGTGTTTCACTCCAGCAACAAAAACATACAATTTCCGATTTACGATTCCGATTTAAAGGAACGACTTCGAATAGAACTGCTAAAAGGCCAGTCCAATATATTTGTTTTTTCCATTTTGACCATTGAAATAAAAACTATTAAAAAATATATAATGAGGAAAAAAAACAAACGACTCGCTGACGCGAAAGTCAAAGCCACGTATAGGATGCGCCTTAGTCCGGCTGGTGTTAGTTCTACTCAAAAGGAATACTAACATTGTCATCGGAACCTGTGTTAGATAACTCGTGTTCTACCTATAAGATTTACCAAAGACGATAAAAATTTAATCTCCCATCTAAAAGTACCAGAAAGCTTGAGTTGCAACTGCCGTTATACAACGTACCCCAGTTTTATATTTATTATATATTTAGCAATTTCAAATTTTCCAATTTCCGTTAATATTTTGACCATTCATTTGCTGTTACTAAGCAATTAGTTTGTTAGTAAGGAATAGTAATTCTCTTCTTTGGTATTTTTTCTCTTCATGGAGATGAAAAAGACATTAGATGTTTTATATCTGTTTATTCCATCTTTCCAATCACCTTAAAGATAAGGAGGGTCAGCTTTTTATGTTTTATCTTTCTTCGGACATCATTTATCAGTTTAGCTTGTTTGGCAACTCCAGCGGCCTAGCTATGATAAGTGCATACGCAGCGAATGTGAACACACTTCCCACAGGGCCCCTATGCTATTGAACCACCGAACACTAATAAAAGCACAATGATCTCCCCAACCAAACTAAATCTGTCAGAATACTAAAAATTTTCAAAATACAGAGAAATCTAAACCTCGCCGTTAAATTAATTGGCTGACAGTTTCAACTCATGAAACTAAATTCATAAAATGTCCGACTCAATTCTAGTGCACCCCATGTCGCTATCCGTTCTGAAATTCCATCCGCACTCACAACCCACGCCCAAACTATACCTGCTCGGGCCTGTGGGGCAGTCTACTCAGTCTCCTGTCATCCATGGATCATCTTAGCCTCGTTTGTGTAACAAGTGAGTTTCACAATTCACAAACGAAAAAAAAAAATTGGCAGAATGTTTCTGAAAAACACTCTTGTTTATTTTAAAATCGCTGTTCCCGCTCAAATGTTCGGAAAACCAAAATGAACAACTATTTTTGAAAATGTTATTTTTGAGGGATTAAGCCGAATGAATTATCGAGACTAAACAATTAGTTGTATCTTCGGATTAACGGTTGATCGGTTCGTGGGTTCAAATCTAGGTCCCAGAGATGCTAGAATGTGCACATTGCTGCTGGGCGAAGCAAATTGGCATGACAAGGAAGAATAATCCACCTTTCACCCTAATATGTGACTCAAGCAACATGATGTGAAATTTTTCTCTTTCAACCATGTGCCCCCCGAATTGGAGAGTGCTTAGACCGAAAGGAGTGTCCCTTGTAAATTTTATGATTTTCTAATGCGAATTTTTAAAGGGCCTTGGATACATTTCAAAGTCTTTGTTACACTCTGATTCTGAAGCATAGTCATTGGCTGAAAAATATGGTCTTAGGTAAGACTTTTTGGCTTTGTTTTGAGTTTTGTCTTAACTATGACACTTCTCGTGTTCTGTGCATAGTCTTAGTTGGCATTGGTTTTAAAAAAAGTTTTGCGTAAGACATACAAATTTGTTGGTCTTATTGGTCACAGACTACGCCCAGAATACAAAAAGTCTCATAATTAAGAGTTAACTCAAAACAAAGACAAAAAGTTGTATCTAAGATGTTTTTACAGCCTGGACTGTCCTTCAGAATCGGGGTGTAGTATTTTTCAAGCATTCATGCTGACCGCCAGTGATATTGGTGTACGCATAGGAGTATCTCTAGTAAGTTCTATGAATTTATAATAGTTCTGAGAGGGTGATCCAAAAAAGTCGCCTTTTCTAGATACAAGGAATAATTGGAACCTGTAGTTCTCAAAATGTGGAATCGTACGCTTCATTTCGAAATAACACTAATATTAATTATAGAGAGTCTCATTCATATTTTGACATCATAGTTCTGAAAGTTTTATGCCGATACGATTGCGGCAAAAATACATCGAACTCGAGTGCGATGTATTTTGCCACAATCGAATCGGCATAAAACTTTCAGAATTTTGATGTCGGAACGTGAATTATACTCTCAAATTATTATGAGTATTTTTCTCCGATCAATCCTTATGGGCTGGAAATTTCATGGAATTTAATCTCAAAACATGAATTGTAGTCTCAAATTGTTGCACTTTTTTTTTCTCAAACCAAGATTTGTGTTATTTAGTTTTAAGAATTTTAATATTGAAAAAAAAAACTGAATTTTAGTTTCATATTTTATGAGTTAAACCTTTTTTGTACACATTTTATCAAAATTAGTCTCAAAACGAGAATTATATTTTAAAACATCCTTTTAAAGGATGTTCCATGTGATTTACGATGGTATTTTATTAACATTTTTCATAACCTGCAGCAAAACTGGTGGACTGGTTGGACCCATTTGAGGCTATCTAGTAAGTTATAAGTTTTCTAATGGGTCTGACAAGGTGTTCTATGAGATTTAAAACGTGATTTTTAATTAGCCTACGGTACATTCCAAAACCATGTTAATAAATTTTAAAATAATCCTGGCTTTTGAGGAGAACCTTCTAAACGATTTTTCTGAAATTAGGACCCATCGCTATCGAATCCTTATATTTAGAAAACCTTCTTTCAGCAATTTTCATAAAATTTTTCCTTATTGTAAAACAATAATAAAATAACCCCCTCTCCAGAGGACTTAGATGATTTTTTTCCTTGATGATTCCTTTTATTTTAAAACCATACATTCCAGAAATATTCATCAAATTCGTTTGGGTTGAGAACAACTAAAAAAAACCCTCCAAAAATAACTCGAGCCCCTCTGGGCGACTCCATAAACGATTTTTACCGAAACCAAGACCCATTGCTGAGTTTAGAAAATAAGAAAATTATAAAAAAATTACTCGCTCCTGCGGAGAACACCCTATACGATTTTCCAGAAATTTAACTCCCCGCTAACCCGAAAATGTTTTTGCTACGGCAAATGAAAAGAAGTGAAAATAAATTTTGGTTGCTACACAGTATTTTTTAAGTTGTTTGAATTCCTTCACTAGCATATGGGAAAAACTTAAACATGAATTTTCCCACGACCTGTCGTCTGGACTGAAAAGATGCCAATTTTTTGTGATAAACCGTTTTTATCAAAAACTGTTGTTAACGCTAAAATTTAATAAGCATATTAAATTTTATTTCTTCAAAAACCACTGAAACCTCTAAATTTTTCAGAAGTTTCACCCTCATCAATTATTTCGCCTGGACTGCAGAGAGGATACAAATATTTAGTCAGATGGTACCACCGGATGTTGTGCTTACTATACAATTTTTTTGGCAATTTGAAGATCTCAGTTATTTTTTGCTGAAATCGATCCACTGTAAGTTTCAGCTTCCATAGGACCTTTCTCGATTTTTTGCAAATATTTTGAAAAGTATAGCACTTATAAGAAAAATAATTTTGAACTAGAATATTCTTAATTACATTTCAAAAACTTTGGTTCGCATCAGTTTTCGAAAATTTAAGAGGAAATGGCGAATTTTAATGAGAAAAATCTGTTTTTCCACCAAAAAGTGGTGACTTTATTTGTGACCTACAGAACTTGATTTTCTTTTTATTACCTTTGTCTAAAGACGAGCAAGCCTTGCGACCATATAAATTTAAAATGATATTGGAATCAAAGTCTACCCAAGCTGCCGTTTCTATCAACACAGAAAACTGCAGCTTATAATTTGTGTAGAATATAAGTTCATCGCTTTTCATCGGATGTGATATGATATGATATGATAGAGGCGTACAGGCCAACCATAACGGAGATCCTAGGTACGAGTACGTTACCATAATCCTGAAATATCAACAATCAAATAACAAATTATATCTGAATGCGAATAATGATTCAGCATCATGCGGGCCCAGGTCCTTGCCTGCATCTTTAACAGATAAGGTTATTTAGGAAAGGATGTTAGTCACAGAAACAACTAGGGCGAATCGCAGCAAAGTCGTTATCTAACTACTTAAATATATTAAAATGTTAGTCTCAATTAAATTCAAACTCTAGATTAGATTTTGTTAGTTTATTAATTTGGGTTTATAGTTGTGGTTGAGGTAAAGGATACTAATAATCATCATATGTATTCGGCATCAGTCATAATAGACTGGTTAGGTTATTTAATTCGCATCTACGGGTCATCTCATCATATGCTGTTTTTAACCTTATTTTGCCCTATCTTCCCACCAGACACCATCTAACCGAGGGACTTTACGTTCGTAATGACTCGACAGCATTATCATACATATGATGACTTAAATATTCCGTTTATATTGTAAAAAAATTAAATTTAAATTCGGTATTGTCAATTAGCTACCTATATTTAAATTCATTCAACTAAAAGCAGGGTTGATTTATATCTAACATTCATACACTTCACTAAAACATAACCTGAAATCAACCAGAAAGATCGCCAAAAAACAACATTCTATAGCAAAAGGTCTTTGGATCGTTAACATATTAGAATGTATTGAGTTTATCCTCAAAGCGTAAGTAATAAAATAGACCCCCTGATCAAGAATGTTGCAATCACAATCTTCGCTGACCTTCCGGTATGTTCAAAAAACAATACATCTAATAAAATAAATTGAATTATATTTGTCGACAACTTAATTGTTTTAAGTCAGGACTTTCGACAAAATTTCAATTTATAGATTTGTTTAAATTAAGGAACGAAGGAACACAAAAAAATCCAGAAATGTTTCAACTCTAGAAGCGACATCTACCACCAAATCAATTAATTATAAAATCGACCATTTGTGAAGCAAACATTCACAAATCGAAGTGACATCTACCATCAAGTTCATTAACTATAAAATGTTAAAATCCTCCATTTGTAAATTTGGATTCTATAGCGTCCATTTTAATTCTGACGTCAACCTGAACGTACGTATTATTATAAAGCTATCATTATTAAAGTGTATAAAGTTAAAAACAAATCAATTAAAATGTTTAGTATATAATATTAAATTCATATCAAATAATCAATATCATTGGTATTAACCGATTATTCTCAATTATCAACTATTTGGGTAAATTTTATTAAAAGATATTTATAATTTCATAATAAGAACTAATATAATCGTAAATTTATTTGTGTAAAAGTATTTTGTTCTTTACGGTACCATGAATACTTTTCAAAATTATTCAATCATACAAGTGCCTCCCGATGGTAATTGCTTGTTCTCCTCATTAGTAACCCAAATAATATCCTGTCATAGATGGCGTAGTGAATATAGGAAAAATGCAAAAAATCTTAGAGAGACGGCTGTTAATCATATTCGCCGTAATGTTACTCGTTATGAAACCGGTTTAATCGAATCAGCCAAGGATAAATGGCCCGAATTAGAAGCTAGCGATCAATTAATCAATTTATTTCTTATTGAACTTGCTCGTGATAATACTTGGGGTGGTGAGGAAACATTACAAGCTACATCAGAAATATATCAGGCCAAAATCGAAGTATATCAAGTCAATGCAGCTCCAATAATCTTTGGTAATTCAATTCAAAAAATATTTCGAGTACTTTATATTAATAACAATCATTATGATGGATTATATAGAAATGATTTTATGAAGGTTCTCATTCATCCACCTACAATTAGTCACCTCATACAAGTGCGAATTAATAGTCGATAAAGCTTTACATAAAGTTGGAATAGATATTATAGCTATACAGGGAACAAATTCAGTTGCCTTTCAAATCAAAACTTCACCTTATAATTGGTATTTGAGTCATAGAAAAAGAGTGATGCCCACTGTACGGAACCGTGGAGTTAAAAACGGAGTTGCAATATTAGTGAAACAAAATTGTGGATTAAAAGTGCGATATTTTAGTGGTATATCAGAAAGATTATGTTTTGCAATCATAGATGTCAAAGGATTAATTGAAATCTTGCTAGTTTGTACCCATTTCCGATCAGAGTTCAATTCAACAATTTATAGCATCTCTTAAATAGTAGAATATCTACAATTATAAGAAAGTATAGTAAAACACGAGCTGTTTGCAATTTATGCGATTTTAATGCTCATATAGAATTGGACCAATTCAATTTATCACATAAAAGAATATTAGGGCAAAATTTATATCATCAAGAAACTGATGAACGTGGCGATATACTAATTGAGTTTGCACTACAGAATAGTTTATCAATTTGTACTACTTTTGGTCGTAGATCCTGCCTTACCACTTGGAAAGGACCTAAATCATCATCCCAATTAGATCATATATTGTTCAATCCCGGAAAATCATTATTAGAGATAACACGTAAAAGGCACATTTTCAGAAAAAAATCAAACGAAGAAATAAGGTAGACTGTAGTAAAGAAATTTATTTCGGATCATAAATTAGTATTTGGACGTGTAATCAAAGTGCAATCTGACTCACGGAAGCTGATTAGAATTTCATTGCATCTACATGAAGAATACAAAAGTCATAATTTTAGAAGATGGAGAGTTGATTTATTAAAAGATCCAACTATCTTAAAACAGTATCAATCCAACATAACAAAATTTGTGGTTAGAGAAGTGTTAATATTAGATGATACTCTCAATTTCCCAGTGATAACAACAGTTGAAATAGTTTGGAGAGCTTTAGAGCATTCTATAAAGGCTTCATCAGACTTAATTTTAACCAAACAAGCCACTATGACTAAGGGACAGAAAGTAGCAATAAATTCTTTAAAAACTGCTTTAAGAAGGACACCACGTATAATCCTCATCTGATCAGAAATTGCCAATATAATGTTCAACAAGAATTTAGAAACTCCAAATCAGAAGAATGTAGCAAATTTTTCCGAAATTTAAACGATGTAAATCCTTTTAGCCGACTCCGCCAAACCTATAAATTTATTCCATCATATAGACAAAATTCTAATAAGATGGCAAGTACCTACACTCCTTTATCAGGATTGGAGCAATTATTATCAACTACCTCGGGTTCCGCCGTTCCTCTAATAACTGAAAAGGAGCATTGGCCATTAGGATTACCTCCAAACCAGGAAGAAATAGAAACCATCCTATTTTCCATTAGAAGAGGAACTGCTCCTGGTTTATATTAGATTTCAATTGAACTATTACAAGCTTTACCTGAAGAGGGAATGTAAGGTCTTTCTATATGATTTACAACAGGTTTGGTTATTAAACACCCCACCAAGTGATTGGTTGGAAACGGTCCAATTTTGTTTACCAAAAAAAAAACGACCCAGTACTACCACATATTATAGACGTAATAACTCTTTCAGACACTGGGTATCGGGTATATGCAAAATTCCTATTATTTAAGTTTGAAAAGATACACACTCAGATACGATCATATCAGGCTGCATTTATCCGCAATCGGTCGACCGATGACCATATGTTTGTTATACGACGTGTTATCGATGAGGAATGGAAAACAGGAAAAACAATTTATATCCTATCACTCGATCTAAAACAGGCCTTCGATAAAGTTGATCTAACCAAGCAACTATTATTCTCTCTCATACTGGAATTACCCATCATCTTGTTAATAGAATAATACGAGCTTGTATGCATGAATTAACATCAATCATATGGTATAAACAAAGAACTATTGCTTTTCAACGTGGCATGGGATTCAAACAAGGATATACTTTTTCACCTACCTTATTCAATTTAATATTGGATTCTGTTCTACAAACCCTCGCAGAAGTCATTCCTGGTTTACAACTTTCGCAAGATCAAGAAATTAAAATGCCATTAATATTAGCCTATGGATGCCGATGATTTGTTACTCGTTAGTGATGATTTAAACATCTTGTCTACTGTTCTAGAAGAACTTGTCCCTCTACTACACTCAATAAGATTAGAGGCAAATGAACGCAAATCTGAAATTCTCATAAGACCAAATAATGAAAATATTACGACCGTAGCAATAGGTAGCCTGAACTTTATGTTAGTTCTACCTTGCGTAATTTAGGCACTTATATAAGTGCCGGACTAAGCCATCCAGAGACAATCCGAAAAAGTATTCGTGAACACAAATTACCTTCTCCGATTGTAATGTATATGCATAAACAACTAGTAACTCCCATCATGACATATGGTTTACGAGTCGCTGTTTTGACTAAAGCATGTCTCTTGCGATTAGCACGTTACGAAAAAAGCTTTTTAATACAATTATTGCAGTATTGTACTAATCGGCCTCTAAAAATTTGTGTTAGAAGAGTTTTGAAGGGAAAAACAATCAATCGGAAAGTTACTGCATATCGGATATCATATTGGAGCCATATTATCAGAAGAACAATAGGTCATTTATTACATGCAGCAAGGAAATTTACAAGAAATTACAAAAAGCTGGTAGGCCTATTTTCATTTGGCATGATCTACTAAAACAGAGAATATCAAATCCTGAAACTAGTTTAAAGATTGCCGCACAAACAGGAAAGTCTGATTTAGAAACGGAAGTTGATTGAATTTATGACTCAGATAACCCTTCCACAAATGAATCTGATGATTACGTATACAGTTTGGACTCCAATTAAGTATTTATTATTTAATTTGTTTGTTCACCAAACCCAAATTACGAAACCCAAACTAACCAAACCCTATCCTTTTCCTATCCTGGGAGTTGAAAAGACGAATTATGCGTCATACATAGCCTCTTATCATCTAGTCGGAGATCACCAGCCTTCTCGAGGCAACTTTTGTCTAAACTAATGGTGACACGATGACAAAGGTGAAAATCCGAACCTCGGAACACAAAAACACACCTACCAAAAGAGGGAATAAATAACCTCCCATAGGTCGGCTCGAAATCCAAACATACGATGTAATAATAACTAACCTACAAATTTTATACAAAATTAAATATATCAAATTCTCTACAACCAGGAATTCTGTCGCTTAATTTCAGTAGCATCTAGAAATTTTAAACCTACCTGAGAAAATCACGAAGCGATTAAATTTGGAATTTGTTATAGATTGTTTAAACTGCATCTCTATACTACGATTCTTATATGCATAACAATCCATTTTGATTTATACAACTTAGGTGTGTTTAGTTCAAATAAAAGTCATTAATTTGCTATCTATATATTTTTATTAAACATTTTTAATTTACGTTAATTATTTTACTATTGATATACAATGAAAAAATAAATCATCAATGAACTTTCTTTCTTGTTAAAGCGAAACCCAAGCTATATAACATTTCTTTTGACTTTTGCTGCATTCAAAGCACACAGAATCATTAAAAAAGTAACACCCAAACTATTGTACTAAATTCACCTGCTATATACAAGTAAATTCCCATTCAATTGCGCGTACACAACGAATTTTAAACGTTAAATAAATTAAATTGATTCTAATCACATAATGGGAATATAATATTACCGGACGGAATGGCCAATTATTATTTCCATATATAATGATTATTTTTTGTAAAATCTTACAAGAGAACAAAAACTTTAAGGATTGGTCGTATTCCATTGTTATACATTACAATTAAATATAATTAAATTATTTTTTATTGAGATAATTAATTTTACTGCTCGATTTCGTATAGACGACGTGCACACACATTGCGCGGTTAAATGCCGGTACAAATATGGTGATGATGTTATGATATTGATATCTGAGTATTTAGAAGTCGCATTTACCATTTCAATATAATATCGATTTATCAGAATCATCCTAAATTATGAGTCGCTTTTAAATTCTTTAGCGCATTATTCCGCTATAATTAGTTATAGAGGCTATATCACGCTATAGTTTTAATGTTTACCATCCAACAGTAGTTTGATCCGTATAAAGATAAAACAAAAAAAAAATCTTTTAAATACTTTGATAACCCGTATATATACATTTTGGTTTTGGTGGAGCCATAAAATAAAACAATAACAAAACTATTTTATTACGTTAATTACATAAATGAAATCCGACTCGACGACTTTTGGCACAATAAAAATCATTTTAAAACGTATAAATAAAATAACTATAACGTTCCTCTATTTTATACTAATTTAGCATTTATGTAAAGCTATAAATATTTTAAAATAGACAAAAGGCGACTAATTAGTGGACGGTCTTCAAAAAGTCATAAAATTGTCAGCGTGCCTTGTGTTAACACGTATACGTGTTGATATTTCCATATAACCATAACTCATCAAACACTTTGGATGAATATAAAAGGCATGATCGAGAGAACATTTCTATTCGTAAAATATGTGACCCGCTTCCTGTTGAAGAGGCACATACACACACATAAATAATTAATACTTTTCTTATGCAATAAAAAACCAACGACCATAATGTATATCTATATACTCTAAACTATTTTAACCATCATCTTCCTGTTTTAATTAAACAAAAACCAGCTACAAAAATATAAAAAAAACAGAAAAAATATTTTACGAATAAAATTAATTAATTAAAACGAAATTAATTCTGACAATAATTTTCTTTACATTGTCTTAGATGTTTTCAAAACTTAAATTCTCGGTCACAAAATGTCAAAGGGCAGATACACGACGACACACAGAATCCAAACGCAACGAAACAAAATTACGTGTGTAATAAAACAAAAAAGAAACGAAAAATATTTAATTTAATAATAAAAACAACAACAACAAAAACATTACCACTATGATACAATCAAAATTAATTCTATTAAAAAAATAATGCAAGCATCTCTTCGTACTTTTATTCGCGTGTCCCATTCATAAATTTTTATTATTTTTAAGTAGCAAAAAAAAAACAAAAACAAAATAAATCAACGGCTTAAATGATGATGTATGCGTTACTCAGTAATTGAGGATTCAAACTAATGATCGCAGGTTTTCCGCTCGATTTGATCGCAGATCTGTTTAAAAAAACTTTTAGACATTTCATCGAATCTAGCTACCCAAAATGTAGCTTTGCAAAATATTTTTTTTTTTTGAGGGGGAGAGAGGTCGGGGTGCGGGGCGAAATTCTAGACCCCGGGATTAAAAAAACATTTCCTTTGTGGTGTTGTTGGGAGTGCAGTCGCCATCCATATGCACATTCACAAACCTTGGTGATATTCTAAGATTGGTATTTTGCCTTTTGGCTGCGAATTTGGTTAGTGTTCGCAGCGTTGGTAGGTTTGTCATCCTTGATATGGTCGTTTTTGAGAGGATTGGTCCTTTTGGGTAGTTATTTCCCTTGTTACAAACCATAGAAACAAGGACCTTCACGTCCGTTTGAGTAAGATTCCAATTTTTATATTTGGCCTTTCTTCGTGCCATTTTAAACTGCATTGAAGAAATTCGAACAAAACCATGTTCCCCGGAAATGTTCAACCAACTGTTACGACACTTTGAGGAGTCATACATTATTTCATATGTAGCTTTGTTTTTGAATTTTTAATTTCGTTACCACCGAATAAATGATGCTTTTATTGACAGCATTGCCATCTGTTCTCGAGCATTGACACTAAGGTTTTTTGTCATTGGTAATTGGCCTTTACATTCTGTTTTACGTTTTGCTTACCTTTGCTGTATCGCGAAAACGTTAAACTGTTTTGAGCACGAGACCATTGTGCACTTTGTGCGTGATTTTTTTTCTTTTATTAATTGAAAATATTCGAAATTTCTTGATTCCTTTTATGAGTTGAGACAATTTTCGGGTTCGTTATTAGAGAGTGGATTTTTTTTATCAATAGGCCAAGATAGCGTGTATCGAGTTAAATTTTGTGTTCGGACATTAAAACTAACAGTGATTTGATTATACAATTTTAGTGTGAACACGGAAAAATATTTTTTCAATATTTAACGAAACATAATATCGGCTCGAAAATTATATTTTTTTTTAAAATGGATATTTGATGTAATTGTGTGACGAAAAAAATATATATTTTTCAAGTGAAGAAAATCAGTATATCCGGGTAAATAATACTAATAAAAGTGAACACGTGAAAACAAATAAATTAAACTTAACGGCATCTTCACCAAGCGGTTAAGGGCGGGCGGCAGAGGCTTGCAAGTGTATTTAACGAGTGGCCAGTTGAGGACATGCAAAATTATTTACGGTTAAAGGTGGAAAAACGCCCAACATATATGCAGTGGTGGCCCACAATGAGCCAATTTCTAATTTTTTTGTATACCGGCGGTAAGGTTGCAACGGTGGAAACCACATTATTTACGGTTCAAGGAGGGTCAACGCCTAACGGTATCTTCGGTTTTCGGCAGGGTGACTCCTACCAAAAATAAAAAATATATGGTTCAAGGAGAAAAGACGCCCAACAAAATATATTCGGTCCAAGGTAGGAGGAAAAATTCTCATTTCGTGTTTTTCTTCCCCTTGGCAGGACATCCACACGGTCTCCCCGTGGCACTCCTGTAGTCTCACGCAGTAGTGTGAATTGTGGGAGATTCTCTAGAGGTCGCTCCTATGGGAGATTCTCGATGAGTCATTCGGGGGTTTCAGACATTGTATGTACCTGTCATTCGGGGTGATCCAAATATTCCGGGGGTAGACACACCCGGTTATTATTATATTTATTCACTTCAAACAAATTTCGGCTGACGAATTCTGGTATGATCTAAATTTAGTCTCAATTTTTAATTTTATTTTTATTTCTGTTCTGTTCCACGGTGTAGGCCAGGAGCATGCAAGCCTCAACTTCCCCACGACCCAGAACCCTGAGATCTAGTCGATAAAATTACCATGAGAGAGGTCTCTGTAACACAGATTCTGAGTCATCTTCCAAGTCAGGTACAGCGATTAACGGTTCCCGGATAATAAAATGTCCTGGGGTTAAGATGATTGTGCCTTCGATGTTTAAATGGAGCACGGTGTTCTAGAATTTAGACATGCTTCCATTTGGCTTAACATTGTTAACATTTCTTCATATATCGACACATTTTGGGGTTTTTATTCTGCCACTGCTTTAGCCCCACCGACGAAAAATAAATCGTTTCGGCTACGAAGAAATTTGTTGTTAAATCACTAATAACTTCTAGATATACTTCCTTTGTTGTCATACAGTTGAATATAGCGATGTAAACCTTGTTTTCCTGGACCAGCGCTTAATCAATTCCCGTGTTTGTAAACGGTGGAGATGGTCTAACACTCGATGCTGGCACCTATCAACCACTGTCGAGAACCCGCAAGGGGACGCCAAACCAACGCAAGCCCAGCACTAGATTAATGTGAATCAAGGATCCAGGGTTCAACGACGAATACACTAATTGGACTAAATTCCAGAATCTAATCATCGACCACGTCCACAACTAAATACAACTTACCAGTTCACAAAAATTGCACCATCAAAAGGCGATTTTACTGGGGACCCAGCGTTGTTGCTCAAGTTTGAAATGAATTATCATATTAGTTAATATATCATCGCCGACTAGTTGGATCCAGAAACTCAAAGCCATCGACAGTGGGAGATGTCATTAAACAGAGTGCAGTAACCATTTTACCAGAATCTTATTGATTTCCTGAACACCCAATGACAATCACTGAAGATGATTTCCATGATCAGAACAAAATTGAATTCATCACATTCTGAAAAAAAGCTCCGTACCCGTTGCTCACTAAAGCACATCGCAAATCTGACACAAAATCAACTCATTCACTCATCGTCACTTCAGACTCTCGTATCCTCAAGTGCCAAATTTATGCTGGAAATCACAACGTATGAAAGAAAAGAGATTTTGTTTCAACGCATGCCGAAAGGCCACACCGGTTAGGCTTGCCAATTAAGTTTCTTCATATCGAAAACTAGCCGCAGTCACAATCACGTTCACTTATCGAATTTGTACTAGGCTTGCCACATTCTCTATCTTGGTTTCAGTCCGCAACGTCAATGGTCACACTTAGAGCAGTTGGAACATGTTGATCCTCATTACTAGGAGAGTTGATGTCATTGAGATGCTTCAAAAGGATGCATCAACGATGTTGCCGGCTCACCTTTCGCCCAAAATACGAAACTTGGTTACATTCTTTTTAGCAAGGTGGAGCGCAACACAACCAATCCATTATCTAGTTTAAAGACAACTATCGAAGGTTAAGACACCATCGACAACACACTCAGATCATTCTGGGTAATCGAGGATGTCCTAACCTGATGTGAACGATGTGTCCTAATCGGATATAAATTCCGTGACAACTCCTTGGAAGCTCACGAGCGAATGCAGTTCTTCGACTACAACATATGGAGTGTTGGTTTTCTAAGGATAATCTACTCCGTTTTGAATACAAAGTTCGACGCATCGCACAAAACAACAACCGCCCGTATATTGCTAAACCAGAGGCTTCAAATTGGTCCCAAATTTCAACACAACATCTTCGAAATTCTAACCCGTTCTCGCACATGTGAATTCGTCAGCTGGCACGAGACGAATAGGCTATGATGACCCGCTCAGATGACACCGTAAATTTAATCGAAATCCAATGGCAACTGGTGAAGCTACTTTGATGTAGTGGCTTTAAACTGTAGAAGTAATCCTCGATCACGGTCAACTTGAAGTGAATTGAGACGATACAGTTAAAACACTTGAACTAAATTAGTTTCCTTTGGCAGATTGTTTCAGATTTAACATCCGCTCACCATCGCAGGCATCCAAAATATCTGATCCACCCGGCCGGGTAACTTTTACCACAATTATCGCCAAAATCATATTTCAAGAATATTGGGTCCTCGACTGCTCGTCGAATCGTGGCAGGAAGCGGTCCCAAAATGAATGCTCAAAAATAACTTACTTGTCGAGATAGTTTGATATCTTTGGGAGCTATCAGAATTTGAATAAACCATTCCATGAATCGCGGTAATCTCAATTTTACGAATTCAGCAACGCCTGTGAGGAAGCTTACGAAGCGGTGGTGTATGGTCATACAACCTAGGTAGATGGATCTGTTAAAAGTATAATGGTTGTATCCAAGACCAAGGCCGCTTCAATGAAAACAATCAGCCTGCCACAATCAAGCAGTACTTGTTTGGCTACGGTATTCTACGCATCCGATTATCCTTTCCAAATAAAACAGCTTATCAATTAACTTGTTTCACAAGCACAGCTGAATTTGGTTCACCTTCAAGAACACTTTTATATCTTAAGTATGAAAACCTTGGTGTGATTGCACGTGTATAAATTTGTTGTGTGGTGTTCCATTGCTTAATGAAAAGCCAGTTCTTGCAAAGTGGCGAGTATGATGCAGGTCTAATATCGATCAAACTACACAAAGGACGTGGCGATGCATCGAAAATGAGCAACATCTGCATTTTCGTATGCTTATTTACGAATGCACTAGATTTGGAGCTCATGTCCAAGGTCACCACAAATGATCCATCGCATCGTTCAAAAGATTCAGTGATTACCACCTGGAACTTGATTCCTGCTGCTTCTCCTTATTTTGGCGGCTTTTGGGAAGCATGAGTAAAATTGGTTAAAGATCATTATTAACGCTTGCCGCTATACCTATGGTTCTGTTTATACCTTAAAAAGATGAAATTCAAAGTGTCAGGAATATAGAAAATGGCTAAATAGAGTTAGCATCAATCTGAGCGATAACAACTATGATCATAGAATACTAATTTTTTTATTTTTATTGTTCATTCTCATTCAATAACAACGGCGGATTATCCAGTGAATTTAATGTTCCTTTAAGGATAATCCAAGTTGTTTTACATAATTATACAAAAGTTACAAAATTTGCATTCATAGATATATAAATATTATAAAATTTTTAAAAATTAAAGATAACAGAGATTTAGTTCCAAAATAATATAATATTTGATTTAAAGTAATTTTTAATATTTTTTTTAAATTGTAAGTAGTTTTCAGATTGCTTTATAAATTCATGTACTTGATTATAAATAAATGGGCCCATAAACGTGATCGATTTTCTTCCAAATTCAGTTATAATATGATGCGAATCAATTCTGTTACAGTTTGGAGTTGAATACACATGATGAGCGTAATTAAAGTCTATATTAGACATAAATGAAGATACATTTAGGCTTTTATACATATAAAGGGTTAATTGAAGCTTATATAAGACATTTATAGGCAATATCATAATATCATCTTTGCTATATAATAACCTAGTGGAAAATAGAAGTGGCAATCTGTATACTGCTTTTACACTTTTGTTTTGCATAACTTGCAATCTCTTCAGCCTGGTTAAGGTAGCTGTTCCATATACGATAAGGCCATAACTAAATCGCGAATGAATAAACGAAAAATAAATCATAAGCAATACTCTAGTAGGAACAAAGAAAGATAATTTTCTGAGTAACCCAACAAGTGGAGCAATTTTCTTACTTGTGATATCGATGTGATCATCCCAAAACATATGTTCGTCAAATATAACTCCCAAATATTTGAAAGAACTAACTCTCTCAATATTAATGTTATTAACTTCAAATAGAGGTAAACTAGTCATCGATTTATAAGGGGAACGAAATACCATATATTTGGTATTAGATATATTGAGAGCTATTAAATTGGAATTAAAATATTCTAAAAGTATGCTAAGGTCATGTTTCATATCAATCAATATACTGTCTGGATCATGGGTTTCATAAAATAAAGCCGTATCATCTGCAAATATTCTAATATGACCCTTGAGCGGCAAATAGGAAATATCATTAATATAAATGAGGAACAAAAGTGGTCCCAAAACGCTACCTTGAGGGACACCACATTTGATATCTAACATTTCACTTCCTACTCCATTTATCATCACATACTGTTTTCGATTTGATAAATAACTTTTCAATAAATTGTAAAGAATGCCACGTACGCCATAACAGTATAATTTACTTAGAAGTAACTGATGATCAATACAATCAAATGCTTTCTGTAAATCCAAGAAAAGCGCCCCAACATACCTTTTTGAATCAAAAGCAGTATATATCATACTCCCAATTTCTGCCAATGGCAATTTAGTTCCTAAACCTTTTCTAAAACCATATTGGTAGGAATAAAAAAAATTATTAAAATTTAAAAACGTTATTAAACGCGAAAATATTAATTTTTCAAAAATTTTATCGAATATAGAAAGAGTAGAAATAGGCCTATAATTATTAAGTAAAGAAGAATCTCCATTCTTTAGAATAGGAATTACTTTAGCGACTTTTAGACATTTGGGATATACACCGGTTATTAAAGTTACATTAAAAATATCAGACAACATGTTCGAAAAAAACTCAATTCTACATTTCAGCGCGCAGCTATTAATTTTTTGCGGACCTCCACCTTTACCACTGCTAAGCGAACAGGTAACATTACAAACTTCAGCAGGTGTAATTGGTGATAGATACATGCCATCTGAAATCCATTTAATAGTTCCAAACCTGTGTATGTCTCTGTCGGAGGTAATAGATTCACTGATTAAGTAACCTGCGTTAACAAAGAACTGATTAAGTAACCTGCGTTAACAATTGAAAAGATTAGCTATCTCAAGAGAATCACTTACGTATCGGCCATTTAAGAAAATTTTATCAAATCGAGATTTTTATTAAAAAATAAGTTCACGTTCTTCCATAAATCTCTCTGATTTAAATCTGTAAGCATATTACTAAAGTAACGCTTTTCAGCATAATATTTTTTAGAAGTTAATAATTTAGATAGACGTTCCAATTCAGATTTCAGAGCAACGTTACTAGGATTACGTTTAATTTTTTTTAGAACTTTATTTTTTTTACGAATGTCACTCCAAATGTCAAGTGTGATCCACGGACATACCGTATTTTTCAGCTTAACATCTACACTTATTGTCTTTGAGTAACTATCTATCAATTCACCATATTTTTCAACAATAATTTCTATAGTATTATTCGGATCATTCACATTAAATGGCATTGCAAGTAGACAATTATTGAATAGCTAATTCATTAACTTTTGTCATGTTTATACTATCTTCTTTTCAAGAGTTTTCTTAATATACTTAGAAGTAAAGAAAAAATTTGACAAAAGGAAATTGTGATCGCTAATAGTTGAGTATATCGTAGAATTGACGATTTTAGTTATATTTATGAAACTAGATACAGAACGAGTTGCATAGGTATTTGTAGTGATCAAACCATGGGTCATCAACAGATTATTATACTCAATGGCATTACCATCTGTTTTATTAACGGCAATATTAATATCCCCAAGTAATATGTTATCAGTACAGCGGTTTCCAGATAGAAGATTATCGAACCAATTGAAGAAACAATCAACATCGGAACCTGGCGGTCGATAGATACCACAGATTTTTGTATAATTAAGACGAGGAAGCAAAATTTGAATAAAATTAAATGGGTACAAGCCGTTATCCATATTCAAGATGCAATACTCGATATCTTTTTTAATGTATATTGCAAGACCACCTCCAGTTCGATCATCTCTACAAGAAAAGCAACTATTAAAATTGTTGATAGGATAGGCTATCTAATTATGCCTCTGAATAAAAGTTTCAGAAATAACTAAAATATCAATATCCGATTGAAGACTATCTATGAACTCTAACATATTATCAAATTTAATAAAATCATTCATGCCACGAATATTTATTTGTAATGTTTTCAATTGTCGAGCATTAGTCACAAAATAACAGTTAGGGCTCATTTTATAGACATCAACATTATCAAAATATTGATTATGACAGCGAGCTAATAAACCATTTCTTAACCTATTCATTAAAGCATAAATGATTGAAATAACAGAATTCAATTATCTACTATATTAATACGCTTAATTTTTTCAAACTCAACTCTAAAATGACCCCTAAACATGATCCGATCCGTTTAAGTTTTTCAAGGTAGGTCGACATAAATATAGCGGTGTGCCTTTGCTAGAAAAATCGGAAAAATTCCACCGAGAAGTACCTCAAACGGGTACCTCAGGTGTTTTCAGCAAAAGTTTGTCACGACGCCAGAATGTCATGACAAAATATGTTTATATTGAATCTATGATCATGCGCATTACACCGGGCCAATGAAAAAATTTATTAAAATGTTGCCGATGTTTTTGTGATGGCACACTGTGATGACAAAATGAGTAGAAAATTTGTAATTGAATCTCAATTAAACAAAACAGAGAACATAAAATGATTTTACATACATTTTGGTGTTAATAGTTGTGAGTGTAAAAATACAATTTTGTCATGACACTCTATCTATCACTGATCTATATACATGGATACGACTTGACAAAAACTCTATGGTAGTGAAAAAATAGTTCTACGTTTGTGACAGAGACAGAAAAATTTTCTTTTTTTATTAAATTCCGAATTTTCGAAAATCAAATAATGTAAACAGAAAACTGGTTCCTATGAGTTTTTGACGTTTGACGTTTTGACGACACGAACTCTTTTTTTTATTCGAAATATTTGCAGGTGTGCATTTGAAATATCAAGGGAAATCGCAAAAAGAAATTTGCATACAAAAACGATACCACATGAATTTAATGAATAAAATGTGATTTATAATTTAAATCATTTGAATATTATTATTTTTTCATTGACTATAATAATAAAAAACCAATTTCAGAAATTTTCGAAATTAAATCTATCCTCGATACGGTCCTATCTTTCGGAAATATTTTTTTAAAGCAAGAGGTGTATATAAACGAGCGATATGACTATAAAAAAAAGTGCTCCCATTTTTTGCAGTTGTTTTATATGGTTTCTGACATTCATGTCGTATCCATGTAATATAGATCAGTGCTATCTATTTAAGATTTAAAAATTAACCGCGTATATGAATTTACTTTTTTTTTTGATAAAAGTGCATCAAATTTACATCTTAAAAAATCTCCTTAATTATTTCTTAACCAAAAATTCAATAAAATGTATTCACGTGACTGATTATTCAGTCACAGGTCAGCTTCTATCTATCTATTAAATTAAACTCTTAATTTTTTCATATTCAACCCTAAAATGAACCCTAAATATGATCCGATCCGTTAGATTATTTCAGGGTAGGTCTACATAAATATTGCGCTGTGCTAAATAGGCTAAAAAAATCGGAAAAATTGGAAAAATTCCACCGGAAAGTACCCGAAACGGGTACCTCAGGTGGTTTCAGAAAATTTCCAAGATTTTCTGCGCGTGAAATCTTGCCACATTTGAGAATTTTATGGGACAACTGAAAAGAATTTTTTTTTGTTCAAATTGGTGGTGCGCGATTCAAATCAAAAGTTGCAAAACAGTTTGCACGCGAGTTAGATTCGAAGTTCAAAACAGTTTTCGCGCGATTCAATTTCAAAGTTGCTTAATGGTTGACGCGCGATTTAAATTCAAAGTTGTTAAATTGTTGGCGTGCGATTCAAATTTAAAGTAGCGGATACAAATACAACTGGATTGAAATTGTTAAAGCAAGCTACTAACTTTTTAAAGTAAAATAAGACAAAAATAACGATTTTCAAATACATAGTAATAAAAATGCATTGAAATGTAAAAAACGACGCGAGTGACCAATTTTGCGATTTTCAAATCCATACTAAATCGAATAAAAAACAAAATATTTTTATTTTGCTGATTTTAATACTGAAATGTAAAGAAATTCAAAATATAAAGCTGTTAATCATCAAGTCAAGCCTCCAGTATGAATCAAAACTACTTTGAACGAGCGGTCCAGCGAGTAAGTCATTACCATTTCTCACCTCAACGAGTCTTGAACAAAACTCTTTTCATTTTTCTTCAAAATGCCTTGGAAATCAAGAGACCCCCGAAAACGAAAAATTTACGATCAAAATCGTAATTCACAATCCACAAATTCAAGCCATGAACCAGTCTCATCAATATCACGTGACACCACCCTATGGATCTTCCAAGACGCCAACCCGGTCCCAGGGCCATCAGGAGCCACCCTTCCATGGATCTCTCAAGACGCGCTCAACATTTCAAGTGAATCTCCAGCAGACGCCTTCCTCACATTTGAGGATTAGGTTCCAGACGAAGAGGCGGAGCAAGATCAATTCGATTTTAACATAAGTTTTCGCCATTTTGTTTTTATTTTTGAAAACTCGAAAATTTTTTTCTTTTTAGGAGCCTTTTATTTCTGTGAGTGCACTCGAAGGTTCAAACCTGGCGGGCATTGAGAAGCGCACGGCATCATCCCAAAGTGCTCTCGGGAAATTTAAATCCACTATTGATGGGCGTGGCTTGCGAGTTCTTTGACGCGCTATTTTTCCGAGCATAGAAGGAGGGGCTTGGTCTCGGCTTCACTCGCTGCTGTGGTAAAGGAAAGGTGTCCCTCCCCGCACTGCACAATCTCCCCTACCTCAATCAGCTGATTCTCGGAACTAACTCCCCCTCGCGGTTCTATAAGACTAACATCCGGAAGCTTAACTCCGCCCTCTCCATGGTCAGCACCAGAATGGAGCTCGAAGAGCAGCGCCCTGGCGAACCGTACTCCTTTTCACTGCACGGACCCGTCTATCACAAAGGGAGAATTTGAATTAGCGAGTATTGGATTACTCCGTATTAATGGAGTGGCCTCATGGGATCCGCGTTTATGAATTTACATTTTTGATAAAAATGCATCAAATATACATCTTAACAAATAGTCTAAATCATTTATTAACCAAAAATTCAATAAAATGTATTTACGTGACTGATTATTCAGTCACAGGTCAGCTATTACCCTTAAATGCACAAAAATCGAAAACAAAAGATACCGTAATATAAAAATAAATTCTGAATTTAATGACATACAAAATCGAATTCAATGAAATTATGAATGAAAATGTGAATTGTATCAAATTAACCGTATTATAAAGATATAAACCGAGTTTAATGACATTCAAAATCGTATCCAATGAAATTGTGAATGAATATGTAAATGGTATAAAAATTACCAGATAGATAGAAATAGAAAAAATCGACCATTTAAACACAACTTGGGCAACCCGAAAATAATAAAGGAAATCTGAAACATCTGACAATGACATTGAAGATGTCAAAATTAAAACCAAAACAAAATAAAGAAATTGTAATCATAGACATAATACTATATACAGAGACCGGTAATATGCTTTTTCTCTATATAAAATCGTCTATTTCATGCGTGGACAGTTAGGACGGGATGCGTATATAAAATTATATTTATATCTCTATCTTTGATTTCTATATCATCCACAACATAAACCTTTTGTTTCTGGTTATTTGCCTTTCAAAGTAGAATTATTTGAAAATTTTATATAATTTGTGATGAAATTTGTGTGTTGAATACAATTTGTGATCAAATTTGTGTTTCTAATTTGTGCGTTACTAAAAAAAAATGTATCGAAAAAAAAAAAAATTATTTGTTGTGGATGATATGAATTATGCACAATATATTCCGCCAGTGCCATACCGAAAACGTTTTCAGCTATGTATGTGGAAACAAACGGAAATGGCGCATTTTATTTTATTTTTTTTCAGTATTTTAATTATTTTAATAATACAATATGTATAATTATAGTTAAATGTGATTCTAGGGTTAATTAATTATATTGATGATTGCTAAACAGTGAATAGTTCGGTTTTATGAAATATATGGAAAAGTTGAATAGCTTTTGCGAAATATTTTTTTGTATAAATTCGATTAAATATTTTGTGTAATATTCATGAATCAATTGTAGTTTAAAAAAATATTGTAAAATTCTTGAATGCTGATAATTAATATAGACAAAATTCTAATTGTACAAGTAACTGACTTCATTCATATTCGTTAATAAAAATTCTTAATACAGTACTGATTATTTTTTGACTATCTCTTTTTTTCTTTGAAATTTACTCATTTGACATTTACTCATTACCGGTCTATATAATATTATTAACGTCTTTGATTGTAATAGCTTGTGTAAATGAAATGTAAGTACTTGAAAATTTAAGAAAAATAGAAAATTTAAGAAAATAATATATAAATCTAATAATGATAATTGTTTAATTATATTGCAACAAACCGGAGCTGGCGGCATCCCATTATTGATCATCGATGGTAGCTGTATCACCAACATCATCATTTGCTGTATTTTGTGAATGATCCCGAAATGTACTGGCACGTACGATGTAGTGGATATCGTTCATCGAGCAGACGAGGAAAACATTTGAAACAGGACCTTTTCTGAGTAAGATTTTGCCTTGTTTATACCATAAATATTTGAAATTTAGATTTTGTTTAATTTTTTTAGCTTCGGAATATAATCTCGTTTGAAGTGGCGTTAGATGCTCCATAATGTGGATATTAAGAGCCTTATGTTGTGGTGAACACTGGACTCCGAGGTCAGATGAATTAATATGGTTTTTATTTGCTGTTTTTAGTCGATAATTTAATAAAATTGTGTTTTTTAGTTCATAGCTGTTTGTTTTAATTATTAATATTGGTTTTTTGGTTAAATTTGTTCCAGATTTAATATTTGTGTTGACAAAAAATGCTGATTGAATGTCTTTTTCAGCCGGTTTAACATCAAGTACGCGAAGTAGGCATTTCACCATTTCATCTTTCATATCAACATTTGGCGGAAGTCCAGTAACAACTAGATCATTCCGTATTGCTATTTGGTTCTCTTTATCCAACAGTGCTTCAAGTTTATTCACCCTTGATTCAAGTACTAACTGTTTATTTTCCAGTTGATTCACATTTTGACGTAACGCCTTGTTCTCTTCAATTATTTGATTCATTTTCCGTACAAAATTGTCAAATGAATCTGATACAAATTTCTTAGAATTTTCCACATTTATGATTCTTGAACGTAAGTCGGCTAACACATTTAAAATTTCCGGAAGGCTTGATGCCTGTTCTCCAATTTCAGCCCCCTCAATTATGGATTTACGTTTTGTGGTTTTACAAGAGCTACAAAACCAAGCAGCTGTTTTGTTACGAATATGTTGAAGTAGATCATCTGGTATATCAGCACATGCAATATGGAAGAATCCATTGCATAATCCATCACAAGAAATAGCCGGATTGCTTCGATTACCGGTAATAGCAGCATCACACTTTTTACACTTTTTTGGAGCCATTTTAAAATGTCACAGTCTTATAATTTTTGCGCCCAAAACACTTTTATTATACTTTTTATTGATTGAAGATATTTTTAATAAAACAGTATATTTTTCTAATTATTTTTAACTTTTATCTATTATTTTTAATTTTTAGTATTTATTTTTATTATATTTTATTTATTATTTTCACTTGTTTTATTTTGCGACTGTTCACTTCAGTAGACAGGTTGAGAATGAACTTATACTCAATCAATTTCCCAATCACTTATCTTTCTAGTTTCTGGAACGCAGATACAATTTTGTTTTTAATAATTTGACACTTCTATAATATATAGCTGAAAATCTGGAAGAATCACAACGATCAGTTTCGATCTGATAAGATCATTGCGATTTAAAAAAGTCTCATCAGATACTCAAGGCACCACTATTTTAATAAGTAAAAGTATTTAAAATGCATTCAACACTGTGAAATGGAAACAGATTATGAGTACCTTAATAATAGGAACGTACCTTGCGTCAAGAGTGCACGAAGTACAGAGTTACTGGCGAGGTCCATCATGACTATGTTAACCTCTTAGAAATATTATGTCCGACGATGTTCTCACACTCCAAGTCCCCAAGAAGGTGACGGTATTTTGATTTGCTGATAATAACCCATTTCTCGTACTTTATAAATACACAAATGCGTTGGACAGCATCGGTAAAGATTATGTTGATGTGAGGTGTACAAATCAGTTCCAAAACCAGCAAAATTTTCTACATAATAATGCCGAACGTTAGCTCACCGAACCAAAGGTAACGTAGACTATACTAATTGAAGTTGAATCTTCTATAGTTTCTTCCTCTATCTGAGCCCAAGCACTGCATGCAGATGAATACATATCGACCAAATATGAATTCCTTATACCACAATCGTGCACATATAATAATTAGTGCATATAGAACCCTTTTCAAGAAAGTGACCTGAGGGCTCAGATAGGCTAAGGGCGGATTTTCTGCTTGCCTCCATGATCGAACCGATTGGAGACAGGCCAATGATCTAGGCGATGTGTTACAGAAACAGTCTTCTGAATAAACAGCAAGCATAGAAGTTTTGGCTTCATATATTTATCGTAAATTTTGAAACATAAACAATTAAGGAGTTGCGAGACGTCTACAGAGGTCTTCCAACCGTAGTAATACCTAACTGTTGTTTTGGAGGGCGAGGGCGTAGATGGTGGTTTTAATGTGTAAGAGTCTGACACTGTTGTGGTGTCTATTGTAATCCTCATGATATATTTTTCTGCAGCATGTCGCCAGTTAGAGGGTTCATGATGGTGTGCTACCTGCAGAGCCTTGATTTCTGCTTGCTTGTCCCTATACACTGAAATTCAGTGATCAAATAAAAACTTAAAACATTATTTTCTATATTTTGAACGTTAACTATTTAATCAGTTATGGCGAGACCCACGATGTCAAGTCGTTCAGTCTACAGAGCACCAGCAACCCACTAATTAAGACTACCTATTTAAAATTTTGTACTATTATTTTATGCCGGCAAAACAACGATTGTTTTGCGTAGCTGTCAGCATTGCACAATGCGTTGAAATTGTGAAAATCTACTACTGAACACAACTTCTCGCCATACAGTGGAGAAATTTGAGGCGATTGAATCAGTTCAAACCCAAAAGAGACCTGTCCGTGTTCGTGTAGCTCGGTCTAATGAAATTATTGGAGCAGTAAGTGAGACTGTTGATTAGAATCCTTAAACCTGGATCGTTGACACACGATTGGAAGCCAGCAGACCATGCGCCGAACGTCCACAGAATAGATTTTTGAGCAACAAGAAATTCATCTTCTCCGGTGAGGTGCATGTCGCACTTGATGACTATGTCAACAAACATAACTATCGTATTTGGGGAGCTGAGAAATCAAAAATTATCGTTCAATGCCTCATGCAACCACCTCAAGCCACTGTTTGGTGTTCTTCTTCGAAAATGCGGCAGGCAATGCAGTCACCGTCTACGGCGTTCGTTACCATGAGATGAGAAAGATTTTTTACTGGCCTCAAATCACTGAAATGTACTTTGGAAATATGTGTGTTTGAACAGAACGTGCAACGTATGAGTGCCATCAGTTACGGGACAGCCATTTATCGGATATTGAGGTCTGAACATAACCGCACTAGGTCTTCATTCTTTATTACAATAAAAACATCAGAACATTTTAAGTAAACACTGCAAGTTTTAACAAATTTCAGAATATGCGGCCTAAATGACACCCTGAATACAGGTGAGAGAGAACGGTGCTAGATAGAAAAAAATTACTTATGAAATGAATGAAATTTCTTAGGGGTCGAGCACGACGTCTGGTGGTGATCTTGTATAACCTTAAAACTCATTAGTACAGTGAACACTTTTTGCTCAAGTTCTACAATGTTAAATACCAGGTGTTCAAGTATGAAATGTGGGTTCCAGAAAACAGATTGTGCACTAATGCAGTTTGTGCTAGACAATTTTGACACTGCGCTATTTGTTGTGTCATCAACAAGTGTCAGATGCGCTCGAATGATAAATTGGAAAAGTGCGTGTTGCGTAATGGTTGTGTTCAATATGTCAAAGTTTATACTAAACAATGAGCATTCGCGTGCAGCATTAATTTTTTGTTTTCATTTGAAGAAAACTGGTGCAGAATCCTACCGATTGCTTAGAGAAGCTTATGAGGAACATGCTCCATCGCCAGAAATGTGTGAATGATGGTTTCGGCGTTTCAAATGTGGTGACTTCGTAGTTGCAGGCAAGGAACGTGCGGAAATCTTCAAAAAACTACAAAGATGTGGAATTGCAAGCAATGTTGGACGAATATGATTCGCAAACCCGAAAACAACTCGCCGAGCAATTGGGCGTTAGTCTAAAATCTGTTTCCAATCGGCTACGAGAGATGGGAACGATTCAGAAGACTGGTAGGGTGACGAGAGTTTAACGAAAAATGTGCAAAAACACAAGTGAAATTTTTCTCGCTCGGTACAAAAGGAAGTCGTTTTTGGATCGTATAGTTAGTTACCGAGGGTGAAAAGTGGATTTATTTTGAGAATCCCAACAGTACTTGAAAAAGTATTTACTTTTAATTGTTTAATAAAAAAAACACTCAAATAGGTTATAATCCAAAAAACCTAACTCTTGTTTATATCTTCGAAACTATTAAGTTTAGGATTCATTCAAGATCACCACTATAGACGTCCTCCTTGACCCTTTACAAATTTTAGCTTAGCAATTTTCTCTTATCTAACACCGTTCCCGAGATAAAAGCCTGGCATTCTTTAAAAAACTCTGTCATATAAATATATTTCCGAACAGACTTTCGGTCAAATAGCCCTAGACTCTGAATTAAAAAACTGTTTAAAGAGAATCAAGAAAAATCTCAAATAAAATCAAATAGAATAATTGCATAAACATTATTTGAGTTCTAAAAATACAAAAAATATTTTAAATTTTTATTATTAAAATTAATGGATTGTAGCTGCTGTATCACATCATCGCATGAATGATAGGAACAACTAATTATAATTTTTATTTGGTGAGATGATTAATTTGATGAGTTTTTATTAGAGCGCACGTTATGTCATTTGCATTTCAAAACCATCAAAAAAATATTATTATTATTAAGGCCAATGCGCGTACTTTATATAATGGACCGCAGACAATTACGAATAAATATTTAATCCCAACAAAAATAATAAATTAACTCTTTAATTTAATTTCAATTTTTAACCCAAGGATAAGATTAAATTTATTAATTTGTCAAGCTAAGCATTAACAGACACACACACATTTATATAATTTGTTATCAACTTAGAAAATATTTTAAAAACAATTTTTCCTGAAAAATTTAAAACAAAATAATAAATTTTCCATTTTGATAAATGTGAAACAGGTGAACGAATGAGGAAAATCTTAAATGCGTTGAAATATAATCTTAGAAATGTTTTTGAATAAAATTATACGACATTTTAATTTATAATTTATTTATTAATTAAAAATAAATGTTTGTCAAAAAAATTATGCTTTTGTGCATTAAACCCTGTCTTTACGATGTGTGCGACGGTGTGATGGTATCCAGTTTGCGTCTAAAAATTCTATAAAATGTGGCGTTGCATTGGTTAACGAATAAAATTTAACAGAAATTAAATTTACCTTGAAATATAAAATTAATGACTGACGTGCGGTGTCGGCCTGCATTAGCAGCACATTTGCTATATTAAATTTTTAAACGCTGCTAAAAAAATCGATTTAAATTATTTAATTTTGTCCCGTATGACAAACGCGTAACAATATTTAACCCTTTCGGGAAATATTGATAATGATTTTAAATTTAATATTAGAAAATAGAAAAAAACTAATTGAATTTGATTGTAGATAATTGTTAGTTAACAACAACTACTCGTGCACCATTACACAATATACATAGATGTCGAATAGAGGCGCATACACTGCTAAATCTATGAATACCATATACATTGAGCACACTTGTCATCCCTTCACAAATAGTTGTGAAGTGTAGAACGGGTTACTCATCACGCTATACATAAGTTTAGTATATAGCATACAGTAAATAGGTTTGAGATCACTTTAAAATGTCAATGTAGTGTGGAAGAAAAGAAACGTTCAAAATATATAAAAACTAGAATTGATCATGATCAATTGATCTCGAATTAAATTATATATAATGTCATAAATGCTATTATTATTATTGATCTCTTGACATTGGTGTTGTATCTTTTTGAAATTTATGAATTATGGCGTGTTGTTGTTGTTGTTTCGGTTTTTAGAGTTAAACGGTATATTGATATGCAGTAGATTTGCATATTTATCAGATTTTTCTGTCGATCCAATGCCTTACAATTTTTTATGGTTGGTTTATTATTGGGGCCTGAGTTGACGAAATTGAATCATGTATCTGGAAATTTGGTTTTGAGACATTTTTGTAAATCTGATATTATGACCCAAACTGTTGCACGCATCGTTTAATGCCGCTAAAAAAAGTGCTTTTGTTTTAATTTTTGAATTCTTGCCCTCAAGCTTGGCTTCAAAAGGTTTTTCGTGAGCAGACCACATGCACCTGTCCAGGTGTAAATGGTTTTTCTAAATTTGTTCCATTCACTTGTAGTGATAGTTGCTGTGTTTTATTAATCGTAATTTCAAATGCGAGAAGTATCAGAACTGCAAATGTTTGAATTCGAAAGGCATATCTGTCGGATTCATTGGCATCTGTGACAACAGTACACCTTCTCGTTAAAACTCTTCCTATAAAATTGTAGCATGGATGATATCATTCATCGTCTTTTTCACTGTAAGACTGGTATACCGTTGCCAAGTTGTTGCGAATTTTTATTGCAACGGCTAATATTACATTGCTAATATTGTACATCGACTGCTAATATTGTACATGCACCGAGCCTTTGATGAGTTTTATAATTCTGTGCGATATTTGGGAACACTTTATGAATCCAATTTTTCAATATCCAAAAATTGTTTCGAAGTCAATTTATTTACGTGTCGTTATAAATCCGATGATTTGAGACATGCATTATAAGTTCATCAGATGTTGAACGAACCATACCTGTAAGAGCAGTTGCTGAAATATTTTAGTATACAATGAAACGCTTCTAATGTTGTTTGTGCACCATGGTACATTCATGTCGGTGTCAACTTTTTAACGAAAAGTACAGCTACACAAATTAATGAAAAGTGTAGCTACACAAATTAACAAAAAGTGTAACTTCTAAAAAATGTAGCAGTTGAAATTGTAAATAGCACACCTTTGCTAAAATAGATCGTCAAAAATGTATATGTCATGTGAATATCGGGATCAAATTCTATTAAAACATTAGTGAAATGTAGTGCAAATTGTAATTTTCTCATACAGTAACGTAAGTATGGTATTGTAAATATAAAAAATGTTATTTTTAAATAAATAAAAAATTACCAGTTTTCTCGTAATTATTAGGAAAATCTTGCTATAGCTATAAAATGGGACGTGGCAAGCACTGCACGCCAGAAGAAAGAGGAATCATCATCATGTTTCAGAAGGATTGCAAAACATGCGAAGAAATTAACAACATACTAAATAGTTCTCAAAATATGATCACAAATGCCTTAAAGCCACAAAAGTCTATTGAAAACAAAGGGAGAAAAATGAAAACTATACTCTGATGATGACGACATGAATGATGTTATGAATGGCCAAAATACTCGTTTGAAACATCAACAGAAATTAAAAAAACTGGACGTGACGAAGCAAACTACTTATTTGCAGTAGATTACGTGAGAAAAATTTTTTTTGCGCGGTCGGCCAGAAGAGAACGAGGGCTAGGGTTCGCAAATTTACCGACTTTTAAAAAACCGGTAAACGTAAATCTAAATATATTTTTAAATAATGAAAATTTAAATAAAATGTCTGAATATAATTTATTTCGAAAATTGTATTTACTTCATTGGAAACTTTAATTTAGAAAAAAATCTCGCTCAACATCATAATTAAGATTTCTTCGTTCAATCTGGATCTAAATTTTGTTGCAATTAGTTCAGCAGTAAAAAATGCCCATTCGGAGTCCACGCTTGTTGGTCGAATGGATAAAATATATTTAAAAACCAAATTTAAAGATATTATTTGCACTTCGAAGAACACCATCTCCCTTTTTGGGTATATTTAACAAACCAATATCCGTTTTTGGAGATATTAGTTGGTTGATCAATTGCTTGGATACTGATCTCCTTTTTTATTGCCAAATCTAATTTTACTTTAAAGGTTAATGCTGCTGTTTCCTGTGATGATGATTTCCTCTATTGAATTATTTGCGCTCTCTGGAACCATTTCGAATTCCAATTAAGCAAAACTAAGCAAATTTTGAGCAACAATTTTTAAGTAATTATTTCTTATTGGTTTTGTTTAATATTCCATAATATCCTATTCCATTTGAGGTATTTGGCTCAAATAGATTCTAAAATTTAATTCTAAAAATGAGAGCTTTTTTTAGTTCCTGTATTCTGAAGAGTGGATTCATCGAGCATAAACAACAACGTAATATGTGAAATACAAAGGTTTACATCCTTACGGCATAACAGCAGTTTTTATTTTCAACATGGCTGTTATTATATTTGACAAATTCTGATTCTAAGAAGGATATCTCGTAGGCTTGGTGTCAATTAAATTGTTCCAGCATCATCAGGAGCCTGTTGCAATGGCTCTCAGTATCTAAAAGAACGCTAAGCTCTCTCTTCAAGACTTTTTTGATATGCTTTTGACGAATATCGTTTTTACTGGTGATCTTTTAAACATAAGAACTATACTTGTTAGTGTTGATTTTTATTTATTATTTCAAAATCTTCGGTTTCCTCGTAATCTGGATCATTTTCAACGGAATTAATATCCGGTAAATTGATTTACCGGTATTGCAAACACTTTGTATCTCACCGCAGTAAGAAAAACGTGGAATATCGAATAAAGTTTGCCAAGCGTTATCGCGACTGAAGTGACGAATCAAAAATAAATTTGTTTGGGTCCGGCTCCAAACATTACGTGAGACGACCAACAAATCAAGAATTCAACCCAAAACATATCAAAAAACTATTAAGCGTGGTGTGGTGGAAGCATCTTGGTGTGGAGATGTTTTTCATGGTACGGTATAGACTCAATGTAATGGATGAAAACGGTTATGGCACAAGACGTCTACATATGTATATTGAATAATATTATGCTCCCCTATTCAAGTGAAAATATGCTCTCTTCTTCGAGTTTCTAAGAGGATAATGATCCTAAACACACCTCGAAGAAAACAATTATTTATTCAATTCAATTCAATTCAATTTAAATTTATTTATCCCAAAATTCAAGAAAAAAAAATATACTGTTAAAGTTAGCCGAAAGTTTCCAGCCGAAAGATAATGCAGATTGTGTCTTGAATACAGCAAAAATCAGTCATGAATTTAAGAATTTACGAATTTAGCATCGGTTTATATCATTCGGGTGAAGGAGAAATTATTTCAGTTTATAGGAATTTAAAAATCGATAGGAGCGAGAGTACAAAGAGAGTTTAACAAATAGTCAAGACACTATCTGCATTATCTTTCGGCTGGCAACTTTCGGCTAACTTTAACAAGGTAAAAAAAATTACAATAGTTGATAATAATAATACATAAACACGAATAAAGGATAAAATAATAGGAACTTCCTGAAACATTACATTTTATTTATTTTGGAAGCCCCTTCTAATATATAAATACATAAAATTAATTAGATGCGTGAGGTGCACTAATTCAAAAATTAAATAAATTATATAAACAAAAATAAAAAAAAGTCATATAAAAAGATTAAAAAAAATAGTACAAAACCTAATAAACTAAAATACTAAGAAATATAATATCAGTAAGAGAACAAGTAAATCATATAAATAACAGTAAAAATAAAAATTTCCATGACGAGCAACGAAAGATGAGGAATCGGAACGATGAAAAATCAATCTCAAAATGATTTGACGACACTATCAAAAATATAATTCTTCTATATTTTCAGTTTCAATTAAAATCGATTTTAAAGTTGTTCAAAATCTCGTCAACATTTGCAAAGAGCTTATTATACAAAAATGGTGCTATAAACACAAAAGATCTTCTACAAGCCTCAATTCTAGTGAATGGTACCACACAATTTTCAGTATTACGTAAATTAAGAGTTTTTTGCATTTCGCTGATACTGTTAAAGTTAGCCGAAAGTTGCCAGCCGAAACTAAAAAAAATCGATAAAGCAGATTGTATCTCGACTACACCAGCCGAAAGTTAAAAAAACATGTATTTATATTGAAATATCCCAGCCGAAAGTAATAACCTAAAAAATCAGCCGAAAACAAATGTTTCATAAGAAAAAACAAAATTTAAATAACCAACAATAATTTATGTGAATATACTATAAAGTATATGAAACGTATACGGGAAAATTTCAAAAATTCGTAAAAATTTAACGTTTAAAGTTGTATGTCTGGAAAAGGTCTCATTTGAATCAGTTTGTCGATGGTTATCGCTGGAAAATTTTCCAGGTCAAGTTTTATGTTGAGAGTCCGGGAAAATTGGGGGGAGTGAAATACACATGCAAATTTCAAAAATTCGTAAAAACTTAACGATTAAAGTGTTATATCTGGAAAAGGTCTCGTTTGATTCGGTTCATCGATGGTTATCGCTGGAAAATTTTCCAGGTCAAGTTTTATGTTGAGAGTCCGGGAAAATTGGGAGGAGTGAAATATACATGCAAATTTCAAAAATTCGTAAAAATTTAACGTTTAAAGTTTTATGTCTGGAAAAGGTCTCGTTTGAATCGGTTTGTCGATAGTTATCGCTGGAAAATTTTCCAAGTCAAGTTTTACGTTGAGATTCCGGGAAAATTGAGGGGAGTGAAATACACATGCAAATTTCAAAAATTCGTAAAAATTTAACGTTTAAAGTTTTATGTCTGGAAAAGGTCTCGTTTGAATCGGTTTGTCGATGGTTATTGCTAAAAAATTTTCCAGGTCAAGTTTTATGTTGAGAGTCCGGGAAAATTGGGAGGAGTGAAATACACATGCAAATTTCAAAAATTCGTAAAAACTTAACGTTTAAAGTTTTATGTCTGGAAAAGGTCTCGTTTGAATCGGTTTGTCGATGGTTATCGCTGGAAAATTTTCCAGGTCAAGTTTTATGTTGAGAGTCCGGGAAAATTGGGGGGATTGAAATACACATGCAAATTTCAAAAATTCGTAAAAACTTAACGATTAAAGTGTTATATCTGGAAAAGGTCTCGTTTGATTCGGTTCATCGATGGTTATCGCTGGAAAATTTTCCAGGTCAAGTTTTATGTTGAGAGTCCGGGAAAATTGCGAGGAGTGAAATATACATGCAAATTTCAAAAATTCGTAAAAATTTAACGTTTAAAGTTTTATGTCTGGAAAAGGTCTCGTTTGAATCGGTTTGTCGATAGTTATCGCTGGAAAATTTTCCAAGTCAAGTTTTACGTTGAGATTCCGGGAAAATTGGGGGGAGTGAAATACACATGCAAATTTCAAAAATTCGTAAAAATTTAACGTTTAAAGTTTTATGTCTGGAAAAGGTCTCGTTTGAATCGGTTTGTCGATGGTTATTGCTAAAAAATTTTCCAGGTCAAGTTTTATGTTGAGAGTCCGGGAAAATTGGGAGGAGTGAAATACACATGCAAATTTCAAAAATTCGTAAAAACTTAACGTTTAAAGTTTTATGTCTGGAAAAGGTCTCGTTTGAATCGGTTTGTCGATGGTTATCGCTGGAAAATTTTCCAGGTCAAGTTTTATGTTGAGAGTCCGGGAAAATTGGGGGGATTGAAATACACATGCAAATTTCAAAAATTCGTAAAAACTTAACGATTAAAGTGTTATATCTGGAAAAGGTCTCGTTTGATTCGGTTCATCGATGGTTATCGCTGGAAAATTTTCCAGGTCAAGTTTTATGTTGAGAGTCCGGGAAAATTGGGAGGAGTGAAATATACATGCAAATTTCAAAAATTCGTAAAAATTTAACGTTTAAAGTTTTATGTCTGGAAAAGGTCTCGTTTGAATCGGTTTGTCGATAGTTATCGCTGGAAAATTTTCCAAGTCAAGTTTTACGTTGAGATTCCGGGAAAATTGGGGGGAGTGAAATACACATGCAAATTTCAAAAATTCGTAAAAATTTAACGTTTAAAGTTTTATGTCTGGAAAAGGTCTCGTTTGAATCGGTTTGTCGATGGTTATTGCTAAAAAATTTTCCAGGTCAAGTTTTATGTTGAGAGTCCGGGAAAATTGGGAGGAGTGAAATACACATGCAAATTTCAAAAATTCGTAAAAACTTAACGTTTAAAGTTTTATGTCTGGAAAAGGTCTCGTTTGAATCGGTTTGTCGATGGTTATCGCTGGAAAATTTTCCAGGTCAAGTTTTATGTTGAGAGTCCGGGAAAATTGGGGGGATTGAAATACACATGCAAATTTTAAAAATTCGTAAAACTTAACGTTTAAAGTTTTATGTCTGGAAAAGTCTCGTTTGAATCGGTTTGTCGATTGTTATTTCTTGAAAGTAAGGTTTATGTTTTAAGTTCTATAAAATTGAGTTGAATGTATCGCAAGTCCAATTTTCAAGTTTATTTTGAAAAAATCGATGTATTTTTCTATTTTTCTATGTGTATGTTTGTGTATGTATGTACATTCAATGTACGTATGTACAGTTTTCAAATGTTATTTATAAATCAGAACTTAACAAAAAAATCTTAGTTGGGAGTTAATTGGGTTGCGTTTCTAATCGGCAATGTATACGATAATAAGTTTCGGATTTTAAACCCATTAAGCGGATCTGCACTATAAGTTTGCACACACGTCTTTCCAACGTTTCTTTTGTAAACGTACATACTCCAGAGTGGCGAAATCAGAACAAGCCAAAGACTCTTCCCAAGTAGCACAAATAGGTTGAGATAACGTTGTACCCCCGTTAGCTGGATGACTAGTAGTCGGCTAGCCAACGTTGGTACAACGGTATGGTAACGGTGCTACAACGATATTGGGGAATAAATCTTAGGTTGTTATAGCGTCGTAATATTTGTACCGGTATTTGTCTTTACAAATGACTGAAGTTTTAGTCAGGTGGGAGTCACTTAAATAACTATTACGTTCGTAAAAAAACTATTTTCGTCCGTCATTCGGATTATATTTTGTGGAGAGAGAGTTATTTTTTTCAAAACATCTAAATAATCGTGTTGTCTTTTTCATCACGTTATTTATTTCATTTTCATGTTTTATAAAAGAAAATGTTCAAATGTTAATACTTTAAAATATTCTTTACAAAAATTAAAATTGATAGGATGTTAAACTAATAATTCAAATTTGGTGTTAATTACGGCTTATTTTTCAAACAAATTAAGTTTATTGTAAATGTGTACCTGTTACCTATTTCAAAACTTATGCGCTTCCATAATTTCTTTATTTTAAAATATAAGTTGAAATTTCAAAAAAATAAAAATAAACAAATATGATTAAATTACTCTAAAAACAGAGTAAATCTTTTCTAAAACATCCACATCATTAAAATTATGATACTATATTTACATATAGTCATGAAAATTTACAATATAATACATTTTGTTTTTCAGAAGCAAATAATTTTTAATGAAACCTAAAGAAAAAATGGCGAGTTTCATAATGTATATGAAAATGACAAAAAAGTTATAATAAAGACTGATTTATAGCAAACGTATCTCAAAAAACACTAAAAAGTTATTTCATCATCAAATAAATTATTTTCCCAACAAATTTGTCACTCTGGCAACAACTTGGTTATTTTTTTAAACTTAATTGTCAAAATTTTGACTCTAAAGTTAGCAACACAACTATAAAGTTAAAGCAACAACAAAAAATAAAATATTATACATACGAGTATATCGTAATTTTTTGATAGTTCCATTTGTATTCTACGCTCTATGTGGAAAAATATACAGCAAAATAACATTTTCAATTGTTCAAACCGATGTCGAATGTTTAAACGGTTTCTTTTTTAATTTAAAATGATCCATATTTTATTATTTACAAATAATAAATTTTTATACATTTTCTCGATAAAATTGTCAAGCGCTGTCAACTATGTCACAAAATTGTGATACTTACGTGAAAAATGTTATTTCGTCGTCGTGCATATGTCAAACAACTTATTTAAGTTGGATTTCGGTTTTTAAATGACAATAAAGTAGCTAACTGGTTACTAAATATAGGGTAAACGACCGGTAAACTAAAGAGCCGGCTCGTGGATATATAATGACCATCAAGTTACAGTAGTCGGGTAATAGTTAGAAAATGTCAAATAAGTTGGTCAATTCGATAAAAAATAACTTGATATCGACTGGTAAAAGATACCGTCGTATGGTGGTCGCGCACCGACCGATAGATAAGAAATTTTAGTTTTACGTTCAAAATGACTAATTTTTCTAGTTTCTAGCGGTTGCACCGACGCACAGTGGCGCGAAGCGATACTGTGCCACCCAAATTACTCTACACCTTATGGGGTTGGAGTGTCTGAGGTAAATTTTTTTTTAAAATGTTCGTCTTGAAATTGCCTATCCTCATTTTCGATTTTCGTTTTACGTCTTCATTTTTCCGGAATTCTGATCCAAAAATTGATTTTTATGCAAAAACGTAGATATCCCGCACAAAAGTGATCCTACGATACGCGAGATTGAAATTTGACCAAACTTTTTTATGGGAAAATGTTCGGCTTCAGAGACCCTTTCACTACCATGCGTGCTCTTGTAAAGAACCAGGAAAAAATTAATGTTTATAAATAATGAACTATTATATGGAAATTGGACGTCTTTTAACTATTATATGGAAAATGGATATCTACGTTTTTGCATAAAAATCAACTTTTGGATCAGAACTCCGGAAAAATGAAGACGTAAAACGAAAATCGAAAATGCTGCTACTTGGGCTTACCACAACTACAACAAAAGTGTATTAAATAAATTTCCTCAAAACGACAAACAGATTGTTTTGGTTGACAAAGGTCATCGGCTCAGACTCCGTAAACCTTGAAACCTAGTCAATACCATTCTCTCTGTCTCTCTTGCTTTCTCTTTTTCTCTCTCTCTCTCTCGCATTTACATACCATAGAGGAATTTTGACGCCCGCACTATGATCCTTCTACCGTCTAGATCCATCACTCTTGTCCTCCAGTTCTCATCATCCTACTATGCGTATGTCTTGTTCAAGGTCGTCACGCCAGGGTAGACGGGTCTGCCTCTACAACGCACACCGACTGGTTGTTGATGGAACACTTGTTGATGGAACTTGACCTGGAAAATTTTCCAGCGATAACCATCGATGAACCGATTCAAAAGAGACCTTTTCCAGACATAACTCTTTAAACGTTAAGTTTTTACGAATTTTTGAAATTTTCTCATATACGTTTCATATACTTTATAGTATATTCACATAAATTATTGTTGGTATTTAAATTTTGTTTCTTCTTATGAAACATTTTTTTCCGGCTGATTTTTTAGGTTATTACTTTCGGCTGGGATATTTCATTATATATACAGGGTTATCCAATTTGAGGTTGATAAAGTAGAAATCTGTATACCGACATCTGTCAAAGATAAACGTCAAGTACGCTGTCATTTATTTAGTTGACATTCTGCCATTTAAGAATATGGAGCATTTAACAATCGACCAACGCGTTAAAATTATTAAATCTGCTGATGCTGATTTTTCGAACAAAATTTTCTTCAGTGATGAAGCTCATTTTTCGCTTGGTGGATACGTTAATAAGCAAAACTGTAGAATTTGGGGCTCAGAAAATCCACAATTGATTGTAGAGAAGCCATTACACCCGGAAAAAGTCACTGTTTGGTGCGCATTGTGGTCTGGTGGTGTGATTGGGCCGTATTTTTTTGAGAACAACCATGGACGAACCGTTACCGTCAATTCTGAGCGCTATGGCCGCATGTTAATCGATTATTTTTTTACGAAAATCGAAGATTATGATCTCGACGATATGTGGTTCCAGCAGGATGGAGCAACCAGTCACGTAACACAAGCAAATCGAGATCTTTTGCAAGAGAAATTTCCTGGACGTTTGATTTCGCGATTGGCTGATGTCAATTGGCCTCCAAGATCCTGTGATTTAACGCCTTTGGATTTCTTTTTGTGGGGCTACGCGAAAGATCGTGTTTACGCAAACAATCCTCAAACTCTTGACGAATTGAAAACTAATATTCGTAAGGTAATGGCCGAGATACCGCCCGAAATGTGCCGAAAAGTCATTGAAAATTACCTCAAAAGAATCAAGGCCTGTAAGAAGTCCCGTGGAGGACATTTGAATGATATCTTGTTTAACTAAAAATGGCAAGGATCAATCTGTAAAATGAAATAAAAATTACAATACATTCCGAATATTTTGTGTGTTTTTTTAAGTTTACTTTATCAAGCTTGAATTGGATAACCCTTTACATTTTTTTTTTAACTTTCGGCTAATGTAGTCGAGACACAATCTGCATTATCGATTTTTTCACTTTCGGCTGAGAAATTTCGGCTAACTTTAACAAGGTATTTCACTGCTTCATGTAGCCACCTCTTCTATAAAATAAATTCAATACCCAATAAATATATAAATTTCGAACATTTAATACGTATGACTTTTTGAACAAATCAAAAGTATGGAAACGTGAACTTTTGAAGTTGATAATTCTAATAGCTGCTTTTTGAATTTTAAATAATGGAAACAGATTACTAAAATAATTCCCACCCCATGATGAAATGCCATAATCCAAGTGACTGTGAATAAGAGAAAAATATAATAGTCGTAAAAGATTTTTAGGACACACAGGGCGAAGAATAAACAATTTCCTAATTGCACTATTCAACTTTTTATTAACATAGGAAACATGTGAAGAAAATTTTAACTTAGTGTCAATTATAATTCCCAAATATTTATATTCGAATACTTTGTAAATTTTAGTACAAGCTGAACTAGCCCAGTTATCATTAGAATTGCAAGATGATTTATGACAAGTAAAATGTGATGGTTGATATTGATTCGATTGTGTCCCTAGTTTATTGACCAAGTCAAAATTCATATTGTTACGATTTTGCCTTGTCACTCAAGGTTCGAATCACTGGATTGTGAATAAATACAACTGCTTCAAATTTGAACTTACACAATTTATTTACACAACACAATTTATTATACAACACAAAATTCACAATTAATTATTATAATTATAACACACTTTTTAATTATCACTTTAATACTCGCTTTAATAATCACTTTAATAATCTTTCTATTTAACCTTCACTGTATCACGTTTAAAATAATACTCAGCATTCCACGTCAACGCGCGCCTTTATATACCAAAATATTTGTTTCTAGAATAATCCTAAATGCGCAGCAAATATGTTAGTATAGAAATACGCCTAAATGTTGAGTATAAATTATAAATGTAATTGAACAATTAATGAAATTAACTTATTCTATTCTATTCTAGGTGTCACCGTAACAATATTTAGTTTTAGGGCTAATAACCATGTTGTGCAAGTTGAACCATTTTCGAAGTATCAGAAGATCATGATCAATAAGACTACAAACATTCGCACAATTTTCACTGCAATATGATAGAGCGGTGTCATCAGCAAATGCTACCAATTTTCTTTTGAAGTTTAACTCACAAATTGAATTAATGTACACCAAAAACAACACCAAACCCAGTACAGATCGCTAAGGAACATGTTACAGTTTGGGTGGAGGGTTGGGGATATTCTAAAATAAAAAAATTTAAGACTCGGAAAAACCTTGCCGCCCCGGTGGCAAAGTGGTTAGCATGCTTGCTCCAGCGACCGGAGGTCCCGGGTTCGATTCCCGGTGGTGACAAGGAAAAAATTTCACGGCTGGTTTAGGATCAATGAATTAATCACTCATTATCCGAAATGAAAATATGATTATGAAACCTCATATGAGGCGGCCAAATCCCTTGATAGGATATAGTGCCAGAGAGAGAGAGAGAGGAAAGACCTACTCCCTGTAAACTAGGGCAAAAAAAAATATTATTGTTTATTGAACCTGACGCGGCTATCTGCGTCGGATAAAGCTCATGGTACGTCGTGGGGTTTGTCAGGAAATAAACAATCTTGTTAAACCGCGAATTTCCTTAAACTAATATACCAGACGACAAAGATTACCTGTACACCTACCATATCACATTCCATCACACCTCCGAATTGAGGGTTTTATCTCATATTATAATTTTACTCAAAAATCATTTAAAACAGTCGTATGCGAGTTTAACATTTCAATTATAATATTATTTATTAATAAATCAACATTTAAACAAAATGAAAATTGAATGAAAAAGAAAATTCTTGAATTGCACTTGATTCCTACTTAAGTACGCGTACTAACTATTATACTTAATAATTAAATTCATGATTTATAATAAGTAAGTAGAAAAATACTTATAAAGAAAATTGTAAAACTAATTGAAAATTTTAAATAATAATAATTTACAAAAACAAGAAAATTTTTACTTAACGTTAAATAGTTTACAACTTTTCCATCCAAGTTTGTAGTCCGTTCCGGATCGTGCAGGTTTTCATGAATGATGACGGAGTATTCGATGTATTTACATGAATGAATGAACAAGAATGAAATATCGTACTTGTATGATATGTTTTATTCATTCATTTAAATTCCCATACAGTTTTCCCTGTTATGTGTATTAGTGTTGGTTGTATATGCAATCCAGGGTATTTAAATTTGTTGTTTTAAGTATGTATTTTAACTATAATTTATATATTTTATATGAAATTTTGGGTTATTCTGGATTGATAGCCAGATAGTATTTTTACATCAAGGTGAGGTTATCAAGAAGATGGAAGAGTTTGGTTTCGAACTAATGAAATTAGTTCGAAACCAAACTCTTCCATCTTCTTGATAACCTCACCTTGTTGTTATATATTTTATTTTTATAAAATTATTTATTAAATTAGCATTAATTGTGGATTGGGGTTGCGTTTTAACTATAACACGATAATTTCACAGCAATATTTTCCACTTTTTCCTGCGACTGACAATTTTTTTAAACTATCAATTTTAGTCAAATTTTCACAATCGTTTATATTGCAAAATAATCTAACTGATTATTTGTGATGTGATCATATCAAATTTCAACGCACGAGATTATCTCACCACGTTGAATTTGATCTTCAAGGTCTTTAAATTAAACGGACCTTATAACACTACCTAATTTTATTAATTTTTCTTAAACTAGGCTACAACCTTATTATTTTATGTGATTTTCTTTTTTTTTCTTTTTTTTTAAGGTACACAGTTTTTATTTTAACAATTATAAATAATCAAGTATAATTTAAAAGTTTTAATGTTAATTTCACCGGTTAACTTAACAAGTTTCGCGATAACGTTAATCTTGCATACTTGAGCTTGATTAAATGTAAAAACTTAACGTATAGAAAACTTTATACTTTTTCACATATAGTTCTGTTTTATTTTTTTTTTTCAATCATTAAAATCTAAACTTTCGATAATTATATTACAATTGAGTTGGTTTTGTATTTACCCTTTTAAAAATAGGTCCCGATTTAACAATTAGCGACCGAATCTTTTTACCACATCAACCTCACTGACTATCCTCCCAAAAAAAAAATCTTTTCAATCTCTAAATAAATAAAATCCCGTTGATTTCAAGTAAATAGAATTTCGTTCGTAGTACAATTTAAATTTTCAGGGGTGAGCACTCGAATTTTGTATGATGCTGTAAACACCGAAACTGACGATCATCGCTGTAACGATAAATCGTAACAAACACCCCTATCAATTTCTAAATAATCACCATAAACATTACCAATACGAACACATTGGACACGGTTTGATAAATATGATATTAGTAAAGCCAAAGAAATACCCCTAAAACCGGCATGATACAGTTTAGAAAATAATTTCTTGTGATCAACACTATCGAATGCCTTAGTAATGTCTAAAAACAATCCTGCAACTTTCTTATTTTTATTTAAACCCTCATAAATTGGGAACAAGAAGTCAATAAGTGAATCGTCCGTGCTTCGGTTATGTTGTTAACCATATTGTCTTTTACTAAAAAATGAATTTTTGTGAAGGAGGTCAATAATGCGTGACTTCAAACATTGTTCAAAAATCTTACAGAAAACTGAAAGCAGGGAAATTGGTCTATAGTTAGATACATTCATGCGGGACCCATTTTTTAAAGAGGTATCACAACCGCCATTTTCAATTTGCTTGGAAAAATCCCAGATCCTAAACTCAAATTAAGTATATGTGCCAATGGTTTTAATATAAATAAAGCTATACGTTTTATTATATTATTGGGAACGTTATCAATGCTAGTTGAGTTGGAATTCTTCAAATTCATAATGAGGCTATAAATCTCGTTTTCAGAAATCGGATTAAACAAACAACTATTAGAATTGGATTTTTTCTTTCCATAAAGAAACTCACATAATTCGAGTTCACTAAGTGTCTGCTGCTCAATATGTGCATTGGTTAAATTTCTCGGAATATTAACAAAAAATTCATTGAATGTTTTGCACATGGTAAAATGATCATCATGTATAATCCCATTTTCATCTTCAATACCTTTAATGGTAACATGCGAGGAATGTTTACCGTTAAGTTCATTCACCAAATTCCATTGACCTTTAGAATTCATTAAGCAATTTTGAAACTTTTTTTATAGTACTCATGTTTTGTTCTAATAATTTTTTTTTCCACAAGTAATTTAACTTTTCGATATTTTTCCCTTAATATATTAGCTGGATATTTTTTCATTCTTTTATACAAATTATTTTTAACCCTTATCTTCTTAAATAGTTCAAAATTTAACCAAATTTTCAACCTAGGGTTGGCAAACTGTCTTACAGTTTTTTTAGACTCATTAATGCAACCTTCGATTGTTTCAATGAAGTAAGAATAAGCCACGTTGCATCAGATATATTGTACAGGTTTTGCCATGAAATATTAGTAAGTAACTCTTGTAAATGGGCAAAATCTATTTCAGAACATAACATACTAATATTCTCAATCTCTACCTTACTAATATATTCAAAATAAAGTCAAATTAATGGAGCATAATCGTCGAACTTAAGCCCCATTGAAAACCTTTTGGCATGAAATGAAGAAAAATAACATAGAATTATGGTGTTCTATAAGAGAGACATGGGAAACCATTCCAGTCGCAATGTGATACTAATTCGTGGATTCGATGATTAAAATATGTGAGGCAGATTTTAGAAACAAGAAGAGGTATACAACGAAGTATTAAATTATTTTGTGATTTTATTAATTTTTAATTAATTAATTTTAATATAATTTGCGATTTTGTTTATTTACACCTATTATTTTTTTTATTGTAAAAAATAACACAAAAAATTAGATTGTGATCAACTGGTGTTTGGTTGGTTTGGCTGTTCTTGACGAAACGCAATCTGGACCTCCAATTTTGGGCCACTTTTTCGAGTAGTGCCGGCCGTATGTCACGAATAACATGAACAATGTTGGTCTCCAAGGCGTCAATTGTTGCTGGTTTATCAGCATAAACTAGTGACTTCATGTAGACCCACAGGAAATAAATGTAGTGGACATATAGTGGACGGACAAAGCCCAAATTCCGGCGAACGACGATGAATCGATAAATTTGGATCTTCTTCCACACTTTCGTTTACCGCGGCGATATTCTCTTCAGTAAGCTGATTCCGTCGAAGTGTTGATGTTATTGCATAAGGTTGACCTGCCCTACCCAACGTTGAAGGAGTAATGTCTGGCGCAATATCTGGTGACGGTCTGTTGTAATAAATTATTAAATGTGTTAAAATCGAACGTTTAATTACACGTTTGAAGCCTTTACCATTTATAGCCAATTCCGTAAAACCTGACACAAACATAATTTATTACACACCTGGATAAGGTTGATCTTCCCTCCACAAGGTCCGACGAGTAACATTTGAGTCAATATCTGGTGGCGGATTGGTGTAATAAATTAGTAATGGTGGTAAAACCAACCAATATATCGCAATTTGGAGCCTCTATCTTCTGATGCATATTCCGTCTAATATTATACAAAAATAATTTATCCATGTGTGTGATAAGGTTGACCTACTCTCGATAAGTCGATAAGACTTCTAGCTAGAGCAACATTTCGCTCACAATCTGATGGAGTCATGTGTAAAATAAATTATTTAGTTAGCTAAATTGACATTTTTGAAATAAATAATCATTTTGGGGTGAAATTTACCCTAAGGCAAGTTATAAAGGTGGTCTTGAACTAACTTATTTAATGTAATGGATTTGTAATAAATTCTGGTCCAAGAACCATCCCGATATCATTGCTACATGAAAAGTTACAATTTTAGCGGTACAGTTTTATGTGTAAGCTAAACCGATCACTCGTTCCTGGAAAACGGTAACTGTAATAAAGCGAAATTTGTTGTAATAAATTTTAATAAATGTGTAACAAATTATAGTACAAGTTTCATTGAGGCGGGCTAATTTGGTTGGTGCAGCCACACGCAGTTTAAATTTTTACATTTACATAGGATGAAATATCCCTTTTAGGTTGTCTCAGGTGCAGGTTTAAAGCACTGATAAAATGATTAGAATGCGATTAATTTGGAAGTTCAGGGATTCACTATGAAAATGGTCCAGTACATGTAAAACTCAATACCTAAAGTAAATCCCTCAACTTCCAAATCCGTTTTTCTTTTGGCGCAGGAATAATGTTTTTTTTATTCAACAAGACAGTTTTATCAAAAATATGGTAGCGGTAGGTACAATTTAAGTGATTTAGTGTGGTGTATTGGCCATCAATGTACATTTGTCATAAAAAAATTGGGGTATTGGCCACAACAATTACACCTCTCTATTTTCTGAATAGTTTTCATGAACATTTTGTACCTCGAGTATATTGAATAAATCTATTTGTCCTCTACAGCTCAGACGAATTGACTATTCGGGATGATACTTCATACGTAATTTTTTGGAGAGATCCCAGTATTTTTTGGCTGAAGTCGAACCACCGGAAAAAAGATTAAAAAAAACATTTCGAATTAAATTTCAAACAATATATAATCAGATTAATTTTTAAATTTTCTACAGACCAGGCGGATCGACAATTCGGATTAAAATTTCACACTAAAACTTTTTCCGTTAACTGGTAGATCGTTGCGAAAATTGGAGGAAATCTGTCGTTTGCCAGTCCATCGTTTTAAAATATAATCAATGAATTTTATTTAATAATTTTTCTCCTTCTGGGTAGTTTAGAAGTGGTACATCATTCTAAGCTTAATACCGTTCAACGTTCAAAAATCGAAATTACATAGTGTATAGTTAGATCCCATGCCAATTAAGCAATGAAAAATCAAAATAAGTTTCAAAATATAGTTTCATGATTATTGCAATTATGTCGGTCATCTGTCAATTTAAATTTGTATACCAATTGATTGCAATCTTATATACGAAATATTTTCAAGTAGAAATAAACTCGTATAAATGTATATATTTAAGAAATCTTTCAGCGCTTTATCTTCTACTTCATTCATCTTCATTTAAATTTTAACCGAAAACCTTTAAATATGAAAACAATAAGCATCAATGTAAAGTATCAATCAAAATACGAGTATGTATAAGGTGAAATTTCAAGTGTCAGTCATCATGTTATTGTATACATGGTGAAGATGACATACTTTTTATATTTTTTTTACTATATTACGAGTTAAGGTGTACCATCACCGTGTACCGCAGGCACAGTTCTATTGCTTATAACATATAAGTGATGAAAAATCATAATAAAGGTAAACTGTAACGTCATTTTTCTCAAAGTTGTATTACAGATCGTTAGATAAGTCAATCAATAAACAACAAAATAAATAAATATACGTAAAAATTAATAAATATTTGATTGAAATATAATAATATTTTGATATTTCAATAATTTCAATACACATAGAAGATTGTTATTCTGCTGTAATAATTATTGTCATTCTGTCTGTTACGTTATTCAATGCCAAGAATATTTTTTTAAAGATCATGAAGCTTATGATTTCATGGAACAAACAGTTAATAGTGTCAGTGTTAAGTACAATTCTGTTTTTTTGTACATTCACGAGTGTACATTATATAGAACGAAGTTCTTCTTTTCACGTAAACCTTTAAAGTCATATTTTTTGTACTTTGATTTCAACTTAACTGTATTATGCCATAAAGAGTCGGTAGATTATTATTTGTCTCATAAAAGAAACCAGAAATAATTTCTAAACCTATTTTTTTTATTTCGAATAATTCTATTTCTGTTCTAAAATCCATTAATCAGAATCATTTCGATTTATTTACGAGTACTGCATATGGAATATATAAAACCGCGGATTTTTGATTTTTATGTGTTGTTGCTTTTTGCGCTTAACAATAAATTTTATTCGAACACATTCAATACAAAGGACAAAAATGTCAATAATCGTATCTTTTAAGATTATAAATGATTAATGTACAGCAATTGACTTTTAAAAAAATAAAAATAGTTTTAAGAAAGTTTACGCTGTACACAAGACATTTAATACACAAGTGATTGAATGTGTGTTAAATCTAAAGAAGTAAAACATGTTGTGTCTAAAGTCTACAACAATTTTTTTTTGAACCATAGAAAATATGATTAATTAATGTTTTGAAGTACAGAGTTATTGGATTTTTATTACTTTCAGTTAACACAACAATTAGACCTTTTTGACCTTTCATTCAATCTTTATTATAATGCTCATCTTATTTGTGTACCTATACCTATGCATAGAATAGCACTGACACGTATATCAAAAAATGTTTAAATTTCAAAATTACCTATATACGACACAGCATATGTAATAACTATATAAAATGTGATCGCGCACGTAATAAACGCCATCATACATGTAATACCCTCCTCCACAATATTTATCAAATTCGATCATAAAATTTCTCTTCCTAATCAAATCTGTTTACTGGAACATAACACACAACATAAAAACAATCATCTTACAGAATATACTATACATCAATAAATCATTTAAATTACTTCCACGTGTCATAATTTTTATGATCATAACAATTGACAAAATACTTATCTCATCATTTCCGATTTTTATTTTTTCTTATTTTAATGTACTTTCACCCATTTGTTTTTATTATTTTTATCTTCCTATTATTAGTTCAATAAAACTAAACCTCAATATAATGATCATCACACCATGATCGCGTTCTTTTTATTTTTAGTTTTAGTCTTAATTTCCTTATTATAGAATCTTTCACTTTTTCTTTTTCTTTTTTCCTTTTGTCATTTCCCTAATCAGAATATATGAATTTTAAATTTAATAAAAAAACGAGTGAGTATGTTCATTTGTTTTATGTGTACGATAATTTATCAATTTAAAGTGATCATAAAAAATATTGCGATCATACAGGATGTTGGAATATTTTAATGGTTTATTCCTCTTATATGTGTAAAAAAATACGTGTAACACTTTTGTGGCTTAAGTTTTTTATGTTGATCGAGTCTACTACGATCGATTTGGAGAACAAATTGTCTTTTAGCGCGTGTTACGGTTTCGTTGTTGTGCGTTGAGTTAAAGTTATACTTATAGTTTAGAAAAGTTGAGATCAAATGGATGAAATTTCGAGAAACTCGGCATTCAAGTTAAGACTAAGACAACGGGTAAGACTGGGTCTTGTTTTTAATTCAACCCAAGCAAGCAGGCTCATCTACCGAATCGAAGTTTTTGTGACATGTACAAATTCTTTTGACAAAAATGTATGCGAGTTGAATGAAATTTTAGTAGAATTTATGAAATTTTTAATTATTTGGGCAATAATTTAAGCTTGTGCGCTTTTTTAACAGTGTATTTTAATAAAACGAAATATAATAAAATTAATATAAATATAATTATAATTTAAAATATAATTTTAAATTATCAAATAGCAAAAATCTTAGAGATTTGCTGATATGGTGAAACTACGTTTGAAAGACAATACATGATATTCAAATCAAGTAATCTGTGTTTTGAAATGAACCGTAGGGCTCATGCAATGAATTTTTCAAGTTTAACCAATATATCGTGTTTTTGTGCATCGGTCAAAATCGGCCTTTATCATTTAAGATTTTTAAGTCATTTTTGAAAAATTTTGTTTGGATGATTTCTCGAAATTCTTTCGTTTATTAAGGGGAAGCTATGGTTGAACTAATGCTTTTTACGAAAAATTTTGTAGCGTTGGGGGCACATCAATGAAGCTTGGTCAGTATGTTCAGTACATCCAGGATTAAATTACTCCACTCTCTCTCCCTCTCTCTATCTCTCTTTCTCTCTCTCTATCTAGTTCTCACTTACCTTGAGAGATTTTGACTCCAACTCGGTCAATCCCTTCCGTCATCTACGATGTATACCGGCTGGGTGTTGTGGGAGCGCTTTATTTATCATGCGTTGTTGTGGGATCTTTGCATTGTAGCTCAGTCATCTAATTTGATTGAATTTGTCAAATCTGTCCCGAGGTATTTCAAGTTTTAAACACTATCAAAATTATGGTTTTTTGGCTTCTCTTCACTTCCAAACCAACACTGCGCGTAGCGACTGATCTGTATGAATCTGTTCTTTCTCAATATGTCTGCATATCCAAGAATTTTGCCTGATTTATTAAATATTCGACCTGAAGTTTCAACGTTGTTTTTACTTACTGTCGAACAAAAGATGTTATTTCATGGGCGTCTGATACAGTTCCTTCGATTACGATCCTTCATTCAGACCCAGGCTTCTTTTAATTTATACAGAGAAATGAGTTTCTCTTAAACTCCTAGACACATGAGCGTAGCCCACAGATCCCACGATTGCGACACAAAATTTAAGCAAAAGCTTTACCTAGGCATTGAATTTTAAAAAGTTTCATCCTACAAATTATTATTATTTTCTCTATTTTCGAAGATGACGACAGTTAATTTATGGAGAAAAACCTGAAAATGCATTGAAATATGATCTTACCGTTGAACAATCAGAGCAACAAGATAGAATTATACATTTTAGTTTTTTGGTTTGATGCGCCCGGTCTTGGTCGTACCAATCAGTTGATGCATCACATCGACGTAGGCATGGCTAAACCAATGAGAAGCTATCCAAAATTCACTTTATCAATAGTTAAATAAGATATTATCTCTTGGGGTATAATTTAAGAGTGAAACAGTCAAATATATGCCCGTAGACTGAACTGATTATCAGCTGTCCATCATTGACGGTCTCTTGAGCCGGTTGGATAGATGTCTGTGAAATTAGCCCGAAAAATATCCCATAGAAATGCAATGGCAACACTATAAAACGAATATTACGACATTTTTCAGTGTCATCCCGAAAAATTTTCTATATTACGCTACTTTTGAATGTCATCCCGAATTTTTTTTACTATCATGACATTTTTACTATCATGGTATTATTATTTTTTTTTTGTTATCCCGAAAAAGAATTCCAATACAGAAAATTTCAGTAAACAAATAGTGACTGTTCGAACCATCCCGAAACCAAAAAAATAATGAAGCGCAGAAATTTATTTCACGAGAAATAAATTTAATAACAAACAATTTACTGGCATGGTTAATCCAAAAACGCAAAATCAAGCACTCTGGTTATTAGTAAGAAAACAATTATTGTGGATCAAGTCTATGAGTCAAATTTTAGATGAACCCGTCTGAAGTCGTAGTAGATATTAATTAACAGAGCAAGGTGGGTATGGAATTTGTAGAGGAAGGATTCACCTTTCAAACGCCAAAATTGTTCGTAGTTGTTTGGATTTTTCAATAATTAGAGGTTGGAAACGTGATTCTAATGATAATCGTGCTTCTGATGTAAACATTGCATATTATAATAAATTAATAACAACTTATCTTGGACACACTTTTTATTTTATGATTTGCCATCTAGGGACAGTATATTTACAAAAAATATTCTTCATTGCATCAAATAAACAAAGTTAAGGTAATTTTCAATTAATTTTTAAAGTTTTATGGCCCGATTCTGAAAATGTAAAAATTCTATAGCTGTAAATTTATAGAAATTGCTTACCTAAGTGTCAGTTGTTTGTGCAGTGTTCTAAAATTTAAATTAACAAACTGTATACTTTTCGCCGCTGTAAATCAATACGAAATAAATTCACCGCTCTAACCGAATTATATTTTATTTTAAAATATTCTATCAAATGGCATGACCCTAATGCTGCACCAGCACTTGTAGCACAATCCAATGAAAATGGTACTGGAATTTTTTACAAATTATTTACAAATTTGTTACACAGTTAGAAAATTTTTTACAGGTCCCGTGATCCTGCAATTCGTGTGTGGGCTGGCGTTAGACAAAGCTACATCACACTTTTCGTATTTTTGTTAATATTTATTGTATTGTACTGAGGGTGGTACTGGAATTTTTTACAAATTAATTACAACTTATCGGCATAATTCAACCCCAAAAAACTACCCCTAAGGGGTGAAATTCTTTAAAAATGATTAAACCATGCTGTTGTCATTTCAGCTAATATTTATTGTATCGTATGGGTGATACTGTTATTTTTAACAAACTAACTACAACATATTAGCATAGCATAATCCCCAAAACACTCCTCCTAAGGGATGCAATTTTTAAAAACCTTATTTTTCGTCACACCACGCTTTTTGCATTTCTGTGAATTTTTGTTGTATAGTGCTGGAATTTTTATACAAAATTAATTACAATAAAATGGCATAATTAAACCCTTAGAAAACTACCCCAAATGGGAGCAACCGTTTAAAATCATTGTATCGTGCTGAACACTGGTTTATATAAGAAGTTCTTAATAAATAAATTACAATATATTAAAGTGAAGCTCTTTAAAACAATATTTTTCTGTATAGGTAAAACCCCTCCAATAACTACCACTGAATTTATTACAACAGCCCACACCCACAAAAATCGATCATAATGCATCAAATTACTTTTCAATGCCAAAAATAGGTACCCCTGAATTTATTACAACAGCCCACACCCACAAAAACCGATCATTGTGTATCTAATTACCTTCCTATGTCAAAAAAGGTACCATTGAATTTATTACAAAAAGTTGTAATAAATTCAGGGATACCTATTTCTTGCATAGGAAGGAAGTTCGATACATTATCTACCACTGGGACCATTTCAGCTAGAAAATATATTCAGATGCTCCCCATCCAGGGGAGGGGCCAGTTAATAAAATTTAGTATTATGAACAAATATAATAAAAATGATCAGGCTAACTAAGATATTCCTAGAGATCTAAACACAACGTCAGGTATATGGGATTTTAGTTGAAGATCATTTCACTTAGACAAAATATTTAGTTGCTCGCCATCCAGGGGAGGGGACAGTTTATAGAGTAGTATATTATGTGAGAGAAAAAATGAATAGCGTTGATGGTTTACCGACTTTTGAGCACGTCAAGTTCCATTGCCCTTTGGGAAAACACTGCAATTCAAGGTGAAGTCCACATACTTCCAATGGTTGGACTTGCGTTTTAATAATCGTCATTGCGAATGCATGGCGAACCGGATACTGAACACTCTTAAAATGAGACGGCAACTCGGGTGTAATCAGTGGTGGTCTTGAAATCAGAACATTCTCGCCTTTGTACTTTCCTATGATTATCTTTGTTTCCATCACGTTTCCTATCATAACTTAACAGCTAGTCTTGTTCCATTACATAATTTACATCGAATCGACCTTGAGATGCAAATTGTGCAACATAATTCTTGGCAAATCCAACAAATGCAGGTATTCAATTGGATAATTGACGACTTCATCTCGATCTGTAATGAAATTTGATCGACTTAAATAGATGCAATTGGCCAGCGATTTTACGTGCTTATGTTTCACTGCCAAAATGGCTCGTTCGTTTATCAAACATGCTTTTTGTAATTTGCACCAATTTGGGTTTTTTTTTAAAAAACAATTTTCAAATTTAGTTATTTTCAAATTTGTCCAATTTAAAAATAAAAATTTAATTTTTTTTTAAATTAAATAAGTTAGATTTAATTGGAATCTGTGTATAACCTAAAAATTCCATTCTAAAAGTTTCTTGTAATATCATTGTTCTGTAAAGTTCTGTATTATAACGGAGTAGTTCAGAACTTTACAGAACAACTATATTACAAGAAAACTTTACAACTTTTATGATGGATTTTTTGGTTATACATAGATTCCTATTAAATCTAAATTATGTATTTAACAAAAACTAAATTTTTAATTTTAAATTGAACAAATTTTAAAATAGCTATCGCGAATTCTACTCGATTGTTTTTAAAAAAAAACGCAGCTTATATTCGGGAACACTTTTGTAATCAACTTTTCTTTAGAGATTGTGAATTGACAAAAATTAAGTGGAAATGAAATGAGGCCAATTCGCCAGAAGCGTCCACCTGAATTACTATTTTCCACTGGTAATTGATTCAATTGGTTCATTTTATGCTAATCTTCACAAATATACCATCTGCATCAAAATCTAGCTCTTTCATTGTTCCACAGAAAAATCCCCACAGCCGCTGAATGCTAGTCTGGTTGAAAAGTGCTGCATGGAACAAACGATGTTGAGTCTGGGAGAGGTTTCTTTATGCTATATTTACATACACTCTGACACGGAATACACTCTGTTACAGTAGCGCCCAAACGAGATTAGCCCAATTAAAAACTTAAATGAAATAATAAATTTCTGTTCAACATGGTCAATGGGAAATTTTCTTATTTTTTTTGCAGTTTTTACTTTTTATTTAGAGTTGTTTAACATCAACTCTGTTTTTTCGAACACTTACTTTAATGAATGAATGTTCCCACTCCGCATAACTTAAAGTCTCTCTAAACAAAAATTTATTATAACTGTCCTCTCCGCTGGTTGGAAAGCAACTGAATATATTTTCTAACTGAAATGGTCCCCAACTAACACCCCATATACCTAAAGTTGTGTTTTGATTTCTAGGGACATCTCAGTTGGCCTGAGAATTTTTATTATACTTGGTAATAATACAATATTTTATTGACTGTTCCCTCCCCTGGATGGGGAGCCACAGAATTTTTTTTCTAACTGTAATGACCTTCTACTATCACCCCATACAGTAGTTCAGTGTGTAGTGTTTGTTACTAATCTGCCTCGGATACCGATTTTCTATAGTTATTTTTTATAAACTTTTATTAACCGCAATATTCTTAGTAGAAAATAGAAATGGGAAATACTATATTCTGTTACGATTTTGCCTTGTCACTCAAGGTTCGAATCACTGGATTGTGAATAAATACACTGCTTCAAATTTGAACTCACACAATTTATTTACACAACACAATTTATTATACAACACAAAATTCACAATTAATTATTATAATTATAACACACTTTTTAATTATCACTTTAATAATCGCTTTAATAATCACTTTAATAATCTTTCTATTTAACCTTCACTGTATCACGTTTAAAATAAGACTCAGCATTCCACGTCAACGCGCGCCTTTATATACCAAAATATTTGTTTCTAGAATAATCCTAAATGCGCAGCAAATATGTTAGTATAGAAATACGCCTAAATGTTGAGTATAAATTATAAATGTATTAATGAAATTAACTTATTCTATTCTATTCTAGGTGTCACCGTAACACTACCCCCCACCTAAGCCTGTTCGTCCCGAACAGGATCCAGATCATCTCCTCTGTAGAGCGCCAAGCGCTCTAAATGCACCACCTTTGGTTTACCTCTCCGTCCTTTCTGTATGCGATAAACCACATCGTTCAACTTTTTAATGACAGTGTAAGGTCCTTCCCATGTGGGTTGCAACTTCGGTGATAATCCCTTGTGCCGTTGCGGGTTGTGAAGCCATACCAATTGCCCTTCCTTGAAGCCTTGATTATTTGCTCGTATGTCATATCGAGCTTTCTTTCGATCACTTGATATCCGAATTTTCTCCCGTACAAATTGATGTATTTCATTAAGTTCTTCTTTCATCCGGTCGACGTAATCCTGTCCGCATAGAACTGCTGATGGAACAGCCCTAAACTTTAAATCTCCCGGTAATCGCAGATTGTTCCCAAATATGGTTTTAGCTGGTGTCACTCCTGTTGTGTCATGTACCGCTGATCGGTAGGCCATCAAGAACATCGGTATATGTCGATCCCAGTTGCGTTGGTTCCTTTCCACAACTTTTGCTAGATATTCCTCCAATGTACCATTGAATCTTTCCACCATACCGTCCGATTGTGGGTGTAAAGGCGTCGTTCTTGTTTTATTGATTCCATGCATCTGACATATCTCCTGAAATTCCACCGATTCGAAATTCCTTCCTTGATCCGTGTGAATTTCTATAGGTACACCAAATCTGCTAATCCAATTGTTAACCACGGCATCATCTATTGTTGTTGTCTCCTGATTGGATATGGGGTACACCTCCGGCGATTTGCTAAAATAATCCATTATTACTAGCACATATTTATTTCCGCTCTCGGTGGTCGGAAATGGTCCCGCCACATCCATTGCAATTCTCTCAAATGGTGCCCCGACATTATATTGTTTCATGGTTCCGCGGCTTTTTCGTGCTGCTCCCTTTACTGCCGCACATTGGTCACATCTTCGACACCATTCTACTACTGACTGTCTACATCCGGACCAGTAGAAACGTTGTCGAATTTTGGCCAATGTTTTATTAATCCCTAGGTGACCTCCACTTGCTCCTCCATGATACTCCTTGAGGATTTCCGCTATCCGATCTTTTGGCACCACTACCAACAATTGTTTTACTTTACCATCCGTGCTTTCCCACTTTCGTTTTAAACAACCATTTTCTATGTGGAGGCTATCCCATTGAGCCCAATATGCTTTTACAATGGAAGTTTTGTCAGCTATCTCACTCCATGTGGGACGGTGTTCCTTTTCCTTATGTTCCATGATGAATGACAGGTCAGCATCCCGTAATTGCTCCTTCTTGATCATTTCATCAGTCCATTCCTCATCAGGTAGCACTTGCATAAGCCGAATATCGATGATGTTTTCCTTACCCTCCACACGCCCACAATGCTTGCATTCCACGGGACATGGCCTTCTTGATAATGCGTCAGCATTTCCATGTGCGGTTCCCTTCCGATGTTCAAGTTGGAAATCGTAGGTTTGCAAACGTTCGATTCAACGTACTACTTGTCCCTCTGGATTTTTGAATTGTAACAACCAGCGCAAAGCTCCATGATCCGTCCGTAGCAGAAATTTTTGGCCATAGAGGTACTTATGGAAGTGCTTAACACATTCCACTATAGCCAACAACTCTTTCCGTGTAACACAATAATTCCGTTCCGGTTTTGATAACATCTTGGAGTAATATGCAATAACTCGCTCCTCACCATTTGTTGCCTGTGATAATACTCCTCCTATACCGTCATTACTTGCATCGGTGTCCAAAATGAATTTAATGTTGGGTATAGGGTATGCGAGGATTGGTGCTTCGCATAATCGACGTCTTAGTTCCACAAATGCCTCTTCCTGTTCATCCTTCCATTCGAATGCCTTGTTCTTCCTGGTTAACTCGTGTAAACTCTTTGCAATACTGGCGAATCCTGGCACGAATCGTCTATAATAGGTGCACAATCCAAGGAAGCTCCGTAATTCATGTAAATTTTTAGGTCGTGGCCATTCCTTCACCGCTGCGATCTTGTCTTCATCGGTATGGATTCCATTGGTTGTTACCTTATGACCCAAATATTTTACTTCCGTTGCAAAATAGTTTGCATTTCTTTGGGCTTAGCTTCAATCCGGCGGCTTGTATCCGATCCAAAATCTCTGCCAAATTCCTTAAATGCTCGTCGAAATCCTTGCCCATAACGATGATGTCGTCCAAATATACGAGGCACGTCCTCCAATGTAATCCCTTTAGCACGCGCTCCATTAGCCGTTCAAAAGTCGCAGGGGCGTTACATAATCCGAATGGCATAACGTTAAATTGCCATAATCCGTTACCCACACTGAATGCCGTTTTCTCGCGATCTTCCTCCTGGACTTCCACTTGCCAATAGCCGCTTTGCAGATCTAATGTCGAAAATATTCGAGCACCCGATAATGTGTCTAACGTGTCATCGATCCTTGGCAATGGGTAACTATCCTTTTTCGTCACAGCATTTAATTTTCGGTAATCCACGCAGAATCTCATGCTACCATCCTTTTTCTCGACTAACACCACTGGTGAACTCCATGGACTGCTTGATGTTTCGATTACCCCTGCTGCTTGCATATCTTTTACCATTCGATCCACTTCTCCTTGCTTTGCCAATGGTAATCTCCTGGGTGGATGTCGAATCGGCGTTTCTGCTCCTGTATCTATTCGATGTTTTACCATTGTGGTTCTACCATTATTGTCCGATGTACTGCAGAATATTGGCATGTACCGCTCGAGCAATTGCTTTGCCAAATTTTTCTGTTCCATGGTAAGATCTTCGGTCCATTTCTCCATGAGTTGATCTATAATCTCTTTCTGCACTTGCGAGTTAGTCGTCTTAATTGGATTTTTCTGCTCGCACTTAACAATCGCAGATATTTCTTCACATTTTCCGATTATTGTCCCTTTATTGATGGTTTTCGTCTTATCCGAGAGATTTAGAGTCCTAATTGGTACTCTATTGTCGCTGTCTGGTTTCGCTAGAACTTTCCCGATCATAATTTCTCTGGCTCCGCTCTCCGCTTCATTGGCTTCCACAACCCACAACCTGGGTGACCCAGAACCTCCTTCCAATCTTGCCCCTACTATTGTTTCCGAGTTCGGTGGCAGCTTCTCCCGATGATCCATTATAATTTGCCTGGTCATTTCTCCTATAACGGCGCTAACGTGAAGTGGCAACTCGATATTATCGTAGGTTAATACACCCCGTCCAACATCCACCACGAAGCCATTCGTTCTCATGAAGTCCATTCCCAAGATGACTTCGTCTACAATATTTGCAACCAGCACCTCGTGTTGAAAGTGATTTCGTCCAATCCTTATTTTTACGACCTTTTTCCCTTTTATTGCTGAATTTTCTCCAGTCGCCGTTCGTAATTTCATGCCATTAGCTAGTTCCATAATTCCATCGATAATATCCTCACGAACAATCGTATGTGTTGCTCCCGTATCCAACGTGATCATGTATTTCTTGCTATTCTCGAAACATGGATGGAGGTTGTGGGGCAATCGGTTATGGGAGTCAGCTTCTGCCCCTGCAAACTGACTATTTTTAGTTTAACGACTCCGCTGTCGTCTGAAACTCCTTTCTGGATTCTATCTGCTCCTCGTTTGATCTACGCTTCATAGGAGATGGCGACCTTGCTCGTTTCTTCTTAATCTCCCAACAGTCCCGTGAGATGTGACCCATTCTATCACATACCCAGCATTTAATCCTGCCACTTCCATCTCTGAACCTTGGCGTAGCCCGCTCGGTGTCTATCCTGGAATCAATCTCCACTCGACGAATTTTCATAGCTGGTTTGATGATGGTTTGCGCAGTTTCGTTTGTTAACGCACAAGCGATGGTTTCCGTGAAAGTTGCCTTAGGTGACAACATCACCGCTCTGCGCGTCTCATGATCTCGAATACCGTCAATGAATGCATCTATTTTAATTCGTTCCATGTAATCGGCCGACATATTTGAATGGGCTAAATGCGCGAGCAGCTCAATTGCCGATGAAAATTCCTGTAGCGATTCTCCTCCTTTTTGGTATCGACCCTTCAATTCCATGCGATAGATTTCTCGTTTGTGATCACTTCCGTATTTTCGATCTAACGCCTTCATAATGCCGATGTAAACGTTCCGTTCCTGCTCGGGAATGATTTGTAGTGTTTCTGCCGCTTCGCCTTTAAGAGCCACAATTAACGCTGCAACACATTGTTCTTCAGTCCACTGATTTTGCTTAATCGACGTTTCGAACTTAAAAATACTGAAGGATGTTGTTCCATCAAATGTTGGTGGTTTTATCTTAACTGCATTAACCGTCTGGATCACTTGTTGTGTCGTTCCGTTCGCCTTGACATCTGTGAGCTCCTTCTCGAGACGTTTAAAATCTTGTTCAACCGATTCAAATTTTTGTTGAACCGTCCCTTTAACATTTTGAATTTCTGCGTGTACTTCTGTTTGCAGTTTTTCCACTTTACCGTGTAGTGTAGAAGATAATTCCAAAAACCTCTCGTCCATTTTCTTTTGGCCATCTTCTATTTGGTTTTTACTCCTCGAAATCATACTTGTATGGATTTACACCTTCCTTCTCCATGGCCTCACGTAGTCGCTCCACCAAACTAGCTTTTGTGCCTTCACTAGCCAAACCTCGTTGTTTCAGTTGCTCCTTTAATTGCGCAAGCTTTAATTCGTAGAGAATCATTTTTCTTATTATTCACAATCCCACCGCTGTCACCAATTGTTACGATTTTGCCTTGTCAATCAAGGTTCGAATCACTGGATTGTGAATAAATACACTGCTTCAAATTTGAACTCACACAATTTATTTACACAACACAATTTATTATACAACACAAAATTCACAATTAATTATTATAATTATAACACACTTTTTAATTATCACTTTAATAATCGCTTTAATAATCACTTTAATAATCTTTCTATTTAACCTTCACTGTATCACGTTTAAAATAATACTCAGCATTCCACGTTAACGCGCGAATTACGTTTCGTGTATACTTCACGAAATTAAACTTCACTTAATTATGTGAAATTACTCGAACAATTATTTATTAAAATAAATTTGATTAATTAATATTTTATTATTTATTGTTTTAATTAATTTAATAATTTTTATTTTGACAGTATTTTATTCCGTGTTCAACTTTACAAAATCAACTAACAAATCTGAAATCTGAAAATGCAGTGTGCTTTATTTATACTTAAAATAAATGTTTATCTCTATATAAAACAAAGAGAACTAAAACAAAGAAAGTTATAGTTTTGTGTGACTAATGCACACTTGTGGATCGTTCGATATTTAGCACATCTGCGGATATTAATATAGATAAGAGGAATATGTATATTATTGATATTCCTGTGAATGTTTATTTTATTATTGAACTGTTATGATTATTGTGTATGATTATTAAATGTTATTGTGTAGTTGTTGTAACTGGTACTGTGGATGCAGGTGTAGTTATCATGTCGGGTGACTGATGACGTAACTCCTCCCCCCTAAGAAGGTGCCGAAAAGAAAATTTTGTATTGGTCCTGGGAGTATCTGCTTTTATACTGTTTTTATTCCTATATCTTATCCTGAGAAAATAGAAAAGAATTATTACACATAATAGGATTCCTATTATGCTGTACAAAATTGTTGTATGGATTTCTTGGTTTGCATTGGAATGTTGTAAGTGTTCCAATTGTTGTACATGTTGGATTGTTATTTGTTCCAGGTTTTCTGGACTGATTGGTGATTTTATTTTCCCTGGTATGATGTCGTTGTACGGTAGCTCTAACAGGCTTTCTTCGTAGAGTAAGTTGGGTTTTGCGGTAAACGTTCTATTCATTATGGTTATTGAACAGTTTTGAAATTCGATGATTTTTTGTCCTTTTACACCTTTTTGTTGTTGGTTGCATGTTGATGTGAATAGTGTTATGTTTGTTGTGAATACATAAATTTTATCGCTTGCTATTTGTTTGACTGAGTCCTTTGGTTTTGTTTTTATCAGGTCACATATTGCTGGGATGTTGGATATTATAGCTGGTATGCAGGATTCTTCGGTGTTCTGTAACTTTTCTGCTTCGCATGACGTGAATTTACTCAGCGTAACGCATGGTTTCGTAATATATTGGTAAAATTTAGGGTTTATTAGGATTTTGGAATTTGGAATTGAAATTATGTATGTGTTATTTATGAAGGTTTGTGTGATTTCATAATATGTAAAATTTAATAGATTATATTGTGGAATTTGGATAGAAAAAATAAGTTGGGTTTTGTTCATGTATGCTTGTAACCATATGAGTTTATAGAGATCTTCCTCGGTTTCACATTCAATTCCTTGTTTAAGTATAATATCTTTTATAATTTTTGTTTCGTTTTTATCTAATATGTGTTTTGAAATTATTTTGAGCTTAGCAAATGTAATTGATTCTATTATATTATCTAAATGTTCTTGTAGTGTATCTATGTTAAAAATAATTTGATGTAGGTGTTGGTCTATTCTGAATAATGTAGTAATTTTTTCTGTAGCGTTAGTCAAAAGTCTGGTGTCATATTCAATAATTCTAGCTTGGTCTGTTACGTATTTTTGAACTTTTGCAAATCTGTCTGACATAAGATTATTTATTCGTATTTGTTCATTAAGTTTGTCCGTAATTTTATCCTCATTTCTATTGATTTGGTCAATTGTTTTTTCTAAATTTTGTAAGTCATCTTGATCTAAATTTCCTGTAATTGAGTTTATGATGGATCCTATACCGTTTATGAGTCCCCGTTTTTGTCTGATTTTTGGTTGTAGGTGTCCGTATGTTTCTGTTAACTGGTCTAATTTGTATTGAATTGTTTTTATTTTTTGTTTAAAGATATTATTGTTTTCTTTATTTATTAGGATGTTCACATGGTCAATGCTTTTTGCTGTTTTTTCTATGTTTTCTTGATACCTGTCGAGGTTTATTATGTGAAGTAGTCTTATATGTGATGATACGATTTTTGCGTTACTGATTTTCATTGGTAGTATACCATTAGTGTCTTTGATGTCTTTTACATTAATTGATTGTCCCCATGCCGGAACTAACCTGTAATGGACGTTTAATCTTTGCTTTATGAATTTTACCTAGTTTAGTTTGTATTGTTACTTTATTATTTTTAAGAACTTTTAATTTATTAAAGCGTGGTGCAATTTTATTTCTTCTATTTGTTTTCCAATATATTGTATTACCTGTTTTTAAGCTAGGGGGTTTTGTTCTATTTTTATTAGCTCTTTCTATTAATTTTCTTTTTGTTTCTTGATTTCTATTATGAATTAGCTGTAAGATTTGAGAATAATCTTTTCTTTGCTTTTCGACTAATTGTTTAAATTTACTAGGTATGGGCTCAGGTATAGTGTTTCCCCTAAAGTAATGACCATTTTTTAATTCCATAGGTGTCATATGGGTAATGGAATGAATAGAGTTATTGTAAGTAATAACTGCGTTTGTCATTAGAGTTTCTGGAGTATCTTTCGGGTTTTTGGCTTTAAGAATTCTATATATTTCTAGGATTGTTGAGTGGAATCGCTCCACAGGAGAATTACCAGTTGAGCTTCTGGCAGATGAGAAATGTAACTTTATTTTATGTAAAGCGCATAATTCTTTAAAATTATCATTTTTGAATTCCTTCCCGTTATCTACTATTATTTTTTCTGGTTGGCCATGAGCCATTATGTATTGTCTTAAAATTTCAACAACTTTTTGCGATGTAGTATTTTTACCGTTTAGGTTTTGGGCTGCACCGAATCTAGAGAATTTATCTAAGATTGTTAAAAATTGTTCTTTTTCGATAAAGAATATATCGATGTGGATTATTTCTATAGGTCTTGTGGGGGTTTCTGTAATTTGATGTTTAATAGCTTTTTCATTTCTATTATACTTTAAAGTCTGACATATTTCACATCTATTTATTAGAGAATTAATTTGTATTTTCAATTTAGGGAAGTAATATTTTCATTTTATACGTTCAGTATTTTCTGCAATTCCACGATGATTACTATCATTGTGTTCTTCTAGAATTAGTCTGCGTTGCATGTCTTCATCTTGTATATCGATGGCTAGATGTTTGCAGCGAATGAGTTTTAATTGATTATTTTTAAAGTGAGTGGTCATGAGTTTATTGAGAGTTCTGAAAGTCTCTTCATTACATATAAATCCTGTGTTAATATTTGGTTGGACATAATCTGTGATTATTTCTGTTAAAATTGCTTCCTCATATTTATCTTTTTTAAAGGTATATCGTTTTTTTGTTGTGAATAGAATTTTGAAGTCTACGTCATAATTTGATTTTTTATTAGGGTTGATTTCGAAGATGATTTGTCTCTTAAATTCGTTAAGAATTGTATCGGAAGTTGGTATTTGACTTTTTGATGTATATATCAAATTTTTTGATGAATCAGTAGAAGTTGAACTGATTGAATTGAGATTTATTTGTTCTTCAGGGATCGTTCTGGATAGTGCGTCTGCATTTGTGTTTTTGACACCTTTTTTATATACGATGTTATAATCGTATTCTTCCAGTTTTAGCCTCCACCGAATTAATTTTGAATTGGGCTCTTTGAGAGAGAAAAGCCACGTTAATGGTTTATGGTCGGTAATTAGTGTAAATTTTCGTCCGTATAAGTATGGTCGGAAATATTTGACCGTCCATACGATGGCTAACATTTCTTTTTCGATCGTAGAATAGTTTTCTTCAGTTTTTGTTAAAGTTCGAGACGCATAACATATTGGAAGGTCGCTTCCAATTGGTCCTTGAGATAATATACCACCGATTGCCGCATTGCTGGCGTCTGTTGTAACCAGAAATGGTTTTTCGAAATCCGGATATTGTAAGATTGGTTTTTCACACAAGAGTTTTTTGCATTTTTCAAAACAACTTATGTATTGATCAGTTAGTTTAATTTTACAGTCCTTCCTTAGACAGGCTGTTAGAGGTTTTGTTATGTCTGAGAAGTTATTTATAAATTTTCTGTAATACCCTAAGAGTCCTAGAAAAGATTTTATTTGCTTTTCTGTTTTTGGAATTGGAAATTTTTGAATGGCGATAATTTTTTCTGGGTTAGGTCTAACTCCTTCTGGGGTTATTATATGACCTAGAAATGCTACGTCCCTTTTAAGAAATTCAGACTTGTCTAATTGAACTTTCAGATTGGCTTTTGCTAAGCGTTTGAATACCTGTTCTAAATTTTCTACGTGTTCTTGTAGAGAAGTTGAGTAGACAATGATGTCGTCCATATAGCATAGACAACTATTACCTTGTAGTTCACCAAGAACATTGTCCATTACTCTTTGAAATGTTGATGGGGCATTTTTTAGGCCAAACGGCATTCGAACGAATTCATAATGCCCGAAATCTACAGTAAATGCTGTTTTCTCAATATCGTGAGGGTTTACCTCAATTTGATGGAACCCACTGGCGAGATCCAGGGTAGTGAAATACTGGCATTTGCCTAGTTTATCAAGGATATCTGTGATATTTGGTAATGGGTATCGATCATCAATTGTGACTTCATTAAGTTTTCGATAATCAATAACGAGTCGCCATTTCACCTTTTGGCTTGCATCTTGTTTTTTGGGTACAATCCAGATGGGAGATGACCAAGGTGAGAAACTGGGTCGTATTATGCCTTGCTCCAACATCTGATTTATTTGAGTGCGTACTTCTTCTTTGTGTACATACGGATAACGATAACTTTTCGTATGAATCGGTTTTGTGTTATCCAATATGATTTCGTGTTTTACTTGGTTTGTAAATGATAGTGGCATGTTTTCGCGTTGGAATATGCTTGAATGTTTTTCGCATATTCTTGTCAGTTCTAATTTTTCTTCGAGGCTAAGATGATCAGATCTAATAAGCTTCATGATGTCATTATTAGTATTATGACTTGAATCTATATTATTTAAATGATTGGCTTTAGTATGGTATTTTTCTAGAGGTAAAGTTTTAATTGGTTCTTCAAATAAAAAGGTTTGCTCTATATTAGAGAAATTAATAACTTCCATTAGGGCTTGGTTACCTTGAGATGTATATATTCCTTCCGGAATAATAAGTTGCTCACGTACAGTTATGGGTTTAATGTAGAATTCGCCATAGGTTAAATCAACAGGAACTTTTACTACTTGTTTTGACCGTGCAGGTATATTGTAAATGGGCGATAAGAATTTAGGAGTACTGAGTAAAGGTAGTTTAACTCGATTTGTTTCTAATTGGTTATTGGGAATGTCTATCTTCATTTTGAATCTTTTCATTATATCTAATCCAATTAAACCATCAAAGAACTTATGAAATTCAAATAGGTAAAACTCTATTGGGGATCCGGTTTTAAATTCGGAAATACCTTTGAATATTACTGATTCCGTTATTTTATGAGTTTGAAATACTGTGACGATATTTAGCGGTTTTATTTTTAGTCTTTTACTTGGGTCAATAAATTTGGGATTGATAAATGATTTATCAGAACCGGTATCAATTAAGAATTTTAAATTTTTATTATTAATTTTTAAAATAATGTAAGGTAGTTTATTTTGTGTGAACGTATGGTTATTTAAGAATCCAAAAGGGTTTCCGAGGCAACTACCTGAAAATCCTGATCATCAATTTCTTCCATTTCGTTTGAAGGTGGAATTTCATTTGGTTCTTGGTCGTAAGGATACATCAAGCTTGTGACAGGGTTACTATAATGTTGGTCGTAGTTGTTCATGTCATTGCTATTTTCATATTCTACTTCAAGATAAGGAGTAGTCTCTTCAATGTTGTGAAGTTCTTTAGCATGAAACTTGGGTGGACCTGAATGTTGGAAATTATACCGATTTGTATTTTGGTTTAAATATTGTGGTCTATTAAGGCCAATAGTATATTGCTTATACTGTCTTGGGTCTTGGTTGGATATAGTGTCCATATGTTCTAATTTTTGTGGTTTCGGAGGTAATATTGCAGGCTTATTAAAGTTGGATTGAAAATTATTCCTAAATTGTGGATTGTTATTTATATTTGATTTGAACGGTTGATGGTTGTAATATCTTGGCGTATTGGGAATATTTTGAGAATTTCTAATATATTGATCTCTAAATATTTGTGGGTTAAGATGAGGATTCCTTGAAGGTTCCCATTTTGATTGAGAAATTGATCGTTGGCTATTTATTTGTTTATTTTTTATGTAGAACATGTTCTGTTCTACTATACATAAATTATACGCTTCCGCCAAGTTGTTCGGGTTTCGAGCTCGAATCATAGAACCAAGAGGTTCTTTAATACCTGCTAGAAAAGCGTTTAAGCACATGGTAGTATAAAGTGATTCTTTAGCTGGTCTTACTGCTTCATTATCATGTAATTTAACGTGCATAATTAGAGACGACTGTATTTCTATAATTTTAGAAAAGAAGTCTTCAATTGAACTTCCACTTTGATATAGCGAATGTAAATCTTTAATGAGACTTGTTTCGTTTCTTTTGTCTGAATAATGGTTAGTTAAGTTATTTTTTATGGAGTCCCAATTTAATGGAGTGCCATACATTGTCAATATGTCATCGGCTTCTCCCTGAATTTTATTGCGAATGGCACGAAGGTATGAGGTTGGTATAAGTTTACCACCTAATATTTGTTCACAAATGGCATGTATTTCGTCGACATTTGTAATAAAATCATGTAATCCAGATTTGTTTCCATTGTAAACTGGAAGTTCTCGGATACAATCTGGTAATTTAAGAGAGATGGCGAGTTTTTGTAGTTGGTCTTCAGTTGCCATTTTTGCTTGAATTTTTGTATTTTTTATTAAATTTATAAGGTTTTCTATTTCTAGATCTAGATGATTTTTTCCTAAGCTCATGTAATCTTACACTTTCACTTAACTTAAATTTTCACTTGTATGTATAAGAATTATTTATTATTTTAATTTGAACTTTCTTAAAAAATTTTTATTTTATTTTATTTAACTCTATAAACCGTAGAGTTACCTAACTAACTTGTTTCCGTAAACCGCGGATATACTTAAACTAAGATTTTTAATTTTTCATAAACCGTGAAAAATTGTATCCATAAACCGTGGATACTTAAGCTAAGACCGTGAGGACTATCTCCATAAACCGTGGAGTCGTGAGAAATGTTAGTGATTTGGGAAAGAAAAATTTGTAGGGATATATAAATTTTTACCAATAAATCACTTACCATATGATGATAATCACGTAGGCTAGTTTGATGTTCTGCATCTGCTTGTGTTTTGTTGACGGTGGTAACAGCACTTGATATCCGTATTCCCCGGATATTTAATTGCACAAAAACAAAAAAAAAAATGTTCACAGCACAATTAACACTTATTACACTTTGTCAATTTTTTATTTTCACTAAGATGCTTACAGGTACTATTAATATAGTATCCTACCGGCTGCGCCAATTACGTTTCGTGTATACTTCACGAAATTAAACTTCACTTAATTATGTGAAATTACTCGAACAATTATTTATTAAAATAAATTTGATTAATTAATATTTTATTATTTATTGTTTTAATTAATTTAATAATTTTTATTTTGACAGTATTTTATTCCGTGTTCAACTTTACAAAATCAACTAACAAATCTGAAATCTGAAAATGCAGTGTGCTTTATTTATACTTAAAATAAATGTTTATCTCTATATAAAACAAAGAGAACTAAAACAAAGAAAGTTATAGTTTTGTGTGACTAATGCACACTTGTGGATCGTTCGATATTTAGCACATCTGCGGATATTAATATAGATAAGAGGAATATGTATATTATTGATATTCCTGTGAATGTTTATTTTATTATTGAACTGTTATGATTATTGTGTATGATTATTAAATGTTATTGTGTAGTTGTTGTAACTGGTACTGTGGATGCAGGTGTAGTTATCATGTCGGGTGACTGATGACGTAACTCGCGCCTTTATATACCAAAATATTTGTTTCTAGAATAATCCTAAATGCGCAGCAAATATGTTAGTATAGAACTGACGCCTAAATGTTGTTTATAAATTATAAATGTAATTGAACAATTAATGAAATTAACTTATTCTATTCTATTCTAGGTGTCACCGTAACAATACTATAATTTCTTCTGGTTTTTAAAAGATAATTGCCAAAATATAGTTATTAAATTGAAATATACGTTAATTTCCGTTTTATACAGGTATCATTTTTATATGCACCAACACATATAAATATTTAGTATACATTTAGTAAAAACTTCACACTGCTATATAAACATGTGAAGTTTTTGTTAATTTATTTACTAGTAAAACTTTAGCAGTATCTTCACATGCATCTACTGGTTGGTCTTGGAACGAACTGGTTGACCGTATTCTTTTTTTTTTTGTTAAAATAAATTTGTTCGTTTTGCTTTGCTTGTTTTTGTTGTGTCGGTTTTTCGTTTCGTTTTTTTAATACTCGTCGCGTATTGGCAATTTGAAAACGAACCACGTTTTATGATTTATCAGTTACACGCGGTAAAACAACTGTGTGGCGATTAAGAATTGTGCCACTAATTGCGTTGAGATTGTGAGATGGTGGTTGCAATATTGAAACCGCTACAGTTTTATCATAAATTGGGGGGTCACAATGATTTTTGGATGAAATCAGTCCACCAGAAATGGCAGCCTACATAACAGCTTTTCCGCTTTTTGCAAATATTTTGAAAATATTATGCCATTTCCGACAAAAAACGATTATGAATTAAAAGATTCTAAATTTAATTTGCAACAATTGCATTTGTAGTGCATTTCTAAATTGTAATTCCTTGTATAACCTTCAGTGCACCGAATTAGCCCAACAGTTAGGAATCGTCATGGGGAGTCTTAGTTATTAATAAAATTATATTTTGTAATTTTTGTATATCAAAAGAAAATTGATATATAAAAATTACTCTAGTAAATATGATGTTGCACCAAAGGTAAGGTAAAACTTATTAATCAAACACAAAGATCTTTAAGGAACTTATAATTTCAGATTATAAATAATATTGATGATATCGTTTTAATGGTAATATAATAATACCAACGATAATAATAATAAATGCAATAAAAATATAAAAATGTCTTATTACTGCTGGATTAAATTATTATTATCTAACACAATATACTTAACCTGCACAAGTAACCTTTTTAGTTTTTGTTACAACAACACCGACAACCGGCAATAAATAAAATGTAAATATTTACATTTATTTATCGATACTAGAGATCTCCTTGTACTCGTACAAAGGGAATACTTTAACTACTTTATTACCTTTCATCTTTAGTGAAATGTAATTTTGTGGTAATATTTATAATATTTTTTCATTTGCTTGTACATTCTATATGACGTGCCTGGTGATCTTGCTAAATACATATATATGTAAATGTGGGTTTGGTGGTGGTTTAAAATCCAATCCACATTTCGTCACACTATATAGTGTGCTGTATCCTAAATATGGCAAGACTAGGATTTAAAAATTCAAAAATATTTCAAGTGTCTTGAATATCTGTATGTATGTATGTATGTATAATTTGAGGAGAACCACTCCATATATTTATTACACCACTCCATTTAAGTCTTATAATTTATTTAGTTATAATGTGAATTTAATTAAATAAGCAAATAGCGCAGATATACACAAGGAACATTGTTTTAATTTTACATTTGTTAAAACATTTTTTGTTGCTTGCTTAATTTATATTCAGAAAAATTATGCAAATTAATAACAACAATGATTTTATTTATTATATATGATCTACATATTAAATATATATATACGATGCTGTAAAAGAAATATATTATTTGTAAAATAAATTATTAAGACAAATGAACTGCATTAATTTAACTTAATACATTTTATTGTATTTTGTTGTGGTTTTGAAATAAAAAGGTTATCAATAAATTCGTCTATCTTAAAGTAACTAAATTTATTTGCTTTGTGCAAAGACGCAGAAATCTTATGACTCGTCGTAATTATAACTTTTAAGCAAACCATAAATTGATATACAAATATATTATTTGCTTCGTCGTTCCTCTTGCATCATATAATAAAAAAAAAATGAAGTCGAATCTAATCGTAAAAAATCAACAGAATAAAAAAAAATAATATTAATAACATATAGGTAAGACGAAAGGTATTACGTATTCAAATTGAAAATACGAGAAAAGATTATATATGAGATTTTTCCCAAATAAGGATTGAACAACTTTATTTTTGCTTTGGCTGAATATGAAAATAAGTTGGAATTAATAAGTAATTTGCATATTTTTAGTTGTTTTATTTAATTTTTTATTTTTTTAATTTATAGTCGTATACTATTTGAAAATTTATAGTTAACTGGATATAAACTCATGTATTATGTCGTAAGTCATATGTTATGCAAAAATTACACTCCATCCGTGTAAGAACTGATATTATTCTGTAATGTAAATTGAAATTAACGATATATAATTCTATGTGATATTGAACAAATTGTTTGGTGTAATTATGAATTTAAGTACCACCCTGTTTTTCTGTACACTACTGCTATATTGAGAGGCAACATACAGATTCAACGACATAGGTGAAAATTGAATGAATTTTAGTACTGAACGTTATCTGTGACTTTCCCTTGCTGGGTCTGGATGATGGAGGCCTTAACTTGGTCTATGATGATATTTGGTAAACTTTGGTTACGTAACGGCAAAATTTTAATTTTATGTATAATTTATTTTCCACCGTGATACACCAAATTCGATAACTATATATATCCTTTCGTGATCATCTGTCTAATTTTATGCTATATTCACCGACTAATTATAACTTTTTAGTCTTCTTTGATTTCAATCTACCGTGTATATCCTGGCAGAAAGATAAAGTATCATATGCTACTTTTCCTGAAGATAGAGCAGCTTTTCCTCAAAAAACTGCAAACTTGTTTATACACCAATGTTAAATTTTTTAACTATGAACGTATCTGAGAGCAACTAGCTACGTTTAACTGGATTGAGATGTTTGCTAATTCACAATTGGATGTTGAGAAGCAGTTGATATTCTATACCCCACACTGGATAGATACTTGGAAACTTAAACTATAAAACAAAAAGTCTTATCTAAATTTCCACTATGGTATTCAATAAAATTAACAAATCTCATTCGGAACAAACACAAGTACCATATACTTTTTAAAAGTTCTAAAAATTCAATTGCCTATGCAATCTTTTCCAACCTTCGCAGATCGGTCACATTGGAAATTCGTAAATGTTATTCTGAATATCTAAAAAGCTTCTTTGGAATTTTTCAAAATCATGTTATCCTGGTGACAATGGAATTTGGAGCAATCTTTTTGCTGATTACTTCGATTCCATTTTTATGCCCAGTCCTATCTCGCCGAACAATTTCACTGACGTACACAGATCGGATACTCCGTTAACTGGAATCCTTTATTTTTCATCGCAAGATGTTTATGGTATTCTAGTGTCATTAGATGTTAACAAAGGCTCGGGCGCAGATAACATATCTAACTATTTTATTTTTCAGTTGAACGATATACTAGCCGACCCACTATCTATCATCTTCATGCGATTCCTGTACCAATATTTGAGACAGGTTGTAAAAGTTGCATGGAAAATTAGAGACCAATATCTCTATTAAACGCGTGTAGCAAAATCTTTGAGAAGTTATAGTCTACGGATTAATATTTAACGAAGTTAGAAATTTTATCAGCATAGTACAACATGGTTTTTATGAAAAACTTTCAGTTTTAAGCAACCTCCTTGATTTTTCTGGTTATGCTTTTGAGAGTGTTCCACAAGCCAGTTCGCACTTGTCTGTGAAATTGTTGCAATACAAACTTCCACTGCTTCATCCAACGTTTTCTCGATTTTATTAAAACTGATTAGCACTTCCGATGTTAAAAATGATTCCATCGAAGGTACAAATCTCAAGAGCCCGTCGTGCTGAATAATAAATTTAAAAAATTCGTGGCAATAATTATCATGTCGAGTGGTCGGTTGTAATGTTGATCTATGACCAGTTATTAGTTTACACAGCTCAGAATCAACTTAAACTAAAAAATTGTTTGTTTAAATATTTATGTATCTAGTATATAACAGACAAATAATTATGTTCAATACTTGCGACGTTTCCTCATGTATTGTTGCTGCTTTTCCTCACTACTTCCCATTTTTTATAAAAACTTTGGCACGCGTATGGCACAGCTCAGTAACATATACTGCATTGTACTTTTTTGCTAGCAGCTTTGAATTTTTTCCCCATTTTGTTTTAGTTGCGTTTCGCTTATTCTGTGAACTAATGGATTTCTAATAACATAAATGTATTATTAAATATATAAACAAATAGATTACATTTGATAAGTTTAAAACACGTACCTGTAAATCTGAATAAGGCACGCGGCTATATATTTACATTTGCTGCCTGCGCCAGCTTTGCATGAGCAAGTGCATTCCCATGATATGCAACATTTTGAAATACCGTTTAATTTTACTTCGTGCAGAGCTGAAATAATTTTAGAGGCACGAACAACAAATCCAATAATTTCATGTGATGGATGTGTTGAAATTTCAATTTCGTGCACCCACCCACCATTAACGATTGCCTCCCCAGCTCGAATAGACCTCTTATTGCTTCCTCCGAAGTAATTTACTATATTGAGGAAAGATATATTAAACCCGCGGCTTTAACATTCGTTGGAATTTTTCATAATGCTGGCGTTTTAAATCTTTTGCATAAATAATTATCACAATTCTAAAACAATTTCATCAGATAATCAATTTAGTAATTTTAACATATTTTATTTTAAATTTAATAGTAAATATATCAATTGTGTACGACCGAAATGAACAAAAAATTAGGTTATGTTTATATTTATAAAACTCGGTTTAATTAACCTTTCTGAAGATAGGCCAAATTTCTATAATACTATACAAGTTTATGTATACTATTGCGACATTTAATTAACAATTATACAGTCAGTCAAGTAAGAGCGTGGTCGGGTTAATTTATAAAAAAATTTATTTGGTGAAACTTTCATATTTATAAATATATTGTACACATTACAAACGATGATGCAATTTGGTTAATATTGTGTCCAGTCACCATCGGCGTCGATAATTGCCTGACATCTCCGAGGCATGCTTTCTACTAATTTGACGGCGTATTCTAGTAGCAAAGTGTGTGTGTGCGTCTTCCTCGAAGTTTCTGTTTAATATTTGCCCACACATTTTCAATAGGGTTTGCGACGGCCAATCCAATGTAACGATGCCAGATTGAGTCTTCCACTCAGTACAGAGCTTGCTGAGGTGTTTAGGATCGTTGTCCTCTTGCAGAATCCAATCTTCATTTTTGCTGATGAACCAACGTTTGGCAGATGGCAGTAAAGCCTATTTTAATAATTTTTTCGGCATTTAGGTTGTCGGTAAAGAGGTACAAAGTGCCGAATCCCTGCTTTGAGAAGCAGCCCCAAAGAAGCACCTTTATTTCGTGTTTTACGGTCCGCTGAACAAGCCTATTGGTGGAAGTTGACCAGGCTCGCGTGAGGACACAACGTGCCCATACAGAACATTCATCAGTAAAAATGACATTTTCAAAATCTCTTGATATTCTCATGCGCCCAAGCGAGTCGCTTTTTCACATGTTTTCCAGTCAACAGAGGCTTCTTCATTGTGTTGCGCCATTTCAGGTCATGAGTACGGAGATGGGTTCGGATAGTTTCGTAGGATATATCTAAACCTTTTGCCTTTAATTTTGCTTGTCCTTGCCGCAGTGTTAAACCAGGATTCCGCGAAAACAGATTCACTATTCTTTTTTCATCTTTTTTGTCCACTTTTCCTATCGAGCCACGTTCTGGTAGATCATCGACATTTTTAGCCAGTTTATATCGCTGTACCCACTTATGTACAAATGCCTTCGACTTTCTCATATATTTAGCAGCCGCTGATTGCGACATTTTGGGACCTTTCGGGTGGGTGCAAAGGAACACATCCTCGTAGCGCGACGCGTATTTAGCACTCATGGCGCTTAACGTGATTCTCTTTCAAAAGATCAACGACAACTGAATCTTTGTTGACAATGCATCAAGGACAAAGCTTCCCTCTATCGGCTCGCAAAGGAATTAGAGCGAAATCTTTCATTACCTGTCGGTAATGACGACCACGCTCTCTGACCCTACTGACTGTAGCAATAAACCTAAATTCACGTATAAATATTTCCGAATAACAGCTAAATGATACAATAAATAAAAATGTTATGAGTTTAATAAAAACAATAAAAAGTTCTGATAAAATGTGTAAATAAACAAAACAACTAAATTCTACTCTCCAAGAAATATACTGACAGCGAAAATCAAAAATTACTTTGAATCTTCCTCCTTCACAAAAAGGCAACATTTTTCTCTCAGCCCAGAAAAATGTTTGTGTCGTGATAGTTTTAACTATCATGACAGTAAATATTTTCGGGGCTGAGAGTTAAAAACTTGATATACAAGTATAAAAATAAAAAATAAATTTTTTTTTGTAAATTTTGTTTACGAAATTGTATAAATAAAACTAGACGCATCATTTAAAACATGAACAACATTCTTAGATTCTAAATAGATTACAGTAAACAACAAAATTACTTTGAACTATTGTAACATAGTATATAACTTCAGTATATGATATATAAAAGTGCCGGGACTTATTTGATTAAAATTTCTATGATTTTTAAATTTAAAAAAAACTGAGATATAGTCCATAGAAAACAGGAACTATCCATTGGCCCAACTAGTAGTGCACATCGTTTGATAGCTGAATGTTTAAGGAGCATGTATGATTTTTTTAGAATAATTCTATGTATAGGAGTTGAGATATAGTTCATAGAAGTCAGGAAAAATTCGTTTGCCCAACTAGTGGTGTACATCGTTTGATAAGTGAACGTTTAAGGAGCGTGTATGAATTTTTTTAGAATTTTTCTATGTATAGGAGTTGAGATATAATCCAAAGAAGTCAGGAAATATTCGTTGGTCCAACTAAATCCAACTTGATTTCGGTTCTGTTTTTGTTATGTCGTTGATATGTTCTTTGTACCTTTCTGGAAAACTTTGTAACGAAATGTTTCGGAGATCGTTGATGTTCCCTAATATTTATTAAAATGTTTTAGGTTTCACGTACGTCCTTTTCGTCATCAGAAATTTAGTATTATTGAGATACACTTTGAGCGGTCGTAATCATGCGCGGCTAATACTCATGAGTGATGGGGTGGGGATTTCAAAGTGTATTCTCAATCTTGCTAGACCGCTTTTGTACAAAAAAACAAAATGTATAATAGATAATTAAATGGACTCAACTTGTCTTAGTGGTTTACATTTGAACCTGACCGGACCAATACAAAAAAAAAAAACCTAAAACAAAATTTATTGACAGGTAAAATTTACATGATAATAGAAAATGGGGAACGGGATGTAATCTGAATGTGATTACCTACTTCCACTTACATGATTGCCAATTCTGTTGCTTTATCTCATCCTGAAAAATTTAAATACAACGCGGAAAATAACAATATGAAGAGAAAGAAAATATTGAAACAAATAAAATTTGATACCACCAAAATAGTAGCATTTAATTAATTTTATACCGAAAGCCAGTAAAAAATATAAAAAAAATACATTATAATAATTAATGACCATAAAAAAAAAAAAAAAAAAAATTGAATTCAATTAATTAATATTTGAAAAATAAATACTTAACACTTAATTTGACGTCAGAGCCAGAAGTAATAATTAATAAAGAAAAAAAACTGAATTCATCCGAACAAAACACCAATGAAAATTTGCGTAGTAAATTTTCAAAGCACGAAATTTAACAATTATTACTTGTGACTAATACCTAAGATTAAACTTAAACCTATCAAAATTTAAATATGTAATATTAAATAGAAAAAAATATTTAACGAAAATTATAATATTAAATTACAAAAAAAAACTTGCAGATTGTTTAAGGCTCGTTATGGGTATCCATTTTCCCATTAGCGATGATGATGACGTTGACCGAAGGGTTTATCACTCGAGTGAATTTATATTTGTCTGCGTTCGTATAATTTTCATACTTATTTGTATTCTGTGGTATAATCGTTGTTATGATTTGCGGACAATCAATCACAACATTCAACAATTTGATTGATTTGACTTTTGTTGGCTTAATAACTGTTAATTTGAGTTTCTCAATTAATTTGTTAACTTTTAACAGTAACAGCATAATGGCTGCACTTATTATTCACAATCACATGGATTTTTATCTAATTTTTCGTTTCAATGAGATTTTTATAAATTATTTTATACTTATTATTTTATAATTTGTTTGTATTTATTTCATTAGTTTAGATTTATTAAATAATTAAATTATTTTAAAACGGAAGCCACCAAGGTCGTATTGACGAACTTTTCCGCTTTAAGCAGGTACGCGAGATTTACCGCACTATACCGTAATAATGTTTGTGCGGATAAACTTTCGATTCCAATAGTTTTTATGTTATTATAAATAATAATTATTTTTATAATGTTTTATTATTTAATTCAATCATATAAAATGAGATTGAATTTGTTTGAATGAATCTTGTTCATAAGCACTGCAAGAAAACACATGGTTTTTATCACTTTTTACACAAAATTTAACGTCCATTTTTCTTCCACTATAACATACGATGTAATTGTTTCTCAATATTAGATATGATTTTAAACTAGTATGTAACATTAATTTTAAGGACCTTATATTTTCTTTCTTTATTTATTTTTTTTTTTTTATTGTTGAACTACTTTTATATTTAATTTAATTAACACTAAGTCTCTTAACATCACTTACTAATTACTTGAACCCAAAAAAAAAATTAGGAAATTCAATATTGATAAATTGATGTGAATCATTTAATTACACTTTCTCAACTGGCTATCGTTTTCTTTTTTTTTTTCGGTCCCAAACAAGACCTTTTTTTGATTGATCGTAAAAGTACGAGAAAAAAAAAACAAATAAATCAAAACCGGAAGTCAAAAATAAAAATCAAATTCAATTACAGCTCAATAAAATTAAACGAGATTTGCAATCAGGGCTAAACACTAGTGACGGCGTAGGCGCGACGTTACAACTTCTACCTGTTTGTCGGATGTAAAATTTTGGGCATTTGTCACATGTTAGTGTGTATATTGCTGCGTCTATTTTTTGGGGCGTTTTAAATTTTGTGTTTCTGTTCTAATTTATTACTGTTTTTGTAGGGTGTCATGTTTCCGAAATTTTTTTGAAAGTCTTTTCTATTATTTTGTAGTCATTTTATTGTATTCTACGCTTATACATTTTTTCTCTGCACTGGCTGTAATTTTCAATGGTGAGGTCCATATGTGTTTATTGTTTTCTGTTTCTAAGGTAATTTTTATAATGGGTTGTAAGTTATTTATTTCTTGCCGTTAGATAATAGTATTACGTCATCTACTTACATATTTATACCAGTATATTATATAAGTATATTATATAACTATAATATATAATATATTTTTGCCAATATTCCTACCTGAAAGTGGGCTTCCCCTCAAGACGGACTATACATAGAAAAAATCTAAAAAAAATGTATACACGCTCCTTAAACATTCACCTATCAAACGATGTGCACCACTACTTGGGCCAACGAATACTTCCTGAATTCTATGGACTATAGCTCAACTCCTACACTGAGAAAAAAGAACCAGTAAAAATAAAAAAATATACATATAAAATCAAAAAAATATACATATATTTTTTAATCGAAAAGTCTCGTTTTTAAAATCAAAGGATAATCTTTTTAATTTTTAAAATAATTTTTTTCGCCAAATTTGTTTATAAAAGTAAAAAAATTGTTTTTATTTTCAAAAATACTTTCCTTACTTATGTCAAGTAGTTTCTTATATTTTAAGAGATTGTTTTTTAAGAATAAAAAAACTATTGGTTAGTTTTAAAAGATTTATTTTAATTTTTAAGTAAATATTTTTTAACAAATGTCACAATATTTTTAAATCAATGTTTGCGACTGTTCAAGTCAGCAAACCAAAGGGTCATATCTACTCATATGAACATAACATATCTACCACGAAAAAGTAGAAAATTAACTCCCCCTTCCCAATTTTTAACCCCCAGGGCCATTGTGTAAAAATACAACCCTTAAAAAATATAATGAGAACCTCCTCAAGTTCTTTCTTGGCAGCTTGATTTCATTTCGTACTGATAAAAAGTTGTTCTACTCAGTCAGTACTCATTAAGTTGCAACGACCAAGCTCCAAAAATTCAAACCTGCATACCTTTAGTATAACACAAGAACATATCGATTTGGTGAATTATATAAATAGCCGAAAAAACTAAAATAAAAAATAAAATATAGACGAATTGAAAAATAATACAACGGGATTTCTGGCAAAACAATAAATATAAACATTTTCATAAGTGTTCATTATTATCAAAAAAATTATTTTTAAATGCTAAAACACTTCTTTTGAAATAAATTATTAAGTGTAAATAAATAAACTTTTTAAATTTAAAAAGTATTTTATAAATTATTTTACAAAATATGTTTTTAAAATAAAAAAGCTTTTTATTAGTTTGCAGAAATTTCATTTAATTTCAAAAAAATACTTTTGAAGTTCAAAAAAATTTATAACTTTAAGAAATTAAAAACTTCGTTTTTTAATTTTACAAACCAAAATTTTTCTCAGTGTATACAAAGAAAAATTCTAATAAAATTGTACATTCTCTTTAATCATTCACAATGTTATGTTTACTCTCAGTTCCGAAAATTGCAACTGTCATGGCATTTTTTAACTATCATGATAGCAAATATTTTCGGGGCTGAGAGTAAAAATGTCGTGATGTTTTGGGCTGAGAGTAGAAAAAGTCATGATAGCAATAATTAGTGTTGCCATCGCATTTTTCGGGGATGGAAATTGGGCTATCTTCACATACATGTTTAATTATTTAAGAAGTTTAGTAAGCACATACTACGAAATCTATTTCGCTTTACTGAATTATTTAAACATTTTAACGTTTTAGAAATATTTCCACTGTAATAAGTACCTTATTTTAATTTTAAAAATTATAATACGTACCTGAGTGCCGATATACATCATATACGCGTGATTTCTGTTATTATGAGTGAAATGTCATTGAAGGATAGCTGATTGAATTTTTATTTTTTCCGCTAAATGGCTTTTCCCACTTTTACAATCGTCAATTTTGATCAATTTATTGTCGTGGTATGAGTGAGAAGCTTTCATCCGAGACAATTTTAATTGTTTTGGTCCTTTAATACGATAGATGTAGCTGATTTGAAAATGGAGTTTAACTTAACTATATATTTTTTTTTCTTTAGCAACTTTATTGATATGGCTACTACAATCTTAGACATTATTAATTCATTAGTAAGGTTGACATTAGTACTTATGAGATAAGCATAAACTTGTGTGGGTCTGCTGGACCAGTGTCCAGTTCCCTTGGTTTATAATTTTCATACGATTAGCTCATGTGGTTTGATTCGTTTGAGCCGCCTTCAAGATTGGTGTGGGTAAGAGGTCTCTTTTCATGTTTTATGGCACATTCGCGGATAACGTCGCGTCTATCAATTGTATTTCTAAATCATTGTGGATTTCCTTGTTAGTCACAAATCGGTAGGCGTTGGTGACCATTCGAAGAAATTTATTTTGGCTTCGTTATATAATGTCTCTATTGGATTTATGTGTACAACCCCATAGCTGGGGTCATAGTCTGGTATACCAGTCTTTTGCAATACAGGTTCATTTTGGAATGATGTCCAATTAACCAGTACATTTGACGTTGTTTCGATCGTATCTGTTCAGCTTTTTGTCACACGTGATGTTTCCAGTTGCGCCTTGAATCTAAATGCAGACCAAGGTATTTGAGGTATATATGAAGACGGTTATTTTTATGTCGGAGCGTAGATGTCACATAGGTTGATTTGAGCTCATTCAGTGCAATTTTCCAGTCAATTGTCCATTTAGAAACGTTGTCCATTGCTCGTTGAAGATTTTACACTGCTCTTGGTTGAGATGCGTCTACTGCATAATTACAGTGTCGTCAGCGAACGTGCCGATGAATGTTTTATTCGTTCTAGGTATGTCCGCAGTATAAAGAAGGTAGAGGAGGGGACCTAATACGCTTCCCTGCGGAACTCCCGCAATCGCTGGATAAAAGTCAAGTGATTTGGTTGATAAACAGGTGTTACATCAATGTTGGATTGAATGTCAGGTCTTTTAAATCTTCTGGTTGCTTGCCATAACGAGTAGTTCTTATCCATTTCTGGCCTAGCCCGCTTAAGTTGTTATCGAGGCAATTCTGTTTGAAATTTTTAGTTAGCCTATTGACTTTGTTACTTATTCGATTAAAAGTTGTCTTATCAGCGGGATTTCTGATGAGATGCCATATTCTCCTTGCCCCTCTTCTTGCTTTGATTTGTTCCCTGATTTCAGCCGGGTATTTGACTTTAATCTCCACTTTGTCCTTTAATTCAGGAGTAGCTAAGCTGGCAGCCATTCGGGTGGATTCAATGAAACTGTTTGTTTGTTGTTCCAATTCTTCGTTGCTTTTAATACTAACTTTTAATTCAACTAGCTCTTCCAATTTTTCTCTGAACATATCCCAATCCGTGAATCTATTAGTATGGTTTTGCTTTTTCTGTTTCTTTATTACTATGGCGCTTACTGACAACAGTACAGGAATGTGGTCAGATGTTAGGTCGTTAATTCCTTCGACTCTAGTGTAACTTAGAGGAATACCTTGTATGATGAAGAAATCCAGTAGATCTGGTATTTTTCCTGTATCCGTTGGCCAATACGTTGGCCCTCTGTCAACAGATATTCGCATTTGTTTCATGAATGGCATTGAACAAGGTGTTTCCTTTCCCAGGAGAAATAAGCCTGGAACCCCAAGCTGTATGTTTTATATTGTAGTCCCCACCAATAATAAATCTTGGACCGAGCTTATTGAAGTCGTTATTAAATTGTAACTTCGTTGGTGTATGCCATGGAGGACAGTACGCTGCTGCAATATTCAGATCTGCGCCATTATATTGGATTGAGATAACAGTTGCTTACAAATAGTTTTCACGAATATCCTTTTGTTGATTATGTTTGATATTATTTTTAATTAGTACAGCTGAACCATCTCTGGCTCTTTCACTAGGATGGGTTGTCCAGTAGGAATTAAAACTCCTTGTTCTGATAAAGCTTTTGTTGGAGAAGTGCGTCTCTGAAATCAGCAAAATGTTGTTTGTATGGAGAAATATTTCCAGTTCTTGGGGTCGTTGGTTGAGCTCATTAGCATTCCAAGCTACAATGCGTAGGAATGAGTTAATCATTTGTGAAGAGTATGTTGACTTTTTGGCTTGGTGGAAAGGTATACATTTCATGTTTTGCCACCCTCTCTGCTAAATGACCAAGTGACTGTGAATTTGGCTAAGCATTTTAATAATTTCAATGTTATTAGACTTGTTAGTGATTTGCGTATAGGATAATCCAACTGTGGATGGTGTGATTGTTGTTTGTGGTTTAGCAACTTTGGTTTGTAATCACTGCACTGTGCTTGTTCTATTATTCTGTTGACTTTTAATTTTGTTCTGATATACACGGCATCCTTTATAATTTGCAGTATGCCCTTGTTGTTGACAAAGAGCACAAGAGGCGCGATATCTGGTGTTTTCTTGCATTTTGTCATGTGGTGATTTTCCGCGCATTTAACGCATTTGGTTTGACGAGAGCAAAAGCTCTTGGTATGTCCAAGTTGTTGACAATTCGTACATTGTGTAATTCCCCTTGTCTTGTTAGGTGGCTCAATTTTAACTATACAGTACGCAAGTTTCTTGATATTGGATACTTCTTTATTGTTGTTTTTTTGTTTTAAGTCGATGTAAAACAATGAAAAGTGTTTCCTGACTTTTACACCACGAATTGTGACCATTTTGTATATGTTGGTAATACCTGCGACTTCATGTCCCATTTTTTCTAAGTCTGCTTTAATTTCATCGTGACTAATAGAAGAAGGTAAGCCTCTGATAACCACTCTATATATTCCTTTTCACTCTTCAGCTGGTAGGTGTGATATTGGATATTTTCTATAGTTGGTTGCTAGATTCATTTTTTAAATCTTCCAGTAATTTTTTGACATTTCTGTAATCATTTTTTTGTCGAAAAAGTTCAAAATTGTTTATATTGCTCACATTAATGGGTGGAGGCAGTGGTATTTTTGGGTTTTTCTATTCAGTGTTACTGTTCACACTTTGTGTATTATTTTTGGGGGAGTTTTGGTTTTTGTGCGCCTACATTTCTTAGGATTTCTGTTATTAGCTCTGGAAACTTCTTCTTCCAGTTCTTCCTCATCTGTGAAATAATCCTCTATACTCAGAGCATTAAATCTATTTTGTTGAGAGACTGGAAATTGCTGCAGCAGCCAGTTGGAATTATTTGAATGATGTTGACTGGTTGATGGCTGAATATGGTTGTTAGCTCGTGCTGAATCCTCAGCTTTACTAATTAAAATCTTTTTTTTATATTTAGTCGAGAGTTTTCTCTCTTAAGTTCAGCAACTTCATTGCTCAGCTGCGCGATTAGCTTCTCCATTTTCTGAAACTTGGTTAACAGATCCTCGCGGTTTATAATGTTTAATGATGCACTTGGTATTTGTAATGAAGTTCCTTTTTCAGTGGAGACTGCGTCTTTTGCAGTTACTGTGGACGCAGTCGCCGTTGGAACAGTTGCCTTTAATTGTAGTGTACGTCTACTTACATTTGGAGGTGGTGATCTCAACATTTTCATGCTCTTAGGAAAGTTGTTTTCTTTATTTGCCAAGGGTTGGTTCCCCCCAAAATCTATGGTACTAGCATCAAAAGAATATATGGAACGGCCCGGTTAATTTGATGCTTCTATAGACGCATCCGTCTCGGTTCCTAATATTATTAGGGTATTATTTTCATCATCATTTTTCATCATACATTTTTATTTTATTCCCATGTGTAGCACGAGAAATTAACGGTCGCCTATAACAGAGCTCTGCATTATCATAGAAAGGCTATGGGTTTAAACCGAATGACGCCAAATTCGGAGTTCACATACTAACGACTAAGCACCCTCTTAGCCACGCAGTCATCGGCGTATGTATTACCACCTTAGCTTTGGTGTGCTAGTTTTTGGTCCGCCCCTAGTATTTAATTTCCTGATGGGGGTACTAGCAAACCCCATACAGGTATTGAACTACAGAACTTTTTCTTGTTGTTTTCATATCTCATTTAATATATTGTTTGTGTTCATACCTTATAAACCACTGTTGTTAATGACTCTTCTAAGTATTTCGTACGTTTTAGAACATTATCGATTATGTTTCTTCTGACTTTTCTATTTTTTTTTTGAGTGGTTTATCGATTTAGGATAGAGTGTTATTTATTTCATTCTCGCATTTAATACAGAATAACAGCAAAACTTTTTTGGATTAATAAAAAAATTTATGTCACCAAAACTCGGCGACTCTATCGCCCAGGCGGATCGAATTAGGTGGACTTCACGAAACAACACTGTATACATGTGCGTACACACATAGCTGCATTACCAAAAAATAATAAATTTTCTGGATGCCATAACAAGTTGAATTTAAAATTAAACAATATCCCAGCCTTAGATTATAGAAAGTAAACTTATTTTATTTATTATTGAGCAAATCATCAATTACAATATATTATGCCCATTCCAAATTCATTCAGTAATTTAAATTCATTCGTATATACTCGAGAATAATTCATTCTACCTATGATGGGAAAATATTAATTAATATTTTTTATTGCATTTCTTCTTTGCTGTTCTAAAACATGATCATATGAGTACGAACAGTTTAAGATATATGTCTTAACAAATACACACCTTTAATTTGTAGGTGAGACACATATTAGCATTAAATTTATTTGCGGGGTTTCGAACGAAGATTTTATATAAATTTTTTTTGCCGTTTTTTTTTTTGTGAAATCCATAAATCTTCTTGATTAGTCATATGAAAAATTAAAATAACGTTTTCCAATTGCATAACAGAACGGAAATGCTTAATGCGCAATGATTTCAGATTACCTATAAAATATTTACGTAACAAGTTAACATTAAAAAGTTATTAAAAAAAATTAATTACGGACCTCCCGCGGCGCCCCATATTAGGCGTTAAACTTACATTTATTCAGATATTTACTTTACATATATAGGATCAATTCGTTCACCTTATAAATTTAAATTAAATTATTTCGATTAAATTAACGCGATAGGGTAATAATCGATCAACGACTCAGTTCAATTTGGAATATACCTTAAGGTTTTGTTCCATTTTTGTGCCTAACTAAATATTCCATAAATTATTGGTGATCGTAAACCCTTTAAAAAGAGAATACCTATAATAACCAAAACTTAATTAATTTTTGTTTTCATCTTTTAAGATTACGAAAATAAATCTAACGTCAAAATTCTTAATCTTCACCTCATTAAATTTACCCTGCAACCAAAGTTATGATGAAGTTGATTATGATCACTAATTTCTGTTTTGGTTTTGTTTCAAGATCTCTCTTCACATACGGTCCCCACATATATAGTACGTTGCAGTATGGTAAAAGGTACGAGATTTATATTTCATCATAAGCGTCGTTCTTTGGCGCGTTCTACTTGCGGACGACCTTCTAATGCCTGTTTTCATATGTAAAATATATATATGTATGTTTATGTTACGGTCTCAAAAATTATGATTATTATTAGTGCGATCGGATTTTGTGCGTTCCTATTCCATATTTTATTTTCGTTTAAAAACTATAAAAATTCATAAATTATATAAATAAAAATAAAAAGATTTAAAGAAATCATCGTTTTTTTTTACTTTACTCTCAATCACCGCTGGCATGACATAACTTTAAGATCGTTTCGTTTATATTTTTATATCTTGTAAGATGTTGTAATCTGTATCATTTTCTTGATTGGAAAATATGCAATTAATATTTTTTATTTTTTCATTTTATACATGGCTATGGAATTTATCGAGCTTATAGTACATTAAAATATTTGAAATGGTTGTAATAATATTTTAATTGTTTATTATTTAGTACTTATGTATATATAAGGCATCTTGTAACAACAATACCAACGGCGGCGTTTTATCAGCGGTGTAAATAATATTTTTATGCGACTTGTTTAACTGGATACTTCTGTAACAATTAACCATGTTAAAATTAGATTTTTCACAGGGAACATCATCAGTATATGCTTCACCGATAGATCGATAATCAATATTCTAAAGTGTTGTGAAAATTTTTCTAGACTTCCGAGTTATTCCTAGAAACTTCAGAGAATTGGTAAAACTGCAAACTAGCGAATAAACTCCAAACTAATATAAATAAATTCTATAAATTCTGTGATCCCAGGCACTCAGGATGGATGATTTCTGAATAATTCTAACTGAAATTGTAAGTGAAAATCTACTTTAAAAGAAAAATAAATCATTTTTAGACAATTCTATGGTCCCACGTATACTCAGGATTGACGATTTTTTAATATGATTAAAACTGATAGAATAGATCGTGACTTTGCTCAAAATGAATTTCCGTTAGGATAGTCGGTGCTTATAGAAACACAACGTCAATCCTGAGCGCACGGGATCATAGTTTTTTTCAAAAATTACAAATTTTCTGTTAGATCGTGACTAATTAAAGATAAGTTTCTGTTACGATGGCCAGCTTTGAGTACACCACGAAGTTTGAATGAAACTCGTTAACCGATAATTCACTACAGAATATTCAAGAATAGGCAAGCCTAAATGCCTGAAAGCCAAGAGTTTTTTAAATTTGAATTATTTTCCTAAATAGCAAACCATTTTAATTGTTAGTTTCCATCTAGAATACGAATTCGAAAATTCTAAGTTTTCTACAAACATTTTTTTAACTTCCACACCATGCTGTTCAAAAGATAGATAGCTGGACCACCAAACTCTTCGAGTCGTGTTAGTTGGGTCCTGTAAATCTTCTTCCGGAATAGTCAGGAATGACAATCCTACCGAAAAAATTAAAACTTGCCGACTCAACACAGTCACATACGGAATGTCGTGTGCATCACTTCTGGCTGTCAGTGGCACTATTCTGGCTTTCCCTGGGAATATGGAATTAAGAGAAATATTTTCATATTTCAAATATTTTCTAAACAAAGTTGATTGGAAAACTTTTGTTCCACAACATTTTTATCGGGAAGAATAGTTCCCAATATATCTATTGTTTCAAAAATATTTACACCTAACTAATTCCCACAGTATAGGCAAGAAAAATAATATTTTGACAAATGCTATGAAAATATTTCTCCTTATTCCTTATTCCCAGGGAAAGTCAGAAAAGTACCACAGCAGGACATTCAAAAAATACCTAAAACGGGATTTTTATATCGATGTGTGTGCACCTACCATGTTCACCTTTGACGACGATACCGCGACCATCAAAACTCTCCGTGTTCAATGGAATCCTGTGAGAGATGTTTTCTCATTCGTAATCAACATATGAACACTCTCTGAAACTTCCAAAATTTTTGATCCATCGCTGGGTATAAATTATGGATTTGAAACATTAAATGGGGTTATGAAATCTCAGCAGATACTAATCAACAATGTGAGGTTATAAAATTGAATTTTCCTAAACTTGAAACCATCTAAATTCCTCGATATTTGTTCATTTCTTCAACCACGAAATCGATCCAAATACATGCATTTTGTGATACGTCTGAGCTGGCGTATGCTGCCATAGTTCATCTACGTATTGAAGATGCAGCAGGCTATATTTAAACATCACTCATCATTGCTAAAACTCGCGTGGCACTAATCAAACAAATCTCGATTCCACGACTCGAGCTATGTGGAGCCTTTATTTTAATGAAGCTAATCAAATTCTCTTGTGAAACGTTCCGAGATCAACAGGTTCAAGTGCTTGCTTGGACTGAGTCAAAAATTGTATGGGCTTGGTTATCAGATCATCCGTGAAGATGGAACACTTTCATTTGTAATCGCACGTTTCAAATCATGGTAGTAGAGCTTAGAAGTTAGTGGCACTATGTACCACCTAAGGAAAATCCTGCTGATTTTGCATTGGTGGTCCAGTCCTAACTCCTAAGTGGTTGATGAGTCGAGAACAAAACTGACCCCCCAGCATCCCACTACCACTCGAGACAATGTGTGAAGATCGCCAAATTTCACCAGTCGTACCACATATTCATATTGAATGCAGTGAAATTGCTTTCGTTTTGTTAAACAAGTTTTCGTCATTTAACAAGGTCAAAAGGATTGTTGCAACACTTTTTCGATGGTTATATTCAAACCTGAGTTTTACTGGGTCGACAAACAATCTGGGTCGAAATCCAAGCACTTATCAACGGAGAACTTATTGATCGTATAAAATTAAAATTATTTCATTGTCACCTTTCATTGACAAAGATGGAATATTGACATTGATGGACATCTGTCGAATCTTGACTGCCACTTTGACATGAAACACTCAATCATATTACCCAAAAGCCATAGACTTACTTGGTTGATAATCTATGAAAATAACTTGCTCAACCTACATGCTGGGTCATCTTTATTGTCAAGTCTTCTAAAACAAGATTTTGGATCGTAAATGGCCTTAACGCAGTTCGCTATTTTTGTCAGAAATGTATTAAATGCGTGAGACAAAAACAAAATATTACCACACAGCTCACGGGTGATTTACCAAAGCAATGTTTGACGGCCTGTTGTTTTTTTACAACTACCGGTGTTGATTACGCTGGTCCGATTCGTATTAAAACAAAACATGGTCGAGGAAAGACTCCATTGACTAAGGCGTACATCGCGTTCTTCATATGTTTCGTTTCTAAGGCTGTCCATATAGAGCTGGTTTATGAGATGACCACCGAAGCATTTATCGCCGCTCTGCGTCGCTTCATTAGCCGAAAAGGGATTCCAGTTGAGACAGTTAGTGACAATGGCACAAATCTCGTCGGTGCCAAACGAGAAATTTAACAATCAAAAAACAAATAAATATTTCAGCTAGCGCTCCACATGTTGATGGACTTTGGGAATCCAACATAAAATCTATCAAGTACCATCTCCATCGAGTTACCGCAGTGAAAGCAGCATGACATTCGAGGAGATGACAACCTTGCTTTGCCAAATCATCGTATTATTAATTTTAGCGTCCGCCATATTTTCTGTCAAAATATTTCAAATACATTTTTCTGAAAAAAAAAATCAGATGGAAAAATGATATGAGAGTGGTCAGAGAAAATAAAAAAAAACGAAAACAGAATTTCCATCTAAATTACGATAATTTACGTGGACGGAAAATATTGATCAAGTTTTTTTTGAACTATTTTTGTTTTATCCATCAAACTGCGCTCCGTGTCAGAATCATCGTTCATGAAAATGTTTGCTGCTTTGTCAATTAGTTTTAGAGCATCAGCTATTCGCTTGGTTGTTCATCTCCAATTGTTATAGACTTTGATTATTATCCAATTTGAAAAGTCAGTCATTATCTAACTCCTCTTCATCCAATCCAATCACAGTTGCCATTTCAGATACCTCCACATTGATTATATCTACTGATTGATATTCGTTGCCAACGCACTCTGGCCAAACACTTTTCCAACATCCATTCATTGCTTTCTTAGAAACTTCAGCCCACGATGGAGAATATAGCTAAAATTTCTGTAATTCTTCCAGAAATCCTTAATACTGATAGTAACGTCGGTCTATACCAAAGTAAACCGTTGTTTAAACGGCCTTCTCAAATAATATGCCTTAAAGTTTGAGATAACGTTTTGGTCCATGGGTTGTATTATTGATGTCGTGTTAGGAAATCTATAGGATGTCTGGGCGAATTATCGAGTAAAATTAGTGCCTTGAAGCTTATATTGTCAATACGAAAATATCGTTTTTCGTTTTATTTCCGGAATTGCACATTTAGAAGTACAAAAAGTAGCCGTAGTTATCCAAACTTTTCTATTCGAGCGCTAATGAACAGACCAGATTTTTCTTCTCTACATTTTTGAAACATCTAGGAGTCTCGCTTGCATAAATAGCAAAGTGTTTGAATTTAAAACCCCATTTCGCGTTACTGCAGAACAATAATTCTATCCTTGCGCGGTTTAAACGCGGGAGTCGATTATTCTTCTTCTCTTGAGATAAAAGTGCGCTTCGGTAGACGTTTCTAGAAAAGCCCCTTGTTGTCTACATTGAAAATCTGCTTGAGGCTATACGCTCCTGATTTTACGAGGTCCTTTAATTTACTCACGAATAATTCGCCGGCGATGAGATCTGCACTAGCAGCTTCTCCTTTAACTCCGATGTTGTCCAGCTTCGTCATATAAAGTTTTTGTCTTCGGCTGGAGACACGCTTTATTTAACGGCATTTTCATTCGATTTTGGCCTTGGGTCCAAATGTATAACAGAGATTCCATTGTGAGCATTAAGTTGCTTCTACGACGACTAATTTGGGAAGTACAATTTTATGATATGTTCCCGCCACTTCCTTTTTACTTTATCTGTATCCCTAGTTTTTATGGATCTTATTGTCGTTGCGGATAATTCAAGTGCTTTCGCAATATTTACATGCTTCTCACCATCGTGGTCACGTCTACTAATAATTTCTAATTTCGTTTTCAACGAAATTGTTTTCTTTGCACTTTTTATTATTTTTGGCATTTTGCTAGTTTTCGTTACAAAATAAATTATGTACAACTATTAAACACTTTAAATGTGTAAATTGTGTGTAAGAAAATTATATTACCTAACACTTACACAATGTTCTTCCATAAACTTATTAGCCCAAAACATGGAAATTAAATACAGAAAATTACATCGAAATGCTGCTTTCCCATAGAAATTCTACTTTTAAATTAAAATTTTATAAATGAACAGCAACGCAAAAAAAAGTGTTTAATGACGCAAAGAACCGGTGGTTTTCCAAATTATTCGATATTTTTTTCTAAACGGAAAGGTGTTGTACGACATGTCATGCTGTACGACATAATGGCCGACACAAAAAGTGAATCATTTAAATTGTTCATTTATTTCAGAGTTTTTGTGGACACCGACTTATTCAAATAAGTCACCTCGCGAGCAGACTTATTTGAATAAATATGTCTACACAGAAATGTCTCCAAAAATGTGCCTTGACTAAATGTAATCATGCAGTTTTTTTCAAATCTAGTAGCAACGATCAACATGTCAAGGAAATTTTTTCTTCCATATAACAGAAATAAGTCGGTATAATAAATTGGAACGACTTGACCGACTTATTCAAGATGGCGTCAAATAAGCAAATAAGTCTGTAATAAGTCGGTGTTTAGGACGCAGCCTAATAGAAGGTGTTTATGTTTAACGAATTAAAATTGCATATTGCTCATGGCGAACGGACAACCAAAATCCCACTGGAAACCAATTTGGCAGCCGTTTTAAATTTGTTGGCAACTGAATCGTACCAGCTAAAAATCGGTAATTTCATACTTCACACAATGGATCAATGTGCTGTATCACGAGCCATAATTGACGTTATTGAAATTTTAGAGAATTCGATATTCCAAAAATTTATAAAATTTGCAGACACCAGGAAAACATAAGAGTACAAACAAATATTCTTTGAGAAAACAAGTCACCCTGTATCAACATGTTGTTCCATCACCTCGTTTCGTTTCGATCAAATCCATTGCATCGAAAAAAGTGATAAATGGTATGTTGTAAATTTTCCATTCGTTCGGAGTATTTTATTATGGCAATACTTTTTCGGAAATAAATTTGACATTCATATTTACTTTTACCTGTCAAACCTAAATATATGTTCAATTTAATTTCTTGTTTCTGGTAGATTTTTTTTTTTAATTGTCATAAATATAAATCATTAAAAATGTTCAGGATAATGTAATGAATTTTGGGGTAGCAATTTCCACATCGCACGATCTCGATAAAGGAAGTGATGACGACTTGAATTATTATGTTGAGCTCTATCTTAGAAAAAGATGTAACATTATGAACCTGTCGGACAAAAAGTTAGAAATCGTTTTTATGAGATAATTTGGTAAATTTATTAATTATATGTTTGATTTTATATTTATATTTCAAGATTTACTGAATCATTCCGTGTGAACAAAATTATTTTTAAATCTTTAGTAGATAAAATTATTCGTTTGTAGAAACGGGAATACAGTCAACAAAAATCTCGATTCAAACCTAATTAGCTGTCGGATTAAATTTTTATGCTAGCAGCTCTTACCAGCGAACTGTTGGCGACGTGATATTGCATACATATTGTCTCTCTATCTATAGCGGAGTAGATAGACGGGCTATGGAACAGCTATACGACGGCGGAGAGCGAAATACATGGCTTTTGCGGGATTCTGGATACCTTTTGGAGTTTTCATACATTACGCCATTTAAAACACCCACAGCAACCCAACAAAAATTTAATTGTTTACACTCACAGGCCCGAAACCCTATAGAATGTAACAGAGTTTTAAAAAATACATTTCGGTGCCTCCTTGGAGAACGAGTATTGCGATACGAGCCCCGAATAGTTAACCACATTATAAATGTATGTGCGCGTTATTCAATATTAGTTTGGACCATAAAATAGATCTAAGTAGTCTACCAAGCAACCCTTCTGTAATCCAAGTATTAGAAACGGAATTTGACTTCAATACAGAGGAAGATGCTATGGCTACCGATATACAAAATGGATTGCTGAACTCATTTTAATTAAAAGACGAATACTTTAGTAGTTCTTTTTAAATTTTCATTCATAAATGTAATTAGTTCATAAATAAAAATTCTATAAAATAAAATTAAAATAAAATATCACAAAATTCTGTGCGTTAACCCATTCCCGCAAATGACGGCTATAGCCGTCCTGCATATTTTAATTAATAAAAACAGGAACATCATTCTTACGAAGTGTACTAATGCATTTATTTGTTAATTATTCAGTAATACATCTAAGAAAAAAAGATGACACATTCCAGCTAACATATATCAATTGTTTTTTTGTGCGATTTTTCATGATAAAAAATTCGATAAATTTCCGCCTACAGAACCAAATGACGGCTATAGCCGTCGTATTATGTTCGCGCAAACGACGGCTATAGCCGTCATTTGTCTATATATTACCAAAAAATCGGACGGCTATAGCCGTCATTTGTTTCTGGAGCAAATGACGGCTATAGCCGTCAATGGTTTTCATGGGAAAACTGTGAGAAAATGTGATAATTTTCACTTCCAAACATATAAATGACGCTCAATTTCATATGGCAGTCATAAACAATTGAAAAACAAAAAGTGTGTTTCTGAGCACGGTCGTCAATTAAAAAGTGTGCGGCCATGGGTTAATGAACCATTATCGCCCCTATCAATTAGTGTTCTGCTTTCTCATTAGTTCTATAGTTTTTCTTTTTCAATATTGTTTGCCTCTCGCATTAAATCCAACAATTTTCCGTTGAATAGACAAACGTTGCCGTTTCGGTGGTGGTTTGCTACATGGGGTTGGTCTATGATTACTAAAAGTTAGAGGTGTACGGATTACGTCGAGTTCCACATTGTCCGAACCACACTGACATCGGGAAGGTTTTCATTTTGAGTCTCTGTTTCTAGTCCAAAACTTCTATCTCCAACCCCAAAAACACACTCTTTCATCTTTGTCAAATTGATAACCCTTTCCTCGAACTGCGTTAATCGGATTCTAGCAATCGGTTCCTTTCTTAATTTCTTTTTGATTTTATTTTTGAGATCATTTTAAATATTTCACAGATTATTTCAATAAAGACAACATAAATTATAATTAATATGAACACTGATTCTTAGTTAATAAAAGCTAAATTTTTCCAACCTTCCTTGTCGTGCATTGGGGGACCTTCAGTATTTAATTTAATCTTTAGCTCTTTCCATAAATCAATCGCCGAAATTCTAGCATTGACAATATTAAATGAACCCGTAACCATTTCGGGGTGGCCTTTCAAAAACTCAATCATAATTTCAAATTGAATTTGAAATGTACATTTTTTTTTTGTTTACCCCTAGATAGAAAAAAATATTATTTCATTTTTCTCGTTACTCAAAAATACACAATTATATCCTTTTCGAAGTCAACAAAATTTTTTTCTTCAATTTAAGTTCACCATACACAAATATTTTCGTAATTTTAAACGAGATTTATTTTTTAGGGCTGCCCAAACCTCGTCTGTCAATTAAATTTTCTTACTTTGCAATAATACTAGACATTTATTGCTAACCGTTTCCGTCGCGCATTGGAGGTCCTTTGGAATTAAACTTCGACGTTAATCATTGCCAATAAATTATTAGTTATACTATTAAAGTTAGCCGAAAGTTTCCAGCCGAAAAATCAGAAAACGATAATGCAGATAGTGTCTTCACTTTCTCAGCCGAAAGTAGATAAATACGTCACCGTTGATCAACATTCTTCAGCCTAATTTTAATGTTTTAGTATGCGAAGGTTGTTGTAAAACCTAATTCTATTTAAACATGAGAAATACAAATGTTTAAATCAATCAACCATAATTTGAAAAGCAATATTAGATAACCTTGCTTCAAATGAACATAAAGTATGGTGGGGATGCCACTATGGCCATTTGATATGTCATAATGTTGGTTAACTTTGGCCTCATTATGAAGAAATTATGAAGGGGATATAGGCGTGTAATTTATCAAAATTTCGCTAATTCAATATATCGAAAATACATTGAATGGCCTGTCGTTCTAGATTAGTATGCCTTGTCATTGATGCCACTATGATCACTAGATAGGCCATCATGTTGGTCAACTTCGGTCTAACTGTAGAGACATATTGAACTAGTGAAATTACACTCCTGTTTCGAAATGAAATTAACCGGTTAATAAAACCGGTTAACGAAATTCTGATGGAGATACGGGGGTGCAATGACAAAATTTCCATAATTCAATTTCCTTGAATGGCCCGACGTTCTTGTTTAACCAAAATTCGCATTGATGCCACTATGGCCATTTGATAGGTCCAAATGTTTGTTAACTACAGTCCAATTTTGAGGAAATTCTGATGGGGATACGGGGGTGCCAGACCATTCAATTATTTTTTCGGAAATTGAACAATGGAAATTTTGTGAAATTGAACCCCCATATCAGAATTTTTTCAAAATTGGACTGTTGTGAACAGACATTAGGACCTATCAAATAGCCATAGTGAAATTAATGCGAATTAAGGTTAAATAAGAGCGTCAGGCCATTCAATAAATTTTTCAGAAATTTAACTATGGAAATATAATCAAATTGCACCCCGTGACCCCATCAAAATTTTTTCACAATTGGTTTTGAGTAGACATAACATATCATAAACAAAAACTTTCATTTTAATATCAACTTAAAGAAGTAAATAAAATGAAGGAAAAAATTATTATTCTTAAATATCGGCTGGTAACTTTCGGCTGAAATATATTGGCAACGTTATTGGATTTTTATGTTCGGCTATCAAACCAAAGACATAATCTGCATTTATCATTTTTTTTTATTTTCTGCTGGCAACTTTCGGCTAACTTTAACAAGGTTTATTGGTTGGCGATTAAGCATTTACAGTAGTGCTCCTAAAAAAAGTGAGCATTTTTTCAAATTGAGACAGCGTTGTTTTTTTTTTTGATTCTCCCTAAAAATAAATATTTATTATAATTATAAGGAAATAGTCAAATTTATAAAAATAAATATTCAAAGAAAAAATTGGATATTTAATGTTTTGACATCTCACATCTCTCAAATAAGTTTAAAATACCACAAAATGTATATGTTTGATTATAATTAATTTTAAAATTACTTATTTTTGTAAAAATTAAAGTACAGTGCAACCTCTTTTATCCGGAACGACCGGGGGAAACAATTCCGGATAAAAGATTTTTTTAATAATTTCATAGTAAAACAGCATATTTTTATATTTTTTAAACTTCAGTGTCATTTATAAAAATTTTAAATTTATTTTAGTTAATTGCATAGTGAAAAAATTATTTCATTTTTGGAAAATAAGGGAAATAAAAGAGAAAATGAAAGAATACGAAAAAAACTTATTCCGGATAATAGATTTCCGGATAAAAGAGGTTTCTATGTAAAATTTAACTAAATAAATTAACTCATCTTATATTATATTTTGTTATGTCAAAATAATTTGAGGTTATGTTTGTGTTTTACTGGGTGTCATAGAGAAAAAAATAGTGATCAAATATACCGACCAAATGGCAGGATGCTAAGAGAGAATTTTCATCAACAGATTACGATCAAAACTCATGGGCCGACCCATGTCCCCCGGGATAAAATCGTGTGATAACTTTTCAATAGTAGGCTACGTTTACTGTCAAGGGACGGTACGCTATGTAGCAAGGACGCACAATTATGTTACTCAAACTTGTAATAATCTTTTAATCCGTATGGTACACGATCAATATTTAGTCAATATAAAAACAATAGAATAAAAAATAGAAACACATAAATCAACAAATTTAATTCTTTTACAATTTGTGATCGGCACTCTGACCCAGAACTTGTTATACAACAGATCAATTTTCAATATAATAACAATTTAATTTCATTTAATTATTTTCGTTATTATATAGAGGAAAAAAAATTAAATTCGATTAATTAATTAACGACATATGTAACATAATATCTTTTCTATTCATCAAAATAAAAAATAAAAATAACGTTTAACCCTTTATTACTTACTTAATGGTGTTTATTCGTTTTTTAACATCGTGTTATTTTGTCAAGAAATAAAATAGAGAAAATAATGGCATCAAAAATTTCTATGAATAGATCTATGGTGGAATGAAAAATACGAAAAATAGTTTTGGAATTTTAATTGTTTGATTATATGACGATTAGATTAGGGTCAATGGCGGGAACGAGTGAAATTCCCACGAGTGAAAATACGCAGCATTTTATGATTAGAAATTGTGTGAATAAAACTGCCCGTATACAGCCATCTTTAATTGAGCTATAACATTGTATCAAACCAGATATGAGGCTGTAACCTGATCATTCAACTCTTCACAGGTGATTTTTTTTTTATATATATATTTTTTGGGTTCGTAATAAAAAAAAATCAGTCATCGTGCAATTCCATATCATTATTTTTTTCTTTTTAAATTTAATTCCGATCTTTGTTTTGTCTTTATCACGGCTGGATAGCAAATGTGACGTTATTTATGTGACATAGGCGCGTGGACGCAGTGTATATTTATTAAGAAATGCATACTCCAAAATAAAAATGTTAAAATGCAGAATAAAATTAACTTTTATTTTTAACGTAAATTTCCCTGATAAAAACAAAAGTTTTTTTTTTGTATAATAAACATGTTTTTATTGATTTAACGTGTTTTAACGTTCACTGCGATAACATATCGCCCTATTTTTTATTTTGTGGACCATTGCTTAAACCAAATTGGCGGCATAAATTATACATATCTGCGTATGTTTGCAAAAAAGAATACCTCCAATAAAATAATTAAAAGAATGCTCTCTGTGTGATACTCAACCATCATGCAGATCGAATTATGATCATTGATTGAGAATGAATTAAATTGAAAAATGATCATAACAACGAAAAAATATCATTTTATTATTGTTGTTGTTTACTCATGTTGTATATACGATCGTGCACAGTAGTCGAATTAAATGTAAGATCAATTCCGATAATCAATTATTCAAATTGAGTAGAAAAAAGATTTTGTTTCATTACATTGCCAAGACATAACGTGAGATCAAGAGTTCAGGAAATTTAATACCAAAATATTTACGTTTCTGCGTGTAATTCCAGTTGTTATATAGTGAAAGTTGATAATCGATTAATGATCATTAAATTTATATGATGTATAGGTATACGCATACGTTTTGTATACCCCGCGCGCGCGTTCCAACATTTTATAAACGTGTTGATTTGTTGATTTTAAGTGAGGAATATACAGTGGATTTAAAATGCGGCTGCACATTTTTAACTTATAAGTGTAATATTCCATTAGATCGATAAAATAAATGCTTATTGAAAAGTTAACCTTAATTGAACGCAGCAAGTGATTTTCATAACTTTCATTTTGAACCACACACACACTCAAAAGCTAACCCAAAATCAAGATTCTGCCACACTCCATTATTTTCATAAATGATTTAAATCAATACGTTAAAAATTTATGTACACAAGTATTGTATACACATTTATTTTATTTATTTATTTTTCATTAAATTATAATTAAGATTGTTACTGTACGATTTAATAAGATAAATTTTTGAAACGCATAAATATGTAAATAATACAAATACAGAAGTTTCTGTAAGTAAACCGAAAAAAGAAAAAATATTACCGTAAGGTATTTCAATTGTCTTACCTCTATTATTAATCCACCTTCATTTTATCTAATTTGATCTCATTTATTTGTTTTTAAATTATGTTCTCCGATCATTGAGCGAGATCGAGTGTAATACATTTCTGTTTTATGCTTACAGGGGACTTGGAATCAAATTTAAATATTAAAAATTACCGTAACTACTTTATCGCGTTTTGTCCATATGCAACGGTTTTCTGCACACCTGAGCCGTATATTGGGGTTCGGTATGCGCTAGATTAACTTAAAACTGGTACCGTGCTCTACACAAAAAAAAAAAAAATTAAATCCCGCGCATTCGATACGATTTACGATAATTCTATGCACAATTTTCCATTATACATTTTATTTTTAATCATCATAACTTCTTACTGGTAATTTAATTAAATGTTTAACGTAATTTAACATTATATGTATATTGGACGACTTAACGACCGAACGATTCATTCAAATTTATTGTAAATTCAATTTTTATTTTGTAAAAATCGATAATAAAAATAAATTTAACGTGGAATAATCTTTTAAATTCACAAATCAAAATGGAAAATCGCAGTTTTTCAATGTACACACGAAATTGAATTTTGCGCAATGAAAATAAATTTTCCCTTTCGCGCATCATCATGGTGAAAATATGGCTTTGTTGAGTAGTTTTTTATTGTTCTGTGCTGTTAATAATTTTGTGCGGCTTGATTAAATTTTAAAATGGATTTTCCGTTTTTGTTTTGTTTTTCAATTTAAAACTATACAAAATGTAAAATAAATATTTACGAATATTTATGGGCAATTTATTTAAACTTAGTGTTTAGTATGTTCATCATTAATAAATAATTTGGATTATATTTTAACTCAGCTGCTGACCTTTGCGAAATACTTAACGTTAGAAAAAAGTGTAGCTACACATTTTTTTTTTATCAAAAAAATTTAAAAGTCTTTCTAATTCAGAAAATTATCGGAACTACAAGTACCAAGTGTAAAATTTAGTGTTCTCAACTTGTGATGGTGTCTGCGGAGACTGTACAAAAAATTTCAAGACAATTTGCTTGTTGTAGTTGGCGATATGGCCCTATACGTGGAAGTGTGGTTGGGACCAAATTCACTTAATTCTTTAATAATAATTTGAAAAAATCATTAAAAACACAAGTAGCGAGTTAAATTTTTTTTGAATTATAAAAGAAATAAGTTTGAAACACTAAATTCCACACTTGGCACAGATAATTCCGAAGATATTAGTAGAAGAATTAAGCGAATTTGGCCAAAGACGCTTCCAGTTGTAGAGCCATATTTCCAACAAATTGTCTTGAAATTTTTTATACAAACTCCAGACACCATCACAAGTTGAGAACACTAAATTTTACACTCGGCACTTGTGGTACCGATGATTTTCTGAATTAGGAAGACATTATTTTTTTAATTTTTTTTATAAAGAAGGTATATATATATATATATATATATATACTTATCAATGTAGTACTGTGATTCTCAATATTTTTTGATTATTTTAAATAATTTTAATTAAACCATGTATTTCGAATTTCAAACTTTTTTATCTTTAGCAGCTACCCCTTTTGATAATTTGTTGTAACTACACTTTTTGAGTCTACATTTTTTGTTAAAATATGTAGCTACGCTTTTAATTAACGTTAAGTACTTCACACCGGTGAGCTGCTGTAGTGGAACAGCTACAGGAAGGAAGTTCAGTTTGTGTTAGATATTACAACCCTAGATTACAACACATTCAACCCTAGATGAAAATTTATAATCATAAATTTACTTGAATGTTTTAATACTTTGTTGACTTTTGTAAATGCTATACATTTCATTATCATTGAAAAAATTGAACAAGGCAGCTTCCGTAGGTTGCCACAGATTTTCCCCATATTACGCAAGCAACTGCTTATTTATGGAAAAAGCTGTAAAATTAAGTTAAATTTGTTTGAAATTTAGATTACAATTTTTTTGATTTTAATTGTTCTTTTCGTAAATGTAAAAACTTTTCAAAATAATTGCACAAAACAAAACAGCTCGGTGGTCTGATGTCTGCCAAACATTACTAAGATCTTTTAATTTATATAAAAAGCTTTATTATGCAATTTTACTACAGTTCGATTCTGGCTTTCCGTAGGCAAAAGGGATTAGGATAAAAAAATTTTTCTGTCGTATTATGGTAAACAGATGGTTCAGATTTTTTCAAAAACAAAATTAAATTTGGAATATTTTTTCTATCTCATTTCGATCCGGAAAAAATATTTCCTAAATTGAAAAAATGTGGATCTCAGTAAGCCAGAAATTGATAGTTTTGATAAAAACGCTGTGTAATTATTTTTCGTAATTCGTTTTTCTTAGGGAAAGCCAGAACCGATATGCAGATTTTCGATCGATTTCCATTTAAATTTTGGAAAACTGATGAGGCGGGGTGATAGTGTTGCAAATATTATTTAGAATCTTTTAATTCATAGTTTTATTTCTCATAAATAAAATAGCTCTTATGAAAAGCTTAAGTGTGAATTTTAACCTCAATCAGGAAGCCGGCTGTAATTTTTTTTTAAAAACAGTTTTATGTCAAATTTTGAAATACCAACATTGTTGCAAAATAATTTAGAATGATCATGGTCGTTTTTTTCTCAAAATATTTAAAAAAAAAGCTCGAAAGCTTACTCCTCCGGCGATCAACATCGGCCAAATATTACTGTATCTTGCCAAATTATGGAAAAAGCTTAAAAATTAATTTTTACCCGTTTTAATCCGTTTGGGCTGAAAAAGCTCAAGTTTTTTGTTGAAAAGTTTTTTCTAAAATCGTCATTTCTGGTTAAATTTTTGGAAATTTCTGTCTACTGATATTACTGCCAATTTTAATCTGGTCTGGTTTAGATCATAGTCAGTTTCTCATAAATTATATTCTACAAAATATTTGAAAAAAAAAAAATCGGAAAACTTCCTTTGCAAGCTTCTAATTTCATTCGACCAATTTCGGCCAATTATCACAGGAAACTCCCAATTTATGGAAAGAGCATAAACATGAAGTTCAATCCATTTGGGCTGTAGAGAAGCCAAATTTTAACGTTGAATTAAAATCGTCGCCAATTCCGCTTAAATTGTGGAAAACTGATGTGGACTAATATTGTTGCAAATTTAATTTAGAATCGTTTAGTGTACTACATGTCATTTTCATCATAAGTCATAAACATTTTAAAATATTTGTACCAACCGAAAAAGCTCATATGGAAGCTTCCACTTTCACTAGAAAATTTTCAGTTAAACATCACTGAGACCTTCCAAATTATGTATAAAATTTAAGAATAAAATTGCACTCCGACCAGTCAATCCGCCAAAAACGGAAACCCCTCTTGGAAGTTAAGCATCACTGCGGGACCTTCCAATTTATGGAGGACATTTAAGTATGAAGTTTCACTTTGATCAGTCATTCCGTGTGGTCCGTATAGAGGCCAAATTTTTGTTGAAAAATAAATTTTTGTTTTAAATTATTCGCAGAAAACGAAGAAGCTCCTTTGGGAGCTGTCAGTTGCGGTGAACCGATTTCGGCCAAAAATCACTGGAATCTTCCAAATTATGGAAAAATACATACATAAAGTTTCCCCCGATCAGACAAACCATCTGTAATGTAGATGGGACATAAACATTTAGTTCGTACAGATTCACACAGACGCATACAGATACACATAGAACTTTTTGAAAACTTTTCGGACTTCGCCGATATAAAAAGTTAAATTGTCAATAAAATACTTGACTTCTAGGTAAATTTTCTAAGCCAAGTCCCTAATCATACGGAATAATTTTATTTGGTTGAATTACGAATGAGTTTACAAAATTTAATTTTATGATTTTACGACTTATTCTTATTCGTTTGTGATATTGTTCATGTGCAACATATAAACATTCACTCCGCCTTTAACTATAGCAAGTTCAAAAATGATTCTTATGGATGTTGACATAGCCCGAATGATGTTGACGTAAACCAAAGATGATGTAGTTATTTAGTATCTGCTGTATTTAGTAAATTGGCCTTTTAAAGTTAAATATTTCTCCTAGCTGTCCTTTTAATATCAAATTTAGTAGATTTGATTACACCTTCTCATAATTTTCCAAAATTGGGAGAATACACCATACGTGTAACAAAGTTCCATGTGATGCGACAACTAGAAAAATAATCGGAAATATTATTGAAAGTTTTGATTAGCTTAGCATTTAGCATTTCTTGTAATTTTCTGTCAGAACCGACAAAGTTTCTGCCATTAAAACTGTGAAATTCATTACAAGGTGTATACGGTGTAGTGAACGTTTTGATTGCAACCAAGAATTCATCACTATGGATATAGATTTTCCATCAGTTCCAAATATCGCTTTCGTATACTTAGATAAACAAAAAGGCATATCTACGTTACCCCCGCCTTTTTGTTAAAGGAGTGTCCTACAAAGGCAACACCACTTTTCAAGAATGGTCGAATCAATTGAACTGCCTATGAATTTCTGTTGACATTCCACCTTAAATTTTGAACATGTAATATATTTACGTACGACTTTTTCGTCCAAATTTTCCCATTTTGGGACGAGTCTTTGTTTTGCGTCACAGACAACAAGCAGCTTTAATGTCGAAATTTAGTGTAAAATGATGGGATGTTTGTTGGAGTAATTCTCGAATACGATGGCTCAGACGGATTGATTGGCTGGGATGAAACTTCATAATTAACATTTTTCCATAAATTGGGAAACCTATAGTGATGCTTGGATGAAATAGGTCCACCGGAAGTGTTTCAGCGCTCTGGGGGCTAAAAATGTTGCAGACGCAGAATCATAAGATGAGCTTTGGATGCAGAAAGATCTGGTGTCAAACAATTATTTGATAATGGCTGCGGACCAATTCTCGAGTAAATCGTTTAGTACGGTAAATTAAAATTTTAGTACAGTTTACTTAACAAACCGTACCAATTCATTAGTAAATAAAATTAAGTAATTACGGCTTCAAGGCCCAAAATGGTTTATTGGATTATACAATATCTGGTTCGTAGGTACATAAAATAATGTCAAAATTTGACATTTGTTATAAACAAAAATCATTTAATGAAATGTAGGGAAAATTTTCATTTAAATAAGACGATATGAATGAAATTAAATAGGTTTGGTATTATTTGTGTAGTGGATGTCGCTGCTTTTTACCACTTTCTTGTTTGATGTGTAGATAAAACACGTAGTTGAAGCGAAAAATTTCACGAAAAATACATATTCGGATATTAAATTTTTTTATGAAATTGAATATTTTCAAAACAATTAATGGTTGCCAATATGTGTATTTTTTTATTAATGAAAAAAATTAAAATAAAATTTATTGTAATGCAATAATTTCATTATAAAGATGTTTCTATTTCAAAAAAAAAAAAATGGAGATTGCATTGTTCATATAGAAAAAAATCATATAGAAAATCCGCCATATTATTGAGTTATTATATTAGCAAAGTCACAAATTATCATTTACTTATGTGTCTTTGCTTTACCCACCTTTTTAGTACGGTATTTCAATTTACCGCATACACTGTTAAAAATGGCATTTACCCTAGATTTACCTTAGAATTGGTCCACAGCCAATGAGTGTTTTTCAATAAAAGAGTAACGTGACGATACATTTTACCAACATCCGAAAAAAATGCTATTTTAGGTTCTCTAAACCTCAGAATAATTTCGAACAAACTAGGTTACTGTAGCCTAGAACAGACTGCCGGACAATCATTTCGGGAAACGCCCGTAACACCTGTACTACATTTGGATGATCCATCAAACTCAACTTTAATTTAGCGGTAATGCGGTAATTAAAATCTATTTTGCCATAAAATTGCTCCCCTTAGTTTTTAAATTGCAGAGGATAAAGAATCCCCTCAGATATTTGGTGAATTGGCCTTGTGGTTTACCAGACCTTTAATCTGCTATTTCAATATGTGTATTGCATGCGATTACTCAAATAAGATTTGAACCAGGCTACAACTAAAATTTGACATAGCCTGCTAGAATATTTTTGAAATTCAATTTCTACGTACTATGGTAAAACATTTCCGCTAAAAGTTGCTTGATAAAGAAATAGTTGTCGAATACAATTTTGTCGTTAAACTTTCGTTTATTTCTTTTTCCATACAAAATATCTACGCCAACTTTGAACATTTTTCAAATTTTTTTGTATTTTTTCATTGAATTATTTTGATAAAATTGATTTGTCCGGTCGGATTTCATGATCTCGCCCCACATTTTTGCCATTTCATTTATATTCGAATGGTTTGCTAAGTTCCAGAGAACTTGGCAACATAACAAATTTCATTTAGGTGGGTGAAAAAATTATCTATCCAGGTTGGCGACAATTCTAGTTTAATGTTGTGCAAATTTAATGGATCGTGGATTTCTTAACTAAATATAGTGATATTTAATATATTTTATTATTTAGTTTTGGAGGCTGCTTGAATAATTCTTATAAAGAACTTTTGGATTTCTCCATAGCCTTAAACCACGTAAATATTATTTTCGTTAATTAAATGGTCGGTTCATTTTAAATCAATCAGTCAATTAATAAAGGCAAGCAAATTTCATTATATGTGACATGGTCTATAATTAAGAAGGTAATAATAAGTTTAAAGATTTTAACGATCGCTTCAAAAGCTATCAGTCATTTGCTATAAACATTTGACATGAGCCGCTTAAAAAATGTCGTGTAATAAGGACCCAACTGCAAGGTCAACCATTTTTACTGCAAGAAACAAAAATTAAAATAAACACAAGTCCATTACAAAAAAAAACAGCACATACGAGTAAAATTCAGCCACTGAAGTAGGCGAGTAAAAATTGTGTTTGGATTGTTTTGTTTTTCCACAATGTTTTCCATGATTTTGTTGTTGTTATATTTCTTCTTAAATTGCAAGAAAACAAGAAACTGGTAAAGATTTACTGGAATCAATATCTAAGACATGGAAATGTTTTTTTTTTTTTGGTTTGTATCATTTTTCAATATTCTTTTACGAGATATAGTAGGACGTGGTTGGATAATTTGTTGAATTGTTGGTTTATTTTTTTCAATATTTTGTATTATTTCAGTTTGGACTGGAAATTATTACATTGAATTCGTAATGTCTAGACTTGTCAATTGCATCGAAAATATTCCATTTAATTTATCAATTGACAACTTATATATTCAAAAGATTATAATGCCGGAGAAAAAAGGAACGGACATTATTACATCTAGACTATTTAAAATCCAAGGTTTATCCATGATGTTGATGATCAGAAGAAACAACATGTACTTACATAATATTTTATTTGCACATTTCAATGCTATTTTGCATGATCGAGCATATAACATTTGATCGCGTATAACAACAAACGATCTTCAAATATTGACGATCATGTACACATATAAACATTCGATCTTCAATTTTTATATGTTTTCTTAAAGAAGCACACGATCAGTCATCAATAATATAACATAAAACTTAAAGAAAACATTAAGAAAATAAATAAACGGTAAACACAAATTAAAATAAATATTTTTTCTGTGAGCTTGGCACGCGTTACAAACCAAAATACAAGTTTTAATAATGCACAACGCAGAAAGTAAAAAAAAAAAAAATTAAGAAAAATTGATAAAGAAGAAAGAGATCTCTGTTTTCGTTGTGTCTGATGCGTTCGTTCTAAATGATCACGGTTATTAAAGTAAAAAACAAAAAAAGTTTTTCGGTTATGAAACTTAAATAATGTATGTTTGATGATCGATGGTGTTATTTTATTATTTTATATTCCTATACTGTATTGTATTGATCCAACATTTAAGAAATCAAATAAAAAAAAAACAAATTTGTAAAAAAGTGTTAAAATGTCTTTTGTTTGGCCGTTAGGAAAGAGAAATAAAAATGTGAGTTATTTGTGGTGTTAATTAAGAAATTAAGACATTTAAATATTATTTCGTTTTGAAACAAATCAAAATTTTCGTTCATCAATCTGAAACCCGCGATCTTATGATTTGATTTATTGGAATTGCAGTACAAGGCACCACATCGTGTAATCTTATAACGTGATCGCGAGCCAACATTCTCTATAAAAACAATAGAAAAATTCTTTCAAAATGCTCTATTTGCTTATTGAATTGTGGCATAATCATTGTAGATTACTGTTTCTTGAATATATAGTTGAATTGAATACATGACGTGCTATTTATGATCTCCAGCTGAGAATGAGGTATGCATGTTTGATAACAACAATATTTCCTGTTCATTATTTTTTGTATCTAATATTCAATTCCATGTGGAATGCTTATTTTTAAAGGTGTGATTTATTGAATGTACATCAATTGAGTCGCGCTAAACATTCATCCAAGGATCAAGGTGAATAATATACAAAACCACAACCAAATCTAATTTTAGATCACAATATTTGATCGTTAAAGAGTTAAAACAACCATTTTTTATTTGTTGTTTCTTTTTTTTATTTCATTCATAATTTGATTAATTTAAATCCGGAAATTCCCCATATAAAGACACATTCAAGAGTTACAGAAAAAATAAAAACATGATCTTAAATCTTAATTGATCTTCATATTTTTAAGAGTATATTTGGTTGTGTATAAATTTATTAAAATTTATTCAAATCTCATTTTTTATGAACTACGAGTATATGTAAAAAAAAAAATTCAGGTATCTGTATAGTGCCTATGTGGTGTTCTGGATTTGGAATGGTAAATATATTTCCTTCTTGTGCAGAACACGAGAAAACAAAAAAAAATCTTATATAAACTAATAATACTGGATTTGTAACGATCATGATCATTATATTAACATGCTGGGAAGATCATCTTATATATATTCTTTGTCTTAAATTGAAATAAATTTTATTTTTTATATACCATTTTTGATGTTTAACATTTTCCTGTTTTCCATATGGTAAGGATTTAAAAAAACAAAATTAATTTTATTGCGCCATGTTTAAAATCAAGAATTTTTCAGCTGCAAAACAACAACCAACCTCATTTCATAAAAACAACATGTAAATATCTTTTACCATATTTGCAACAAAAATTTAATTAAATATTGCAATTTTTAGAAGTAAAAAAAAACAAATATGAATTAAAATTTATAACAAGTAGTCCAGATTTGTTGCGTTTTACTTGTTTTAGATTTTCTTGGTAAATGAGTTGCTGAACAACAGAAAGTTAATAATAATAAATTGTATGCATTCGTGTCAGTATTTTTTCCTTTGCTGTTGAGTCACTAGGTAGCTCGTCTTTTTTGAAAACCATGTGTCCCAATTTAAAAATTTTAAGTAATAACTGACACAAGAGACAATATATGTTTTTCCAACTCCAGCACCGGCGTTATATAGTGATGTTCTAGTCGTTCGCCGAACGACTAAACAATTTTTAGGATTTTTATTCTATTTCTAAAAATTTTATTTCGTTAATTATTAAAAATGCATTCTGTATTTTAATATTACAATAATCTGTAAAAAAAAATGTAACCATCACTCTAAACCACTGTATTTTAACTTTGTGAACATTGCAATCTACAGAACCCAAGAACACATACATCAGGTTTAAAATATATTTAAAATTGATTATGGATCAATCAATATATTTTCTAATATTATTTTCTTAATTAACTATTATTATTTTAACTATTTTAGGTGATCAAAATCCGAAGCAGAATACCTTGAAGGCACACCACAGAAACGCCACTGAACTCCAGTCACCAGCAAAATCGACTACTTCGCGGGCGAATGGGATATTCTTGTCTTCTGCTTCTTAATGGATAACAATTAGTTTTCGAACCAAAAAACTTTCAATCAAAGAGAAAGCAAGGCCTTTCTAAGAAATTCACGTGAAGCCATGCATACGTTAATCTCAAACATTTAATCTATTCTAAAATAGGGTAAGCCTAGCAGATTATAAAATTTAATTCTGCTGTCGCAAATTTAAAATAAAATAACGTCTCTTCTCCTCACAAATTTGATTGAGCAAAAAAAATTATACAGATTATTGAAATGAATTCAACTGCTCTAAATCAAACCTACATTAAATACGATTTTGTTGTACATTCTACCGGTTTAAGTTGATAGACACAGATTCTAAAAAATCTAATTTATTTACTTACCTTAATAATTTTTACTTTACTGAATTTAATTTATTTATTGAAATCAGAAACAGTAATAGCAATTTCTTTCCCAAAAAAAAATTGATTTATAAATCAAAAAAATTGATTTGAGATCAAAAATTTTTGATCGAAATACCGTTGCACGTTCTTTCCAACTAAAAAAATTGATTTTTTTTTGATCGCAATCAATTTTGAAAATCTGAATATTTCGTTAGATTTATTTTTGACGTTTACAAACACATAAATATGTTCACGTCAAAAATATAAACATAAACACTTCAAAAAATATAAACGTAAACATTATAACTTTTTTATTAGTTGGCCGTGAGAATTTGACATACGAAATAATTTTATTTTTCGAAATAATTTTATTATTTCGTTTTCACTGTGTTAAAATAATTGTGTTAACAAAAAATTGTGTTGATAATTTGTTGACAATAAACTGTTAATATAAAATTTATGAAAATTGAATGTCAATTTATCACAGATACACTACCAAAAAAAAAGCAATCGTGTATCGTGTTCTTTGACATAAAAAAAATCAATTTATTTTTTATTTTTGGAAAGAACTTGCTATAAGTAAGTCAAAACTCAGAATTCATAATTCTAAAAACAAAAGTTACAATTGAAACAATGAAAACAATATTTAATAATAATTAATTCAAGATCTAAGGGTGATCTAGTGTAAAGTGTAGTGTAAAGAATCCTTTTGAAACACAATTCACTAAATGCTAAAGCCAAAAATATCAAAGTTTTGATTAATATATCTTCACAAGCAGAACATAGAATCGAAATCACCGGATAATACTTGAGAAACAAACACAATGTCAGCATCAATTCGGCGCTTTCCGAATGTCAAAATTCCACGTATCCAGTCAGTGATACATTTTGGTGAAGGAATATTTTATCGAGCAAATATTCGATAAAAAAAATTACGAAATATTCCTTAAAACAAACTAAAAAAAATATTTTTCCAAAAACGAAAAGTAACCCCTTTGACACAGTTGACCCTTTGACACATAGCGCACTTAGAGACATTCGGCCCTTCGTAAATTTGCCCCTCGACATTTGGTCCTTCGACATTCAACCCTTTGATATTATACTGTTTGTAGAGACTTCAATAAAAAAATGAAAAAAAATTCATGAAATCAAACATCATCTTCTCCTCCTTGTTCCAGAACTTTATCAAAAACGCATTTTTTGAATACCATTTAAGATTCACATGTTGAATTTCAACTAAATCGGTTAAAAATGGCCTAGTTCTATAGCGATGGCCATATTTCAGAACTTTATCAAAAAATCTTTTTTGAAATCCATTTTCATCGCACGTGTAAAATTTCAACAACACCTGTTAATAAATGACCAAATTCCATCCCTATTAGCCATTTGCTAGAACTTTATCGCAAACTCATTTTTGAATTTTATCAAAAAATTATTTAAGAGTACCGTTTTCCCCACATGTCAAATTTCCTAAAAATCAGGATTGTTTTATACAAAACCGGGATTTTAAAAACCGGGATTTCGTTACACACTCAATTTAGTCAAAAGGGAAGAAATAATATAAGAGAATACAATTATTTATAGGACCCGTTTGTTATTGACCCCGAGCTTGATCAATTTTTGCAAACTTGAAACAAATGGACAAATTTACACATTTACTGCATCGAGGATTGGCCAGGACCCAGAAATTATCGACGGACATGGCATATATGTGTTCAAGACATCCTAAACAAATAATACTTATTCTCATTTTAATACGATGAGGTAGACCCAATTTTTATTGTCCGAGTAAATGGAGATAATTTTTATTTGTGAAGGCTGCCTTAAGGTAACTTATATACCATGTCCGGTCCAACACATATATACAATGTCCGTTGGAAATCTCTGGGTACTGGCCAGTCCTCGATACAGTGAATGTGTAAATTCGTCCAGTTATTACAAATTTGCAAAAATTGATCAAGTTCGGGGTCAATAACAAATGGCTCTACCTCATCGTATTAAAATGAAGATACATTTTATTTGTTAAGGATGTCTTAAGGTAACACATATATACCATGACCGTCGGAAATCTCTGTGACCTGACCAATCCTCGTTAATTCGAGGATAACTCGAAACTATTTGAATAATTTTGAACTGAACTGAAGATGAAAATATTGTCACTATATGGTAGAAATAATCACAAAGTAATTTAATTATACAATTAAATAAGTGACATCTAAAGTGACAAAAGTTATACAGTAGTCCGACCATGTTTTAGACCAAACCACACCAACACAAATATTTTTTGTTATTGTCATTGCCAAAGTCGCTAGTTTACTGAATGCGTAATAACGAGCAATTGATTTTTATAATAAAATTTTTAAATAATCCTAACATTGCTTTTATCAACTGTTTTACTAATACACGTGAATTTTTGTTATTTTGTAATTTTGTCGATAACTTCACAGTCGTTGTTTTGCTTATCAAATTGACTTTATTATCATGAAAAACCGTTAAAGTACTTATAATAAGTCGGATTATAAACATAATACTTGGGTTGTAATTTTATACTTCTCAACTTTCACCAAAACATTATTAAATGTCGAGTACGAATGAAGTTCTCTGATTTGAAATGGCTCCATTGTCAAAGAAATCTTAGAAAACTGATTGCTAACAGAGACAGTAATATTGGACATTGTCGACATATTGTCTACATTATCTACGAGAATTTTTTAACTCTTTACATACATTGTTTACGCATGTAGAATATTAATTAACTACACAGTACAGACAATACGGCACGGCGGTAGTTCGCACAAGCATATGATTGTCTTATCACAAAGAATGCGTCAAAAAAATTTGAACCTTGCGAATTTTTGTTTCTCATTTGATAACGACTAAAAACTTTAGCCATTAAAGTACACATCTAAAAACCCAAAGATGAGCATCGCAAATAAATAATTCACAACGGATCAGTGAATTGTGTAAGTTTACATATTTCGGTTTAATACGTTCCGCAACCATATCAATATAATTTTATGTTTCGTATTTTAGATTGCAATGACATGCCTTGCTACGCACTCATTCAGAATCTTCCAATCCACACTAAATGGAAAGGAATAGGTACAAAGGGCCGAATGTCGAAGGGCCGAATGTCGAAGAGCCGAATGTGTCGAAGGGCCGAATGTGTCGAAGGGCCGAATGTCGAAGGGCTCAATGTCGAAGTGCCGAATGTGTCGAAGGGCCGAATGGGTCGAAGGGCCGATTTTTTTTTTGTTTTTAGAAATATAATTTTTTAAATTTGTTGTTTTATAACAAAATAAAATATTTTAAGAATATTAGAACATTTTTGTATTTTTCATATTTTTTTTATAGAATATTTTGAATTTTTTTTTTATTAAACATAAATGAATTTCTTATGAATTTATTTATTTTAGACGTAAAAAAAGTTATCCCAGACTTTCATCCCATAAAAATCAAATATATGCTTGAGGCAATACTACCTAAACTATCATGATATTATGTTATATATATTATTCTATCACGACATAACAAAAGAAGTTTAAAATAAACCAAAATATTTGAATAAAATAATTTCGGCAAAAGTTTGTTGGTCTAAGTGACGTAATTAAATATCCCTTTTTCAACCAAAAAAAAAAAAAAAAAAAAAAAACTACCTCTATTTAAGACGAAACCAAACAAATGTGTGAGTAAAAAACCATAGTATGTAATGGCGTTTTTGATAAAAAATTTCGCTTGATTTGAAGTACAACCCACACAATTGTGTGTCTAATTACAGTGTATTTTTTGGACGAAAATAAGTTTGAACGGAATGCACAAATGTGTAAGTTGGTTCAAAAAACATACAAAAATAAATTTTTGACATAGTACTTTTTCCGTACCCACAAAATTGTGTAACCGGGTAGCGAAAGGGATATAAAGTTCCGAAAATCAATAAATTACTCAATATTTTAATACTCAATCGGTTGCACAGCCCGTTCTATAAAAGTGTCGGATTAGGACGAAAGTTTTTTGGATGCGGAGTACTAACATCTTCATATAGGATCAGTTTCATGGAACTTCTATGCGTCCAAGCTGCTGAATTAAATTTTAAATTCTCAAAATCATTAAATTACTCAATATTTTAATACTCAATCGCTTCCACAGCCCGTTCTATAAAAGTGTCGGATTATGACGAGTGTTTTTTAAATGCGGTTCACGAACATCTTTATACAGGATAAGTTTCATGGAACTTCTATGCGTCCAAGCTGTGCAATTAAATTTTAAATTCTCAAAACCATTAAATTACTCAGTATTTTAATACTCAATCGCTTCCACAGCCCGTTCTTTAAAAGTGTCGGATTATGACAAGTGTTTTTTGGATGCGTCACAATACCATCTTAGTACAGAATAAGTTTTATAGAACTTCAATGCGTCCAAGCTGTGCAATTAAATTTTAAATTCTCAAAATCATTAAATTACTCAATATTTTAATATTCAATCGCTTCCACAGCCCGTTCTATAAAAGTGTTGGATTAGGACGAGTGTTTTTTAGATGCGGCACACGAACATCTTCATATAGGATAAGTTTCATGGAACTTCTATGCGTCCAAGCTGCGCAATTGAATTTTAAATTCTCAAAATCCTTAAATTACTCAATATTTTAATACTCAATCGCTTCCACAGCCCGTTCTATAAAAGTGTTGGATTAGGACGAGTGTTTTTTAGATGCGGCACACGAACATCTTCATATAGGATAAGTTTCATGGAACTTCTATGCGTCCAAGCTGCGCAATTGAATTTTAAATTCTCAAAATCATTAAATTACTCAATATTTTAATACTCAATTGCTTCCACAGCCCGTTCTATAAAAGTGTCGGATTAGGACGAGTGTTTTTTAGATGGGGCACACTATGTTCTTAATACAGAATAAGTTTTATAAAACTTCTATGCGTCCAAGCAGCAAAAATCGTGTGCTATCTATTCTAGGTCCTTTTGACATCCCAAGTTATTACGTGTGCAAGTAGACGCTCGGCTCTAAAGTTGGTGGTATTAAAATATACTTAAGTACTTTTGAAATAATTCGCAATTTTGGATATATGTAGCTTACTATATCTTTTTTTATGACAACATTGTTTCACTCATTTATAAGTCGTCATTCCGTGTACATCAATTTTAGGAAATGGATATCGATAAGCTTGCTATGGAATTGATTAACTCGTCATTGAGTGAACATTCTGTGAGTCATTCAACAGTAAAAAAGTAGTTTGTAAAACTTTGTGATGGCAATTCTGGTCTTGAGGACGATCCACGTCCAGGTGCAGTTAAACAATTTGAAGACGAATAACTTAAAGTTTTACTGGATAAAAACCCGTATCAAACTCAAAAAGAGCTTGCAGATCACTAAGGAGCTAGTAGTTACTCACCAAGCAATATCACTTCGATTGCATGCAATGGTGGGAAAATACAGAAGGAAGGAAACTTTCTTGCTCATCAATTGACAATCATTACGGGTGAAGACTAGTGGATTTTATACGGTAATCCTAAACGCAGAAAACCATGGGTTGATCCAGGTTAATGATTTTGAGAATTTAAAATTGAGTTGCGCAGCTTGGACGGATAGAAGTTCCATGAAACTTATCCTGTATGAAAATGTTAGTATGCCGCATCTAAAAACACTCGTCCTAATCTGACACTTTTATAGAACGGGCTGTGGAAGCGATTGAGTATTAAAATATTGAGTAATTTAATGATTTTTAGAATTTGAAATTCAATTGCGCAGCTTGGACGCATAGAAGTTCCATGAAACTTATCCTATATGAAGATGTTAGTGCTCCGCATCTAAAAAACACTCGTCCTAATCCGACACTTTTATAGAACGGACTGTGGAAGCGATTGAGTATTAAAATATTGAGTAATTTAATGATTTTGAGAATTTAAAATTTAATTGCGCAGCTTGGACGCATAGAAGTTCCATGAAACTTGTTCTGTATTAAGATGTTCGTGTGCCGCATCCAAAAAACACTCGTCCTAATCCGACACTTTTATAGAACGGGCTGTGGAAGCGATTGAGTATAAAAATATTGAGTAATTTAATGATTTTGAGAATTTAAAATTTACTTGCGCAGCTTGGACGCATAGAAGTTCCATGAAACTTATCCTATATGAAGATGTTCGTGTGCCGCATCTAAAAAACACTCGTTCTAATCCGACACTTTTAAAAAATGGGCTGTGGAAGCCATTGAGTATTAAAATAATGAGTAATTTAATGATTTTAAGAATTTTAAATTTAATTCAGCAGCTTGGACGCATAGAAGTTCCATGAAACTGATCCTATATGAAGATGTTAGTGCTCCGCATTTTAAAAACACTCGTCCTAATCCGACACTTTTATAGAACGGGCTGTGGAAGCAATTGAGTATTAAAATATTGAGTAATTTAATGATTTTGAGAATTTAAAATTTAATTGCGCAGCTTGGACGCATAGAAGTTCCATGAAACTTATCCTATATGAAGATGTTCGTGTGCCGCATCTAAAAAACACTCGTCCTAATCCAACACTTTTATAGAACGGGCTGTGGAAGCGATTGAGTATTAAAATATTGAGTAATTTAATGATTTTGAGAATTTAAAATTTAATTGCGCAGCTTGGACGCATAGAAGTTCCATGAAACTTATCCTGTATGAAGATGTTCGTGTGCCGCATCTAAAAAACACTCGTCCTAATCCGACACTTTTATAGAACGGGCTGTGGAAGCGATTGAATATTAAAATATTGAGTAATTTAATGATTTTGAGAATATAAAATTCAATTGCGCAGCTTGGACGCATAGAAGTTCCATGAAACTTATTCTGTATAAAGATGTTAGTATGCCGCATCTAACAAACTTTCGTTTTTATCCGCCACTTTTATAGAATGGGCGGTGAGATCGATTTAGCAGTTAGTTTGGTTTTAGTTTTATGAAACTTATCCTTTATGAAGATGTTAATGTGCCACATCTAAAAGGCATTCGTCTTAATCGGACACTTTTATAGAGTGGCATGTTTAAGCAGATATGAGAATTAGCTCGTTATATTTAATAATTTTTTTATTATATTTTATGATTTCTATCGTCCCATTAATAAATATAATGTTAGTACTTTAGTTATTATGTGGTTGCTATAGTTTTTACGGAATGGGTGTAATTTTCGGGCTGATAGTGATCGGATAGTGAAATTTCGCTGTAGTGATAGCTCGCCTAACTCTATTTTCTGGGATGATAGTTTTCTCTCATTATAATTTTTCCTGGGATGAAATATTCTGGGATGGTAAAATTTCTGGGCTGATGGTAATATCCTGGGATGGAAAACTGTCGTGATAGTTTAGTGTTGCCATCGTCGTTTTACGGGATGAATCCTGGGCTAACTTTATATACATTTATTTTAGTATTTTTCATCTTTGAATATTTATGAAATTCCACGTATCCGGTCAGCGATACATTTTGGTGAAGGAAAATTTTGTCATGCGCCACCAGATACATTCGGCCCTATTTGTCAGCCTTCTGATAATAGGTATATGGTATAAGAAATAAAAAAAAAAATTTAATAAAATAATTAAATCAAATAAAATAATAATAAATAAATATGTTTCTAAAAACAAAAAAAAAAACAAAAAAAAATCGGCCCTTCGACCCATTCGGCCCTTCGACACATTCGGCCCTTCGACATTCGGCCCTTCGACATTCGGCCCTTCGACACTTTCGGCCCTTCGACACATTCGGCCCTTCGACATTCGGCTTTTTGAAATTCGGCCCTTCGACATTCGGCCCTTCGACATTCGGCCCTTTGATATCATACCAATGGAAATTGTCGAAATCGTGGAAAATTTAATTTCTCATTCCTGCCTTGGAATATTAATAAGTAAAGATTTTGTGTTAACAAACTGTCTAAGACGGCAATTCCGTATAACAAATTTAAAAGTGCGAAAGGCTTTGGTTATTGGAGAGCAACATCAGGACGAACCATTCTTTAGCGTTGCACGATACATTCCGTTGAATATATCAGATTATGATTATGTGACCAGCGAAATTGGATTATTGCAGCTTCAAGAGGCAATTCCATATCATAACAGGTTTTCAATTTTTCGACCTGTATACCTATGGACAGATGCTGTTCTAGCCGAATCAGTCAACTACCGCATCTTCCAATATAGTCAACATTTTTTAAGACCCTTCAGTTATCAGATAATTAAAAAAGATGAGTGCCCAGTTCACATGAGTCGAGATAAAGTTCGTAGCGGGTCATATATTTGTTTAAATATTAGTGGAGGAGATCTCGAAAATACGATAGATGGAATGAAGTAAACGTCAAAAACGGAGAACGGATTGGCTTTGGATATAAAATTAGCGGCATCATATCATTAATTGAATCTGTAGTATGGCCGGTGAGTTGTAATTTAGAATTTAAAATAGGTTTTATTACTAACGCTATTCTTTTCCAATTAAATTCAGAATGGATATATACCGTTATCTGAATGTGGTCAGCGAAAAGTTATACATAAACCATTCATGACGTATAGCGCATCAACATATTACGGTGAATATCCATGGCATGTAGCATTATACCGATAAGAAGGAGACAGAAACCATTTTTTCAAGTACATTTGTGGTGACACGATAATTAATAAGCGCACAGTAGTGACCGCGGCCCGTTGCGTTCAGAATGAACTAGGTTTACTTCTGGCTAGTCGTTTAACTATTGTTGCTGCTATTCACAATTTAAATGAATATACACTTGATACCCAGAATTATGTTGTGCAAAATATAACGGTGCACGAGGAATATAATCGCGATTATCTCGAGAATGACATAGCCCTGATAAAATTACGTTACCCAATAACATTTTCAACTTACGTTCAGCAGATATGTTTGCACAATAATTCGGATTTCAATACTACAATATGGACAGTGGTTGGATGGGGACTACTAAATGAACTACAACAACGTCACAAAAACGTCACAAAATTTTACAACTGGATTAAAATACGGATAACGATGAATACAATTAAATTGTTTTGTTAATTGCCGAGTTTTAATTTTTCAAAATGAAGTTGATGAACAGAAGGTGAAAATTAAGAGGTGGAATTAAGATACTTAAGGGTCTGGAATGAAAACTTCATAGTGGCGCAACTAAAATTTAATTTAATTAAACACCACCAAACACAAAAAATGCAAGATTTGCGCAAGTAAAACCATAGTGTTTGTCACTAGTTGTCATGACATTTTAGAAAAATCTAATGGTAAGTCCAGTTTAAATACATTTAGCAATTATAATTAGTAAAGTATAAATCACCACCCCGGTGGCAAAGTGGTCAGCATGCTTGCTCTAGCAACCAGAGGTCCCGGGTTCGATTCCCGGTGGAGACAAGGAAAAAATTGCACGGCTGGTTTAGGATCAATGATTAATCACTCACTATCCGAAATGAAAATATGATTATGAAACCTCATTTGAGGCGGATAAATCGTTTGATGGGATATAGTGACAGAGAGAAATAGAGAAGGAGGGAGGGAGGGAGAGAGAGAGAGAGAAAAGAGAGAGAGAGAGGAGTGAGATAGAAACTAAATAATTCAATTGCTATTATATATAATATCATATTACAATGAATTTTAATTGCCATTACTCATTAATGTTTTACATTCATTGCTGTTCATTCTCGGTAAAGGTCGACTTACACGTTCCTATACGTGATAATTTTGAAAATAAATCTAAAACTAATTATACTAGTTAATATTACTTTCGACGGCTTACCTAGTGAGCCAGCAGTTGAGCGATTTTTATACGGAGTCGAGCGGCTCTCAAGCGCAAATAAAAATTTCTTCCGACCGCTTAATCAATGATTTGCATTTACTTCTAAGAAAAAGTGTCCTCAAATGGTATAGGTCATTCCATGAACGTAAAGTGGCAATGTAGACTGGGAAACTTTAAAGCAATCGTTTTTGGAAAGAATTAAAGACCGCAGAACTGATGCACAAATTCGTCAGTCAATTTCATTTATCAAGCAAAAATCTGATGATCTTTTTTTGATTTTACACTCGTGTAGTAGATGCCGCTTTACTTATAAGCATTCCTCTCACCAACAACAATTTTTGTTTTATCTTGCGACGAAACATGCACAGTGCCCTACAAAATAAAATTGCGGGAAGACATATTACGGCGGTATCTGAATTGGTACATCAATGCGATGATTAAGAAAATACCTGGAAGAGATTAAATGTCGAAAAATCCGAGAGACCGATAACATTTTGGCAAATTCAAGAAATGGATTACGATAATTCCGATGATGAACTATGACCCTAGAAATATTAAAGCAAGTTGTCAAAGCGTATCTCCACCATATGCAAATCGACTTATTGACTACAGAGAAAATGAGTACCGCAATACTCTTTGTGCCATAGGATCGAATAACCAACAAAATAATACCCAGAACTATAAGAATCGAGGGCAATCAACTTCATACTATATTGCTAGACATTGTTTTGGGTGCGGTGCACCTAACGTGATTCGACCAAATTGTCAGGCGTTTAATTCTTCGTATATGGGAAATAACAGGCGGGAGATAAGAACTCCTATAGTGTTCAACCTTCACAAAATACTACCACAACAAGAACGGAAACCGAGGATGCCTTAACTCGGGGATTATCCTTATCTAATTCGATATACTTCAAGTTCATGTGAAAATTCTTCTCGATTATTTTGGTCCAATTTGGGGTCATAACGACGATACTTTGGTTTTTCATCATCCGCTAAAGATATTGTTTCTTTGAATTGCATTGGTTAAACCGAAGCGGCACTCCAATTTTCCATTTTTATTGACCATACATGTAGCATCTGGATTTAACTCCACTCTGCACGGATTATGAATCATCCACTTTAACACTAATTCTCGCAAGTCAGGGTCGTCGGTATTTGGAATTTCAGCTGAAAAAAGATCTCAATTACTTCTGGATTATGGATTCGATCTTCAGGATTCATGATCAACAGCAAATGCATATGTGGTAGTTCACGTTTTTGAAACTCAATTGTATACACATATATGCGGCCACCTTTCCAAATATCTGTTTTTTATCCAAATCATTAATAATGTCATAAAATTTTTGTTTCGCGATTCGAGCGACGAGATCGGGACAGTCTTAAGCGGACTGCTGTATGATAACTCCATTATCAGATATAATACGCGCTGCTTCTTTAATTTCTGGTCAATCGGGATTACAAGTCACGTTAATGAAGAAATCTGGCGATCCAATAGCCATTGCATCTTCGAAATGTTCAGTATAGTAAAGCTCGATTTATATTATCCGTTCCTTTCAGTTCCTTCATTTTTCGTATCAGACAAAAAAAAACATGTTTACATGTTTTTTTCATTGGAGTATTTATATTATCCATTCTGTACTTGCAGGAACTGAACGGAACGGATAATATAAATACTCCAATGAAAATACAGTAAGAATGTTTTTTTTTTGTCTGATACGATAAATGAAGGAACTGAAAGGAACGGATAATATAAATCGAGCGTAACGCGTTGATCCGGTGAATGATGATGGTAGCATTATTTTTTCACCAACAACTGCATTCTGTTTCGCAGCTAAGTCGTTGATAAGTCGTGTAACAGCTGCGTATTGATCGGCTGAAATAGTTTTTTGATTAAATTTAATCCATTGGATGCGATCACGTTCAATTCGAATGAAAATATCGATGAGATATTGTTAGACAAGTCGTCCACCAAAATGTAAAGCATTGGAAACTGTGTATGGTGCAGGTCGGGTGTTAAATTAGTTTGCAAAGAAAGGCTTTTGGCGTGTTCAGGTCGAAAAGCTATATGATATTGCGTTAGTTCAAGTCGTGTTAGATATGGGCGACTTGCATAAGGTATTCGATGTGGCATACCCACGGTATATCTTGACGTTCCGGCTTCATAAAACAATGGATAGGTAAAGGGCTCCACACGATGATTGATATTTTTCAAAATGACAACGTTATTTTTGCCACGTTATTTTTCAACCATTTCATTTGACGGGAAACTTTACGGGTAAAAACAACGCATACTTGATACTTCATAACATGCAGGAGGGTTGAACCGTCTATAATCCACACCATCTGGCACTGTAAATATGAACTGTACATTTGGAGGTTGTAGTCTTAGTGAAGTAGCACGTTGATTTATATTATTTTCTACTCCTCGCATCCTCATGTAACTTTGGGCATAAATGTTTTGTTCTCGCATTATTTCCGCCAACAGATCCATTAATTCACGCCTGATTTCATAATTTAGAGGATGTGCAAGGCGTTCGTCAACAGCATCATCGGAGTCTAAAAAGTACATTTGGCCATATGAAGGTGGTTCGAAATCACCGTGAATAGTTTGAGTCGGATGTGCCGCCATATTCATTTTGTGATAAACTTGTACAGATAATTTGAAGCTAAAAATGTTACGATTATTGATGGTTCGATCATCGCTTACGTTGAATGCAGCTAAAGCGAAACATGAGTTTAAGTTTTTATATTCGTTTGTGGAACTCATTAGCAAGCGGGTGAAGTCGTAAAAAAAGGCAAACCAATGCATTTGGGCACTGTGTAGGTGGCAACATAATTCCACCATGCAGCAATCTTCAAATGAATCGCCTTTATTTGTTACTCTTTCTTCGGGGAGATGGATTGCTTGTAAGTTCGTACCGGATTCTGGGCCATAGCTCGTTGCCGTCGAACATTGCCACGGCGTTGTTCTTCTAACCGCTGATTTCGTTGTGCATCATTTTCATTTGCGATTCGCTGTGAAGATCGGTTTCGGCCTTGTTCCAAGCGATGGTTACGTTTTTCATCATTTTCATTTGTGATACGTTGTGTATTTATTAGTTTTAAATTATTTTTATTACTTAACAAATTATTATTTATTTTTATTTCACAAAAGTTATTATTTTTGGTTTTCGATACAATAATATTTAGCACAGACACTCATCTCCAGCAAAATTTATTATAAATATTCCAAGTATATTCATTCATATGAAAAATGTTATCCAAAATTAAGGCCCTAAACGAATTTTCCCAAAGTCATGACCTAAAAAAAATGGTACACTGTAAATGCTATTTACAGATAAATAAATAAATATACAAATATACAATTATTGTTCGTTAATTATTATTAGATTGGGTGAAAACATGGAGCTGAAACATTTTAAGGAGCAGTGCGATGAGGGTCTGATGTCCAGACTTTATTTGATAAAATTGCATCTTCAACATCATGGACTTCCACTCAAGATAAATAAAATCGAAACCCACTGTTTCATGGAAAATACTATGAAAAGACTCGAAACATCTACCAAAACGTAATAGGCAGAGAAGATGTGCGGTGTCATGCAACACCAACAAATAATTTAGTAGTATAGTAGTGTCTGCAAAGTTCTACTTTGTTTCGGTAAAAAGTTGTATTTCAATGAATATCATTTAAAACATTAGTTGCATGGTGGGATTATATATGTCCCACCCTGTAAAAAAGGAATTATTGAAATATTTTTATTTTTTCTTATTTTGACTAATGATTTGTGTGCCTTAAAGAATTAATAACCTTAATTTTGAAAAGGTGATTAATTTACAATATATTCCTAGATAAAGTTTACCGTGACATAACATTAAATTATCTATCGCCTGAATGAGAAGCCAAATACTTTAAAAACAGAAAATTAAATTTTTTATTAAATCGTATTTTGGTTTTTGGTGTAAACCTCAATACATACATACAAAGAGGTGAAACATTTTTTCCAGTTAAACCACCGTGAAGCCTTTAGAAGACATATAATAAATCATAAAACTTAATTATCTCACACCATTATACGTTACGAAAAGTTTAAGTAGATGGTTATTTAAAATACGAGTATCATTATACTGTTTTATATGTGTTGCTGTTCATCCCATATCAAAATTATACTCGTATACTAAAGTGACACTGAACCACTTAAAATGTATCTTAAAAAAACTACAAAATTTGATCATAAAATGAAATAGAAAAAAATAAGATTGCCGTTTTACTTTTATACGATATACAATTTTTCTTAAACGATCACCATCATCGTCATTATATAAGTGATCATAGATCATCCAGATGATTAACAAATTAAAAGTGTCTCGCGCGTTGCTTTTATTCCGTTCAATTTTCAACCGGTTACATATATATTTTCGGCACAGAACATCATTAGATGACTACTCGGTACGCACATACGACGATACGATACCGCGAGTCTCTATAAATTACATCGAATCAAGTTGTGTTGTTAAGTATTTCCGGTATTTAAGTCGCTTGCCGTTTCATTGATGTTGTTTTGCAAGATTTATTGTGTCATTTGGAGTTTTATATTGTATATACAACAACACTATTAAAGTGTGTAATTTAAACTCGATATCACTTTTAATTGTCGCGTCACACTTTCAATCCATCCCAGCGTATGCCCGCGTAATGTAAATATTTATATGTTTTGTATATAGCTTTTAAAAAAAAAATGTAAATCATAATAATTTTAATTGATTTCTCTGCAAATAAAGTAATTAAATTTATTAATTCTGTTTTTGGAGTTGTCTTGTTTAATGGATAGTTTTCATTTATTGCATTACTTAAAAAATCCACGCGATTTTATTACCGCAGCAGCACAAAACCAAAACCAGCAAATTACAAATTAAATTTACATATGATCTCGATAATTTGTTATTTTTTGTTTTGCTTATTTTTATGTTGATCATAAATATTCAATCGATCAAGGTTTTTAAATTAATATTTTTTTTATATTCGTTTTCAATTCTATATGATTGATCAAGTAATGTAAAGTAAATTATATGGGCATGCAAATTAGTTAACGTTATTCGAAATTGATCTATCGCTTTTCGTGCAGTTGCAATTAAATTTCCTTAAATTGTGATATGAATAATTTATTTTAAAATTTTTAACGTCTTCACTGCTGAATTTATACATACCATGCTAGGCTCTGGCAGGTATTGTGTTTGGCAACGATTTGATCTTAATATAATTCAATCAATAACAATATAAGACAATATAATTCACTTACAACAATTTAAAAAATTTATGAAATTTTAATAAGGTTTTATGCTGCGTGTGTGGTCTTGAAGAAGACATACTTTTTGATGGAACTTTAAAAGTATAATTTCCTGCTTCTTTGGAAAATTAAATTTATAATCGGTTTGTAATTATTATTCGCTTGAAATGTTTTAGGCTAATTTATTACTCATGTACTTTGGATGTCAAAATTATTTTTGGAGCCTGAAATTCGGGCAAACAATTATTTGTGGAGCCTGAAATACGGGCAAATTTACTGTGAGGGTAACTTCAGCAGAAAAACTTTTTAATTTAAAAATGAAAATTTCGTATGCTGTTTTAGTGTAATTTTTGCTAATTAGTGCTCGCTAGAAATTTTTTTTGCAACCTAGTCGAGCCGAAAAACAAGAAGAGAAAATTTTAAATTTTATATTAAGAAATTGTTGTATCACTAAAAATTGATTTCTCATAGTTATCATGTTTAAAGATGGACTGGGTGAAGTTAGACCAATTCGTAAATTACTAGACCGCATGATTATAGTTTTGTCTTAATAGGGTAAATCACCTAATAATGGGCCTCATTAAGCCCCCATTTTAGATAAGTTATGTTTTTATTTGCTTAGCAAATAATTTAAGAATCAACAACATGTTTAATGTCATAAATATTTTAATATAATACATCGAAAAATTCACAAAAATCGATAAAAATACTTTTTCTAGTAATGGGCTGTGTTTATTCAGTAATGGGCCATATAGTCTTATTAGTAAAAAGAACTTCTGTATATCATTTAAAAAAATGTTATTATGATGATTTTTAATATATGTTAACTACCTGAGATGGACAAGAAAAGAAAATTGGAAAATAAAACTTGTTATTTGTGTAAAAAAACAATATTTCCATTTATTCATAAGTAAATTAATTATACAATAAAAATAAACTATCATTTAGGAACTAAAATAAAATCACATTTCAATGAAAACTGTTACAGTTCATACTTTAAGCTATGAATATTTGTAGTTTGGAACAATTGAGCTGAATGTACAAGCTGTACATATAAACTAACTATTTATATTTGTCCCAGCGCAGTCCATATTGTATTTTCGAAACTTGTCTAAATTGCAAGCAACTCCTATTTTACTGCTAGAAATGTGTCTAGCACATTTAAAGCCCATTTCACATATTATGTTCGTATACTTTATACGCTAGTTGCCGTAGGCACTTGGCGAAACACACTTATACTTAATAAAAACATTTTTATTAATCTCTTGTTTTTTGTTTCGCAAAATTATTTTGAATATTTTCAAAAAATCACTCGATCGATTTCGACTTCTTAGGTCATCATCAGGAGTATCTACTGATTTGTTTATATAAAAAGAAGAATCTTACGAAATTCGAAAATCAATATTTCCTAACCAAAATATCCTTAACGAACAGAGATAAATCCGGTTCTCACCAATTACAGATCTCGCCCTTTTCTATTCTCACGTACGCAATAATATACCTTGAATTTTGTTACTCAGCCGATGACTCATCGCGTACCTGCCTATTGCTTATTTTTTGTCCCTCCTTCTTTTATTTATTTTTTGTTTTTTTCTACTATATAACAAAATTTTTATTTAAACAAATCAGTAGATACTCCTGATGATGACCTAACAAGTCGAAATCAATCGAGTGATTTTTAAAACTTTTTGCAAATATTCAAAATAATCTTGCGAAACAAAAAACAAGAGATTAATAAAAATGTGTTTATTAAGTATGTTATGGTCGTATCATACTCGTCCATATTCAATTTACGAACGTGACTTTCATTAGCCATATTATTAGTTTATGGAACTTCAGTTGGTAAATCATTTTTGGTAATGTTTTGAAAAACTTCCCTCAGTTTGTCAGATGCACTTTTCTTCAATGGTTCCTTCTTTTTAAGTAACTTATTATCAACTCGTTCCAATTTTCGTTTTTACTTAAGCATCGCTTGCTTCTTGATCCTTTTTTTCTATTTTGATTTGCCTTTGCTTAATTCGATTTTCCTTTTCAGTTTCTGTAATTCTTTTTTTATTAATTTTCTTTTCCTCTTCCTTCTGATATGGTATTGATGAAATAATAAAGCTGCAACGTTCGGAATTTTTAATTCCCTTGCACACAGGAGTTTGAAGGACCGTTAGAAAGCTTTGAATTTGTACATTTGGATCATCTAGATACAGCCCTGGTAAACTAGACAAATTTAAATTTTCTGGTCCATTGAACTATAAAAATTTTGTAAAAAAATTGTCGTTATTGGCCTCTAAAGCCATAGCTATACAATTTACTCAGTAAGATCTCATGATCAATGCAATCAAAAGCTTTTCGTAAGTCAAGAAATAGTGCACCCATATATGACTGTTCATTTAATATTTCATTGATCATATCGACTGTTTCTATTATTACAATTTCTGTACCGACGTCCGACACCACTACGAAATCCATATTGATATCTATAGAAGAAATCATGTTTTGTAAGATAGTCAATTATTCTTCTATTTAAGATTTTCTTTAATAATTTATCAAATACAGATAGCATAGAAATAGGCCAGTAGTTGTTGATGTCTAGTTTATTGCCACTTTTAAAGACAGGAACCACCTTAGCCACCTTCAAGCAATCAGGATAAATTCATGAAGATATAACAGTATTATAAACCTCAGCCAAGATATAGCTAAAAATATTACTGTTTTTCTTAACTATGTCAACAGAAATGTTATCATACCCACAACCTTTACCGCTATCAAGTTCAGTAATTAAGTTAAATATTTCAGCCGGAACAGTGGGATTAAGATAAATGGAACTTACAATGCTATTAATAGTATTAAATTTATTAAACTGCCTATCGCTGATAAGTGAATCTAATTAGGAATAACCACATTCAGAGAAGTACTGATTACACTTATTCACTATGTCCCTCGGATTTGAATAAACTAAATCATTAACACAAATTTGTAAACTATTATTCGACGAATTCGATCTACCAAATAGTAAATTAATATTTTTCCATAAATCCCTCGGGCTAGTGATGTCGTTGAACATTCCATGATAATACTTTTTCTTAGCCCAATATTTTGCTTTACAGATCTTTTTACTTAAGCTGTAGCTTTACTTAAGTTTTTACTCGTATATTTTTTTATTTTCTTCAATAGATTATTGTTTTGGCGAGTAATAAGTATCCGAATTTCGTAATTGATCCACGGACAATTAGTGGATTTTATCTTTGCATCAAACATTATCTACTCGCGAGAATTTATTTGATAATTCTTGATACTTATCAATAATTAGACGAAGAACAATTCGTTTATCATATTATAATTAATTATTTTCGTTTGAAGTTGTTTGACCACATATTTATCCTTATACCTAAATTTGGAAAAAACTATGTTATATGATCGCTGATCGTTGAATAAATTGTCTGATTAGTTACCTCACTAATATTGATAGAACTACTAATAACATGATCTAATATATTACCACTAGAACTGCGAGTTTCATTAGAATTAGTTACAGCTAAGTCCAAATTACTCAGTAAGTTGCAGTAATCTTTACAAATATTATTATTTTCTTTATTAATTGGAATATTAATATCCCCTACCATTATAGTGTCAAAATTGTTATCAACTTTCAATACGTTTTCAATATTGTCTAAAAATTTGGTAACATCAGAAGCTGGAGGCCTGTACACAGCACACACTTTTGTATTCAAATTTTTTAATTCAACTAGTATGAATTGAAAATCAAGTAATCCCTCATCAACAGCAGTCAAGCTATAGTTTAAATGCTTTCTGACAAATAAAGCTATACCACCACCTTGTCTATCATCTCTACAGCTGAATGTACTGGAATAATTACTGATGGAAAAAATTGAGTATCAATGGACTTTACCCAAGTTTCAGTTAACACTATAATATGAATGTCACAAGAAAACGAATCTATTACTACTAAAATTCTATCAAATTTAGATAACTCATTCATGTTACAAATATTCAATTGGAAAATATTGAGTAACTTATATTTATTAATCGATGAAAAAGAAGAAGAATTTTGATTAATACAGTCATCGAGATTCAAATAATATTCATTTATTACATTCATATTCAACTTATTCACCCTACTATCATCCATCATCATTGTGTTTAATAAAAACAAGAAATACATAGACAATTATCACAGAAACTGAAGATTGTATTTGAGTTTAAGTGTTTTCGCCTCGCCGTATAGTTTTGATTGCAAAGACGACAAATGATGAGAAACAACTATCTTTCGGTCATTGTTGCATTCGGAAGTAGACAATGAATTCAGTTCCGGCAAAAACAAATTCTTTTTTACGCGAGACTTTTTTATAATATCATCCTTGATCTGCTTACTTCTTAGTTTGATTATGACCAATGGTGAGTCCGTTGACTTCTCGTTCACTGTAGTTATACTAGGTTTCACACAAGATTGCCGAATTATTTTCAAGGTCAACTCGGTTTTTCTGATCTAGATCGGCTTCAATTCTATTAATTTTGTATTCATAATATCCGTGTTTTGGCTGTATACTATCCAACTTAGTCTTAAGTAAATTGTTTTCTTGCGTTACCATATTAGTTTTAGTATTAATTTCTTCAAATTTTCCTGAGAGAAACTGTTGAAAATTTTCGATGTTAATTACGCGATCCCTAACGTTCATTAAAATTCGCATTATGTCAGCCAAACTAGTATTTTTCTGTTCATCATCCGGTTGATCATTCGCAGGAGAATTAGAAGATTTTTTACCTAGGCAGGATTCACACTTCCACACAGCATTGCCTTGTTGTATACGTTTGATAAATTCATCCCCAATATTGGCACACCTCGCATGAGGTGGAATGTGCCTAATTTGCACTGGCCACATTGAACACCTCGGCTTCAAGTGGAAGATTGGGTTAAATTCTCGCTACATATAGCACAGTTGGGCATGTTTATATATTTTTCCCGTCACTTAAATTTTTGAGCGCGGAAAAAGGACAATACAAATTCATAAACTTTTAATCAGGTTTATATTGTTTGTAGAATATAAATGAACTTTAATTTATTATTTATCACAATAAAATGTATAGTTGTATATTACGTTGCTATTTTAAATTAATTCAACTTAGTATTATTCAGATTCAATAATTACAATTTAATACCAGACAAATTGATTGAATAGGTCCGTACACTTTGACGAATGAATAAAGAATGTGATTACCCGTAAGATTATTTTTAAATGGATTATCTGTGGTGCCGCATCTAAAAAACTGTTTACAGCATTCTGTAAATCCTATTTTCGACGTGGAAATCCTTTCGCGTGATTCGCTCGGTTGAGCCGAATGGCTCAACAATATGTGTTTCTTCTTCATTAGTAAGAATCGGTGACGGCCCAAATGAACATTTTTTTGCCTTGTTATGAATTCTATTTTGAATTGTCGAGCTGGGGATACTATATTTACGAGAGCAGCGTGAATCGACAACCCATTATTTATTTCCGTCAGTGCAGTTTCAATGTTTTTACGGCAGTAGTTTTTACTAAGTTTAGGCATTTTTCTGGAAATAACATCAATGAAATAAATATGGATTCTTGCGTAGATTATAAGAATTTATTTCACGATAACAATATCAAATTCATCTATTGACAGTTGTGTTTAGGTTTAGTTTTTATTATTGGTTCATAAATATAAAACTTAATTTAATAAGTAACTCCATTTATAAGCCCCTATAATAGCCCATTACTGTTTAATTTGAAAATTTACAACCAGTTAGAAGCCCCTAGATTATATAATCTAGCCAATATTATTTTAATATTTAATCGTTCTATATTTACTTTATTTTATTTCTATTATTAGAAAAACAAGTATTCTAACATGTAGAATTATTGCAAATGTAAAATGTATATTTACCCAATTTTTTAATCACTCGACAACACGTCTATTCACATTTGAATTTCAAACACGACTGAAAAACTAACAATATTTTATTTACACCACATAATTAAAGAAAACAAAAACAGTTTCAATAAGGTACCAATACAAATGCAAAATTTTGGCGCGAAAACAAGCTATTGGCGTCTTTTGGCGCGGCTGGCTCATTACTAGGGGGCAATGTGTTGTGACAGCCAACACCTGTGTCCAAATTGGAGCTCGTGAACTTCTAACCAAAAAAATCAAATACACGTATAAAGTTTTAATTAGAAGAATAGCGGAATATGATTCTTATTGGATTTAAATAGATTCAAAAAACCACCATATTGAATTGGTTTAGTATTTTGGTATTAGTCTTTAACACTTTGCCCGTCTTATGCATCACATATGATACATAGGCGGTTAACCGAGACGCTTCAGAATCATATTTGATACATAATCTAATATTCTTATGCTAAACAATAAATATGCGTAAAACACTATCTTTTATTCATACGCCTGTGCATCTTATGTGATATATGCGATACAAAAAACACCGCACCCATGTTTTGATACGTTACTACCTAGCACGCTTAACATCAAATAAGCCTTCCTATTCGTTAAAGAATATTAGATTATGTATCAAATATGATACAGAAGCGTCTCGGTTTACCGCCTATGTATGCATGAGACTGTAGAAGGGTTAACACGGTTAATATTTTATAAATGCAAAGTTCAAAAATTGTTATTAAAAATTATAATTTTATTAAATAAATTCATAATTTATAAGAAAATTTAACAAAATAAATACAATAGATATTAAAGAAAGTTTTAAGCAACTTAAAGAACAGAGTTAACAAATAAATAAAGTTAAAGTTTTATCAAAAAAATTATAAAAATTGCTTACTGGAATTTTTCACTTAAATATTGAGTATTTTATCAATATGGGTCAAAAACAAGCCACTTCAGGAGAGATTGGGGCAAGGCACCACTATATACGTCGAATTGGCCTATTTATAGAGAACATTTTCCGTTATTTGGTTTTTCCAAGTGAAAAAAATGTACCCTGGTTAACAGTAATTTTTGCACCGGAAATCTTGAATATTCTTTCAATATGGGTCAACAACAAGCCGCTTCCCGAGAATGAAGAAGAAAGGTAGCATTATATAGGTTGAACTGGTCTTTTTTTCCGGTATTAGATTTTTCCGAGCGGAGAAAATGTTAATACCCTTATAGTTGTTAATACTAATTTTCCACCACAAATCTTCAGCATTCTATCAATATGGGAAAACTACAAGCCACTTCTAGAGATTGGGACAAGGTTCCACTATATATGTAGAGCTAGTCTATCTTTAGCGAACATATTCCTGTATCCGGTTTTAGGTTTTTTCTAATTTATTTAACCTGATTTCTTCCTCCTCACTCAAATATTGTGCTCAAATCAGAATTCAGCGAATTGGCAACTTCTAGCCGATTACCATTTAGTTTTGAAGGTATAGATTCTACCTTGAAATGTATAGAATATGAATGTGGAATTATCGGCAAAGCTATGGAAATGGTTAACAGTACTATCCAGCAAATCATTGATTTATAACAAAAAACTCGGTGACAAAACTCAAACCAAGTTTTATATACTACTGTGGGCAAAAAAAACGTAAGACTTTTTAATTTAAATTTCGCGCGGAAAACCATTCGTCGAAATTTTTTTTTTTCTATGTTGGTATGACTGTCAGTGACATCTGTGCCAAGTGTCACATCAAAATAGTCATTAGTGTTTAGTATACGATTGTCTTTCTGAAGTACAAAAAGTGCATTTCTTCGATTATCGAGGTGTGGTGCACTCCGAATTCCTTCTGACCGGCCAAACTGTCAACAAGGAGTACTATTTGAGTGTTATGCGTCGTTTGCGCGAAGCTATTCGTAAAAATAGGCCGGAATTATGGGTCGACAACTCTTGGTTTTTGCACCACTAAAATGCACCTTTTCATACTGCATTGGTTTTACGTAATTTTTTCGCCAAAAATTCCACCCATATCGTACTGCAACCATCGTATGCGCCTGATTTAGCTCCGTGTGACTTCTGGCTGTTCAGCAAATTCAAACGACTGCTCCGGGGAAACCGTTTTGAGTCAATTAGATTAGAAGACATTAAACGTGAAGCGATACGCGCATTAGAGACTAGTCCGGAAATTGACTTTAACACGTTGGCACAAGTGTATTGAGGCCGGGGGGATTACTTTGAGGGCGACAAAATAGATTCGGAGAAATAAATAAGCAATTTTAAAATTATGAATCAAGTCTTACGTCTTTTGCCCACAGTAGTAGTACCGATTCGACCAGTGCATTTAACAAATTTTTATCTATTCTAAAAACCCATGTTGAGTTACATCGCTTTTCATACCAAATACACTCAAAACAACATTTGAAGCCTTGGATGTCTTTGAAATCAGGAAATCAGGAAAATTATTGATCTCATTAATACCTTATACAAACATCCGCAAAATAGTTCTCTTGGAGAGTTTGAAAGAACACCACACGAAGAAATTTCAAATACATTTAGCTAATCCTAAAAAGCAATGGGAAATTATTAACTCTGTGGTCGGTAAAGAGGCAAAAAGAAATAAATTTTGCATACAAGATGAAGCTGGCATTGAACACGTTGATAATACGGTAGTCGAAAAAACATCTCTATTAAATTCTTTGTTGCAATACCAATTCATCTCAACAACAGCATTAATAAAGTTACCTGTATTGCTCAGGAGGAATATGATATGACGTTCTCTAATTTCATCGAGCCCACCACCTATTTTTCTCGCCTGTTGCTGGTTGTGAAATTCTATCGTTCATAAATGATGAGAAAATTTCTGATTCTAGTGGGTTCGATGAAATATCTAATAGGACTTTAAAACAAATCTCGGGAAACATTATATCGCCTATTGAACATATCTTCAACCTATGTTTGTTGAAAGGAATTTTGCCCAAAAATGGCGATTCAACTAACATGTCTAATTTCCGACCTATTTCCAAATTATCTGGATTCTCTAAAATTCTGGAGAAAAATAATGAAAAAAGCAATTTTTCAGTACCTAAACAAAACCAATTTTCTTACCAATTGTCATTTTGGTTTTAGACCTCATTTGAATACTGAAGATACTCTGTGGGTTACTATACTGATGTACATGCTATTGAATTCAAACCGGAAAGTTGGCGATCTTTTTGTCAATGTATTTTATTTCGGGTCTATGTTAACTCGTTGTGCAATCTTAAATGTAAAGGAAAAGTAGTAGCGTTTGTCGACGATAAAGCTGAGAACTGGAACCAAATTGTTATTGAATGTAAAGGACGAGTTGGCAATTTTAAAATCATGGTTCAGTATCTATAGCATGGTTTTAAGTTGTAAAACTCGATTCATGCCGTTTTTGATGCGCAACTAAACTGATGGTACCCCACATATAACACTATATTTATCCTATTGTGTTTTCAATCGGTGTGATGATAAGTGTATATCGATTACAACAGAAGGAGTGTTCAAGTATTTGGGAGTCTTTATTGATACCAAATTGAAGTTTGGAGCCGCCATATTGAAAATCTTTCTAATCAAATGAAATCAACAATTAGGAAATTTTACATTTTGCGAGAATCGTGTCCCAGAGCTCTATTAAAATCTTTATACTTTACTTTAATTTACTCGAGGTTAGATTATGGTCTAGCTCTTTGGGGTGGTGCTGTCTATGAGTCACTAAAAAAATTAATTATGGCTCAAAAATAAGTAATTCGTATCCCGTACAGTAAACGATCTAAGGACCACACCTTTCTTTATTCGTTGATAATAAAATGCTACCGTTGAGATATTATTTATATTTCTATAAAATCCAAAAGTTTTTTTTCAATAGAGGAAGCTATGAAAGGATTAGGTCAATTGATAAGTATTATCTCCGTCATAACAACCTATGCATTGTAAACTTCACCAGTAAAGAATATTGTCGGCGTTTCTATATCTTCATAGCTCCAATATTATATAATTTACAACCACATAATAAGTTAAGCTCATCAAAGTCGGAATTTCTGAGAAATTTGACGTTACCACGACCAAATTTAGATATATTTTTAATCGGAACCGCTCGAAACGCGATATTTCAAAACGAGATATGACAAAATGAGAAATTGTACCATTTACGCGATATTTCAAAATGCGATGTGGTATAAAACGCGATATGGTACAAAACGCGATATGGTACAGAAGAATGTGCATTGCGAAGCGACAGGAGCGCAACGATCCACCTGATATCACCCGGTCCTATACTCCCGCTTTTATCGATTTTTAAATTCCTATAAACTGAAATTGTCTCTAAGGAGCGGAGCGCAGCGACCCGCCTGATATAACAACGTCCTCCCGTTTCTATTGATTTTTAAATTCGAATAAACTGAAGTTTTTTTTTTCCTAACTAAGGAGCGAAGTGCTTACCTGATATAACCCGATCATAAACACCGACTCCTACCAATTTTTAAATTCTTATAAACTGAAATTTAATTTCCCCTTCAACCTTCTAATATAACCCGATCCTAAACTCCCTCTTCTATCGATTTTTAAATTTTTATAAACTGAAATTAAATTTCCCCTTTTCCAGAATGCACATTGCGAAATGACGGGAGCGCAGCGTTTCGTCTGATATAACCCGGTCCTATACTCCCGCTCTTATAGATTTTTAAATTCCTATAAACTGAAGTTTTTTTTTCTAACTAGGGAGCGAAGCGCTCACCTGATATAACCCGATCCTATACTCCCGCTAATATCGGTTTTTAAATTTCTATAAACTAAAATTAAATTTCCCCTTTTCCAGAATGTACGTTGCGAAGCGACCGAGGCTCACCCGCCTGATATAACCCAATTCTAACTGCCACGCCTATCGATTTTATAATTCCTTTAAACTAAAATTAAATGTCCCCTATGTAGATTATAAATAAAAATTTAAATAAAATAATTGAAATAACAGTAAATTTTTGTATTTGTATAAAAGTTGGGATTTGGGGCGGTAGCCTTCATTCTTAAGGTGTAAAATGATTTAAAACAATCATAAAAGCATTTGTGCTTCGAAAAAAGAGAATATTTTTTCGCGTTTGGGTTGTTGACCATTTGGGGCATTTGGGGCATTTAGGGCCACTTGAGATCATTGGGACCTACTTGGGGTCGTTTGTGGATATTTTCATGGCCATATTCGTAATCAGCATTCTAAAGTACCTTAGTATACCGATTTTCAGAATTTTTGGAGGTATATAACCTATTCGGAAGTATAACCACGCAGTTAAAACTTTCGGCCGTCAATTGATATCAGGTGCAAATTAAATGAAAAATTTAATTTTATTAAAACCTTCAATGTTGGGTATTTCTGTATCTTGGACACTTTCATTCAGTCCCTTGAAATTTCATATTTTTATTTTTACAAAAATGGTAAAAATATTCTGTATATTGACAACCTCTTTATATTGTAACTTGGACACTTTGAAAATTTTCGTCTAATCTTTAATAAATTACCCTTTATATATTGGACACGAACACTTTTGTTCAATATCAGTAATTCGATTTAATGATAAAAAATATCACGTTTTGTACCATATCGCGTTTTGTGCCGTATCGCATTTTGAAATATCACGTTTCGAAATATCGTGTTTTGTACCATATATCGCGTTTTGAAATATTGCATTTTGAAATATCGCGTTTTGTACCGTATCACGTTTTGTACCATCTCGCGTTTTAAAATATCGCGTTTTGAAATATCACGTTTCGAAATATCGCGTTTTGTACCACATCGCGTTTTGAAATATCTCGTTTTGAAATATCGCGTTTTGTACCATATCGCGTTTTGTACCATATCGCGTTTTGAAATATCGGGTTTTGAAAAATCGCGTTTTAAAATATCGCGTTTCAAATGGGACCCATTTTTAATAGTTTGTTTTGTATGTGTAAATTTATAAGTTTTTTTTTATTTAAAGACCGTATAAGCAAATTTTTGTAAAATAGTCAAATTATGAATTCAAATATTACACGAATTGAAGCCAATGTAAAGAATTGTAAATCCACGTAAGTTAAAAGAAAAAGTATTCACCTCACACACATTTCTAAAAGTTTTAAGTTAATTATGTTAATTGTGATAAATTTTATAAATTTTATGAAATAGAGATATATAAATAAAAAATTGGATATTGGAGGTTTCAGTTGGAAAAAGCCTTTTTAATTTGGTTGTGCGATATTTAATAATTCTTTGTTGAACGTCTTACATTCGCTGTAGCAGTCATAGCCGCAACCAACTGTAAGGAATAAATCATTGAACGTTTTTAAAACTATATTGGTGCTCGAAAACGTTGACTGATCACCGCAGGGTCACCGTATGGTGCGAAAAATGCAATAATTTGTATCTCGACAAATGCCTAACACCAACTGTAAAACATGGTATATGATGCAAACGTAATGGTATGGGGATGCTTCTCAATGGCTATTTACATTTCGTGGACGCTAGAATGATGGCTATCGAATATTGCGAAATTCAAAGAAATAACTTAGCAGCATCTGCCGAAAAAATACACCATGATTACATTTTCCAAGTATTGGATGGGCCATTCAAGTATTGGATTGGTCTGCAATGTCTTCTTTTTTCAATCCAATCGAGCATTTCTAGTTTGAAATTAATCATAAAATGGAAAAATCCAGAAATAAAATCAAGGAGTTACTGAAAGCATAAATTATTGCTGTGTCTGTATCGAATATTCCTTTTTACGTAAATTAGTAGAAAGTGTTCCTCAGTGAGTTACTGAAGTCATTAGGAACCTGTACCAAATATTAAAAATGCTTCACAAGTAAAGGAAGTTGGGATGACAGTTTTTGTTCCATTTTAATAGTTTTTATTTATATGAAAGAATTTTATGTTTTTAACTTTTGTGTAATTTGAATCTATTTTATGTTATGTTAACAATTATTTTAAAAATGATTATGATGTAATATATAACGTCATAAATGAAAAATAATAATTATCAACCAACTACCAACTTTCCCACAAGCTTTCTTCAACTGCTTCATCATAATTGGAGTACTACCAGAGCCTCCTAACTATAAGAGCCGTAAGATTCTGCCATTTTTTCATGAGCTTTCCGTAGAAGCTTTTTGTTCTTTTTCATACCAATCAGCTTTTTTCTTTATAAAAACATAAATGCTTCGTTTGATTTTCCAATTTGAATGGTTAGTCTATTATTCAGGAAAAGCATATTGTTACGATTTTGCCTTGTCACTCAAGGTTGGAATCACTGGATTGTGAATAAAAACAACTGCTTCAAATTTGAACTCACACAATTTATTTACACAACACAATTTATTATACAACACAAAATTAACAATTAATTATTACAATTATAACACACTTTTTAATTATCACTTTAATAATCGCTTTAATAATCACTTTAATAATATTTCTATTTAACCTTCACTGTATCACGTTTAGAATAAGACTCAGCATCCCACGTCAACGTACGCCTTTATATACCAAAATATTTGTTTCTAGAATAATCCTAAATGCGCATCGAGCAAATATATTAGTATAGAAATGACGCCTAAATGTTGAACCAAATCATAAATGTAATTGAACTTTTAATGAAATTAACTTATTCTATTCTAATCTAGGTGTCACCGTAACAATATCTTAAAATTGAGTCATATTACGTTGAGTTAACGCACGAACATAAACAAGAATTTGTTTATATGTGTATGTAAAGAAAATAAGATTTTTTTTTTTTTTTTTTTTTTTAACGCACGCAGGCTGATCATTTATTTTCAATACGATTTTTTGTCACATATAATAATAATAATATACAAAATGAAAATAAATGAGTAGGGTAATCATCACCGATTTAACGGCAGTATTGATCTACCCTTTAACAAGAAAAATTATGAAAAAAGTGAATATTACAATTAAAAATTTAACAATAAAAATATAAAAAAGATAAACAATTGAAATTAGTATAGATTGTTCCATAAAAATGTCAGCATTATTTTTCCAAAACAAACGTTCGTTAAAAAATGCTTTTGGAGTAACAATGTAATACGGGGGTTATTGTGTTTTGGATTCTAAATCAACATTATTGATGAAACAAACTTCAAAAACTGTTTTCCTTACTTGTTAAAAATTCGATTTTTAATCGCAACAATTTCGCACTCTATTGCTGTGTTTTTTTATTAGCGCCCGATAGGTGTATCCGGAGCAGCCAATTTTCTATGTCAAAACTTATATTTAGCGCGCTATTTTTGCATATAATTAATTTATTTAACTCTAAACTACGATTTTTCATTCAACTTTTTAGTTAAAAATCGATAAAAAAATATTTTGCTCTACCTATTTATCGGGAGCCGCTTTCGGGAGCGCTATTTATTTCAATGGGAAATTTGAAAAGGCCTTTATTTTGTAAACCCCTGAAACTATTAGAAATTTAATCTTACAATAAAAATTTAAAACGCAGCAAGATAAATTCTTGTTTATAACATCTTGTAAAAATAAATGTCAATTAATATATTTCAGGTGATAAATGTTTGTTTTATTGATGAATTTAGTTTTAATTTTTATACTACAGCGACACCAGTGAATAATAGCTGCAGTTTCAATAGAAAATTGCCATTTGGCTCCGGATAGTGCTCCAATATTAAAACACGGCTTATATTGGTTATCCTGTACTCTAAACAAAACAGAGCTTCATAAAATAAAATCATTGTTATTTTATAAAGCTTTTCGCAATTACTAAACCAGTCAAAAGATGTCGCTAGGTATAAATTAAGAAAACAAGGCGACAAAAAATTGAATATTTAAAAATCCAAATGTTTGTTTACACAATTTAACAATTTGTAGATTAGCGAGTAAGGATCTACTGGAACTGAGAATATCGCAATCACGCATTATGATGGTGAATATTATTTTACGTAAAGTTTTATTTACGCCTATAGTATTATAAATATAAATTATAATTGTTTTGACTATATGAATAATAATTATTGTTACTGCATGGTAGGTTTCATAAAATTTCCTTCAGCTCACATTTTCTCTATGATTTTGTTATAAATGTGATCGTTCAGATTGCTATTAAATTCCTCGATCATCTCGAAAATTCTGATGTGCATATGCAACCAGAATAAACTAAAGAAGTTAACTTTTTATAATTCAAAATTTTAAATTGGATGTAGGAGGAATCTGCGGCGGCACCCTGTATTAACTTACTTTACTACCCTACCCAAATAAACGGGATGCTTATTTTTATAGAAAATTAATAAATTTATGCTGCGCTTTAGTTTAAATTTAATAGTTAAATACTACTACTAGATTATTTGAATAGTTCTTCATTCGTAAATTAATGTTCAACAATTTTCCATTTACCACGGTTTCTTACAGTAACTCAATAAAAGCTTCCCCTCTATTTAAAGCTCTCATTTTAATATTACGGCTCTTTAAATCATAGATGGCTCTGATTTTACTAAAAACTTCGTTCTTTTATTTCGCAAAAAAATAATTTTTTTGAATATTTTAATTAAAATTTTTATCCAAAAAGTTTAAAAAAATACTCGATCGATTTCGACTTGTTAGGCGGAGGGGAGTTATCAGGAGTATATACTCTACACGGGTATCTCTCTGTAGATACTCCTGATGATTACCTAATAAGCGATTTTTTAAACCTTTTGGACAAATGTTTTAATTAAAATATTCAAAAATTTTATTTTTTGCGAAATAAAAGAACAAGTGTTTAATAAGTATTAGTGTGTTTCACCAAGTGCCTATACAACAAGTAGTGGTAAAAGGACTACTCTTCGTCGAGGCTCGGTGAAAAACAAACCAACGCATTACAGGCGATGGTTATACAGTCCATTCAGATGGCCAATAGGTTGAATAGCTTCAAGTTCTGCCTTCCAGGTAATTCTCATTTAACGTTGAAGTGGACGTTGCGAGGATTCGCACACTTGTTTACTATTAGCAGCAGTGCTCCAAGCACCGCTAGAACATCTTTCTCGCCGACTACGCTGCTGTCTGGGACTCTCCACAAGGTGTTCTCAACGACTGGGTTTATTTGTTTTTTAATCACAGATCTCATTTTAATTCCGCAACTGTCGAAAAAAATCAAGTCGATCTGTACAGAGATCCGCGTAAACAAGTAAGGTTCTTTCAACTTAAGATCTCGCGCTTAAGCAAAGCCAGCTGAATCCAACTATTTTGAAACATCGTAAATGTCTGCATTCCTGTAGTAATTGTACGAACTGTTAACAACTTATAATAAACTGTCCGTTAAATATATACATAAAAATGTCAACCAATTGACTTCCAATGCTAAAGATCAACATAATTTTATAACCGATCAATGCAAAGTTCACAACCAAACCACCTATGGTGAAAACATAACAAAAATGTATTTGGTTTACTTGAAGAGACGCGCGTGTGGCTATGGCTAAGCGACTGTGACTTGGTTGGTACATTTTGATATAATACATGAGTATTACAACAATATTATAATATTCTTATTAATTTTCTGTTAAAATAACAATATTTTTACATAAAGATCGTGACTTGCCATTTAAAAAATAATAAAACAACAATCAATTCCCTCCGTTTAATAATTTCCAATTCTTCATCTTCATGATTCGAATGTTTTTTTTGTTGTTGTTGTATCTCGTTTTGTTCTTGTTACGAGTTTCTATACACATAGAGTTTTGTTGTTGGAACTGTTCATGTGATCTCCGTCCGCGTTCAATTGAATAAAAACTAATTTATTTCTAAACAAATTGAAAATTAGTAGTATAAATAGAAATAATTAATTTAAAATGTGATGATGATCGACATAATATGATCGAATTAACTAATTTACAAGGCGCGCGATATTGACGTTTCTGTAAATATCAGTAAACATGATGGTGAGATGATTTTTAATTTTAAAACAATTTAATGACCAAGCGAAAATATGTCTTGGCTTCATCTCATCCGTATTATAACGTGCGGTTGACATTACGTACGCCATCACGATCGGTGAAATATGGAAAAACTGTAGCACGCGCTATAAATAACTCAATAATTTCGTTGATTACCACATCCGGTGGTAAGTCCAATCATCTCATATAACGTAGACATTATATTAAATCATTTTTCACGTCATTTATATATTAAGTATCATCAGCATCACGTACGAGTACATAGTAGAGATGAGTTAAATTATAGTAACCGAACAATTTACAAGTTGATGTGTTGTTTTTAAATCGATCTTGACATGTAAACAAACCACAGCCGCATCGAGAAAGAGGGAAGTCTGTTCTGTACATATTTGTAACAAAATTTAAATTGAAAATCCATTAAAGAATTCCCAAAGAATTACTGTATCTAGATTACAAGTTGGTAATACCGCCTTAACCACTCACGCAATAATAAAATAAGACAAAACAAAAAAATTTCTTTACGACGACCTTTACATTTCTTTTTTTTTTTTTTTAATATGTTCATTTGATCTTTTTCGATCGCGCGTGCCACCACAAAAATAAACACGAGAAAAAAAAATTATAATTGAATTGAATTGAATTGAAATTTCGTGTGTTGGATTGAAAATGGGAATTGGTTTTCTGTATATGAAGGTTTTTTATTTTGATTGGATTGATTCGGTATTTTTGTTTTGGTTGAGTGACATTTTGATTGAAATGTTTGATTCAATGAATTAATGTAATACATGTACATATGAATTATGAAATTTTATGATTTAAATTAACCGACCATAAAAAAACAAGCAAACAACAAAACTGGAATTAAATTAAGTAATTATGACCGCCTCTCTAATACGCAAATTAAGTTGTGGTGATTTTGATAGCGCGAGTACAATATATAGTATATATACGACAAAATTGTGCGGGTTTCGCGGAACGATCGAGTAGTATATTGATCGCCGTACGATTATAATTTATTGTAACGTGACCTTTGTATATGTAAATTGTATTTTATATAAAATATTTTATCCGACGGTTTACAAAAATAACAAACAAAGTAAATCGCGCAAATGATTAATAATCGAGTAATTTTACACAAAATACACGTGTTAAACAATTTATATGGGGTACGTTCATATACAAGACAACGCACGATCAATTGATGATCACAATAAAAAAAAAATTAAAATTGTTAAATGAAAAATTAATAACCAATTAATATTACCAACCTATTCAAATTTGTATACGCTTTTCTCCTGAGTAAATTATATGATCACGATCAATAATGATCTTTTCATTATAATGTATAAATATATACTTACGTGTGTGTGTGTGTATACGATTGAGAAATGAAGAGGTGATTTTACCCGCATCTTAATATCAATGTGATCATAATATACGTTACATATTCGACAAGATTAATTATTTATTTTTATTCTTTGTAAAATAAGAAATTAAATTTTAACTAACGAAAAGAACATAAAAGGTATAAAATATAAAAAATGAATTTCTTAATGTCGTTAATACGTAAATTTATGTACGAATTTATAAAAGTGTTTGTAGAATATGGAAAACATTTCGAACAATAGGAAATATAAATGTGGAATTAAATTTGTAATCTGATTGCAATATGCAGTGATTGAATAATATCTAAATTAGAAATGGATATCTGTTGGTGGTTACACGATAATGAGCGTATTTAAAATATAGTTTGTAAGATTTATTACAAACAACTTTCATACGTGAAACGAAAACGCGAGCTACTCTACTTGCTTACGATGCAGATTTATATTTAGGTCACCATATAGCGTCGTCCCTACCAGTCTGTTCTAGATATTATCGACTTAGGTAGGAACAATGTTCGGAATCGTCTAAACCGAAAAAATATAGCTGATGAAGTCATCCCAAAACAATTTCATTCGTGTGGCTCCTTCTGCCGGCCTTACAGTAAGCCACTCTCTGAGTCCAGTTTGTTAAGAACTTTTACGATGATTTCGGCGCCTTTTTCGCATATCTCAATATTATTTTTTAAACCTGGATTTGTCTTTTAATTATCCGCATAACATACTAAATGAAACCTCATCATAGAAAAAAGATCAATGGCGTCAAATCGCAGTTCCGGGCAAGCCAATCGACATCTCCAAAACGGCTGATTATTCAGTTGTCAAATTTGGCGCGCAAAGAATTTATTGTCAATCGATTTGTATGGCACGTGGCGCCATCTTGTTGAAACCAAAGGTTGTTCACATTCATAGCATCGATTTGAGGTCATCGATTAGGTCAGCATGGCTTTGTAATGGTCGCCATTGACGGTAACGGCGTATCTAGCATCGTTTTCAAAGAAAAATGTACCAATTATGCCACCACTCTAAAATCCACAAAAACAGTTACTCCTGGTGGATGCATTGGCTTTTCTACCCCAATAAATAAAAAAAAAACAAAAATATACATCGAATTCTTTTACGAAAAAAATAAACTTAATATCAACAAATTGTGCTCTTATCATTATTGTTTAACCGTTGCGGAGTTTCAACGATCATTGACAACTGCCGCATAGAAATTTGGGGATATATGAAAGTTTCACTTGCCACATTTTATTCCTAATTCTTTTTTTTATATAGAACCAACCACAACCCCATTCTCGCCAATGCTTTGAAAATTCTCAGTATCTTAAAAGAAGTTCTTTACCTTCTTTAGATTATCAATCGGATCGAGAACTGGAACTGAAATTAAAATTTGGTTAGTCAAATTTCATTTAATGAATTCCGAAATTACTTGGAATCATATACTAACCTTCGTCTTGAGTATTCCCAAATTAATTTTAAGGCACGAAATTTGAAGTTGGATTCTTAGATCATTATCGGTTTTTGTCGGCTTACTAATATTTTATACTAATGTTGGGGGTAATAGTTGTTTTGGCCCACTTCTAGAAATTTTTGTTTTAACACTTTAGCTTTCTCTTTAATTTTTTTTGTTTGAATTTTCCAGTCTTTTAAGTTACTTTTCTTTTTTCTTAATAATTTCATTTTGTTTTTCGTCCTTTTTCAATTGTTCAGTCTTAATGGATTAGTTATGACGAACGGTTTTTTAGTTTGAACGGGTTTGGTGCCTTGTCTCTTTGGCGTAATTGGCCAATCTAGAAAGTCGTTTAATACTGGAGCAACTTTAAGCGGCGTTACGTCGAGGATACACGTTTCAGTAATTTCAACGTTTGCGATGGCAGTTTCTTCGACGACAGTTTCTTCGGCGACAGTTCCTTCGATGACAATATCTTCGTTTAAAAATTATTCGTCAATGGAATATAAATCCCTAGCAACGTGCGTATGAGTAAAATTCTCTGAAATAGTTGTTGTATTGAGGGAACTATTATCCTTGATCTTTGGAATAAAATCGTCGGGTTGAAATTCAAGAAAAACGTTATACAGGATCCAGCATTCATTAGACCAATTTGCAGTATCAGTATTGCGTACACCATTGCTAGCATCTTCAAATTGTTTTAGTTTCTCAGAATCTATCAATTGTGAGAATGTTTGGTAAGATACATGTTTATCCATCTTTTTAACAGGTTCAAGAACTGGAAGACGGCTGGATGTTTTTCCTAAACATAAAGAAAAATTAAAGGCATTATAGTTACGGATATAAAGGTTTGCTTTTGCTATACCTCGGTCAACCTCGTTAATATTGCGAGCCCCTTTTGCTGCAAGTACCGTTTTAGTTTTACGACACATTAAAAAATTTGTTTCGTCCCCATTGAAAATTCTTTTCGAAAATTTTCGAAAAAATGTCGCCATTTTTTTATTTTTCAACCAATTTTTGTTTTTTAGTTCATTCCAAGGGCGATTTAATGCTGAACAAAACCCCGTTTTTTTTAATCAGACGTTTCTGAGAGTAGTTATGTGTTTTTGGAAAACCCTTGTAGCAGACGACCTTGTGCTAAAAAAAATCTAAAAAAATTGTTTTTGTACTTTCAGTTAAATAAAATGTCAATGGAAAGTTTCATTAAAAGATATCTCTATTTTATTCTATTAAAAAAAAATCTTTGAAAAACTTTTTTTTTCAATTTTGAAGGTGCTATGTCCCCTTAAAGTACTTTGCTAAAATATTTAAAATATTAAGGACAAAGCCGTAACTACCATGGCTGTAAATCTGAAAATCTGAAATGGACGAACATATATAAATAACATATGACACGTTAAAAACACCCAGTCGCAACTTTTTTACTGGTTACCACCAGACTTACTAAGTTACTTACTAGCTAGCACACTACTTACTAAGTTAACGAGGGCGACCTAACGCCAATGGTACACGGCTACCGTTCGACAACTGTACAAAACATTCTTATGTTTATTTACTTCTCAATTAATTGAAATAAAATTCAATATTTTTATGATATAAGGCGTATAGCTTTCGAAAATCCGGCATAACTTAAGTTTTGAATCTGAAAGCAACAACTTTTGGCTTTAATTTTAAAGATTTTTCGTTTTGGTTGGCTTCTTTTATTTTATAAATTATAGAACAAACATAATTCAGTATTTTGTTGTCAAATAACAAATGCCAAATGTCTTTTTTACAACAAGATGGCAACATTTCGAAAAAAATACAAAAAATAACCGCCTTTCGGTAAACACCATAACCATGAAATGGTTTTATTTCTGCTAAACCTAAAAATTGTTTCATTCCTTCTGGAAACTTATTAGTGTACAGACGTGTTATCAAAAAAATTTTTTTAAAAAATCTCGGCTTTCTTAAAATCGTTTCAGTTAATTAAATTTAATTTCTAATTTTATTTATTGTTAAATATTTCTTTTTGTTTCTACTTATATATCCGGTGAAAAATATAAAAATAAAAAATAGAGAGTGAAGTATCTCTAGAAAATGTCGGCAATACTTGCCGATATGATAATCTAGACCCAAATAATAAATCTTTGTTTTTTTTGGGATTTGATAACCATCTTAATAATAAAAGAAAATCTAATAGTGAATATGAAGATAAAAATTCAAAAATGGTGAAAAATACTAAAAATAATAATAACACTAATACTAATAATATTAATAATAAAAATATAATAAAAACAATAATCCCTATGGAGTAATGGTTGCCAAATCAAGTGACGCATCTGCTATCACAAAAATGGCGGATAATTCTAGAAACAACAATCAAAACAATAATGATAACGACGTAATATCCGTTAAACCAAATGACGCACCTAATAATTCAAAAACAATGGATAACTTATACATCAACTCAGACAAGGGTCCTTTTTACGTATTGATCAAATCGAAAGTACCCAAAAAATTACTACCCATAATTCTCTCAAAAAATTTTATGGAAAATTATATCAAAGCTACCGACATCGTCCAAATCAATAAAAATATGGCGAGAGCTGAATTTGATGCTTACGACAAGGCGAATAAATGCGTCAGAAAGAACGATCCAATTAATAAAATCTTAATTGATAAAGGATATTCTTCGTTCATTCCTACAACGTTCACTAATGTGGTTGGAACAGTTCGAGACTTATTAAGTGATTTTAGTTTAAAAGACAATTAAAGACAATTTAAAGAGTGATGACAAAATTATAAATCTAGATACTATAAAATTTTGGGATAACAATAATAAAATATTGAAGGACTCTAACATACTAAAAATAGAATTCAGAGCAAGTGATTTGCCAAAATTTGTGTTTTTTACGATATAAAAATTAAAGTTGGGATGTTCATTCCAAAATTAAAGTTTTGTAGTAAATGTTTAAGATATGGTCACATTAAAAAATTCTGTAAATCTGAAACCACAAAATGCATGAAATGTACACTTGTGATTACAGAAAAACAACAACATAATTGTAGTGAGTCCCCAGTATGTAATTTTTGCATTGAAAACCCGCACTTTACCAATTCAAGAGATTGTTAGGAAAAACAAAAAAAATAAAAATTAAAATACACTCAATCAAAAATAAAACCTCATTCTCTCAACAAATAAACATCTTATTTCCAAAAAATAAAATTTTTAATATTAATAATAGTATTTAAACTGAAATTAATAATAATAGTGACAAATCACCTAATTTCTGGATCAATAGAGCTAATAACAATAATTTAATCATCAATGAGCAAAAACAAAAAATTGACCTTTTTGAATCTGTCATTAATAAAATAGCTAAAATTAGTAATAAGATTTATAATGAACCGGATTTATTGATGTTCGACATTAAATCCGTAATTCAAGAAATAAAATTAAATTAATTTGTTAGTTTTAAAAATGATACAAATAAATATAAGGAGTCTTAAAAGTAATTTCAATTTATTAGATATTTTTATAAACAAAAATAACATTGATATTGTCATATTAAATGAAACATGGCTAAAAGATAACCATAACATTCAATTTAAAAATTATAACTTATTTGCTAAAAATAGAAATGATGGCTATGGTGGGGTAGCTTTTTTAATACACAAAAAATTTGCAGTTAATAAATATAATATCACTTTTAATTTACTACATATCGAATTAATCTATATCTCAATAACATTTAATAATAAAATTTTTAACCTTATAAATTTTTATAATCCTCCAAATAATAATTTAAACTCTGATATAATCGACTTTAAAAATATAATTTAATATTTTAATAATTTTTCTAATATTATAATTTCCGGAGGTATTAATGCACACCATATTATGTGGGATTCTCTATCTAAAGAAAAAATGTTGCAGAAATAATCAATAATAGTAATTTTAACATTCTTAATAATGGTAATCCAACGAGAGTAAACTTTAATAAATTGTCTAAATCGGCTATTGACATTACGTTATGCTCTAAAGATATTCTTAATAATTTAATTTGGACCGTAATGGATAATTTAATTGGTTCGGATCATTTACCTAATTCAATTATTTTTGAAGCGGACGGTTTTCAAAAAACTAATTGTGTTAACTGGAAAAAAATCATAATAGATACTAATAAAATTTCTGACAGTGAAATTAATAATAATATTGAATTTACTAGAAATAACATTTTTCAAAACAATACTAAACAGATAACTATTAACAAAAGAAAATCACCCTAAACCTTGGTGGAATGACTATTTAAGCAAATTATGGAAAATTAAATTGGAAAAACAAAAAATTTATAATAAATTTAAAAAATTTTATACGGCTAAAGAACTCTTAAAATCTGTAGCAATCTTGAAAAGGGAAATCATCAAAGCCAAAAGGAGATCATGGAGAAATTTGATTGTTAATTTCAACCTTAACATTAATAGTAAATACTTATGGCATAAAGTGAATGTAATTAGAAATAAAAGATCGCCCGTTCCTAATTTATTAGATAATTTTGACATGGCAAAAAAATTTATCAATGAAAATTTTCCTCACTCCATTGAAGAGATTAATTTTCCGGTAAACATGATAAATTCAGATAATATTAATAAGTTTAATAAAGAATTCTTAATCCAAATTTTAAAAAACAAATCTAAAACAGCTCCGGGCAGCAATAAATTATCTATCAAATTATTAAAAGATATAACTGACAATAATTCTTGTATTTTAAAATATTTAATTGATTATCTAAATAACATTTATAAGAATAATATTTACCCCCCTGACTGGAATATAATTAAAGTCATTGCTATCAAAAAACCTAATAAAAACAATTTTGATACAGAGAGGTACAGACCCATATGCTTACAAAACTCCTTTTCAAAAATTTTCGATAAAGCCATTTTATCAGATTTAATTTTTCATTTAGATAAGTACGAGATTCTTCCTCATAACTCATACGGTTTTCGTATGGGCTATGGTATTATGGATTATTTTATTAATTTATTCTCTGAAATTATGGAGGGGAAAAAGGAAAAAAAACATGATTTTGATTGTGACAGATATTAAGAAAGCTTTCGATAATGTTAATAAAAATATTCTTATCAATAATTTAATTAATATTAATACCCCTAACAATATAATTAACTGGATATACCAACACTTAACCAACAGAACAATTATTTTTAACAACGGTACTAACTCAATAACGCAAATTACGAATAAAGGAATTCCTCAAGGTTCATGTTTAAGTCCAATCTTGTTCAATATATATACATCTAAAATACATAACCTTCAAAACGAAAAAAATTTCAATATAACAATTCGCAGATGATTTAGCAATCCTTATTAAATGCAATAGTGAAATCTTAACTTTCAAAACTGGTAATCTGATTTTAAAAAAATTAACGCAAGAACTTTCCAATATTAACTTAAACATTAACCTATGGTTAAAACTAATTACATAAGATTTTTTAAAAATAAAATAGCTACCCATAACATTAAATTAAACAATACCAATCTAAATGAAGTGAAATGCGTTAAAATGTTGGGAATATATTTCAATAATAAATTATCCTTATTAAAACATTACAAAGAATAAGACAAAGAAATCGTTAATGCCTCTAATTTATTAAAAATATTTACATACAAAAAAGGTGGTGTAATGTTAAACCTATATAAGTCATTAATAAAATCTAAACTAAATTTTCCTGATATAATAACCCCTTTAAATATTAAAAACTTGCTTAATATCAAACAAAAAATTATTAACAATAATTTAAGAATTGTGGGTGGTTTTACCAAATCCACTCCTATCTCTACATTACTGGTAGAAATAAATACTTTGCCTGCTGAATTAGATAATAAAAAGAATTCTTTAAAATTCCTGGTTAAAAACATTTATAAAAATAATAATATATGGGAAAGAATTAAAAATGATAAAATTTTATCCAAATTTAGTGAGTTATATTCTAAATACAATTTCTTACATAACATATCTCAAAATAATAAAAAAGAATTTAATAAGATAGACAATTTATTGATCTTCAATAACTTTATAGATGATTCTAATATCATGAATAATTTTCAAATTACTTCAAAGTTTATTCAAATTTCTAATAAATATAAAGACTTCTGTCAAATTCTTACTGATGGCTCTCTAATCGACAATAATGGAGGTGTTGGTATTTTTTTTAAAACTATTAATATAGAGCTTAATTTTAAGCTAAAAAACCGAGCATCTATCAAAAATATCGAATTGATAGCTATAAAAATCGCTTTAGTTAAAGCTATTCAAATGGATTTAAAAAAAATAATAATTTTCACTGATTCTAAATGTAGTTGCAAGTCTTTGTTGCGAGTCAATAATTCAAATAAACTCAAATTTTACGAAAATGAAATTATCAACATCATTCACAATAATAAAAATATATGTATATGTTATCATTCAATGGATCCCAGGTCATTCTGGCATTATCGGTAATGAAAAAGCTGATTTTTTAGCAAAAAACGCAATTAACAATAACAATGAAATTTTTAATAACTTGTAACCCTGGAAGATTCCTATAAAATAATTGATGAGATAATAAAACAGGATTGGATTTTAATATATAATAATTGGACATCAAATAAAGGAAAATATAATAAAATTATTAATAATTCGCCACCTGATAAAACTTGGTTTAAAAATGCTAAACTAAATGCTTATGATGTAAAATTAATAAATAGACTAAGATCTGGTCACTCTTATAATAAAAAATTCTTATGTTTAATGGGTTTCGAAGATAACAATTTATGTGACGTTTGTAATGTCATTGAAGATAACAAACACATTATTAGTAAATGTGCTAAATATAATAATATTAGACATAAATACCCTATAATTCTAAATAATAAATTAATAGACATTTTAAAATCAAATAATATCACATATTATAAATCATTATGTAATTATATAAAAGAAATAGATTATAATCTTTAAGTTATACATTTTTATATAACATCATTTAATTTTAGATTTTATACTATAAAAGGTCGTATACAGCTATAAGTGCTAGTTGACCTAAGCAAATGAAATAAAAAAAAATAAAAAAAAATGTTTGGCTACATTAAAGCCAATTCGGCGTTTTACAATGCACTTGTAGTTGTAATCTTTTTCGGCTTTGCGAAAGCAAACGCACCTACAGTATACATTGCAAATTTTGTTTTTAACGCGAGGTTATGTCAATATTCGAGTGCCGCCATCGAATTTGATAGTTTGGATAAAATAAAATGTATTTTGGTGCGAAAAATCTACAGTTTGTGAATAGTAATTTTTTAGAATACTGTATCTTTTTCTTTGCGAACAAGTGTGTAAAGTTACAGCAAACTACTTTTACATTTACAGACTCGGATCTTTAATTTGTTGAATAAAATATTTATGGTTTTGAGATGGTTTCACTCATGCTTTAATTTTAGGAAAATTAGAAAAAAAAGTCCATGCAACTTAGCGAAACTAGACCCAGGGCCAGTATGCCCACACAAATCATATTTAAATCAAAAAATTAAGGCTGTATGGTTTCGTTATAGTCAAACAAATGCCTTACTTCCAGCAAAATTAAAAAACACGATCTGTGGCAACGTTACGAAATTGAACTTCAGATCCATTTTTATACCCACATAACTCGTGCTTGAGCTAAAATTAAATTTAAATTTGGTACGTCGGATTAAAGCTATGTGGTTTTGAGATGGTCACGCATTCATCGGTGGCCAGATGTACCCTTTTCTGGGTAATTATACCCCTTTTCTCACAATCAATTTGCAAAATACTCTAATTCAAAAATATGAAATGGGGTACGGAAAAATACCCCAAAACGATGAATAACTTTTTTTTTGACTGACTCATGAGTTAAGGCGGATTCAGTCCTCGGAATCCGCCTTTGAGCTTGACGATGCTTCTAGCTAATGAACGAGAGTATAAAAAGTCCAACAAGACAAAACGTCGCTTAGTAAAAACAAAGGTTAATTGATACTGCGGCCAACATATGACCCTTCTCCGACGTGAATGTACGAAAATCACGACAACACTTTGCTTGAATACTACGGTATGACTAAAGGCAACAATAGAATTTTACGATTCCCAGCATCTGGCTCATGAAGCTCATATGCCAAAACCCTATACAACATACTCATATCGACCTCCATAACCCGGATAACGCATCGCTTTCCCTGTTCTTTCCAGCTAAGGAATAAACGTCAAGTGTTGCGTTTATGCGTGTTTGAGCTGCGCTTTTTCACAATCTCAAACCGTAGTCGTCGGCTCATCTCCGAAATCCCAAAAACAAAAAAAGTTCGTTTGGGAAACAAATCCTTACAAAAATAAAACGAGAATACAGTTTTTTATTTTCACTTCAGGTCAAATTCCAGAAAATTTCTTGGCCCTATTTAGATACCAAACCAGTTTAGAATCCGAAAAAAAACAAAAACGTTCCTACGAAAAAGTTTCACAACAAAAACCGTTACATTCGCCAACCAACAGATAATCAATAGGAACCATTCCTCTTCCAAATCCAATTCAGAACATTTCCACGCCTACCAGGCCTTTTGCAAAAACTGAATCCCCAAAACCCTTTGCAAACAAGAACAAGCTCATCCAATCCAGAATTTTTCCACTCTCAAACGATTCTATCGCAGATGCTACTTACTAAAATAATTGAGAAAACTTCAAAAAAACAATATACATGAAAAATACTTACGTACGAAGCTTCATCAAAATTAGTCAATTCACTTTTGCTGCAGAGTGGCTACAGATCGACACATAGACAGACCCCTTATCAAAAACCGCCACATAAATTACCACCCTTACTCTTACCCCATAAAAGAAAGTAACAAATTCGAATTGCTAGAAGCAGAAAAACATAAATAGTTTTGAACTTTGTGGATTTACTTATCTCGAAACTTTGAAGGAAGGAAAGAAATCTATTTCATATGTTATGGCAATTGAAGAAAAATTTCTTATTAAAACTAATCTAACACTTGTTTACAATACCAATTTTTGGGATTTTATACCCCAATTTTAAATATAAAACCTTAATTTTAGAGTACCCCAATTTGGGAATTATGGCCTGGTTACTCTACCGGACATTACATGAGGGATTATAAGCAGCCCAATCCACAGCTGTACTGGGTAAGAAACGCGAATAAATGTGACAGTTACCAAAACTAAGTTACACTAGTTTTGAGGGGCATAATCTAGCGGAAAGGAGATTATTCCCAAAAATACAGTCAAAATCATTCAATTAGGGACGAAAGCTATACTATCGATTGTTCCTCCTGATACGCACTACGGAGAATATCCGTTATATCTTGCTAACAGCAACCGATGAATCTGCTACAGTCAAAGGAGAGTGTACCCTTTCAACTTGTTCGGCGTAATGCGGTTCAAACATCGGTTTATCGTACCTAGAATAACGAACGAATGTATCAGGAAATGCCAGATGGTCCTGGATCTGGATAGCAGGTACTGAAATGGCGCAACACCCTTCCAAAAAGCACAAATCGATATCTCAAATACTACCGATGGTTGAAACTCGAGAACCTTGATGAAATTTCAGCAGAGAGTATCAGTACGTATTTTGAACGCGAGCTCATTAAGGTAGATGCGAAAACTTAATTCGGACAATGTTGCAGTAATTGAGGAGATGGTGGAGCGAGGCCTGGCACACAGTTGCCGAAATCAGGCAGAATTCATTCATTTACGGGAAAGTTATGTCACTACCTTCGAGATGCGCAACGATGGAATGACTGTTTTGCGAGGCAGCCTGATTCCCGAGCAAGAGAACTAGAGAACTGGCGTGAGGAACAGAAATCGGGATTACAGAGAATGACAAAAGGTTCAAAAACAACAAAGACCAAAGCCTAAGGTCGAAACCAATACTGAAATGTGATATATTGAGTAAAAGGGAGTGCATAGCCAGAAAAAACAAGGTACGAGTTGGCTTACCACGAGTGGAAAAGGGATTCTTGGAGGAGTCCCAGCCGCAGTTTCTAGTACGTTTGTTGAGAGTGAGCTACCGGACTCAGTTGAGTTGGTCGCTTAAGAGAGAGCAAAACGACGGAACTGTCAAATAGTACGTGGCTTTTAAAATAAAATAAAAAATAAGAGGATCAGCGAAGATGTGTATCGAATACAAGAAAACATGTGATAGGCTGAACACTTGGTGGTCGAGTTATTAAGTTGTACACCACCAACTGTTATTATCCCAAAGGCCGCGGGTTCGAACCTCGTCTTAGTCCATAATTTTTTTAAGGCGATTATTATTTTTAAGTACATTAAAATTGCCGGATTATGTATTCCTTAAATATTGATTGGGAATTTGATTTTATAATGGCATTCCGAGTGGAAGCGAATATGGAATAAAGGAAAACAAACGACCACGTTCAACCACGTGGCAACCACGTTCTTTTTACCGATCACATGCTGGATATCGATGGTAAATTGGCTAAAATAATCCAAGTGACGCGATTGCCTAAAATTTTATTCATTTTTAGACTGAATGGCTTTAGTGTAGTTTATGATCGGTGTAAATGTTGAAGCTTAATAAATTGCTAATAATTCACTAACTAATGCAGAATTTTTGATGGGCATTTGGTAACTTTTTCGAAAAAAAATTCCAATAGTTCTCAACAATCGTTATTACACTGTTCCAGAACAGCCCCAACGGAATTGTTCAATGCATCAGTCGTGACACTATATTTTCTGTCATTGAGCGAGTGGGCTAACATCGTTAATTAGCCAATTCTCTTTTAAGTTTCGTAAATGCGTTTTGGTATTCGTCGGCCCAATAGAAATTCTTGGGAATCTTTTTCTTCTTCAGTAGAGCGATCAAGTGGGAGTGAATTGTTTAAAAGCGTTTCAGCGGAATAAATCGATTATAATAATTTTATATGCCAATAAATTAATAAACGCGTTTTGGAAGACGGGAATTCCGTAATGGCATCCATTCGTTCAGGAGAATTTTACCTTCCACCAGTAGATGTTATCTTGGCTGGCAGAGAAAATATATAGAGTTTTACCAATGCATTTTAAACTATTTATTTGAACGTGGAAAAGAGTTTCCACTCCTAAGAGTTTCGAAACGAAATCCAAATTGGGAACCACTACGTTCATATATATCTAAAATGTTTGCGCGGTATTACATAATCCAATTCGGATAAATTCCAAGAGGCCAAATGGTGCACAAGGCCAATTTTGGAGAAATAATACAACTGTGCAAATGCATGGAGAAATTTTGTTTTTTAAGTATCGTGTAGCGATAAGGTATTGCAAACGTATTTAGTAGCTGATAGTCCCATGTAAATACAGGTAGATGACCTGTCGTGACAATACTTATGGAACACAGAATATCACACTGATAACTTGTATTTTGGCTCTGCTGTTAGGGAAGTATATTTCATTAGAGAGCCGTAGCCGTTGTTGATCGTAATCGGTGTAGGCTTATTACCTGACAACTTTGTCGCTGAATCAAACAGTTTTCTTCTAAAATCAACCGAATTAAATTTATTTAGAAAATTTGGGCAATGATCGGACAATTCATCACTACTAAAATGAAAATGTTTATGAATGGACGTTTCAGTCCCTGATCTACCTGGGCTGTATAGGTATTTATAGTCCAGTCATTGGAAACCGATAAAGATTGGCTAGATCACATGATTTTAAAATCAAAATAATTGACGTTGAAAAACAGTCAACTCCTATGTCAATAAAAAAAGTGGGGTGATTTATCAGTCGTATAGGAAAAGCTGATTGCTATTTAAGGTTGATGTTGCCATTGAATCGACCGAGTGACTTATTCGTTTTTTTGATTATCACTACTGGTATTCGGTAAGCTTTCGTGATACCGACAAATGTCTTGTGGGGTTATATTGGTACCATGGAAAGGCGAACTTGATCTTGATCTTGATCGAGCATGATGATGTGTATGGTGTTTTAGGCGTGTTAATCGATACGATTTAGTGTAAGCCGATAAGTTAACCTTACAGTTTCGTCGTTCGCCAACATCACAATTTTGATCGGTTTCGGTCAATTTTCGGATCCACAACGAGCAATATAGTTACCGGCAAAAAAAATACAACAAAATATTTCGAGCTGCGCAATTAGCAAAAAGAAAAATCATTAATACCAACCTACTGGATAAAAGAGAAATGAAAACCGTGCCATATTCTAAAGGCTTGCGAGATAGAGAATAGATTTAAGAGCTCACGAAATTCGTGCAGTTTTAAATTTGAACTGCTACACATTAGCACGAATACCACCCTACATTTTTCAAGAACAAATGACATTATTTGCAAAAATATTTAGTTTTTGCATTTTTAGCAGCATTTGTCGTTTGTACTTGAGAAATCTATTGTACTCGTGCTGTTCAGGTTCAAAATTTAAACTGCTTGAAATCTTTAATTTTAACTACTATTTTACTATAATAAATTTCATAGTTATTGATATTTAATTTTTGCAATAATTATTGGTAATGTGTTTGTTGAACCAAACTACCTTCAAATTTGATAGGTAAATCGAAAGATTATTAAAAATTTTGTTAATTTACCGCATTGTTGAAAAACGAAGCGGCTTGTCAACTTTAATGAAGATGTTGGGGAACAATGGTAATATTAGGTGAACAATCAATCGAGCTTAAAACAGAAATCTCAAAGAACATAAACAAATCGAAAGCAAATGCTTCAACAAATTACCCGCAGCACATAATTTCAAACGTATATAAATTATTCATTTGGACCGCATGATCACAGCAAGAAGATTATTTTTTATTTTATGTATAGTTAGTAGAAGTAAAAAAAAATTTTTATCACAAAATGCAACCTCTCTGTGCAGAAACATAATATATTTAGATCGCAGAAAAACAAATAAAATAAAATCGGACTTTTACTCCACCTACAGTTTTTCCTCATAGCGGATGTTTAAAAAATTATCGACAACATAATCATCACATCAAAATACAGAAGACAATCATATTCAATGAACACACTTCTCGGAAAATATTCCTCTAACCAAAATCAAGTTTACTTCAATCAATCTAACACTGTGCGTACATTCATACCGAGCATAAGATAAGAAAACCAAAACTGATCATTAAAATTAAAATACCAATATGAAGAAAAACAACAACAACGAATATGTGTACATATATAAAGTTATAAATGATCAATCAATCGATCATAAACACAAAAAAAAATGGTTTTCTTCTTCTTTTTATTGTTAAAGATCGATTGATCGGACGATCGATCAAAATAAAAATAATCATAAACTATACGATGATGTATGATCAAAACTTAAAACCGTATAAGTAAGAGAAACCAAAACAAAAATTATTATTTTAATATTCATCTCTATACGGTGATCATTTTGATGATTATTGTTACTGATCGTAAATGATCGCATGATGATGGTAATAATAATAAATACTCATATATTACTTTATATTAATGTGTATTAGGACATGTAATATGTACAACAAAAATTATATAGTTCATGCGGGATCGATTTCCTTTTCACTTTGCCATATTTTTTAATGATCGAACACGGCGAGTACTCGTATATGTGGCTCCATCCCAAAAAGTTGATTTACAATTTAAAAATATAAAAAAATTGGAAATTTTATAGAATTAAACATTAGCCACGGTTTTTTACTTTACAATTACGAATTAAGTAAAGTATTGGAATCGTGTGTAAATTCAAAGTTGAGATTTTCATGGATCTGGATGGTTTTACATCTGAACATTTTTGGAATATCCGTATGTCAACAAGATGGGAAATTATTTTGTTTTAATGCAAGAAATGTTAAATATTTAACACGTGAGAACTTGGTCAATTGTATTTCCAATGACCTTGATTCAGTTCCTAAACGATAAAAGTCTAAAATTTTACAAACTAAGCACATCAAATAACCAAACAGCTGATGGAACATGTAATAAGATTGAAGGCTATATATGGCTCCCAGTAACCTTTGGCAATAAAACAGAAAATATAAGATTTTTTATTATCCCTACTCTTTAATCATCTTTGTATTTAGGCATCGACTTTTGGATGAAGTTTAATTTATTGCCGAAGCTTGCCATCAATGAACTTTTAACTGAGAAAGATAATAATTCCCATACACTCAGAAAAAAGATTACTACCAAATACTTAGTTAAATTAATTTGGTTGTTTTAACACAAAATTCTGAGCTAGATAAACCAAATCTCTTGTTTAAATTAGAAAGTTGGTATTTTCTTACTTGGTTACTACAAAAAGTGAGTGAAATTTGAGTTACCAGGATATTGGTTCGTAGTTTTGTTTAATTTAACCAAAAAAAATTGGTTAGGTGAACAATATTCTTGTTATAACTAACCAAATATTTTGGTTTATCTTAATTAGTTATTTTGACCTATAAGTTTTGTCATATAAACTAAGACTTATAATTCTAGCGAATCAATAAAATTCGCTAAATCATTGTGATTATACTTTGAATGTAAGTTCAAAGTATTTTCATTATTTTTGTAGTTTGATCACTGCATTCTGATGAGACGCTCGAATTTTTAATGGAAAGAATTCAATGTTTCATTAGTTCGAAATCAAACTTCCAACGTGTTAGTTTGGTAACCCCACCTTGATGTAATGTGTTTAACCTTAAACGTTTGCAACATTTACCGCCATTTTTGTTACAATTACTAAGAAAATTTGGTAGAATTAAACTAGTAAAATAATAATAATAACTAATTATTAGTAAAATAATTTTTTCCCTTGGTTAATTTAACAAAATAGTTAGTCACTGATACCAATTATTTTCCATTTCTATCCATTAAATTAACCATATGTTTTTGGTTATTTAACTAAGTTATAAATTACATAAGCAGGATTTGGTTATTTTAAATTAAAATTTTATTCAACTAAGATCTTGTTCGTTTTATAACTAAGACATTTGGTTGATCGAAAATCACCAAGATTTTGGCAAAATGATAAGAAAGAATTGATGAGAATTATTGACATGTTTCCAGAATCTGGTAAGGAAGGTTTAGGGAAAACGATGCTGCATGAGCATGAAATTGATCTAGTGAAAAACTGTAAGCCGATAAAGCAACGATACTACCCGGTCTCACCCGCCATACAGAAAGATCTCTACGCAGAAATAGACAGGATGTTGAGTTTAGGTGTCATTGAAATAAGCAAAAGTTCGTGGAGTTCACCCGTCACGATAGTTTGAAAAGCGAATGGGAAGACTCGGCTCTGTCTTGAAGCACGTAAACTCAACTCCCTCACGGAAAAGGACGCTTACCCTTTACCAATAGTTGACGGACTTTTGGGACGACTATCAGAGACCAACTAACGGTGATGCCGTTTCAGCTATCTAATGCAGTCCAGTCAATGTGCCGCTTAATGCACAAAGTCATACCACATGATCTTCATGGCAGCATATTTGTCTACCTGGACGATTTGCTGATCGTTAGTGGCACATTGAAGGAGCACTTTGAACTGCTAGAGACGGTGGCGACACTACTGAGGGCTGCGGGGTTAACTATAAACATCGAAAAAAGTAAATTCGTGATGTTAGAGATTCGTTTTTTGGGATACTTGGTTGGCGAGAAAGCTTTAAGACCAGATCCAGAATAAATCGAAGCTATAGTTAATTTAGCAGTTCCTACGACGACCAAACAGACACGACGACTATTGGGGATGGCTGGGTGGTATCTTCGATTTATCGAGAACTTCTCTAGTGTGCCGGCACAAATAACAGAATGCTTGAAGAAGGGTAAATTCCAATGGACTGAGGCCGCACAAGAATCTTTCGAAAAATTGAACATATTGCTTACATCAGCTCCAGTACTTATTACTCCTCTTTCAAAAGGATTTGGAGGGTAATGAGGTCGCTCATCGATCTCGTATATATCACAAAAGCTCAATAAGGCTCATCGGAATTATTCCATAACTGACTTTTAATGTTTGGCAGCGATATTAGCTGTAAAAAATTCCGTGCATATATAGAAGGCCACGACTTTACTTTGATTACCGATCACGCTAGCCTAAAGTGGCTCATGTCCCAACGCGATTTTAGTGGCAGACTGGCATGTTGAAGTCGAAAGCTGCAAGGTTTTAGATTCTCTATTTTGCATCAGCGTGGAAAAGACAATATGGTACCAGACATGCTCTCACGTATCTATTGTGATGAAGTCCGTGAATTTGAGGAGGGTTTAATAAAATTATTCAGTCAAGCCGATGGGTTAACAAATATTACCGAGATAGAAGAATTTAATGAACCTGAATATAAAGATCTTTTTAATAAAATCTGTGGCATTTCAACATAATCACTTAACTGAAATTCAGTAAATATTCAGAGTGTTTTTTCGAAAATGATAAAGTATTATATAGCAATTCAGTGCAGTTAAGTGGTTTTGTTTTATAGCCACAACATGGTCAAAAATCAAACAAATTCGGTCAAACTTGGCTTGGATCGTAACGATGCGAAAAGGAACAGATAGAAATATAATTTGACAAAATCACTTAACTGATATTAAGTGGTTATGTTGAATTGCCACAGAAATAAGCGACAACCCAGACAACTACCCAGCCTTCAAAATCAATGGGAAACTAATCTTTATCCGTTTGTCAGATCTATCAGTTTGGAATAATTTCCCTGATACGCAAAGAGCACGATGACCCACTTGCATCCCGTGGCGGGATTAGAAAGACGCTTGAAAGGATTCGAAGGTTGTACTTTTGGCCAGGAATGGTGAAACACATTTAAGATTATGTCATGAATTGTAATACTTGTAAAGTCACAAAATCTCCAAACAAACAACAAAAGCCACCGATGGGGAAGAGTTGCCAAATTGATAGACCATGGCAACGGATTTATATTGATCTCTTAGGTCGTTACTCCGACTCACCCAAGGAAAGACGATGATATTTATCGTACTGGATCACTTGACAAAATTCGTCTTGCTGAAACCTCTCAATAAAGGCACAATTAAGAGCATAATTGATTATCTTAAAAAGGAAGTGTTTTGCATATTTGGTATTCCACAGACCATACACTCAGACAACGGTTCACAATTACGGAGTGTTGAGTACAAAAGCTTTTTAAGTAAATATGGTATTGCAGATTCCAAGACCGCAGTGTATTCACCGCAATCCAATGCCTCTGAACGAGTGAATCGGTATGTAATTTCGGCCATTCGAGCGTACATTTCCGAGAAGCACAATAATTGGGACAACTACATAAATGAAATAGCTGCTGCACTTAGGAATGGGGTGCACAAAACGGTTCAGCAGTCTTAAATTTAAAGTTGGTCCAACTATATTTGTAAGGACGCATCCCCAGAGTAATGCAGAAAAAAATTTTTGTTCCAAATTTGCACCTCATTTTCTTAGAGAATTAATCTTAAAAAGAGTAGGCACAGTAAATTATGAATTGCAAGACCAATCGGGTAAGTTCTTGGAATATTCCATGCTAAAGATATTCGAGAGTAAATAATCCAATAAAGAAAATCTTACTTATATCGAAGAAACAGAAGTCATATAGATACATTTTTTCAGCTTCTTTGGCTTACTCGCAACGCAGCGAGACCAAAGAACTAGCTCTGTTACGGCTATCTAATAGTCAATATTGATTTAGCGGGTGCTGACCAATTTTAACAATGACAATACTTTTGTCAATAGTATTGCATGTTATAACTCACCCAAAGATCAGTTTTATGATGTTTGCCATATACTCAGTGTCAATAAATTTTATATACCTGGTATATAAAGTACACGCCTACCTAAACATTAAATGTATTGTATATAAAAACAATTATACTAATTTACATACTTCACTGTGGCGACAGAATGGGATAGTAGTACACACCAGTATAATGAAATATGAATTGTGGAAGTAAAGGGTTATCCAATTCAAGCTTGATAAAGTAAACTTAAAAAAACACACAAAATATTCAGAATGTATTGTAATTTTTATTTCATTTTACAGATTGATCCTTGCCATTTTTAGTTAAACAAGATATCATTCAAATGTCCTCCACGGGACTTCTTACAGGCCTTGATTCTTTTGAGGTAATTTTCAATGACTTTTCGGCACATTTCGGGCGGTATCTCGGCCATTACCTTACGAATATTAGTTTTCAATTCGTCAAGAGTTTGAGGATTGTTTGCGTAAACACGATCTTTCGCGTAGCCCCACAAAAAGAAATCCAAAGGCGTTAAATCACAGGATCTTGGAGGCCAATTGACATCAGCCAATCGCGAAATCAAACGTCCAGGAAATTTCTCTTGCTTGATCTCGATTTGCTCGTGTTACGTGACTGGTTGCTCCATCCTGCTGGAACCACATATCGTCAAGATCATAATCTTCGATTTTCGTAAAAAAATAATCGGTTAACATGCGGCCATAGCGCTCAGAATTGACGGTAACGGTTCGTCCATGGTTGTTCTCAAAAAAATACGGCCCAATCACACCACCAGACCACAATGCGCACCAAACAGTGATTTTTTCCGGGTGTACTGGATTCTCTACAATCAATTGTGGATTTTCTGAGCCCCAAATTCTACAGTTTTGCTTATTAACGTATCCACCAAGCGAAAAATGCTTCATCACTGAAGAAAATTTTGTTCGAAAAATCAGCATCAGCAGATTTAATAATTTTAACGCGTTGGTCGATTGTTAAATGCTCCATATTCTTAAATAGCAGAATGTCAACTAAATAAATGACAGCGTACTTGACGTTTATCTTTGACAGATGTCGGTATACAGATTTCTACTTTATCAACCTCGAATTGGATAACCCTGTATATACAATTATTGTACATTGGTAGTATATAGGCGAGCTGGATATCTTTTTTCTCGATCGTACGTATTTCGTTATATACCCAGTAATATTTGCAATTGAGTACCTTATATACATGATCAAAGATTCATCTGGGTTTTAGAATAATTTCAGTATAATTCGTGAGGCCATCGTGACAGGTAAACTCAATCTAAAGTGTGTGTGTATTTATAATTATAAATAATTATAAATAAACGTGTTATTGATATTAATATTAGTAATTATAATTATTCAAAAAAAAAAATGTTGACTAATAATTAAGGTAATAAGAATCTCAAAACCCTAAACAGCAGGGCCAAAAGGTTTTAATCCTATCTATATACCGGGAATAATTTTATACCGGTAACCGAAAGGTACTTCAAACCGTACCACTCGTATTGTACTACTCGTATGTTTATGTACAGAATTTGGATACAACGGAAGTTCTAATAACAAACATATGATTCACAGTTAAAAAAAAAATTCAATAAAAATTTGAAATTTAAAAATTGAAATAAACTTCAATTTACTGATACCATAACAAAAGAATAGAAAATCACAAAAAAAAAAATTTGAATGAAAAATATTAAAAAGAAAATAAAAAACAAAAATTGTACGTTGTAGACCTTGTGCAAGGTCCCATCGAAAGGGGTTGGCCGTCTCCCCGCCTTTGGTTAAAAATACACTGTTGGGCGTCTTCCCGCCTATGGTTAAAATAATTTACAATTGTGCGGTTGGCCATCTTTAACGTTGGGCGTCTTGGGCGAAGAAAAATATGAAGTGGCCTCAACTGGCGACCCAAAATAAAATGTGGCGGCGTCATACCGTTTGAGTCCCAAGCCGCGCGATCGCGCTGTTGAGATTTTATGTCGAGAAAACAAAATAAATAAATGTGACGGAGCGATAGAAAAAGAGGAGAATCGCGTTACCTAACAAATACAAGAAGCGATTGTTATCTGCGTAGGAGTTTACTTTTGTTGTTTTTGTTTGCACGACAAATGGTTTTACGTTGTTTGTAATGCGTTTGCATTACCTCCTGGGACTCAAACGGTTAAGCAACACTCAAACTTAATTTTAAATACAAAAAAAAATAATGTGATAGTCCTGCTTTATCTTCGTTTTATATAAAAAAAAACTGACCCAATAGGTCCAAATCAAACTCAAAGCCTCGACTATATCAATACAAAAATTATAAAATTATAACTTAACTTTTAAAAATCTACACAACTTAATTGGACTCGAATTGACCGTCTTTTCAAAATTCCAAAACTATACTCATCTCAATTCAAGGCTAGATGCTCTAACTTCACAAAAAAAATCTCACACCATAAAAACATTTTTTGCGCATCAGTCGTACGTACCAAAACAAGAAAACCCAACAAAAATTGTCTTCTATATCTTTGCTGTTGCACTCCCGCACACAGCGTACACATTGGTCTCGCTCTAACTACTTAACGTTGGCATGAACAGTGGATGTGAATAAAAACAAAAACAAAATATCACAGCTAATTTCCTAGACACAAACCATTTTAGTATTTGTGCTATAGAATAGATGGTGATGTCATCAATAAAAGGCATTACACAATCTATTACCACGGAACCAAAAACTGAAAGCGACGAAAGGAAAGAAAATAATGGTATGACCATGGTATCGTAACAATTTCGACTAAACTGATCGACTTTCTCTGATGGAAAGAGATTGGGCCAACCGATTGAGGCGACCGCGGAAGATATGGTTCACAACATTTATGATATCATGTTAGCTAATGTCACGATAAATACACAACAGATTGCTGACATTGTGCGTCTCAATTCAACACATAAAAAATTCCTTTGGCGACAAAATGTATGTGAATATATAGGCTGAAATTCCATCACCGAAAAATGCGATGGCAATCTAATTATTGATATATTGGCATTTTTTACTCCCAGGCATAAAAAAACGCAACATTTTTACCAGAGTTGGGTGTTTACGCGTCATTATCGTGATCGACAATTCATCGACAATGTAGAATAAAACTAAGTTTAAATTAGATTAGTCGATAAAATTGTTAACAATCACACAGTATTAGAGTTTTTATACTATGGGCGTGACGTTTTGTCTAAATTGATGGTTAGTTCGTACCAGTTGTTCATAGATGGCACAAAACACACCGCAACTGGTGTTTAATTAAAATTGTTTAAATAAATTAATTGTCAAATTGATTAGTTAAATTTATTTGATATTATCAGGATAATCAGTTATTAATAAATAACTGGTATGACGTAACTGTTCTGATTGAGTCCATTCATACTTACCTTGAACAAATTCTCTTCCTAAAAACCATAGGTTACCTAAAACACATTGTATAAACCTAAACCAAACATTAGCAACTAATAATTTCATAACCTTTGTCATTGTATAATGTTTAGCAGATTATCCGGGCCGACCTTAGTCATTTTGAAGACAATTATTATACAGTGTTATCTGGACTCAATTCGTGGATTAGAAAGAGAAGTGTCTCCGATAAAATAATTCAACGCGCGGATAACGTTGCATAATAACGAGGTTGATGTAAAACTGTCGAAAATAAATATTCTTGAGTTCAAGGGCGATTAGAAAGAATGGCAGACATTTTTTGATTTGATCAGCGCAAAAATTTCAGTACCTGAAAGGCTACTTGACGGGTGATGCAGAACGGTTTTTGCGCAATACCAATGTGGCTGACGCATATTATAACGAAGCTCTTCAAAAACTCATAAATCGCTATGATGAAAAACGGCCTTCAGATGAAGTATTACGTGGGCTGAAATGCTTGGGTACGAAAGCAGAAATTCGCGACCCGTGTCCAATTTATATTCTTTTAAATAAGCTTGACGGCGAAACACAAACATTATGGTCACAGTAGAGTATGATCGCGATTTTCCTACTTTGGCTGAATTTTTCAAATTTTTGGAGAACCATGGCATCCCAAGCTGGGTTTCCTACAGCGATGATAAAGATAAGAGGTAATGATGGGTATGAAAGGAAATGCACATCACTACTAGACTCGTCCTCCCAAGAATCCTTAATAACTGAAGAATGTGCGCAAAAGTTAGGGCTCCAACGAACCAATAGTCGTATAATACTGAAGAGTCTTGGGGATGTAAGTCTGGGCATTCTCGAGGAAAGGTCCAGCTGTCTGTGCGTCCAGTTCGCAAGGAACATCCGCAATTTGAAGTTGTAGCTGACGTTGTGTCCAAAAATGCCTCATTTGTTCCAGCAAGCGATTTTGACACCGATAGGTGTGAGCAATTAAACGTATTGCGCTTAACAGATTTAAAGTATAACCGTAGAGGGTGCAGTAGAGGTACCACTTGGCACCGAAGTCTACTATGTGGTAACGGGTGGCAAACGATTGAAGCTAAGTAATCGATTGATAGCAGAAGAGACTTCATTCGGCTGGGTATTGGCCGGTAGAATTGTTGACGAGCCGAAAAATTCAACATCATGCTTTCACGTGCTACTTGACATTGACTCATCGTTACTTTTATTTATTTATTTATTTATTTAAAGAAATCTATTTTGTAATATACATGTATGATTTCAGATTTTTTATAGTTATAGTTAAAATTATATTGAAACACCAAAAAACTTTAAAACAGAGTAAAAAAAAAAATATAAACCAAATTTTGGTTTAAACAATTAAAAATTTAGAAAAAAGTCTTTAAGGATATTTTTAAAGTTGTCCTTTGATAAGTTGAAGTCAAATACATCGTCAATTAAGTTGAAAGATTTAGACATCCTATTAATTGGGTTGTTACGAGCCTTTTGGGAAGTTGAGTCAATTTCTGACAAAATGCAGGTCTCCGAAGCAGAACGAAAGTGTGAAGAACTATTCTCCAAAACAACTAGAAAAGACCGGGGAGGTAAATTTATCGTGCAGCTACCACTAACGGAACATTCGCAAAATATTGGATCATCATTATGAATAGCGGTCAGCAGATTAAAATCGATGGAATGGTGGTTTCACCGAGATAGCGTATTCAAAAATGTATACATCGCCTTTATAGAAGAATACGAAGAATTAGGTCACATGGAGGAAGTAGCAGGCGATCAGGTAGATCTGATCTCCACCAATCAACCAATCAACTTTATAGACTTAAGACCTTGACATATGGGACCGTGTCGGCGACATTCTTAGCAACAAACTGCTTAATGGGATTAGAACAAATCATGAGCAGCATAGAGCAGCAGCAACAGCGATAAGAAGAGATATCTACGCCGACGACTTAATGAAAGAGGCAAACTCTATCCAGGATGTAAGTGGTCCTCGAATAATGTGACAAGCAGGTGAACATTTGACAATATACCCGATACAATGGCCAATCTGAAAATAATGGAGCATTCCAAATCAATCAAATTATTGGGCTTAGAATAGAGCGCCAAAACCGACGAATTCAGTTTTGCAACAAATTTTGAGAGCAGAGATTATTTTGAGATCATACCAAGAGATCGATGTTGTCAGAATCGAGTCAAATATTTGATCCACTGGGTTGGATAACTCCCACGATTGTCCGGGTAAAGATATTATTTCAAACCACCTGGTAACAGGCTATCAAATGGAATGATGAACTTGCAGAACCAACCAGAAGTCAATAGGTAGCATGACGTAAAGATTTGAAGAATCTGCAACGAGTACGAGTTCCCAGATGAATTGGGTCGCACGTATCAATCGAGCTCGGATCGTTAGAGGAAACACCGTAATTACACGCTTTATATCAGCTAGAACGAAGGTAGCAACGATCAATCAGCTAAGCATACCCCGGTTAAAACTCAACGGTGATTTTTTGCTGACAAAACTTATGCTAGTTATTCAAAGTGCGTTACACCTAACCACTGTGACTCAAAAATACCTCTCGATTGGCTGTCAGCAATCCACGAAAATGGCCAACATTTAATTTCAATCGAACTTTTTAAGCCATTTCAAACGAGAGCAATGGAATCATGTTAGATCAGACTACAATCCGGCAAACTGCGCATCCCGCGGGATAATTGCAATTGATTTATTGAAAAAAGTTGTCCACCGCAGCTAGCTTTTTATGGTACGAATGAAGAGGTGTGAAGTGGAAACTTTGGCTTTCAAAGTGACTGCGGAGAATTGCGTTATACAAGAATGGCGTTCTCTTAATTGTCGAATATCCAAGAGTCACAGATGCACCGCGCCAATGAGCCCATCCAATATCGAAGAGGCGTCTGGGATAATAATTCGATTTGAACAAGCCTGTGCGTTCGTTGAAGATATAAATATCTTACAAAGGGTCTGCCAGTCAACAAATCGAGCAAGTTAAAGGTACTAAAATAGACAAACGGAATTTAACGGGTTGGCGTTAGGCTCAGAAATTCGGCGGCACCGTATAATACCAAACATCCGATGATCCTGCCATATACAAATCAGCAATTACCAAAGCACTCGCGTACAGGATTACCATACACGATTCTATCACGTTGGTATTAATCTAACGGCAAACTTACTACGAAGCAAATTTTGAGCTATCAAAGCAAAGGATGCAGTTCGAGAGGTTATACGAAAATGTATTCCGTGCATAAAACAAAGACCGAATCTCCAAGTACAACTCATGGGTGATCTGGTCCAGCCGCCAGGAGATACGTTTCTTTTCTAACTATAATAGGTAAGATTTTAAATTCTTTCGTTCTTATTAACCTCAATTCCTAGCTGCATTCAACATTTTATGTTGAAATTATGACTGGAAATACTTTTGGAGGTCGGCAGACCAGTTACGAAAACACAGCTGATTCGCCCAGAGTATCTGACTTCGAAGATATCAGGCCTGTAATATTGAAAGAACTTAAAGCTGAAATTAAGAACCTTAAAGCAAAGAAATCTCTTGGTTATGATCTGATAACAGGGCAAACAATAAAGGAGCTGCCTAAAAAAGCACCCGAGAAATTTTGCCCATAACCAATGCGATCCTCAGGAAAAAACATCTGTGCCGTGGATAGTAGCAGAAGTAATAATGATTCCGAATCTGGACAAAGCTACCGAATGATAGAAAATCTTGCCGGCCAATTTCACTTCTACCGACACTAGCGAAATTGTTAAGAGACTGTTGCTCAAAAGATTGAAAAGAACAATAGAACAAAGAAACCTTATCCCAGAATATCAGTTTGGTTTCAGAAAGTAACACTCAAGTATTGAGCAGGATCACAGGCTTACAGATGTCATTGAGAATACTTTTTACGCTATTTGCCATAGGCACTTGGCGAAACACACTTATACTTAATAAACACATTTTTATTAATCACTTGATTTTTGTTTCGCAGAATATTTTGAATAATTTTCAAAAAGTTTAAAAAATCACTCGATCGATTTCGACTTGTTAGGTCATCATCAGGAGTATCTACTGAAATTTAAGAAGGAGGGACAAAAAATAAGCAATAAAAATTAATCTACGGATCGCGCAGGTAGGCGATGAGTCATAGGTTGAGTAACAAAATTTAAGGTATGTTATTGCGTACGTGAGAATAGAAAAGGGCGGGGTCTGTAATTGGTGAGAACCGGATTTCTCTCTGTTCGTTAAGGATATTTTGGTTAAGAACTATTGATTTTCTAATTTCATAAGATTCTAAGGTATCTAAACGTCTGCCTTTGGGTTGTATATGTAATATGTCTAAATTGGTCAAACTAGCTGTATGATTTTCTGAAGTTAAATGGTTATGGAAAGTTGATTGATTGCAACCAGATAAATGTTCCTTAGCTCTAACTCCAAAATTGCGCCCAGTCTGACCAATATAGGAGAAACTACAATCATTGCAATTGATCCTATAGACACCAGATTTGGAAAGGCGATCAACTCTAGGTTTATTGTTAAAAATCATTTTCTTTATTGTGTTATTATTATAAAAAGCAAAACTAATATTGGTATAATTGGACACGATGTTGCTAATCCGTTGGCTCGTTTTTCCTATATACTCTAAGCGACGCCAATTTTCCTGCGTTGTACTATCCGGTCGATAAATACCCGTTAGAGTTTTTCGCTTTAGCTTTTTATTCAATAACTTTAATATAGTCCTAGTTGCATATCCGTTATTCGTTGCTATTTGAAGAATTATGTTAAGCTCAGTGTTGTAATTTGAATTTGTCAAAGGGATGTTTATTAGTCTGTCTATGAGTGAGTGGAAAGCTGACATTTTAATATTATGAGGATGGTTTGAAGAACTAGGGATAACAGCGTCTGTATACGTGGGTTTCCGATAAATTTTGAAGTCTAAAGATGAATTAATCCTGGTTATTGCTATATCCAGAAAATTAATACATTTATTTTCTTCTTTTTCTAACGTAAAATCAATGGTGGGATATTGAGAATTTAATCAAGTAAGGAAAGAGTCTAACAGTCTATCAGTTCCATTCCATAGACATAATATGTCATCAACATATCTATACCAAAAGATATGATCATTTGTTCGAAGAAATTCATGAAAATTTCAGCCAACAAAGGTGACAGAGGGGAGCCCATGGGTAGACCATCAGCGAATTTGAAATATGTATTATCAAAACAGAAATAATTTTGTTTAATACAAGTCTCAAAAACTAACTTCAGTTCACGACGTAAGCTCTCATCTACAACATCCCCATCTAAGTAATTACAAACTATTTGAGACAAAGTATTAATTGGAATAGAAGTGAAAAGACTAGCAACGTCAAATGAAACTAGTTTTGAGTGTAACGGAATGTCGACGTCTTGAATTTTGTTAATCAATTCTACCGAGTTCTTAACCGAGTAAGCCGAAAAGAAATTAGTATGACAATTGAAAAAATTTATGAAACACTTACATAGCTTGTAGGCAGAAGCATTGCAATACGCTACTATTGGTCTAATCGGAATGCCTTCCTTATGGATTTTTAGTAAACCATAAAGGATCGGGCAGATGGATTCATGGCAGAGTACTTCCAACCAGTTCCATCAAATAACTTCTGGCATTGGTTGATACACTTACTAACCGAAGTCTTGAAAAACTTAGTTGGATTTCTGCCAAGCTCTATTGCTTTGCTTTCTGTAATAAAACCAGAAATTTTATTGCAGTAATCAACTTTTGTGAGCACGGTAATTGTATTGCCTTTATCCGCTTTACACGCTATCAGGTCATGGTCACGTAGTTTTTTCTTTATCGCACCAATCACTTTGAGGCTAGTATTAGAAGCAGCAGAAGAAGAAGAGTTTGTCGGAGAAGAAGAGTTATCAATACCTTTCTTTATTTGTAACGCACACACTGATTTTATTTGGGTTATCTGGCCAGATAAAACTGTTTCGGCATCTACAGCAAGATTCTCGAATAGTCGAAGGTCGATTTTGTTTGGCGTAGGGGCAAAATTCACTCCGTTGCTAAGCATTTGCACCTCTGTATCACGGAAAACGACTGAGGACAAGTTCTTAAAACGTGGATGAAATTGGAAATCAGACGAACCACTATTACTTCTACGGTTAAATGGATAAGTCTTATCTCGCAACACATCCAGTTTAGCTTTTTGTTTCACATATTGAATATATGAAATTTCAGCTACCTCTGCACGAACTTTTTTGTCCAGCCAATCGAACTCAACAGAGTGCAAACGAATTGCTAACTCAGTGTGAACAACTTTAAGATGGAGATATAAGTTGTTCCTGGTAGCATACCCTTTACGCAGCTCGTTATCCCTCCAGCTACAACGCGCTAGATTGATAGCTCTTCTTCCCTCCAAAGATTTACTATTGCATTTAATGTTAGTATAGTTAGGAAGCAATTTTAATTTTTTACAACTACTATTAAACCATATTTGATTATTATTATAACAAATTCTTACCAACAAACGACGATAAATTACGGCGAGAGTGGCCAAATCTGCCAACTTAATACTTTTTACGCTATTTGCCGTAGGCACTTGGCGAAACACACTTATACTTAATAAACACTAGATGTGGCGCAGGCCATTGATAAGGTGTGGCACGGAGGTTTACTTTTCAAACTACATAAAATTTACCAAAACAATATTATATGACTTTAAAATTATACATAGAGAATCGCCACTTTCGAGTGAAATATGAAGATGAATATTCCGGGCTAAAAAAGATTTCGGCAGGAGTCCCGCAGAGTAGTGTTTTGGCATCTATTCTTAACCTCTACACCAGAGATTTACCTCAATTAAACGAAGTTACCGTTGCAGATTTGCTGATGATACTGCAGTTCTCTCAGTAGGAGACACTATCGAGGAATCAACAACGAAACCTCAAGAAGCATGTGAGAAAATAGTAAAATGGACAAAAATGTGGCGTATCGGCCTCAATGAATAGAAATCTACGCATGTGAATTTTACTAATCTAAAAGTCAGCTACAAATCTATAATAAATACTAATCATTAACGGTCAGCAGATTTCGTATGCAACTAAAGCTTAATATCTAGGGATGACCTTAGATACCAGGCTCAAATGGAAAGAGCAGGATAAAAGAAAAAATATGAACTTAATATCAAATATCGAAAAATGTATTGGCTGCTCGGGAAAAATTCGGAATTGTCAACCAAAAATAAATTGATATTAAAACCAGCAACAAAATAATACAAACTTTTCAAAACAAAATGTTACGTTAACCACGCTCCGTGGTACATTAGGAATGATGACCTTCATAGGGACCTAAATATCCAGACGGTTTAAGAAGAAATAGAAAAACTTACAATAATTCATGGACAACATATTTATCAACACGCGAATGAAGATCTTCGTGGTATGTTGGACACTTCACATGCAGGAAGACGATTGCAGAGAACGAAACCAATTGATTTAATGGATTAAGGACCCCAGAGCAAAAACTACTTCAGTAAATAACCTATAAATGAGCTCCATCTGCCTCTTCTCAGCCACAAGTGACTAAATTAGGAAAGAAAAATTACTAGATGAATTGTATTTAGTTGTAATAATTTAAATAAAAAAAAGAAGTATGTAGTTTTAAATTTGAAACTCAGAGGGCGTTTGAAAACGCCAATAATGGACCAACCAACAGAAATTATGGTTGTTGACCTCTTCGAACCACTACCTGAAGCTGATGGCTTAATCGCTACATTCTGATAGTACAGGATTTTGCTACATGATGGTTGAAACTATTTGCGCTTGTCTCAGCCACTGCTCGAGATTGCACAAAACTTTGATTGACGAGGTGTTCTTACATTATGAAATACCCAGGCGACCCGTTTCTGACAAGAGATCCTAGTTCGAGAGAAAAGTCTATAATCCCATTGTTTATCATCCCCAGGAGAATCCAGTTGAATGCCTTGCAGAAACGCGGAGCCAAAACCGAACATTTAAATTCAGTGACTTAGTACTGCTTAAATTCCACTTTCAGAGCAATGCAGCGAAAGGATTTCAAAAAAACTAACTTCCAGGCGTGCGAGGCCAATATGTGATATTGTATCCACACTCCAACCGACTTTTGGAGCGATATGTTACTCATGATGTATTCCAGCTCAACAAAGAATAAATATTTTAAATCTTTTGATTGGTCTTCGGTGGGAGCATTATAGCATTAACAATCGTGATTCGTGATATTGAATTTCTTCTTTAGCGGATGGAAATCTATGATATACTGATGCACAATCGCCTTCGTTCTGGTGTCCACTGTAGTGGGGAATCCTTATCTTGGTTGCAACTTTAACAGAATAAATATAATTGGAAAGTTATGTGCTGTTTCACATCGGATTTTTTTTTTTATTTAGTGCAACGATCGTTTCATTTCGAGAATTGAAAGAGAAAACGAGGCAGATAAAATATGTTGTTGACACTCAGGGCTATAATAATGATTTTTTGATCATTTTTTTTAAAATATGTACGTAAGCAAAGTGCCCTGCAGGCTTAATCACACCATTTAATATGTATATTGCAAAAATTATCACACAGAGTTGTACGCATTATGCCCATGACAATATCATCATGCATTTTTCACGATCTAGTAATCATCAATTTGTTGCTGTGTTGTGTGCGCTGCGCGGCCACATTCATTAAATGATGGGATGATGGCTCCAGGCTCAATTCATCAATTGTTTTCGTATTCATGTTGTAAAAATCAAAAATCAAAAAAAAAATCATTTATACATGATAGTACCTTTCTAATTGAGTTTAATTGATATGAGCTTGCTAATTACATACAGAGTCGTATAATAATAAGGTGGTCAATAAAATAAAATTTATTGTGCTCACGCAGATCGTGCACGTTTATATTATTAAATTTATGTTAGACCATTAATTAACTATATGAGCACATTTATTATGTACTATATATACAGACAGAGTCGTTGAGTACATATTTTGCATATGTGCAGCAATAATAAAATTTATAAAATTCCAAGAATTTTAATATGAAACAGGTGAGATTTCAAAACAATTCAGATTAACCCATAAATCAACATATCACCTAATCGAAATTTTTCATCGGATTTCGAACAACATAATATGCGAGCGTACATTATACAAAAAATATCTTGGAGTTCCTATCTGATCTTTCTCTTTGCTTCAAATGAATTACACATATAAAGGAAAACTATTTATCGATCAGTTTGATCGAAATAAAATCCATTCAACATTCCTTTTTATAGTTTTTTATATTTTGTTTGTAACTTTTCATGCAGTTTAATTCGCGTCTCAATTGCTCATGGCAATTTTATGATCTTTTCTCGTTTAGATAAAAAATATACAAAAGAAAAAAAATTAAAATCTGTCCATTTGAAATATCAAAATTACGACTATATAATTTTAAACAAAAAAAAAATTAATCGGCGATAAAAACTTGGGCAATTACGAAAAAGAATTATGGTATTACACTTTGGCTTTCAATCTCTTCCATGATAAATGGGCACATATATGAGCACATACTTGTATGTATGTATATAGGGTTCTGGAGATACGTTCTCCAATATTATTTTATTTCGATTTTAATGATCCCGTGTATATAAAAAAGGTATTATTTTTTATTTCTTATTTATAATTTTATCTTAAAAGTTATAAAATGTACGATCAATAATCATGGTATTTTTAATCTCTCTTAATCTAAGACTTGATTAATGTTCATACTAAAACTTTCTATCGACACACGATCATGTTATTATGGTCATCCCAATAAATTGGGCTCTTAAATATTATTTTTGTGATTTACGACACTTATTGTAAAAATATTGGCCGTAAAGGAATCGGATTGATTTGTTCTAACATAAGTATAAGCATGAAACCGCAAAAACAGTTGATAGTAAAAATAATTAACTAAAGGTCATAAAATATCCCAACAACATCTTCCATCCTAACCATACAGTGTTACTTTGTCTTATCTCAAACACATTATAAAATAGTTACAAAACGTCAGTTCGGTTTCAATATCTGGTTTTACAGTATGCGGGGGAGTGTTTAGAAAAATTGAAAATGTCACAAAATTTAATTGTAATAAAAATAATAATAAATAAAATATTTATATACAAAGAAAATAAATGAGAAACATTAAAGATTAGATAATTAGAATATAAAGTGAATTAAATGTTCAATATATTTGAATTGTTGTTGTCTGCGCCGTGCGCCTTTTTATGAATCATTATTGTGATAAATAGAGAAGGTGATGTTATTGACATTATTTCCGTTATTGAAGATATAATTAGAGGAAAAACAATTAAAAAAAACATTTTCGCATCTGCAACTTTAAATGTAATTATATTGTAATTAAGCTACTTCTACATGGTCAGAATTAAGGTGAAATGGTTTAGAAATCTAAAAATATGATGACCGCATTAACAAAATATTAATCTAGTTGTAACCTACGAGAATATATAATGTTACCAGATTAGAATCAGATACGACTAGCATAGCAAGACTTACTAAAATAAGTACCTAAAGTAATCATGAAAATTGTTGACCTTGAAATTTTGCACATTTATACCATTAACTATACCGTCGCAGTCCGAAGGAATAATTTTTTTAAAGTTCTGTATGTGGGTGCCATATAAACTAACGTTCTACTGTATCCACTTTTTGAAAAGTATAGAGAGTATTAGTTCACTTGATCACGTATGTAAAAAACGCTATTTATATGTATCAATACAAAGAGATTGGCCAACTCCATGCTACAGGAATGATGCCATCCATACATGGCTTGCAAATTGGTCTGATTATCTCAAAACCATATCGTCATCCCAGTGCTTAAATATTATAAACGCATTTTGGACATCTTACTTAAAAAAACCAGTTCGATTGGTTCGAAATGTTCATATCTCAATCTTATTGAGAGATACCGGTGTGCCAAGTATTACATATATGCCTAATTAGTAACATAAAAAAGTACTTACCTGTTACATAAACTACGAACGAAGATTTTTGATAACAGCTCAGGGAATGACGCCAGTGTGAACGATGTAAAGGAATTATTTACTTAATTTTGCAGCGATAGTAAAGATTTAGATTTCAGTTCAGATAATTCCTGAGAGGACCCGAATTATGAAGGCATATCGGATTCAGGGAGCAGTACAGGTACTTCAGTTGCAAACAAGTTTAATAAAAATTTATTTAAAAATAATGTTAAAAAGTGTGTAAACTCTCAACATGATTATGTACCACCGACAATTTTATTAAGTCCCATTACCATTGCAATCGAAATTAAGCCTTCTACGTCCGTCAAAGCTACCTCTGCGATAGAAAGTATGCCACCATCTCGAAAGAGAAAACGAAATGTAGCAAATTGGAAACGTAGTGTTAGGAAACGTTAGCCGACAGTAAGGAAAATCCTGAGATGTTAAAGAAATTTTACGCCCCGCAAGATCAGTAAAACAAATAAAGTGATAAGCTTGATTTATATTGTACGTTCCTTTCAGTTCCGTCATTTATCGTGTCAGACAAAAAAAATCATTGTTACATGTATTTTCATAGGAGTATTTATATTATCCGTTCCGTACTTGCAGGAACTGATAATATAAATATTCCTATATGAAAATTACATGTAACAATGTTTTTTTTTGTCTGATACGATAAATGAAGGAACTGAAAGGAACGTATAATATAAATCGAGCTTTGTTGTGTATTTCGTTGTAGTTAACACATTTGATGCCTTAGAAAGACAAAATATCTATAACCAAATATACTATAACGCAATTTCGGGACAGTTTTCACAATTATAACTATTATTCATTTCGCACGTTATAATTATTTATTTATTATAATTTTATTAACTTATTTAATAAATGGTACGTAGTGTGACATCTTGAAGTGGCGGCAGCAACTTGGTAGTCCGACTGTTATTCCATGTTATATGCTGATGGACTTTTGGATTACTGATCAAAAATTAATTTTAATTTTTTTTAAATAAATTTTGTTTTCGTCTTTTCATGTCATTTTATATTTGTGGCTATTTGGCGATGAGTCAAAAATTACGTTGGGCGACAATTTATATTTTTGGTCGCCACATATCCATGAAGCATTTTGAAAACTCGACGATACATTTCGACGATTACATTTAATTATTTTTTGAACACCCTGAACATTAGCTCAAGAAGATTGCGTGGTTTTTAAAAAACAAAATCAACGAAACTACTTGCATTCTCTATTCGCCGGCGAAGGGTAAACACATTAAAAATAAAACACCCGACACGAAATGAGAGGAAATAAAAGTGCATATTACAAGTTTTCCATGAGTAGAATCCACTACTGCCGCGAAACCACCAAAAATGAATATCTATAGGTTTAAATTTATCAGTTCCTAAAATGTATAATTTATGCAAAGATTCGCGCAACGGAACGCCTCTGAAGAAGCATATTTATTCCAAAGTATTCAACGAGGGATTTAACTGCGCATGCTACTTGCCGAAAAAAGATCAATGTGCTCAATGTTCTTTGTTTAAAGACAAAGTTGATTTAGACGAGGCTGAACAACTTAAATTTTTTCAACACGAAAAAAATAAAACTTACGCCAAACATGAGAGATAATTGTCGAAAAAATAAAGATAATACCACAGCAGCAAAACATACGACCTGGAAAATGTGTTTGCTCTGCTAAAAGCTATGCAATTTCAAGTTTCTATTATACACGCAAATTTGCAATTTACAATTTAACAGGGCATTGCAATTTAAATCGGATTACTTACTGAAGTATTTGAACTGAGGCACAAAGGGATGGGTATGATCTGGCAAGCGCTTTGTATACAATTCTTAATGCAGTCGTTCGAGATCTTCGAATGGTTAATAAAATTATTCTATGGTCAGATGGTTGTATCGCACAAAATAATTTTGGAATTTCCCCAAGATAATTAAAAAATAGACTGTATAATACACAAATATTGAGAGCCTGGGCACACACAGCTACCAGAAGTTGGTTAATTCGGTACATAGTGCTGCATAGCTGCCTGACTCAGTTTTAATGGTGACTACGCGAACTAAACCATCAGCCGAGATTATCATCCTTCACCAGTATAATTTGACCAATTTTGATATTTAAATGTTGCATCGTCCATTTGCGTCAACCTGGTAGAACAATGTTGAATCAGTTATGATATTGCATCATGTTGGGTTCTAATCAAAAATGGTCAGGTGTGGGAGCTGAGATACTGTCTGGAAGCAATGTTAGTGGTGTTGTAAACCTAGACTTTAAATCGCTTTGACTTGGTTGTATATACAGCGTAGGTAAATATGTGCTTGGCCATGCCACATCGCATATAGTATTTTGCGGATTTTGCTGCCGCTTCCTAGACACTACCAAAATAAGGCAAGCATGGTGGAATAAATGGTTATTCTATTTTATCCTCCTGATACATAGTTTTGATGTATTGGTACCAACTTGACTCTTGTAGAAGACGATAAAAGTGGTGCAAGTTAGAATTCGCACCTCAAACTTTGTACCGTTATCGGAAACTACTTTTTGCATAATACTCGAGGAGCACAGTAACTTGAAAAACATCAAGAAACGCAGCTTTAATGAAAATTCCACGACAAGTTCCAAATGTACAGCCTTTATTCCAAAACAGACGAAATCTAAATGAAGGTGTTATTGGAGTACTGAAGTAGGGTTGATTCGCCATAATCGAACACAATCTTGAAACACCTGAGTGGCCGATCAAACGACACAGTGGTTAAACCGTTGCCGTTTGGATCGGCAGGTACCGGGTTTGAATCAGGATAGGGGCAGGATACGAAATGGATTTTTCGTCATTTGATTACGATCGGTGATGAAAATGAACATAACTTTGCAAGAATGGCGTAACAACTTTGAAAGATAGGACGGGAAAAGCGAACGACGAAAGAGATTGGAGTTCCTCAACCCCAAAGTAAGCAACTGTGCCTGATAATCGATATGAAGATTCTTCCCGTAAATAAACGTAAACAAAATTTAAGTAAATAAAGATAGGAAAGAGGGAGTACGATAGGATGTTTTGAGTAGTAAGGAAGTGAGGAGAATTGAAGTCTGCCACCGACTCGAGTAAGTCCTCTTTCATCTAGGAAGAGTGATCCACTTTTCAACTAGTTAGAGTAAATGACGAAATCCTTTCGTTGTTGTCTAAATTATAATAATCATTGTTAATCCTTCTTCGAAATTTTAGCTCCCACAACTTCTGCATGAAGATTTTTCCCAACACTGCTACAGGCGATACTATATTTGTTACTACTAAGTGCAAATACTGCGCTTTGTCAATTTGGTTTGGTTTAGACACGGTACCACACAAAACTGAGATATTGGGTCTTTCAAAATATACCCAATGTTTTGATGTAATTATCGTCATCGAAATACAACAACTGTTCACGATGTTCTGGTGGTATATCAGCAATGATATCTGTATCGTTAGCACAACATTTTCCTAATTTCATGCCACATGTATACATTGAATTTTGATTATCGCTTGCTTCAGCCGGTTGGCATTTGTTGACGAGTTGCAGCCAGTTCACTTGTCATTGACATATCATATTTGGCAAATTGCATCATAGGCAGCAGGTTGAATTTGTTGGTCATCCATTGCACATTGTACTAGACAGCGTAAAGCAAGCTATTGAGGTGCCGAAGTATCATAAGTCACCATTATCAATCGTTAGAGTTTTCAGGGTGTACAAAATAAAACAATCGACATAATACAAGATCATTTTGAATGAAGTAATGATTCTACAGAGCCTCTACCCTTAAGTGTAGAAACGCTTTAGTGTTAACTCCGAAAAATCACCCAAGACGGAAGGTGGATGAATAAATGTAAGTCTAAAAAAAATACGCCCGTCCTCATTTTTCAAAATGTTTTTCTTTTCAAATAGGTGTTCTTTCGTAGTCCATACCTTGGTAGTTAATAATAAAGTTGCAACAACCTTCTGTAGTTGCTTCAAGTTTCCAAAACCTTTCATTTTCATCATCGATAGTTGAGGTATAGGAAGTTAAACGAGACACTTAACGTTGAAATGACATGATTCAACCAAGAATAGTATTTTGAAAATATGGTAAGTCATTGTCCAATTTCACTTGAGCGACCTTTAGCAAATAGGAATACAGCTCCGCTCCAAGTAAACATGTCGATCTTTTTGACCTTTGATCTTTTGAAGATTTAATGGAATGTGTCAGTTACTTGTGTTTATTGGCATCGATGCGGAATGATACTCGTGATTTCTGGCAGTATAAATGCTCTAGCTAACCGACGAATCAATTCCTCCAATTCCTCGAGAAACCTTGTTTAGTGGAAGCTGAAGTTTTGACCCAAATGATTGACTAAATAGCCTTATTTGAGAGCCAGAATCCAACAGCGCTGTGCCAACAACTATTGGCGGTTCCATTTATTCATTACTACCACCATAACCACGTTTGGAGGTGATAAATTGGGAGTATCTAAGTCGAAGATTTAGTTGGTAGTACATACTTTCTTACATCGTATACTTTTATAAAATTTGTAATGTCTTTGTGGATTGCCAATTTGTCCATAGATGCAAAGCAGCGCACCACTTTTTATAGTTTTAAAATCGAATTTGCTGATAATCAGAACACGATTAACTCATCCCACTGCTCATTTGGTCAATGTAAAGTTCTAAACGAACGCAAATGGCAGTTGATACATCTAAAAGTTCATTTAAATGACGTAGATGAGGCCTAGCTGAAGCATTGGCATTGAATAACCCTTTAGCTGAAGCATTGGCATTGAATAACCCTTTAATGTGATGTTCACATATCCAATTTGGCTTGTTAAACCTTTCGCGTAGAATATTTCTTGCGCCCTCATTATTTTCTTCCTGCTCGCTTGCACGCACTGTCGCACTATTCAACGCATGTTTAAAATATTGTAGCCTCCCGATAATGATTACTGTACGATTGGAGTGGAGAGCGAGCTAAAGCATTCGATAAATCCCATGCATAAACCCCTAACAGAAGTGCCATATTCAAAAGTGCTAATATTAATATAAAACTCGAAGAGCAATGAATCTGGAAAGTAAACTCAATATTTACATAAACCAATGAAAAGTGTTAAGTGCAATAAATAAGAAAATGGAAATTTTAAACTGGTAATTGCTTAATTAATGGTCTAATATAGCAACAACTATATAAGACCATGAAATGCAGCTTTTCCGTAATTTATTGAAATGAAAAATGAAGATCATATTTATCCAGATGTGCAACGCTTCAACAAAAGCAATTCCAGTTTGGAAGATGAGCAAATTAGTTAATGGAGTTTCTTGTTTTCCACAAGACAAACAAATAATCCATAGCAATACATATATAGTAGTACCATCATTCGAAAAAAATCTTTAGAGGGTGAAAATCCAGGTAGCGCGATAATCGAAATTAAGTTATGCAATAATTTTACTAGTTCGCCTAAATGTTTGCAAGATTAAATACACTTACAGTACACACGGCGTATTTTTGTATACCATTAACCAGTATAGTATTGCTTCACTCTAACTTATTATACTACATATTAACACAGAATATATTTATTTCAACTCGTATTGTTTTACAATTGTCAAGGTCATGTAGAAAATGTGTTTAATATTTTTTGTGATAAACAATAAAACAAATCATGAATACCTTACTTCAATTTTCTTTTTATAAAAAATAGCATAAATAATTTTTTTTCTATGATAGAAATGCAAAAGAATATGAATTGTTCAATCAAATAAATCCATTATTGGAAAGGAGATATGAACGATAGGATATATACATATGTATATTAATATATTGAGTACATACTTAGCTGTGTATTATTATTGTTTATTTTAAATACATCTGTTCTCACAAACACAAACGAATAAAGATTAAAAATGAAAACGATGTAGAAATCTATATAGAACAACTAAATACAATTTTTTAAAAGGATGCCGTTGATTGCACTGTTACAGTATGGTAATTTATAATTGAAAATATGAACGAGTAATTTTCTTATATATGCATTCATTAAGAACAATGTATTGTTATGGAAAGGCAGATTTTCTATTTATCCAAATCTGTGTGAAAGTTCAGGGACATTGAACCCAATATTTGTTTCAAAATTAAAATAAAATTTATTAATTCGATTTTATCATAAAAAATATTACGTAAGAGAAGTACGTAAAAATAGGAAAATTGTCACTTGAACATACTACAATAGTATGTCGTTTTTCATTATTGTCTTTCAATCAACTATTTATTAAGGGATTGTTCCTCATTGGAATAGGAAAAACGAGGATGTCATTATAAAGATTATAATTTCAACCAAAGCATGTCTGACTTGATCTGTTTTGTCACAGAATCCAATGAGAGTCATGTGGTGTTTACAGTGTGCAAATCTAGAGCGTATAATTATAATCTAATTATGAGCATTTAAGGTTCGCTAACAAAACTTAAATTCATTTTTCTGTTAATCTAATCTGTTAATCTCTAATAAATTTTATTGTTTAAATTGGGGGCTGAATTAATCCATCTCAAATGAATTACATATCCCTTTTGTGTTTTACTAACACAATTGTGCGGGTAGGGCTAAAGTACCATGTATATGTAGTTTTGTATGTTTTTTGAACAAATTTACACATTTGTGAATTCCTTTTTAACTTATTTTCCGTCCGAAAAAACACTATATCTATACACACAGTTGTGTTGGTTTTACTTCAAATCAAGCGAAATTTTTAATGAACAACGCCGTTACATACGTTAATTTTTTACTCACACATTTGTGTGGGTTGGAGTAAAATTGAGTAGATTTTTTATTTTTCTTAGTTGAAAAAGGGATATAAGAAAGTATATAAGATATTTTTTATAAATTCAATATACAAGTGAATAGCTTACGAGTTTAGGTTGCCGCTCACTATTTTGTAATTAAAACTATTTTTAAATAGTAGTTAACCTAGAGATTGGTCAGCATTGTCCGAAAAAAAACGTTTCAGTTCTTTATGGCAGGATAAATAATGGCTTACTTTTAAGTTCCGTCTTTATTCGAACGCTAATTTTAAATTGTTTAGTTTGATGTACCATACAAATTATTTTTTTTAAATAAAAAATGCGTTGTGTATTTTATTTTGAATAAAAAAAATCAGTTTTTATTTTCCTCTAAATTGTAAAATTTTATTTTTATGTCTTAATTTAATTAATTAACCTTAATTTGTATTTAGTCTTACATCGTTTTAATACTTAATTACCTTTCCGAAACGAATATTTATTTGTGGAGACTTTAAACAGCTTTCACAATAAAACAATTTTTATTTTGCCTTAGAAGTTTGTTTGAAAATCAAACTTTAGAAAAAAATTTACTTTAGAGAAAAAATTGTTTTTATTGTGAGAGCTCTGTTAAGGTGATGATACATGTACAGATTTTCCCTTTAAGGCATAAAAATTATGCGCGCTTGTTGGTTAAAAGTCAGCCATCTTGAATCGCTTTGAATCAATTCGGATGATTTTGCATACTCATGAACGATGGCTACTAATAAGACAATAAGGCCTGTTTCAGCTGAACTAAGACAAGCGAACTGACCTATGTTCATTGTTCTTGGTTGTATATAAAAAACTTTTATAAGCCCCGTTTCCCACTTGAGCTAAGTATTTTGACTGATATGAGCTATGTTTTCATTTAACAGCTTCACGTTTTGGTTTCTTTCCAAAGTCAAATAAGAGAAATATTGTAGATAAATCTCAGAGTCTACCCAATCTGTAAAGCAATGTATTTAAATTTTTATTTTCACCTTGGAGATACGAGTAATTAATCAGCTCACAATCAGCTATGTTTCTATCCCACAGCTTTAAATAAAGAATTTAAATAAATCGGGACGTACGAGTGTGTTGAATTAAGCTTCGCTAATTCGGTTTCACTTATTTAGGCTTTGCAAAGTAAATCGAAAGCTGTGATCTCAAAACATGCTCACTTTGCTAAAAGAACATAGCTTAAGTGTGCAAGGGGCCTTAGCGAGAAACGCAGCTATTAGCATAGTTTGGCATCCACAGCTCATTCCACTGCACATTTGAGTTAATTACATCGCTCTCATATACATTTCAATTCAAGTAAAATGCTATATGTCTGCCAAAATATTATTAGAATCACATAAGTAGTCACATAGGCGAATATGTACACAATAATAGCAATGTATGTGTGAACGATATAGCTGACTTTTGCAATCCAAAGACAACCCGAGCTAAGTTAGTTTGTATCGCTCAAAACAGAAAAACATAGCTCGCATAGCTTAGCTCAAGCGTGCATCGTTTCATTAAAACTCTTTATTTTCAACCAAGAGCGATGAACTTAGCTGATATCGCTTAGCTTAGCTTAGCTCAAATGTGCAACGGGCCTAATGGAACGATGCACATTTGAGCTAAACTATGCGAGCTATGTTTTTCTGTTTTGAGCGATACAAACTAACTTAGCTCGGGTTGTCTTTGGATTGCAAAAGTCAGCTATATTGCTCACATTGCTATTATTATGTGTACTTATAAAATATTGAAATTTGGATGACATTTGAGTATTGTTGTGTTTGGTATTGTGGATCAAATTCAAAAAAGTGGTTGAATTCTTAAATAATATAATAAAATTAGTTAATTAATTTTTGACAGACATAGGACTTTACTTGTATTGAAATGTATGCGTGAGAGATATAATTAGCTCAAATGTGCAGCGGAATGAGCTGTGCGAGCTAAACTATGCTAATAGAAACTACGTTTCTTGCTTAGCTTAGCTGAAATGTGCAACGGGCGTTAGAATGAAATAAGTAGCCGTTTTGAACAGAACCAAAGAGCTAAATAAAAATTAAGGTTAATTAAATGGGAGCATTATTTTCATAAAAGCTCTCATTTAATTAACCTTAATTAGGTTAATTAAATGGGATTTCAGTTGGGCTCTTGAAAGTTCTTGTTGCTACAATAGCTTAAATTGTTGTAATTAATTTTATCTTAAAAAACAAATTAATCTCTCATAAGATAAAACAATAATATTTTTATCTAAATTGTATTTTAAATAGGAAAGCAATCGCCAATGGTAGTTTTTAACTCGCTTATTAGAGTTTTAATCTCTTTACAATTTTCATAATACCCTTCTAAGACCCTTCTAAGTCACATAAAAATAAAATTAAAATTTAACCCATACAAAAATTTTAAAACATGTACTAGTTTTTTATACTGAATAATACAATTTTTTATCCTTATCTGGCAAATTAAAACCTTTCTTTAATAAATGCTTGTAACATGAAGGTGATTTAAAATCAAATTCCAAATACATTTTTTGTTCAACTTGGGTCCAAGATAATTTTAATTTATGAAATATTTGTGCAAGTACAAAATGTGTTTACTTGTGGTCGATCGTCAAGTGTATTATCAATTAATATTTTTATTGTGTTTCCTTCTGTTTGCATTTTACTTTTCTGAGGGGTATTTAATATAAACCTGAGAATTTTGTTTAAAGGTTGAACGGGTTCTTTATTTTCGTCTTCAATTTGATGTTGCGGACTAGGAAATTGAGATGGTGAGATGGGACATTCATGAGGAATTTGTGGAACTTGATAATTCTTTTAATAAGTTCTTGGAGGCCCTTTTTCATATTTCAATGTTATAGGTGGGAAATCAGGTGTTTTCAATTTTCTTGTTGTTTGACTCTCAGTGTTGTGTGTCTGGTTGGAAATCGTACGCGAAACTTTTGGAACGAATTTTTTTTTATTTAAAAAAAATTCGAATTTTAATAAACGCTTGCATCGTGCATCTATGTCATTGACCTTACACTTACAAACAAGATTATTAATTGGCTGGGGAAAGACAGTTTTTTAAATATTTTTTGTTCTAAAACTACTTATTTTGAAATCATTAAAATTAAAGTTCTTCATAATAGTTATGCGTTTGGAAGTAACTTTATTCTTGTCGAACACACGACGATGGTCATGCAACACCGTAAAAAATGTTCTGGTGGATTTACAGTCATTTTTATTTAAGCAGTTTTTGTAAGCACACACCATTTTATCACGCAAATTCACAAAAGTTTTAATACACAAATTTTCAAAATGAACTTTTTATAACATTTAAAAATAAGAAAACACAAAGCTACATGCGTTACGATTAGACGACAAGCAATAAAATTTTAAACGAACAAATTTACGAAATTAACTTGCAAACAATTTTTAAATCTTTGTAGTGTGTAGATGTATGATTTCCTTTTACATATATTGAATTGCTATGTGTGTGCGTGTAAATAAGTATGTATATCATCGGTGGTCTATCTATATAGTTATCGAAACGAAAACCAAATAATGTGTATGTGTTGTACCTACAAAATCATTTAAAATAATTTTTAATTGGATTTAAATGTAGATCGTTTTTATGGACAATCTTCAATTATTTTAGCTTTTTATAATTTTCAACGAATATTTTAACGTTCAAAATTATTTGTCTATAATTTAGAAAACATTGTTGCAATTCAAAACAAAACCAATTTAGTTGCGATCGGTATTTTCTCTCCATCATCTTTGTTACATTTTCTATTTACTTTTGAGCGTAAAAACTGTTTTGACTTATAATGAGAGCGTCATTATATGAGTAATACAATGCGATTCATTACTATTTATGATAAGAAAAAAATTTAGTTCCCATTTCTGTTTGTTTTCATATAAAATTATTATTTTTATTACTATTTTATTTGTTAATTATGTATTTGTTAATTATTATTATATATGTTATTTTATTTGTCAATTTGATATGAAAAGAAACAGAAATGGGAACTAAATTTTTTTCGTATCATAAAAAGTAATGAATCGCATTGTAAGTATATGTATAGAATTTTTTTTTGTTTTCTGCATGTTGCATTATAAAATATTCTAGCTACATTTAGGAGAAGGTTATGCTATTTAGGCGGATAGGTAATTGCAGAAATTCTTTAAAAAGTTTAAAACGATACCAGTAGTGGTATCTAACATTTCACTCACGAACCTACCATTACATTACTATATAATGATTATACAATGAATAATCTTAATTCTTTTCTTAAAGATATACAGTTGGCTTAAGTCAGTATAAATTCTAGATCAAGTAACAAGGAAACAGAAACAAAATCTATTTTGATTAATGAGTGTGAAGTAGTCATAAATTTATATGGTAATGGTTCGTGTAGGATTAGCAATATTATTTCTTAAAGGCATTTAATTCTTTAATTTCTTAATTACATTGTCATGTAGTTTTATATATAGCGATCCGATACTACAATATGAATGTTGAAATTTTTATTACCCGTCCCCATAGGTTTTATATTAAGATTTCTTACGGTCACGATTCAACTGTCAAAATTGGTTATTACCGCAAACTGTGAAAATTTAATTTAGCCTCAATCAAGATGAGTAGTTCGTCATGTCTATTAAGGCAGTGTGCTAGAAATTGAGTATAAGACGCTCAAGGAGTGGATCCGTCAATTTTACACGAACAAATTCCTTTATCGTCCATTGTATCCGCGCGCTAAAGAACAGGAATAATATTATTATATGTCGGTTTAAAGTTTATTATTATTATTGGTACGTAAACATAAGACATTTTTCTTATATATGCATTTCATTACTTCTTTTAACAATACGAAAAAAAAAAAAATTACAGATTGAAAATTATTGTGTGTGTACCATAATTTGTAAGAAATCCGACATAACATCGATGACAAAACATAAAAATGCATTTTTTGTTTGTCTGCTCGTTGTATCTTGTCTTAAGCACAATAATTTTTTTGTTTTCGTTTTTCTTGCGTCGTTGTTCAATTGATAAGATCTTAGCAGCCAATAAAATGGAAATCAAGGTAAGAAATTATGGTTTAATGGATTTTATTTTATGTTTTTATCAGTTAAAACAATGTGTACAAAAAATTGTCATTTGCCGTATAGAAATTTGTGATCGTATTAAATATTTAACATGATTGAAATCAGAACGTTGGTAATAATAACACCCGGGATTTATGTGTAAATATTATAATTGTAAAAATGGTTATGGGATAAAATTGTAATTCAAGTTCCATACAAATTGAGCACGAGAGACTCAATGACTTTAATAAAAACTTAGTTTTCATAATCAACAGACCCATGGTACCTAATTGATTAGTTCACAACAGAGTAGGTAGGCCGTCATCGATAAAACGAATGGTTATGACCTTTTAGGTAATAAACTGCTATACTGGAATTGGCATTTTCAAAGAGCCCCAGATAGAGATTTCTAGTAGATTTGATCCTCGGGAATTTGTGTTTGAATTTTAACTGCAAACACTTTAATAACTTATAATTAGATGTAAAACGGCATTCACAAAATATTTTACAATCTACGAGTACTTTACACACACTTAAAAAAAATACTAGAAATACAATATTACTTCTATTGTATATAAGTCCAAAGCTATTTCCCATTAGATTTTAATACAAGGAAAATATTAAATAAATTCAATAAAATTATTATTAAAAAAATATAATATATACTTGTATTACATTTTAATAAAAGATGAAATTATTTTTTAATGTAAAAAACATTAAAATTTTTAATAACTACTTCTAATACTTTCCAATAAAGCTACTATCAAAAAAATGTAATAGTTTAAATCATTTGTTTTAATTTAACCTGCATTTAAAACTAATAATATAATCTATATTAAAACATAATGTTTTGATTTATTCTTTTCTAATACAATAAACTCTTCATTTTTAAATACTTGTAATTTTAATTTTAAGTACCAAAATTATTTTAAAAATAGATGCAAATTTTTCATTTTAATTTTTAATTTTACTTACCATATATTGCAAGTTTGGATATTCAAGTATGTATGTAATTTAAATAGCATTACTTTGCAATTCGTTTTAAATACTGCATTTTAAATGAATAAAACTATATCAATACGAAAGTATATACTTAAATAAAAAAACACAAAATATTTTAGCAAAATATATATTATACAAAAATTAATGCAATAAGAATGGTTAGTTTACAAAAAATCAGGTAGTTCTTGTACATCATAACTTAATATATAATAGTTTTTTTTTGAAATTACAAAAATGTTTTTCAAAAACTTGATAATATTTAAGGTTGCTATACTTTAATAAAGTAAATTGGCAATTGGTTTCTATTAATTTAAATGAATTATTAAAAACTTCGTATAAACCAATCCAGTCTTTAACCAGAAAAAATAATCATTAGAGCTTTCTATTATATCTAATATTTCATAAAATATTACAGCTTCATCAGATATTTTCTTAAGTATGCAAAAGCCATTTTTATAGTGGAAAAAATCGTTTTTTAAAAAAGATACAGAATATGTGGGCTGAGTACCTGGAATATCATGATGATTTGTCGTAGTTTTTTTACCAACGATTACATGTTTTTCAAAATTTAAATTAACCCAAGCAGTGGCAATCATTTGTTGGTGTCGATTTGCTAATGTTTTGCAAATATTGATAAAGTTTTGACTTTTTAATCTTGTAAAGTATCTGTGCTTAGCTTCATAGCGCATTGTCCACATATGAATAACTGGTCCCATTTCCCTTATAACTCGTGGATAATGTGTGAGTATATGTTCTTTTGGAGTTAGCGGTTGCTGATACCCGGTTACAATAAAGTCTAAATATTTAGAGATTAACTGTTGGAGTTTACAGGTTTGAGATTCAGAAATTTTGTAAAAAAGTAATATTGCCAGAATTTGAAGTAAATTACTCATGCATTGCCAATGTTGATCATGTTCTATTTTATAGAAACGTCCAAATATAAACGGAAAGAGTTTGATTAGGCATAACATCTGTGAGGCATTTTGTCCACAATTGCTTTTATCTAAGTTTATGTTTGAGGGTTTATTTCTCCTTTCGCGAAATCCGAAATCAAACGCTGAAATTGTATCGTTAATTTTATCAATATTTTTAAAAACCTTTTCTTTTAAATAGAATTGTAGTGTATACTTTACAAATCGAGAAATAAACCGTTTAAGACCATCGTACATGAAATCGACACTTTTATTTCTAATTGTGTTGAATAATTTCAACTGATTTAATACTGGTTACTTTTGAATTTCTTTCGTCTCAATTAGATTAATTTTTTGATTTATTGGGATATTTTTTAAAACTTCATAGCAGTTCTCTTGTTTAACATAATCAATTTTTTCCTCAATACATTTTTTAGTTTCACAATTCGGTAAGCTACAAAAACGACAAAAATATCTGGCTGAAAAAGATTTGCTAAAACCTAACATATCGTTTGCTGCTAGGTTATCATGTGATAATGTCGCTATTGTTCCCAGCAGAAGCCCAATATTAGTTACTTGGTTACGTTCTTCAAGAAGTTGTATTTCCTTAATAATTGGTTCTATTATAGAATTTATATTAAAGTCACCATGCAGATCATTAACATAAAATAATGCTACAAGAAATATGTTTTCTAGGTGTGATTTCATAAAACTAGGAACATTAACGAAACTGAAATAAATTGCGCCTATCTTATGTACTACAGTTTTACTTCCAAGAACTTTGACAATTTCAAATTCATCGTAGTACAGTTGAATTAATACAAATTTTTGGTCTGAAAAATTAGGTTTAATTGATTTAAAAAGATTTCCGCAACAAACAAATTCGTATTTTTCAGGATAACAAACATGAGAATCGTTAAATGACTTAAACAGTTTTTCAAAATTAAAATTTTTAAAACCCGAATGAATTGTTGCAGTTATTGGTATAAATTGAAAAAAATTTTGAACTAATTTTCTTTTGTAAATGTTCTGTTTTCTTATGAAACGTAATTCCCATCTAGTTCCAATTGGAATTTCGAGAGGGCAAACAAAGTGATCGTTAGAAGACAATATTTTATTTCGAAGGTATTTCGAGCAGTATGGGTTGAAAGAACTTGATATTTCATTTTCAATTTGGGTAAAACATAATTTGTAATTATTTTGTCTCAATAGAGGCTCAAAAACTTGGCTTACGCGTTTTCACAATTCTTTAGATTCGTTTAAAATTTTAGTTATAATATTGTCAGGTAAACCATACGCGTTAAGATTATTTGAAAATGTTTGTATTTGATTTTCAAATTCTTGCAACTTAGCACGGTACTCATTCGACGAGTCGCAACTCTGTTCTCCACAATTTCTAATATTATCAGTACTAGATGAATTTATATCTAGTTGAGCAGGTAATTTTTGGACGTTATTATGTAATTCCACATGCTTTTTGGCATGTCTTCGTAAACCAGATACGGTATTAAACGAAGCTTTACAATTTATGTCAACAACACATTTTAGATTAATTTTTGATTTTTCTTTTACTTGCTCTATTAATTTTAAATGACTAAAAACTTCATTGAGTTTGCCAAAAAATGTATTACAAACGAAACAAAAATAAGACATTCTTTAAAAATGTAAATTCCTAAATCATAAAGAATGAATTCAAATATTTAAATATTTATTATTTATTTGACATAATATTAAAATTATTACTTTCGACTTAAAGCCTTAATTATAGGCTAATATTTATATTAAGTAATAATAATAAGTATTTTGGTAAAACTGTAATTATTAATTAAGTTTTCATTTTATGATCTTAATTCGTGATTATTTAATAAAATTAATTTAGTGTTTTTCTTAATAAACTAAATATTATTCAAAATACAAATAATAATTCAAAGATCAAATAATAATAATGATTAATTATATCAGTATATTGATATATTTGTATAAAAATATATCATATCAAAAATTCAATTTTCTTTTGGATTAGATTACTTTTACAGATTAAATTTACAAAGTAAATGTTAAAAAATCAGTTCAATTAGCCATAAACAAAGCATATAAATCAAAAAACGAAAAAATCGCCTTGGTATTTATCACAATTAGGAAAATTATCACATTATTTCATTTTCAGTCATACATTGGTCTTATCAAAATAAGATATACATAAATTCATCTTAATATGGTGAAAATTAATAGAAAATTAATTATATAATTTTTGGTCAAATTTACTTATAATTTCCTTAACTCTATTTGACACTTTGTATTTTAGTTCAATTTTATAAACGTAAAGAGTTATAAAATCCAAAAAAAATTTAAATGGTGGTGGGAAGTGCTGGTGGAAGACATAATGGCTCTTAAAAAAACAATCCAATACTTGAACAAAATTAAATTCATTGGGTAGATTAAACAATTCACGCTCGACACAAATATAATAGTTTGAGATTGCCGTTTTATTTGTACCAACAGCAATTATGTATGGATTTTGTAAATTATTATCGATTAGTTCTTCAATGGTTAAATTACCCTGTAGATAGAGAATAAAATAAAAAATTAATAGTATTAAAATAATGTTTAATAAAAAAGTCAATTCAATGTTCCAAAAATATTACCGCTTTAAAAATAATTAATTTGTTTAACGATTCGATATAACGATCCCGTGTTATTTTAGTTGACGATTTTCCGGCTGCTGTTTGTGGCAGTAATTTAACTAGCAAAAACATCAACTTTACACTAGGAAACCATTCTAACAGAAGATAAGAAATTTTTTAGTTATATCAGCCAATTAATATAATGGTACTCTTTATTAAAATACATTTTCAACAAATATATTTTCTTTACCAGCCTAAAACAATATTGACATATTGATTTATCGATAATTTCGTTTTATTTTAGTCTAATGAAGATAGTATTTGCTCAAAAATGTAATAAATGGAAACAGTGTTTTAATTAGCCGTTAATCCAATAATCAAACGGTTAACATCAAAAAACTAACCTGAAATCAGTGTTGACTCTTCTAAATTTTGAGTAGCGCAGCCGTTAAAAATTGCTTCGATGTTCTGCGAAAATGTTTCCCAATTCTCCACTAGTCGTTCGGAATGGCTTGGGAACCGCAAACTAAAATCATACAATATCTACAAAAAGAACACAGAAATTAATAATAATAAAAATAATATAATAGTACATGTGGCTAACCAATTCTGGTTTTAGAAAAAAGAAAGGAAATTGCTTGGAAATCTGTGTAAATTCATTTTTGTCAAATGCAAGTAACCGAGCGTTCAATGTTTGTTTTAGTTTTCGTTTAATTAATTCTAATTGGGAGTCCACGTTACAATTTTTTAAAATTAAAATGTCTTCTTTGTCTTGGGCATTTGATGTGACGCTTGCGTCTTCGGTTTCTTCTGAAAAAATTTCGCTCTTATTTTTTCGGTTTTCGAACATTACCCGTTAATCTAGCTTTATTGCGAACGTTGTAGATTCTAGTAGCAATGAATCCCGAATTTGTTTTACTGTTAAATAATAGTTCCTAGAATTACAAACTATTAAATAGTGTACGATCTATAAAACAAGAAAAACTAACAATTCCATTTTCCGAACTTTTCAATTGTGGAAAAATTTGAATAAGTGCTTCCGCCAAAGCGCACTTGTGATTGTTTTCAGGTACCATCCAAATTTTTTCAACAAAAAATTAACTGCTTCTCGTATAATGGCCCTTCTTTCTACATCTTTAAGAGGTACTGTTGCTGCGTTATTGATATAAGATTTTCTTAATACATACGAGTTTTCGCTGTTAACAAAAAATGTTCTTAGTTCCCATAAAGGAAAACAAACAAATGTTTATTACATTACTGTAAATATAAAAGTTGTGAATTAAAATTACCTCACAGCTTATGTACATTTCTAGTCCTACTCGAGCATTTTGTTTTTCAACTCTGGCTGGTGTTAAAACTAAGAAAATTTGAAACGGAATTAATTAAACTCAACTAACTCAAGTATATTTTTTGGTAGTACCAGATTTCCGAGATTCTATAGCAGATCCTTTTAAAATAATATTTAAATAAAACTGCGGATGCGAATAGTTCTGTTTTAATATTTGCAGAAACATTTCTTCTGGAATCGATGTTCCTTCGGAATCCGTCAAATGCGATATATCATATGCAGAGATATCCATGACATTTGCAACTGGAACAGAATTATAAAAAAATATGATTACGGTTGTTTAGAAAAAAGCGGACCTTACGCTTACTAAAATTAAAAAATTAATATTCAATACATGAAAACCAGTAACCAAAGTATACTACGTCTAATACTATGTCCGTAATCGTAAGTTTTTACTGCGTTAACATGTTAACTAAACCATAAATGCATAATAAAACTGACATGATCTAAAGAGTTTATTTTTTTAATGCGGTGTATGCTGTATGGGTTAACTAGTTTTTAGGACAGTAAATTTAAAATTTCTAAAACCAAGTGGCATTGTTTGTTACAATATATGGCCGAAAATCAGACTCTTTCCAAATGTGAAATGTATTTTACTGTATGTATAATATTTAATCAATTAATTTTAATACTAGTTCCATTACATTATAAATTCGACCAATTTAAATCATAGAAAGGAGTCACATGAAATACTTACAAAAATTTGATTGGTTGACAAGTTTAATAGAATTACTATTAAAAATTAATTGTTCTTACATTACATATTGTAGTAAAAAATTTTAACCAAAAACTAATTTTGATTTTGACTTACCAGAAATTAACAAATCTTCATATTTAAATTCATTGCCACTATGTTTCATTATTTTAATGAACTCAATAGCTCCTTTATTTTTAATTTTAATATAAATGCAGTCTAAATTATTAAAATCATCCATATCACAAAATGTTAGAAACAGTTAAACTATAATTATCACTCTACAATATATTTTATTATTATTATTGCACTGTTTAGGTAATAATGATATGTAAGTTATCACAATAAATCAAACTATTACGCATATAAATCAAACTAAAAATTAAAGGAAAACCTTTTAATTTTCACTGCACTATTGAATTTTTTTCGTAATTATTAACACCCCAGTTTGGTTCGCACCATTATAAAACTCACAATGATGTACAATAGAGAAAATAGTTAATACTTGATCAAAACGTAGTGAACTATACAACTGTATATTACTCTCTCGTTTTAGTTTAATGTCAATACGGAATATTTATAGAGAGAATTAGCGAGATGCGAATTTTAATACTAATACTAATAGAATAGTATTCCTAGTTAATGATTTTGTATTACAAATACTTTTATGAGTAGTTTCTATTGAATTATAATGTATCCTAGTATTGTATATTTTCTAATAGAAGGCTTTTATTGCAAATAAACATTTGATTTTTAAGTGTGCATGTAAGAATGAAATTTTTCAAATTCATCTACCTTTGATGACAATACACAAATCATTCATTTTGGCCTATGTCGGTCCACCACAAATAACCGCTTCCCTAGATGATTTATCGTTTTTACATAATTCAAAACAAAATTAGCGTAATCGCATATTAAATAGTCAGGAATTATCTCGAATCGAAGTAGCGGCATTGAAAAAAAATGTCGACCATGATGTAAATTCTATCCAATTCTATCCATTTATCGTTTGGAATGGATTCTGAATACTTTTCACAGCAGTTTGTTCATATGCACTCTTCAGAACTTGGGGAACAGTTTCTCTTTTAACGACTTAATTTTACTTTTTGCCTCGGTTTCTTTGGTTTTGTTTGGAGAGTCTTTTTTTTATTTTTTCTCCGTTTTTTGCTTCCTCTTCCCAAGTGTATCTTCTCAGGACAATCAGTAAAAATCATCGTTCTGCCCCTCTTTCTAACCCCATGAGCAGGAGTGCTTCATTTTTCCCCTTTTCGATCAAAATGTTTCCCGCCTTATAAACAACGACGATTAGCCTCTCAACTTTTCGTATTGTTCTGTTCTCAATAGTGGAAAATGTTTCAATTGCCACATCCATTTTTTTGATTTATCGCATATTGATAAAATGACATCGTTTCAACTGACCCACTGTTATGTTTGTACCCACCCTCTCCTACAACATTTATACAAGATAAACGACTATGAAATAAAAGATTTTAAATTAATTTTGTAAATATTCCGGCCCAGATCTGTTTTCCAAAACTTAAGCAGACATGACGCAACGAAAAAACCTGTTTTTCAACAAAAGTCCGCAAGGATCCTGCGAGATGCATTGACTCAGCTATTTCAAGGGAATAATGCAGGAGTGTTGATAAACTATGATGACAAATATTACTAGTAAAACTCACATTCCTGTGGCCCTAAGGATGGTTCTATGATAATGGAAGAGCATGATGATATAGCGAGAAGATTCTACAAAATAGGCTAATAAATAACGAAGGAACGTCAATCGTTGAACTATTCCCGACGAAGACAGTTCTTAAGAGAAACACATTTTTATTTATGTGACTTAACCTAAGATTTCGGAACTTGGCCATTTTCTCAAATTTGAACATACGGTTGGTGCTGGCTACTTGCTCAGCATTCACATAATTACGTACTATCTCTAAGCATCAATCGCTCTTTCCGGGCCAGGAAGGTTTTGCAACTTATGGGCGATTATCTTATAAATTTATATGGAGCTATTATTATATATATTTATTGAAGCTGGAAGATTGTGCTAATCCTACCATAAGGCTCTCACTGGAGAGCTCATTATTTGTTTGCTCTTATTATTCTCCACTCATAATATAATGCATTATTATTTCGAACTTAAATTATTAGAAATTACTACTATTAGTATTATTAGGAATGTGGTTTGAAACATTACAGCATTTCAATATATTTGATTCACATAGACAACAATAAACGAGAAAAAAATGGAATGGGATAAACAAGTTTCGTGTAAATAATAATAAAAAAAATTCCTGGTATGAAATACTGGGATAACTTCATATACTTCATTTCAGAAGGATGGAAGAATCGTAAACATGCCACTACTGACTTACGTGAAGCTAGCCCGAATTTTCAGCCTGAAATTTTAGTAGTAATAACTTATGGCAATACAACTTCTGTCATGACGCAAAAAATATACGCAAATTATAAACTATTTATCTTGCCTTTTTACAATATTCGCATTCTCTAATTGCACTCCAAGATAAAATTCAAAACGGTTACGATAAATAAATGTCAAAACTTACACACTCTTATGATGTATGTAGGTTCATATTTAGACTTTGAGGGCCCCTAACTAATGTTCCCATTTAAATTTCAACATCAATCTTATGGATATAAGTTATTCTAAATAGCATCTGGTACACAAACTATAGTTCACGTTGTTATGGGTTGTGGTAAGGGTAATTTTACAGGTGAAAATTGTATACAATATATTATCTTGCCATTTTTAAATCGCATTTTCTAAACAGTTTTTTTACCCAAGATAAATCTATTGACAGCAAGCGAGCAAGATAACATTAAACGTCAAAACGAAATTTTAATTATTTTATATCCTTGATAACTCAAAAAATATAATCTCTAGAGACGTAAATTGTTGCATATTCATTAAAGCCATCTAGAATCACACATAGCCCCCAAAATCATATTGAAAAATAATCGGAATCGGAAGTTATTTGAATTTCAAATCAAGATACGGTTAGATAGACTTATAAAACAAACCAAATGTTTGAAAAGAACATTACAACAGTCAAAAATTTCTTTACTTCGTAATGGTAAGGACGTGTACAATATAAGTCTTATTTACAATTTATCGATCCATTGAATTTTGATTAATGTTGTGTATTCTAATCTGTTTAAAGGTTATTCTTTATACTAAGTACAAAATCGCATTGTTATGTAATTTTTATTTGCGATATGTTTTTTAAATCCAATCAAATCTGTCTTAAGCAGACCATAATTCAGTGTATTTCATTGTTGAAGACCTATTTAGCTTTTTCCGATGTCCTATTTAGCTCTTTCCGCACATGCAAGTTGACAATACTTAAGTATAATAGTCGGGTCTCGGAACGCCCGGGATTATCTTATTAGAATTTTAGAATTTCGAGTAAACTACAAAAAGCTATGCGTTTTAAGCAACGAAACTCATTTCACCATCAAATTAGTTAGTCACCGCGAGTTTTTCGAACTCCACGAGGTTCTCATTCAAAATATTGTTTATGTACCTCCCCAATAACCCCAAAAATTTGATAATCGAAACCATTTCTAGTATTTGATGTAGGTCTAGTTATGAAGGGACGTTTTAGTGTTACGATTTGTTTTTTACCATGAGTTAATTTTTAATCTTTGTAAAATGTTTGGGTTAATCTTAAGGATCGGTAACGAGTTGGAGGTGAGACTTTGATCAATTACCTGCACTTTAGAAATCGATTTTATGCAATATACATCTTGTCTGACCTTAGTGCTATAGTTAAAAGCTAGTTTTAATGCATAATATAATTAAATATTTTTCTAGTTTATTATTGTCCGAAATTTGTCCTAATTATTACTTTATTTAAACAAAAGATAATAAATAGTTTAGAATTTAAGCATTCTAAGATTCTAGAGCTCCTAGTGCCTCTAAATGAATTATTAAACAACAACAAACTGAAGTTTGTTAAATAATTTAGATTTTCTATAGGCCGTCATAGTTATTGTGCTCGTCAGTGTTTTAATTGAGCAAATTGTAATGGTCAACTAAAATATTGCAAATGCACACCAAGTTGAAAGCTTTGCTTGCTTGTGGAGAGCGGGTCCATTTTAGATGTTATCAAATCAGACACTTGAAACACTTGACATTTATATTTGAAACTTAAGCAACTAAAATTGCTTTTGCTGTAAGCCACAGACATTGTTCTAGGATATTATACCCCTTAAGCCTTCTTCTAATATAAATAGGTACATTATTTATTCCCTATACTTTAATCATAAAATTATAAATAATAAATTTATTTGTATTTTTATATCTGTGGAACGACTGGATAAAAACCTAAGCAAAAGTATAGGTAAAAGTGAAGACGGTCGAGTAACATATTCGAATGTTTGACTTTAGTGAAAGAATATTTTAATTCCAACGAGAATAGTTCATTTTATAAGTACACAGGTTTAATTAATAATTAGAAATTAATTAATTAAGTTAGTTAATATATTAGAGCTCGATCTTATTTAATTCTAAAATAAAACTGTAAACTAAAATATTAGAAATTTCAATTAATTATTAATAATATCCAAACGAAAGCGTTTTACACATTCAAGCAAAGTTATTCCGCGATAAATTACTTGTGTTACTTTTTGACAAAAACTTATCTTGCCACTTTACATTTTATCTTGAAAAAAATTTTGTGAATGCGAATTTACTAAAACATCATGATATTCATTATAAATCTAGACTTCTACGATAACTTTTTTCGTGTATAAAAGTTATCATTTTTACACTTTGCAATTTATCTTGGTTTTTAGAGAATTGCGGCACAGGATAGAATTTTTCTACAAATCTCTTAGTATGTAGTCAAAACTTCAACGAATCCGGCGGTATATGCCAAGTGCTCGTGAATCGCTTGTGAGTTTGTAGTCAAAACTTCGAACGAAAGAACGGCTAAAAGTTCTTGCTACAGTCATAGTAATCAATCACGCAATACTAATTAGGTTTCCGCATTGCCATTTTCAGGTTAGGTTTGTGCTGTCTAGCTTTCCTAACAATTGAAGGGATAATTTAAAAATACGTAAAAGTTATATTTATAATTTCAGGCTGAACGCTCTAAATGTCATAACAGGTTACTGTCACGACAGTGATATTTGTTCGGGCTGGGATATAAAACTTTATCGGCAATTAGAGTTTAGTATTGCTAACGGGCTTTTTGAACTGAATATCGGGCTATCTTCATATAAATGAAGAGTTTAAGTCTAACTAGGCTACTAAACAATAGTTATTTTTCAAAATTTCGGGCTTAATGTTATAAATGTCATGACATTGTATCATGATACTGTTTACTGTCACGATAGTGACATTTTTTCGAGCTGGGATAGTAAACTCTCACGATAGTGTTGCCATCGCATTTTTTCGGGCTGAGTATCGGGCTAGCTTCATATACATACACTACTGTCTAACTAACTAAGAATCTAGATGCAGCAATGGAGAGACATTATGAGATCCCGTAGGTACTATAGAATCACGCTAGAAACAGTGGAAGAATAACAAAATGATATTCAGAAGAATGAAATCTTGTTCATCGGAGACCTTATGCAGCTACCTCCAGTTTGAGGAAATGAATTTGTCAGTCAACCAGTGAGATTAGCACCGGCATTACACCTATGGTGATCTATGGCTTCACAGTGGTTGAGTTGGTCCCATCCTCAATTATTTCGGAGTTGCAGAGCTCCATCCAGACCACATAATGGAGCTTCAGAATAGAATGAACACAAACACATTAAGCAAGTTCGCGATATATAAGGCGCTAAGAATTTATCGAACCAACCAGCGAGTCCTGGACCACAACGAAGCTATTTTAACCCTTTCACTTCTCAATTAAACCCGGCTACTAAAATAAACATTTTTCATTGTTATGTAACAAATAGGTATTACATGGTCTAGCTCAGGTTGCTAAACCTATGATGTACATTATAATGTACAAATTGGGTAAAACCTCGTGTGGCGCTTAACTTTATTTCAATCTGATGGATATAAAGAAAATAGAAGATATGTGTACGACCCATACGACCAAACATCTTAAAGCATCTTGATTCTTTTTTGTTGCCAACATCTGTCAAATGTGTTATGTGCGCTCAATTAGATGAATATCAATAATATAGGACATATTTCCTTACTATGTCTAGTACTAGGTTCAACAGGTAAGTCATCATTCGTTGGTCGGCCATACGTTTTCTGCTATTTTCCGCTTTACATAGAAGGTAGTATGCGATTTAAATTCGAAAGTCTAACAATTCTTTTTAGTAAGCAGTTCTTGCCGCAATATTTCCGTCCTGCATTTCATCCAGCTGGATGAACTAGCAAAATCTAAAATATCCATAATTACACGAAGGTTCCACTTTTTAGATTTTATGAAAGTTCTGTAATAAAACAAGCTCTGGTTAAGGGTATCAACTCCGCCAATATTTTTGTTATATAACGGTACTATCCCTGGTGTGCCGTTTTAAATAATTATCCTATCGCTTAGAAATACATAGCTCACCTGTTCCTACAAAATTTGATGCAATATTTAACCATTTAGTTAGCACATCATTTTGAGAAGGAGGTTTGAAAAAGCGGTTAATCCTTGCTATGCCTGCGGCGTTAATACCTTTCTTGAGTATCTCGAGAAGTGTATATGATGTAAAGAAATTGTCAAAAAATATTTTATGACCTGAACGGGTTATCCGTTGTGTAAATGTAACACGACAGCTGCGCCAAAATCAAAAGACTTTTTATTTTTATTCCGAAATCTCAGAAGAGATACCCCGATGTATAAAAAAATCATAAGGCTGACCACTGCTACCACACAAGACAAACAATTTGATTCTCCATTTATTAGGTTTAACTTTTGTATATTGCTTAACCTTTAGTCGGCCTTTGAAAGTTGTTATTTGTACATCGATATTTAGATCCTTGTCAAGCTCAAGCTGTAAGCATCCCATTTTGGTATAGAGGAAATCTTATCTCTTTTTTTCTATCGGGATCTATCGGGTTTCTATTAGAAACGACCGTTGAATTTTAGGTCGATCGGACTACGTATAGGGGTCGCTCCAATTCGTTTTTTGCAAAAAATACACTAAAACGAGCCTTAGTGACGTTTTATTCTCCCTTTCACTTCACCTCGTTTAGGTAATGCCGGTTTAATATTTTCTAAGTATTTTTGATTATGCCGAATCTAATAAAATGATAAAAAAGGTGGTTGGCGTAGTAGAAATGTTATTTTCGGGCGGTTTCTTTCAAAAAATTAGAACTCGTGCGTTTCATCTAATTTTTAAAATAGTACCTATCATGTTTTAGAAAAATCATTAAATTACAGGACACAAGTAAAACAAGTGCAACAAGTAAAAAAGAGAAGTTTTCTTACAAGATTGATGAAAACTCTTTGCCATTGGTCATGGTCTTAACATTGAAAAGGCAGAAGGTCCGTTAAAGTTGTGGTTTCTCGAGCAACAACGAAATATTAATCTTTTAAAGGTGCGGCTGCGTTCTTTCGTTCCTTCATTCCTTCTGAATTTTTTTTAAACCAATTTCGTTGTTTATAAATGACGTTTTCTTTTCTTGTGCATTTTTCAGCAACTTTGATCGATTTAAAAAAAATTCTGAAGGAAGGAAGAAACGAACAAGCGCAACACTGAATCCGCCTTTAACATGCGTTCGTTACGATCAATGGAGAACAATTCCACATTGGCGATTAGTGATCCACAACCTTCAACATAAGTAGATCTCAAGAAACAGATATAAACTTAATCATTTCGGACACCAGCTCACTTACATTGGCTTCTAGCGGCAGCGAGTATCAAACACCAGTAGAAAAGAAACCACAGCAAGCAAAACATTCCACTTAGATGCATTGGATCGATCGAAAATAAGTAATTCAGCAGCTGCTCTTCTAATCGTCATTACTGCAAACGCATTAAGGTATGATTTAGAATCAATTACAGTTTCAAAAGAGACCATACTTCGTCATCGGCAATGGCTCAGGAAGGAAATCAGTAATGAAATATTTAAGTCTTTCAGTCCTGATTCGATTCTAACCGTACATTGGGATGGAAAAATGTTAGAATATATAGCAGAGAAAACAATGGTTGATCGACTGTGTGTTTTAATATCCGGTAAAGGTAACATAAGCATATAGAGCAGTGTAAAATGGTATATAAAATGACTGGAATATAATAGAAAATATTAAAGGATTGTGCTTTGATACAACGGCTAGCATCGTCGGTATGCTACATGGAGCCTGCAGACTTCTTAAAAAAAGACTTGGCAGTTATTATTATTAAAATGAATTAATATAATTTTTCGTTTCAGTACGAACCCAACTTCAGCGCCCAGAAATGATTTAAACCTACTGAAGGAGCTAGCTGAATACAGTAATATAACTCCAACGGTATCATTAGTTGCATTGAAAAGTTTTTCTAATCATTTATGGCATTTAAGTGATACTCTCATATAGCTATTTCATTTTTCGATGAGGATCTAGACAGCAAAAAAAAAAAATGGCAACGAACTTAAGTGACCCCTAAACGTAGTCTGACCGACCTAAAAATTAGTATGAAGTCGTTTCGAATAGAAACGAATATGTCTAGCCCTGAGCCCGGTAGAAAACCAGACATAAAGAAAAATGGGTTGCCCTAAATTATTTACACAATGTAAATTTGTTCGTATTTGACAAAATCTATCACGAGCCATTGTTTTCATTATGTGAGTCACACCGAGAAGGTGATTCCAGTACATTTAAATCCTTGGGTACTGCCCATATTACATTTTTGTAATTCCTTAGAGTTAGTTGGACGAAAAGAATTACTTTTCAGTAACGCGTATATCTTATAGTTTTCTCAGCCATAAGTTCAAACAAATCGTCGGTAAAATATTTTTTAAAGTAAAAGATGGGCGTTTTGATATCATCATCCTCTGGTTCACTGATTCTGGAAAACTCATAGGGTATTTCACATTTAACAAATTCTGGACGACATCTCCATATAATTTGGTTCTTTTTCGTCAATTATATTTTAAAATTGGCCCTGGTATGGTCGAATAATTTATTTTCTACTTTGACAACTAACCATCCTTCATTGCCATCTACTAGCATAGTGCTACAAGGTAAATCCGTTCCACAAGATTTGCCAATATTCCGGTAGCTTTATTCTTCTTGTTAGATTTCAATTAGACTTTTCTTTGGTTTTGTTAATTTTTGCATTTGGTCGTGTTCATTGTCAAAATTAAAAAAGTGTGTTGGTTGAATTTCCTCATCGTCAGAATCTGAAACATCGCTTTCCATGAAAATGGCCAAAACTTCTTTTTCTGATAATTTTTTAGGCAAGATTTTCTATATTTTTTTATAAAATTATTTGTAAATTTTAAAATTCATATAAATATAATGTGTTTACCTTCACTTGAAAATTATGTCTAAAACGGGTTTTTATTTAAAAATTACATGCCCAAATACACAATATCAAGAACCAGGACCAACCAGGTGGGTAATGCCATAGGAAACATTAAAAATATCATCTCTAAAGACTTCAATAAGATAGGAAGGCTACCTAAGGATTTGGATATATTAATGGGAGCAAAAGTGATGTTACTCTCAAACATTGCTGTAGCGAATGGACTAGTCAATGGTGCTATTGGAGTCATCTTGGGGGTCAAATTGCCAGACTTCCATAGAGCGTAGATGTAGGAAACGGATATACCTTCGATTCGAGTGGAATTCGAGTGGTTCTATTATTTCTGACCAAAATTATTATTCCTATAACTTGTATAAAATAAACCGTTTGAAATTAATGAGACTATTACAAACACCTAAAAACATATATAAAGGCGCCAAAACTCTGTAGGCGAGGCGCGTGCCACCGACTAAGCAGTTGAGCAGTTGTGTTAAAAGACAAGCGACCACATACACTAACCGTGTGAAAAAATTTAAAATATTGCGAATATTCGCAGAACTTCAAGTGGAAGCCCACACTAATATTGATTTTATCCCTAATGGTGAAACCGAAATAAAATATGATTTTTTCAAAGGTTTAAAAATTTAGAAACCGTTTAAACTAGCATAATCTAACTAATTTTTGCAGTATGTATTTGCGGATGCTATCTTCTCATCTTAATATTAGTTCAACAATATATTATCGATGAAGCCGCATTTATGCCAACAGCCTCATTTGCAAAAACATCTTTTATTGTCTAAGCAAGCTCTAGACGTCTTCTATATTTGCTAATCTTATGTTCTTATTGCCAAAAGTAAGATCCAAACATATAACTTTCATTCTGTACACGATTTCATATAATAAAATTAATACAAAACTTGTGTTTTACGGAAGTCAATAAATCAAATTCAGCAGCCGTCTAGAATACGTGTTGAAATAACAAACGGCGAAAAGACAACAAAATCCAGTGATCAATTTCATCTGACATTAAAAGTTCAGAAACTATCGAGTATTTTTTTTTTAGGTTATCGCAAATCTCTGATCTAACCTACAAAAAACTATTTTTATAAATTTCGGTAAAATTATATTAGGTTGATCCATAAGAGAAACCGTATATAAAGAAATGACATCATGCGTCGCATATACATGAATAATAATAATACTTCTTTTATTTTTAACAATTTTCAATTACTCCATGTAAGTTTTAAGGTTATTGTACCGGTACGGGTATTCTTAAGAATATAACAAAAAAAAACATCTTATATTTATTTATTTTGTTGCAGAGATACAAAGCGACTGAGACACAGACACATTTTTATCAAAAATCAATAAAATATTTTATTTAAATTACATTTTTTCTGAAATATTAAATGTATATTATTATAGGTGATTAATAGCCACCTCGTAATTTATCAATTAATATCAGACTGCATTTTTATTCTGCATTATCCATTTCCACCCCGTCTGCGTGCGTAAGTCATTTTATATACGGTAACTGCGGGAAATTTGATGCTTCATTTTTAATTCCAAATGTTTTATATCATCACTTGGTGCTAAAAAGTCACACCATTATAAAACTAATCATTTTGATCGATGATCGTAAAATTTGAAACTGAAATAAAACCATCTAATTTTTGAAATGATCATTAAAATTTTAATAACCAAATTAATGAGACCCCACAAATAGGCGAAATAATTTCTTTGATACTCTTATATATACGTTTGGTATTATACTTAGATGATTCGGTTGGGATAATAAAAATTAACAGTCGTCATCAACTAATAACATATTCAATTTCAAGGCATCTTATAGTTTAATATTATTTAGATAACATCTTCGAGTCTTCAAATCGCTGGCGAAAGTATTCTGTTATATCGAAATTTTACCAATAACCACACACGTATCGATAGGATTAGATGAATTTTGGCTTAAGGCATATTGTTGCGCATAAAAATCTTTAATTTAACTACAAATGTTAAAAAAAAATTAATTTTTTAGAGAATCATATAGATTTTAAACCTAAATTATAATATTTGAAATATAGTCAGGCACAAAAGTTTGCGTACACCTAATGTTTTCTAAACTGTCTTCGCACGAAAATGAGAGTTCGAGTAAAAAAATCATTTTAGGCATCATCTAATGTTCACCTTAAATGAAAGAAAATCACGTTTGCTTTATTATTTTGCGACTTTTCTGCACGCAAATTTCAATTATCATAAAATTTAGCAAAAATAGTTCAGTGACCCTATTCTGGCTTTCCCTGGGAATAGGAAGTTAGGAAAAATATTTTCATAGCATTTTTGTCTAAATTGTATTTTTCTGGCCTACTGAGGGAACATGTTTGGTGTTAATATTTTTGAAACAAAGTGAAATGGGAAAATGTTTTCCCCTATAAAAATTTTGTGGAACAAAAGTTTCCCAAATCACTTTGTTTTGAATATTTTTGCACGAAGCTTTTTCTTTCAGTAGGCCAGAAAAATACAATTTAGACAAAAATGCTATAAAAATATTTTTCCCAATTCCCTATTACCAGGGAAAGACAGAATAGGGCCACAGGTAAAGACATAATAGTACTTTAAACTTTGGGTAAAGCTGTCCAAGTCTAAACTCATCCAAAAATCAAAGAAATGTCTATGCGTTGTTAAAGGCCTTCGACACCATATTGATTGAGGTTTAGTTGAAATAACTCGCATTTTTTTACTTTGCTACCTGGTACCTTAATTTTAACCAATTCTAGTATGATGGTTCATTAATTTGATCAAGTATTGTATGTGCCAATAAACGAGTATTTTAGCAGTTTACGTCTGTTGCAAAGCATCGAGATGTTGTCAACCTTGCTGCCAGTCAGATACGATGGTAATGATGCAGATAAATATGGTACGGCAAAGCTTGATCCCAATCCTATCCATCTTAACATAATGTATGTGCCGTAGTAATCTTTTTGAACATTCTCACAGCGTTGGTTATTTATTTGATAAAAGGGACACCATACTTTGACAGCATATTCCAGTTGTGATCTAACGTAGCCACACTATAGAATTTTAATAATTTGTATGTCTTGCCTATCTCTCATCATATACTGCTTAATGAAACCAAGTATGTATTGAATTTGCTCTAGCAAAGCACTGTTCTATGTGCTTCGCAAAACAAATATTTTTAACGTAAGTAACCAGAGCCTCCTTAATATAAGAGCCGTGAGATTCCGCCATTTTTTTCCATGTGCTTTCCATAGAGGGGAAGCTTTTTGTCCTTTTTCATACCGTATTTTAGTATTTTTTTAGAAGCTTTTTGGTATATAAAAACATAAATTCTTTGTTTGAATTTTCAATGTGAATGGTTAATTCAATATTCAGGAAAAGCATATTTTAATATTGAGTCATATTATGTTGAGTTAACGCAAAAACATTTAAATTAGTTTAACACAATTTTTTTTTTGTAGAAACAAGAATTTGTTTATGTGTATGTACAGAAAATTAGAAATTAGTATAGAGTGTTTCATAAAAAAGTCAGCATTATTTTTCCAAAATAAACGTTCGTTAAAAAATTCTAATTCGCTACTCCAAAAAGCAATGTAATATGGGGATTATTGTGTTTTGGGTTCTATTTCAACATTGTTGATGACAGACTTCGAAAACTGTTTTTTCGTTACTTGTTAAAAATTTGATTTTTCATCGCAACAAATTCGCAGCCTATATTGTTTCATCCTGTAGTATAAACAAAACAGAGCTTCACCAAATAAAAATATTATAATTTGATAAAGCTTTTCGCAATTACTAAACCTGTTAAAAGATGTCGCTTTCAAATTAATAAATTAATTCAAATTACCCGTATAGAAATTGTTACACAAATTGAAAGGGGGTCTCTGCAGGTTAGGACGGTTGTAACGGGCGTGTCTTATAGCAGGCAGCTCGTTGTATAAACGAGTTCAAAGTACGACTTGTGCTTTAAGATTTTGCATCCGTATATGAGCCAACCATACAAAAAATGAGTAGAGCCACGGGCCATTTATATACTCACAAAAACCATTAAGTTATTAACAGTATACAAAGACCTTGGGTTATTTTATTGAATTCCACACAACAACGATCCCAGAAATCATGCGCGAACGAAGCTATAAAAAAGAAACATGAAACATGCATAGCCTTTCAAGACCAGTAGATCTGCATAATCTATTGAAACAGCCGGGAATTACTACAATGTATACGTACTGTCTGTTATACACCTTAGCCGAGGGCCTTCAGCATCAAAAATCCTCAATAAATCCTTGTATTAACAAATTCGTGTTCATTGTAAGAATTCCCGCCTGGATTGGATCGAAATAAAAAAAAAAAAAACTTTGGAAAAATTGTGACATTTTTCTATTATTGTTTTTCAGCGCGCAGCAACTATGATGGTGAATATTTTACGACGAAAAGTTTTATTTACGCCAACCGAATAATAAATAAAATTTATAATTGTTTTGAGTTTTATAATTATGTTAAATTATTGTATTAAAGATTTCGCACTTAACTTACAATAATAATGGTTTATTTTCGTAAATAGTTATTTAATTATTTTACACTTTTCTGTAATTTTAAGTAAATTTATTACAGAGACATCTGTAAACGGATTTTCAAATTACAGAAAGCTCGGTTTTGCAATCGAATAAAATTGAAGTTTTTCACGTTTTGTTCTGTTTTGTAATATTATTTAATTAAGGAAACCATGACAACGTTGATTTTTTGTATACAAAATAATAATAGATTTTGATGTAAAAATTTTATTATATGAATAATATTATTGTTTCTACATGGTGATTCATAAAATTTCGTTTCAGCTCACGTTTTCTCTTTAATTTTGTTATAAATGGAGAATGTTTAGATTGCTATTAAGTACATCGTTCATCTCAAAAATTCTGAGGTGCATGTGACCAGAATTTACCAAATAAGTTACATTTTTACAAAACTAAATTTTAAATTGGGTGTAAGAGGAATCCGCGGCACCACCCTTTATTATCTTACTTTATAAACCTACACAACTAAACGGAAAGCTCATTTTTATAGAAAATTAATAAATTTATGCTCCGCTTTAGTTAAATTTACCAAATAAATACTACATTATGATGGCTGATTTTCAAATATGTGTTCTTTGAATAGTTTATTAAAAATATAAAATTAAAATTTAGATGATTTGTTTAATTTTTTATTCTTAAATTCATGTTCAAAATTTTTCCAATTACACGGTTTCTTATAGTTATTCAATAAAAGCTTCCCCTCTACTGAAAGCTCTCTTTTTAATAGTACGGCTCTTCAAAATCATAGATGGCTCTGAAGTAACCCCTAATTTAATTTCGTAAACGTTTAGTAAAGATATGTCATTGACATTACTTGTTATTGATATTACTTGTTATTAATGTTGAGCATAAGAAGGTTGGAGTCACACCAAGTTGCTAGATTGTTGATATCCGCTTGCAGTAAATGGTATATTGTCGATATTTTCCACTGTGAACTCTACATCGATCTCTAATTTTCCAGTTCAAAAATGAAAGGCTGAATATGTTGTGGCCAACAACCAACCTTCAGCTAACACGAAGTTATACATATATATTTCGAATAACCATTCTTAATTTACAAAGCGGAAATTTAAACTTACCGGGCATTGGGTAAAACGGTCTTGTATCACTAAAATGCATCGAAATGAGAAAAAGTGTTTCATTTCGAAACTGAGATCAAATTTAGTTTGAAACTATGATTAAACATGACATGAATGAATGAAATGAAATATAATTAAGAAACTAACAGTGTCTCTTATGCCACAGATTATGGTTTCGTAACTATAATTTCAAGATCATGATTTTCTGTTGCTGTGTTACATATTTTTCTGAAAACAGATTGATCTAATCGATTTAAAATATGTATAAGTAACAGATTTCGGATTAGTTAGATCAAATAAGGTCAACTGTCATCTAGCATCGAAATTCCACATGATGATTACTTATGCATGAATTCCTCAGTGAAACAATTTTTTCCAGTAAAATTAACACGAGATAAAAATATAAATCCTTTACATATAGAGAGAAACAAAAACAAATTTCAGTAAAATTTACTGGCAAATAATAGAGTAAGGCTGTGGGCCAATTCTAAGGTAAATCTAGGGTAAATGCCGTTTTTAACAGTGTATGCGGTAAATTGAAATATTGTACTAAAAAGCAGGGTAAAGCGAAGACAAAAAGTAAATAGTAGTGGTTTTTGTTTTTGTTAATGGTATTATGGTATTATGACACTGGCTTGAAAAAAGTGCAGTAAAACAAGTAAACGGTGACTAGGACAGAAACAGCTAAAACGAATGAGACAACACAATTTTTCAAATGTCATGTTCATTTTGTTGGTAAACAAAGATTTTGTGTACCAATAAAAATGTTAAAAATTATCTGAAATGGTTATCAAATTACTTCAAATAGTTTTAGAATTTGCACTTCAAATAGTTTAATTTGCATAAAAATATTCGTTTTGACTGTATTTGATAAAAAAAAGTCGGAGATGTCAAAAAAAGAATCAAAATTGAATTCTTCTTGCTCGATTAACTGCTAGAAAATATTGAGCAAACAACATTTTTCTGAAATTTCATTTTGTTTGTCATGGCTACTGTGTATATACCCATTTTCATTAAAATTATGTATACCTATTATTTTTCTCCCTTCAATTGGATTTTTCAGTGGCTGAAAAAGTTGGAAAAATTTCAGTATCATAATACCATTACACAAGAAATTTGAGCAAATATACAATTTAAATTTATTCGCATAAACCATACGAATAATTGGAACAAGAACAATAAATTTTATGACATTAGTTCGTGTACCTACCTACCAATTTTTGTATATGTTCTTAGAAACCATGTGTCCCTTTCAGCCGCATTTATCTAATTTTATTACTAGAGAATTGGTACGATTTGAAAAGTAATTTATACCAAAATTTCAATTTACTGTAATAATCAATTTACTACAGCCTAAGAGGGGAAAGTGTTGCCATAAAAAGTATGAAACTGAATACTTTTTATGGCAACATTTTTAACACGCCTTCAAAAAATAGTATGCGATGAGTAATATTTGTCGCGCATACTACGACAATTTTATGGTTGAAAAAATATTGCAGTGAAACGTAAAGAGAAAAATGAAACGTGGGATTATTTTTCTGTATTTTTTAGGTTATGCTGTCCTCAATCTGTCACTATTTTGCTATAAAAAAAACAAACCGAAGTTGCTGTTTTTGTCGCTTTAAAGTAATTTAAATATATGTACTCTTCTCTTTTCGGTTTCCCACTAGTTTTTTTTACTGAAAAAAATTATTTCACTGTGGAATCCACGCATTAGCAATTTTATTTATATTTTTTTTTTCTTCTGTTCCCATTTTCAAGTCACAGAATTCAATATTTTTAGTAATATAATTAATATTATATTTATTATACCGTCACGTTTAAAGTAGAAGCCAAATTACCGGACAAGTGAGTGGTTAAAGCTTCGGCACTTGGACCTGGAGGTATTGGGTTTGAATCCCACGAATAAAGGGAATTATCGTCTTCGATTACGATCGGTGATGTTTATAAACACAACTAAGAGCATCTGTTGGAGTGCAGAATTCAGCGCCGATTCACCGTTCATGTCAATGTACAGGTTGCAAGCTCCATGCAATGTGCGGGTGTAAAGTTGTGAATGGGTGGTGTGTTTGTGAATGAAAAGGAGAGTATTAATTGACCTTGAAAGGGACATTAAATCCACTGGACAATACCTACTTTCTCAAAAAAAAAATAGATGACAGTGACGATTACGCGGTTTTATTAGCTGTTTTAGTTATATATGAAGTTAGGTAATCAAAATTAATCTGACAATTCGGAATATTTTTGCAAACCAAAAAAATCAGTAAAAGAAAGAAACAGCAAAACAATTAATCAGAGCGATCTGAGAGGAAATAAGAAACAGCTTTTCAGTACTCAGATCAATCAGATCGATTTGAGCAGAAATAAGTAACACAGCTTAAATGAGAACTCAAGACACACAACAATTTCTTTTGTCTTCTCGTTTGTTTTTACATAGTAATGCAGTAGTTATTGACAAAAATGCCACGATTGATATTTCATTGACGTTTAAATTGTCAGAAATGACTTGTATATTGACAGAACAGAATCAAATTTGTTCCCACCAACCACATAACTCAATGACAAATCGAAAACTCAAAGGAAACTAGATTTACTTGGTAAACTATTAGTGTCCAGAATCTCCATTTTTGATTTGTTCGGCGTTGAGAGCACAAAAATGCCTTAGGATGAGAAAAAATGTCGCATTCCGTAATACCATAAACACATATCTGGTTTCGTAACTAGGATTATGAAACTATGGTTTGCGAGATGAAAATGGGTGACACACTACAGTTCTCATCTCATTTGACAGTTCGTCATATTTCTTAAAAATCTTTAATTCAGAGGTTGCGTTTGTAATAAGTATAAATAAAAATGCCAAATAAAAAAACTGTGTATCAATTACATATATGCAAAAAATGTCAGCATATAATACGAAAACTTAATCACAAATTATATATTTTGATTTAACAGCTAGAATATAAAAAAATGATTACAAGTTTGCAAATGATTACATGTATTAAAGCAATATTTATAGTTTTAGGTATCCACTAATTGAGCAATTTAGCGCTGTTATCACTAAAATGCTACGGGATAAGAAAAATTATCTCATCCCGTAACTACGTTAAAACCGAGTTGCAAACCATGGTTAGGGGTGACACATTATAACGAAACCATGATTAATTTGAAACCATAGTTATGAAACCAGTGATGTGTCGATAGCAGCATAACAGTCTGTCTATATGACATAAGACAACAAAAGTGGGGAATTAAACGAGGGTCAGCAATTGTTATAATTTTATTTTATTCGGTGATGTTACAAACTCACACTTTCTAGAAAATAATGCAATTATATGACAGACACTCGTGCACCTTTTATGTTAGCACGATGTGTTGTCTTCAATGCACGTGTGGTAAAGTTCAATCAGATCAAAAAACATTTTTTGAATCATACTGATTGTGGTGTAACTATAAAAACAACTTTTTATATAAAATATGGGGGGGGGGGGAGGGCCTCGGGTGCTAAAATAACTCAAATTGTTAACCGTTTGTAACCGAAACCATATACATATATATTTTGTTATATGTATATTGCGGCCCTTCCGTTAAGTAAATAAAAATCGAACATTCAAACATTTCAATAAGCACTGTCATAGTTTGATAGATTTTACAAAAGCGGGATAGGAATATAAATCAAATTACATTTAAAAATATCCACCCACTAAAGGATATTAATCAACAATTAACATTATTGTTTTGCAGATATTTGTCTCACTTTGCCATCTGGATATATTGCTGTTTCGTACACCGACCTGTCTAATTAAATCATAATTAGTTGCCATATTTTGCATATATTAAAAAGCACCCACGTGCTTTTATTCGTCGTGTTATGTTTTTTCACGTAATTTACGCTTTTTTTATATGGTTGTCTCATTTTTATAAGATAACTGTATGATGGAAATTGAAAATGTCAAATGTTGCGGTTGAATTGAATATTGAATTTGTGTATAATGAGAGAGACTTTCAATTAAAATTCGATAAAGTAAAAATCCGAAGGATTTCATTTTATTGTTATATAGCGGTAAATTGGAAATTGTGGGCGATTTATGATTTTGTTTATAACAATCAAATAGATTCATTAGTTTATATGATTATTATTTTTATACCATTATGAATTTTTAATTAAATTTGATTGATAAATTGGGTCATTATTTCCGTTTCGTTGAAACAATTAAATGCTTTATGTTTTTTTTTTGTTATACGTACACATAAAACATACACGTTTATGAATTATGTATATTCTGGTATCGGTGTAGTACGATAAAATGAAATTTTTACGTGGAAGCTTTTAATGTAGGTGGTTCAGAGAAGGTTATTTTCTTTTCATTTTCATGATTGTGCATATGGAAGTGACGAAGCATGGTGATTAATATGACAAGATAAAACCTCATTAGTTTAATTTTATTTTTGGTATATTTGCATCGTACGTGAACCAAGATCTAAGGGGGGGGGGGGGGGGGGGGGGGGCGAAAATTAAGGTAAAAAACATCACCAATATTCGCACGTAATTTACAATTTATTTTTTTATTTACATGTGCAAAATGGACAAAACCACCATCATGGCACCATCTTCTTTACAACTACAGAATATGAAAACATATTTTAATTAATTTAATTCGTTTCGAATATTTGACTAAACATTGGTTTTTACATGAATTACCAAAATATTTAAAAATGTATAAGTTTTGACAAGAATATTATAAAACTTGTTTATTGCAAATGTAACACTCAAAATAATAATTAAAATAACTGATTAAAATAATTAAAAAATTTGAATGTTAAAAATTAGATAAGTACAAATTTCAGCAAAAAATAGAGAACCCGTTGCAACACACAATTGTTTTTGTGGAAAGAATTTTTTTTTTAAATCCTTTTGTTTTTAAACTATATGCCGTTAGTTCTTTGCTTTCTGCTGTCGCCAAAATCTGTTTAGACCAAATTCTAACCAATGAATTTCTTATTTCGGGTGCTATTCCCAGAACAAGCTTGAAGAAGATTCATTGTTTTCGACCAATTTTTTGTTCAGTGATATGGCCCATTTCTGGCTTATTGACTACATTAATAGGGATCATTGCCGTATTTATGTTCAAAAGCAACCCAAAGAGGCTCAAGAGCTACCACTATAGCCAGACAAAACAACGTTTTGGTGTGGTTTATATGGGCTGCTGAAATCATCGGTCCATATTTTTTCAAAAATGATGCCGGCCGGAACGACGACATTTGGTTTTCGACGACATTTGGTTCCAATTAGTCGGTGCAATTTTCCACACAGCCAGTGAATTCACCATGGCTTTATTGCGAGAACAATTCGGTGAACAATTAATTTCACGCTTCAGACCAGTGAAGTGGCCACCTAGATCATGTGATATCACACCTTCAGACTTTTTCCTTTGGAGCTACGTAAAGTTCAAAGTCTACATGGATAAGCCATTTAAGATTGAGGAATCAGAAGCAAATATTACTCGCGTCATTGGCCAAATACCATCGTCATCGAAAATTGGAACTTCAGAATGAAAATAAAAATACTCGATAAAATTTAATTTTTCATTTTTTTTTTTTTTTTTTTTTTTTGTTTTGGAAAAGTACCTCAAAATGAATCACCCATTACACCTGGGGTGTATCACCGCAAAAGGTCCTGGGCCTCTTCATGTAGTAGATGGCATAGTGAATGCTGATAAGTATAATATACCGGGTGAGTTTTTTAAGCTGAAACTTTCAAAATCTCGGAAAATAAGCCCTCTACGATAAAAATGACCATAATCAAAATTAAATCATTCTGGAGGCGAAATACATTAGTGCTAAAATTAGAACCCCCGCCCCAATTTGTAAAGGGAGTGGGGGCAACTTGGAAACTAAGATAGGAACCCCTATACTTTATTGCAGATTCGGATTCTACGGCTAAAAGTACGTAGGATTTCCTTGAAACATTTTTTTCGATTCATGATAGATGGCGCTGTAATAGGCGATATTAAATTTTTTTTTTGATTTCTCCTACTGAGAACATTATGTATACGATCCTACAATATGTTTGCATTAAAAATAACATGTTTTCAATGTAAATACTTGAAATTAGTTTTAAACAAATTGCATTTCTTAAATATAAAAAAACTACTTTTAGCGTAACCCAGGAACAACGACGTGGACATCATCTTTTAATTAAATTAAGTGCTCAAAATGATGGCCTTCGACTTCAATGCACTTATTAATCCGCATTTCAAATGAATGTATACAACTTAGAAGCGTGTATGGTGGAATGTTGGCACAAGCATTTCTTATTCGCCCAATCATATTCTCACGTATTGTTGGTACTTGTTGGAATACTTTGTCTTTGAGATATGTGGGGCTATCTAAGAAGTCTGGCGAAGTAACATCTGGTGATCTGACAGGCCAATTATAGGACCAGCTCTACCATTCCAGCGACCATTGAAATCTCGATCAAGTATTTCACGTGCTACCGATGAATAGTGTGATGTTGAAACCACATGTTCTGTCGCAATTCTAAGCTCAAGTTTTCAAATAATGTTGGCAGTTCATTTTCCAAAATGTCCAAGTACATTTGACCATTCAAGTTGCTTTCAATAATATGGGGGCCGATGAGTTGGTTGCCAATTATTCCACAACACGAGTTGACCGTCCAAGGGCGCTGATGTTGAACTTGGCGAAGCCAGTGTGGATTTTCAACACTCCAGTAATGCATGTTGTGTCGATTAACCGTTCTATGGTTTGTAAAAGACGACTCATCGGAGAACAATACATAGCGAAAAAAATTGGGATTTTGCTGTATTTGTTCTACTGCTCACTGACAAAATGTTTTCGTCCGATTTTCAAAATCAACGCCATGAAAATTTTGGTGTAAACTCATATGAAACGGATGATACTTATGTCGGTTCAAAATTTTGCAAACACTGGTCTGTTATAATCCGGATTCGCTAGCTATTTCTCGTGTACTTATATGAGGATTATAAGCTACTGCAGCCAATACAGCAAGTTCGTTATTTTCTTCAGTGACTGTTGCTCGATGGGTCCTTTTCTTCGGTCGAACACTTCCATCAGCAGTGAATAGTTTGATAGTCCGGTAAAATGAAGAACGCGATCGAATCCTATCTCAAAAACGCGAAACGTAGAGATTGACGCTTGATCTGATTGACGGCTATTGTAATAGCCTTACGCTATTGTTTTCGAAATAATCTTTGAACTGAATCGATATTTTTAAAACAAAAAATATCATTTATTTGAAAACAAATTTAATCGCATGTTCCTATGCAAAATCATCGCCATCGTTGTTCCTAGGTTACGCTAAAAGTAGTTTTTTTTTAAATTTAAGAAATGCAATTTTTTAAAACTAATTTCAAGTATTTACATTGAAAACATGTTATTTTTAATTGAAACATATTGCAGAATCGTATGCATAATGTTCTCAGTAGGAGAAATCGAAAAAAAATTTAATATCGCCTATTACAGCGCCATCTATCATGAATCGAAAAAAAATGTTACAAGGAAATCCTACGTACTTTTAGCCGTAGAATTCGAATCTGCAATAAAAAATAGGGGTTCCGATCTTAGTTTCCAAGTTACCCCCACTCCCCTGACAAACAGGGGCGGGGGTTCTAATTTTAGCACTAATGTATTTCCCCTATAGAATGATTTAATTTTGATTATGGTCATTTTTATCGTAGAGAGCTTATTTTCTGAGATATTTGAAAGTTTTAGCTTAAAAAACTCACTCGATATAATGCTGATAAGTATATAATATTTTTACCAAAATTCCCTTAATTGTTTCGCCGTCGGCAAAGATATATTTTTCAACAGAATGGAGCTCTTTGTCACACCGCCAAATCGGTTAAAAGCTATTTGAGTTCCAAAAACATACCGCTAGTGGATGTGCATGGAAACTCTCCGGATATGAACCAAATAGAAATTGTTTGGACGGTTCTAAAGAAGCAGTTATCAGGAAAACATATCACAAACAAACAAACATTGATTAAGGAAATTAAAATCATATAGTTCAACGACCTACCCACTTATTAAAAAGCCATAATAAACTCGTTCCATACTATGCCACAAAAAGTCGAAATGTTGCTCAAGAATAAAGAAATGTGGACTAAATATTGAACAGTACCTTTGTAACAGAATTCTATCTAATTCTGTTACTAACCCTTCCTAAATTATTTACTTCCTAATAACATGACCTCGAAGATAGTATCTTCAACTATTCCTTATATAATAAAACCGTCATGTTTTAATTTTTTTTACATTTCTTTTTAGGGTCTATTTAATTGAAGGTAACATAATTCATTTCCATTAGAATATGTTACATGCCTCAGTTAAATGAACCCGAATATGTTCATGAACGTAATTTGATTACGTCGTTTATGCACATATTGAAATGTAAGTTTTTTTTTGTTTATACTTGTGCCTAGGTAAATGACCATGACCGAAGCAATATTTGAAAAATTGCATTTGGTGTTGTGTCAAATTTATCAAGAATGCACAAATTTTTTTTTTGTACCCGCGCGGTAATTTGATTTTATAAATTGGTTGGGATTTTCAATTTACTTGCAAAAATTTTTTTTTCCCCCTCTCAACCAACTTTTAATGAAAAATTAATAAAAATTACAGTGTGTGAAGTTTTTTTTGAAAAAGTGGAATGGGGCAGTGAGTTTTTTCGTTAGCCCAACGCGGTGTGACATAATTTTACAGTTTTTAGACAAACGTTTGGTCAATTTTTAACTTTAAATTTTTTTTCAATTAATTAATTTTTTTTTTTTTGTTAAAGTTTTATAATTGTGCTTATATTTTTTTCTTTTGTATAAAATAGAAAATTTTGGTGGTGTTTAGAGATTTAATAAAAGTAGTGAATTAAATTTTGACTGTGTTGTGATAATTTTCCTTTCGTTTTCATCTCATTGTGGATTTTGATTTTTTTTGGTTGGTCAGAGGGTGCCGATAAGCGGAATCAGCCAGAGGATAATTTGGCGTTAAAGGTGAGTATAATTATCTAAGTAAGTATTAGGTAAAAGATTGATCTTACTAATAATTAACAAGAAATTGGTAACAGATTGTTCCTCCAATGGTCTTTTTAAGACAGGAACTGATACGGCCTAGGCTGTCCCTTTCCTCTCTGTTGGAGCCGATCTGTTACCCTCTAATTTTACTAACCAAATCAAAGTAGCCGGGTTGTTCATCTTAATGAAGGCCAGGTAGGAGATGACTCACTAAGAGTTATAAAATATACACGCCCATAGTCGGCTCATCAGCACGATGGGTTGACAATCTTGTTCTATTTCACCCAACTTCTGGGTCCGAGACCAGCCCTAATCCTATTGTTTAGTTTTATTCTTTCTCTTGCTTCCCTCCAAATGGATAAGCTGTTCGCGGTGAACCAGACTGCTATCTGGGCATCCTCATCCCCACGCCGTTCCCTCTACACCGACTGAGCTGCGGGAACAAATGCCGCGAGGGATGCCATACAGATAGTGGTAATTCTATGAAATGGGTTTACCTCTACCCCATGTAGAGGCTAAACTGTTTCTCCTTTATTAAACTTTTAGTTAATTTTTTTATATTCATTAAATGTTAATTTAATAAATGAAATGATATTGATTTGTTAAATGAATTTTATTGATATTGAATTCCCCGAAAAACTAAATTTTATAAAAATTGTTAATTCAGTGGTCAGCTACTGTAAAGTCCCCTTAGAAAACTAATTTGGCTCTTTTCTGAGAGCCTTCCAATATTATTGAATACCCTCGCGCTCATCTTACTTAAATTATTTTGGTCAGAAAAAATCACCTGTTGAATAATGGTTATATTTTTGGTAAAAGCAGAACAACATATTTTTTAATTATCTTTAACCAGTCACGATTCATGTTTACCCTAACAAAGACAAGCGGTTTTGGGCCACGGCGAAATCTTTGATACTGATATAATTTTGGTGTGTTTTAGATGTCCAGCGTCTTTAATAGTGTTTAACCTTGCTTTTTTTACAAGAATTACTCGCGGCCTTAATCAGCCCACGTGAATTCATTTTTGTTTTGATCCTCCAGTTTTGTTATGTGCCATAATTAATTGTATCCCTTAAAATATTAGCAATAGTATTATGATGACCGTTTTATTTGCTCCCGATTTGTCTAGAAAAAAGACCTTCTTCGAAAACGGCTTGAATATTGCGTTGTCGCGACAAACTGATGAGGAAACGAACCAATTTTTTTAATTTTCCCTTTCTGGAGCAACTAACATAATATAGTTGACCTTGAGAAAAGCATGGAGTTTTCATGTTCACATCAGCTATTTTCGGTGATTGCTCCTGGGCTTTATTGATGGTCATTGCGAAAGCAAGGTGCAATAGAAATTGTAATCGTGTAATTCGAAAGGCAATTCGAAAGGCGTTGCTTCAATCACATTCGTGCTCAATTGCTTCACATAAAGCCATGAACCGTTACATAATTTCGGCGGATTCATTTTACGGAGAAGTATCCTCTTTTAACAATGGTATGTGTGGTGGAATTCCAGACGGTTTCAAAGATTTAAGAAACTCTTTTGGTTGATTGACAGTGATTTTTGTTTCAAGGAGACTGGGGAGTTGCGATTGAATGTCATTAACTATTTTATTGGCACCCTCATTATTGGGAGCTAAAATTGGTCGTTCGCAAGAAAATCATGAATTTGTATGAAATATTTGAAAAAACTTTCATTACAACGTCCTTAATTACCAAAAATCAAGTGTAAACCATATCTCATGTGTTATCAGCTCAATTGGTAATTTCCCGTTTAAATGTTTTAGTACTTACATCGTGGAGTAAATTCACAAGCATGTTTGTAGATAGTTTAATTTTCGTAACATGTTTCCGTAAACATGGAAAGAAGGAAGGAATTTCTGTGATTAATTTAACCAAAAAGTGTTTCAATAAAAATCGCCATTTTAAAAAATTTGTATGACCACTTAAAAATATTACGAAAGTCTGTTTATTTTTGTTCAAAAATAATGAAACCCTCTCTGCCAATTCGACTATGGCTAAGCCTCAGTACTTTCTACTAAAGAACGAATTCTCTTAAATTGTGTGGGGTAACATCACGTGAGGCACAGTCTACCGGATCGTCAGGTGATCTAACATATCTCTCTTAGTCTGTTATCAATGAAAGTTTTCCAGGTCTACTTTTGAGTGGGCCCAAGCAACGGTTTGATGGACGTTTAGAGCTCTGCTCAACAATTTTTATTAACTTGGTAAGCAAGAGCGAGTCACAAAATTCTAGACAATCAGTAGCTAGGAATCAATAGCTAATTGCATATACCATGGCTGCCAATAAGCCCGTTCACTTGTGAAAGAAAATCCATGCAGCCGATATATACCGGATTAAACTTTGATAAATTTCGATCCATTTTCTAACAGCTCTTTCTGCAACAGTTCATCCATTCCAGATAAGTCACCCAAAGCTGATGTATTAGTATTTTGATTTATATTATAACAGATGTTAACCTCCGTAACGGGTCAAATATTCAACCTACGTAGAATAATAATTGTCATTTTGTAACGAGTTTACTCGATTCCCCAATGTCGAGATGAAACGAGAATAGATCTTGCTTTTGATCCCAGTGTAAACCCAAAATATCTGAATTAATATTGAAATTAAGGGGTGTACTTGTTTTCTTCTAATTCTAATTACACAAAATAATTAATAAAGTTTTTTAATTGCACGGTTTTGTACTTGCAACATTTTGTAGTTGCAAGATTAATAAAAAAAAAACATATTTTGTTAATGTAACATCGATCGACTATTTCACTATTTCCACATCTATTAAGAAATGGCCGAATTCCATCCCTATTAGCCATTTTCTAGAATTTTATCGCAAACTCATTTTTGAATTTTATCAAAAAATCATTTAAGAGTCCTATTTTTTCACATGCCAAATTTTAAAAATTCCAACCGAAAAACCGGGATTTATAAAAAACCGCGATTTTGACAAACCGGGATTTCGTTACACATCCGAAATGAAGTGTGAGTTTTAAACATTTATCAAAAGTGTAGCTATACACTCCTTCCTCGATAGTATTGCTCACTAGATGATCCATGTATAGGTGCCACGCGTAGTTTTCGCCGACTCTCAACATCGCTTTCATCTCAATCTTCTCAATCTCTCCTTCTTTTTGCTAGCGAGAGAGTTTTTGCCACCCAGAATTCACGAGGACGACACACACAACATTTTTTTTTCATTCAGTCTTTTGCACGCTGGTTTCGAGGAACAAATAATCAGCTTAAACGGAGATGTCAATTGGCAACCACGCAGCTTGGATTTGACTCCATTGGATTTTTTTTTTTGAGTTAAGCCGTTAAGGATAACTGTTACGCTAACCATCCAGAGACCATCCAAAACTTGAAAGATGCTCGAGTTCATACAATCGAATATATTCTGAAAAATTGATTTGACAGATTGGGGTATGGTAAAGCCAGCCGCGAAAGTCATTTCAATGAAATTGTGTTTCACGCTTAATGGCAACATCTAATAAAATAAACCGTTTTGAAAATATTCAATCGTCTTTGAATTAGAGCCAAAGTATATTACAAAATGTTAGATGGGTTAATTTTAACATATTTGTTGTTTCAGATGCTTTGGTGATTCAAAACACTCCTCCCCGAAAATGAACCAACAAATCACCCCGTATCGTATTAACATCCCCACTGGGTTACCCTGTATATGAAAGATTTAAAGAAATTATGTCTATATACGTAATGCAAATTTTTTTCAAGCAATACCGCATATTGCATTATTTGAAAACTTCTTTATGAAGATAAATTAAGATTAAGATTCACGTTATAATTTAGCTCCAAGGAGTTCGCAATGAATATTATACGGACTCGTATACCAATCATTTTAAGTTACTTTATGGTTTATTGGAATTTGGCTACTACAACGAACCATGAAATTAAATATTAATGTTAACGAAGGGCCGTTGGTTACGATAATTTTTATTTATTACTGTAATTGGTTTCAAAGACAAAGAAGTTCCGGCAAACGTTAAATCTTATAATATAAGCATTCATGTACTTGCATAAGTACAAGTGAAGACGTCAAAAATTAACCATTTTTATGTATGTAAAGCATGACGTCTAAAAATAGAAATCTTATATAAATTGCATAAATTTATAATGTTTTATACTTCATATGTACAAAAAGGTGTCACCATTCCAGAATAATGCAATAATACTTTTCAAAATGTTTATTCTTCTCAACAAAAGAAATATTTTTTTGTAATCGCGCAATATTTTTTATTTTTTGGTTTGTTACAAAAATAAAATTTATAAGACAAGCCCCTCCTTTTAAATTGTCTCTTGATATTTCCAGTTTCCAGTATCAATGTACATATGGTATATAAGATAGGAAATGGTACACAGAATTAAATTTTTTATATACCATAAAAATTCATTCCGAATTCCTTCTCGGTAAGTGTATCGATTCCCAGCTCATCATATACCTTGGGCACCTAAATATCATTCAATATGCTAATAGCGCAACGGCATAGACGTTTTCAACGACAATACATAAATTAATTTATCACACTGTGTTTGTTTTTAATAATTTCCGATTGAATCAAATTAGTTTTAGTGGTACCATTTTCCGGTAATAAAATTACATCTCAACGTGAATAAATGCATATACCGACTTTAACATGTAAAAAGAAACCAAGAAGAAAACTTAAAACCAATAAATTACTCTGGAGACAAGACATAAGAAGAAATCTCATATTTCACACACAGAAAGTGAATATAAAAAAAAATTCCAATTTTTGATCTCGAAACGACTCTTTATATTTTATTGGCACTTTCGTCTTATTTATGGTTCGATTCAAATTTCAAAAAAATTTAAAAATTTTAATTTTCCTCCTAAAGTCGTTCGAATATCATTGTCCGATATGTATAACGTGCTCTAATACGCTTTAAACGCATAACCGAATTTAGATTACTTTAAGATTGATCATTTCGACATGACGACGGCTAAACAGAATTGTGACCAAAGTCGACGTATTAAAATAAGGTTTTGTCTAATTTATATACAAAAAATATATTACTTCCTACTCAGTACGAGATGAAGAGATTTCATTCTTAAAAATTTTTTTTTTGTTAAAATTCATTCATTGAACTTTTCATTCATTTATATTTTAAATTGCGATATTACATTATGTGCGTGCTACTATAAATACGTCCTACGTGCCGCTTTAAGGTAAGATCAGGTGATTATGCGGCGTTTGATTATTTATTTGAGAAGTTAATCGACCAAAATACATTAAATCGAAATCGTTAAATAATTGTGGTCATATTTTATGGTAAATTGTTCATTATTTGGCTGGAATATTGATATTGTGGACGCAGGACCTCCCATTAATGCAAATACGGTGTAACTGTAATACTAAGGTTGCTGAGCTTATATGTATTGATCTCAGTCATATAAGCACGACCCTGTTAGGTTTAGTCGGAGAGCAATAATTTTACCACCACTTTAGTGGCATTAGTTTCTTAATTTGATGTTTCAGCTAAAATGCATTTGGCGCAACACATAAGCAGACCATGAACCAAAATTTCTTTTCCTAAGTATCCTAACATCGATAGATGTTAAGTTTTCTTTATTGCGATAAGTTATGAAATATAAAAATATTATTGTTTGCGAAGAATGCTCGCTGCGATCCTCGATGCTACATATATGCAAAGAAATAAAATTTTGTTTCGGTGATCTCAAATCTCTTCTACGTTTTCGTTTTGCGGGTCTCTTGAAAAAATAAAATATATGTATTTGCCTTCGTGTGGCAAACTAAATGTGACAATTCGAAATGAACGTTCGAAAAATACGTGGATGTATCGGTCGATTTCGGAACACGGAGCACTGTCTGTCAATATTGCAATGCTTTGGGGTTTCGGCACGAAAAGCCAGGATTATGTTGTGCGAGATGAAAGGTCACAATTGGCACCGCCTTTTGCATACACTAACGATTCACAACGTTTCACCGCCAAGTCCACTATAGGGGATAATGTAGACCTCCGAGGCGGATAAATTAAGAATTTGTTTGACGTTGCCATTTTGGTTGATTGCAAGAATTTGAAGTCTCGTGACATTGTGATTCGACGGAGTGATGGTGATAACCTTCACCGTATCTGCAAAACCCATCGTTCGTAAGATGCATTACAATATACCCGCTCATATTTTGCCAAGGATGGATATCATATTTTGATCAAGAACAAAACATCATTATTCATTTACAAGTCAAGAAATAAACAAAAAGGTCAGCTCAAAAAATGTTTCTGCCTATTGTTTGATGATTCGTCGAAACGAGGACAATCACATATTAAAATGACGCAGGTTCAAAAAATCGAAACAGAACGTTTGACATTAATATACGTTTAAATCAGCAAAGTCTTATAATTGTGCCAGCAACGTATATTGGAAGCTAGGCACATGCTCGAATATGACTTAAATGCGCCAAAACGGTAGACCGGAGTTATTCATCACTTCCATTTGCAACCCAAAATGGATCGAAATCATGCACACATACCGGACAATAACGATTACCCCCTGTATCGTGGTTGCTCTGCAAAGGATTGCGCCAGAACGATAAAATTGAAAGTCAAAAATAACGACGTGGTAGTCGACATGGATTGATCCGTATTCGCCGCTGCTTTCCAAAATACTAAAAGCGCGCATTGAAATGTGGAGTGCTCCATTTTGGTCAAGTCGATCAAACCCGTTTACAAGTACGTCACGAAAGGAGGCGACATGGCTATTTTTGATATTACAGCCCGTGATTCCAACGATGAAGCTTCGCAATATCAGATGAGAAGATATGTCAACAGCAATGAGGCAGTTTGGAGTACCACTTCATTTTCCATAAACGAACGCCATCCCACTGTGGACGAATTTAGTTGTGCACTTGGAAAATGGACAACGAGTTTATTTCACGACAGTAAACGTAGCGCAGAGAGCTGAACGACCGCTTGCGACAATGCTAGCAAGCTTTTTCACGATAAACAAAATTCCAACATCGGAAACACGGACAGCCTATTCCTGGATACGTGAAAGTGTATTCAACCGATGAATTGGGGCGGATTTACGCACAGTTTATCTGAGTATAATGACAAATGTTTTTGGTGCGTTTGTTTCTGATTAATGTTTGTGGGCCGAATTCATTTGAATTTCCACGAATTGTTAATGGTGAGTTATGCGCAACATATCGAGAAGCATGTCAGTATTTATATTTGCTTGAGGATGACAATTATTAGGATTATAGATTCGCATATCTATAAAGGATTTGTGCCTGATGATGTTGCACGAATTAGGGATGCCAATGCCGAATCGTCCCATGCACAACACAATGTATTTAATCGAAAATTTAAACGAGAGCGGCAATACGATCGAAATGATTTGAGTCAATTAGTACAAAGAAAAGCCCAATTTTTGAAACAGCCACAGAAAACCGCATAAGACGATTGATGACAACAGTCGACGACGGCTACGGAGAAATCTTCTTCCTCGATGCACCTACGGCGGAACTTTCAAAACGTTCCTAAGTCAAATAGCGCTGGCCGTAGATCCGGAGTAAGAAAAAAACGTAAAACGCTGTTTGTGGTTGTATGGAATTGTATCTCTATGTGGCAAGGCCTCCTAGATTTTTGAACCTTTTTCTACACAAATCACAACTCTAATTAAGACTGTGTACCTGAGAGAGATTTTTTTGATTAAATTGCCGACTAAACTAAAATAATGAGTAGTTTAATGCTGTTAGCCACCATGTTTTATCGTTTAGACTCCTGCACAGGTTGCTTGACTATTTATAGTTGTCATTTTCATTTTTTGTTTTTATTATTTTTTTATCATGTGCGTACGAGTAAAAAATGTCTAAAAGGAAATATTCTCATTCTTAAATTCCGATTATAATTTATAATCACATTCATGAATAATGCGATTTCATATCCATATTTGTTTTGTTTGTGCTATATCCTTGATTTTAAATGAAAAGTCATAATTTAGTTTAGTTTACAACAATTTAGTTTTCAATCCCTGAACTCTCAGCATATTTAAAGAATACTAGTGCCACCTTTGAAAGAATGATATGAATCAGTCACTAATGTTTGCAGATATGGCGTGGACTAGAAAGTTGCATAGCTATATCCGCAAAAGTACAAATTTATCCGGCAATTGTATTCATTCTATATCGTTATAAATTTACTTTATTATAATTAATTTGATTGCTGACTACTGATGTTCCTCGATGTTTCTTCGTTGATCGCCAAAATGTAAGAGAGCGTAAAATTAATGTAAATTGACAGTTTTGTCGAAACGAGAAATATAGAGCAAAACTACTAAAGTGCAGCGAATTCAAAATTGTTGGATAAAATGGATACAAAACAAAGATAAGTATTGAGAATAATTAATAAATAATAATAATAATTACAAAATTTACATAATTCTAATTCTAATTTTAGGTTAATAAATGATGTTATAGGCAGCCAAAGTTCCAGGTAGAATGGTAAGTATATGTTGTTAATCCAAACTTGTTTTCTTTATTTTAGGTAAATGATGAAAATGGAATGTCAGCTGATCAGTGGTTTATTATATGAATGATAATACTGGAATATAAGCTGATCCGTTGTTTTTCTAAACCAGTGGTTTTTTTATTTCAATCGGTTCAACGCAACTAATTTAGTTTAGTCGGCAATTTATTCGAAAAAATCGCACTCAGGCACACAGTCTAAATAGAACATTAGTTTCATTTCATGGTGGTATAACAATATTTAAAATATATCTAATAATATTTAAGTATATAAATAATGTTAATTAGTTGTATGTTAAAATTAAATATATTTTTACCTTGTGGCTCACCGCGTAAACTCGTCACCACCGCACCGTGCCAAAAGCAAACCGAATTCACAAAATTATCCCGCATATTACAACTTTGTGAACGATGACTAATTAACGTACGTCAAACAAATATATATTTTTTATCTTATAACTAAATACTAATCATAAGGTTACTCATTCGATCTCATAATGTCTAAAAAATTTTCACCGAATATAATTTTCATTTGCCTCGCATTTTTCAATACATATACGATACACATTACAGCATACGCTCGCTCGTATGTATGTCAATTATGAACATTTTCGAAAAAATAATTTATTTTAATTTTCTTATATGATATTTGGTTTGATTACATAACGAAAAACCTGAAAGAAAATTCTGTCATCATCACCATATCACGGTACTCAAAAATGTATCATCACCTTTAAACGAATATCTGCGAGTCTGATGTAATTTTTTTTATTTTAGTAATTAAAAACGGGTTAATTATATAAATTATTAATAAATTATGTTTAATATGACGTCACAACGAAAATTTATCAAACTCTCAATAATGTATACCTAATACACATTCAACAAGTTGAATAATGTAGACAAACCGATCGAAAATATTTTGCAGAGGAGTACCGATAGAGATAGAATAAAATTTCCCCTGATTCTGTTACATGAACAAAATTATGAATGAAATAGAGAATAAAGCACATGGCTGGTGGTGGAGCGTGCGGAGACTGTGAATAGAGCTAATTGTATAGAAAAAAAAAAATCTTTACTTCGCCGTTAGAATGAGATGAACGAATAACAGATTTTGTGGGTTGTAATTTTTTTTTTTTCATTTTCATGGTTAAACCATTATTGTTGTTATTATTGTTGCTAATGTTTATTTGTTTTTTTTTTCTATTATTCGCGGATTGAGTATAATTCTATTGCGTTACAATAACAATAGACGAATCGTTCATATAGTTTGCACGATTTTAGTGTGTTACATCAGGTATACCATTCTGTCAATGTGTTTATGGCGTTGGGTTAGCGTTGCTAATTCAAGCTCTGCCTTAAATTTTTCTAGCGTTCAAAACTTTTTTCTTATATTCCAAAGATTATTTGGAGTGCTAGAATCGTCTTAAATTGACTAATATGTCAGAAATCTATTTTCAAAATTGAATTCACATTTTCATGTCTGAATAGATGTAGAATAATGACTGAACGCGCTTTCATTGTAAGAACACTAATAAAGATTTTGTTTGTTGATCTTTGATCGTTTGATCTTTCTTAACCCTTTAAAACCCGACATCCTCTGTTTATGTTGGTAGTTTTATATGTGCTCATTAAGGATTTTGACCCAGAGCCTTAAATATTTGAGAACGAAACATTCAATCTTTAGTTGTCAAAGTATTTATATATTCTTTATAAAATTTGTAAAGAATTTTTTGAAATATTTAAAATTTAAACCAATAATTAATTAAATATTAATTCATGTATTTATAATTTACGTATAGAACGTTCAGGAGCAGTAGATGATGCAAATAGGCAACAGAATGAAGTTATCCAACTTAAAACAGAGTTATATACTATTTTTGAAACATTTCAACCGACTCTACTGTAAACCTCGTAACAGTTTTATCTTACTATGTAAATATATCGCAAGAAACCTGCTCTCTAGAAAACGTCAAAAGAATAACCGTGCGCTATGCAAATCGACGGCAGTGCATATACTGGTTTTGACATGTATGTTCCAAATTTGATAATAGTACAACCGGCGTAACAACCGGCGTCTGTTAAATTCGAACAAATTATTGGTTCGTCTAAACACTGTGTTAAATAACTCGTTATAAGCACAGTATCCTCGAACAAATAACAACCCAAATATTATTCGTTCGAACCAGTAAGAGTTCCTACTGAAACCTTATTTAGCACGTTACTCGACGAGACCATCAGTCCTTGAACTTCCCATAATATTAAAAGGCGCTGGTACCCACATCAAATGAATGTTGAACTGCCATGGTTAATAGTTGAAATACAATTTTAGGCTGTCGCTCTAATTACAGCTTAACTGTCTCTAAAAATACTAGCATTCATTTTAGGTGTTATATCACACCTCAACCAATCTACGGTCTCTCGCGGAAGAGGAAGTTTAAGTTCCATCTACCGCTGCACAACACCGTATATCCAATCTTACCGTCCATCTTTAAACCATCCGCGAGAAAGTTTACACATTTAAGGCTCAGTACAGCGCCTGCCACAAAGCACTCTCTAGTGGTAGTATCAGTTCTAAACCTCTCGTCAAAGGATGATGGCGGAGTTTTGTCTCGGCTATTTATTTATCTAGGATATCCAAGGGTGTAAGATGAAAAAGAATCTTGAGTGCTTCACTGATGTACAGGTTAGCTATTTGCTATAATTTTGTATTTTTGCTGGTCACCAGGCAGTAATTCCTTATAATAAAATAGGCATAACGATTGAAATGTAGAGCCGGCGTAAGATGTGGGTTTTGAAACCAACGATAGCTTGCCGTGTAAAACAAGTTCCAAGTACTCTACTTTGTCTGTGGTGGTGAAGCTAGTACCATTTAAAGTGAGGGTTTAATCTGATTTAGGTCATTAAGTGATTAATAACCAAGTTCTAAAGAAGAGAAACAACACCCCATCTAGTGATGTGCCTCTACTCACAAATTTATTAATGTATAATCCACCCAAATATGCCATAACGATCCATTTTGGTAACTGGTTTATCTAGCCTAAGTTGAACGAATTTTTCAATTTAACGTGTAAGGGAGTAGGGAGCAGTTGCCAGAAATTTCTTCTTACAATAATTGATAAGATTTCAAACAGCTGCTGTGTGATTCTGTTTGTCTTTCCAAATTCAAACAAAACCTGTAAAGATTTTTTTTTTTGTAAAATAAAAGTTTTTATTCAAACACACTTCCGCTTAACTTTCGGACCAATTTTCCTTCCTATAATCTTCGAATTCTGGGCTGTACAAATGCAGAATTTCGGTTACAATTCATTTTTATCAAAATTCGTAATTTCTGATAAATTTTAGAATAATGATTTTAACTTACTTGTTTTTCGTAAATGGTTTACTTTTTTAAACATTTCAGATAAAATAAAAAGTACTTATGAAAGCTTTTAATTAACATGACTTTGGGTAGAAAACAGGTTTTATTATAAAAAATTGTGGCGTAAGTGTAGATGACGTATACAACCCGAAATCGGGTAAGTCGAAATTTATTTTTTTCAAATTTTTTTTTATAGAATTGTATATCTGTATTTTATGAGGTGTAAGCCAAGAGTTTCACAAAAATTTCCTCATTTTCCGGGAAAATTTTTAGTTTTTCCAAAAATATTTTTTGTTTTTTTTTTCTCATTCCAAAATTAAATATCTGCATTTTTTATTTATCAAATCTTAATTTTAAATATAAAAATTTGAATTACACTATCATGAAATAGGGAAACAATACATTTGCGTTGTTTTAAATCGTTTTATACATAGAGAATGGGTGCTGCCGCCCTAAACCCGCACTTTTCTAGAAAAAATTAATACAACTGCTTTCATATTAAAACAGCAAATACTAAGATTGCAAAATATTTTTGAAAATGTATATGTCAAAGCCGCTTAGCATTTATCTTCTCCGTGCAAAAATGTTGCAATTTTACCATAAATTTACAACTTCAACATCAAAATCTATTAAAAACTTATCATTATTTATTATTGTTTAACGTGTCACTAAAAAAAAAATGAAAATGTCAAAATTTTCCCGGAAAATGTGATAATGTTTCCAAAATTTTTTTCTTGCACCTCCTAAAAACGATAGATACATAATCCTAAAGAAAAATATATAAAGAAAATAATAAAGAAAATTTTTTTAAAAATTTTCATCTTTCGTACTCAGTTCAAAATGAAATGAAATTTTACCGCGGTCTCCAAAAATCTATTTATTTTCGCGTGAAATAGAAATGAAATTTTATTTGGAGAATTTTTAATTTTAACGTATAAATTTGTAGACATTCATAAATGAATTTATTTATTTTACGTAAATAAATTAAATTAAATTGACTTTAATTAAAATTTATAGATTTGTGGTATTAAACAATTTGTTTATTACCAAACACAAACTAATGTCAAAATTTCGCGTGAAAATAATGTGCCGAAACATTGGATATTTTCTTTTATTCATTCCAAGTATTCCGGACGTTTTCAATTTGACATAAAACGTTCTTTTATTCATTCCATTCCATCTACTACTTTTTTCGTATGTTCTTTTATTAATTCCAAACGTTCGAGTCGCATTCTTTCTATACTACATGAAAAGGAGGAACGAAAGGAAATTTTCGCCATTGTGACAGGAATTTGGCAGAATTTGTTTTTTTTATAATTTTGTTATACACCACATCAATTGTATAATAAAAAAAAACTATAAAATCAAAATTAATAATGAACGCTAACAGAAGTGAATTAGTATTTGAAAGTAAGTATGAACATTATTATATAGGTATTATTAAATTAAGTCAATTGTATATAATACGTTTATTTTGTAAAATGGTAAATTATTTAAGGTTATAATTTTTTTTGTTTTTATTTAGGTGATTGTTTAAAATGGAGCCCCGGGGATATAATGTGCCTAATCCACAATTATTCGGAAAACATAACTTTGTTTGACCGTTATTCAAAAAAAAAAAGTGTGGAATGATATTGCCGGTATTTTTTCAAAAATGTAACTAAAATTGTATTCAATCGTTTTGTTTCCCATTTTTACAGCTGAAGTATCAAAAACACGATGCAAAATGATATCCGGAGAGCAGTGTATTGGAAAGTGGAAGGGTCCTAAGGCCATGTACAAAAAGGTAAAAGATCACAACAACACCAGTGGTAATTCCCATAAACAGTGGAAATTTTTTGATCTGATGGATAATATTTTAAATAATCGGCCTGAAATCAATCCACCTGCTACTTGCTCCAGCGATGAACTCAGTGTCCGAATAAATAACCCGCGGGTTATTGCTGAAACAAAAACCGAAAACCAAAATTTTGATTTTTCGGATTATATCGAGGAGACTTCTACCGTTCCTCCTCCTTCTGCACTGCAGAGGAAGCGTAAAACCGCAAATGAGAAAAATAAACGTCATAGGAACTATGAATAGAACTCGTTCTAAGCCAAACTTCAGGCGATTTAATTTAGAGCTAGCCTAGTCGAAAATCGGACCAAATCGAAATTAGAACGCGAAACAAGATCAATCGACACACAAATAATTTTAGGTCTCATTATGGGCTAATCATATGACCTATTTAAAATTCTTTAGCAGGAGCCAAATCGAAAATCGGACCAAACTCGAAATTAAAGGATGCAAACCAAGATCAATATTAATACAAATAATTTTAGACTCATGATAACTCCATCCATTGAAAATGTTGAGCTCCACTCGTTCTTGACCAACCTTCAGATCATTTAATTTAAAAGAAAAGGGAAGCATTTCATTAGGTCATAATACAGTAAAAACCCGATTATCCGGTAGCCAATTAACCGGAATACTCAGTTAACCGAAATTGTAATTTTTAGGATTTGTTTTTGCCTTTTTCTCTTTCACAAGGGAATTATTTATTTTATTATTGGGGGATTCACAGAAAATATACTTTCCTTTACTTTTTTTGTTTTATGCATTATTCTATTTGAGTTGAATGTGTAAAGGCGCATTACATAGTTAGGTTAGTGAAATATTGAATTAATGTATTAGTATTTCGTTTGACGATAGTAGTTCAATACCTTATTAATAGTAAATTAACACTAATTTTAATAAATAAAGAGAAAAACTAACTTTAATAAATCCATAAATAAATATTAATATGTCTTCGACTAGCAAAAAACCAACAACGAGGAAAAGAAATGTTTTCTTCAATTAGTGGTGAAATGGAAATTATTAACAGATCGAAGAGAGGTGAATCTCGAGAGGCATTGATGAATTTTTATAATATTGGCAGTTCAACTTTATACGACATAAAAAGTAATAAAGAAAAATTGTTAGAGGTTGCTTCAAAAATGAAAAATGATAAATTCGTTAAGACTAAGAAAACAATGCATAAAGTTAGTGGTTTTTGTGTAAGATGGAATGTCAGCAACTGGCCCTATCATTGTAGAGAAATATCATCTCATTCATGAACAGGTTTACTATAATGCTGATGAAACCGGGCTATTTTGGCGATGTTATCAAATTCTACAAGAGCTGGGGCAGAGGAAGCTGCTGCCACTTACTTCAAACATAACAAACAGAGATCGATTGACAATTATTTGTTGTGCAAATGCAGCTGGTACGATTTAATTATTGGTTATTGGCAAATAAGCTCGACCAAGAGCATTGAAAATATCAACGGCTTACCGGTAATATAAAAATCCCAGTAGAATGCGTGGATGAACCGTGAAATACTTCATGACTGGTCTAAATCAAATTTAATTCCATCGGTTAAATCGCATTTCACAACCTTAGATGGCACACACAATGAAAAATGTTTGCTATATCATTGGACAAGTGTAGACCCTTCAACAAGTGAGCTAGTATCAGATGGTGGAAATTTCATTGTTTTGTGTTTACGGCCCCCGTATGTGACATCTTTAATTCAATCGATGGATCAGGGCATAATTCAGAATTTCAAATGTGACTTTACAATTTTTTTTTTTAAGAAAATTGATTGCTGCTGATTCAGTGAAATCGTTTCAACAATCTTATAACATCATAAATGCAATGTTTAAAGCAGCGTTTGCCTGGACTGAAGTGCAATGTTTTACTTTAGCAAACGGCTGGAACAAATTGTGGTTTTGGACACCAAATAACAACAACGTGCCTTACGATGAAATTTGTGAAATATTGAATTCTAATGCAAAACAATTTGTGGACATTGACGGGCACAAAATTGCTGACTGGCTGCATCTCGATGATAACACAGATATTGTGCAATTCTTTTTACAAACACTTTCGATATGTTGTTCATTACATATCGAAAGTGTTTTAAATACCAACGCCGCAGAGAGCTTAAGCTTAGCAGAAGCTGGTTTGATGACATTTGCTTGCAGTATTCTGCTCAAGAAGTTAGGCAGATTTATGTCATGCAGAACAATGTTCTTGTGAAAAAGTGAAGTCTACCAAAAAGCTAGATATAAGATGAAGTTTGAGGTTGACGATAAAATAATGACGAAGTTGTGGTGGCAACACATATATTCGGTTGGTACGCTGGCGGTGAGTAAGCTCGTTCATTGTAGGGTTCATTTTAAATTTGAATCAACGTAAATGTTGACCAACGCAAAAAAAACCGTACCAAATAATATCACAAGAACCAAATTTTCACTACCGGGTTTATTCAAACCTTAATTCTACCCATCTCACAGTAAATAAAATTGAGATTTAACAATACATGACTATAAATTTATTCATTCTCCTAAATTTTTACTAAGATTAAGGTTTACTAAGTATAATTTTTACTAAGATTAGTAAGGTTAAGTGTAAATTTAATCAGACTTAGGATTGCCTAGCCTGTCGTAAATAATAATGTTTATCTAAAAGCGGTGTATCGTACACAGAGAGTTACTTAAGTTGTACGAAGAAAATATATAATCGGCAACAAAAGCAACTGTGCCCACCAAAACTGCTTTCCAATTTACTATACTAATTTTCTTTCGCTCACGTGCACTAGAAAACAATATGTAAGAAATTTGTTTATACACTTACGGTAAACTCCACGTCCGCTGCAAGGCCTTCCGGAGACTTATGGTAGCTGTAAAATTAATTTCCACCGTTTGGGTGGCCGATTATGCACGTTTACGATTCAAGATAATCAATATAAGCACATTCAAACTTTTGCGCCACTGGGCGCATTGACTTACCACGAATTTATCCTTAAACCCATAAATATTTACACTATATGGCATGATTCTAACGTTTTTACAGACACTCATGCACCCTATGATACTAATTATAAACTATGAGACATCTTAAACTTTAAACTTTTGATATCATAAAAACGAAATTTACTATACACTTAGCATTAATATGAATCTAAATTTAAGCACTATAAACTATATTGGTTTGATGAAAAATAAAGAATTAATCCGAATTTTGGCGTGGTTAAGATGGATTAACCAACGGTGATTTGCTTCGCCAGTTAGTTTGATGTTAACACTATGACCTTGCGGGATGCAACCGCTAGTCTTTTGGTCGCCAATTTGTGCAGCTAGTTTAGCACTAATACCCACTCTTAACCTAAACGGGGGGGATTATTAAGAAATCAAAATAATTTTAAAAGAATTTTGTCATGGTATGCCCATGACACATGATTCGAGGATAAACTTACCACGGTAAAAATATAAAACGATATATTTAATTTGTTTTATTCGTAGCTATCAACTATACACCATAACGTTTTCTCGTACGTAGTCCCCTGTCATGCCGAAAATTTTATTATAATTTTGTTTCCTTGAGACTAAGCGGGAGAATTAAATAACACCTTCGTTTTCTAGGTAATCCAACCAAACCGTATTGCACTCCACTAAATACGTCTTTCGTTTATCGATAACGTTGCGCGCACTTGGACACTACACACGGATTTAAGCTTTACTTACTTTTGTGATTGGTAATTTAATTTTTTTTGTATGGCTATGCGAGCTAATTAATGTAGTTCAAAATTCTCCAATCAACTGATACACAATGCAATAATGATCAATATTAAGTACCGGTACATCAAAGTATAGGTAAACAATACGACGCTCAGATACGAACTTGGAATATTTTTATTCCTCTACTACATTTTTCTAAAATATATTTTTATTTTCGCGCAAAACTCTACACAATAGCTATCATTGGAAAATGGTATCCCCAATTCCAATGATAGGTGGAAAAGTTGTTCGCTGTTAGTAGAGATTTCTGCGGTATCAGCTGGTGTTCGCAAAATTGCCTCTCATGGTCTTGGGTCTTTCGCATGAAAAACTCCTACCTTTCCCTCGTCGGAAACTACTAGGTTACTCACATTCCCAATTTTCCGAAGGATCTGGCCAGGAGTACATGGTGGGACCAACTTTGCAGAGTGTTGCTTCGATTTATCACTTAGTGGATGTGTTTTTATAAATACTCGCTGTCCTCTCTGAATCGATAGTGAACGAGCGCGCAAATTATAGGTTTTTGAATATGAGTCGTAAACTTGCTTAAGGTTCTTAAGAATTTCAACTTCAGCACAATTCTCTGAATGGATTTCATGTGGTATCCTATAGGTGTATGCATGCAGTATCATTTGATACCCAAACAGGGCGGTATAAGATGAAAATCCTATTGATGGGTGGGTTGAGGATCTTAACGCCATACCGATGTCAACCAAGTGCTCATCCCACATTCGTAGGTCGGTTTTTAAGCTCGGAAGCTTTGATTGTGGGGAGTGACACCGGGGTCCTTTCGTGTTTAATGCCATATTTTGAGCAGAATTCTTGGAAATCCTTGCTTATGAATGTGATCCATTATCCGAAAAGATAATCTCTGGACACCCAAAAAGAGACTGGGGGGGGGGGGAGGATTTTAGAATTGGGAATTTTGTCAGTTGATCCAATATAACTAAAATGATCGTTTTCCCAGTTTTCGACTTTGGGTATGGCCCTAATAAATCTATATATATATATTTTTTGAAACGGACGTCCTATAAATTTTGTTACCCCCATTTCCAGTAACTTGACTTTGAAATTTGGAGTAACCGGAGTAACTTGACTTGGAAATTTGGTACATCGACATATTTCACATTTCATTGTGTAGTCATATACATCTTTGGCCATATGGAGCCAGTAATATGCCTTTCTAATTCTATCCAAGGTTTTGATTATCCCCCATGCGCCGCAGTTTGGGGTGACATGTTCGTCTTCCATAACGCCTTTAACTAGTGGAACTGGCCGCCAGAGCTTCCATATTTTAACGTCGGTTACAGGAACGTTAGGTTTTGGCTTATTCAAATGTAAACTCGGTTGTTGAGTATTTTTAAGTTTGGATATTGACTGGGATGTTCAAGAATCTTATGTTTGAGCTTCTGGTACCTCTTCTTGGAACGCGGTGGCATCTAAATCAATTCTAGCAATCACCTTTTGCGAATTATCAGAAAGCTCGGCTAGAGAATCGCAGTATATTCGTGACAGAGTATCCGCTACTACATTATCGCGATCTTTCACGTGCTCTACATTAAGTTCGAATATTTGCAAGGATAGGCTCCACACGGTTAGAAATTAGACGTGATTTTTAACGTCTATTAGCTTACACCAGCGCGAACTTAACCTAGAGACATTAAAGTTATTAAAATTTAAGACTATTTTCATGGTAGGTAGTTTGTAACGAATATGGGACGTGAAACATAATTTAGCTATTTTTTATTGCTAAAATTACTGTCTAAAAATTGTACAATTTGGAATGAAAATACAATGAAAATTAACTACCCAAAATAAGAAAACTATTGACCAACGAATATTAACTGAGGTACTTGGTTAAAGACAAAATTAACTCCCTTAGAGTAATAAAATACGAAAAAGCACTTTTATTTTCCGTTAAAACCAAATTATTTAAAAGTTAAATAAAACATCTATTTTATATATTATTATTAAAATTATATACATTATTATTAAAATTATATATACATATTATTATATTAAAATTATTAAAGAAAACTATTTATTCTTAAAAAATGTTAGGAACAGTAAAAATTTTATCGTTTTATATAAAAAAACTAATTATTGATTTCTACGAAAACATAATTGCAAATTTATATATCAGGATTAAGTATTACAATATTTTACCGTAGTAGGTAGTTTATGAACTGGGATGCAAAAAATATAATGTTCAATATATTTAAAAAAGTTTTCCAAATTTTTATCGTATTTTACGTTAAATACATAATGATATTTAAAAAGCAAATCTAACGCATCTATTACAGTATTATTTGTTGGGATAAGCTTTTGATTCAAAGAGTCGTAAAATTTTGATATATTCGACTTGAGCAAAAATAATTAGTTGTTGTTCAGCCGTAATGTCGTCATTTGCACCAATAAATTTGAATAGTTTAGCACCACCTGACTTAATATCTGCTCTATTTTTGGCTCCACAACCCTTTTGTGTAGCTGGAAGAAGAGTTACTAAACTGAATATAACTAAAGTATCTGGACGCGAATCTGAAATGTTAAAAACCACAAGTATATTAAATTAATTGGAAGGGTAAATTATAAATAATCCAATTCTACCTTTAAAGAATTCAATAATAGGTTTGCTTTTGCCTATTTGTTCCGAGATTGTCACTATATGTTGACAAAACTTATCCTTAAACTTAGTTTTAAGGTTATTACAAGTAATTGGTTACAATATCTCAATATCGTTGTGAGTCTAAGAAAGAGAATATTAAAGAAATATCAATTAAAAGTTGTTAAATAATTTTGTAAGTTCTTACTAGTTGATACGTATCCAAAAAACATGGGTATTCCAATCAGCTTCAAGTCGTATTCATACGATGGATGAGATTCTTGGATTTTTCTATCTCAGATTTTTTTAAAAAAATTTTCAACTTTTTTGTATGAAAAGAGGCGTGTGTGTTGTATAATTTACATGATGTAATTGGTTAAAACAATGGCATAGAAAAATCCCGGATTTTCATCCGTCGTATGAACGACTTCAATTTAAGGAAAATTTTTGAGATGTATGTAGATTTTAGATTAAATTTTATTGTCGAGAGAGCAGAATAAAATAATACAAAAAATATTTGTGTTTAAATATAAAATAAGGTTTTAAATTAGCAATAAAAAATCTATTACGACTTAGTTTGAAGCGTGAAGCAAAACGGATCATTTTGCAACTTTAATTTTTTTTATCACTGCTTTGAAACCATTGAGGCATGCTACACGAAATTTTAGTTTCTGGATTCAAACTAAGTCGTAATAGATTTGTATTGTTAATTTAAACCTTTATTTTAAATTAAAACACCAAATTTTTTTGAATTGTTTTATTCTGTTCTCTCGAAAATAAAATTTAAACAAAAATCTATATCTCAAAAATGTCCTTAAATTTTTTTTTTTTTCATTTCTATTTTTTCATTTCGGATTCACGGACAAAAATTTTATATCGCACAACTTTTGTTCATGAATCCGAAATGAAATATAGAGTTGAAAATAAAAAAATTAAAGGACATTTTTGAGATGTAGATTTTTGTTTAAATTTTATTTTCGAGAGAACCGAATAAAACAATATAAAACAATTTGGTGTTTAATTTAAAATAAAGGTTTAAATTAACAATAAAAATCTATTACGACTTATAGTTTGATTCCAGACACTAAAATTTCGTGGAGCATGCCTCATTATTTTATATATCAAAATATCATCCCAATTTTTTTTATCCTTTTATCACTATACACAATCGAAAAATAAAATAAAATTAAAAAACACATACCAAACATGCACTAGAAATTTTTTTAAATAATTAAATTATAAATAAATTTTAGCACCAACTTTAGCTATTTTTACTTTAAAATTCCAACTGCAACTAACAAAATTATATTTTCATTTAATCTAGTAACTGAAAAAAGTAAAACAATAGTTAAATTTGAACCTTGAGTTTACGTTGATCTAGATAACAATTTAGTAATGTAATTAACGTAATTTAAATTAATATGTAATAATTAATATTTTTCGGTAGTGAAAAGCTATCATAATAAAACTTTATTTTACGAATTTGACTAAGAAAGAATATTATCGCATCGTATACTCGAAAAATGTTAAAAATGACGTCTAACTTTTTTTTTCATACTGTTTCACTACCATTCTTTTAACCCCCGAAATAGGAAAGACGTCCGAATTTTTACCGTGCATCTGGCTAACCTACTGTTCAAGTCTTTTACATTCATTATAGCCATTTGAGACTGGCATGGTCAGGTAAAGTAAAGGGCAAGTAAAGTTAACTGATGACCCTCCACATAATGACGAAATTTTTTATTGACATTACTGCCATCAGACATTCTATAGTTCCGTGGTGGTATAGGTTTTTTGTGCCGGATTTAGTTTATATGAGAAATAAGATATCGGTTGTTCAGAATTGTCTTCATCTAACTGGTATAATATCCCGCCCACTCCTTCCGTACTCGCGTCGCATCGGATATAGAATCGTTTATCATAATCGGGGTTGGTGAGTACTGGAGCCGAACATAGGCGATTCTTCAACATCTCAAAGGCCTCTTGTGCCTCCGGTGACCAGATAAACTTTCCGTTCTTTTTTAATAGGTTCGTAATTGGGACTGTAAGTTCTGCGTAGTGGGGAATGAATCGCCAGTAGCAACCCGCCATACCTAGGAAGTGACGGACTTATTTAACGTTTTTAGGAATTGGAAAACTCACAATAGCTTCTACTTTATCTGGGTCGGTGCTGATACCGTTACCAGAAACTACTTTTTTCTAAGTTAATGGTTAGGCTGGCATTAGCGAGATGAAAAACAACGATGCCAAGCAATTCCATGTGTTCCTCGAATTTTGAGGAAATCACTAAAAGATCGTCCAGGTAGACCAAGACGCCGTTCGTGCAGTTCCGCTAGAATAACTTTATACATCAATCGACTCATCGCTTGATTACTCTAAACTGGTAGACACGCCGCCCTGGCACTGTAAATGCCGTCTTTTCTTTCAAAGTATCACCCAGCGAAATCTGCCAGAATGCGTCGTTTAGGTCCAAACTGCTTATGAATTTCTTGTTCTTGAGCGTGCAATTAGACCATCGATTATGGGTAAGGGATATGAATCCTTTACCGTATAGTGGTTCAATTTCCTAGAGTCCAAGCACATGCGCGTCTTACCGTAGGCTTTCTTAACTAATACGATCGGTGAAGACCACGAGCTTTGACTAGGTTCAATTATATTTAACGCTAACATTCAGTAGAGTTATTGTCTCGCCGGCGAAATGAGGTAGTATCTTTGTTTAATCCCTTTGAATGAAAGGAATTTATTTATCGTGGTTTTCAAAATCTCTTGTTGACTCTTAGAAAGATTATGCGTTTTGTGTTCATCCCTATTGCACATAGGGATACACTCACTAAAATCGGTGCTATGCTGAAGGTATGCCAAAAGTTTATTCCTAAATACAGCATTCCGGTCAGCGTCGGTACGATATAGAAAAGTATGCTTCTGGTTTTGGACAGAATTGTTACTGGCAATTTCACGTATCCAATAATTCTATTTCCCGTACCGTCGGCCGTTTCAACTGATGAACACAGCTTGTGGTACTTAACGCCAATTTCTTCTAAAAAGGTTAAAGCCCCACTTCCGAGGATGTTGATCGTGGCCCCACTATCAAGCAACCCAGTGATAATTTTGCCCAAAACGTTTATTTGGATATGGGACCAAAACAAATGATTTGTAGTGCATTTAATTCGCCTAAAATTAACCTAATAATTTTACAATTGTTTTTAAATCATTTTGTGATACGGGGTCTGCCAAATCTTTCTAACGCTAGCAGAACCCATCACCTATAGTTGGGAAAGGGATGGAGCCCAACATTTTTTGTAGAGCATTTAATAAGCCTCTGCTGTATGGGTTCGAGTAAGTTTAGGGACGTAGTTATTTGTAGGTGTGACAGGCATTTTATTTGTGTATAGCGATGTGTGATGTAAAATCATACAGTTGAGGGTTCAAAATTTTTTTTGGTAACTAAAGCAAACTATTTAAATTTAGTTTAATTGCGGAATTTTAATTTTGCGTTAGTTTGTTTCGGTGCATTCGATCAAATTAATCATTATTATAGTAAGAAATTTTTACAAATTACTGAAGCGTGAATGGGAAAACCAAATATTGTTCAACACATAAGCCACAAATTGTATACATAATCTCCTTAGGCTTACTGTGTACACTTAAGTATAAGAATAAAAGTACTAATTATCCAAAATAAAATAAAAACTCAACACGCCTTTGCAACAATATCAACAACAACAACAACAACAACAAATTCAAAGTGTATTTTATAAAAATAAATTGCTGGCACGGGACAAATATAGAAAAAATAAACATTAAATAACAAAAAGAGGTTGGACATGTTCAAGGAAACCCACACAAAATCGTAACCCACACAAAAGAGCACATATACGAACGAGTACACGTCGCACAGAGCACACAATATGAAAATGTAAGCAAGCATACAGAACAGCACACATTTTTTATACGACACAGGGAATTTCTCTTTCACGAGAATTTTATTTGCTTCTTTCTTAGTTTTGTTTGTTTGCGCGTTTTTGTTGTTGTCGCCGTCGTCTTCGCCGTAGTCGTTGTACAATACAAAAAAAAAAATGAAAGAAAAACTCACGCGGATGACGGATACATTTTCCCGTCTTGTGAGTACATATTAATATTTTTTTTGCTGGTTGCGTTTTTCTTTTTTATTTTAATAATTTTTTTTTTTTTTATAAATTTTCATAACGAAAAACACGAAAAACGATAAAAAAAATATAACGTTGTAAGATACTATTAATACATTTAAAGAAAGCTTCGTGTTAATTTTTTTATTTTTATTTTTTTTATTTTTTATTTTTATACATTTTGAATAAATAATTTTTTTAATTCATTTTATTTCATTTAATTTCGAACGTTTACGAATCGAGAATTTAACACAAAAAAATATCAAAAAAATATTTTTTTATTTTAATTTTTTCGAAATGAATTTTTTTTGTGTGTAATCGAAAAGTGTGTGTGGAAATTTTGCGGGTGCAAAGTGTTTTTTTTTTGTTTTTTGTTGTTGTGTGTAATTTTTTTTTAATCGAACTTTTTTTTTCTGTACATAGTGGTGCTTGTAGTTTTCGGCATAATAATTATATAGTGTAATGAATTTTTCGAGAGGAAAATTCCAACCTAAATACTGTACTTGGTGCTTTTTTGTTTGTTTTGTTTATTGTGCCGATCTCGTTTAATACGTATACGTATGATAAACCGAATAATGTTGAATGATAAGAAAAGAATGTAAGATAGTTACATTATACCGTCACAAATACAAATCATGCGTACATTCGAATTTTTAAATATTTTTTGTTGTTGCTGTTGTTGTTGTCGGTTTCATAATAAATAAAATAATAATAATAATTATTATAATAAATTTAAATCAAAGTTGTCAACGTGCAGTAGTGTGCAACCGTGTTTAATTATAACCGAGTTATATAAAATAGTTTAGAAATATAAATAAACAATTTGTGGTGTTATAATAAAATTATTGTGTAAATTGTAAGATTTGTTTTGTGTACTAACCGTGAACCGTAAAAAAAATTATTATTATGTTTTACCGGCTGTGAATTATTTTTTTCATAAATATAATGTAGTGAATGTTTTTATCGAACCTAGTAAATTTCTTTTATACATATAAATTAAAATTAAGTAAATGTTTGCCTTAACCCAAAATAAAAACTTAAATCCAACAAGTGTTCTTCCTTTAATCTTAATTATAAATAATCCGTCGAATTACCGTTATAAGAAATAAAAAATTTAGTGTCAACAATTTATACGAACTATAAGGTGTTTTTTGGAACAATCTCGTTAATTCATTGTATATGGTAATTAAGAATTATTTAAAATATATATTAGATTAAGATGAAAATAAATTCGTAGCCATGGCAGCGTGACCTTTGACATTAAAATGTGCTGTCTGTATACAAAAATACACCATAATGATTTTTCCTTTATTTACTTACAATAATATAAAAGTTGTTCATGTAAATTAAAGTAAGTTCGGTGTTTTTGTAATTCATTTAAATTTTTGGTATATAATTTTTAATTAACATTTTCCAAGTATGTGAACGTTACCTAGGTGAAACCGAACGCCGTGGGTTGATTCTGGAGAATAATTGATTGGTATTTTATAACGGGAAGTGGCAGTTCATCGATATTTTAGATATAGCCGACGGCTTCTAGGTTTCACAATATACGACTTTAATAATAATTATATGGGATAATTATAAATTACGAGCTATCTGGCTATTGTGAGGTTGTTTTGTGGCTGGTTTACCGTATGCGACTTATTTCAACCGTCAAATTCGGGCGGCGTGTAGTATTAAAATCGGCGTAGCAAAAGTAAATAAATTAAAAGTAATATAATTAATTTAGTGAGGGATGGCTGTGCATATCCTCTCAGCAATACGGGTATTTGTGTTAAACTAATCCCTCAACCAGTGAAAACTTAAGAGCTTAAGTTGTGCTCCGTTCGGACCACTTAAGGGAGAAGTAAAAAAATTTTTAGACGTCATTTGCTTATATGTGACGAGAAGCCTATCATATTTTGGTGATTGTAGCACTAACCGAAATGGTATAAACAGCGCCCAATTTAAGCTCTCAAGTCTTGAGGTTCAGTGGTTGAAGTACACAAAAAAGTGGCAACATAAAAGTGTTTATTCGATGCTGACGTTAAAAAGTGTAAGTTTGTAAAAATGTATATCAAACAACAATTTTCAATAAATTGTACAAAAATAATTAAACAAAAGAGAAAATGGTTTCCAAATTTTAATTTAATTACTGTACATAAGTATAATTTATGTCAAAATATAAAGTTCGGGAAAAATCGGCGTAATCCGGAGATGTGCTCGCATGGTTCCGCGGAAGCAATGCTACACTATGGAAATTATTGCAAAATCAGGAGATTTGTTCACATGTTTTTAGAGTTCCGTGGAATTTAGAGGAAAACATTATATTTTTTGAAAATTTTTGTCCAAAGCCATACCCTATTTAACGAAATGACACACACACATATTTAGATGGCCCACTTGATCACCTTTGATTACCATAGTCACCATGCGAGCACATCTTCGGATTCCGCCGATTTTTGCGAATTTTATATTTTGACATAAATTATATTTATGTACAGTGATTTAAAATTTAAATTTAAGTAAAACAGGATTAACTTTATACTTATTACTAACTTCCATTGAAAATGGGATAAGATCATCGTATTGCTCTCATATATTTTGATGTTTCACGTATGCTAAAAAGTGACATGGAATTTTATTGTTTGAAGAACTTTGAAAATAAAATACTGCTTTTAAATTGTAATCCTCATCAGACAGTGTAATTTTTTGGCTAATATCTTGGAGCGATATACTGTAATGACTGTTTACTGGTTGTACATTAGCTACAGCCATTCCATAATTACTAAAATATTTTTTAGCTCCAACACCTTGACAAGTCTTACAATTGGAGCTGCTACAATCAATAGAATTTTTTATATTTTTTAAAGAATTTTGATTAAATTTAAAAACATTTTCTGTTTCCCTCAACAGAAGGGTTGTTGTTTCCCTCAATCGATTTACGTGGTTGTTATTCTTGCAGTACCAAATTTCTGTTAAAGGATGAGATAGAGAATTTTTTTAAATAAACGATATTGTACTTGATACGTCTAATTTTATAATACTTGCTTCATAAACTATTGAATTTCTTTTGTGGTACAGTTTTAGCAAAAGTTTCAAGCGTTCTTGATAAAGGTAATCAATATCATTAAAATAAGAAAGCAAAATTATAAATTTAAAAAATTCTTCATTAGAAGACTGCATTAAACCTTTGTAGAATTCTACATCAGAATACATGCAAAGGAAAATTTGAGCAGTAGCATCGAAAGCACAAGTATTCGCTATTTCTACTGATTGTCGATTTTGGTTTATGAAGGAGTAACCATTTTGTAGAACATAAAGTTCATCTACTCGTACATTACCGTTTAAGGGAGTTTTAAAACGGTTTGTTGTATTTTTTCTAGCATGGTTATTATTGCAGTTTCTAGTTAACACTCGTTTACCAAAATGTTTTGAAAACTCGTACAATTTTTGCTTTTTACTCCACTGCTCTTCGTGTTGATCGTTATCTGGGTCATCTAGGTTTTGTAAAGTTTTTTTTTTTAGTTTGAGCATTATATGATAGTTGAATCAATTTTCTGTTTTTTTTTTACTGTCTTATTCTTCATAACACTAATGAATCTCCCTAGTCTCAAAGTTTTGAGATTTGTATAATGGCTCTTCACGATAAAAAATCAGCTTTCCGCATTTGTTTTGGATAATCTACCAGTAATACCTAATGCTTTTGAAAAACACATTCCCCAAAGTGGGGGTAGGCTATATACAGGTATTTATTTTCCTGTGGTTAACTATTTTGATCAAGACGATTCACCCTGTTTAAAAAAATATATGCCCACACTTGATAACATATCTGAGTTTTGTGGAATCGGCCATAGCGTAGCAATATATAAGTTGTCGTGCAGCAACCCCAGGTCTTTTAATTTTCTCCAGGTAGTTAATTTTTCCAGGTCTTTTTTTTTAAGGTGTGCTGTTTACACTTTTAATTGCTACACTTTTAAGAAGTTACACTTTTCGGTTAATTTGTGTAGCTACACTTTTCGTTAAAAACTCCACACCGGTTTTCTTTAATTACTTTCTATATAATTAATTGTAAATTGTTGTTTGAAATAAATTTTTACAAACCTACACTTTTTAACGACAGAATCGTATAAGTATTTACACTTTTACATTGCCACTTTTATGTTGTCACTTTTTTTTTGTACTTAAGTTTCCACTTTCGGGGCCAGATCTAGCAATTTCAGATTATTTTTAGCAAAAATTCTGCTTTCAATAAGAAAATTGTTTATTTCTATACAGTAATACCTCATACAACACCCTAAATGCGTCCCTGCAAATTGAGCGTAATTGGAAACTGTGTTAAAGGAGGCAATAAGTACACTGCGCGAAATATCTATATACAGCGATACATTTTTTTTGTTTTCGTTTAAAGCAAACTCTTATTTAATTTTCATTTACGTCAGAATATTTGCCAATGTAGATGGCATATGAATCGTTTATTTCAAAATGGTCCTAAGTCACGTTGCTATAGTTTTGAGATATACGATTAAAACTGATTAATTTTGGATTAGTCTATATTTTTTTATTTATTTATTTAATAAATTCTAGATCTGATGACTTACTTCAGAGCTGGAGGAATTAAGGTTATTAGTTTGGTTATTAGGCGTTAGATCAGTTTAGAAATTAATAAAATTTTAATTATTAATTTTTTCTCTTTATTTATAAAATTTAAAAAATAATGTGTAATTCATATCTTCAATTCAAACTAATAATAAATCAAGTTTCTTTTTCTTTCTTGGTTTCCCAATTATCAATAATATCTTGGTAAAACTCCTTGTACTCCTCCAGCATCCAACTAATTAATAGTTTCAGATGGGCTAATTTTGTTTCTTGGCTTGGAATTGTATCTCCTGCGTAAACTTTTTGGCATAGCTAACTTAAAATATTGTTTTATAAAGCCGTGTATGAATTGTGAAGCCTGAATATGTCCGAACAATTTTTTCTCACGAATTTTGTGATGCATCTTTGAAATCGAAAAAATTTCTTTTTCATTTCTGCTGAGGCTTTTTTGTGATTCTTGAAATGCATGTTTTTTTTATAAAAGGATGGCCACCAATCCTTTGAACTAAAAATGTTGGCTGTGCAAATTTTTTTAACAATATATCAGTTATTATTGCAGGATCTTGTTATTAATCTCATTGAGTTCTGAACGGCGAATATTCTATCAATTTGTTTTAATGATCTTTTAATAACTCCGAAGTCCCGATCAAAGGGTACTATTATTTAGGTTATTAAATCGTTAAGAATCAACTACAGCCATGCACATTTTCACCATAGTATGATTTTTATTTTGTCCAGGGCAGTTATCTGAAAGTAATCTTAGTTCTTGTACATTTCTGTGTTAAAGGATGAATATAATTGGTTACATAATCCATTGTGAAAGTGCACGCTTCATTAGGCAGCAATACCCTCGTGGTAAATGTAAAAGAATGCTTGTCCTGCTTTTAAATCATGTAATGATGTAATGACTCAAGTGAAAATCCCAAGTTAGTTTGAGCCTAAGGCTAAAAATTTAAACATCGAAGATGGGGCTTGAAATTTTTCTTAATGCCTAAATACAAAAGATTAAGCCTACTGATTTATTTTGGAATTTTGATTTTGCGGCTTTCTCCTCTGGATTTTGGCTTTTAGGATTTATTAAATTGATAAGTATCGCTCCTCTTATATAGTTTTCTGTTACATTTATTATTCGGCTTCTTTTTATTTGTTTATTTTTAGATTTTAACACTTGAAGTTCTGTGATCTTGGTTCTACCTTTAAAGAAGATAGTATTTATGAAAATGAAATTTTGTATGCATGTAAGTATTGTTATTGAAGTGCGCCACGACTCGCGATGCCCCCCGAGAGCATTTATTTGCCCTCGGTTCTCTTAAAATGTATGTTTCGGAGTAGGTCCAACATGTTTAACGTGGTTAGTTTGAATGTTCAGAGCCTTACTTTGAATATTGACGAGCTTCGTCAAACTTTTAATGGGGTCCTAATTGATGTTATTTGTTTATCGGAAACATTTTTGACATCCAATATTTCTAATTCTGCGTTGGTCATTAGAGGCTTTAATTTGTTCAAGCGGGATAGGGTTAGTCCACCGGTTAATTATGGTGGGGTATGTATATATGTTAATGAGCTTATTAAATGTAGTGTTGTATCGGTACCCCCCTCTATTTCTCAAAGGCTCGTTTCTGACTTTGAGTTTCTTTTTTAAATGTCTTCGTGAATAAGCGGAAATTTCTTTTAGGTGTAGTTTATAATCCTCCTAAAACGAACAAGAGGTCTTATGCTCGATTCAAAAAATCCCTTTTAGACATTGAGTGTCTTTTTAGTTATTTTTCCTGTCGGTATGATGAGGTTTTCATTTCGGGTGATTTTAATTTTGATATTTCTCAAGAGTCTTTATTTTGTCGTAGCTATTTGAATATCTTAAATAGCATTAACCTTTCGGTTTATAATACTGTAGAGCCCACTTACTCTTGCGCTACTGCAAGTGGTGGTTCTTTTTCGCTCATTGATCACGTCGTTGCTTCTGCTGATAATTCCATTTGTTTTTTCAATCAATTGTCTCTTGGTATTGGTTCTCACCATGATCTTCCTATTTTTTCTGTTAATTATTACTCTCGACCTAGACCTAAAAGTTTCAGCCTTAGGGATTTTTCTAAAATTGATGAATCTCACCTTTCATCAACTTGTGGCTCTATTTTTTGGGATAAAATTGTTTCTCTCTCTACTTCTACTGACCAAATTAACTATTTTAATTCCTCTATTAACCATGTATTTTATAATTGCGTTCCTCTCACTACTATTTATTTTAGACCTAGATCCCCCCTTTGGATGACTCAAGAGATTTTGAGTGCTATTTCTGTTCGTTTTTCTAAATATCGTCTTTGGAAAATTAGCCCTAATTCTTTGTCTTATCTAGCTTATAAGGAACCTCGAAATAGAGTGGTAGGTTTAATTCGTATCGCTAAGCAAAAATTTTTCAAGGATAAGTTAGATCCCTCACTTCCCTTTTGGTAGTTGCAAAGGGGCTGCTTCTGTAGATTTCAAAGCAAATGATTTTAACCTTTATCTAATTAACTCTAGTCACACTCATGATATTACAATTATTGATTTAGTGTCCGTCGAACCCCTTAATTCTTTTTCGTTTACAAATATATCTACTGTTGATTTGCATTCTACTATTTGCGAAGTTAAATCGCAATCCACTGGCTTAGATATGGTTAGTTTGAAATTAGTTAAGCGCATTTTTCCTATTGTATCAAGGTATTTGTTACATATTTTCAATTTTATTTTAACGACCTCTTCATATCCCGCTCAGTAGAAGATGAGTAAAATTATTCCTATTCCTAAAATTAGCAATCCTTCTGAGCTTTCCCATTTCCACCCTATTAGCATTTTATGTTATCTGTCCAAGGCGTTTGAATTGGTAGTAAAAAACCAAATTCAATCTCATATTGATAGCTTTAATTTGCTTAGCCTTTTTCAATCAGTAAAAGAGAAATGACTTGCCTTACTCAGTTAGATTTTTCTAAAGCGTTTGATTCGATTAATCATCAAATTTTGTTTAATATAAGCTTATTTCAAACTTTAATTTTTCTCTCTCTGCTGCTAAATTGATTTTAGACTATATTTCGGGTCGCTTTCAGGCAGTCTTTTATGACAATTCTTTTTCTGACTTTTTACCTGTCTCTTCTGGCGTTCCTCAGGGGTCGGTTCTTGGCCCTTTACTATTCTCAATGTATATTAATGACATTGCATGTTCCATTCGTCATTCTTCTTTTCATATATTTGCTGATTATGTCCAAATATATAGGAGTAGTCGCTTAGATAATGATTCCATTCACTCTAATATTTCTTTAATTAACGATGATTTGGAAAGAATTTATAGTTGGTCATTATCTAACCGACTTGCTCTTAATGCTAGTAAATCCCAGTTTATTATAATCTATAAAAAATCTTTAAATACTTCCTCTTTTCCTGGAATTTTTCTCGGTGATTGTTTAATTCTATTCTCTAATACAGTTAGAAATTTAGGGTTAATTTTCAATAAAACTCTTACTTGGGGTGATCATTTAGTTAAGGTTAGTAAAACGGTTTTTGGAATGCTTAGTTGTTTGTATAAGGTTGTAGGGCTCGCCGATAGTAGTTTTAAAAAGCGTATGTTCCTCTCGCCTTTTCTTCCACATTTTTTTTATGGTGACGTTGTTTTGTTTGGAATGCTTCAGGATAATATGAATGTTCTCCAAAGATGTTTCAATGCTTGTACTCGTTTCATTTTTAGTATTAGGAAATATGATCACATTTCTCCCTTCTTAAATTTGACTCTTGGCTGTAGTTTGGTTAACTTCTATGAACTTCGTGTGTGTCTTTTTATTTTTAAGCTTCTCAGATCGAAGCAACCTCCCTATTTATTTAACAAGTTATTGTTCAGTAGGTCCCATTCTTCAAATTTTCGTTTACTCCCCCCTATAAATCTGTGTAGATCTTTAAATACATCCTTTTCTGTTAGGGGTATTTCTCTTTGGAATTCTATTCCACTAGAAATTACGAGGTCAGCGTCGCCTAAATCTTTTAAAGCGGATTATTTAGCGTGGCGCGCTTGAATGATAATACATGTAGTACTATTTTTGTAATATTTTTTTTCATTTGTATTATTTTTGTATGTAGTATGTAAGTATTCACTTCTTGCAGTGTTCTCTGTAACAAATGAGCTTGAGCTCAATACGGAAGGTACTAGCATGGAGTGAATTTGTTTTTTGAAAAATCTGAGGTTTTTATGCCTAATGGAAGTATTTTTATATTATTTTTTTGGTGGTTGTTGTTCTTCAATTTATATTGCTTCCATATGTGCTTTTCCTTTACCAAAATTGTAATGTCAATGAACAAATAAATAAATAAATAAATATATAAAAATAAATATTTTGGGCTAGAGTACTTGTATTTAGAAAGACCTAAAAATAAAAAAGCCCAAAACAAAACACCAGCGTGTCTCGTATTTAATTTATTTTTTTGCTTTAACATCGCAGATGTTTTTCGGGTCGCATTATATAGAAAAATGCAACGAAATTTTGTCCCAAGAATATGCAACGAAACAAAAAAATAAAGTAAATACGAGAGAACCAAAACACGCTGGTGCGCCGAAAATCAATTTTTGGGCTCAAACTTTTCTGTTTTTTATTTTTAGGTCTATATAAATACAAGTATTCTAGCCCAAAACAAATAATTAGGCCTACGATTTTTTTATTTAGGCATTAAGCAAAATGGGGTTTGACATCTTCGATGTTTAAACTTATAGCCTTAGGCTCAAACTTACGATTTTTTCATTTTTATTTGTATATTACGCTCACTAATTGATATCGTAAATGAAAAATAGGTGCAATGAGAGAGCACAAAACAAAATTGGCGAAGTCAGCGTGTTTTGGTTCTCTCAAGGTTACTTTATTTTATTATTCTTATTTTTTCGTTGCAATTACGTTGCATTTTTCTATATAATGCGACCCCAAAAACATCTTCGATGTTAAAATGGTCTTGGATAGGAACTTCCGGTAATTGTAATAAGTAAGGTCATTTTTTCTTGAATTTCTTTAGTCTTGTAGAGCAGTGTAGAACTTTTTCACTTTTTTTTGTGGACCATCATTTCCGCAACTGCTGTTCTTTTTTGCTGCTTCACCTAGAGGAGGCCTCTTTATTTTTGGAGATAAATCTTCACACTGACAACAAGTATCGATTTGAGGCCGTCCAAAATGTAAATTGAAATGTTCATGAAAGAATTTTATGTAATAGCTATATTTTATAGTTGATTCCGTATGTTTATCTTTGAACATGTGATACATAATTTTGAAAATTTTTGAATGAGAATATTCTGTTTCTAGTACGGCATTTGATTTAAAAACCTTTCCGCGCATATCTTGAGGTGTTTCATTATTTAATAATAAGGCATTTAGCCTTTTTAGCCGTTTATTCATAATAGAATGTAGATTTAGAAAAGCTATTTGATATACTTTAATTGTGGGACCGAATTTTGGTCAAAAATGGGAATAAAAGTTATGAGATTTACAGTTTTATTTATTTACTAGACCATTAAATCATATAATTGTTTGATATTTACGTCTAGTACGTATGTGAAACAAAGGTAAAACTCATAAATTGTATTCCCGTTTTTCGACCAAAATTGGGTCCTTGGTGTTTTCCTTCAAAATATACTGCGTAAATGAGTATTGTCTCGGTTTTACATCTTCTTTGCGTTGCCTGTCTCTTGCAACTTTACCGGCTTCAATAGATCCTTGGAGGTAGATATTCTGTTCGTCCTTAGATTCTAGATTGTAAAATTTATTGAAAATATTCATTTTCTCAGCTTCGGTAAGATTAATGAAACACTTCAAACGACATCTATACAAACAAATAACGACAAAGTAAAAAAATAAAACAAAATAAAAAATTATATTTTACCTCCAATCTTCTCCAATAGTTTTAACAGGTACATCCTTCAATACATGATTCGTGTGTTTAACCCTTTAACTTTCGCCTTTTTTATAGCGTTTCGTGGATACCTGTCAGTGTTTCTTATTCCCCTCCGTCGCTTCAGCGGTGGTGCTTCATTAACTTCTCCTGCAGTATCATTTTCACTCACTAAATCTTGGTTCTCCCAAATATGGAAATAACACTTAATTACTAGGTACTAACACTGTTAGATCAACTAACTACTCGGTTTTAATTATTTTTTTTTTTTAATTTTTAGATTATAAACAACACTATCTACCAATTCTGTAGCTTTTATTAAATTTATTGATTTTTAGAAAAAACCACTCACAAACAACTCGAACAAGTAATGTTATTTCTAAAACAACGGTTAAAATAACAGACGATAAAGTTCCTCTAAAAAAAAATGTTAATAATTGTAAAAGGAACTAAGCCCATGGACTTAGTTCCTTTTCTGAAATAAACGATTCATATAGATTTCAATTCGGTTAATTTACATTAAATACATCGTGTATGTATAGCAGTTTATTCTGATTGATCGAAGGAAATAGTTACATATAGGACAAAACTTTTAATTCATTTATTTTATTCATTAATAACAAAAATACACACAAAAAATGCATTTCAGTAGTTTATATGCCTTCCATTGTCATTAACAACATTCATCAATCGTCGATATTGAATTTATTAACGTTTGAAGAAAAGCAACATCAATTTTTGACCATTCCACTCGAATGACTGTCTGAGCTCCGCTAAAATAGTAGATAGACGTCCATTTTGTAGACATCTTAACTAAGAATGCTCCAAAATATCATCCAAAATATCAATCGCTCTTCCAAACTATAGGTAACCTCTTCAAAATTCACAATACCGAAATTGAGAGAGGTATTTGTGTACTGTGCTATTTAGCGATTTTTAACAATTGCGAGCTCAAAAGCACCGTTTTGCTGGACTTCTTCATTGTAAGCTTGAGAAATTCATGTATCTCATCATTCAGAATCAGGTTTACAAAATTTACTACTTACTATTTACTATCAGGTTTACTATTCGCGAAAAAATTAAATTAAGGCCACTGACCGGGCATGCCGCAAAATAAAATAAAATGTAGAGTTTCGTTGGGCAAATGGAGAGACATTCCTTAGCAACATTTTATTTAGTTTAGTGGCAACCGAAGAACTCTATTTCTTCACAAAATTTTCTCCAAGAGAAAGTCACAGAAGACTTGAATAAATTTGTTCTAACTAATATGCCACTTTCATAGGAAAAATGCGAGTTCTTAAATCCCCTAGCAATTTTCTTAATATCTTAAAAATATAGTAGAACACTTGAATGGTTTGGTGGCAGCTCCATTTACTTGGATGTAACCAAATAATTCGGTAAAGAAAAGTTTCCAGTTGGTTAGTTTCCCATTGCGTTACAATTAATATTGAAAGTAATACATCTTTGACCTTTGAAAGGTCAGAAATGGCAATTTAGAACTAGATCATTAATGGTTCGCCAGAAACAGAGTTGATAAACTTTGATTCAGATCTTCGATTAAGAATCAAACTCCGAGGAGTCTAGGAAATTGAAACAAAGATAAGTATCTGCTATTAATCTTATGATAGGTTATGTGCATATTCAAATGCCAACCTGCGAAAATGTGGTAGTACATAATTTCGGTGTTTTCCAGTCAAATCATTCTTTTATATTGTTTATGGCTTCGAGTAATGTTTTTGAATCGATTTTGGATAGTGCATCTTTTAGTCAAGGTATTGGAATTGGGGTGATAATTTTTTATGGGGATTTCTTTATTTAGGTTTTAGTAAATCGCCTAAATCTGTGGTTTATGGTCGATTCGCTTGGTTACCAGTTGAATGGTTTGATTCCTGTTACACTGATTTTGTGACCTACAAAGTCGCAATTTCTTGAAATCAATTTTTAGATGATTTAATTGAAATTGAGTGTGAAGCAATCAAAAATTTACACTGTTAAAAATAGAATGGATAAATCTTTAGAAGGTTTTGCCAGCATTTCCTTCGAGCGGTATTGATATTGCGGCTTTTGGAATATCTACTTCTTTGATAGAGGTCTGATCTGGTAGGCCCGCACTGATTCAATCGATAGTTAAAAATACTGTACATCTTGAATACTCGATTTATCTTTTGACTAAGGCTATTTCCACCGCGCACAACGAATTGTAATGTGATATTGTGTTACATGGAGTTTAGCAGGTGTATTCCCTTGGACATCAAATATAATATCCTGCAACTCCTCTAATAGGGGCTACAAACTAACTAGTGGTAATCACTCTTAATGTTGCAGCTTCTTATACTGACGCAATTGCTTGTACTCGTAGTGAGGTTAGTAGGTTGAGTAAACAGATGTTTAGTACACCGGCTAGCAAACCTGAGTATTTCAGAAAATCTGCCTCTATGATCGGCATCGTGGTAGCTGCCAAAGTGGTTGTTTATATAAACTGTCTTTTAAGACCGATCTAAATCTACTTGTCGGAAACCAAAAGTTGTGGCTGTTAATCCGTTTATTACAAAAACCTCGAGAGTATAAAGACGTAATTTTATTTCTCTTTGTCATAAGCCGGCTTTACGGAGATATCAGTAACAGTGCCAATAATTTTTTTTTTGTGGATGTAGGATCAAAAACTTTGAGACAACTATTCGATAGTTTTTCTTCATAACTTGCCTGTTTTATTTGTTTTGGAAATAGCATACCAGTTGTCCTAAACCTTTTAAATTAGTGGACTGTACGGTTAAACCTTTTAAATTAGTGGACTGTGTGGTTGTACAATTGTGGGCCATCTGTTAGTCCTTTATTCATTTGTAAATAAAACACACAATTTGGAAAAAAAAGTCAAGTTGATAAGGAAAAGTTATTATATGCCATTTATGTATGAAAAACAACAATAACGTTCAAATGCTCACCATGGCTTCGTCTACAGGCCTGCGCATCGGAACATCAAAACTATTGATGACTTTTTCCAGTCAAAGCGCATCAATAACCTCAATTTCCGCTCGAATGTTGTTTTAAGTTGTTAAAATGTTTGTGGATGATTAGCATTTACCTTACCTTTCAAATAACCCTACAAAAAATAATCAAGTACTGTTAAATCCGGGCTTCTTAGTGGCTAAAGAACTTCACAATTTCTTGAAATTATGCGATCAGTAAATTTTGTCGACAATAAATTGATTATTGCTAGACTTGCATGGCATGTCGTCTTGTTGAAACACAAAATGCGTCATAATGTGATTAGTTCTTGTGAACGATGCCTGGTTGATGTGTTTGGTTCATTACGAACACTTTCAGAACAGCTACCATTGCATCAGGAGTACGAACTAGTTTCTTCAAAACGATAAATAATTTTGCCAATTGCACGCTCAGTAGGACGTCCATGTCGACCAAAAATCCCATGTGATTTACGAAATATTGCTGTTTTTTGATTTTTCATATGTCAAAGAATTTTCTAGAACAGATAACATTAAGTACTAAAATTCATTAATTGTAAAAACGACCAACAGATGACCCACCCCGTATTTAATCAATCCGTAGTTGGAGGTTAATATTTTCTGTGCACGGTTAGGGGACGTTTCACCAAAATCGTTTTGATTAATTCACCGTAGACTTTTCATATCACCAAGCTCTAAGCCCAGGAACGGTCTGAGCATTTGTACCTGTCCGAACTCGCATAACCTCTCTGGAATGACGATTTTTCATCGGTATGTGGTATACTTCTTATTACCTGTAATAACATTTCTCACACCGCCCGGATGCAAAAGGGATTTTTCATCCTCTGATTACAATCGGTGATGAAAATGAACTCAACTGTGAATCGCTGTGGGAGTGCAGAACTGATGAGCTAACCCATCTTTCATGTCAGTGCTATATAGACTTGCATGGAGCAATGTAATGCACAATGCACAGATGGTTTTTTGTAGGGTCCAATAGCCGTATACATCCTAGATTTTGCTAGTGCGTAAGGTAGGGCGTTAAAAGCGGACCGCGAACGAATTGGGAATTTTTCGACCCCAGTACAGATTGCAAAGTTATCAAACAAACAGACATTACTCACGTCATTAATAACTCGATCATTCAAAGTGCTTAAAAGGTGATTGTATCGAGTAGCTTTCACATTGATTTTGCTGAGAATGAACTGTGACTCGATGATCTGGAAACAAACCCTGGGACCCAATGAAACCAACGGCGTGAAGATTTGGTGCAATAATTCCGGCTGAGCTATTGGCTGTTCCCGATAAAAACTTTGATGACAAATTATTAGAAGTGGTTAGCAGGAATTTCCTAAATTTGTCACAATTGCGTTGTATACACTAGGCAGTTGATTGTTGACAAATCTTGATTATGGGTCAAAACTTGACAATATTTTGAACATAGTTGGTTGTAGAATTATGTGAGTGTTAAAATCCCTTATACATGAGTATACAAAGTACTTTGGTTTTGCTATTTTGGGATCAAAGTTACTCAAGTTACCCTGTCTACACAAAAATAAAATTACATGCCGGACGTGAATAATTATATTCAGAAAAATTCAATGACGTATTTTGACAGCTACGAAATTGATAAAAAAAACCAAATTACCCTAAAATTACTCTATACATGTTTGGAAATAGATTGAGTAATTTTTTTAGTCAGCAAGTTACTTAAAAGTTACCATGGTCCAAAAACATCTAATATTTAGTCCTACCAAGAAGTGACTTGAATTTTAGTATTGTCGTCGCGTGGCTCAATATTTTCATCAAAGACAATCTGTGGGGATTTTCCAATACTTTTTAACTAAGGTGTTAGCACTTTGTGCTGAAATTAAATTGTTGAAAATAAATTGTTCGAACAGTTTTTTTTATCATGTATGCTTTTTAAAACAAAAAAATGATCTAGATTTTTTTTGTTTTGTTTGAAACTTGAGTTTCTAATGTTTCTTGTATTGCGATATGTTTTTGTTTATAAATAATTTTTAAATCAAATAATTAAAAATAAACAAAACAATTCCCTTAGACATATCACTTCATGCGACGCGACTACGGATCTTCCTGGGACGAGACTTTGTACGAGTAACATCACATTTTCGATACTTTATCGAAATTTATGTCTCGTTTTCCTAAACTGAAATTGGCGTCTGTTTCGTTTATAAATTATTTCTTTTCTGTTGCTATCACAATCTACTAGAGTAAATGTGACAATTGTATCTTTCTCTAATTTCATTGAAGTATCGTAAACATATTATTTGATGGTAGAAATCGAGTAGATATATCACAATTTTTTAATCTAGGAGGCTTGAAATGATATAAAATATGAAATAGTGTTATACAATTTATTCTAGAGAAGCGAGACATAATCTTCGATAAATTATCGAAAATTGTGATGTTACAAAATCCAGCCCCTGGTTACTAGATTTTAAAATCAAAATTTACTAAATAACTCTCAATGAAAATTTTTTAAATCTTAGTTGGCTGCATTAGTTTGAATTTTTTTTTATTTATTTGTCACGTCAAAATTTCAAGCAATAGAAATTGTCGTTTGAAGTGATATCAGTCGCAAGAAAATGTTTATAAAGCAGCATACTAAGATTTAAAAAACAGTCAGATCCACTTTATTGAACTACTATTTTGTAATTTTCGATTTAATGATCTAGTACCCAAGAAGATGAGTTGTCACATCACTTGAAGTGATGCGACTAGGGAAATAGGGGTGTAAATAAAGTGTTGTTGAATTCTTTAATTGTGGTTCTCCTTAATAATGAATTAAAATAATTGTGAGGCACAAATGCTCCCATGGGACTACTAAAGCGATGCATGCGAGTGCAGCCAACATAGGTTGCAATAGCTAATGTTAATGCAACGTCGCTTTTATTGATTGTAACGGGTATATTCCAGGCTGTACCCTATAATTTGAAACTATAAACGTCAATCGCATTTCACTATATGCTTTTTATTTCAATAACCAGTGGATCTGCATATATGACTCACTAAATTTACAACAAATGAGTAATTCAAGCCAGGAGTCTGATTAATTTCTCAAAAATATATAATACAATTCCCTGATTCGCTACACTTGAATATTCTGGTATTAATTCTAACCGTGAACCAATATTTTTACTACTTAGTTTGGTCATCTCAAGGTTTCTTTATATTCGGATTGTTTTGCTTTTATTTATAGAAATTAACTTAACAAACATATGTTCATTAGTTTTTTGATTTTGTGTTGAGTTCTTGTATTTCCATATCGGTATAAAAATGGATGCAAAACAAATTTCAAATTAAACAATCACAATCTACCCATCACTAATGACGAAACACAAAATACAGCCCACATTCGTACACATAATAAATTCGAACTCTATATAGCAAAAAAAAAAAAAAAAAAAAAAACTAGATATATATGACACCAAAATAGAAAAGACTCCAGAATACAAGTACAAATATATCTATTCAACCACGTGTTGAACATTTCATTCAAAAAAATTTTGACAAGTAGAAAAATGAATTAGAAATCAAATAAACGGCTTAGTCTTCCACCCACTCCGCAATGTTATACTCGTACAGTTAAACAAAAATATTATAAAACCAAATATATTTACAACAACAAATTAATTTAGAATTCAATCAGCGATCCGATTCGGATTTAATAGAATTCAATGGATTTTAGCACTATAAACGATTTTTACCACCCGGTCTAAAGGTCAAAAGCTGATATGCTTATAATCAAAACACGTGTCTAATGAAATTAATTTGAAGCACAATTTGATCACCTGCTCGATGATATATAAAAAAAATGTACACCTACATTTCTTAGAAACACACCTATGACACTTCCTGACTTCCTGTAGTCGACGAGTCTGCGTAGGTCGTTATATAGTTTAATCTGAAATACAAAAAAAAATATTTAACGATTTCACAGAATTTACATTAAACTACCAGAATTGCTAACTAATTTCTTAGGAAATGTGATTTGAATAAAAAATCGATAAACATTTTTTTTTATAAGATATTGATTATGACTTCGTATCAATTACTTGGCATTTTCATTTTCACATTTGGGCAAAATGTACATCCTACATTTCGGCTCGAATATAGATAGAAAAATGACTTCATATTTTACGTATATATAACTGTATTTCATCATATCTGTTATCAAAACGACGAACTGTATCTAACACTTAATTAATTAACATAATTGTTGCAATTCATTAATTATCAATTACTCTGTGGAATTTAATGATGAAATTCGTGATTTGTTTTTTTTTTTTTTTTTTTTTTTTAAATATTTACCTAAACCAACCTACTGGTCTGTAACCTACACGCAAAATTTTATCCTACACAATATTTAAATTTGTTCAATAAGCGGGATAACGATGATTTTTTTTCCTGCAAAAATACGGTGAGCGCCATATCGACAATTACTGGTTATTTACGAATGTTTTGTTTCCCATTCTTTTGTCCTAAATAATTTTTCATTTGAAGCTATAACCCTGACAAGCGGTATAAAAGTTCAACGCTATTTGTAAAGCGAATTTGAAAATTTGTTTGAAATTTACATTGAACGATTTAGTTTTCCACAGCAATTTCTTAAGATCAGGCATGCATTAGTTGGCTGGGAGGTTTATCTTGGTTCTACTAGAGACTCTTATGGACAATTATTTAAGGTGATGATTTCGCGGTTTCTAGGTTATGTTTTCCTCATGATTTTATTTTACCATATGACAAAACTCATTTAACTGATGGCTGACTGGCCGATGCTAGCGGCTTGTGAACTAAAAAACACCTCATTTAGCTATCGTGTTTAGGCCCCTGTATAACTGTGTTATAACAAATGTGAAGAAAACGATAAATTTTTGACAATTTATTTGTGTTAGTGACTTTTATGCATCTAAAATATACTCTAAAAACAAAATAACATTTTTGGAAAATTAGTGTTCTTCGTAAAATTGTACAATAACAAAAAAGAAAATACGCAAAATTGCCAAATTTGAGAAGTAGAATTAATTAAAAAGAATTATATGCTCATAGGATTTAATTGTATGTTTTATTTTAAAAAATTAACAAAAAAATTGTCTCTAAAAACTGTTCTCGCTTAAGAATATAAAATAATATTTAATTTAAATTTTGGTTACAATAAATGACGAAAATTTCATTTAAGTTTTCACACAAGAAGCTCTGTCTATTAGACCGGAGAACGCTTTTGTACACGGAGAAGCTTATCTCAACGTTATCCGACGTGATTGGTGAATATTTAAATGATAAAATCTGTTCAACTCTATTTTCCGTTGGGCAATTTTTGTACTGATGTGCCAGTCAAGCTCGCCGAAATATTAAATAATACTGCAAATCCCCGATTTTTTTTGAATAATACTTGTAATTTTTTTTAATATTGGCAGCTACCTCGTTTTGTATACTATTTTTTCATTAACAGCGTCTACCACTTATTTTATATGCACAGCAAGCGCCAGTCCATTAGTTTCCATTTTTGTAATGATCGTTTCGAGAAATCCAAAGTTAACTGAAATAAAGATTAAATGTGATCTGATTGTGCTGAAGAGGCAGTGTGAACCCAGGTGCAATTTCTTTAAAAGTCTCTACTCAAGATGGAGCTTTCAAAAATACTTTTGTAACATTAAAAGTTAAGCGATCAACCTTTACGTAATAACCGCGGATTTGCTTGAAGTTCATGTGCAAGGCAAGTTAGATGAATTATTTTTGGGTAAAATCCTTGTATTGCATGAATCGTGCAGCATCGGAAATAAACAAAAAATGAAATATTTACTGAAATTATGACCTAACATCTTCATTGATTCATCAAAAAACAGTGCAATGGTTGAATAGTTCGCTCTCTCCAGATGCACGGTATTTAACAAAAAAATTTGATTGGAGATTATTACATTAGGCTCCAAAATACCAATTGTGACATTGGCAACATATCTGCCGGTTGCATCAGTGGTCTCATCGATCAGTATCGATTTTTAATATGATTTTTAATGTTTCAATGGTCGCTTGGAACAATGTCTGTTAATTTGGCCCGAAAAAACCATCCCGAAAAGACTGTTTTTATGTGGTGTGGTTCCTAGATAAATTCAAATGTCAGCCCGAAAAAAAATAAAAAAATTATCAAAATGTGAGTTTCATCCCGAAATTTTTTATCTAGCCAGAAAAATAATTATCAACTAAAAAAATATGTTTTAAACATAAAACATTACTTCATCCCGAGAAAGTAATATTTTTTTTAAATGTGTACAATGTACATGTATTCAATAATTACGACATCATGGGGAATACTGGTAGAAATAATTTATTGAATCATTCTACCACTTGCGTATTATGAATTATTATGAACTTTAGTAAATTTACAATTTTCTAGCTCCAATCTCAGAAATGTCTGGACCACATAGATAGTGCTTTCAGGCTTCTGAATTATTAGACAACACGACCACAAAATCTCATTACGATGTTTGCAATTTGGACGATGAAGTTCTTGAGAAGCACTAGGAAAACTTTCAAGAATCGGGTAAGCTACATCTAAAATATTGCATGTGCAGTCTGATGTGTCTTCAAAAATATTTATTAGAACTTGTTTTCTAATTTTGTATGCCTTTTGGGCGTTGTTCTGCAAAATACAACGAACTAATTGTTGTGGCCTTGACCCATTCTCACTATGATGATCAATTAACCGAGTTGACTCAAAAGATTCAACCGCGAAAGCTAAAGCCTGCAACAAAGCATCCAAAGTACATGTATTTTTGAAATAATTTCAGGTGCTTGTTCCATTTCGTAGTACACATATATTTTTTGAGGTGAAAATCTGTTTTGAAACATTTCTGAAACTTGGTTTTCTTTTGGAAGTACCTATATATTATTGATTGGTCTCTATTTCTTTCGAATGTTCGATTAAATATTCTACCTTCTACCAGTATTCCCCATGATATCGTTATGAGATTTTGTGGTCGTGTTGTCTAATAATTCAGAAGCCTAAAATCACTACCCATTTGGCGTATTGTATTTTGAGATCGGCGCCAATATATATCAAATATGTTCCTATGACAACCTAGATTTCACTATTGATCAATTCCATACTATTATTGATGGAATTATTTCAAGATATGTTCCCATGGGTAAAACAAAGAGAAAATAGAAAAGAACCTTGGTTAGATAGATGTCTCAAGAATCTACGCAATAGAAGAAACAGAGCTTTTAAAGTTTTCAAAAAGAATCCAACAACGAACAATAAAACACAACACCATCAGTTATAAGAAGAATTTGAGTCTGCATCAAGAATAGCTTACGATAACTACATCAAACAACTCGGTGAGAACATAATTTCAGAACCAAAAAAGTTTTATGATTTTGTTAACTCTAAACGGTACACTAAAGGATACCCAGTAACAATGTATTTGAACGAGATATCGTCCTCGAACCCTAAAACTCTCTCCGATCTTTTTTGCTGAGCGTTTTCAATCCATTTATAAAAGAGAAGCCAATGAAAGCAGTTTATCTGATTTCTATCAGGAAAACATATCACCCCGTTATGAGCTACGGAATACGGAATGTGGAGTTGAAAGAGAGTGACATTTTGACCGGACTGCGAGGTCTGGACATTAAAAAAGGTTCTGGGCCTGACGGCATTCCGCCCATATTTTTGAAAGAATGTGCAAACTCTCTAGTTAAACCATTATATTACATCTTTAACCGATCTCTAGTGGAAGGAATCTTCCTAGTTTTTGGAAATTGTCATTTTTGACAGTAATTTACAAATCTGGTGGAAGATGTAATGTAGCTAACTACAGAGGAATTGCTGTCTAATCTTGTATCCCAAACTCTTTGAAAAATTAATTCATGATAAGCTTGCAGAAACCATTGTCTAAAATCTTAATGATCAGCAACATGGATTTATCAAAGGTAGATCCGTAACAACTAACCTGACAATCCTTACTTCTTACTTATTAAAACAAATGGAAAAAGGATTTCAGGTTGATGCAATTTACACTGACTTCAGCAAGGCTTTTGATAGAGTGGATCATAACGTATTGATTAAAAAACTAGAACTCATGGGAATAGGTGGCTCATTACTCAACTGGTTGAGCTCATATCTAAAATACCGAACTCAATGTGTTCGCTTTTAAGGCCACATATCACAAGCAGTACAAGTAAGTTCAGGGGTTCCACAAGGTAGCCACTTGGGGCCATTGCTCTTCAATCTCTTCATATCAGACTTGTCAACAGTACTGCAAAACATCAAGCATTTATTCTATGCTGATGACCTAAAAATATATCACAAAATCGAAAATACAGACGATGCAATTTGTTTACAATCAAATCTAAACAAATTGATATCGTGGTGCAACAGTAATAAATTACAACTAAATGTTGACAAGTGTTACAAGGAAAGTTGTTCTTCATAATATTGACTACGTAATTGATGAGAGGAGTTTGAAAAGAGTGGACGAAATAAGAGATTTTGGTGTAATAATTGACACGCGAGTTAATTTCCATAAACATTATGATGTAACATTGGGAAAGGCATATGGGGTACTGGGTTTCATAAGAACTAAAGAATTCAACAACTTATGGGTAACGAAATCACTCTATTGCTCATTTGTGAGATCTATCCTTGAGTATGCTTCGGTAACTTGGATGCCATATACCGAAGAGTATGCAATAAAATTTGAATCAGTATAGAAGCAATTCTTATTGTTCGTGCTCAGGCATATGTTCGATCCGCAAGATTATACCAACCTACCAAGTTACAATTCTAGACTCGACATAACAGGCTTAGATACTCTTTCATTAAGACGAAATTTGCTCGCGGCCAGTTTCATTTTTGACGTGTTAAAAAAAAACATCAACGTCGATGAGATTCCAAATGCTGTGGTTTTAAATCAAGGATGCACTCGACATGCAAAGTACTTAAAAGAAGTTCACCACCCTACCAACTATGGAATGCATGAACCAATAAATAGAGCATGTAAAATTTTTAATAACCATATATTGACGCTTACAAGCCAGGTACTAACTTGACAAAACAAACATATAAGAAAAATTTTAAGATCGCAATTTAAATAAATTTTTAGTTTATATAACGGACTGTATGTTTGGGTTGCTACCTAATTACTATTGGTGAAGACACTAAGTACTCCGAGTCACACCAATCGTAGGTTTGTATGAACCCGTAAGAATAAACTTAGCAAGAACATTTAATATTTAATTTTTAAGTATCAAACTAAAAAAAATAATAAAATAAAAATTTGAAAGAATAAGTTACTGAAATATTTTATATCGAAAATGTATTACAAATTTGTTAGAAAATAAGAATTTATATATTTAACTATGCAAAATTACTTTCATAAGAATATTTTTACAATATATACCTTGTTTGGTAAAAATAAAAAATAAAATAAAATAAAATTAACAGAAGTTTGGTTTAATTTGCATCTGATAAAATAAGGAAATATATGGGCCCCTTGTTATTTGATTGGTAGTTGAACGGTTATTCGTCCTAACGAGTTACATAGTATATTTATTCTACAACTATTTCGCACAGATATTTATGGGATCGTCATAAGAAATGTTTAAAATGTATGATTGTGGCATAAAAACAATTCTTAATTGTAGAGAAGATTTTATTTTTAAATGTGTAAAATATGAATATCAATAATATCTACGAGGATTTTATAAATACGATTTTCAATTTAATATTTATTCTTATATATTTAATGAAATGTTGTTTAATGTTATAATTTCTTTCGATTTTTTTTTTTTAGCTAAGACACAAATATAAAAAGACTTTTCGGGCTGAAAAGACTTCTTGCTAAGTTATCATACGTCTTTGAACAGACGCTTTACGTATTTCGTTCGTAAAGTGGTTTCCGAAGGCACTTTATATTCGATGTATTTTTCCAAGAAAGATTCATTTTTTGTATTGCGAACTTTGATAGCGGGATATCAGCTGATCTTGTTTAGAAGTATTTGTAGATTCGCCAACAAACTGCTGAGTCGCTTTATTATCTGTGTCTCTCTGCTTCTTAAGCTCAATGTGTTTCGCACATCTTAAATGCTGATTTACGGTAAAGATTTTATCTGCTGATACTTCCTTATTTGATACTTTTCCATAGAGGATGTTTCCATCCGTTTATAAATCTACCGGATGTTGAGTTACAATTTGTTTTAATTTAATTCACACTGATTGTTTTGATTTTGGCATATTCTTAACAAAATTAAATGTATAAAAAATTAACCTAAACCTTGATTTAAGAAATTAATTTATAATTATATTGAAGTACTTACTAAATTTCCTGTTCTTTTTATTTAATACAAAACTTGTTACTTCACACGATAGTTAAACGAAACAAAATGCCAAAAAACAAATAGATTTCTATAAAAGCAACGAAATTGGTATTTCCCCTAAAACAAATAACTCCTTTTAAGCAGAAGTTTATTTAAACTCCCTATTAACACATTTATTTAGTTAAGCATAAAATTATTCACTGCTAGACAGTGGCGCTTATATCGGTAAAAATTAAATTATTCAGAAATGGAAACCAGCGCATTTTGTGCTAAATATGTCTAATAAAATAATCAAAATATGTAAATATTATGCAAATTATCTTATTATAATTATGCACTTATATTCTAAATATACACAAATATGCCTTTTACACAAATATACCAAAGGTAAAACATGCAGTAACAAATAGGGCTTAGTTCTTTGTGAGTCGAATTACTATCTTGTTCTTTTCTCAATATGTTCGCATGGAAAAAACAAGCAGACGCATATTTTTGATTGCCCCACATGACTGTTATATTACAGAAAAGTATGAAAAAATTTTGAGAAAAAAAATTGTTCGTTAGGTTGAGGTTCTCCTAAGTGTTGTGCCTGTTTTTTACGTTACGTAATATACTCGGTTTTTTACAAGTAAAATACGTATTTTACACATAACAATTTTTTACAAAATGTAAAATACAAAAACTATTCGTAACTAATTCAAAATTATTTATAGTTCATAATCTCAATTCTTACGTATCTATATAAAGAAAATTGGATATAGGTATGATGTAAAATGAGAATTGAACTTTAAATAATTGAATTGAATTGAATTTATTTATAATTCTTCTAATTTATTAATTATAATTAAAAGTAAAATATGTATTTGTAGAAAAATATAAATACAATTATTTTTTTTCCAAAGAAAATATGGTTTGTTTCTCAGCTGCTAACTTATTTTTTAGAATAGAAAAACAAAATCCACAACACTATGGGATTGAAGTGTAATACATTTAATCATCGAACTCATTCAATATTAATGCTATAACATTTTAATGTTATCGGTTACAAAAATTGTTTAGATGATTACGAGAAATCATTACCATCTTTCGACAAGATTATTTAACTTGACACAGACAGAGACATCTGTAGTGCAATTTGTTCTCTATCGATTATTGCTTAAAATAAGAATTACATTGCTTAAATTAAACAATTTCATACTGCTCTAATATTGTAGCAAAACGAAATGAAAGTAGTGTTGCTTTCGCAAATCCGCTTAGCTTAGCTAAGAAATGTGAAAGCAACAATTTTTGGATTTAATTTTTTAATGCGTTTTAATTTTTCTGTGTTGGTTCATTTTCTTAATATTTATTTTAGTTTTTTTTATTTTAAGAAATAGAATAAATTAAATTCGGTATTTTGCTATCAAATAACAAATGCTAAATTATTATTCAATGTAAATTTTTGTAGAAAAATAGAAAAAATGACGCCTTGCGGTAAACACCATAACCATAAAATGATTTTATTTCCCCTAATCCTAAAAATTTTTTTCTTAACATTCTAAAACAATCGGCTTGAATACAATGCAATTGTTGTTGTAACCTTTTGAAAGCAACACAGCTAACAAAATTGTTGCGCTATGTGACGTGAGGAGAAAAAATCAAAAAATTTAGGTGTCATTTGTTATTGTCAAATGTCAACACAAAAAAACAAAAATAAAAATCGAAAAATAAAATCAGGTATATAAAAATTTAAATATTATATTATATCAAAATAATATAATTATATCCATCAGCTCCAAATACACCAGCTCCAAAACTAGAGGATTTTATTACGGCCAAGGAATCAAGGATAGTGCAAATTTGCTTGAAAACGATATTTCGTATGAATGAGTTGAAGTTCAAAACTATGCTTGTTCGATGTATCGCTCATCTTAGCCTTAGCTATAAGAATACGGCAAATCAAAATTTGGCCCGAGATATTAAAATTTTACTAACCGTTTTCGAGTGAGTTTTCTATTACTTATTAAATTACAAGTCAAATGAAACTATACGAATGGCTCTTTGGCTCGAATATTTTAATTTTCTTAACTAACTAGAATTTTGACTGAAAAATAAATATTTTGTTTAGTTATGCTTATAATAATTATTAATAAAAAACAAATATGTTGTATTTCAAAAAATTGTTTATTTATTTATTATAAATTCAGTTTTACTTTTAAAAGTAACATTAATGCAATTTTGTTTATCGCAAATTTTCATTATCATCACTATCAACAAATCGAATTAGAATTTCTTTATTATTTAAAGAATAATATTAATAAATATGAATTAATTTTTTAGACCTATTAAATGTCAGGCTATTTCGAATTAGGCAAGGAATTTGACCCCGATTTGAAAATATCCGCTCAATCTGCGCTGTCGATGCTGGAAGATTTAATAATTTCAGTGCTAAGTTGGATACGTTTGGGTGGCTTCGCTGCAGTGTTCCAAAAAATGACTGGATTCTTTTGAGTATAAAGTTTGGAAAATTCCACTTTGTTTTTGTAAATGTGCCAATCCTCAATCCTCAAATTTCCGTGGCCAATTAAATTTGTCAGACGCCAAAATAGTTATGGCAAATATATCACAATTTATTTTTGATAAAGATTTAATCGAAAGCGTACAAAACTCAAAAGAATTGTTTGATCCCATATGTAATCTTATAAACACTTTCCAACGTGGAAAAACTACTTTAGCGAATGCTGGTTTTATGTGGCTATCATTTAACGTGCAGGTAAGATTTAGAGATAAACTACAAATATTTTTCGAAAAACGCCAGCTTATTATGTGCTCGTTATTATGGCTTTTGTTCGCTACTGCTATCCGTTTTTCGTCTAATGCATGTGCCAAATTGCCCAGTTGGCGTCGGAGCGATCACCTGTAACCGTTTCATTTGGATTTTATAGCTCATAATACATCCCACCTTCTGGTCCTACCAAATACTCAGCATAACCTTATCGCAATGAATATCTTGTTTTAGCTGCGATGGTCCTGCTTGGCCTAGATCGACGTAAGCTGCTTTACGTTTGGGAATGTCGTACTAGACCCACTTTTCACCGGCTGTAACAATTCGATGCAAAAAACTTTGTGTTTTGTACTCAACAAGATTTTGTTTGCATGCTTCAACTCGTGCTCTCAATTGATTTTCGGACAATTGATGTGGGACCCATCTTCCTAGCCTTACAATCTTTCCCATTGCATGCAAACGATGAGAAATGGTTGACCGTTTAATGTTTAACTGCATTGCTAGTTCTTTTTCGTTTGACATGCATTTTCATTCAATAATGTTTGTAATTTGGCATCTTCAAACTTTTTTAGCTGACCTGGCCGTTCTTTGTCTGTCAAGTCAAAATCATCACCTTGGAATCGATGAAACCAATTGAAACAGCTTGCTCTCGATGGAACTTAAGTATCAGAAAGCAATCGATGAGCTTCAGTTGCAGTTTTCTTGGAAACAAAAAAAAATAAGAACCTTTCGAAAAACAACATATCACGATCCATTTTAAATCGATTACAAAAAAATGAATGAAATTTTTCAATATGAAAAATAACACTTTCTGCTCTGAATTAGATTGACAATTGTGACAGCTGCAAAATGCAATTGGAATTGCTTGTCAAACTATACGCAATCTTACGTAGCGACATCTAAATGTCGAGTCTAAGAATTAATTCACACACCCAATATGTAGTGGCCAACACCCGACTTTCTTATACCACGAATGAATACACAGATGTCGAAAACACCACATTTGATTTCAAAAACAAAAAATTTTACGGTTTTTGCAAATGCTAACCTTTTCAATTTCAATGCAAAAATTGGAAAAGCTTCCATTGAAGGATCGCAAGTAATGTAAAAACGTTGAGGCTGAAATTTGATTCCTAATAGTTAATCCGCCTTGACTGTAGAGATGCTGAATTTTGGAGAAATAAAGATTTTTTATCAAAACTCGTCAGTTCTGGTAAAATTTTAAAAAATAACATTTGTAACTTAATATACAATCTTTTAGTTTTTATTTGTTTTTTCGTAAATGCTATATAATTTTCAAAATATTTGCGAACAGAAAACCTCGAGGAATTGTAACAATTCTTTTATAAAAATTCGAAAATCCTGGAGCTCTTAAGGCGTAGACAAATCTAAAATACCAATTCACTGGTGGTTAATTCAAAATGGTTAGATGTCCACGCAATTTTTTGAGGAATGGTTCCTTAAATGTTTCTGTGTCGAATGACGCCTTCAAAGTATTATAATATTGAAAAATATGCCATCTCAGCCAACATATTTATCAAAATTAAATTCAAATGACAAAATTGTATTTTTAGCTCTCAACACAACTTTGTTGATTCAACTTATTGGAGAACGTACGTAGTGCGCAATATTATGTTAAAATAGCATTTACTCAGCTGATTAAGGATAAAACATGAATTAAGGATAAAATATGGCATGGAGAAAAATTAGTGTAATTTATTGAAAAGGGTAATGAATTGAGAGAAGATGCTCCTAGATATCGAGTCAGATTCAGAACGGAATGTTATAGTTTCCAGAAATATGACTCTAGCAATCAATACCCCCCCCCCCCCTCCCCTAACGAAAAATTTCTAATTTTAGAACAGATTCTGACGTGATAGAAAAATAAAAATAAATCTACGTGAAAGCTATAATTTATTATTTTACCAAATAAGAAAATTAAAAACGAAATTGAATTATAAATGACACTATTGAAATAAATTTAATATTTAATGTTTAATTTATGTTGTTTGGCTTGCACTAATTCAATGAAAGTAATTTTCTGTCAAAAAATCGATTTCATCCCATTTAGTTTTGATCTGTACTAATTAAACACTGCGCTGTCATTTCCGATTGGCCAGGAGCTAAATCTTTCAAACTATCAAAAAACAAACTAAGGTATGAAGTTTCACCCCTTTCACCAAATCCGCCTGTGCTTTGATGAAAATGTTTCTATATGGAAGCTGCCACTTAATTGACCAATTTAGGCAAAAACACTGGTATATCTTAATTTATGGAAAAAGCTTTAGTTTCTAAAGTTTCACCCCTATGAGTCAATCCACCTGAACTGTAGAGAACCAATAACATTTAGTCTGCACGACGCTACGTGTTAAAAACTACTTTTTTTGACTTTGGCGTCGTAGCGAACGTTAAACTGCAAAAATCTAGAGGTCATTTTTCATGATACTATATTTTATTTTACTATATAAAAGAAAGTAAAAAAGTGATTTTTAAAAAATATCTGTATGTGTGTACAGACTAAATGTCTATTTGACTAAAAAAAATCTGTAAGACGAAATTTTATGTCGACGGTTCCGTTCTTTGATTACAGATGCCAGTATAATCAAATAATATCAATGTCAAGAAATTTTTACTAGCATCTACATTGCAGAAATCAAACTGCCGACATAAATTTGATGATGTATAAAGAAGTACTGTCTGATATTTCAGGTGCATTGCTACAGCCTTGTTTGATAGTGGTGAAACTTCATACTTAGGCTATTTTCGTAAATTGTGAGATCCCAGTGTGTTTTGGCTGACATCGGTCTACCGAAAGCGGCAGTCTCCATAAGATCGTTTTAATTTGTAGCATATTATATGAAAAAATTATTAAAAACAAAAAGATTTTATATTAAGTTTCAATAAATAAAAATGAAATTTTGCTTTCTGATTCTTTTTCTAGGGTAAACTTAATTCAACCAGCAAACCAACAAATATCATTTAGAGTACCAGCTACTCATTTAGAATATGGTGTATATAGCTTACGGAGTGAGCCAAACAATTTTATTATTTTTGAAACATTTTTTTAGAAATATACTTATTACAGAGTACAGCTAAGATTGGTAACCTCCTCTGGTACGATAGCACGATCGTTCTTCCAAACTGAGTTCGTTCCTGCGTCATTTTGGCTTCTGTTATGCTAATTCTTATCAATAACAGGATGCGTTCTTGTCTATATGAACATTTCCAATAAAATTTTACAGTTTTTTTAGTGCTTTCTAATGAAAATGCCCACATGTTGGTGAATAGTTCATGAAAAAAGTTCACTTTTTAGAAAAAAGTTCTTACAAGCAAATTTGTCTCATTAAATGAAATAAAATTAAAATCTTTAGAAAATAAAATTGCAACCGAGTGACTTGAAAGTCCCTAATGAAATAATGTTTGAAAATTTAAAGAATTTTGTACCGAAATTTCCTATTTTTCCTAAACTAAATTTGCAATTAGGGGCCTTGTTGGAGAGCCCTTATGTGATCCATCAATTTTGCACCCTAGACCGATTGATTTATCTGGATGAAACTTCATATCTTTTCTCCTTCGTTTTCTGCTTACCGCAATCATTCACGATGTCTTGCTCGTGTTTATCGACATTCGAAGCATTGTTCGCCATAGCTTGGAAACCCAGCCAACTCTGATTCTCTCTGAAGCTGACGCATATCAATCGGGGCTATAACCGAAATTTGTATTAGATGAGATGGGTTGAAAAGCAAAGGAGATGATGAAATGTTCTCAAGCTCACAGTCGTTATCGATTTGTGGATCTGCATACTTGTTGTGCAATATTGCCCACTTACTTCAATATAATCGAGAGCGCGCTGTCACGCGATTGTATATACGGACTAATTCATTGAACATGCTACACTCGTTCCTTTCCATGTGCCTTTTGATCCACAAGAGTGAGAATAGGCGAAATAACCAATGTTGTCAATTTTCATGACGATGTAAAACTTCATGTTTTCAATCAATGACTGATTGAAGTTGTTAACAAGAAGATAGTCACTCGGTGGAATCACAATGTAGCTCTGCCCTGACAACAAACAAACGGTCTCGTTCTGATTTAATTAAGTTACCATTAATAGTGTTGGAATTCCACTGTAAAGGTGGCAGCATGATTGATGGACCGATTGCTCCGATCACCATGGAGCAGCATTATTTGTGTTCGTTGTCCTAAACATCACATTTCCCTGATTTCCAATCGCGGATGATCATCCAGTATTCATGGATTGAAATTCGACTTGGAAGAAATGATGGAGGCTGCTGAACTCTGATGATCGGTCACATCAAGCGAGTTCCTTGCCATTACATTCTGCGCGTCGTGATACAGCGAGTTGCTTTTCTTCAACTACTCGATAGAAGCGCTCAACTTGTAGCGTGAAATCGTGAACTCCCGTGAAATATCAAGATTATCTAGCGTGAAAAATATTAAACCACAGAAGATGACACAGAAATAGTTGATCTTTGTTGAAAAGAACAAGTGGAAGATTATCATGAGATAGTATTCCGAAACGGAAAACTGTTATGCTTGATTGGCATAGCAATGCTTGTGACAAACCTCACATATGCGATCACCAAACACAGAAACTTTGTTTTTCGTATCTAGTATCATTTTTTCGCGAACCGAGTTGCGTGAGATTTTAGAGACTCGTCGCATTATCGTGGGTCGTTTAAATGTCGTTTTGTTCGCCAACTAGCGTTGTCTCCGTGTCATACAACCATGCCAGACGAGCATTTTTTGTATTTTGGCATTTTTTTTCTACCAATGTTTTGTTCTGCTCTCTCTTAAATAAAATTTTAACTAAAATGAGTCAAAAATGTCCTTGAAATATTTTTTATTTCATTTATGTTTGAGTTGTGTGGTAGAACAGAAAATTTGTTTAAGTCGCAATTAAAACTTGTATCATAGGTAAACGGGGAAAGAAACGAAGAAAAATGCGGCATTTTTTTTTTACGTGTGGCATGAGCCATAGATTCACTTTTTTTCTTTTCCGTGCACAAGAAAATCTTAAAAAACGCAAGTCAAAGGATGAAGTAAAATCTTTGAGTTTGATTGAAAACTTATAAAAAATGACAATTAAACTGGTCATTCAAATGCCAAAACTTCTAAATTGTATGTCGTTTATTAGACCTATAAAATTTCTGCAAAGGTTATTCAAGTCCATCGAAGATTTGAAATGAATTTAACATAATACTTTGTTCTTTTTACGTTAAAGTATAATGGAAATGTAAAGATTATCTTCCTCTATAATCAGTAGAAAAGTACACGGTACAGACAGGTTATTTTCAGAAATGTACAAAGCAGCCCCTCGACCCTGAGGTCCCCTCCATATATACCAGTTCCATATATTAATAGAAAGTGTTGGCAAGGGAAATACATTGGTATTTCAAAAAATCCTAATTTTTTTGTTAAATTTAACAGTGTAAATTTTTGATATTATTTTTATTGAAATATAGTAATTTTATTACTTTTCCAAGTAGGAATTTAAGGAACAATCCAAAGAGAATAAAATAATCAAAATACAGGAAACCCTCCAAGAACGTGATTAATTCGTTCCGCGTTCTTTGAAACTACAAAAAATAAAATAAAAAAAACGTGTAATTTGAAGGCATGGGTATCCGTGTTCTTCGAATACCGTGTTCTTGGAGGGTTACCTTAGAAAGAAATTTATATTTTGAACTGTCAAAAGCCAATGATTGTCTAACAATTTCTGTGGCGGATAGTACATATTTTTGTTGATCCGACGATTATAAATTTTGTGTAGACGGTTTTAAAATTGCGACCCGGTGATTAAAACTTTTGGCCAATGGTATATACATTTTGTGTCTGACCTGTTAAATTTTGTTGTGGCTTTGTTTATAGTCATAAGGGATCCACTACACTAATTTTTTTTATGTTCGTTTTATTTTATATAAATATTATTATTAATTAAGATTTTATCTCAAAAAGAAATCAATTTAGCTAACTTATTCGATTTCTTAAATGTTTTTATCTTGACTATTATTTTTTATGATATAAATGTTCCTACCTAATCTTTATCATGATAGTTAATTTTGAAAATTAGAAAGGAATTGTATTTGTGTATAAATAGTAAGGAACGCTACAAAATGACTTAAAATGTAGAAAATTCTCATTCTCAACGTTAAAACTGGCAGAAATCAACTTTTTCCCGATTGCACTGTTCGATTTTAACCAAAATTTACAATCACGTCAACATTTCTTTAGATTAACTGGGTACTTTTTCAAACAACCTCATGATAAATTTTTAAGAGAATTCTACCTATGAAAGTTTTGAAACAACCAATCGATGGAAATTTCCCCAATTTGCTTTGAAATTCTCTATATTATTCGAATTTTAGGCCGCCTACTTTAATCATTTTTTTAATTTTTTCTTTTTTTAAAATAAGAAACATAACTTTACCCCTACTAAGGGAAAATTGCGACTGAAACAACTGAAACTTGAAAACAAATTTGAAAAAATGATTAAAGTATACGGCCTCAGGTGTACTAAGAGAGGTCGAGGTTAATTTTTATAATTTCAAATTTACATCGTTGCCGTGCCCATGTATTTAAAACCTATAAAAAATAATTAATGAATAATTATAAATAATTTCTTTTTATTTATTTCTAGGCTCCACCACAAAATATCGTCGTCATAAATAAAAGTGTTGTTTTAGTGTACTATTAAGTGTGAGAAATAAGATTAAGACATTCGGATAAACATAAATAAAACTGAATTTTGACTTACTAAACAAAAGTGAATTAAATGATTTGCATTACAAGTAATGGAGACGATTTTTTGTCGGAGCCTTCAATTAAAGGCCCGATTTGTAAAAAATAAAAATGTTAGCGATGCGTCGTGAAAGTGAACAAAGCTATAATAACAATAATAGTAATTATAACATTAATCTCTATATATCTAACAATAATAACGTTATTGTTAATACAACAGCGTCATCGACAACGACCACAACTACTAGTACTGGTAATACTAACATAAATAACAATAATAATAACAATTTACTAACAACAAATTCATTAAATTTGCAACAATCCTCCACGAACCAAGATCTACATCATCATCACCATTTGCATCATCCACATCATTACTATTCGACGTTATCGTATCCGAGCGGTAGCAACATTGGATACAATTCATCAGGATTAGGTGGACATCAATTAATTGGTATGTAGATTAAAATTATTGGAATGATGCAGCAGCAAATTATTATTATGTATATCTATTGTGCAGGATCTCGTCAACAAGGAACTGCTGGATCGAATTTACCAATCACATCTAGCGTTGGGTTAGATGAATACGTTGATATACTTCAAGTACAGCAATTACTACTCGATTCTAACGCAACGACATCTACAACAAATTCGACTTCAACCGTTCCTTGCACATCGACTACGCCCGGTTCGAGTAGTCGTCAAAGACCTAAGGTTAATCTACAAAAGGCTGGTGAATATTCCTGTCAGGTGCAAGGTATTTTTTAAATATATTCCTCAAGCATTTTGGTTTTACGACTAATCAATTTTAATTTTGTTTCGATTTAGCTGATTCGCCGTCTCGCCGTGTTTTATTGGATTATCCGAGCCCTTACTTGTACGGCAACTATCATTCGTCGCCAAGTGAGGATTTAGTTGCATTATGGTTTGGCGGCAATGGAACAGGTTAGTGTACATTGTATATTTATTTATATCCTCCATTCCATATTTGGTTGATACATTTAATTAAACGACATCAAATACAAAGACAACATACTTAAATGAGAAAAAAACGTTTAACTATTTTTTTAAATTAATTGTTCCCGTTTTATGTGATGATGAACTGACATTTTGAAATTTAATATGTGATTAGCTTTAATATTTTTAAGTCGATGTCTCTGCGTGTTCAATTTAAAATGTCAATTTCTTAAGTCAACATTATACATTGTATAGATGTGTGCTCAGATAGAATCAAGATTTTACGCTTAATTCTAATAAAATTTATTATTTGAGTTATATTGGCTCCGATTTACATCATATTCGCGCAGTTGAACTATATTATGAATAATTTTAATTCAACATCCGCACAAATTAAATGAAATTTATAAGAATTCTTCTTTCTGTGCTAATCGTACGTTCACTATAATGAAACGATTGTGTCACACGACTTAGCAAAATAAAAATAAATTGCTTGCACAGTTTTTATTATAATTGTGCCTGTACCTCTTCCTCACTATATATATATATTTAAATAATAAATTATTGCAATTATTTTACCACTCTAGACAGTTTTTTTATTGTCTTTTATAATTGTCAATTAGGCATAGAGTTGTTTTACCGATATTACGTCAGTATGGTAATTAGTAAATTTTTGAGATTTAACGAGTTAAAAAATACATGTATTTTAATTAATTTATAGATTACAAGTACGATATTTTCAAAGAACATAACAATTTGAAAATCTAACAGAGGTTAGAAATGTTGTTAGTCTTTACCTAATTGAAAAACTTCTTCACAATATTTGGCGGGCTGATGCCTCTGGTCAAAACTTCGATCTGTTATTAAATATGATAACTTTCAAAGTAAGATGGTAAGTAAGCTTCGAACAAAAGTCACGTTGATTATTCTCCGCTAAAGTAAAACAAAATTTTTCATTTAAAGCTTCGTGCAACAACTGTTGGTGTTAACGCTTATCATTCTTATGATGTATGTTAGGGTCTCGCCATTTATCTAAAACTGAAAAAGAAATATGTTAGAGCGTTGCCCATATTTTACCTAGTTAAAATATAAAGAGTAAATTTTATGCTAAAACCACCAAATACAGTTTACGTCATAATTGAATCCATTACTTGATCAATTCTGCCCACCCATTAATAAAAGTTTTTCTCCTCTTTAAAGAGCCTAATTCTTTTGATTTAAGCAAGTTACTTATTAAATTTGTTATAGCGAAATCCCGCTATAACAAACACCGTTTATAACAAACATTCATTTATAACAACCAAAACGACTGGTCCCTTGATTGTTCAGTACACAATCTATGATAAAAATTTCTGGTAGAAAAAATTTCGGTTACACCACTATATAACAATCACTTTTTTAAGTTTTTTTGTTCGTTTCAGTGTGAATCCTGATATGACAAACAGTCAGGATTTCTGAATTGAAATGCATATTGTACATACATATTGATAAGTTGATATGGACTTTGACATGAACTTGCAACAATAATGCATAATTTTTCTCTGTATTAAGGTCTACAGTTTTAACTTAGGATTCATAAAAGTATAGGTTCATTTTTATTTATTCTTTTAAAATGCACTCGGTGTCTTTTTTTTAATTAAATGCCTAATTTTATTATATCGTAATTTTCAAATTACACAAAAAGAGTAACAGCGAAAATGTTTCGCTATTTCCTTAGAAAAAATAATTTAAATTTTAAAATATGTCGACGGTAAGACAAAAAACGACGAGCCAATTTCGCAAATGATGAATTTTGCAAGATTTACAGTTGCGGAAAATGTGCGCAAGTGCGGTAAATACGAAAACGAGATTATTGAGTGAAACAACGAAAGAAAATGATGAAAGATGTCCTTATTATACAAAATCTTTCAAAAATCATTTTGGAATCGTAATCCCACAGTAATCGGTTAAAGAATGGCCGAGTTCCGTCGCAGTTCTCCATGTTCCAGAAATTCGTCAAAAAATTATTTTAAAATTCATTTTCTATCAAAAATATTTCACATACCTTCATAATCGGTTAAGAAATGGCTGAGTTACGTTCCATGTGGTCATATTCCAGAACTTCTTCCAGATTAAGATAAGGAATTAATTATATGGATAAAATTTATGAGACATGCTGGAGTTTGTATTAATGGTGCGATCTTTAAAGAAAAGACTCAACAATTGGGTAAGGAATTGAAATTAAATGATTTTAGATCGTTTGAAAAACGGAATTCCATTTCATTTAAGGACATAATGGGTAAAAGTTCATTTGTGCCACCAGAGATTTGTGGCGATCAAATAGAGAATAAATTCTTCGGAATTTAGAAGGTTATGAACATCAAGACTGTTCAATTAAGATGAAACCGCTTTATTCTACAAATTGATGCTTGCTCGGCAACGTTATTTTTTAAAAACGAACCTTATCGTGGAAGGAATTGGACAAAGATCGTATGACTAGTTTTGGGGGCAAACTTCTGGGGTACTTCTTATTGGAAATTCAGCAAAACCACTTGTTTTAAAAATGAAAAAACGATTCCACTTCTCTATGTCGCTAACAAAAAAGCATGGATGGTTTCGACAGAGTGGAATAAATACATTTCTACTTTAGATAAGAAATTCAAAAAACAAAATCGTACAATACTGGAAAAAGATAAAGAAGAAAAAATTACTTCTTATTCAACAAAAAAGCTTAACGCACCCCTATTCCCTTAATCGCCTCACTACATGCGACGTAACTACTCATGTTCTTGGTTACTAGATTATTAAATCGAAACTTACAAAATAATTCTTTATAAAACTTGTTGCGGCTGTTTTTTAAATCTTATTATGCTGCTTATAAATGAATATTTCCTTGCGACTGATATCACTTCAAAGAACAAAATTTCCATCACTTGAAATTTTGATGCACCCAATGAACAAATAAAAAATTTTTCTAACTAAAACAGCCAACTAAGGTTTAAAAACCATTTATTGTGAGTTTCGTTCAAAATTATTTGGTATTTTCATTTTGAAATCTAGTAACCAAGAAGATCCTTAGTCACGTCGCTTGAAGTGATACGACTAAGAGAATAGAGGCCCAACTTATCAAATTCAAAGTAACTCGTTGTTATAGCCCTATTTTTAATATAAAAGCATGTAAATATTAAAAATGAATTTTGTATTTAAACTTTTAATTGTTGTTGTTACATTACTTTAACCATACAAAAATTCGGTTATACAACGCAGAATTTGTTATACTCAAATAGGCTACAACTCGGTTATAATACACAATGTTTGTTATAACCAGAAACTCACTATAAAATACATCTTGACTGTTTGTTATAGCGGGATTGTATTAAGATGTTCATGGATATAATCCTATCGAATGCAAATTTTGATGTACAAATAACGATTGTTTGTCCATAATTATAGTTTTGTCAAATTCACTAAAGCTAGCCCACCTCCCTAAAGACCACGGAAAATCTAGATTTTCTTAGAAATTGTGAGTTGAATTAGTAAATGTTGAAAACGCAAATCGAAATGCAATATTTTTTTTTTTTATAAATAAATTGCCCCCCCCCCCCCCCCCCCCTACACGTTTATTAGGTTTACCCACCAGCATTGGTGCTGCAATGCAACTCTAAATACTAACAATTTTTATAAATAACATAATTTTTATAATTATCGACGAGTATCAATTTTATCAACTACCTGGCGGTAACGGCCCAGATAACATGACCCAGGAGTATATCATTACTGTTTAAAGAGCTTTTACAATTTCCCTGGAATACTAATTGAGATTAAAGCGCTTGATGCTGATGTTTGCTTTTTGCCTGTTTCAATTTAACAGTTTATCATTATTCCAATTGCATTTTTTATATTGTCATCTGACAAATCACATGTCCACATAAATACCTGCATGTTCACACGAGTCAACCAGACCTGCATGACCTGCTGCTGTCATAGTCGCCCTTGAAAGCAAAGTACGTAGAATGCTTGCTCCTTAATTCGATTCCTGGTGGTGACAAAAAAATTACGACTTGGCATTTTTAAATGGGTTATGTGTTACATTGTGCATTATCTTATATATCTCAAGCCATCTGAACCATCACAAAGTTTTTGCGATAATGGTGTTTGAAATTTTTATTATCCCTTGGTCAATTCCCTTGGATCGAAGTTGTTTTATGTGACAAAAATTCCAACCGTAATAATTGAAGTTGAATCTTCGTATGTGATGGACAATTGTCAAAATTAGTTTAGTGCTTTTAGCTGCTTATCTCATACAAATAAAGCATCCTTTCAAGATATTTCAGACTCTGCTTGGTCCGTGAATCACCCAAAATTGCTACCTTATATAACTTGAATTAAAAGTTGGACCAGCATGATGTTATAACAAATGAGCATTCCATACAACTTTTGTTGTAAATATGTGTTTCTGGTGTAAAATTACAGGATGTTTACTGTCAAAGTCACAATCCGAATTTTGTAATCGACCACCAGCTCGAAAATACCATCTTCATCCACAAATGGAGCTAATGGTAAAATCCTAGATTTATGAGTTACTTTTGTATCGCCGTATATTTTGAATATTTTCATTAAGCGCATGCCACTATTCGGAATATTTTTTATAACTTGAATTTGCGTTCAAACATTGTGTCTAACCAGGTTTGTTCTTGTTGTGTACATTCGTCGCGGGCGGGGGGGGGGGGGGGGGGGGGGGTATACCTGTCAGGAGTAAAAGTCTCACTTTGATGTATTCCATAGCATGATTGGTTTCTTGAAAATTTAGTAACGGATTCACCCTGCGTCATATTGATAATTTTGTCGGGTGTACACCTCTGGAATCATAATCTGCTGGATTGTCTTATATACGACCAATGTTTCCTATAAAGAAACTATCTAATATTTGGCTTGTTATAGTAGTAAAGCATATTTTTCAACACTATAGGGACTTGCAGTGATCCAGGCAAGAACTATGCAAAATTGATAAAACGTTAATTGAAATTTATTGGTTATAAGAATTTTTTACCTATGGTACAAATGATTTATGGAACCAGACTTTAAATATTGCAGCTGCATCTATGCAGTTTTTGAATGCTTATAACTACACAGGACAGTTAAAGTAAATTTTTAAATGATCGTGGATTTTTAGCTTTTCCAATTACCAATGGTGATGAGTTATGGAGTCTGTTTCATCTCAACAAGCCTGTTTCATCTGCATTATAAATTTGGTTTACAGACAGACCAAGTTCAATTATTTTGGGTTGCTATTTTCTTTTAAATGACTCCACATGTTCAGGTTGAAAGGATAACTTTTCTCCAGTAATTTTAAGCAAGCGCACATCAAAACTAATTATAAATTGTTGTAGCCACCCATCACTTGAATGGAAAGTGCACTCATTTTCTTTTATTTGTCCATGAAAAAGTTTACCCTTTTCTTTAAGCAAATCGCCACTTAAGGTGTGTATTCGCTCACGTTCAATTTTATCGCACAATATACTTGTGTGACGTCAATATTGCTCAACATATTGTGTATTTTTTTCCGTTTGTACAATTAATATATTCAACGGAGATTTCTCAAAAATTTGAAATGCAAAAAATTGAATGTGATTAGTATGTAAAATTCAATAATCTTTCGATTTTTAAGCAAATTGTAGTTCGATAACAGAAAACAAATACTGTTTGATTAGTGAATTTAATATTCACTTACTTATAGATCGGTATTAAATACCAGTTAAAATAAATTCTTGTGCTTCAACAAAGAAAGATTGCGCAGTTAATTTTAGCGTCGATGTTGAAAAATAACGCAATTAATTTTGGTCAATTTTTTACGCAATTTTAATTGTGCAATAAAATTGAATGTTAATACCCACCTTTACAGCGACATTTTATCGCGCTGCCCAAGAAACCAATGATATAATTTCTTCTCCATTTTAGGATATCCTGGCATGTAAAGGGGGTTTCTCTTACCAGGGCCCATAAAGGTGTTGTTCACCGCGTGTAAAATTTCACCACTTTTTTTTTGTTAATTGCACAAATAGTGAACTTATAGCAACATTATACTTTTTGGCCAAATTTGTAACTCTTGCTCCTTTACGAAATTGTTCAATAATTTCAGATTTTTCCTTTAATGTTAAAACGTTTATTTTTTACCCATTTTTTTTATTAAAAACTATTAATCGCAGAGCAAATACAACTTTTATAACACACACCAGTTTATCGCGCAAAGTATTTTCTCTTACTACTGTACTTTCAATTTTACTCGATTCAAATTATGAAAAAAAAAAAAAATTGGGAATCCCCGAATTAAATTTTCAACTTCAAATTTAGTTCTTAATTTTAATTCACTACACTTGTTCAAACACAAACATTTCAATACTAAAAAAAGCTTGCAACGAATAAATTTTTATATAGTAAAGAGGGCCTAACGGGACTTTCGAGAAAAAACTTTCCACAAGTTGTGCTCGAACTTTAAACAGTGTTTTGTGCGACGTTATAAAAAACAACGGCACTATCTGGGTTAATTCATTTCAAATTATGCAAAAATGGCAACTTTTGGATCCCCGAGTCAGATTTTAACATATAACTGAATTGAAATTAAGCACCCATCATAGTACACGGTATACGGCGTTCAGGTTTTGGGGAGCCTACTGTGTTACACTCGAGTGATCGAGATCGAATTCTTGCTGCTCGTAATGGGTCTCCGAACATGCCAACACCTTTCTTAAACGGTAGCTTCACGGTAGCTTCATCGCCCATCGTCCCTTTACTTGAAAGACTCAACATAAAACGTCTCACACGGTCATTCCTCCGGATTAAATTTAACAGTATTTTGCACCTCCTCGATTTCCGAAAATTTCTTTACTGTTTGTTCCAAAATGAAATCGTCTCTCTTTGTAATTCTAAAACTGGTGAGCGCTTCAGCGCTATCATTCGGAATTGCTCGAGGATTCCCTGAAATTACCCATCCAAACACAGTTTTATTTAAGAAAAATGTGTTGTACCGCTTTCGATTTTTTTTTTCTAAGCGAGTGTGTCAAAATGACATCGGCTAAGTTCAAATCTTTCTGTTTAATAAAATCTTTATTTTCGATGCGAACCTTCATTCGTCGAAGGTACTCGTAAGTGGGTAAATTTCTAATAATAAGCACTTCCAAAATGATTTATGTGTTCTGGCATCGTACATTGATCTCAGCACAATAGTTCCTTTGCCTATTTATATAAGATTCCCTGATGTCACATGTACACTCGACCCTGTTGTAGTAGTCGATAGGGTCTCTATTCCTGGTTCATTTTTACCATCACTGTTGTTTTCAGTCTTTGGATCGTGAAATAATGTAACATGGTGTTTCCGCTCGCAAATACGATTTACGTGTATCTCAATCGATATACTACCGATTGCTGTGGCAACGACAAATAATTAAAACATAATTTTATATTCGCAACAAGCTGTTTATTGTTCAGGCTTTCTAAGATTCTGCACCCAATTTTTTCACGAAGATGTATATAAGCCATGGATCTCTTTTCTCAGCAGGCTCTCCAAGCCCGCTCTAAGAACAACTTCTTCAGACACATCGTTGAGACGACGAAGATCCGCTTTGGCTGAGCTTTGTTGCAATACCGGCTGGTATTGCACGAAGATGTATATAAGCCATGGATCTCTTTTCTCAGCAGGCTCTCCAAGCCCGCTCTAAGAACAACTTCTTCAGACACATCGTTGAGACGACGAAGATCCGCTTTGGCTGAGCTTTGTTGCAATACCGGCTGGTATTGCACGAAGATGTATATAAGCCATGGATCTCTTTTCTCAGCAGGCTCTCCAAGCCCGCTCTAAGAACAACTTCTTCAGACACATCGTTGAGACGACGAAGATCCGCTTTGGCTGAGCTTTGTTGCAATACCGGCTGGTCCAAACATTGCTTTAACACAAAGTGTGGACTTCATGATTTAATTTATTATACCTCGATTACACTTTATCTCACACTTGCACATAATTAGCATCAGTAAACTTCTCTTTTTAAAAAACATTTCAAGCAAAAAAAAAGTATTGTAATTTATGCACCTTGGAAATGTTTTCATTTTTATCTATAGAAACTTCGAATAAATCTTTAAAGGATGTTGTTAACTCATGAACGAATTGCGTTTGATTTGCCTTTAACTGTTCCATTGAATTCATAATCTTATTCATTATTTCTCTTTTATTCGTTATTTCTAATTGAAGTTCATTAAAGTTTCCGCCAAGCTCGTCATCATTCGTCATTCATTGCTATACTCATTTTTATTTCATTTATTTGCGTATAGTACTTTCAGCGGAACAGCTTTACCACTAAATAATCTAAAATCTATAGAATATGCTTTAACGCGCGAATTTCAGCCATTTTGTTCTCAAAAGTCACTACCGTGTAATCGCACTAAATAATGCACTGTTTTGATGTGCTTGACACAAAAAAAAATCTGTTAAAATATAGTCCAATGAACCAAAAAACATAAATTAGTAGGTTGGACTGTTGAACAGAAATCGAAAACTTTATACATGACTGGTCAAAAAATAAAACCAACTCATTTCCATTTGCCATTTACCATTCAACCGGAATTCGGGTGGAGGTATTAATATCTTTTGTGCTAGTGTTGTCTGTTGTGGCGAGTAGCGTAACCTCTTGCGATATATCATGTTGCACATGTTGATCATACACACTGAGTTTTGAATTTGTTTTACAGATTATAAGGATTATCGAATTTATTTTGCAGTTTTTTCTAAAATTAAATAATTTATCAACTTAGCAAATCCAAAAATACAAAATAAAAATTCATCTACCATTTATAATAAAAAAATCAATAATTTTTTGAACCGAAAATGATCATACACTTACAGTATGGTGTTTGACTTTTTTTTAAATTGGTGCTCCTTTATTTTTTGTAACCTCTTTCAGTCTTCTAGGCATTGATTCTTCTAACTTCTTGGTAACTTCCGGTGAAATTTTACCCCATTCTTTTATTATTGTTTCTTGCTACTTTTTTGTTTGCTGGTATTCCCGTATTTTTTAATTTTGTGTTCCAGATAATCCCATAAACGTTCACTTGGGTTCAGGTTAGGCGATTGGGGTGGCGAATGTAACTGGTTTGAGGTGTTATTTAGAATCCATTCTTTCACAATGTATACCGTATGCTTAGGAACGTTCTCTTACTGGAAGATCCAGGATGGCACGGGCCCCAAATGTTCTACGGATGGTTTCAAATTGTCCTTTAGAGTACCTAGGTATTTCCAGCGATCCACATTTCCATTTATAAAAACAAGTTTACCTACCCCACTCGCCGACATTGAACCTCATAGCATAACCGAACTACCATCATGTTTAATAGTTGGGATGATGTGTTTTGGCTCCGGCGACGTGGTAGGTTTTCTCCAAATTTTACCTCTCCCATCGGCTCCGAAAATATTGAATTTACTTTCATCCGTAGAAACAACCGCCTTCCAGAAGTTGAAGCCTTTTGTTTTTAATGTTTCTGCAAATTCAATTTTCTTTTTTTGGAATTAACATTCGAAATGAATGGTTTCTTGTGTGGCACTCGGCCATGATATCCATGTTTCCACAAAACCCTTCTAATATTTTGAGGGTGGCTAGCTTTATCAAGTATGTTTAAACACATAAAACAAGAGTGTACAAAAATTGTATATCTAAAAATGCAATGAGCGCATTATTATTACACGTATTCTAACAATTGTATTTTGTGTATATATAAGTGCCAATGTAGCACAAAAATGTGTAAATGCACATTTATCAATTTTAATAAAGAAATTTCTGTACACTTTTGTTATATGTGTTTAAACAACCTGGGCGCCCTAGAAGTTCTTGGGGCTGGAATGGGAGATGCCGTTGGTTAAGCTCCACGACAGGCCGGATGCATCTTTTTCTGTCTGTTCTTGAAATATTTAATGGCAATTGCAATTGCAATGATTATTCCGCTCCAAAATAAAATATGAGTTAATACGTAGCTGTGAACATGATGTGTATTATTCCTTTCGTAAATATATTGATTTTCCTTCAGTAGTTTTATGTCGTGCTCTAGCTTGCTCGTATCCACAGTTAAGTTAATAGAATCTTCCTCCGCCCGATGACTATAGTTGCTTCTTATCTTCGCCAATTTGGGGTTGAACTTAGCTTGCTCGAGTTGTTGTACCTTACGAAAACGGGCGTATTGATTTCTCCTTTTATCTCACTATTAACTTTATCGGCAGCAATTAGATACTGGTTTGAACCTCGTAACATGCATCCATCATCTAATGTTAAGATACCAGACCCACTAAACCGTGTCGTTATGGCAGATGATCCACAAATTGCATCCTTGTTTGTTTCTTCGACGACGATAAATGGCTATTGATTTCTGTCATGTAACTTTATCTAGTGATTGGTTGCATTCATTTTTTTATGTTACATACTCCTTGTAGATTAGTGGTATGACGAAGAATCGCCATTTCACAAGCATGTTCAGTAGATGCTGCATTGTAAACTTGTGACACCTTGCACAGGAAATGTTTAAACTTGACCTCTTGACAACCATTTGATTTCTCTTTGCTATAAATGGTGCGAAGTGTTCTCGATGTTTCTCCACAGCTAGATAATTTACACTTGTTTCAATATATGCTTGGTACTCGTTGTAATAGATATTTGGAAATGGAATAACCGAGAAGAGTGGGTAGCTCCATGAATATATTAAAGGAATAGTTGCTCGTATTATTAGGTTATCCTGAGTTATTCGTGTTTTTAATTTCATGGTATTGCAAAGGTCCTCTAAATTGCCGGCTGTGTGATCATTAGGCACAGTTATTGAGGGGGGTAGATACTTTATTACCTTAGATAGTTCTTGGTCTAGTTGCGATGGCGTCAGTAAAGTGGGATATAAGACGTTTTTCTGAGCACTATGCACTAAGTCCCACAACATTTCCTGTGTTTCTTTGATGTTATTTAATATTAGCATTATTTCGAGAGTTGTTGTAAATATTGCTCGTACTTTTTCCTGGAATTGAAGCATATTCCTTCAGACGATCTATTTCTATTTGCAGTCGGTTCTGATTTTCCCTGAAATTGTTTAACGACAACAATGTCAGGTTCGTTTTATGTTTGAATAACTTGATGGTGTTATCAATGATGCTAGTTTGATTGCTAAGAAGATCTAATAGATACCGCTCGTTTTCATCAATCGTCTCAAAATGGTTTTCATATTGATTTGCTTCCCATTGAGTTAGTATTTCGAATATATATCCAAGCAGGATCCCCGTAGTATCTCCAATTCCCCTCTTTTGGCGCAATCTCTCCTTATTACTGGACATTAAGAATTCATTGTTCTTTCGTACAACCCCTAGTTGCCATTCCAATTGGTGTAGTATCAAGGCACAATTAATGCCTGATGTTCTTTTTCAGGCTTCCGCCAGTTCCGTATGAATCACACTTATTTGTTTTATTTCTTCCCAATAGTTCGTCAATTGGTAACGGATTATTAAATTCCATTCCTTTGCAATTACTTCTACTTGGCCGATGTTTTCCAGATAAACCCCAATTGGCTGGTTGAATTGTTGAATGTGTACCTTGTCAGTTGCATTAGTGAAGTGTGCTCGTGAAATGATCATTACAAACATAATGGCCTTAATTAATGCCACAAACCTCATTGGTTTCGCTTTTCTTACTGATTGCGTTCTATTATTTGTCAAGTTGTTCGTAACAGAACTTAATCCACAGTGGTTGGCTTTCATGCTTCTTGTCGCTAACTCGCAGTATGTTTTTATTATCCAAGAAGGGACTCAATGATATTAACTTACTGCCTTTGTGCAACTGTTCTCCTGTTTGCAATCGTTTGATTTCTTCATTGAATTCCTCATTTTGCGTCATCTTAATAGCGATTTCATTTGCTTTTTTAAATTCAGCAGCATTGATCTCCACTGATCTTGGTATTTTTAAGTTTTTGCATTTGTCAATGAACCTCACCGAATAAGCTATAACTCTAATTAATTTTCTATATTCCGATATTCTCGAAAATAGCTGTTGAAATGGGTGCTCTATTTTCACGTGTAATGATATTATCCGTTTCAACTCCGTTTTCGTTTCAGACACAATATCTTCAGGCCATCTTCCTTTATTTAAGCGTAGGAATGTTGATCCATTCCACCAAAGTTCGCAACCTTTAAGTCTCCTCGGTGTAATTCCTCTTGAGGCGATGTTGGCAGGGTTTTTTTCAGATGGTACATGACGCCATACAGCTAGAGGAAGCAGTTTTCTCATTTCAGACACTCTATTTGACACCCATGGTTTATAGTTATTTACATTGCCCTTAATCCAATTTAACGCGATTATTGCATCAGCATATTGTGTTGACTCACGAATATGGTTTACTAGCTTCTCTAGTAGTAAAGTTGCATTGAGTTCAAGCCTTGGGATAGTAATTTTATTCGCTATGGGTACAACTTTGGTTTTGGCCATTATTAGGCTTGTTTTCACCTTCTCATCAATAATTCGGTAATAAACTACTGCAGCCAATGCCCTCTCAGATGCATCTGCAAAACCATGAACTTCAACCTCTTTGCTTTTACTTTAAAAAAATTTAAAATTTTGTATATAAGTCGATATTCAATTAATAAATGAGTTAGTACCCAAAAACCTTACTCACATTCGTTTACTAAGTTTATTCCGGTATTAGCCCCCACCAGTGGTCCGCTTGGAATAAAAGGAAAGAATATTCTAGTTCAAGCAGAGGCTGAACTAGCAAGCATCTTCTCCACTTCAGAAGCTAGTTTTGGAGCGCTTGTTTGTGGATTTTCTCTCATCAAATCCAAAATCTTTCGCTCGTCCCTATTGGAAAATGACGTTTTTCTCTCTGTCCGCTGCCCGTTTTCAACCGACTGTGAGACCTTGAATCTGGATATTATTTGGGCCACTGAAGAATGACATCGCCCAAACTAATTTTCCAATTTCACGAACAGATTTTCCTTCGTTGGTAATTTCCTTGCATTTTACTTTGTATACACCTGAATTCAATATGAAAGAGTATATAAATAATTTATGTAAATGATTAAAAAAAAATCAAGGATCATACAATAAGGGGTATGATCATTTTCCTTGCAAAAAATTCTTGTTTTTTTTTATATTATAAACGGTAAATGAATTTTTATTTTTAATTTTTGGATTTGTTAATTTGTAAAATAATTTAATCCAATAAAAAAACTGCAAAATAAATTCTATAATCCTTATAATCTGAAAAAAAAAAAATTTAAAATCAGTGTGCATGATCATTTTCGTACTGACTGTACATCAACTCAATCCGTTATAGTTTTAGTATTTTCTTTTACTGGCGATTTGATCTCTTTATTTATCAAGGTTGCATAATCTAATTATTTGCGGATTAATAGTTGGTTGGTCCGTTGACTTATATAGTCAAGTCCCAGATTTGTTAGAAAGGACACACTACTGTAGCATGAAGTTACTGGAATGTTGAAGTAGATGATCCCGTTTTTTCTCTCTTTTTATTTAATTGCTGTTCCCATGCGGAATTCCAAATTTGTAACTAGGTCAAGTAATGGTTGTTTGGCTTAGATGCAGAAGTAGTAGTCGCAATATGTTTCTCTTACACAATTCCCCTTAATCTGTATACGTCTGATAATTAGGTCGTATTACGTTACGAGTATTTCGAACATTTATTTTAAAAACGCTCTCTCAAATTCTCAATCATGTTTTATTCAATACCAAGCTCCAAAGAAATAATACGAGTATAATAAACAGATGGCGTTATAAAATATAAATATAGTGTTCGTTTTGTGAGTAATGCAAGTGATTGTTGAAAAATAAAAGAGGTAAACCAATTTAAATAAAATATTGATCAAAGTGTCTTTTAGAATACTTCCCAAATTTGTTTTTTGCCAACATTTCTGGTAAGCGAATGGTATTACTTCTTAGAACAAAAATTCTGTACCATAATCACTAACACTTTTATAGAAAGACAATTTAACTATTCAATAAATTATGAAAACACCGGATGTGCCTGTCAAACAAACACAAATAAAATAATCATAATAATAAAAAAAAACAGCGAATGTCACGAAATACACGTTCCTACACTTTGCATTATTATAGATCACCCAAAAGCGAGTTTCTGACGAAATAAATTTGCCATTCAATTCTCTGTTATATTTCATTCAACTTTTTTTCGTGTTGTTGTTGTTGCCGTTGTTGTAAATTTTATTCAGTTTTAATTACATTTTTGTTGTAAAATAAAAACAAATAAATCTAATTTGCATAAATTTTGTCAAACCTGATTTCTTTTAGTTTTTTTATTGTTGTTGCGCTTTTTTTTGGGTTTTTTATTTTTATTGTTTTTATATTTCTTTTCATTTCACGATGCGAACGATAACATCTTATAGGGTTGGCTGTATGTTAAATAAAAATTTTATTTATTTTCTATAATGATTTTGGTACGACGCGAGATGGTGATGAATATGATGATGATTAAGATTACGATGATGAAATTTGATTTTTATAAAAGATCGTTTTAACATGATTAGCCATTCCGATTATGAATAAATATATAATGCCTGAAAGTGTTAACTGGTACTACAACTTTTTAAATTTACACAAAACAAAAACTAGAAAAGCAACAAAAAAAAACAAATTCATTCATAATTTTATTTTTAGATTTTGCAAATTTCATTGATTAAATAAAAAAACATAAATTTGAAAGCTTTTTTATAATAATGTGCGTGTATAGTTTTGGTGTTAAAAGTTCAGTTAATTTTTATAGCGCATAGTTGGCAAGATTATAATCTACATATAAATCGAATTTAAATAATTTCTAGATAGAATTTTTAAAACGCCTAGTTTGGAATATTTTAATCTACTGGTTAGTGACTTTCGTAATATTCGGAAATTTCCGGAAATTTTTCCACTATTGCCTTGGGATGAACCCTGTACATATATTTGCCGTATAGGTATGTAATTTGTTGAACATCCAGTTTAAAAATCTCATTCACACATTTTAATAATCAACAAAATTTGCATATTATTTTAATAAATAAATATTTGATAAAAAAAAAAAAAATTTTATAATCTCGTGATTAATTTTTGTTTTTGTGGTGTTTTCATATATGAGGCCACATAATGCTATATGAAGTTGTGGATTAAATTTCATTCCATTCAAACAAAATATAATAAAACCATGATTATGTCTTCAAAATTTGTAACTGTTCAATGATATCGTTTGGACAATATAATCTCATAATGTTTGAAATGATTGTTTGAGACAAACGGCGCACCGACATATTTCACAGTTTCTTTTATAGAGTGGCGTCAAAAATATTTTTATTGGCGTTGAATTTCTATACAGCTTTCATTTCGCAGTGATTTATATTAATTTGATTATCTTCAATATATTATGGCCGATGACTAAATTTAATCAAATTTATATTATTTAGCCAGCATATGGCATACTAATTAATTAAATAGATCAAGCTTTTATAATTTGTTTACGAAATTTAATTAATTTACCATATTATACCAAAATAACTAGCGTGGGTGCTTTTTATTACATACCTTAAATGGCATATTAAATTAATCCTGACGTTGAAAACAAAGTTCTTTATTTTATATACCCTCAATATTACGTAAAAACCACTCAATATATACATTATGTTGCGAAGATGATTTTCTGCTAAAAATTTTCTAGAAAATCACGTTTCAAAAGCTTTAATCTTAACATTCATTCATAAAAATATCAAATAATATAATTACCGTTGTCTGTTTGTCTGTATGGATATAACGCTATGACGCTATCGACATCGTTCTCGAGGATTGCTATGATGTTTTGTTTTTTATATAAACTATATGAACACCGTTGTCTGTTTCTCGATGCTTACTAAGATGTTTTTTTTTATATAAACTATCAACATAATATATAATTAGTACGACCGTTGTCTGTTAACGTTATGAAACCCGTTATGAAATTTACTTTTTTACTTAAAGTTTACTATAATACTATTAGATTGATTGCGTCTATTTTTTCTCTTGAACAATTAATTTTTATTTAAATTTAAAAGTCAATCTTTATATTCCTTATTTCAAAGTAAGTTTGTAAATATTCAAATGTGTAAAAGATTTATAAAAAGATTGATTGATATTTTAGACTTAATTATTATCGTTTCTTTGAACGAACTTGGAATTATCATCATCACCATTATCAAAAAGCACAATACTATAAGTGAGTATAGTAAAAAAACTATTTACGAAAATTTTATCACAGAATGAATAGTGAAAGTCGAGAAGAACGTAAATTGCGTATGAATCGTGAGCGACAGCAAAGATGGAGAGATCGTCAAAGTCAAGATACGCTACAGCGCTTGGCACAACGGAATACAAAATACAAACATCAGCGGCGTGCACATGAGGACCCTGAAGAAGCTAAAGAACGTAGAGCGCAAATTACTGATCAAGTTCGACTGTCAAGATCGATTCAAAGAGCTAAAGAATCGGAGGAGCAGACTGCAGCACGTCTCTTTCAAGCTTCTCAACAGAGGCAGCAATCAAGAACCAGACAACAAGCCGAAGAATCTGAAGAGCAGGCTGCAGCACGTCGTCAGCAAGCAGTTGACCAAGTTCATCAATCAAGAGCCACGCGACAAGCTCAAGAATCTGAAGAGCAGGCGGCAGCACGTCGTCAACTTTCATCTATACAAAGGCAACGATTGAGAAATCAACGATTTCCAGTGGTTCCTACTCATGCCACATTCAATGAAAGTGAAGTGACTATTCACAGTTGTGGCTCTATGGACCAAGAATGCATTCATTGTCTATCTCTGAATTTTCTCGCGGAAAAGTCAACAGACGGTACATTTAAATACTGCTGCCACAAAGGTACGGTTTTGTTAGAATCAGATGGACAGCAAGGATGTATGTTTCCGTCATATCTCCAGGAGCTTTTAAGTAATCCAGCACATCCTCAGTATCGCAATTTTCAAGAAAATATCCGCTCATATAATTCAGCCGTAGCTTTTGCATCCATGGGCGCACAAATCGATAACTTAGTTGGACGTGGTCCATATGTATTTCGTGTGCACGGACAAATTTATCATCGCACTGGACACATGCATCCTGAAGATGGTGCAAAGCGTCAATACGCTCAATTTTACGTCGTCGATTCCGCAATGGCAAATGTTGATCGGATGCAACATCCGGCAAATCAACGACTTAACGTCAGTATTGTTCAGAATTTAGACCGCTTAATTCGACAACACAACGTTTACGCAAAAGCTTATCGCATGCTTGGTGAAGTAGAACAAGAGGAGCAACACCGAGCTGCTACTAATAATCATTCGACACCAGTTGTAAATATGGTATTTCGACGTGATCGCAACACTGACAGACGACGTTACAATTTACCAACCGTCGATGAAGTCGCAATGATCTTTCGCTCTGCTGATGGTGAACCTCCTTTTCAGCGAGATTTTCGAGTATATCCACGAGATGCAGCACAACCGTTGATCAATTTAAATATTATGAGCCCTCACTTAGATCCCATGATATATGTTCTATTTTATCCTTACGGTGAAGCAGGTTGGCAACCGAAAATGCAAATTAATCTCGACAATCGTCCTGGTAGAGTGAGAACACAAATAACGCTTCTGCAGTGGAAAGTCGCTCAAATAGCTGTCAGAGTTGGTCGCTTCAATCCGATATTACATGGTGGAAAATTATTTCAACAATGGGCTGTTGATTCACACCTTCAAGTCGAGGCGAATAATCTTAATTTCGTTCGGAATCAGCAGGGACGTTTGCGTGTAGAACAGTACCGAGGACTAATGGATCATTTGAACGACGCAGCTATTAGACTAGGAAAAACTGTTGGTCGCTCAGTTATTCTTCCATCATCTTTTCAAGGTTCACCACGAAACATGAGAGAGAAGTACCACGATGCAATGGCGATTGTGGCTAAATTTGGAAAACCTGACCTTTTTATTACAATGACTTGCAATCCAAATTGGCCTGAAATTCGCGATAATCTTTTTGAAGCCCAACAACCAAGTGACAGACCGGATCTAATAGCGCGTGTATTCAGCATCAAGTTAAAAGCACTTATTGAAGATATCACCAAAAAGGGAGTTTTTGGAATTGTAAAAGCATTTGTTTACACAATAGAATTTCAAAAACGTGGACTACCACACGCACATCTGCTTTTCATTCTAACTGATGAATGTAAGATTGATACAGCTGAAAAGATTGACCGCTTTATCTGCGCTGAGATTCCTGATCATCATCGTGAGCCAGAATTGCATGAAACAGTCGTTCGTACAATGATTCATGGTCCGTGCTGTGATCAAAATCCTAATGCACCATGTATGGAAAATAATGAATGCACCAAAAAATTTCCTAAGCAATTTTCTCACCATACTGTCACAGAAGTAAATGGCTATCCTATTTATCGAAGACTTCAAGATGTAGAAGTTCAATTGGGAGATCGGATTGTCGACAATCGATTCGTTGTGCCATACAACAAATTTCTTACACGCAAATACAACTGCCATATCAACGTAGAATCATGTCAATCAGTTAAGGCCATAAAGTATATTTTCAAATACATCTACAAAGGTTATGACTGCGCTTCAATGGAATTAAATTCAAGTGATGGCACAATTGTTCACAATGAAATCAGACAATTTCTTGATGCACGATACGTTTGCGCTCCAGAAGCAATTTGGCGGCTTCTTGAGAATCCGATGCACGATCGCTCACACACCGTTTATCGCCTTGCAGTTCACCTTCCTGATGAGCAGATGGTATATTTTCAAGACGGACAAGAGCAACAAGCAATTGAGAGAGCTGAGAATCGTTTGACACATTTGACAGCATGGTTCAAATTAAATAAGACTGATGAAAATGCAAGGCGATATTTGTACTCAGAAATTCCTGAATATTTTGTGTTTGATAAAACACGTAGTATTTGGAAAGTTCGACAAAGAGGAGGAGACAAAGTCATCACCCGTTATTATGCCGTCAGTCCCAAAGACCAAGAACGTTTCTATCTTAGATTACTGTTGCAACATATTCGAGGTGCGCAAAGCTTTGCTGATCTAAAAAAAGTTAACGGAATTGTGGAAGAATCATTTAAAGGTGCGGCTATAAAGTTAAATCTACTTGAAGATGATTCGGAATGGGAGAGGTGCTTGGATGAAGCTTGCAGTGTTTGTATGCCACCACAAATTCGTTTGACATTTGCACTGATATGCGTTTTCAATTCGCCGCAACATCCAGTTGATCTATTTGACAAGTATAAGGAGTTCTTACTGGCCGATTACATCCGAAACTATGATGGTTTTATAGCAGAAAAGAAAGCACTGCAAGATATTGAAGCAGTGCTGCGAATGCATGGCATGAAATGTAGTGACTTCAATTTGCCTGAACCCGGTCCGATCCACAATGTCGAACATGTTTTCGATATTGCTGAACAAGCAGAGAGAGCCAATCGTCTAATCGCTACACTCAATCCTTTACAGCATCAAATATTTGATGAGATATCAGCTTCGTTTGATGATTTAAATGCTGAATCACGCTTCTTTTTTATTGATGGCCCCGGAGGCGCAGGCAAAACATACCTTTACAATACACTAATGTGCTATGTAAGAGGAAAAGGACAAAAAGTTCAAGCATTCGCCACCACAGGAATTGCAGCGGATTTGTTGGCAGGCGGTCGGACAGCACATAGTGGATTCAAAATTCCACTCTCGGCAAATGAAACATCAGTTTCAAACATGAAAATTCCATCACTTGAGTCTAACAAATTAAAGAAAGCGTCTCTGCTGATAATCGACGAAGCATCTATGCTTTCCACTCATTCGCTTCGAGTAATAGACCTGTTACTTAGAGAAATTATGAACGACGTTCGACCATTTGGAGGAAAAGTACTGATATTGGGAGGTGACTTTCGTCAAACATCAAATGTAGTGCCAAGAGGTACTGTAACTGACATCATTGAATTGTGCGTCAAAAATTCTCCACTGTGGCGTCACGTCAAACAACGCAGTTTAATTACCAACATGCGCTCAGCAGGACAACATGAATTTAATAAATGGGTGTTGCGTTTAGGTGATGGTAACTTAACAAACGATTGTGACGATTTGGATCCAGAATTGGTTGAAATACCTGATGCAATGGTGGAAAAGGAACAAATTATTAGCTCAATATTTGGCAGTTCAATAAGAACATCGAGTCCTGATGAAGTTGCTGAAACTGCCAACAAAGTCATTCTCACACCAAAAAACATCGATGCCACAGCACTCAATTTCAAAATGCTGGAACTTATTGCAGGAAATGAAACTGTCTATATGAGCATTGATTCTATGATTTCAGACGATCCAAATGATTCCATTGATTTCCCCGTTGAATTTTTACACGGACAATGTCCATCGGGAATGCCGCCACATATCCTGAAATTAAAAGTTGGTGCATTTATCATGCTTCTTCGAAATCTAAACCCAAAAAAGGGTTTGTTGAATGGAACTCGATTAATAGTCAGGAGTCTTCATCGAAACTGCATAAAAGCAGAAATTATCACAGGAAGTAATAAAGGAGAAGAAATTTGCATTCCTAGAATTGATTTGGAGCCGAGCGAGAATACTTTGCCATTCAGAATGAAGCGTCGCCAATTTCCATTGATGTTGGCTTTTGCTATAACAATCAACAAGAGTCAAGGCCAGTCTTTTGATCATGTCGGTGTATATCTTCCTGAGTCAGTTTTCGCTCATGGACAGTTATATGTCGCTTTAACTCGAGGAAGATATCATGAAAATTTAAAAGTGTTAGTTAAAAATACCGATTATCAAGGAGATTTACTTAAGAACTCGAGAATATTTACAAGAAACATTGTTATTAAAGAAATCCTGAACTAAATAAATAAATATGCCTATTTTTTGAAATTACTCTTATCCTAAACAAATATTTATTTTTCTTTAAAATTTTTCAAAGCGGTAATTAGGTATTGGGAGTCAAGCGAAAAAAGTTAATTCCGTCAGTTTTGACGGGTTCCCACTAGTATATATATATTTTCATTAATAAATTTATAATTTTTAAGCAATAAACTCAACAATATTTTATTTTGTTATATTGTTTAAAATAATCCTACACAAAATATTCAATTCACTTTGAAACTTCATCAATTTTGTAATTTCTTTGTTTTATCCGCATATATGTACACAGCAAACATAAAAAAGACGGAAGACATGTTACATAAACTATATTTGTATATAGGTATCTGATCAATGAATAAATTGATTTATTCCGATCACATCAAATTTATGTAAGTCGCACACATCCGAGATGACACGCGTGTGTATATGATGCATATGGTATATAAACTTTCATTCATATTTTAAGTTGAAATCCTTGGCTAAAATTTTACAAATCATGTGGGTAGGTTTCATCTCACAATAATAAAACCACATCAGTATATATTGATTATATATAAAACACGGCGCGCGCGTTTAGTAAGAAATCTTAAAGCTTTAGATTTTTTTTTTACAATTTCATTCATAAAAATTTGAAACCGAATCCACAACACGACGAAAAAAAATCAATGCTAAATGAAACTAATATACTTCCAACCTCACCTCTTTCATGTATTTCCCAAAAAAAAAATAATAATAATAATAATAATAATGACAACACAACAACAAAATCATTGATTTCTCTAATAATTTAAATTTAATAAACAACAAGAAGAAAGCCCACGCAAGATTGTGCCGAATACATATTTTTTTTGTTGTTGTTATTTCATTCATGATTCTCCCCCACTTGCTGATGAACGTGTGCTTTTGCGAGAGAGAGTAAATTGATATATAATTTGTTTGTGCAGCTAACAATTTTGTGGTATGTATAAAATAGAGCCCTGAGGGGTTTATATATGTTGTTTTATGGTCGATTTAAAAAAACCGTTGTTACATGAACGATTCGCGCGCTTTTCATTTCGTTTACAACTATGTATGTGCCACCAAAGCATAGAGCAAAAGCAATAAACAATTTTTTGTGCGGTTGTGAAATCACAAACCAAAAATTTACATTTTTCATTGATAAAAATGGTTTTGTTGTTGTTGTTGTTGGCGCCTGATACCTTACGAAATCATTTGTTTCATTTTTATTGAGATTTTGTAAAATCTATATGTGGGCTGAAGAAGCATGGCTGGCACGGGTTGAATAAACAAGAGAGTTGATACACATATAAAACATGTATATACATTCAACAGATTAAAAATTGAGAGAATTTAATTAGTGCGCAGATTCAAAATTTCTGTATAATGTTGTCCTATTTACACATTTCTGTTGAATTGATTCTAAACTCAACAGTTGGCTGTTATTCCCGTTGAAATGCAACAATGTTGGATTTATTTTGCTTTCAACAAAATATTTTCATACAGTAAGACTCCGAACTATCAAATCCTTGATAATTTTTACAAACAAAACTTAAGAAAATTATAGATTGTTCTTTTTCTAATACATTGATTGGGATGTGTTCCGGATGGCGCAGATCCCACTATACACCCTCTTTATACTGTTATGTATAAGGAAGATATCACAGGTTTATTAGAAATCTAGTGAAAAATATAATAAGACGGTTAACACAGGGCAATCACAATTTATTTTTTGTTTTATAAAATGGTTAGAAACCGCCGAGAATAATATTTTCCTATAACATTTCAATAAACAATTTAATTATTTAGCTCAATCGCACACTCCTAGATAATAATTAAATTAACCGTTTGAGTCCCAGGAAGTAATGCAAATGCATTACAAACAACGTAAAACCACTTGTGGTGCAAACGCAAACAACAAAAATAAACTCAAACGCAGATAACAATCGCTTCTTGTAATTGTTAGGTAAAACGCACTTCTCGTCTTTATCTCATCGCTCGGTCACATTTATTTATTTTGTTTTCTCGCCATACAATATTAAAAGCGATATCGCGCTGCTTAGGACTCAAACGGTTAAATTTAACATAAAATGTACATAAAAAGTAGTTTTAGGAACTACAATAATAAATGAATAAAATCTGAATTAATATCTAATCCGAACAAAATGCAATTATTTGCGATAATGATCATTTATCATAAAACTTCTCTTCCGAATTGGATTGCCATCTATTGGAATAATATCCCCAAATCTAAAACCAAAACAGCATAGAAGTTCTCAGAACACTTAGAAGATTGCAGAACGAAACGGCGTCGGTACGAAAAACTGAATTATCAAAATCCCGACAAAAAAATCCCGGCTTTCAAAATTCCGATTTTCAAAATCCTGATTTTCGCAATCACGATTTTGCTGAAACCTTAAAAATACCGATAAAAATCGGGATTTTTTAAAAATATAAATTTTTTTTTTATCTTCATTTTCATTAACCTCTTGCGCTATCAATTAGTTAGAAGAAATGTGAACTCATCCACTTAAAGAAATTGGAAATGAACTCCTCCTAAATGGCTGGACCGATTTTAATGAAATTTTTTGTGTGTGTTTGAGTAGGTTCCTGGATAGTTTATATTCACAATTGGACCCGGGAGGTGGCAGTGTAATCGGGTTCTAGGAATTTTGTTTGTTTTGTGATGAAATTTTATTTTATTTTTTTCGCATATCCGAACATCCATATAACCCCTAAAATTTCACCACCCTACCACAATCTTTATATATATATATATATATATATATATATAATTCTTCTTTACGTTTGTACAAATTTCAAATTTATTATTTCGTTTATATACATTTTTTCGACTCTCTTCCAAAGTTGTTTATACATATTTTATATAATTTTCTGTGACAGCAAAATATTGATCCAGGATCATTAATATGACGTCATTTTTGATCCAAGATGGCTTCTTTGTTTACATTTTTTGTCTTTTTATTTTTTGGTCCCGGATCAATTAAAAAATCCGAAAAATTTGTTGGATTTTTTTGACTTTTACTCACACATATTGTGATACTGTGAGTAAACATCAAAAAAATCCAAAAGATTTTTTAATTGATCCGGGATCAAAAAATGTTTACTATTTACTAAAAAAAATGTTTACTATTTTCCTCCTCTCTTTCAGAATCCACGATATTTTTATTTCTATTCGGTGAGAAAGAAAAGAAAAATGTTAAAATATAAATTCTTTCTTTTGGAAATGTAAAAATAACAAAGTCAAATTCTCTCGTAGACGTACGCTGTACGTCATTTTCAAAATAGAAAAAAATTATCAGTGACGTATATTACACGGCAAAATAGCGCGAGGTTAATAACTCGCTCTTTTTTGGTCGATCTTGGTTAAATTTGGGTTATTAGATATAATTTGCATTTTAATGCAAATTATTCTAGAATTTTTGGAATACGGCCTTCTCAATTGAAATTGGCCATTCCTCAACCATTAATTGTAAAATTTAATACACAAAATTTGATTTTGTTTATAATTATGTTCTTTAAATCAAATATATTTTTGGTCGTCCTGAAAAGAACGTTTCGGTGTTTGATGAAATATTTAAAGATAAAATAAATAAATTTAAGCGCTATTAATGTAACTTTATATTGTTTCTATTTACAAAAACATTTAAAATATTCCTGTTTCTTTTAACATTTTTTTTAGAGGGACGCGTTCTTTTTTTTAGAGGGACGCTTTACATTTTGCAATTCGTGTTTGATTTACATGTTAAAAGATTCATCATTTCCAAATTTAATCTGAAGGTGTTCAGATTGTACCTTTCTCCATAATATTCGGCCAAAATGGAAACGGAGTCCTTTGTATTCAGCCAACGGAAATATGTTTTAGCTTCAACTACGCTTGTTTTAACGAGATGTTCCAATCACATGCAATTTTACACAGCTCATAGTACATCTCCGAGTAAGCATCTCTTGATTTTGAGTTCATTATACAAAAAAATAATGGCACGATCTGGTCGCCAATTTTACCATGGATCGAGAATAACTGTCTCATTATAAATGGTACAACCTCGAATGTACTGTCCATAATCCAGCATTCAGTCTCTGCTAACATCATAAAATATGTCTTGTCTCTAAAAAAAAAAAGATTATTCTCTCCAAAATTTCACTCCGACAATACACAGAGCTCTTCGTCAATAAACTTTAACGTTTCCGGAATGGAAATTTCATTTAAACTTTCCGGCTCTTTCAACGCATTCAACAATATTTTCTCTTATTATTTGAGACCCTGGTCGCAACCCTGATACTTCTGTCAAACTTTTTACAGTTTCTTTTGCCTAAAAAACTTGGGTTTCGGAAGCCACTGGAGCGTGATTATGGTTCCTTTTTTAGTTCATGTTTCCTTCTTCTATTGTTGTGGTTGCTCTTGCTTTACACAATAGGTTTTTCCGTTGATCGCAACACTCGTTTGATTTTCGTCCATCTTTTTGAGTTATTATTATTTTTTTATTTGTTTTAATTTTTTTGCTTGTGAATTCAATTTATAGAAAATTAAATCAGTTGCAGCTATAATTTGTTTTTATTCCTTTAAATATTCATACATGTTATTAAATCTGATACTCTCCATGACCAATCTCTCAATATTTTCTCTCATTGCTAATTTTGAATTTGTGTAACCGTTCTCACTTTCGCGCTAGATAAAACAAATGCAACTTATCAAAAACCAGTTTTGTTTCTAAAATTAGACAATGTGTCGAAAAATATTCAGTTGTCTCTATAACTTGAAGAAGTTGAGACCAAAAGTGCATAAGGAAATTATTGAATTTTGTGTTTTTTGATACAAAAACTGATTTTTTCTTAAGTGGCGGGCAATAAGTATAACAGTATCTGCAAGAGAAAAATTATACAACATTTGTTTGCTGGTATGCAGCAAAATCACATTTCCGAGAAGTATGGAGTGCATAAATCCACAGTATCTCAAATTATAAAACAATTTATTAATTGTGATATTTGAGACAACACATAAAGGAGGGCGTCCTCGAAAAACGACTATATGAGACGATAGTAACATCGCGTGATCTTTCAAAAGTGATCCTTTTATGTCGTCGACCACATTGGTAAGTCAACTAAGATTATCTGTTTATGCTACCATACGTAGCGTGGGAAATGCCTCTAAGGTGGCGATTTCAACATGACAACGACCCGAAACACACCTCTTGGATCGTTAGAAACTGATTTGAGTTTTGGACCGGCCACCCCAATCCTCTGACTTGAATCCAATAGAAAATTTATGGGAGATCGTAAATAGAAACGTACGCCGCGATAACGCCAGAAATAAGGACAAATTATTTCGAAGGGTCGAGGAAGCTTGGTTGGGAGTTCCAGAAGCTACCATATTCAATTTAATCGAATCAATGCCAAGATGGTGTAGGGCTGTTATAGTAAATCGAGGATTTACAACGAAATATTAAAAAATTAAAGGTGTTTTTTAAATATAAAATAATAATTAATATATCCAATTTTTTTATTTCTATTTTAAAAAAGAACAATACTTAATTTTTAAAAGAATTATTTAAAACCAGTAATTTTTAAAACTTTCATTTTAACAAATTAAAATTATAACATTTAGGAAAACCGGTTTCGGAATTCTTCCTTCTTCAGTTCCTATTTTTTTTTATTACTACTCGGCCTGATTTTTTCTTTAATTTAACAATAAAATTTTCGGGATGAAAATTTCGGGCTAAATTCTTATACATCTCCGTTTGTATTTAAAATGTATGTATATGTATTTATCATTTTTCAATCGTTTGATCAAAATTACTAAAATTTTATTATTACAATGCTTAAACCACTATTAAAAGGAAGAATGCTTGATTTTACACAGATAGAATTACCTTCCCAGTAATTTTATTTAGTATTAAATTAATTTTTCGTAAAATAAATTTCTGCACTTCTGCTTCTTTTCCCGTTGAATTTCACTGTTTTGTATTTTCTCAGAATAACATAAAATTTCATAAGTTAGTAAGCATTTTTCGCGATAATATTCAAAAGTATAGTGTAACGGGATTCACTCGAAACGCGATATTTCAAAACGCGATATGGTACAGAGTATGCATTACGATGTGACGGGAGAGCAGCGACCCGCCTGATATAACCGATCCTATACTTCCGCCCCTATCGAATTTTAAATTCCTATATTAAATATCGCGTTTAAAACCTCACGTTTCGTACCATATCGCGTTTTGTACCAATCGCGTTTTGAAATATCGTGTTTTGATAATTTTCGATTAAAAATATCGCGTTTCAAATGGAACCCCATAAGTGTATCATATTAAGTTTTCGGAATGACATTGAAAAAAGTCGCGATATTTGATTATAGTGTTGCTATCGCATTTCTTTCGGATATTTTTATATCTAACTTAACAGATATTGGATTTAGGCCCGTTGCACACTTAAGCCATGCTTTTGCTCAGCAATATTAGCTATATATTTATGTTTATCCAAGGCAAAAATATAACATTTAAATATATTGCTTTACATATTGGGTTGATCTTAAGATTTATCTACAATGTTTCTCTTATTTGGGTTTTGGAAACCACAACGAGAAGCTGTAAAATGAAAACATATAACTCACAATATTCAAAAAACATAGCTCAAGCGTGCAACGGGCTTTATCATAATTTTTATTTTGTGTAAAATTTATTTTAATTAAACATATTCCATGAAATGGATGAAATTTTCACGTCTGTAAATTTAAGGCGCCAATCAAAGCTGCCATTTGTCGAAGTACCAACTACTTATTTAAAAAAAAAAAAAACAGAATAACAAAGATACATTGAAAATGACAAGCAAAGGGGTTGAAAATCATATTACTTACAATTATTTTTTATTGGTTATATCGAGAACATAAACAATTGGATTGCAGCATCAGAAATAGCGATTTATTCTTTATTTTTTTTTACATTTATTTTTGTTTTTCATGGCCTGCTTTAAAATGTCACTCATAAATTTCAGTTGGTCAATTGGCCTGTTTTATATTATGCCGGAAAGATCAGAGAAATAAAAAGAAAGCCTTTTCCGTTTTTTATTTTATCGGATCGATCCGATGCAATTTTTTCGGTTTTTTATTTTCTCTGACCATCCTAGATCGTCATTTTTCCATCTGAATTTTTTTTTTCAGATAGTTCAGAGAAAAAACATACATATTTGAAATATTTTAACAGAAAATATGGCGGATGCTATGGAAAATGGTAATTAATAAATTAATTTGTAAATTAATAAATTAGTTTTAATTATTTTTATTAAATTAATTGTAAAATTAATAATATGCTAATTTATTATTTGTTCATGCAGTAGATACCCAAATTACATTTTTTTTTTATTTGTTTCATTTTTTTATGAGCTGGTGATGACCAATTTGCTCCTAGTTTTTCACTGTTAAATTATTTTTATACAGCTTAATTTAATTCTAATTTTTGTACAATATTCTTATCACTATAATGAATGAGAAATAAAATGTATACAAGTGAAAACTTAATTCACTATCTTTCTATCTTATACTCTCCCTCACCTTATTCTTTTTCAATGTTTTAAAAGTTTCATTCATTTAATCCTAGTTTATATCCTACCCACCCCCTTTTTTAAACCTAATTCTCAGTATAGTTTATGTTTCTATTTTTGTCTCTAAATAGAACTTGGATAGTTCTATTAATTCATCCATTATGTTATCCTTTAGAATAGCTATTAGTGTGTTGCCTTTTACTTTTTTGAATTTACTCTTTAAAATTTTATATTTTGGACTGTCTGTGATGTGTAAATCTGTTTCTTTAACATTACAATTATTGCATTTATCACTCGTTTCTATTTTGAATCTGTATTTGAATACTTTTTTGTATGTGTGTACGCCCGGATTCTATTTATGATTTTTATGTACTTATTTTTCATATGAAGATTCTTGAACCAAGTTATTTTAGGTGGAGCTGCGTTGTTGATGATCCTGTTGAAAAATCCTTTTGTTCTTGTTGCCATTTAATATTCACATTTCCATTCGTTGTATAACTTATTCTTTATAATCGGGATTATATCTTCTATGGGTATTTTATTTTCAAATTTATTGCTGAATCCTTCGATTGTCGCTCTCTTTGCTGCTGGGTCTGCTTGGTCATTGCCTAATATTCCAATATGTCGCGGTATCCACTGAATTTTGAAATTATGATCTGGGTACTCATATGCCAGCTTAATTATGAGCGATTCATAGTATTTAAAAGTTTCGTTTTTAATGCAGTTTTTTATTGATGTGTACGCGCTTTTCGAGTCAGTTTTATCAGAGCTAGGTATATAGCTAGTTATTCGGTTGTTTTTATACTTGTTTCTCGACTTTGTTGAATTGACATATTGTTATTCTCATCAATATAAATTCCTATTCCACACATTTCAAGCCTTTTCGATCCATCGGTGTATGCACTTTTGAAGTTACTGTTGATGTTCTTAATTTCTTGGAAGGCTGTTTTCCATTGTATTATGTTCATCATATCTAGTTTATTCTGATAATTTTTTAAGTTTTCGTATATCTTTAAATTTTTTGGTATGTTTATGCTATGTTTTATTTTTCCTATGTATTTTATAAATGGGTATTTTCTAATATTTTTTTAAATTTGTCCAGCGACTGATTTTTTATAATACTCTTTCCAATCTCTGATTCGTTATATGTTTGCTTGCATATATATTTCATTGTAGTAAATTCATTTTGTTTCCTATATGGTATCTCTCCTGATTCTGCTATAATGAGTTCAACTGGTGTCCTAGGCATAATCGTAGCCCCGCATTTTGTATCGTTTGCATTTGTTTAATGTTTGTTTTATTAGGTGTTATAAATACAGCTGTATAGCTTGTTTGTGATTTGATTATTGATTTATATATGTTTTAATCATTTATTTGGGTTTGGCCCCTCCATTTTTATAAGCAAATGCTTTTATTACGTTTAATTTTTTATTAATTTTATATTTTGTCTGTTTAAAGTGCTCTGTCCAGTTTAGTTTATTGGTTAAAATAACTCCCAGTAATTTGGTTTTAAATGTTTTCAGTGGTGATATTATTAATTCTTATATTAACTGCTTGATTTATTTTGTAATTAAAATTTATAACCTTGGTTTTTTCTGGATTAATTTCCATTTTTATTCCTTTTAATATGTTGTTAAATTTATTAAGTTGTGTATTGGCTACTTTCTATTGCGTCGTGGGTATCTCCTGTTATTATTATTCTAATATGGTCTGCAAACTGTATAATTTTTGTGTTGTTAGATTTTAATTGGTGTATTGTTGTGGTGTAGATGTTGAATAGTAGCGGGCTAAGGGAACATTCCTGAGGGATGCCTTTGTTTGTTTTTACGGTTATCTTTTTTTGTTTTATTTCGATTATAATTTTTCTATTAGTAAGGTAGTTGTAGATCCAGTTGATTGTTGGTTGGTTTATTTTTATTTCTTGTACTTTATTGATTAGTATGTTTTTATCAATATGATCAAATGCTTTTTTTATATCTGTTAGGATTAGTACTGTTTTATATTTATTGTTTCTGTTTTCGTTTATTATAATAATAATAATAATAATATTTATTAAATGTGTTTAAGCTAATGCTTTTATACACATGAATATTTACAAAAGTTATACATGAATATTTACAATAATTATATTATTAACTTATAAAATTAACACAAAAACGAGAAAAAGTAATTAATCAAAGCAATAAACTAAATTAAATATCTACAAATATGTACATTAATTATTTACATTTTGATTTTCCATAATTAATTGTAAACAAGATTTCTTAAATATATTAAGAGAACTGATGTTTTTTAGTTCTATTGGCAAACTATTCCATTTAATAATTGCATTTACTAGTACAGAATTATTATAAACATTTCTTTTACTAATAGGCAAATTAATGTTTCTTGTACGTAAAGACCTGGAAAATTTTAACTTTTCATACAAATATAACGGTAAACCTGAGTTAACCAGTTGAAAAATAAAAACAGATGTTCTATAATCAAATAATTGAAACAAATTATATTATCAAATTATATTAATACTAGCTGACCTGTGACTGAATAATCAGTCACGTGAATACATTTTGTTGAATTTTTGGTTAAGAAATGATTAAGAAAATTTTTTAAGATGTAAATTTAATGCACTTTTATCAAAATTAAAGTAAATTCATATACGTGGTTAATTTTTAAATATTAAACGCTCAAATGTATACAGTATGACTTACGTGTCAAGTCAAATATTCATATCTCAAACAGGAAGCGCGCGCTCGGGATCACATGATCACTTACGCACCCAATCTAAATATTAAAATCTCAAAAGGGAAAAGCACACAATTGCTAAGGCAAACTTTAATCTAAATATTTCATAAGAAATGTACAAAAGGATAATAAAATAGTAGTATAAGGTAGAGTTAATAAAATAGTAAAATACATTACAATTTACATCCACAGAATCTCTTCAAAAAATACATTCATTGTTGTGATGCGCCCATCCCGATCAGCTGATTGATCGCTTGTCTCAACGATAAACACCTTGAGTCCGTCAAATGAGCGGCATCGTGAAAAGGCAACATACATCTGATCATGCGTAAAGACGGGGGCCGGCAAGTACACCCCTACCTTCTTCAAGCTTTAACCCTGACTCTTGTTGATGGTTATGGCGAACGCGAGCTGAGCCGGAAATTGAAGGCGAGACATTTTAAATGAGAAGATGCCTTCCGAGGGTGATAGCTTAATTCATGGGATGAGAACGCGCTCACCTTTTGAGAAGCCAGTCAGCACCTCACATTCCAGAATGTAGCGGTTTATTTTTGCGACGCGCATGCGTGTTTCATTGATTTGACCCTTGCTAGTGTTTAGATTCCTCATCAAACGAACGATCGCGTTTACCTTTAGTGGGCTGGCATGGCGCGGCAATCCGGACCCTTCAATTTTGTTGAGAAAATCAAAGGGTAGGCGGAGTTTCTCATGCATGTCGTCACTCTCAAGTTTATCAGCACTATGTTTGACTTCTTGTTCGTCGGGCATGAGGTCCAGCACCTGCTGATTGGTTAGCACGCAATCATCATTATTGGGTGCAAGGATGGTGCGCTCCTCGATGGTTCCCTCGGCTGGTGTTGTGTTGATGTCACCGCATACACGAAATCGATCACACTTTGAGGAAGTCTGCCAGAAGTGTGATCGAGTCGGTCCGAGCATTGTCGTTTCCAACAGAAAGCAAATATTGGGCAAACTCGTCCTCACCTTGATCGACGCGCATGTTCTTGGTGAGTGTAAACTTATTCACCAATTTCCAAAGCGGGTTCAACTTGATGGTCGATTCGCAAGTCCGCGCGCGTCCCGCTTTCAGGTAGTCACCACACATGAGGATGATTTTCCCGGCTTATGGAACACCCACTACCCGTCTATGATTGTGAGCTCTGCTCCCGGTATGATTAACTTTGAATTTAAATCGCGCGTCAACCATTAAGCAACTTTGAAATTGATTCGCGCGCTGACAGTGTTGCAACTTCGAATCTAAATCGCGTACCAACTGTTAATTTACAACTTTGAATTTGAACAAAAATATTTTCTTTTTGGTCGTCCCATAAAATTCTCAAATGAGGTACCCTTTTCGGGTACTTTCCGGTGGAATTTTTCTGATTTTTCTAGCCCACGAACAGCGCAATATTTATGTCGACCTACCCTGAAAAAATCTAACGGATCGGATCATGTTTAGGGGTCATTTTAGGGTTGAGCATAAAAAAATTAAGAATATTAATATAATAGATAGATGATAGAAGGTGACCTGTGACTGAATAATTAGTCACGTGAATACATTTTATTGAATTTTTGTTTAAGAAATAATTAAGAAAATTTTTTAAGATGTAAATTTGATGTACTTTTATCAAAAATAAAGTAAATTCATATACGCGGTTAATTTTTAAATCTTAAATAGATAGAGTGTCATGACAAAATTGTATTTTTACACTCACAACTATTAACACCAAAATGTATGTAAAATCATTTTATGTTCTCTGTTTTGTTTAATTGAGATTTAATTACAAATTTTCTACTCATTTTGTCATCACAGTGTGTCATCACAAAAACATCGGCAATTTTAATAAATTTTGTCATTGACACGGTGTAATGCGCATGATCATAGATTCAATATAAACATATTTTGTCATGGCATTCTGGCTTCGTGACAAAATTTTGCTGAAAACACCTGAGGTACCCGTTTCAGGTACTTCCCGGTGGAATTTTTCCGATTTTTCTAGCAAAGGCACACCGCTATATTTATGTCGACCTACCTTGAAAAATTTAAACGGATCGGATCATGTTTAGGGGTCATTTTTGCGTTGAGTTTGAAAAAATTAAGCGTATTAATATAATAGATTATCCCGGTTAGTGTAATAAAATAATCAGTTATGCTTTTTTTTTGAAATCCATACGAGTGTCTGGGAAGGAAGTTTTTTCCCCTTAATTTTACACTTAGTCTATTTTTTATAATTTTATTAATTATTTTTGTAAATGTTGGTAGTAATGCTATTGGCCTGTAGTTTTCTGGTATATCTTCTGTTTTGTTCGGTTTCTTTATTGCTACTATTTTTATTTCATTCTTTTTATCTGGAAAGTTATTACTCCTTCACATGTTATTTATTTCTATTATTAGTATCCTTATATGGTTTTCGGAAAGACGTTAAGTATTCCATTTGAGATGTTATTTATTCTCGGGGCTGTATTTTTATTGTTTTACTGATTTCATTTTTACTGGTTTGAATTCATTCGACGATGCCGGTGGTGTGAGACTTGCGTATGGTGTTATAACCCGCTCATTTGATTCTGGGAAGTTCAGATTTACAAATTCCATTGCTGACTGATAGTTTTCCAGATTTACAAATTCCATTGCTGACTGATAATGAGTTTGTTTTCTTTTTGTTGATTAATTTTATAATTTTCCATATTTTCTTGTTATCCGTGATATCAGTAATTTTTTCAGTTATTTCATTCCATGATTTGATTTTTGCCTTTTTGATTTCTATTGACAATTTTGCTCTGGTTCTTTTTAATACTTTGGCTGTATATAGGTCCTTCGTATGGTTATAGTTTGTTTGATTCTCTTGTTTCATTTTCCATAGTCTGTGAATTTCTTAATTCCACCAGTGTTTATTTCTATTTTTCAATCTTCTTCCTGTCAACGTGTAACCTTTTTTTTGTACGATATTTGTTAATGCTTCAGTATATTCCTCGATGTCTTGGGTATCATTTGGGTTTAGTTTGTGTATATCCTCTAATATTCCTTTCACCTTTATTTTATTGATGTATAATTTTTCATTATTATATGTACGGTTATTATCATCCTATAGTTATTTTTAATGGGATGTGATCTGAGCCTATATCTTCGTTTGTGCTTTCCCAAGTTATTTTATTAACCAAATCCAGTGATGCGATAGTTATGTCTATTGCCGAATCAGTGAAATTATAGTAATTTTGATGCGTAGGGTCTCCGTTGTTAAGGATTTTATATTGATACGATGTTATGTAATTTTCTCTTTTATTTCCCAATCTATCATATCTATCTATATTTTGGTTATTTCTCTCCCATAATCGGCTTTTGGCATTGATATCTCCTCCTATTATTGTATTCTTCTATACTCGTATTTCTTTAAAATACTTTCGAATTGATCGCTTACTTGTTGGTTGAGTGTTGTATTTCTGGTTGAGTTGTAGAAAGATATTATTCTGCATATTTCATTGTTGTATTTTAGTTTTGCTTCCATTGATTCAAGAGGATTGGAGAAAATTTTAGCTGTGGATAAAAGTTGTATGCTATTATGTATGATGATTCCACAACCACCGTATCCATCTGTTCTGTTGTTGATTAAGGCTCTATAATTTTAGAATTTAGGTATATTTACATCTGAAGTCTATGTTTCACTGACAATAGCTATATCTGCCTTTTCTTTACTGAGATACATTTCTAATAAATCGATTTTATTTTTAATACTGTGTAGATTAATTTGGATAATAATTATTTTAGTTATTTAGAAAATTTGACCCTGAGCACTGAGCTCTTGGATCGTTGTTATAAAATTCATTTGTTATTATATCCATAATTTGGGTAACTTCTTCTGGAACTTTAACTCCTTTCATAATTGGTTTTACTATATCAAACAGAGACTTGAAGTGATCTAGTATTTTTTGGTATGATTTTCGGTACTCATCTAGTTGTAATTCCTCATATTCTGTGTCTATGTCCACCGGTTCAATTCTTAATATCTCACTGTGTTGTAATTTTTTATTATTTCTTGCTCTATTTATCGCGGGGAATGATTGTTCAATGTGTTTCTATATTGGGAATTCATTATCGTATTGCTTTCTTGCTCTGTTGTACGATGTTCTTGATTTAACCCTTATTGCTCGGATGGCCATCTCTCTCTTTTTGCTAGGACAATATTTTGAATTGGTCTTATGTTCGTCTTGCCACATATGACATTTGACTGGGTTTGTACATGCTGTGCTTGCTTCCACTATATGAATTTCTGTGCAGTTTCCGCACCTCTCCTCTTTTGTTAGACAATGTTTTTTTGTATGACCGTATCTTAGGCATTTTTTGCAAAACATTGGTTGAGGGATATAATAAGCTACACGATAGTTTAGTTTATTCCATATATTTTGGCAGAATCAGGTTTGTAATTAGATTTAAATGTTAGTTTGGCAGATTCTGTGTTTTGCACCTTTTTCTGTGTAAAATCAAATCATGTTAACTTTTCTGCTTCAACTATAGGCACCGATAGATTATCTATTATTTCCTTTAATGATATCTCCTCTGGTATCCCTCTAATCAAACCATATGTATGGTTGAAGCTTTAGGGTAAGAAAATAGCATATCCTTGTTGTTTCAGGAAATCATTTCTTGTGATTTTGTTTGCGTTAGAAATGTCTCTGTAGATGATTATAAATCGTTTCTTTTTGATAGTTTCGATGATATTCTTCGATGATATGCATAGTCTCCTAGATTAATTTGTCGTAATGTTCTCGCCAAAGCGATTATATTTGTATTATTTTTTTCTTCAATAACAGAAAAGGGGCCTTTGTCTTTTGAGGAGTAAAGGTTAATTTCCTGTTCCTTATAATTATTGTTACTACTAAATTGGTTTTAGTTAAATCTTTCATCTAAATTCATCCTTTCACTATGATTATTAATCTTATCCAAATTATTTGCACTCGTATTAATAATATCACTTGTATGGTATTTTTCTATCATTATCTTATTTGAGTTATTATTATTATTTGGTTTTATTTTTTCTGATAGAACTACGCTTGTATTTTCAACACGTTTTCCCACCATTTTTTCTTGATTGGTTAAATGGTTAAGTGTTTATTTGAGGTCGTTTGTTTATTTTCTGTAATATTTGTTTCACTATATTTAGAGATTTTATGTTTTAGTTTGATATCTGTAATATCTGTATATTTAATTACACTATTTACTTATTTTCCGTACACACTTTCTATCTTTTTAATTTCACTGTGTCGTTATCAGGGTTTTCCCTGCCTTCTTTATTTAACTTTTCATTTTTTACTTCTGAGTTCACTTTAATTCAATTATCTATTAACACTATTAATAATAATTAATTGTGTATGTGATAATTTAATATATTAACTTTATTTATTTATCCACTTGTCGCACAACTTTTTAGTTGTCAAACACAACTTGGAATGAAATTACATTTTCTGTATAAAACTTGGTAAAAACCTTTTCAGATAAAATCAGTCAGATAAATTAACTCTCTGATTTATCTGATATCTCCGATACCATAAAAAACAGGCCTAGTATCTAACGCATTTTATTAAAGTGCTAAAATGATAATGCAGATAATTATTAAAAAATGGAGTTAAAGGATTAAAATGCTTCTATTAATTTAACATCCAGGAATTAAGAGAAATTGGTTTAAAATTGGCGTAGGCGATATTCTGAATAAAGACACTGCAAGGGGCCACTTAATTAAACTTAAATTAATTATATCAGATTTTACATATCCACACGACCCCAACCATTTTCAAGAGTTAAAAAATTGTATTAAGCCAACCTAATTATAAATTTAATCCAATTAATTTATATGATAACCAAACAAAATTCAGAACTAATCGGTAGTCTTTTATAATATAAATGTATAATATGCAACAACAAATTGGCAATATATAAAAAAATATTAAATAACTTGTCGGATATCATAATCTGTTGGTAAAATATAATTGAGTTAGCTTTAAATCGTACATGACCCCGTGTAACCCTCCAACAACAAAAAAATAACTAAAAGCCGAAGCACATAAAAAAAATTATATTTTAAAGACATCACACAATTTGTTTTTAACCAATAACAGCGTATAAAATGAAATCACCTTTAATTCAACTTTTCTGCTGTCATAGTTTTGTGTGTCCAAACGAAATTTAAGCCTGACTTTTTGTCATCGTTGTCGCGTTTTGTGTCTGTTATTATGAAAGAACCCGTATCGCGAGTGGGCAAACACAGAGTAATTTTAGTTTTTTTTTTTTGGTTTTTAATTTTAATGTGATCATGAGTGTTGTATACACCTTTTGTGTGACATCATAAAGTTGTGTGTCTTTCAGAGACATTATTAAATTTAAGATTTTTTTTTTTTTTACTTTATTGTTTGTTTCGACTCGAGAGTAAACAGCGGATATTGCAAAATCAACTTATTATTATTATTTTTTTTCTGTTTGGTTTAAGAAGGCGTTAATCTGGTTTTGTTATAAGAAGTGCTTATTCCAATATGAATATTTTTTTTTGTTAGTTAAAAATTATTAAATATTAATAAATGGTTTATGTAATATGATCACTCGATCTTTTATGCAGATTCCATGCTGATTCCTAATATAATAGTTTTTTTTGGGGATCATTTTAATTTAATATTCTGGAAGGTGATTGGTTGATCGTATTTCACTTATCAAAACAAAAAATTATATTAAAATCGCAGATGCAAGTAACCTATATCAAAGATCAAGTTATTGGGTGCCGTTTATAAGTGATCACAGCATGATCACGTATGCGTTAAGAAATATTAAATTCATTTTCTAACTCGAATTAGAAAAATACATGCATGTACTCTATGTAGGTGGAAAACCACATAAATGTAGAAATACAATTTTATGAATGAAAATGATCAATTAAAAAACTACTATGTTGGTATAAGGTAAGCAAGAATAGCTTAATTCGCGAGATGTGGTGGGGGGAGACTGTGTTTTCGATGAGAACGTATACGATTACTTTATAATAAATATCAATCTGCATAAAACAAAAACAAAATAAAAACATATAGATAATATTAAAATCCATGAATGAATAATTTTTTATGAATGAAAAAGTTTTAACCTCAAACTTAATAAAATATATATAAATTAACCTAAATTATGAATGAATTGGTGATGGAAGTGAGAGGAAATTACATTAAAATAATATCTACATATACATAAACTGACACCTACCTAATTTTATTGAAATCACAGTCACACAACAACAGCAAATGCAGCATTCTGTATATGTACGAGCGAAATATAATCAAAATTCGATTAAAAATTACAACAAATCTTTGTTTTTATTGTAGGATGTATGAAAGGTCTTATGCTTGCGCAGGAATAATATTCTGCCACTTGGTTATAAAAATTGCATTATTGCAATAAAATTGTCTGTTTTTGGCTGAATTACGGTAAGAATTAGAATGGAGTGCGATGAAATCTTTTGATGATGTCTACTTTGAGTATATATGGTGTGATGATTGCGTAATAAAATATATATATACAGTTTGAACTTTTATAATATAAAATTGGCCATATTAGTGCGTCTGTACCGTTAAAAAAAAATATTCCGTATAATTCTGTAGCAAATTAGCGATTTACGACATTTTCTCTTTTATACCAATTTTAGTAAAGCCACCACGAAATTTTCTTAATTAATGAAGAAAAAATATAATAAAAGATTAAAATTTGGCCAATAATATAACGAGTAAATATATATATATAGTATATAAATTATTCCTTAAATGAAATTCAAAAAATAAATTAAATTAACATAAATATATTTGCAAAGTAGTTTCTTTGTTATAAAAATCAAACAAGTGATGACGATCAATTACCATTTCAGGAATGATCCCTTATTTGGTGGCTCTATAAATATAAAAAAATTTAAGTTTACGACTTTAAAAACAAAAAAATTCTGTTTGACTTTGAGTGGAATGATCTTTTGAGAAAAGTCATTTTATCTATACCATGTTGTTTACGTGATCATTATAAAACATCTTATATATATACTATACTATATATTGATCGATGATGTAATTTTAGGTTTAGCTGCTCCTCAATATTAATTACATGTGGTTACAAATTTTTTTTTTCTTTTATAGTTAATAATAAATAGAGTCAAGCACACACGGGTCAAACCGCAATAATGTCGATGGCTCTTTGTCGACCCAATCGATAAATCGTGATATTTATATAATAAAACGCGTGTTAACATATAATGACGATCGCGTCTACGTCAATGAGATTAAATTTTATATATTTGAGCCCGTTGTCAACCTAGCATACGTGTTCTATAAAGATGCAGAATGAATTCTAAATTTTTTTTATTTTGTTTATAAATAAATTTGATTGGCTTTTTTTTATTGGAATGAATTCATAAAAATTTATTGGCATATAAATTTTCCACCAATGATATGAAATATAAATCGTGATCCGTTTAATTAGCGATACCAATAAATTTTAAATGGTTGATTGAGTTTACAAAATGGTTGAAACGTAGCACTCGGGTTTATTATAATGTATTTACGTTGAAACGGTGCGCTTCACTATAAATAATGTGAACAGTTAACAAAAGGAAATGGTTGATTTATATGATTGATCGATTAATTTATTACAAAAAAAAAATATGGCCATGAATAATGTTTAATGCGGTATACTATATGGTAAAATTCAAGAAGCAACTTTAACTATTAATAAATTATCTTGTTTGTGTGTCGATTAATCATTAATAAATCTTCGATTTAAATTTATTTTAAATTATTGATATGTGATGAATTTTAAATGCACAAATTTGGTTGAAGGTTTCGAAATGAAACGCTGGGAACACTGTCCGATTTAAAATCGAAATATCAAATAGGCATGGACATTTCAAATTTTACACACAATGGTCCTTGTGGGAACTGAAGATATTTAATATACAGGGGCAAAGATTTTCTGTCGAAACTGCATATGTATTCAAAAAATTTGTGAATTTTTCTAAAATGTTTAGGAAGTAGAATCCGAGCCAGAAATAAACATTTGAAACCAAAATCGACATTTGGTTTCGATAAAACTACTACTCGTATGAGCTTTGCACCAAACTTAACTGTGGCTGGCCCGTTAGTATTACCAAATCAGCTGGTAATAGATAATTCTATTAAGGACAGAACATATGAATAATAGTTGGATTAATTACCCGAAATATTTTACGTTACATGGCGTAACAAATGTAAAAAATGTTATTAGTTAGCGACATCTGCATGAAGATACTTAAACTAGTAAAATAATTTAAAACACGTTATTTTCTACTCAATAATATAACCATTGCATGCAACTACATCTGTTGAAATTTTGACCTTTGAATTGTTTTATTGTTGGCTGAAATGGTTTTTTTGTGTTTCTAATTTTCTTTGCATACCAGTACTTGTAAATCGGGGTTTTTTGAATTTTGAAAATACATGTAGTTAGCGTAAACACATTCACGCTAAAATTCAAATTAGGTGATTCTTATTTTTTTATATTCGAAAAACAGACGTATATAAATCACCCAGCATTATTTCAACATCACAACCATACCACACAATCTACCAGATGAATTCAGCCAAATGCGCTACGCCACATTCTGCGTTTCACAACGAGATGAAATGTTCAATAATTATTTGGCGCTTCCAGAAATCAAATTTGTAAAAGTGAAAACACCTATTCCAGCCGCAGTAACTTCTTAGAAATATTTTAGCACAAAGCACTTTCAATGCTATATTGTGATATACAATTTATGAAAATTACCCCAGTGTTCCCCTAGGTTTACTGGAACATTCAAGTTTTTTAATTGGACTGGATCCATTGAAAAATTTATGAAGTTGTTCTTTATTCGAATAATTGTTAGAAGAAAATTAACTTATAAAATATTTGATATTATTTAATTTAAAATGTTGTGTAGTAGATCTTCTTGTTTTGAATTAAACCGATGATATAATATAAAAGTAATTTACACTGTTAAATTACTGTAAAAAGAAATTTTGTGTTTAAGAAAGTTTATAATCACGTGAGTCGTATGAAGTTTGTCCTAAATTTGTCCTAAAATTTCTTGTTGTTTTAGAACAATTTATGACAAACTTGTTATATTTATCAGGGATGATATTGACAGGAAATCAAAAATACTGAATTTTTATTTAAATTTGATAGGACCCACACCAAAATTAATGTGTTTCGCTTGCTATTTGCAATTTTAATTAAAGCATTCTTGCACAGCAGGGATTAGGCAGCAGCATGTTCATTTCAGCCATTTTTGTAAATCTATCGTAATTTTGTTTGATTTGGAGTCTACGGGTTTTATATCAATGTAAACCTTGGAACAACCAGCAACATAATTTTTAAAGTAGTATATTTAACATTTGAATTTTTGATTTATAGATGGTAAATGTGTAAGAATCGCAACAATCAGTTTCGAACGAATGAGATTATTGATTCGATAAAATCAGCCTTCTCATCAGGTCGCGACGACTGATGTTGTATAATTTACATTAGAATATTATATTTTCTATTTATATGGTATATATAGAACAATTATCATAGTTGTTGTCACACTGATTCACGCTAAATGGAAGAATTTCCAACGATTATGTATTTAATTCGAGGGTACTGAAAATAGATTAATATACGGAACAATCACAATAACACCATTACAATCGAACAACCAAAGTAAAATATAGTATTTAACAATCCACCATTTATTGTTTGGCAAGCGCAGTGGAATTTTAACTGTTGAAAGCCGCTAATGCGATTATTGAGAAAGTTCCAAGAAAATCATTGAAAATTTAACATTCGTATCACTTGATGTTACTTCAGGAATTGCTGTCTTTTAATTGGATGTGTGTGCTGCTGCCGACCCGCATTGCTCGTTAGGTAATTAAACATTTTTTTTTTAATTTTAGTACCCCTGCAATCTGTTCTGGCACCAAGGCCCTCCCAACTGATTCGCGGTTTGCTTTTTCTGTCCATACGTCTGGACCATTGGCCTCCTATTCGAGGACGTTCAGCTATAGTAGGTCCAATTTTATTACAATCTGCAAATTGCATAGCTCCATGCCAGCCTATACTGGCGTGGAAGATGGGGTCATAGCGATATGTTCCATTTCGTAACAGATCGTAATTTGATGATGAAAATTCCCTTTGCATCCTGACCGTATCGGGACTCAAACCTGGCAACGTTAAGATCTTTAGCATAAACTAATAATTATGTTAAAGACCTTATTGAAATCTCTGTAATTATTATTACTAATACTGGAACTTGGGGTTGAAAAGAGTGACCTTAAGTCAGTCAAAAGGAATTATTGGATCGCTTGAACACTCCATTCAACTGTAAGTACGATAATTGTAGTTTCAAAATCTAATGCATACTTCGAACCCAGGTTAGTGTGTGTAACTCGGCTACCGCAAGGATTGAAATTGAAAAATATCGCATCTCGTAAAACTTTTTCTTGTTTTGAATTTGTCAAGAAATTTGAATTAGACGTTAAATCAATGCCAAAAATCTTAAATATTTATTTCAGTTTGTTCAGGGATTACTAAAAACAGGAGTCATTTTATGGTGTTCTTACGTAATCCTACTGAGCTAAAGTAATTAATCTCTTAAACATACAACTTTGGCTAGAACAGAACTTTTAGAATGCCCCCTTACTCCGACAACAATAATTTTAATGGAAAGTTTCTAAATTTAGTTGGTGACCGTTTAGGCCAAACTACTAGCCTTCGCACCTAATTCAATAAACCAAAATTTTAATGTAAATATTGGGGGTTTTTGCCATTTTGTATTGACATTGTACGTGCTGTGCTGCTTTATCTTCACAGTTAAACATTACATTCTTAAAAAATTATGCACTTTATTGTGAAATTTTGACAAATATCGCCCGACCTGTTAGCGAAATAGGATTAAACTAATCGCGATCACTTAAGCACTTCAATACGAACTCTTATTTACCCCTTTCAGATATGTTTTCGACTATCGTTGGGAATTTTCAAAACATATAATATAATTACACTTAATCTTGGACATAGATTGTGGACCGTGGTCAACCCCCGCTGGCTAGTAGAAAAACTGAGTTGAATAGTTAAGTGAAATATAACCCGACCGTTTACTAAAGCTAAATTTATAGGACTTGCAAACCTCATCCCGAAAGAGATCCCCTACTACCGGAAATTCATATTTTTATCAAATATTATGGGTTATCTTATACTTTTCTGGCAATTCCTTACCACAGTCAGATAAACCAACTGAGAGATAATTGTAGGATGTAATTCTATAATTGATGCTGAGATACGAAGATTAGACAAAATAATTGTAGCAATCGCCAATGTAAGCTAACCAGGCCGTGTGCGGCCTTCCACAAGTTAGCAACATGTTTTTGGTTGCTGGTTCAACTTCTATCACCCTGTAAATGGGGTCTCTTTATTTTTCGCATTAGTTTTATATAGAGCTCAAAATCAACCAGGCAATTTTGGCAACCGTACTGATAAAAAAACGAGACCTAAGGAAGTTTATCATTTTTGTAAGGGTTTTGTACACAAGTGCCCTGGAGTGGGGGAGTATATTTTCTACTTTGTGGTAGAAATATTGTGAGTGGATGGCCTCTTTTGTTTTTCTGCTACTTAAATAGTCGCAAAACATTGTGTGGGGGCCAGTGTGTGGGAGCCATTAAAAATATTATTTTGTCCAATAAACTTTTTTTCAATAAACTTATTAGTAACCACAATATGATTTGAGCCAGCGTTTGTTACATAGTAGACCATTATGTTATTATGTCTGATTCACTGGAATCATTATCCCTTGCTGAGATAATTATCTGTTTTGTCTTTTTCTTATTTTGCGAATACTTTCTTTTCTATGTTTATTGTGTTTTCGATCGTGCGCTACTTTCTACCATAGTTATGAGTTTCGTTGCTACTATTCCTGTGTTTCCTGAATTTACACTACCGTTATTGGTTTCTAGCTACAAGTGCGTGTTTCCTCCAGCTTACCCCCTACTATAGATTAGCAACCACCTCCAGATTTGATAATTCTCGACACTTAGGCTCAGTGAGTTTTATATTCTTTGCTTGCTCTAGTATCATACAAGAGAAACGGTTTGTATCATGAAGTTTCCATATGGTCTTTCACGGCTACTTGAGCCCGACCTTGATTGGCGAAGTTATAACCATTTCAGCATAATCGCCTACAAACATCTAAGTTCGTATCGTTTAGATCCTTGTCATATTTCACATTTTTCGATGCACTTTGACCACCAGCTTCTTCCGAAGAGTGACCGGGATTCCTTTGTTTAAATACATATTAATGCTTAGGTTTAGGTTCCCCGTCCCTAACTACGTACGATCCTGCACTTTTTTTTAGCTGATTTTTATTGCATTATATGGATGGGACCAGTACTTCGTTGCCTCCCCTCGACCACGTAGAGGTACACAGTTGAGGATACAGGAACAATTCCCGCATTTTAGTTTAGTAGCCCTATCTACTATGATAGAAAATAATGACTTGATAAAGACTTTTTATTTTTGTATTTATTTTTGACTACTTTTAATTTCACTTATAATAATAGTTTGCTTTTAATTAATTTGCTTAATAAGTTTCAAACGACACTAATAACTTATCTTCGAGGATAAATAGGTGGATTATCGAAAGTTCGCAAAACTTTTTCTTCTTCTCGATGTAAGTATTAATATTTTTGTTTAGGTGACAGCAGCAATGCGGATATACAGATAACTAGGGCAATCAAAAATATGCTCTTAAAAATAGGTTCTAGGGGTATATCCTCTATCCGGTCGCAAATTATTTAATTGCGAGGCGAAATATGATTAGTAGATTTATTTTACCATGCCAAATGACACATTTTTTTAAATTTAAATTTGTTTCTCCCAACGTTCGGAGCTCGCACAACTTTTGTTTTTCTTCGAATTTGAAGACCCAAACAGTCGATTTCGCTTTTTATTTCCGGCTCATACGCATATAGCCCTTTTGCTGCCCGGTTACACAACTGTGCGGGTACGGCAAAAGAACCATGTCAAAAATTTATTTGTGTATGTTTTTTGCACCAACTAACACATTTGCGCATTCCTTTCAAACATATTTTCGTCCGAAAAACACTATAACTATACACACAACTGTGTTGGTTGTACTTCAAATCAAGCGAAATTTTTTATCAAAGACGCCATTACATACTATGGTTTTTTACTCACACATTTGTGTGGTTTAAATTGAGCCAATTTTTTTTTTTGGTTGAAAAAGGGATGTCTATGACTGGATGTATGCCACCTGTGACGATCTTGTATACGTTTTAGAAAGTACATCCATCGAATTTTTCAAGAATTTGCCAGCACCAATCGACATGAACCTTTTTTGTGTGTCTGTCAACAAATGTGGAATCCAACGTGCATGTTCTAATGTAAGCTCGTATATGTACGCTGGTGTTACTAATGTCGAAACTCGCCTTTGAGTGAACATCGTTCGTGTTTAAGTTCATTGTATCAATTATAACCACTAGCCAAGGATGGTGTTTCGTCGCCAAAATCGAATGAAATGATTCGAAGTACTGTTGTTGAGTAAGCCCCTTTCGAAAATCGTAAAAAAACGTCGCACGAAAATTTACACGCGATAATGCCGTTTTTTCACTGAATTCAATTTTGCAAGATAAATAAAAAACAATGTTGCAATGCGAACTGACAGATGACTTCTGAGAAACATAACCTCCAAAATTATTACACTTTTTAACTGACATAGTAGTATTACGTAGTAGTATTGACGTAGTACTACCATTTTCTAAAAAACTTTTAAAAGACTGCCTGTTATAAATTTGGGGAAATTTGGATTTCGTTTTGTAAATGCAAAATTTGCAAAGCAAAAAGTTGTATGACCGACTACTTTTGATTGCAAATCGCTTTGTAATTTTTTATGTGTGTGCATAAAAATGTATATACCGATACGGAACTATTTTGAATGTGTGCTATCGAAGAAATCGATTGCAAATAATTACAAAGTAATATCAGATGGAAACGAAACGTTATACAGTCCTCGCCACAATTAGTTGTACCTCACATAAATTTGATATTGATCTAATTAAAAACTAAAAATTTTGTTGAAGATTACTATTTAATCCAAAAACTTTATTTGCCATTTTTCTTGTTATTTAATGATAATTTATATAAAAAAATAAAAAAATTTAAAACGAGTTCAGTTAATTAGGTAAAAACGAAAATTAAAGTGCCAAAATTGTTTGTGCCTACTGTTTTTGCTCCACAATTGTTTGTACCTGACAAAAAAATCAACGAAAAACAAGAGGGATCTCATTTAAATCTAAAAATCGTTCTACTCAGTATGAAGTATTCCTTCCTTTATTGGAAATAACTTCTTGAAGGCGGCTCGGAATTGAATTCACTAGATTTATGAGGATTTCTTTTTGAATTTGATCCTAAATAGTTTTTGTTTCGGCAAAATTTTCACTGGGGTGTCTCCCAATAGTAATTGCCATTTTTTTGCCTTATGTAATGCCATAGATTCCCCAACGGATTTAAATCTGGGCTTTGAGGCGGCCAATCTATGGTTTCTTGATCCAAATCTCGTGAAAATTTCATGATCATTCTGCTCTTATGAATTGGTGCATTATCTTGCTGCAAAATAAGGTGGAGCCCAATCCCTTTACACCCGGAAACAAGAGCGTTATCATTGAGTACGTGTAAATAAGTACTGGATGTTACTTTTTGAGGCAACGAAATCAGATCACCGACGCCGTTATATGAAAAGCAGCACCATACCATCACTTTTCCTCCTCCACTATGGCGAATTGGCATGATAACGGCACGTGGATCCTTTTCTTTTTCTTAATAACTACGTGCAAACTTCAGACGCTTTTCTTTATTACGGGCGCTTATAAAAGGCTTATTTTTGATTACGTACGATTTCAGTCGCTAGGCTGATTTTAAATTTTCGGAGGTTATTTATTTTGCTTTGACCAGACTTGAGGCTTTCCTGAGGATTTCGCTTTAATATTGTAACTATTCTATTATCCTCTTTAGTAGTTTTGGCTTGTTTTCTACCCCTTTCTTTAACATTTTTCAAACTATGTTGGCACTCTGATTTTTTTATTTGGTAGAGTACCGAAGTCTTATGGCAGTTGCTTATTTTGGCCAGTTCTTTAATTGGTACTCCAGCGGAATACCCAGCAACAGTCGCTGCACGCACTTCCAATGAAATTTCTGGTTTTTTTCACCATTGTTTAAAATATGAACTGCACTATTGTAGATGAAAATTATTACTAAATCAGCAAATGCAATGTTCAAGAAAAAACAAGTGAAAAAATCTAGTATTCCCGTTGCGATAGCCGTTGTTTCGCGTAGGTACAAACAATTGTGGAGCAAAAACAGTAGGCACAAACAATTTTAGCATTTTAATTTTCGTTTTTATCTAACTAACTGAACTCGTCTTATAAATTTTTATTTTTTTATATAAATTACATTAAATCACAAGAAAAATGGCAAATAAAGTTTTTGGATTAAATAGTAATCTTCAACAAAATTTTTAGTTTTTAATTAGATCAATATGAAATTTATGTTAGGTACAAATATAATTAGCGAGGACTGTATTATTGTAATTTTTCGCCGAATAGTTTAATCGTTTTTTCAAATTTGTTTGTAAGTTTTCTATTATTTATTTCCCTACTAAGGAAATAAATCCGCATCGATTTACATAGCATCCCCAATGCAAAATACTTTTCCTTATGACTTTTGCCTTATAACTTTACCTTATGAAGAGCATCCTCAATGAATAGGAAAAAATCAAAGTAAAGCTAACTTCATTGTACAACATCCTTTATTCTTTAATGCTAAAATCCTACCGCTTCGATTAATTTATCTTCCATTATTTATTATTTTTTACAAAACACTTCACTAAAAAATTGTAAACAAATAAGTATCATAATTTTTTTATTTTTTGACAACGAAAAGAACAACAACAACCAATTTTAAAAATGCAGTTAACTTCATTGTATTTCTCATAAGGCAAAATTTAAAATTTGATAACTTCTTTCATAAGGAAACCACCAACCTTACAAACAAAAAAAAATTTTATCATTTCCATACTTTTCTGTAAGGCAAAAGTCATAAGTTTTCTATTGGGGATGCGCTGTTACCCGCTCGGATCTTTTCCCTTAGTAGGGAAATAAATAATAGAGAACTTGCAAGGAAATTTGAAAAAACGATTAAAGTAGCCAACAAATTATTCCACATGTGGAAATTTCCACCGATTTCAAGAATACGCGCCCTGTGTACTATAAATCCATTACACAGTCCATTCTCAATTATTTAGGCTGATTATTTATTTTCTAATACACAACACAACATTTTGACTTAGCGGTGGATACATTTATCGAAAGCTACATTTCCACAACAAAAATCGTGTTCGATTGCGATTTAACCAATAAACTAAAATTCGTGATCGCAAGATTTTTATATATTTGGAGATTTAACATTAAATTTAAAATAACTAATGCCAACTTCAATATGATCTAATTTCCTTTTATCTACTCATAACCTTAGCTGCTTAGGTATGAATTAGATTTACCAAATTATATACCAAATTATAATCGTTAAGCCGATAATGGTTTTTTATAAACTCTTGATTGACATTAATTACAGTACAGTGCCTATAAAACTCGTATATAATGTTAGGATTTAGAATAAAACTAAAGTTTTAAATAAATTTCATTAACATTTGCTTCTCGGTGATTTCATCTAAATTTTAAAAGGTGTCAACATCGATAATTATATACCAGCGTCCATAGCGTTAATGACTACTGGAGTATTCTTGATAATAATTTTTTAAAGTTTCCAAAGTAGATTTTTATCACGGATGTCATCTGATTATTAATAACTGAATCGTTTAAACATTATATTTTTTAAATTTATTAATTCGATCGTTTGATCGCAACTTTTTTTTGTGCTGTTGAATTTTTACCGACGGTGGAAATTATCTTTTTTTTTATTATAAAAACTCATTTTTTTCGCTTTTTAATGTCGCGCGTATACCGACGGAGTTCTTATATAAAAAAAAATTATAAAATATAAGAAAATAAAAGTATTATTATTAATTTGATTTAAAACGATTTGAATATATATATAGACCTATATATAGACTATATATATATAAAATGCTAGAGTGCGCGCCAAATTAGACATCGATTTGTATCAGTCTTCCTGCGTCTCACATCCAGTTTTTTTTTTAACTAAGCCGCACGCTTCAAGATTTGTATAATATGAGACCAATTAGATCATTCGATCGTTATATTTTTTTTTTATCTAATGTTATCGGGTTAAAAATTTTTGATCTATATTATAAGAAACTGGAAGCTCAAGAAATTTAATTAAATTATTAAAAATTATCATTTTTAAATTTGTTGTAAAAGTGTGACTAATTTAGAATATAATAACTATTATTTTGAATAAATGTGATACTCATAATACGAAACGATCATCTGCGTATAATATTTTTGTAATAAATGATCAAAAAAACATATTTTCGATTTTTATTTTTTAATTAAAAAAAATTCTGGATTTTTTTTTATTCGTAATTTATTTTATGAAAAATAATCATAATTTTATTTTATATATTTCTGAAAAAATATTTTTTAATTTAATTTTAATAGGTTCTTGTGTGTGTGTCATTGAGATCGATGATCTTTAAAAATATTAATGATCGTTTACCAAAAAAAAAAAAGTTTAATTATAAAAAAAACGTTTAATTAATTATAAGTAATTTACAAAACGGTGGAAAAAATCAGATGGGTCCATTATAATTGCGACGCTATAGCAAGTAATTGATATTTACAATGAGTGCGGTAAAAACACTGCATATCTTAACCGGAAGCAGATCAACAACTTTTTGGTACTCTATAAAACCTCAAACAATTAATTGTACTTCATCTTATACCTTCAAATACCATGTGTCATCTTCAATTCCAACTCGAGAAAACACTTACTATGTGTGTAATAGGAAAATAAACACTTTATAAATATTTAATTTTCCAAGACATTCAATGCATGTCGTGTTTAATTTCCATTTTTCTTTCTAAAAACATATACAGCATGCAAATCTAATCTATGTAAAAACAACATTACATTAATAATAATAATAATAATAGTAATAGTAGACGACAACTACAACAACAACAAAACAGGCAACAGTAAGATTTACATACAAAAAATACGACAAAATCTTTTTGAACAAAAACTTGTTTCAAAAAAAAAATTTGTTAAAGACAACATTCAATTACAACAACAGTACTAAACTATATAGTTATAAGAAAGAACTAATTAAATAACCAAATTCAGAAAGACTTTGTTTGGGATGTTTAACACTATATTTGGTTATAGAGAGCGCGTGGCCAATAATATTATTACGATATCTGTATAATTTATAATCGCCAACGCATCTATGATACGTCACACTTATTATACATATATTTTCAGTACTGTTATTGTTGTTGCTGTAGTATGGTGTGTTAAGTATGTACTTAATGTATGTATATTTTTTTTTTTTTTTTTTTTTTGTTCAAGAAAGACAAGAGCAACAACAAAATCTGTACATATATGTTATTTTTTTGTTACTTTAACTATATGTATATAGAAAATTGATGTATTAATGTAAGAATAATTAATGATCATGATTTTCATTCATTAAACTGTGTGGCAGAAGAAGGGGAGCGTAAAAGAGGTGCATAAAAACAATTTAATACAACCACTTTTGAAGTGTTCCATTCGCAACTATAGTATGCAACAAGTTGGCCTGATCTGAATTATATGTTGCTCGGTGAGGTTAACTTGGTCGTTAATCATCTTTCGATTTGGAATAAACGGGTTTTTCTTAGGTGTTTAGGTAACAAATTCTGCAAAAGTTTTGAAATATTTTCATAGACTCAAATTAATGTCATATAGTGTAACTAATATAAAATTAGGAAGAAAAGTGGGCGTGGTTGGGAAAACTAAACTCCTCCTCTGATTCGCCTTCTTTGTCTCCGCCTCGCACTCTCAATACTCTATTACTATATAAACGCGATTTTAGAAGTTTGATAGAACTAATTATGACGTGATGCATATACAAGCTTTATGAAAGTTTGGCCTTCTGCTTAACCGTCTCAGCTTTTAATAATAAATACATGTTGACATTTTAAATTGGTAAGTTTCTGAAAAACTGCTAGATCATATTTAAATCTATAATTATTTATAAAAATCGGAGTTTTAATGTAAATACATTAAATTATTACTGATCATGCTAATATGAATATCAATTATGATAGTAAATCTAAAAAATTTCCTTCCACATTAAAACAATTCACTGAAAACAACAAATCAATAAAAATAACAATTCTGTTTGAATTTATTCTGGAATACACGTCATCAGGAAAGTTTTTATTGGGATGCCGTTTCAAAAATCAAAATCGAAATGTTTCTTTCGCTATTTACACGTATATGGACCACCATTTGAAATAGAGCACAATATAATTCGTTAACAAACACTTCAATTATGCTCACATGGGTGAACACCGGCACAGAATGAGAGTTCCCTCCCCCCCCCCCCTCTCCTCCTAACCAAATAAAGAATTAGCACTTCATTTTTTTGTTATTTAATCAACGTGGAGGAAACGGAAAACACTACCCGCAAGCGAAATTTAAAAAAAATATACGCCTCAAAAATTTGAGACGAGACCAATGTGCGACTCTAGTCGCGTGCACGAACACCGCAATTGGGGGTGCCCGATTACAAAATATTTAAAGAATATGTAAAATATAAAATTTAAAAAAAAATAACTTGCCGCCAAATGTTGGGCGTTGGTTCGCCTTAAACCCCAAACTGTTGCTGCTCACCCACGATATATGTATGTATCGGCCTTGATCGACCGTTCGAAATGGCGTTTGTTTCGCCGAACCGCAAAATAAAATTTAAGTGGCCTCACCTGACCATTAGTTAATAATTGTTGGGCGTTTGTCTCGCAACACCGTATAGAAATTGTTGGTGCACGGCCAGCTCGAATTAGTCAAAAAAACAACCACCAATTAAAACTGCAGTTGTTAATGGTGCCACTCTAAAAAAAGCACCACTTAGGATGTTAACCGTAAATTTTATCGGATGAATTTATCTTGTCTCGATTCACAGCAAGTATCACCTGAACAGTAGGTTCATAGGCAATATAAATTTAGAATAAACACGGATCCTTTTGATCTTGAACAAATAAAACTCAATCACACGTGAAACTATCAGTTTATAATGTGTGGAAATGATTCGAAAAAAAAATAAATTTCACTTCCCAAAACTCGAATTCAAATACAACCATTTTAAACTTTTATTTATTGTAACAAAAATAAACTCCAAAAAAAAAAGTTACAAATTTTTATGCCCAACTAGTCTGTACGTTATAGAATCAAAAAACTGTACTTGTATTAACAAGTCAAAAAAGACTTAAATTTTTTGTTTTTTCTTTGTCAGCAAAACGAGATTTTCTTTTTATCGAAATTCTAAACCAGTCTGACTAAACAAAATTCGCGCACCACGACAAAACTTCTAGAATGTTTTCCTTTTGTTGCTGTTTCTCTTTTTCCTCGGTACGCGTCACTATCGCACTCCCTGCAACATGTATTAAAAAAAAGAGAACAACCCAAAAAACACACTCTACATTGTCGCGCTATTGCACGCACACACCAGGCGCACATTGGTCTCGTTTCCACATTTATTCGACGCTCCATTATTTAGTGGAAGGGTGTACAAGAAAATCAAAATAAAACCGAGTGATTTTAGACATACCAATCAACCGATTACCATGAGATCAAAATATGAAACAGTTTACAAAAAACGACAATTCACCGAAACCGACAACTGTCCAAAGAAAAACATTTACTGTGGCACTATTCTGGCTTTCCCTAGAAATAGGGGATTGGGAAAAATACTTTCATAGCATTTTGGTCTAAATTGTATTTTTCTGGCCTACTGAAAGAATAAAGTTTGATGTAAATAATTTCGAAACAAAGTTAAATGGGAAAATATTTTCCATAAAAAAATTTAAATCCCTTAAATCCCGAAAACGAAGAAAACTAAAAATCCTGAAAAAATAGTTAGCAAAATATTGAAAAAAATACTGAAAAGAAAAATTTTAACTTAAAATACTTTATTTCCGTTACAACAGTTTATTGTCTTTTAACAAAATTGATTGAACCCTTCGAATTAGTGAATTTGGTGTCTCTTCATACGATTGGTAACGGCGCCAATTCTATATTCCTGTCATGTTTATAGATCCCGCCCATAAATATCAAATTTCTTCCAACGTATTGAAATATATGTTTAACCTTAGTTAAAAGATATGAGCAAAGAGTATATACATAATTTTATAAAGAGTAACGATACAGAGGAAAAAATTTCATCAAAAAATGTGTGGGGTATGCAATTTAAATGGGTTATACAATACACTTACACAACAATTTTTTATTTGATTTCTATCGAATATTGGCCCCGATTCCTAATGGAATTTTTAATGAAAAAACATAAATAACACAACATAAAATTGTGGATGCCTAAATCGACCCTATTGTCATACTCGTGGCTATTGATAGAAAACGATAAAAATTACGGTAAATAAAAATGTGTAAGTGTCCACGCATTTTTTGATGAAACTTTTACCTTTGTTTCGTTACTCTTTTTAAAATTACTCTTTGATATAACCAATTCCTAATATAACATGTTCTTTTTATAAATTTATACCAACCCAGTCATCCCCTGATTGTGTTTGCATATGAATTGAAAATCTAGCTCGACTAAATCGAAAAATTTGAAAGATATTTGCTGTGTTTTTTTATTAGCGCCCGATAGCTGTATCCGGAGCAGCCAATTTTCTATGTGAAAACTTATATTTAGCGCGCTATTATTGCATTTAATTAATTTATTTAAATCTAAACTAAGATTTTTCATTCAACTTTTTAATTAAAAATCGATAAAAAAATATCTCGGCTCACTTATTTATCGGGAGCCGCTATCGGGAGCGCTATCCATTTCAATGGGAAATTTGAAAAGGCTTTTAATTTTGTAAACCCCTGAAGCCATTAGAAACTAAATCTTACAATAAAAAATTAAAACGCAGCAAAATGAATTTTTGTTTATAACGTCATGTCAAAATAAATGTCAATTAATATATTTCAGGTGATAAATGTTTGTTTTATTGATGAATTTAGTTTTAATTTTTATAGTACAGCGACACCAGTGAATAATAGCTGCAGTTTCAATAGAAAATTGCCATTTGGCTCCGGATAGTGCTCCAATAAAAAAACACGCTCATTAATTCATTTCTCAACCGATCTCATATGATCGGCGAAATACCGTTGTTTTTTTTTTATTATCTTCGTAATCTTTTCTGGGGCCGAGATCTACACGTTGAATAGCTCAATGCCAGCCTATAATACTGGCATGGAAGGTGGGTTGACCCATGAGTTCTGTACTCACACGGTGGTCATAGTTACCTGTTCTTTTTTATCACAGATCGTAATTTGATCCCTTTTGCATCCAAGCTTTAATCACTGTGCCAACTGTGTGAGACTACTCTAACATTGATTATTCTTAACTATCTCGGTTAGTGGTACATTTTCATGGAATATGATTTATGAAGAAACCTTGGTTTATTGTAAGCTAGAACACTTCAACAATCTAGTCAGTATGTGTCATGATGTATGTGTGTGTTAGTTTCACTGAAGAAAACAATAAAGATAAATCATAAAGTTAAACCGAAATGGTGGGTTAACAGGAAATTAACTATTCAAATTAATCGTAATAAATTGGGAGTTGGTAAATCGTACAAGGACACTGTAATTCTCTTTTATAATAAAACTGATCTTAGGGTTATCTAATAAATTATTAAGGATAATTTTTTCCTTGAAAATTATATTTTATATTTGACGAGCTGCTTGCTTATAAAATTAGAATTTCCTCGAATTTATAAATGTGCCAAGTGTTCCATGGGCCTAAAATTCAATTCCCGTAGAGTTTCAATAATTTTCATCCTATTTGCATTTTGACATCGAAATCCTTGAAAAATTAATGAAAATACAAGTGTTCGATTCCCTATGTCAGAAGAAATTATTAAATAATCTTCAGGCGAATTATGGAACACAAAAGTATTCAATAATATTAATTGTATAGTGTTCTAAAAACAAGCCAGTCGAAAATATAAAATTTGGAGAGTAATGGGTTATGTGTGGATTATACTTTATCCGACTCAGTTTTGAATTACAAAAGGGTGCCGCAGCGATCTGTCATTGGTTCATTATTTTTTTCTTTGGATATTAACATCTTACAGTATTCATCATTGTAAGTATCTTATATAAACCGATGGTTTGCCAATAAATCATTCCTTTAAAAGAAGTTGGGTGCATGATTCGAGCGGCTTTATAAACTTAGATTACATTTATGCCAGTGAGCATTGGACACTAATTTAAAATTCAATACTGCCAAAACCCAAGCAATAGTTTTTTAGTGCTGCTTAAGAGACACAACAGCATCATCACCTTTAAAGGTAGGGTTTCAAATAATCAGGTTTAAAATTCAAGTAAAGAGTTTATGGACATTTTTGGCTAAAAAATATCTGTCGATTCTCATATCGACTTACTATGTGAAAGAATACGGATTATGTTACGATCATTTTAGACCTTAACCAGTGACCTTAGTATCGAGGTCAAGAAAAATCTTTTCTTTGCTTACATTTTTTTCCATAATTTCTACAGTTGTACTCGGTTTTTTGGTGTAATAGGAAATAATATGCGGGGAAATTACAGCTGGTGTTCAATTCTTGCACTCGTTATAGGAATACCATCGTATTCCCGAATATTTTATTACCAAAGTGTTGTTTTTGACTAGATCAAAAACTTACTGGGTTGGTATCGAAAGGCCAACAATTTTATTAGCGAAAAAAATATCCCAAAAAGCCATCCCGAAAATAATAATTCAAACAACAAAAAACTCAAAACTCATTAATAATAAATATTATTTACCAAAACAAAAAATGCTCGAACACAAAATCTCGAAAAAACTAAAAATATCCTAAAAAACCCCTAAAATAAAACCAAATAAGTCTAAATCTGCGCGCGTAGATTTCGACTTATTTGGTTTTATTTTGGGATTTTTAATTCGATATTTTTATTTTTTTGAGATTTTGGCATTTTGGGATACGTTTTTTTCGCTAATAAAATTGTTGGCCTTCCGATACCAACCCCTATCATATCTTTAGAGAGAATTTTATCAGATTTCAGCATTAAATTTACGGATACTACCATTGAAATTAGGACACTATTATTAATTTTATACTTTGCTGTTTTTTTTATTCAAAACCATAAAATTAAGAGAGCCCCAATATATTTTCCAGAAATTACAACAACTTACGTCTTTGAGATACCCAATTTCATTATGACCAGCTAAGAAATGGTCTTGTTCTGTGCCAATTTTGGGAGTGTTTTTTTGATAGTCTAAATTGGAATGAGCAAATAAATGGCTCGGAACCAATAAATATGGAACTCGCCCCTATGATTTAATTGGAATTTCAATAACAGCTTTTTATGAATCTAATGAGATATACTGACATTGTCAATCATGATCAAAAACCCTTTTAAGCAACGCTAAAAATATATTCTGGATGAGGGACGTCGTTTGTTATTTTTGGAGCTAATTTTTGAAAAAAAGATAAAAAAACCGACCAAACGGAACAGTGTGTCAGCTTTGACGTTTGGGTCGGGAAGTACCGGATTTGAATCGCAATGTTCATCTGTGATTAAAAAGGAACCCAACTATGACCCCCTGTCGGAGTGCAGACCCATCTTTCATGTCTCTTTGAATAATTTGGCCGGGATTTATAGGTAACTATCTGCGAACCGCGTATATTGCATTTCAACAATTCAAAATTCACTAAACTTATTGCAGATAATATTTTGTATCAGTAAGAAAGTAATCTTGTGTCAAAACAAAAATAAAAATTTAGGTCACAAACATAAAAATAATTAATTCACTTTTCTATTTTTAATTAACTGAAACCAACTAATTTAAAAAAAAATCATTTATCCCCTCTACACTTTTCCACATACTCTACACAATTTTTTGATCAATTCGCTGTCTGTGGCCATTCTACTTATACTTCTTAACACCTGCAAATAACTATTCAATCTTTCGAAAATAAATAAACAGATGGCGACAAGTTTAATGTATACACGTTTTAGTGTTTAGAAAAATAATCTACAAACATATAAATCACCTTTCGAAATTTAGATTTTATAGTGTAGTACACTGCTATTTATATACAACAAACAGCTCTCGCATACGATAACAAAAACAACAAATCTTAAATCGGAACTATACATAAAAATACAACATACACGACTGTAACTATATAAACATCTTAAGTATGATAATATTCCCATTTTAAAATATATATCCAGCAGCTTAATTCGGCTTGTTTAACAAATAAAATTATAATTAATTCTAAAAAAATACAAAATCAATTAAAAAAAATGTGTGGATACTCTAAAAGTCTTAAATCCCCGACAATTTGCATTTTTATCTTATTCATTAAGAAACGAAGTTAAAACCGATTTTCTTTTGTTTTTTATCTTTTTAAGAAATTGAAAACCATATAAACAAAGTATTTATATGTCTCAAGACCAATTTCTTTCCCAAGTCGACAGTGCCTCTCGTTCACAAATAAGCAGCAGACCCATATATCAATATGTGCGGCATGTGTACGTCACGGCGTCCATTATATTAGTTTATATATAGGTCGACATGAAATTACTTTAAATGGCGCTTTATGCTCAAATATAAGCGCACACACGACACTGGGCTATTTTAAAACTATTACACATAAATCGGAAAAGTCTTAAATTATATATGAAATATTTCCCCCCCCCCCCCCCCCCTCACGCCAATACAAATTTTCCTATATAGTAAATACATATTATATATACGTACGTAGGTACTGGCGAGCGTGGCGATCATCTATTTAATATTTATGATCAATTTTCTCAAGAAAAAATTACGACAAACAGAAAATCAAAAAAAATTTACAATAATAACATCATAAACCAAAATTAAAAAACAGAAGAAAAAAACAAATTTCTATTTCTATAATCGGAGGTGGATAATAAACGCGGCGATCTTTTTTTGAATTTTTTGTATAAAAATAACATTTTCTAATTTTAGAAAATTTTTTAATTTAGAAAAATTGGATATTTTTGCTTTTTCGTTCGGAAAATCGTGGGCACTAGAATTATATTATTATCGTCATGATCATGATATACATACACATTTGATCTATAATTAAATTTACTGTTTTTTTTTTTTTTTTGCTATATAATGTATGTTAGTATACTCATATGATCGTATGTACTTTATTTTTAATGTATGATTAAATAAGATTTTTTTTTTGTTAGTTTTAATGTTGATCGTAAATGATCCTATTTTTAGTTTTATTATTTTGATTTTTAATTAAAATGAATAATACAAAAATGATCGCGAGATCATCTAAAAATAGACCGTGTACAAAAACCAATATTCTTTTTATAATTTTTTACTTTTTTGTAAGGGCGTTAAAATTGTAAAAACACTGGCGAGAACGTGGATCGTGTTTTTTTTTTAATATTATTGTTTAATTGTGGGGGTGTGAGAAAATTTTAAGTTTTTCTGTTTTTGTTTTTTTATATTTATTTATAATTACATATGTGATGATCATTAAATTAAAATGGTTTATTTTTGAAACGGTTGTGTACACTATGCGATTGACTTAGATAAGTCAATTATCGAACCTTCCAGTATTTTATTGTATATTCAGTATAAACGAGTTGTGTTTGTGTACGCCGAATAGCAATGCGCGTGTGAACATTTCTCAAATATAAAGCAGGCATTTGTTGAACTCGTAATTTATTTATAACCGTCAGCTCATTTTCAAACCACTTAAAAATAACAAAAACCAAAACAAACTGATTTTTACTAGATTCGAAATTCTTGATATAAAAATTCAAAATAAAAACAAATTTTGTAACGAAAATTGTTCAGCAATGAAATTTTATCCTGCACATATTTTCATGCATATGACCATCAACTGTTATAATTTCCCCATTAGGGAATTTCCAAAATATATATTTAAAAAAAATACATAAATAAAAATTTTTTGTATTACAAATTCACTTTAAACGTAATTTGATGCTAATTTTAGGAATTTTCATGTTATTTATTTTGTAAAAATGAAAATTAATTTCGAAATATTTAAAATAAAAAAAAATTTGAGTAAAATGTTAAAAATAGTTTTGTCTTGTGTGTTTTTGTGAGAAAACGAAAAAAACAAAATTGTTATGGGAAATTTTTTATTTTTGTTTTACGAAATTTATTTATTTTCATTTTTCCATCATGATGGAAAATGTATTTTTATTTTTGGAATTTTAATTGTGATTATTCCAATATAGAATAGAGAGCCTTTTTATATAAATACCCAGTGTTTTATAAATATCTATTCAGGTATATAACATATATGTATACGAAGTACATATGTAGGATTTTATTCGGCCAGACAACACGCCGTCTCGAATTTTTGTTTTTTGTAAGATATAAGGCCATATCGTTTGCAAATCAATTAAGATCCCACCAAACACAAAAAAATAAGACAAGACATAATACAACAACAAAAAGTGCCCTCCTCCACGTTATGTTTTATTTTTCAATAATTTTTTGTGTTGTCTGTTGGCACGCGACTTATGACAAGAACCTGAAATTTAATTTCAAATTATTATCAGCCTCCACGCAAATAAAAAAAATTAAAACTTGTAGATTTTTCTTAAGTGTATATAATATAGATTATACAGGGTGTACTGTGCTTAGTAACTCAAATCGTGTTCATTCGAATAATTTTAATGAACGTAACAACCGAATGATGATTGTACTTATTCAACTACATTAAAGAAATAGTACGTCACTCAAAAAATCCCGAGACAAAGGCGCATCTAATGAAAAATGGATATGATTTTTAAAATGTGGCAACCCTTAAATTTTATGACAATCCACCCATCGTTTTTAAAATTTTAAGAAAATTGTTTCGTGTATTGAGTGAAAACTTATTGACTTCATAAGTATTATAGGGACTCTACCAATACCGCCCCAAATTTCTTAAGTGGAAACGATAAAATCTTTTAAAATTACAAAAATTCAATATTTAATATTGCAATTGCAACCCCCAATTTATCAAGCACAAACTACAAATTCTTTTAAATTGCAAAAATCCGGAAATATTTAATTTTTGCAATTTTTATCGTTTTAAGTATTATAATTAACAATAATTGTTCATATAGAGTCATTTTTAAATTCAGCTTGAGATTCGAAATTTTATCATCTTTATCTTCTAGGTTGTTGAAAAGTTGTATACCTTTATAAAAGATACTATTTTGGGTCGTTTTAAATTTATAATTCGGGAGGTGATAATTTAATGAATTGCGTGTAATTCTTTCAGTGGCAGAAATGTTCGTTTGGAATTCCGCATTATACTTCAAAAGCCAATGTCTAATCTTAAACAATGTAATGATGTACTGATAGTCAATTATGGAAGTAATTGGAAGAATTTTAATATTATATAGAAGATTAGTTGATGTTAATAAAGGCAAATTTCTTAATGCTTTCAAGGCCTTGTTTTGTAATATGTATTTGTAAACCATTTAAATGAGTGTCGCTTGGCTTGAGGAACCCCAAATTTGTATTAAATATGTATGATAGATGAGAGTGAATAAAACTATAATAATTATTGTATTTAAGAGAATCAGGTATAAATCGTCCAACTCGTCTTAAGACTCCAACAATAGGCGATATTTTCTGCTTAACTCCGCTAATATGATTTATCCATGATAATTGCGAATTAATTAACAACCCAAGATATCGGACGCAGGCGACACGTTTAATTGATTCATTTTGAAAATTAATCTCATTAAATATTTGAGCAGGTGTGTGTTTTAAACAAAATATAAGAAAGTTAGATTTGGAAACATTCAGTACCAATCTATTATTTTTCAACCATCGGCTAATTATGATCATATCACTTTCCATGTCATGTTAAAGCTGCGCAAATGACGAAGAACTATATAAAAATGCAGCATCGTCCGCAAATAGTTGGATCTTTCCTTTTAAGTTTAAGTTGAAAATTTCATTTACATAAACCAAAAACAATGTAGGGCCTAGAATGGACCCTTGTGGAACACCAACCGACACGTTGAGAGTAAATGATTCATAATTTCCGACACGAATAGTTTGTTTCCTATCACTCAGGTAGCTGCAGAGCAGTTCCAGTGCATGGCCTGTAATTCCAGAATTAATTAGTTTGTATTTTTAATATCGAATGGTTCACGTGAGTGAATTATCCGTTCAAAGATTTTAGAAAAAACAGGCAGGATGGAAATTGGCCTATAGTTGTTAATTGCAAAACGATCGTCTGATTTATGGATTGAGGAAACACGAGCAATTTTAAGAAATGTAGGAAAAATCCCATCATTTATCCAAGAATTTAAATATACTAGTAATGAAGGAGAAATAATTTTAACCAAATCTTTCACAATTTTACTTGTCATATTATAGCTTGGAGATGTGAATCATTTTAAGCTTGCTTATTATAATATTGAAATCATTAATATTAATTGGGTCAATCACTGAGAGTTCTCTCGTAATAATGCGTGGCTCAAGATCATATTGACTGGATGATGGATTAGAAATTATTGTTCCAATAGTGGCAAAAAGTTTATTAAATTCATTAGCAACAATTGGTTGATCAACTATGACACTATCATTAATTCTAAGTTCAATTTAATTGCTTTTGTTAATATAACTTCTAAGGGATAAAGGATCATTGGTCAATATTTCATTAAATAATTTCCACATTTGCTTAGGATTTGCAATATTAGCATTTAGCTTACTCGTATAATAAGATTTTTTTGTAGTGCTGACATATTTTTTAAATTCCTTGTTTATACGTGTAAAAGTTTCTAAAAGTAAGAATTTTGCGGGTAAGCTTTACGCAGTTTATAGTATTTATCCCGGATTTTAGATAATTTAAATGGCTTCTTATATGAATAAATTTGTACAGTAGTAGTTTTGGTTATTGTGTTTTCCTTAATTGAAATTTCAATACTTGAATATAATGCCATAAAACCAGGCCGATGTGATTCTGAAAATTAGCTGACACTATCTGAATGTACTTTATTGTAATTAATAATATTCCTAGTTTCAGTAAAATTGGCAGAATTTTTTGTTATAACAAATTTGACTAACATTTAACGATGGTCACTTAGACTGGTATCACCGTAGAATACAAAAAATGTTTCCTTAAATTTGGATAGCAGGTGACCGATTATTGCCTTTGTTGAATCACTAACACGAGTAGCACAAAATTCATGTATTTTGTTTATAACAAAGAAGTTATTTAAAAGTAATATGGAATTGTAATCGGATATTTGTACTTCTGATCTGGATAAAATATTCAGATTAAAGTCACCCAGAATAATTTGATTATTATGAGGAGACATAATGTTATCCAGGAAAGACAGAAATTATTGACGACATGTGTGCGGTGGTTTATAAATACCAGTTATATACAAATTTAAGATTTTGGAGTAAATAACCAAACTTTGATTTTCCAGAAAATTTTTGGAAATTACTAAAACAAAATCAAGATCGCGATGGACATAAATTATACAATACCTCCACCAGTTGTAGTATCTCGCGTGTTATGATAAGCATTGTAATTATTTAAGTTGAAATATTTAATTTCAGATTCTTGTAAAATGGTTTCAGCGAGTACAATAACATCTATTTTTTGGTTAAGGGAAGATAATAAAATTTCGAGCTCGCCAAGTTTATTCATAAGTCTATTGATATTGAGGTAAAAGATATTTATTGCTAAAATGTTGTTAGTTTCAGTATCAAAAGTAGAAAAATTTAAAAAATGTCTGTTGACGTTGCTATCGTTATTGTTAATAAAATTACTATTGTGATTTGCTATATTTACTAATAAAATAAAAATAAAATGTTAATAAAAATATTAATTAAAATGATTATATGTATTTATATAATTCAAATGAAATATGTAAAATAAATATACAGTTAATAATACGAAGTAAATTGGAAAAACTGATCATTCAATTAGCTAGTAAGTCTAGGTAAATATTAATTATAGTTCATTAAATTAAACCACACACAGTGATAATATATGGTTATATATATAAAGATTATACCAATTCAAAATGAAAAAAATTAAAATTATTTTTCACAAATTTTAGCGAAATCTACTAGATAAATATGTAGAATTTTCTGTAGTTTAGTTGATAAGAAATTAGCTTAAATTATTTTAAAAAATAGATACAAATATAATTATGATTTACCTATCTAATCAACGTGTAAGTAAAAATAAAAATAGTTAGTTTAAGTATTGAAAAAGATACCTGTATAATATTTTGAAGCAATCCATGACATGACAAAGAACTTCCACTGTATCACTAGTTAATTTTGTCAATGTCGTTTATATTCCATATGATTTTCGGTTGTAAATCATCTTTAATTTTAATATATATGTTTTTGTAACGAAACCAGCAGAATTTGATTATATTGTTTTTTTTAAGCCCAGAAGCTGTTTCATAATATTGGTGTTGGTAGATGTAAGCTTGTCACGCAGGTTTATTGATTGTTCATCGTTCGATGACGTAGGGTAAAGCTGCTTTAATTTTAGCGGACCATTGGCGCGAACTTGAAGCATAACATGATCTTTAGATTCAATATTTTTGAATTTTATATAAAACTGGTTGTAAACTCCTCTGCCACTGCGGCCGCTAGGTAGGGTTTTCGTTGATTTCTTATATGCCGATTCAATATTCATGTCGATTATAGAACTCGCGGGAGCGAATCGATTGCGGATTGAAAACTGCATATAAAAAAACATAAAACAAAATTTTAAATCATAGTATCATAGAAATTCCTATTGATTTTCTTACAATTAGTAAAGTAAAATTTGTTTTAGATCCGCAACTTTTTTATTGCGTTTGTACGGGAAATCATAAAAAACGATTTGTATGGAAATAAATACAAATATTCTTGGCTACTTTGATTGAGAGCAATTGTTTTCCAATTTATTTATATGCATTTTCCAATCCGCATTCGATCCGCTCCTGCGGATTCTATAATCGACGTGAGACTAAAATCTCTGTTAAACGCGTTTAGCAATTTTGAGAAGTTAGAAATTTCATAAGCATAGTACAACATGGTTTTTATGAAAAACGTTCAGTTTTGAGGAACCTCCTTGAGTCTTCTGGTTATGCTTTTGAGAGTGTCGATAAAGGCTGTTAATTAGACTGTATCTATACTGATTTCCAAAAAGCATTTGATACTGTATCTCATGAAATATTAATCTTTAACTGCGGGTCTAATTAGGAGTATCCTCGAGTATGCAACTCAAATTTGGAATCCATTTTATGATAAATATATTGACGAATTAGAACGGATTCAAAAACGTTTACAAGATTCTTGGTATATAAATCTATCCCGCATTCAGGCAATATTATGTACGGCACAAGGTTGAAAATTTTCAGTATGGTCAGCCTGGAAAATAGGAGACGTGCACATGGTGAGTTATTTTTGTACAAAATAATAAATTTTAAAATTGATTGAATTTGCCTTATCATCGTTGAATTTGCATGTTCCATGCTTATAGGACGAAAAACCATCAATTATTTCTTCCAATACATTCGCGTACTAATCTTGGATCCTCAAACCCGCTTACCAGAATGCAAGGTGGTCATAACCAACTTTTCTTCTCCTTGAACTTGTCATTGTCTATGCAGCAATACAGATCTGGGGTTTATCGTTCTCTAACATAAAATCAGTATTAATTTTTCTTGTAAATATTAGTTGCTTTGCTTCAGTGTTACACTTGATTTTTATTGTCCTAATTTTTTGATCGAGGTATTTCAACTTCTTTAATCACACGCACAAGTATCGATATTAGATAACCAGTAATATGGTTAGTGGCTTCCATATATGTATTTTATGCGGTCCACTATTAAAGTAATTTTAACTTCATTTTCACTTGACAAATTTTTTCAATTTGTGTTCGAGTGAAATTTAATTTTAATTTTTTATATCTTGTATCTCGGTAGTATTATAATTATTATTCTTATTATTTTGTATATTTATATTTTTTTATTATTATATTTCTTAGCTTTGTTTGTAGATAGTGGCGACGCGTAATTGGAATTTGTCTGTGTGTCGCCCAATTGGAATTTTTAAATAAATAAATCACTGTTACTATCTTTTCGCTCCTCGTTATTTCCCATCAAATCGACATAAGCCATAACTTTTTTCATAACAAAACCTTTTGGGAATAATATCGAAGGAAAGGGTTTCCAAACGATAGTAGGAATTTGTTTGTTTTGTGTATTTCGAAATATTTTGTAAAGCTTTGATTTATCAATAGATGGTATAATTTTATTTTTCCGCTTCCTATACATTCCGTTACTCTAAAAAAAAAAATTAAAATCCGTTCAAATACACATATTTAAAAGTGTTTACCGTAATTAATTCAGATTTGTTAACATTATTTGAAATGCCTCTGCACGCAAGCCATCTTTTGAGGTGTTCCACTTTAAAGGATTGGGATGAGGAAGGTTGGCTCCAGGCATGTCTTTTTCAGTTAGATAATTCATATACTAATACCAATTTCTTCAATCCAAACTTCGCAATATGTGTCTAATATTTTATTAAATACTACAAACTTTATATTTAATCTACAATATATAAATGGACAAGTCATTTTTATGCATACAATGTTTAGATAAAAATGAACAATTTTTGTGTTATGAAATTTTTCACATTATGTATTTTACTGTCCCATTGTAAACAGCAGTGCTGCCCGAGGGAGAAAAGATAAAACCAAAAAGTGAATTGGGCAAATGGCTAATTTGTAACGTTTCAGAAACAACATTACGAAATGGGCGGGGTAATGGTTCTGTTGCGAATACAAGCCGGTGTAAAGTTTTAAACATTTATCAAAAGTGTAGCTACACAAATTAACAAAAAACACTTGTTACATTATTATTTACATTTACACTACATAAAAAAATCCTGAAAGTATCCCCGAAATGCGAGTATATACTCAGATTTGTAAAGCTATCTCTAGATTTAAATGTTAATGGTACCTAAACAACCACAAGACCCGGTTTACTTTTTTTACATTATTATTTCCGTTTACACTAATTGAAAAAAAAATCCCCGAAGGTCGCAGTAATATTCCAATTATCACTAAAAATTGTAGAAAGTGTTCCATAAATGCCAGTACGCTCAGATTTATGGAGCCATCTCTAGAATTATGTGTTAATGGCCCTACAAGATCCAGTTTACACTTTTTTACATTATTATTTCCATTTACATTAAATAAAAAAAATCCCCCAATTCTGCTGTTTCTACTATGAAAACCCGGTGCATAATACACGAACAAATTATATATTCCGATTCAAAATTTGAATTGAACATCACGTAGCAAATTTTAGACGAATAAACGGAAAGCAAAATAGAACTTGTACACGGAATCGACACCAATAATTCTGAAATATTTTGCTTATTTTATTCAAAATAATTATGTAATGCAATAGATTTCTTTGTTACTTTTAATTTTCTTGGTGGTTAAGATGTTACGAACCTGATACAGTTTTAGTTCAGTAACCTCTAATACACACACCAAATATGTATTTGCAAAAGCACATGTGACATATAAATAGCCGCAAACTCCAAATAACCGCAAATCCTCCACCTTCACGTTTTGTAATAAATTTGTTTAATGTGTACTGATGATTGAGTTTATAATTTATATATTGAGATCAAGTTCAAATGAGAACAACCTTAAATTGTTTTTTCAAGTGATGCAAAATTTTTATAAGCAAATTCATAAAACGAAAACAAAATTCTCACGCCCTCGCAACGGAAGAAAGTAAAAAGTATGAACAATGCTGCCATGTGCCAAAAACAATATTATAAAATCCAACCTCCGCATAAAAGTTACGTTTGTGCGAATCTGACGAGCCCTTACATAAATATATTAACCAGTAATAACCGATAAGACAATGCAATCAAGTTAAGAAGATGGCCTTGAATAAAGCACAAAAAAAAAATTCAATTCCATTGAAGATATTGATTTTTTCCTGGTGCGCTCTCTCCCAGGCCTAATGGAAAATGTACAAAATTCCATTGAAAGTATTATAGAAAATTCTATATTTCCAGGAAACCATTTCTCGGATGAAAATGCGCACAAAACAAGAGAAAAATAACAAAAAACAAATTTCTAAGAAATGAAAATAAGTAACAACAACAAAAAATTAATAAATCAAAATGCCTCATCCATCTTGTACCCCTCACACCACCACCGATCACAAAATAAAATGTGCTATGTATACGCCATTACCTATCTTATACCGGTTGCTCTTTATATATTATGTATATGTGCGTGTATATATATAAAAGCGAAATGTCAAAGGTAAATACAATTCTCAACGTTAAACGTAATGTCGTCATGCCAGCTCATATATACGAATCTCCAAAGCCCATAAAAACGCAATACAAATATTGTATACCCATGACCTTACACTATACACATCACCATACCATATATCCCTGCTACTTCCCTTTTTTCCTCGTTTCGATTTACTTTTCATTCATAAAATGTTTTCGGAATAAAAAATTAGGCCTTGAAAAATACAACCCCCCTCTAAACAGCATAATAAAAGTACACACCAACATTTCTCATCCCCTGTCGCACACAACAAAAATAAAATTTTTATGAATGAAAAATTCCCGGGACACACATAAACCGACATAACAAATTCTACATGGCTTTATGAATGAACCAACCTACGCAAGCAAATCTCCTACCACAATACACAAAAACGTATGTATTCATAGCAACCCCTATTTTGAGGGATTAATAATAAATGTATGAATGGAATACAAACACATTTACATATATTTAGGGGAAATACGAAAAACAAAAATTTGCGCATGACAAATTATATGGTATATAGACCACCGCCATTTTGATTTTGTATTAATCCCCTTCCAGCAGCAAACAAAACAACCACTAAATTTTATGAATGAAAAATGTTACGTTACGTCACATGAGGTAGTTATGGTAATAAGAGAGCGAGAGAGACATAAAAAGGTCATGGTAAAATATTATGGTATTCGGCCTTTCCAGGGGTAATTTCTCTTTTTTCTGACAATTTCAATTTTCTTGATATGCGGGATTCGGAAAATCAATAAAATTTGATATCGAAGTATATGAGAAACATATATACATACATACATATAATATTTCAATGTGAATGTGAAGTTCAACAAAAAGTAATGTTATATCGTATATTGATAAGGTCGCCATGGTCATGGAAATTAAACCTGGGAAATGCGTTTATCTATTGTTAATAGAAAAATTGTTTTTCTTTTTTATCGGTACATACATATTCGAATGACGTCAAAACAATTTTATTTAGTTATTTGATTGCCGGTTCGACAGGCAGCTGGTTCTGATTTTAACTCATTCAGTGTGAACGGAAAATTTGTTTTTCACGTACAATTATCAAAAAAATGTTGGGCATGAACAAGTTACAATATTTATATTCCGTATTATGACGTAGATGAAAATGATAAATTTGATTATTTTATCAATTGATGTAAATGAACGCGATTTTCCGCAGACGTGCACGCATTTAATCGAATTTGACATAGAAATTTATTGCATTATAAGAATATAAATCTATCGCTATATATGATAATAGTTTTCGTGATATAACAAGTGTTATCTTAATTAAGTTATATAGATTTGTAACTATAGTATTTGATGCCTACCATTTTAATATTCTGACAACTTCATATAATTTACGAAATTCATTTTGGGTGTGCATATGTAATCTTATATACTTGCAGAAGAACACTGCTTTAATATACTTTCTTCACATTTAATTTCACCGCGTGCATAAATCACTAAACACATAACTAACCCAGTTCCTTAAAATAACTTTTCGTCGTTATACGTTAAAATTGTACAAACATGTTTAAAAATAAAACTATCATAAAACTATTAATGAATATCTATATAGCAGCATCTCGTATGTAAAGTACCAACGAACGATCAACTAAACCAACCATATTGCTTTGTTCGACTTATGTTCGCGTACATACAATAATCTGAGACATTTCAACGTTGAAATGGTGCGCGCGATAAAAATATTTTAAGTGTACACGACAAGAAAATTAAAATAATAAATAAATAAATAAAGCAACAGTGAATATGCCAGGCAACAGTTTGGTGCTGAAAATAGATTTATTTTTTTATTTTATTTTCATTTTTCGAAACAACAAAATATCAAAAAATTTTAAAAATATTATTTATTTATGTTTGACATTTTCTTAATTATCGTCGTTATACATATATAGTGCAGTAGATAAAATTAACATTGTTAGAAAATATGTTTACATTTTTAACCAACTATGCAATTAAATATCCTTAACGTGTATAAAAAGAAAATCGAGAAATTTTTCTATTTTTATCAAAACACACTTGTTGGTTACTTTAGATGCATGAATATTAAGTGTAATGCAGGGTTGGCGAACATTTTTTGTTTCCATCTGTCTAATACGCAAATTTGAATATTTTAAATTATTACACTCGTAGTTCTGTGGAAATCATACTCAACCGATATTAGTGATTGGAAATGGTAACATACTTCCGGTGCCTTATAGTTGCTCCATGGCCAGAAAAATGGCTACGGTCGTAAAAGTGGATGTATGTAAAGAGAATAGAAAATTTCACCTCTGTAATCCGATCAGACTCACCCCTAAGCTATACTCAAAATTTACCTATGGTAAGGGGCTTTTAAATCGGCATAGTCAGATTCGTGTTCATTTGGCAAAACCCGAAATGACGAACGATTTTATCGATGAAAAATTGGGAAAATCAAAATTTCCCATCACCCCCCCCCCCCCCCCCCCCCCCCATCAGACTAACCCCTGACCTATAATCAAAATTTGCAGAATGATGGACCATTCTATCGTCAGAAGAAGTGAAAAATAAAAAGTTCACCCTATAACCCCATCAGACTCACCCCTAACCTCAGAACCTAACTCTATACTCAGAACCTACCTATGGCCACGGGCTGTCGAATCGGCATAGTCAAATTGGTGTCCATTTGGAAAAATCTGGAAACGGTTCTATATCGATGAAAAATAGTGAAAATCAAAATTTCACCCCTATAACCCCATCAGACTCACCCTAAACCTCTAATCAAAATCTACCTATTATCGTGAGCTATTGAATGGGAATAATGAGATCGGTTACTTACTGGCATATTGAGTTGCAAACAATTTCAACGACAATTACAAACCATTTAATGCTTGATAATTTTTAAACTTCTTCATCGACTACTATCGGATGTATGAAGCAGATATGACATTTCATCCTATAACTTCATCAGTTTTACCCCCACCTCGAATCGGCAGTTAGATTGGTGTCCATCTGGCAAACCACGGAAAATGGTACATTTCACCAATATTACCTCATAAAACCCACTCCAGACATATAATCAAATTCTACTTAGAATCATGAAATTGGTACAGTCAGATCGCCGTTCATCTGTCAAAATCTTGATATGCAAACCTTTCTATTGTATAAATGTCTGTTATTGAGATTTTCTATTAGAAAATTTGACGATTCATTTGTAACTTTTAAATCTGTATTGCCGGCATTTTTCGGTCGAATATTGAAGTTAATCTACTTTATCGACACAACCAATCGACACAATCTACATTACCGAAGTTTAAAATATTTTCGATTACGATAACAAAATTAATAACTGCATGATCATCTGATGGGATAGCAAAGACACTATCTGTATTACCATCAAATTATAAAAGATTCTAGGAATCTCAGTGATGTTACCAAGTGTGGGCAAATATCGCTTAATATTGGATCCAGTAATTCGGAACAGTTAATCAATTTAAAATAAAAGATTTGCAATGTCTCCACATAAGTTTTAATTCGTAAAATTTCATATAAATTCAAATGATCATCAAAATACCTGTTACTCTATGGCTGCTTTCAGAGTTGCCAGTGGTGCTACAAAAACAGGACATATGTCGTCTAGAAGTGGATAAATTGAGCTATTCAAAATAGTTAACAGCATTAAAATAAAAAGACTTTGGGTGGCTCTACACAGACATTGAAATAGCAAAATTTTTACAAAATTCAAATATTCGTCTAAATACCGATTACACTATTCCCGATAAGATTTGGGGTGTATCTACATTAGTTTTATGCCGTAAAATTTCATAAAATTTCAGATTTTTCGACAAAATACTTGTTACACTATGGCCGACTCCAGGAATCTCAGAGGTGTTACTAAGTAATAAACTGCTCAATAAGTCCACTATTAGACGACATACGTTCACACTTTGGAACATCTTTGGAGATTCCTGGAATCAACCATAGTATAACAGGTATTTTGACGAATATTTGAATTTTTCAAAAAGGTCGTTTTAAAACTTGTGTGAAGCCACCCAAAATCATTTTATGTTAATGTGGCTATATATTTTAAAGAATGGTCAATTTGTCCACTATTAGCCGACATATCTCCTCACTTGGTAACATCTCTGAAAATCGTAAAATCAGCCTTATGTAACATTGTATTTTGACGAATATTTGATTTTTTATAAAATTTCCAGAATTAAAACTTGTGTGGATTACTCCAAAACTATTTATTTCAATTTGGTTAACCATTTTGAACAGCTTAAGTCGTCCACTATAAGATGGCATATGCTCGCACCTTGCTAACATCTCTGAGATTATTTTAATCGGCCATAGTGTCGGAAACCACCAATATCTGCATCTTTTTAGTGAAGGTGTGCTATTTACACATTTTCAATACTACACTTTGTAGTAGCTACACTTTTCATTAAAAAGTTCACTATGGTCTTCTGATGAACGTCATGCATGTTCACTGCTGTACGTCAATGGCTTCAATATCACTCTATTAAAGGTAGCTGACTCTAGCCAAAAAATGGCTGTATAGGATGTTTGGGGAGGTAAGACGTGAAATTCATCTATAGTTACATGTTTGGAGATTTTTTTTAACTGAAGCGCCATTTAATAATTATCATTTAAAAACGTCACGTCAATTTTCGTGTGGAGAGTACGGGAAACTCGATTGAATATATCGCACACACAAAATATGAAATTTTATAAAAATTGACCATTTAACACGTTCGGAAACAATTACCACGTGTGTGTTACATTCTATGGGTCATGGCGGCATTAGCAGTCACCAAAATAAAATTGGGCCATGACGGCACTAGCAGTTATATTTTCAATGATTTGCAATAGAAACTACATCTTTATGCCCCACTAGAACAGTATGGTTTTATTTTTGGCCCCATTGAATTTAATATTTTATTTATAGATGGTTCAAACGGTATTTAAATATCGTTGAATATACAGGCATAAACCGTCCTGACTCATAGAATTTAGCTTCGTTTGACGGCTATATCCGTCAAGTCCGCGAACATGTTAAAGTGTCATGACTGGAAATAGATTCAAATGAAAGGTCTAAAAACATTATTTCCGATATAAAAATGTTGTCTGCATTATCGACATCATTCGGCTACCACTAAATCTTTTTATATCTAATCTGCATTATCGATATTTGTCGGCTGTGGTTAATTTTAGTTATAACATCCGGACCTGCATTATCGATATTTTTCGGTTGGAGCGAGTCTGCTAATTATAACAGTACAATGTATGTATCTGTTCCGATGATGGGATCTGTATTTATTCAGAATCACTCAGATTAACCCTTTCAACGCAGCTTTATAAATTTCACAATTTTTTTTCTAATACGAAAAATTCTCAAGTCATCGGTAAATATGAGCACGTTTGAGTTTTTGATTATTAATTTCAGCATCTTGATGTGTTTTGACGTCCATTTCTTAAAAACTTCCATGTGCAATATAAATATAAACACCAGTTTTTTATCCACACAACACAATCGTGTCACTGAATTTTCTATTTGTTGCTGTCAACTGTGGCAACGGTGCACATAAGAAAATGAGTTTTAAACTGTGGTAAGCTTGCAAGGGTTAAACAGTGGCTTCGAAAGAGAGTTTAAATGTACATCCTTCGATGAAGCTGGTTGTTGTTTCGATTGTCTCGCTGCTACGTTCACAAATTAATTTACATAATGAATCTATGATTTGGTTTCTGTTGTGTCAGCGTAATGTGGAATCCATAATGAGGTGGTGTTCATTTTGTGAATCTCACAACTATAGTTGGGACGTAACTACAATACTCAGCTGGAAAAGTTGAATCTTACAGAAATTGATGATTCTGGCGAAGTAGTTGTGAATGTATAAATACATTTTTGTAATGACATTCTTTTGTCATGACAAAATTTGCCGAGTGAAGACCAAGCATAAGTGTTCAATTTGAATATAAGACGTTTAGTTGACAGGCAGCTTTCAAAAAGATGATTTAGCTAAATTAAAAAGTGAGATCCTTGTAGGTTATAATCCTCCAATATCCAATGATTAGACTTGTTTGTCAAATTTTATAAAAGTAGATCCCGGGATGGGTGAATCTCGACATATCAAATTTCGAAACCGGCGCTTCTGCTTCTAGTCCAAATGCGAAGATTATTGCGAGAGTATGAAGTAGTGCCTTGAATTTGGTGCTTGCTCTTGTCACTTTAGAGATCTACTTAACACGAAACAAATGGTGCAAAATGACACAAAAATTTTAAATATGAAGAAACATCGCTCAACATCACGCATCACCAAAGAATATCAATTTCTAGTACTCGAAACCCGTTCTAGCTCATTTTAAAAGTATTTAGGCGGAAAAATCAAAAACTATCTTAGCTCTACCGAAGAACCACCTAAACTTAATTTCACGAAATTCTAAATTACCGCAAATTAACCCCTTTCTCTAATTTTTTTTGTGCGAGTTGAATTTATTTCACTAAAATTTAACCCGGGCTTCTTACTGGAGGACCCAAACGAACTGGGTTTTCCCAAAATCCACGCCTGCTACAACTGACTTGTGATACTCAAAGCCTCTTTTCAGAAATGTTCGCCAAAGTCTTTAAACTGCGCCTCAACCTAAGTGAAGACAAGTATTGAAATACCTTTATCATAACAATTAACTTTTTTTATCGATTTTGCAGTAACCGTATCTGATATATGTAATCGCTGCAAACCTTCTCACACTCGCATCATTCAAATCCATATGCACTTGAACGTTTCGTATTCCTTCCAGTTTTGTCCAATTTCATTGAAATATGCTTTTAATTGTGATGGTAACGGGTGATGGCCAGCCCAATCATAGATCTTCATTTGGGTAATTTTATGTCAGAACTGGATAATGACGTATGTTAATGTTTGAATGAGGCTGCGTGTTTGGTACGGTATCAGCTCTTGCCATAACATAATCACATGTGTATTCTTTATTAAAATAAGAGTTTTTTTTATCCAATTTATATGATTTCGTTCAAATTTTGTTGTTCGTTTGACACAGAAAATGGAATTTTGAAGTAATAGAAGAATCCACATTTTTATCTAAGCTCGGATCTCCTCCCCTGTCACTGATAGTGACAACACTATCCAGAAACCCTTTACATGACCCACTATTTAATGAAACATTAGCGTCTAGGGTCTAAGATATTGGTATTTTGAAATTCCCGAATTTTACAATAGTTCTATAGATCTCCATTTTCAATTTTCATTATAAGAATTTAAATTTAAAAAAATTTCAAGATTTAAATATATAAGTTGCCCATTTCTTCGTCAATCAATTTGAACCAGATTGGAAAATTCAACAGAAGTGTCCAGTTTAACTGGGTTTTTAGGCACATATCGAACGAGGCCATCAATCTTCTGCACGGCCTAAGTACTTGACAAGCATGCTTTTTGTACGATGGAGTACCGAAATCTATTCTAGACGCTATTTGACTTCAATCTCAATTTGTTTCAAGAGATTCGTGACAGCATCAGATGATCCTGAAAAAAATCTTCGTATTTGAAGCTGAACCACTCGACATTTTAACACAATATTTACTTTTCTTTTGATATATGTGACGACCTGGGGAAAACTCTGTGATCTGGCCAATTTTTGTTATTATGAAATTGATTCATTATGCCATTCGTAACATTAGCTGCAATATACCAGAAATCTTATTAAGCATATACCTTTTCGAAACTATGATCAAACAAAGATCTAATATGAATATCTGACATTGATTTAGAAACACAATCCCACGCTCAGGAAATGTCGATAGGTTAAGGTCATTTTCAAAAAGAGCAGTATCAATTGAAGTTGAGAAGAAATCTAGAATTAACAATTGTTTCAATTAATTTCCACTGAATGCTATTCCGGCATTAAGTCGAAACTGAGACGGCTTACCATCCCCTTTGGTTAAGCCGTGTAAAACACGATTTAAGGGTCAAATTATAAAAAAAATTATAAAAATTTAAAATTTTGACGACACTAGTTTTTAATGATATTCCAGCCAAACTAGTAATAAGTATGCTGTAAATATTATTGAATAGTGAATGACAGCTCTTTGTTATAATGATGATTTCGCTCCAACAATTTTTATTAAGTGATAATTCATATTTAACGAAGCTTCGTTAAATTTCATTTTTTTAAATTTTTGTATGGTTACCCCTTTATTCTTTAACGCAAAATTTCGTAATATTATCAACACTTGCTCAAACTTGCAAGATCATATTTTGTTTAATCCGAATCAACTCTCTGGCACAAAGTTAACCATGAGAAAACTGTAAAATCTGAAAACAACAACACACGGAAACATCACCACAGTGGCACTATTCTGGTAATTCCCCGGGAATAGGGAATTGGGGAAAGAATTACATGGAATTTTTATTTAAAAAAAAAAAAATTCTGGCATACTAAGGTAAAAAGTTAGTTCTTCAATGCAACAGGTTTCGTATTATCCTGCATTAACAGGAAGGTTTCAACAATAAACCTGGCAAAAGGTACGACGTAGTCCTCGAACACAAGATCCGTCTTCGCCTCCAGTGACATTCCTCGCAGGATTTGCACGATCTACCGCTTTACGAGACAATCTTTTTGAAAACAAAATTAAAAGCTCTCCTGATCTTCTGTACACACTTCCTCGCTCGTCGTTGCTGTGGAAACACCACATGCTGCACTCGTCAGAGAATAGAACTGTCCTCCATTGTTCTTTTTGCTCAATTTAAATGCTCTCGAGTGAACTGAAGGTGTTCTCGACGGTGGGCTGGGATCAATTTCGGCCCGTCTTCTGGTCTGAGTGCAGTCAAACCACCTTCTCGACGTCGTCTACCACCTGTCCACCGCCTGGTTTCAACTTCACGATTTTTTGAAGCCACTATCCCACAGACTGGTTTCAACTTCACGATTTCTTGAAGCCGCTATCCCAGTTGAACCGCATTCAAGCGACGATTTCATAACAAGGTCGTTCCAATGAAGCGGTTATCACGTTGTGTTGTAACACGAGATCGGCCAGATCCTTGTCGCCGTCTGTATAGCCACCAGTATCATGATATCTCCGCCACATTCGACGAAACGAAAATCGCCTCAAATTTAGTTGTCGGGCCACTTAACTATGGTTCTACTCCGAAACAATTAGTACAACCACTTGAGCAGCTTCCTCTCGTGTGGTATTGATTTTCTTATTCCGGATGAAGACGTAAGCTTGAGAACACCGTTCAGGCTAAGGATTTGTTTTGCGAATGATGACAATTCTCTTAAAAGGTATCGTTTTATACCTTCCACAAGTTCTGTAACCGGTGGTACCTGGAACGGGCGTTTTCGCGTGGTTGTGTTCTATTGTTTTTATTGTCCTGGTTTTGAACAGACAACACATACACGTGGTATCATGGGATAGGTGATGAAATGACCTTTACCCTGACATACTTTAACTCAAAAAACATTTCGATTTGCGAGAAAATTAAAGAAAAAATATAATTATGCGATTTTTCTGCTGTTAAGTGTATTTTGTTTGACTAAGGCATAGAGAGGAAATAAATATTCTAGTGAATGTTTATTATCTATATGGCTAACCCTCATACGCCCAAACTTTTTGTTCTCCCGCATGATGTTAATGTACTTTGTTTTGATTTCGGGATTTTTATAAAAAAAAAAAAATCTAAATTTTTGAGAATTGTTCTATTAAAAATTATATTTATGCTTTTATACTTGGCATTGGTGTACTTTAATAAAAAAATGCCAAATGGTCGGTCCCTGAGTTCGGTTATATGAATTATATGAATTATTAATTACAAGCAATAACCGCAACAGTTATTCCACGAAACTTCAATGAAAAATTTTGTCCTTTCATTGAAGTTTCGTGCAACAACTGTTGCGGTTATTGCTTGTTATGCATATAACCGAACCCAGGCTCTGACCATTTTGCATTTTTTTATCAAAGTACATACCAAGGCCATCATAAATATAATTTTTAAAATAAAATATAATTTTTAATAGAATGATTCTCAAAAATATACTTTACTTAAATCTTAGAAATAAGTCTATGCTTTACTTTCTCAAAAATATCAGTTAAAATTCTGTAGATATTTTTAGATTCAACGGATTTCGACTATATTTAAAATTAGACCAAATTTTATAATTTTCTTTTGAAAATAAGTTCCAATCGGAAAAATAATCAATTTAACAGTGTAATATTTTAATAATTGTTTTACCGCAAACTTCACCATCATGAAAATTTTCTTTCGAAGGTAAATTTACTGTAAAACAACATTATTAACATTGTTTCTCTTCCAGTGTCAAAATTGGTTTGATATGACATGTACCATATAAAACACATCAGGTCCTAACAGAACATCTATCAAACCACGAATATTAAAAGTTGGAATGGACCAATTTGGTTACCACGAGGAAATCCATTTAAGAATCAAATCCACTAATTCGAGATTTAATCTTCCATCTTCCAAAATTCTTTATTGATGTTGTTTAGATCTGTAATTTTAAATGTTGTATAACTTAATTTCTCAACCAAATCTGCTGAAATAAAATTGGATTGTGAAGCCAAATCGAGTAGTGCGCTACTCAAACGAGTTTTCCCATGGGAATCTAAAATTCCATCAAGGCTAGTTGAGAGCAACATCTGTATCCTTTTACTATTCTTACGGCAATATATAATGTTGTTCCGTTACTAGCACCTCCCTATGTCTGTACTAGCTGTTGTGTATTGCAAATTATTTAAATCGACCACGTTTGAGCTTCACGCCAATAAAAATTCGTCGCACCATATTGATAAAAGAGGGGTGAGATGTTGGAGGCATTAATTTTTATTTCAAAAAGCTAGTTTGTCATGTTAAGCTGTTTTTGAGGTAGTTGACATTTAAAAGTTTCCATACCTTATTCGCCTGTGCAATACAACCATACGTAATTTTGCCGAAATGCCTAGCATCGGAAATGAAGTACAGTTTTGGGTAGAGCGTGTTTTCACCGAAAAGGCTTTTAATATTTAAACCCTATACACCAGATAATCTATATTTCGTTTACATTCTAAGAACATACATGATTTACGTTAAATCAATCACCCATATAGGTAATATTCTTTCAAATAGCAACATGAGACATAATGCTAATCATACAAACATTACATACGTAACGGCATGTATACATACGTAAATGAAAATACGCAAAGATTATCGTTATCAGAAAATTCTCAATTTGTAATCCGCAGTCAACAAACAAAAAAAAAATACGACAATCACAATCTAATTACACGCATCGCATGTACATATTTAGACAAGCAAAAAATCACACACCATTTTCTATCCGTTAACGCGTTTGTTGCAAACGTCACACGACATACAATAAACAAAACACAAATCAAATATATATACAATCTCCATTTAAAGCTCCACATTAAAGTTGAATATATGCGAGTATAAAAAAAATGAAAAATCGCGAAAAACTCATAAAAACTACTAAAATACAGTCGTCATTTTGACGTCAGAAATTAACGTTATTTTGATAGCCGAGCGATTTTTTTTTATTATATATATTATATTCTTATCTTATAAACAAAACATTTTTAATTTTTTTGTGTAAATAGCAAACCAACTCGTTCGGAAAATGTTCAGTATACCAATTTAACGTCATTTTCTAATATAATAATCGCACGCCGGCACGAATATTATATAATCCGACTCGTACATATATACATATTTTGTATTTGTGCCCGCGCGGTGACGTTTTGTAGATCGGCCGCCCGATGCTTTATTGCGCGCACTCATCACTGATTCATCAGCAGCGTGGCGATAATCGTTGTTTTCTGGCAAAATTAGAATTTTTTGGTTTTTTGTTTTATGTTTTAGAAAAGCGCCAAAAATCAACGTTTTTGTTTCTCATCCGCTGACGTACGAATTTTTGCGCGGATGATGTGAGCATTTTAAAATTGTAAAATGTAAACAAAATTTGGATTAATCATAGCACACCGAAAGTTTCTTTGTTTTTGTAATTTTACTAATTATATTATTGCTCAGCTGTTTATTTAAAATGAATATGAGATGTTTTTGATATTTTTAGAGCGTTTATATGATATGTTTGTGTGGCGCCCCCGAGGGTCACCATTTTTAAAAAATTGTTAATATATTTATACACACCTCTATACCATTTCGAATAATTTATGTACATATATATATATATATATATATATATATATATATATATATATATATATATATATATATATATATACATATATATATATATATATAAAACGAATTCTTAAAAATCCGATTTGTCTAAATAAACCGAGAACGAATAATATCATTTTCGATCAGCTGTTACAATTTTCTAATTTTAGCGCGAAACCAAATAAACAAAATTATTTTGAAAATTTGTGGGTTTTTAAAAATAAATTCTGACGATGGTCGATTTTATATTTTTACTCGATTATCATCACAAAACGTACGTATGTAAAGATTTTACTTCTCGATTTAACAACGATTATAAGAAAATATTATGAAAAATGTCTTTTTCTTTTGTTTTCGTTTTTCACAAAAAAATAAAACATCGCGATCGATTCATCATATTTAAATTTTCTATTTTTAGTCGATCAGCATTTTCAACAACAACACTACCGTGTTCGTGTAAAATGATCATATGATCGATGAAAACAATTGAAAATTAGTGTCTGTGTGTGTGTGTGTTTATATACGAATATTTTCTTTTACGCGAATAGGCATTTTTGAAAGATGATTCAACAGTTAAGTTTGAGATTCTGACGCCAAAATGTGGACGTGTTTACGAGTATGATATACAAGTTTCACGCTTATTTTATAATCGACCACATTATGAGATGGCAAGCGTGACACGAACATGCAATAAAAGACACGGCGGCGGGGACAGTGAAATTGTGACACGCGTGTAACAGTGTAACGCGGGTTAAACCGATATTGCTTGATTTTTATGTAAGCATGATAAAAGTCGAGTAGGAAACAGTTTTTACAGCTTCAGCTAAGATACCAATGTTTAGGTAATGGATGCTCTGTCGTGAAATTTTCAATTTAAGGATAATAAGGGTTCATATTGGTAAAATGTGGTTTTCAACAGACTCCGTGTGTGTATGTATGTGTGTGTGTATGTGTATGTGTGGCTATGTGTGGTGCCGTGCAGACTAAAAACGTTTGCTTTAGCCCTGACCGATTGATTGATCGAGGTGAAACTTCATACTTAAGGTTTTTCCAAGCATAACGGAAGTCCATAGGATCTTTTCGTTTTTTGCAAATAATTTGAAAAGCGTATCATTTACGAGAAAAACGACTATGAAGTAAAAGATTCTATCAGTTTTCCAAAATCTAAGCGGAAACGACGAGATTTGTATAACCTAGACGGATTGATTGATTAGGATCAAACTTCATAATCCAGATTTTTTTGGAGATCGCGCAGTGATGTTTAACCGAAATTGGCTTACTGGAAAATATAACTTCCATACCAGCTCCGTTTCTCGTGGATATTTTGAAAAGTATATAAATAATTAATTAATTTAACTTCATATACTTGAACTTCATATACTTGAACATTTTCCATTAATTGAGAAATCCTTCCAAAATTTAGTAGAAATCTGTGTACCGGAGTGGCAATCGACAAAAAAATAAAAGTTTTAAATAAATTTAAAAATTAAATTTTCAATCAATGGGTCCGAAAATCTAAACCTTTCCAATTTGAAAGGTAATCAAGACCTCTCACTCTTCCCCATATAATTTTTAAACGTGCCATCTCTCCGCCCAAATAAACGTCTTTTCATGTAACCTGATGTCTAACAATGATGTCTGATATGATCAATAGGCAGATCTTCAAGTGGTGATACTGCTTTATGGTGGCTACTGTAGATCCTATTTCGAAAATCTTGGTCTGTTCTATTTGGTAGTCCAATATGTAGAAATGACTTGGTTTTATTAATATGGCTCCATTCTCCAACTACAACACGTTTTAGGTATCCATGTTTACCATTAAAATTAATAACACCGTTTAGAAAAGCTCTTGGTGCGGTCACAATGATATTCGGATATTCACATGATATTCGTTAATTTGAATACCAGTAGTCAATAAATCATTTAAGCACTTCTTAAGCTAACTTTTGATATATGTGACGACTTGGGAAAAACTCTGTGGTCTGTCATTTTTGAAAAAACACATTAAGTTTCAACAATAATGGCTGAAGTACCACAAGGCAGTGTTCTTGGTCCAACGTTATATTTAATTTTCATTTCAGATCTCCCAACCTCTTCGCAAATGCTGGTATCTACTTTCGCAGACGTTACGGCATAATCGTATGTAGCCATAAAAATTTACAGACGGCGCCCGAAACTCTGCAACAACATGTTTATGACATCGGGCCAAGCTACACACGGTTTCAGCATATGGCTTCAAACTAAGTCGTAATAGATTTTTTATTGTTAATTTAAACCCTTATTTTATATTACAACACAAATTGCTTTGTTCTCTCGAAAATAAAATTTAAACAAAAATCTACATCTCAAAAATTGCCTTAAAAATTTTATGTCGCAGCTGCGCAGTCAATTTTGATTGGTATGACAGCACTCAACTAAGTAATACATACACAAGTTTTGTTATTTGTAGCAAACTTCATATTCGTTCGAGTTCGCGTAAACGTATCAACCCCAAACACAATTTTGATATTATCATTTTAAGTGTGGTGCAAACGCGAGCGTAAATGTTTATAGGGTTGAAAATATTTGTATAACGTCAGTACCAAGGATAATTCAAAAAACTAGATAGTCATCAGATTATGGCGCGTCTGAATGAAGATTTCACAACAAGTCGTATTATTGTTCAGGACTTGAATTCCAAATTCAAGTTTCTTATTGACACTGGAGATGATGTTTCGTTATCTGAACTCCTCCTAAACGGCTCGACCGATTTTAATGAATTTTTTTGTGTGTATTTCAGTGGGTTCCTGGATGGTTTAGGAATTTTTGTTTTGGTTTTTTGACGAAATTTTATTTTTAGTATTTTTTGTATTTTTCACATATCAGGACATATAACCTCAAAATTTCACTACCCCTCACAACCACGGCCATGACACGAGTAATTTTTTTATTTTGCTTTGGACTATCAGAAATTCGAATATTGGGGGGGAAAAAACGTTTGCTGAACCCGCCAGACCAGCCAACGTTTGGGCAGGGCAAAGTCTGTCGGGTCTGCTAGTTCCTTATAAATTATTCAAAATTCTATTTCGATTCATCAACTAACTATTCGCAACCAACGGCACTCTCATTAAAGATTTTTGAAGAAGAAAAACGGAAATTGGATACCATATGCAGTCGTTACCGAGCGCTAAATAGAGTGACAATTCTGGACAGGTACCCATAAATCTGAATTTACTGGACTTTTCATATGAACTCAAAGGTTGTACAATACTTTTTATTTTAGACCTTGCCCAGGTATATATCAGCAAATTCCAATTGGTACATTGTGATATACCAAAGCCAGCAATTACTTCATTCTACTTCCAATGATGCATCCGATCTTATTTGGCTTTAATTTTTGTTTTGAGTATTTAAGTGATACGGAGAACATTTTGATCATCTCAAGGTTGTATTTTACTTTCTGAAAATGGTTTAACTATTAATTCTGATAATGCGTCTTTGCATGTAACAACATCAATTTTTTTGGATAAGCTATTAATGGACAGGGCATTCTCGCTCTTTAAGACAAAATTCAAATCATCAAAAAATTTCAACGACCTGTAACAGTTTGTCAACTAAAACGCTGTTTAGGAATGATAAGCTTTTATAGACGTTTTATTCCTAGCGCTGCTGGAGATGAAATGACTTCTTATACAAGAAGAATAAAGCTCATTTAACAATAATGGTTGGCGCATCCGATTTTGCGTTCGGAGCAGTGGTACAACAGTATGTTTCGAATACTTGGCAACGGTTACATTTATTTTCTGTACATCTAAATGAGACACAACAAAGGTGCAATGCTTATGATAGAGAGTTGCTTGCAGGTTACTCTAGTATTAAGCGCATTTAAAGTACCTTGTTGAAGGTCGTGAGTTCAGTTTGTTCGCTAATCACAAACTTTTAATTTACGCTTTTTATCAGAATCCATAGACATCTCGATTTTATTAGTCAATTCACTATACTAATATTCAACACATCGCAGGGGTTGACAACTTCGTTGGAGGCACATTACCACGTAAATCAAATGTATATTAGTGATATAGCATTGACTTTACAGGAATAGCAGATGCACAGACCAACGATGTGGAACTTATAGAGATATTTTACATAGCGAAATTTAAGCAACTTTCAATTAAGTTTAACTATGATAAACTAATGTATTATAGTTCATACCTGTTGATCAAGGCCATTTATTAAGGTGAGTTTTCGGAAACAGGCATTCGATTCTTTCCATAATTTGTCAAATTCTGGTATAAAAGCTACTACGAACGTTTTAACTAATAAACTTGTCTAGCCTTCTATCACGAACGATTCGAAAACTTTTACTCGCCAACATTCAATTACCTTCGCAACGTTTTGCAAAAATCCGCATCTCGACATCATTGGTCCTTTACCAATTTCTAATAATCAGTGAGATCGTGTCACGTTAATAGATCGTTAAACGCTTTAGCCTGAAGCCAAGCCAGTACCTCCATAGTGCAGTGGCATCGCACGCTTAAAGCCTCTATCATATGTCACGAAATGGATGATTGGACTAATATATTACCAATCGTCTTACTAGGTTTAACATCTGCTTTCAGTGAAGAGCTACAAGCTTCTTCATCTGAACTTGTCTATGGAAGTATAATCGAGGTACCTGGTCAGTTTTTTAATAACGTTACGTCACAGAGTGAATTTGTGAAGCAAATTAATGGTCATTTTGATGGATTCCTACCTACTCCAGCTTCAAAACATTCGATCGTTAAGCGCCTCGTTGATAAATAGTTGGAATCTGGTGCTATGCGGACTTTTGGGGTTAACACATGAGTAACACCATAATTGTCTAATACATTTTTAAACGCAACATAGCACGTTTGAGACACTGAATAACGGAGGAATAGTTTTTCAAGAAAGCTAATTGTAGATTAGGCAGTACCCTGTCTAAAAGTTTGCAAGTAAACGGACTGATGTATAATGCATCAACACAATGAAGATGAAACGAAATGGTTAATTCACTGTTTTGCAGGTTTTGTAAACGACACACGTCATAATATAAGCTCTAACGTCCTTGACCGTTCCAATCCAATAGAATTGACTTTGAAAGCGATCTAATGTTTTGGATATTCCTAAGTGTGCAGAGGTATAGGGTAACCATGCACAAGTTTAATAAATTCGTTGCGGATAGTCACGGGAACTCAATATAAAGCGTATAGTGGAAAAATTATACGTTACTTCTTTTAGTTCTAAAATACTTTATATCAAATGAGCTCATCCGAAATAGTTCTTGACAGAGTATCCAGGATAATATAGTTTGTGCAACACTGCGGTGAACAATCTTGAAAACGAACGGTTGTACGTATGTACCCATCGAACCAAACGACCAGGAAAATATCTTTGAGTCATAAGCCATTTCAAAACAATATGATCCTTTTACAATTGTAAATATACGGGCGGAAAGTCTTAATTCCATACACTACACCGTAGCATTCCAGTTTTATAATGATGTATTTTTACTGCGCGCTGTGTTGAGTGACAAACTCGTTTGAAAAATTAGCGTGTCGTAAAACCGGTGCTGTTGTTATTGCAATTTGTACTTGTAGAGCAACGGTTGACCATTCGAATTTGCTTTGTTTTTTTTCAGAGATTAGTTAAGGGCGTAGAGAAAATGTCGGGAGTACCATGTCATTCCAAGAAATTGAAGGATTTTGCGAGCTGTCTTAGGAAATGGATATAGTTAGTACAACCTTCCTTAACAATATAATCTAGAAACTTAGTAGAGTTTATTGCGAAGTTTCTTTTGTTGACGTTAATTGTAAGTCCTGCCTCTCGCAATAGTCGACTGACTTCCTAAGGGAGGTGTTGGGTCATGCGGCATATGTAATTAGCAAGTCATCGATGTAAACGAAGATCCAGATCATGGAGATGATATGGAATCACTTGATTCTTTAGTCGGCACATACGTTGAGGTGCGTTGCAAAGTAATTTTTTTTTTTTGTAAAAATATTTTTTCCCCCGTCTTCTATGTGCATAAGTGTTTATTGTAGTAAAGCAAGTTGTTGAAAATAAATATTTTTATTCATATCATTTGTCACATAAAGGCGAATGAAGATACACTATTTTATGAAGCGAAGAACAAAAATTGTAAACTATATTGGAGTAGATCCAATATATTTACAAGTACAACCCGAAAAACATTACCGTAAAGGCGTAAACTGACTGTCTTATCTCTGGACCTGCAACTAGCGGAATCTGCCAAAACGCTTTATTTTACCATTGGCCTTTCGGACTAATGTGGTCGAGGAATTTCATTCACTCTTACGGCAGTCTTCGATTACCCCGAGAGCAAGTATCCTACCTATCTACGTTCAGATCGGATTACCTGCTGGAGAGACAGGGTAATACATCTGTTTGTCCGGTACCGCATTTTCATTAGGTTTATTTTAAAGGAAGGGCTTTAACGTGTTATCGAAATCTAAAATCTCTGAAGAAGGATACGACTTGCGGGTGACAGGAATTTGTTATGATTTCAATAAAACTATAAGAAATTAAAACATCAATGATTTTTAAGCTTGCTCTATTCAGGGTTTGGTACTTACAAGGAAACCCTAGCTGAACAATAATTTAAAATTTTACCGACAATTGAAAAAATTTACAATTATTTGTTGATTATTGAAAATACCTGATTCCATATTTTCATTTTTATTACCTTGTGCTCTGCTTAATATGACTACCTACTGAATTATAAATAAATTTGAATAAACATAAAATTTGTGTTTCTTTACATAACCATATTTTTCTATTGTCGATTTCGATTGAAAATAAAATGTTATACTGAGTGTAAAAATGATACTGGAAATGCTGTCAAAGTGTTCGATTGAAAAAAAATTCAACAACAACAATCGAAATCAACAAATGTTGATAACATCACCCGATAACAACATCTCAATAAATTTTTGACTCCTTAGCCTACTTCGGATTTTGCAACACATCTGTCCAATAAACCATTTCTTGTATAATACTAAAATGTCTAAAACCAATAAACAATATCAAACAAATCAAAGTTGACCCGAAATTAATAAATAATTAAAATTTTCCATTTTTCACAATGTATGGATGAATAAACATTCGTATATCCCCTCGGAGTTCATGAATTACCGTAATTTAATTCCCAGCTGCGTACATAGTTCTAAATTACTCGCGACAATTTTATTTTGGTGTGTTACTTCTGTTTCAAGTTCGATGATATTTTTTGTAAAGAGAACTTCTAAGATTTATTTAAATAAGATACCGCACCGTGAAAATACCCAGGAAACATCAAACCGCACGCCAAGCACACACCAACGATCTATCACGGTAGAATCGAAATGAAAAAAAAAATTATATTACAAAACGGTAAAACAACAACAACAACAACAAACCCACCAACAACAGTCTATATATATATAAATATATAAAGGAAAGAGACGCGTGCCGAACGTCATGACGTCATTATATATTAAATTAAAAAGACAAAAACAATAATGAGAATAATAACTATATATATAGTTATATACTTGTCTCACTCTACTCTCGCGTATATATATATTATGAATGTACGATTTCTCCTACTATGCGACGTATTATTTTGTTCTTTCATTAAAATAAACGAAAAACTTGAGTAACGAAAATTTTTATTTGGGGTGGGGACACCGACGTTCTGATTGGCGCACACAGTATATAACAAGAACTGTACTTATAAATGTATTCGTTATGAATTAAAAAATTCTCCCATTCGTAATTCCATTTTAGGAATGTGTGTTTTTTTTTTTGTTTCTTCTTGTGTTCATCAAAATTTGTTTTTTTCATTCGTATATTTTCTCAATCGACTGTTGGATGTGTATGTGTAACTACACGAAATATTGTAAAACAGTTGATTGAATAAAAAATATAGATATTTTTTTTGTACATTTTGTGTTCATTCATAAAATCATTTGTACCGTCGGTCTCGCGCTTCAGTAGTGTTCGGACGTTCACGGTTAATAGAACGTGGGAGAAAATAACAACCCAACATATTATAACATAAGGAAAACAAAACAATTTTGTGTGGAAAATTCAACATAGCTATATTTTGGAATAATTTTGTGAGTGTATAAAAATTAAGTGCAGATAATATTATTATCGCAACAAAGCAAAGTGAAAAATTATTTTTGTGTTTATTGTGAAAATATTTATATATGTTATATAGGAAAATCAATTTTTCCGAAATAAAAAAAAAATATAAGTGAATTATAAATTGTGTACGAGTGTTAATATATATAAAATACACAAGTTTATAAAAATCAAGTGCGCAGCGTATATATAAATTTGAAAAGTGGGAAATATTTTTCCAAGTGGTTTAGTCGTGCGTGGTTGATTGTTTGACTTCACTGAAAATTCCAGGTAATTTTTCCGGCCGCAACAGAAACAAAAAAAAATGATTTGTGTTTAAAGTGGTTGTATGACGAAAAATCCGTCGGTTATATACAGAAAATCGAAAGTTGACTGAAAATTATACTGAATATGATAAAAAAATAAATGAAAATTTTTTTGTGAGAGTGAAAATCTATATACATGATTGTGTGTGTGTGTGTGTGTGTATGTGTGTAATCACATTTGTTGTTGTTTTTAAGAATTTTCTCATTATACGAGTACATACAATTATTTTGTTGCTTCTTTCGACCTAATAAAATCGAATTTGGTGTCAAATGTCAATTTAATAAAAATTAATTAATAAAATTGTAATTAATTTTTGTTGAAATAGTTTTTTTTTTGTTTTGTAGATCATGGACTTGACTTAGATGTAATTTTTTTTTTGTGTGTGTGTTACCTTATTGTAGTTTATATATAGTGAAAACCGACGGGCAAATTGATTAACGTACGTTTTTTTTGTTGTTGTATTTTCAGGCGGCGTTGCCCCTGGACCACCTGCAACGGCCATGATCATGGAAGGGTTGGAAACCCTTGTTGCGTCACAACCGCACCATACATTCCTACTAACAGAATCAGCAGCGGCGGCCCATTTTAACGTGTTGAGTTTTGATACGCTTTTCAAAACGGCTGCAACAACATCATCATCATCAACATTATCGTCTTCGCTACACCACAATAATAATAATAATAATAGTTTGCTAATCAATAATAATAATATTATTAGTAATCACAATCATAATAATAGTAATAATAGTAATAGTATAACAATAACATCGGGTACAACATCACCATCAACAACAACAACCCTAGTGAATGTGAATAATACAAATTCAAATTTAAACAATCATCATCATCATCACCATAGCAGCCATCATCACCATCATCATCATCAGCATCATCCGCATCTAAGTTTATTAAATAGTAATAGTAACAATAGTAATAATAATTCCAATAATCAAACCCAAAATAATCAACAATTACCCCAATTAAGTGATCATCATCGATCAAGTGATCCACATTCAACAGCAACAACTAATAGTAATAATAACAATAGTAGTAATAACAATAATATCAATAATAATAATAATAGTGATTCGCAACAGGGTGATTTAAATACACCTGTTACAACATCCAGTGATATACCATCATTTTTTGGACCGTCAACTGTCGTTGAACCACCACCAATTACTGGTAAGTCATATGATCTATATATGCTTTGTTTTTCTTATCGCGTAACGGAATATATCTGTGTATGTAAAATATATACACAAACAAAAGAAATTATTTTATCAATGTGTTTCTTAGAATTATTATTTTTTTAAATTGATACAATCCCTTATCACTTATATTGTAATATATAGTACATGAAATAGAGATGTTAGGAATGCAAATTTTTTTTTTTTTTTTTTTGAAATATGATTAACCTTAAAAAATTTGTTTGACTTAAACCTTTTACTCATCTATTTATAAGATCAAGATGTAGATGAGTAGAGAAATGTGATCTTACTTCGCCGCAGCCATTAAAATATTATATGAAAGCATTTTTCTATACAAACATATATAATAATATAAATTGGCCATCCACCCCATATTTTATTATATGGCTTCAATCCATAAAAACTCATAATAATGTCTTAAATCATATACTTGTATGCTGAAGTCAAAAACAAACTATTTATTAAGCCAAATAAATATACATAAATTTGTCTATAAGATAATTTTCTTAAAACAAAAGAAAATTAAATTGGCAAAATTTCTTAAAATAGGCCGATATTTTTTTTTTTTTATATTTATTGCCAATTTAATTTATTTATGTATTATATTATCTCGTTCCGCGAGTCTCCAAAATATTATATATATACAATGACATTTGCGCTTGCATAAAATGTCGTGGCCATTTTAAAATTTAAAATCAACTAAACCGACATATTGGAATAAATTAGCAATTAATTTAAAAAAATATCGTCATCAGACTTGAGTGCATCCAGCCAGCATCTTATTGTAATATGGTGGAGTATATAATAATATAAGATTTGTTTATGTATTTTACATATACACGCATATATAGAATCACAAACAATTTGTCACTTTAGTAATATATTCGCTTATCGGAAACGGAAATTCTCTAAACTAGAAGTTTTTTTTTTGTTTATCTTGAAAATGAAAACAAAAAAATGTTGTATAAATCGTGATTATAATTCTTAATTTTTGTTTTTTTTTATTTTTTTCTCTGGTTACAGGTTCAATAGAATCGGACGATCTATCATTAGAACCGCAATCGGCATCAAGTCCGTGTCAAAGTTTGTGTTCGCCATTAAAACAAGAACGAAGCAGTCCTATTATTGATAAAGACGAGATCAGCAATACGAGTAGTGTTACCATGTATCCACATCACAATGATATGCAGCAACATAATCAACAGCAACATTTGCAACAACAAAATATCGAGGGTAAAATTTTATACCATGGAATTTTTACGACACGCAGTCCTGTGCCAAATATTACAAATTTAAATTCGCCACAATTAACGATTATGCCGGGGCAGATGTCACCACCGTCGGCCGGTTTAGGCAGTTGGGGAATTCCGTCACCCGATAAAACGCTATTTCAACCGCAAATGTTTAGTTTATTAGGGCCGGGCCCACAAAACACAACACAGGCCCACTTTCAAAATCAAACGTCACAAAGTCCGACGCCTGGTGGTGTCCACCATCATACACATTATACAAATGATGATCGGCCACATGTTGAACTGTTAGGCTTAAATATGGATTGCTCCAGTATTATTTTAAAACAATCACCAAATTATATGGATATGGGTTCGCATCCCAGCCAAAACGATTTACATCAGTATACACGAAATCAAAATATCGCACCAAAATATCAATGGATGGATTCGCCAGTAGAATACGGGTCACCACAACATCCTAGCCTAGTTGTGCCGGGGCCCTCATCGTCCTCGTCACAGGGGCTAATACCAAAACAGGAACCGTTTTCAACGGGATGCAGCTCAAGTGATTCACCCCACCATCAAATTCAACAAAACACAAACCAATCAACCACACAATACTATCCAGTACAGTTGGCGGAATACAATACATCGACAAGTAAAGGACATGAAATTTTATCACAAGTATATCAACAATCTAATATACCATTAAAATTAGTTCCAGTCAAGCCGAGAAAATATCCGAATCGCCCATCAAAAACACCAGTACACGAACGGCCGTACGCCTGTCCAATCGAAACGTGTGATCGTCGTTTTTCGCGATCCGACGAGCTAACACGTCACATTAGAATACACACCGGCCAAAAACCATTTCAATGCCGTATTTGTATGCGATCATTTTCACGCTCAGACCACCTAACAACGCACGTACGCACGCATACGGGCGAAAAACCATTTTCGTGTGACACATGCGGCCGTAAATTTGCACGGTCCGACGAAAAGAAACGACACGCCAAAGTACATCTAAAGCAGCGTATCAAAAAAGAAAGTAAACTAAATCAACAGCAGCAGCAGCAGCAACAACAGCAAGCCCAACAACAGCAGCAACAACAATTACAACATCACCATCTGCAGCAGCAGCAACATCATCATGCGCAACCACACCACCATCATATGCTACACGGTGATGATCCGATGAATGGGGGCAGTATTGTATCGCAGCCATCATCAACCACAACGTCATTGTAGACCGAAACAATGTCGATCGATCCGCTTAATTTAATTGAAGAAAATCATTTGGACGACTCGAATATTATAGAAATTGCTGATCAAATTCAACAACATCGTGACGCTACTTCCACTAACCCCGCGATGGAAAACACTAATAGTAACGATGATGACGATGATCAACAAGTTGTGATCGTATTATTTTTACAGTAAGTTTAATATTATATAAATATTTTTTTTTTATTTGTTGTATATGTATTGTGTATATTCGATCGATCGACATATTTAATGTATCATTTGTTTATTTTTGTAATTGTAAATTGTGACGCCCAGTGTGGGGCCCAACTTTCTATATTATTACTTTTATTATTAAATTATTATTTTTTAATCTCTAATACTGTGATCTCAAAATATAGACTTATCTCTTGTTGTTTGCTGTTATTTATAAAAAAAATGAAATTAAAAATAATTAATTAATTATATATATATAAATGTTTATTTGTTTTTTATATAGATATATATATTTATATATATATATAGAATAACAAAAACAAAAAATTGGTTGCAAAAATATTAAATATATATATAAATTAAAAGAATCAAATCCACTTATAATATTATTTTTATTTTTTTATTCTTACAACGAATATAAATAAAATAAAATAAAAATTGTTCCTTAAAAAAAAGTAAAAAAAAAAAATATATAAAAAATATTTATAAAAATAAACATAATTAATTAATTAGTTAATTAATTAGTAACCACCGATATAAATAAAAATAAATTGATGTTGTGATTTTTAAAAAACAAAAGAAAGTTAGAAAACTGCTGCCATATTTAAGATAAAGTACGAAATGGTAGAATAAAAAAGTTAAATATTACAAAAAACACGTGGATCCGCCATTTATCGTTTTTTTTTTAATAAATTACCTAACCTCAATATTATGATTATTATTATTATTATTATTTAACTTGCAATTTTATTATTATATTTTTGTTAACAAAATGGCTTTAATTAACAAATAATATTAATTATTTTTTTACATTCCATATAATTTTTAATCATTTAATTATATATTAAATATATATATTATTATTTATTTTTATTTTATAGTTTTTTTCTTTATAAATAAAATTTATAAATAAAATGCAACCAAACACATTTATTTATTAAAAAATAAATATTTTTAATGTAATTAAACAGGTTGTAAATGGCCTTATTTTAAAAAAAAATAAATAAATAAAATTATGTATTTGGAAATGTGGCCTAAAATTAATTAACAAAAAAAAATTCATTAAAAATCAGAAAGTATAAATTTTACAAAAAACAAACAAAATAAAAATATTTTACAAATATTTCATTGTCTTTCTCTATATAAATATATTAAAAATATATTAAAAATATAAATTATTTCGGCCTATCCTTATTATAATAATAGTAATAAATACATATAAATATTATAAAATACATATTACATATATAAAATTTATTATTAGATGTTATTATATATTATGAAATTATATAACAAAAAGTGATTTATTTATTTATTTATATTTATAATATTATTATATTAAATGATTAAAAATTTGAAAAATATTAAAATGTTTTTTAAAATAGTTACGTGTCAAATGCACAAAAAACGTACTGTTTAAGAACAAATTAATTTAAAATGTGTAAACTTTTAAATTGATTTGAATACAAAATATAAAATAAAAATAAATAATAATAATATATTTAAAAATTAATTATAGATAGAAATTTAATTATAAATATATAAATATAAACTTTTTTTAGATAGATTATATTAAATATTTTTTTTAGTTAGATAACAATTATTAAAAATTAGATAGACATGTTTTTTTGTAAATATTTATATAATTAATAAATTATGTATTTTTTATTTTTATTTATATGTCACAAATGGAATTTTTAACAAACGCTATTTTTATCTTTGTACCTAAAAATTTTATATATAATTATAATTTTATTTTGTGATTAAGTTACCGAAATTAATTCAAAGTGCCATATAAAAAAATTACAAAGTAACAAACATATTAAATGCCCAATTAAATTCCAGTGCCAGATAATATTATATATATTTTTTTTATTATTTTCTCTCTCGCTATATAATTAATATTACTAATACGCTTAATAAAAATAATCTACGTACATAAAAAAATGTCAATTATTAATATTTTATAATTTTTTTTTCTCGTATATGTATAGTTATATATTTATTTCGAAAACAATTAATATATATTTTAAAAATTCCATTTAGTTTATAAATAAATAAATAAAAATAAAAAAAACATATAAACATTACTAAACATATATAAAATGGAAAAAAAACACAATTTATTTGTAAAATAAATTTCAAAAATCCTAACTTATTAATTATTGATTAAATTACATATTTCATATTTGTAAACTTTTATTATTATTATATTAATTAATTGATTAATTATTATTATTATTATTATTATATATTTAAATTAATTTAATTTTTATTAATATAAAATTTAAAACAAGATACTGATGTTTAAAAAAAATAAATTTAATTATAACAATCAAAAAAAAAATTAATTTAAAAAGATTAAATTAAAAACAAAAAAAAATCAAGACAAAAAATAATAAAAATTAAAATGTTGACACTAAAAGTTTGATCGTTTTTATTTAAGTTGGCAGAAGTTCGAAAACCGATCTTGGAAAGAAATTATTGAAACGGTAGGGTACGTAAACGGAGGACCCTGTAAACAAAATTTCCTTAAGCTGAGACCCAACACAATCGATCTCTGACCCTGTACATTTTGTTTCCCATAATTTAGACCAAGCACAATCGAAAAGAGCCGAGTTGCCTCCTGGGTAACTCCTAATGAATCCGGCTGTATATTATTAAACTAATATTAAACTAAAGAATGGCTGAAGCTATAATAGCAGTACCGATTTCCCCAAGCAGTTTTCTTTGTAAACGTATCCAAGATAGATAGAGAGAAATTGGGATTACAAAATATGGATTGAGGACGATCCACATCCATTTGTAGTAAAATTAATTGGAAGACGAATATTCACAACTCAAGAAGCATGCAGTCGCAATGGGAAAAATACAGAAGAAAGGAAAATGGGTGCATCATAAACAGACCGAAGAAAATAAAAACCGAATGGTGCAGATGCATCTGCGTTCATGCAGATGTCATGAATTTGCTTTCAGTTGCAAAAATGAATATTAATGCCAAGAAATTGTTACTACGTTTCTGGTGGGATTGGAAAGGAATCATTCACTACGAACTTCTTGAACCTGGTCAAACTGTTACAGCTGAACCAGGCGCAATTGATCGAATTATGTAATGCTCTGAGCCATTTTTTTCGATAACTCGTTGCCATTTAGAAGGCCCTTTCACTATGCCGCTTTTCCAAAATGATTTGCCCCTATTAGCGAAAAACTGAGATAGCCAGTTTTTACAATCCTTTCTTGATGTCATTTTTACAGCACCAAGAGCGCTCGCCATGGACAAAAAGAGGTGATAATCGCTTGGTGCCAGATCCGGTGGATGCATAATAACTTCCCTAATAATAATTCAATAATTCAATATTATTTATGAATTGAGTTATATTAATATACGTGTTTTTAACATATAATATACATTTTTGAATTGATTTTTGAAACTTGTGTCGCTTAACATTTGTTTTGCTGCGCACTATTGCGCAACTTATTTACAATGAACTCAGTAATTAAATGTTGTTTCTGTAATACGTCATCCAATCATACATCTGAACGCGTTCCGTTATTACGTGTTGACTCCAATTTTATAAAAAAATTTGACTTTATTTGTATTGATTGTAAAAGCAATAATGTTAACGGACAACTTTTATTGCTAAACGAATCAATGGATGCAATTACTCGCAGTTTTGTTGAATATAAAACAGCGTTTAACGAAAATTGTAATCGAATGTTTAACTTGGAGAAGAAGTTAAATTTGTTGTGCAACAATTTTGACGAAATTTCTTCTTCCTTAGATCGTACCGAAGATTACATTGCCGCTAATACCAAATCAATCGCTCTTTCCAATTTCCGTACCGAAAAATATTTTGCAAAAATTAGCAAGTTTATCGACAATTTCGACTCGACCATTAATGAAGCGGTCAGTAATAAAATTGATTCAGTTATTTCCAGTATTAAGAACAATCTGACCAATATCCAACACAACAATGAACTTACAGCTGACAACATTAAGAACAATTTGCTCATAAATAAACAGCTGGCATCAAATACTGAATTAATTTTGAGGTTGTCCAACGATTTCAATACTCGTATATCAGCACGTACTACTTCAGATAGCTCGAGTAAAACCATTGATGACTCGCTAATCGTGCGACTTGAGCAGGAATTGAGAACTACAAGTGATGCTTGCTATGATCTAACAAACTCCCTCTTAATTCACAAACCAGCTGCAATTACAGATCGCGCTAATATTCTTAGTCTTCAACAGGAACTTTTTCCTGCCACAGCTATCAACCATTTAAATAGCAGCCTAGCCCGATCATCTCAAGTGGTTCCTGCTAACATTGATACCAACTCCAGCAACTCTCAACACAGCAACTCTCAACACAGCAACTCTCAACACAGCAGCAACAGCAGCAATGTTAATCCTCCACGCATCCTTAGGGCTGTCCCTAAACCGAAAATCATATTTGTATCCCGGTTGTGTAACAATACAACTAGCGCCGATGTTATATCACACGTTAATTCTATATTAAATTCGCAAAACATCCAAGGAGAAAATGTCAAATGTAAAAATATATCCCGCTTCAATGGACAAGTTGCGTCATTTAAATTAACCATTCCTGAAGCTACATTTGACCAATTACTTTCCCCAGAGTCATGGCCCGAAACAACGTATCTCACAGAATTTGTCGATTTTCGAAATAATAATAATAATAACATGACAGTTCCAAAAAACTTAAACGTTTGTCCCTCTACTACCAGAACGTAAGGGGACTTAGAACTAAATCTCGCGAAGTCTTTTTAGCAATTCAAAGACTTCCATTTGATGTTTTTGCCCTCACTGACAGACACGAGTTTAACAGGTAGAGGGGTTCTTATTGCAGTGCACATCAATTTTGATAGTCAAATTGTTATCATTCCCAACACTGATAATATCGAACTAGTGTGTGTCAAAATTAAAAATAATAAAAATAATATTTTTATTTTATGTTGCTATATTCGCCCACTAAGTCAGATCGTAAGCTATCAGCTTCATACTAATGCTGTTGACTTTGTCATTGACCTGATGAATACTCAAGATGACATCTTTGTTGTGGGTGATTTCAATCTCCCCGGGCTTAAGTGGAATTATTCAGACGATAACACTCATTATGTTGCTTCGAATGCACTAACCGCCAAAGAAACTTTATTCACTGACAATATGTTGAACTCTGGACTATTTCAGATTAGTAACGTTAAGAATAGTTTGAACAGGCAGCTCGATTTGGTGTTTTCCTCTTTTATCGACAATAGCGTCGCTTCTGAATCCAATCTAATCCTCTGTGCCATAGATGTATACCACCCTCCCATTTTGATTACTTTTGGTCTGGAACAAGACAATCCCAATGTCAACTCTATGACTCCATTACGTTTCAATTTTCGTAAGGCCGACTTTGTGAAGCTTAAACAATTATTGGCTAACGTTGACTTTAACATAATTTTAAATGATCATAACGATATAGAAACACAAACAGTCAATTTTTACTCTGCAGTTTTTGAATGTTTTAAACATTCCATTCCGTATACCCGCCAAAAAACTGTATCGCCATCACCTCCGTGGTATAATAATGAATTACGAACGTTACGTAACCTTATAAGGAACAAACGTTGGCAAAGATTCCTGAAAACTAAATCTGACTCTGATTACTCTAACTATTTAAATAGTTATAATGATTTCAGTAGTTTGTCTGACGAACTTTATGGGAATTATATCAGACTCATGCAATCCAATCTAATCGCTGAGCCTAAGTGTTTCTGGCGCTTTATCAATATGAAGAAAAAGTCCGACGGATACCCTTCCACTTTCAAATATAATTATCATTCCTCTAATGATCCTAAAGTCATAGCAAATCATTTTCGCAAGGCGCACACATTTAGAATTGCTAAAACAGCACGTATATATATTGTCGCATCGCAACCAAAATGTACTGTTACATCGTCACCAAGAAGCGTACTTTTGGTAACCTATCAAAAATTTGGTATGATTTCAAAGGGCCGAATGTCGAAAGGGCCGAATGGGTCGAAGGGCCGATTTTTTTTTTTTTTTTTTTTTTGTGTTTAGAAATATATTTTTTTATTTAATTTAATTATTTTTTGCATGCCAAAATTTTCCTTCACCAAAATGTTCCTTTCCTTTACCAAAAATGATATTTTTAAAACAAAAAAACAAAAAAAACAAAAAAAAAATTCGGCCCTTCGACCCATTCGGCCCTTCGACATTCGGCCCTTCGTACCCATTCCAAAAATTTTTACTGAAATAGAACCATAACATTACAATTTGGTTGGGACTTCGCAGAAAATAATCACTTATGGAAATTAAATATCAAATAAAGAGTTATGCACGCACATTACACACTTTCTTACCAAAATGTGATGTATCATTACAGCTGTCAATTTGTACAAGACTAGCTAAAAAAACTGCGAAAAATTGTTATCAAAAAATTTGAAATGGTAATTGTCGTGAAACGATTTAAGTTTACGAACAAATACTACAGAAAAGTAAAACAGCAATTGAGTATTCAAAGAGAAATGTATTTAAAGCAAATGCAACAGGATGATAATTGTTGCATATCCATAAAAGAAAACTCAGTTCATGGCATGAATCGCACTTTTCCACAAAAAACGCAAATAGTACAAAATGCTAGCTTCGAAGATGCACTAAACGATGGTAATGCCGCGAACGATTTATTTCGCGATATAAATGCAAAAAATCATCAATTTGAATTTAGTCAACGATCGGATCTCTTTGAAGAAGGAAAAAGTTGTTCAACTGCGGAAGAACTGAGAAAGTGGGCTGTCACGTATCGCATAACTCTCTTAAACGCTTTGTTAGAAATATTGAGAACATACGGGTTTTCATGGTTGCCACGGGATAGCCACAGTTTGTTGAAAACACAAAGATCAATTCTAATTATGTCAATGGGTAGTGGTAAATTTTGGTACAACGGATTGAAAAATGGTCTACAAAATGTATTCCATTCCAAAGAAATACGGTTATTTTTGCAAAATAGCCACCCTATGCACACACTACAGTGTTATTTAGTATTATTTATGATAATTTGCAACTGAAATGTGTGCGTATGCGGTAGTAAAAAGATCATTACGTAAAATTGTCACCATAAGCACACAAAACAGTATCATTTCGTATTATTTTTGGAAATTTATCACCGAAATGTGTGCACAACGTAGTAAAAAAAGAAAAATGTTTCTTATTACAAAATTGTCATCTTATGCACACATTACAGCATCATTTTATACACGTTTTGAAAATTGGTCACCGAAATATATGCATAATAGAGAAAAAATCGCTTTATGCAAAATTGTCTCCTTAGGCACACAGTACTGTATCATTTCATGTTCTTAGCTAAAATTTGCCACCGAAATGTGAGCCGAATTGTGAGCATAAAGTGGTAGAAATAGAAATATGCTTTTTTACCAAAAAATTGCCACGTTAAGCACATAACACGGTCTCATTTTGCATGTTTTTGAAAATTTGCCTGCAAAATGCGTGCATAAAAAAACGATGCGTTATCGCCATTTTATTGTGTTGCTTAAGCCATTTTTTCATATATGCACGAGACATCGAGAGCATAAAAAAAGAAAATTTGACTAAAATTTTTTTTTATTATTTTTAAATAATTTCCAATTTTCAATCGCTTCATTTTTTTTAGGGGTGTAACGTTTACTTTACTTTCACCATAAATCCGAAATAGCATGTGTTTTATGTATTTCAAATAAGCTAAATTTATATTATATAAATATTCTAATTACAAAAAAATATAACATTGATTGTTAACATTCATATTATTTATTAAATTAATATATATAATATATTATTATATAAATAATTAGGTGACAGTCGATATATTGTTTGAAAATCGTCAATGGTTGATAATTGGTGTTGTGTATGCATACAGCGTAGATGATTATAACCAAATGTATATCTAGAATAACTAAAATGAGGGGTTTAACTATAGTTGGATATTAGTAACAAATGATTGCATACGGTTACAAAAATTGCATACATTGTGCATACAGATTTTTCACACAATCATTCCCCAAATCGCGTACATCATGCGATTTTAACCTGAAATGTGTGCACACATGACTATACTTACAGTGACAAGGTGTGCATACATTATACATACAATTTTCTTTTATGGCTAGTTGGGGGGCTATTTACCATTTAATTAAAATGACACAATATGCCACATTAATTAATAAAGGTCGCGTAGTAAAACCAAAAGGAAGGCGTTTCTGGTCAATTGTAAGTTAATAATTTAATGTTAAACATAAACAATATTTAACTTGTTCGTATAAATATTGCTAGGTAGAGAAATCACGCTATTGGGAGGAAGAGGTTCCAAAGTTTGATGAAATTAAATTCAAGAACACATTTCGAGTGTCGCGCGGAACTTTTAATTTGATTAAGAATAGAATAAAATACCTCACTCGGCAGGAAACAACATTTAGACCTCCCATTGACATTGATAAAAGATTGGCTATCGCGTTGTATGCATTAGGCTCTTCAGCCTAGTACAGAACAATAGCATCTTTATTTGGAGTAGGTCGATCAACAGTTGGAGAAATTGTTCTTGAAATTTCTGAAGAAATTTTCAAACAATTTAAAATGGAATACTTCAACTCTTATCCACCTACTCCCGAAAAAATAGACGAAGTAGTTGAGGGTTCGAAATTATCGGATTTCCTCAGTGTTATGGTGCCATTGGTTAGTATTAAAATTCTATAGGGAAATCAGTAAAATAATTTACACATATAATTTGTTTAGATGGATGCCATATTGAAGTGCACCCACCCAAGCAGCAGGATGTCGATTACTATAATTACAAGGGGTGGTATTCTGTGATACTTCTGGCTGTTGTGGACTACCGGTAACAATATTTGTATGTGAATAATAGTACAATTTACTCATTATGTTTAGTTTATTATTTTAAAGATATAGATTTACGTATTGTAACGTCGGCTCACCTGGAAGGATGAACGATTCTGGAATCTTCGAAATGTCTAAGGTCAAAGAGGAGCATCAGTTTAACCCATTGTTCCAGCGAAAAAGTAGAATTATCGAAGGGGTCGAAGTTCCGGTGCTATTAATTGGGGATTCTGCGTTTCGAATTTCGAATTACATCTTGATGAAACGTTATCCGTATTCAATAGCCCAATCTGCCGAAGAAAAATTATTTAATTACTACCTTTCCAAATGTCGCAGAGTGGTTGAAAATGCGTTTGGGCAATTAAAAGCCAGATTTCGCAGAATCGGGAAAGGTCTCGAAGTACACGTTGACAATGCCAACATTATTATAAATGCTTGTTGTGTTTTACACAATATTTGTAATAATCACAATGATATATGTAACCAGTCTTGGCTTAATGATTTATCGAATAAAACAACTAGAATTCAGCCTCAATCCAGAACAAGAATAGGGGACAGTTTCGAATCAAATGGCAATAGAATTCGGCAAGCCATTTGTTCATTTTTAGGTACAGTTTGAGTTGAATTTCCATTGCTTTTTTCATTTCATCATAATCATCTGAATTTTTCTTTTTCTAGCCCGAGAAGTTGGTGCTGGTGGCCATGATGATGGGGTGATGTTGTTGCCTGGTCAAACCCTGAAGTAGATGAATTGGAAGATATCATTGAAGTATCACTACCTGAAAACTAAAATAATTAATCTAATACGACATCCCATTTAAAAAATTTCATTTTATTCAATATAAATAAATTTTATATCATTACAAAGTTATTTTAAATTAAATTTCATCACATTCATAACTATTGCAATAACATAATTAGTCGTCACATTCATAAGTAGTCGGCAAATTATACTTGATCATTTTTAAACATTTGTAACAATGTCTTCTGGAAGTCAATGTTGGCCGTGATAAAACTGTCTACTAATTTCAATTTAGCGTTTTCAATTTTGTTCGCCTCTGCCAACAAATCGTTCGATCGTTTTAACTCATCCGCAACATTTTGTGATGATTCCTCAATTAATTTTTTAATATCGTCGTAATCATCATGGGCTTTTCGTTTTTTAGCCCGTGGAGATAGTGCGGGGGGTGATACGGTTGTAGAAGTTGATGCGAGATGTGATAAAGTTGTATATGATGTTGCTATCCCAGCCGAAGTACTTTGATTTTGTGATGTCGTTCATAAGTCACTTATATCTGAAAACTAGTAAAATCACATTGAATTCTCTACACTAAATATAAATTAATGTATTATAGAGGATGTGTTTATAAATTAACTACACAAGTATAAATAAAACACTTACCAAACTATCATTGGACATCTCAAAGTTGGAACCTGTTAATAAATGGAATAGTTGATTATTTATATATATATATATATATATATATATATATATATATATATATATATATATATATATATATATATATATATATATCGATATACGTTGTATGTACAAACCACTAAAAGTTTCCTCCGTCAAATCGTATCTGTTTGATTTGAACGATCCAATAATTTGATGTACTTTCGTGTATAAAGGCCAATCAGAAGGTGATCCACCCGTTTTTTTTCCTGCTTGCAACCAAAATTTTCTATTGAAAACTATTTACATAAACACAAATGTATTTCAATTTATATTACCGATATTTTTTGTCACATTATTTATTTTATTTAATACTTCCGTCGTATTAACTTTTATATTATGTTTCCAGAGTCGCTGGACCATTTCAGCTATAATATGACCATTTCGTTTGGCCTTCCTTAGTTGCTCGATGTACTCGGACCAAATATCTATAAAAATATTGGTCTCTCCCTCCGAACATATTTTTCTGTTTTTCATTTGTTTCTCCATATTTTTTAATATTTTTTATTTGTAGTATAACAACTACTATTATTTTATAAATAAAAGCACAAAGACGAATGTATATTGTATTGTAAATTTTATTTTGGGGTTTGACACTTTGCCAGTTAGAACATAAAAAAAAGAAAAAAATACGTGACCTATAAACCAACATTTAGTTGTCGATATTTGCTAATTGAGCAACTTGGCGCTGCCATCACAAAAATGCTTCGGGATGAGAAAAATATCTCATCCCGAAACTATGTTAAAACCAGGTTGCAAGCCATGGTTAGGGGTGACACATTACAACGAAACCATGGTTAACTCGAAACTATGGTTACGAAACCAGTAATGTGTCTATAGTATTACCATAGAATAAGTACGTAAGAATGATAATTTTCTTGTATTAAAATGGCATTAGGCATATAATTGGGTACTGGTTGTATAATTACTAACGCAGTACGAGACAACGATATATTTTGGATTGTTTGTCTTTCCTTGTTACACAATATTGGAAACAGATCATACTGTCGGGTTATTGTCACATTGTGTTGTTTTGTTATTGTTTCCTTCATTCAAAAGTTTTCGTTTAGTCGAGCAAAAAAAAATACGAACGTTTTTTCTTGTTTTTAGTATTGTGTAACAAGGAAAGGCAAACAATCCAAAATATATCGTTGTCTCGTACTGCGTTAGCAATTATACAATCAGTACCCAATTATATGCCTAATGCCATTTTAATACAAGAAAATTATCATTCTTACGTACTTATTCTATGGTATTACACTAACAAAATATTATAATATCAATATTTTGCTTTACTTTGGCTTCCAAACCACTTCGAATTAAATATTTATTGGTGGTTGCAATCGCTCGATGGTCTCACGTATAAATGATATTTTAACATCATAGAAAATATAAAAATTAGTTCGAGTAAGGTACATAACATAAAATAGACCGTAGTCCAAGTTAAGTAAAGGGTTATCCAATTGAAGCTTGATAAAGTAAACTTAAAAAAAACACACAACATATTCGGAATGTATTGTAATTTTTATTTCATTTTACAGATTGATCCTTGCCATTTTTAGTTAAACAAGATATCATTCAAATGTCCTCCACGGGACTTCTTACGGGCCTTGATTCTTTTGAGGTAATTTTCAATGACTTTTCAGCACATTTCGGGCGGTATCTCGGCCATTACCTTACGAATATTAGTTTTCAATTCGTCAAGAGTTTGAGGATTGTTTGCGTAAACACGATCTTTCGCGTAGCCCCACAAAAAGAAATCCAAAGGCGTTAAATCACAGGATCTTGGAGGCCAATTGACATCAGCCAATCGCGAAATCAAACGTCCAGGAAATTTCTCTTGCAAAACATCTCGATTTGCTCGTGTTACGTGACTGGTTGCTCCATCCTGCTGGAACCACATATCGTCAAGATCATAATCTTCGATTTTCGTAAAAAAATAATCGGTTAACATGCGGCCATAGCGCTCAGAATTGACGGTAACGGTTCGTCCATGGTTGTTCTCAAAAAAATACGGCCCAATCACACCACCAGACCACAATGCGCACCAAACAGTGACTTTTTCCGGGTGTAATGGCTTCTCTACAATCAATTGTGGATTTTCTGAGCCCCAAATTCTACAGTTTTGCTTATTAACGTATCCACCAAGCGAAAAATGAGCTTCATCACTGAAGAAAATTTTGTTCGAAAAATCAGCATCAGCAGATTTAATAATTTTAACGCGTTGGTCGATTGTTAAATGCTCCATATTCTTAAATGGCAGAATGTCAACTAAATAAATGACAGCGTACTTGACGTTTATCTTTGACAGATGTCGGTATACAGATTTCTACTTTATCAACCTCGAATTGGATAACCCTGTATATAATAGTAAAATCGTACGATCTCAAATTCCCTACATATAGCAAGAAAGATGTACTTGTGGGTGGATTGCAGTGTGTCCACTTTTTATGATGCATAATTATGATTGCTATAGACTATCGATTACCAAGTATATAATACATATATATATTTCGTTTTTTTTTTTCTATATACCGAAATATACTGAGGTTCATAAACTTCGAGTCCATAAAGTTTTATGAACTCATCATCATAAACTTTAGGTCATACAATTTGTTTTCAAAAAAAATATTGGGATGCATGAGTTGAATATTCTGCTTATAATTAACAATAGCCATTCGATAGCCGTAACACAACATACAGAAAAATGTTTTTTTAATAAAAAATTATCATTGCATTTTCTTCAATACCAAAAGTAGCTTGTTATTGGTGATGAAATTATAATTCAGGATGGAGCTACATTTTCTACTTACATTTACACTTTTTCGGGATAGCTACTCTTGGGGCTGACATTTTTTTCGGGCTAACTTAAACGACTTAAAAATATTTTTTTTTTGTAGGTGTAAAAATAATAGAAAACTTGCAAATAAATTTGAAAAAACGATTGAAGTAGCCGGCCAAAAATTTTAATAATAACTTTGTTTCTTGATGCTTGATCTGATCCGATTTGTGATCTAAAACAAAATTTGGATCAGCTTTTCCATTTAAAATTAAAACTGATCTGGATCAACGTGCGTCCAGAAACATGGCAAATGTATAGAATGTCAAAGCAAATTATATTCCGCATTCGGAAATTTCCACCGATCTCATATGCACAACCTGGTTAGGAAGTTTGACTCAGGCTAACTGAATGAGCAGTTTATGCAACCTTTGAGTTGCTCACGGAAATTGAGTCAATTTAGTATATTTTTGTCTTCATTCAATTCGTTCTTCCAATAACTTCCTTTCGTTCATATTGCAACAAGCCAGACGAACGAAAAGATCTTGAGTTCAAAGTACTATATCTTAACCATCCGCCCCATAGAAAAATTCTAAAAAAATCGCAAAATTACTTTAAATAGAAGAGGAAATACTATTTACTGCCAGGCCAATGAATAGTTGCTGAGTTTGAAGTACTACGTCTCAACCCCACACCAAAAATCACGTTAAATCTTCTTCCATCACTAGACATGACATGAGCCGATTGTTAGTTGAAAATTTGGGCTATAGATTGACATGATCTAGACCTTCCAAAAATTATTATCCACATTGATGACTCGCATTGAAATAAGTTGTAGGTAATCGAAGTATTTTTATCGCGTTTAAGTTAATGCATAAATGTTCAATGTGTAATTTTGCGCGTCATATTCAACCCTGTCATCCCCATTAGAATATTTTTTTATTTTTGCAATGGAGTAATGGTTAAATATGTTTTCTATTCCGTCACTCTGTAAAAACTATACAATTTAACACATTTCGTGCGATGGAAATTTTTGCAGTCCTTGGCTTAATGGTAACCAGTGACCAGTTACAGGTTGCTGGTGCATATTTAAAAAATATTTTGGATGCAATCAATTGACATTGTGTTTTTATTTTGGCATTTCTCTTAAAAATATTTTATTATTAAATTTTGATTTTCTTATATCTCCATTTCTGTTTTTTTTTTTTTTTTTTCATTCTTGACTGTTTTAATATAATGGATTAATTTCTGTTAAGGTGATAGATGTCAACTTTAAAATAAATAAAAAATACTTATATATACGCTTTCAATTATTCTCGTTTTGACAGATTGATCTAATTATTTCTGGGTATTAAAAAAAGAACAAAATTCTCTTAGTTCATTAAATAAATGAATGTTAATCCTTTTCATTTATTTGTTTTATATGCGTGTTTCGAAATTAAGTCAATATAAAAATTTTCAAGATTGGTACACAATGTGTTGTTGGCACCATCACCAAAACGAACACAAAATTATTACGCATAAACAAATCAAATTAGAAAAGCGTATCGTATTCGACCGGTACTGGTAAGGTAAGTGATCGCAGTGATACCAAAAAACTACCAACCTATATTATAAAATATGTTAATATTTTTTTTGTTGTTGTTGAATGTGAGGGAGTGGAAATAAAAATTTTAAGTACTTTTCACAAACTGGTTACCATCTTTCTCAGTCTTTCTTTAATTTCTTCGCCTGGTGTGATTTAAACTAACACCGATCATCTTATCAATTTACTTAAATTAAATTACAAATTTCTTAAGATCATAAAATATTATAACAAGGTCGTAATTTCTTTTATATTTTTAACTTTTTTAAGTTTTGAGGTTAAAAACAAATTATATTAATTTAGTTTAAATATCTCTACAGCAACACTAATAATAACTATATAATAATAATAATAATAACAATATAAGAGAGGAAAGATCAACCGATTGCGATATAATAAAAATAAAAAATTAACATTCCAATATTCAATTTAGATAAAAAATTATTTTATTTAAAATAAAATTATATCCAATTTTTATTCCAATATATATATGCGTATAAAAAAACTACTCATTGTAAATCGAAATCCATTAGTGAAGATCACCAGAATCTCAAGATTTGTTTCTTTTTTTTTCCTTATGTCTTTTCATTCTCATTTCTTGATCTTAATTTTTATGAATACTAAAAAAACGATCACCTTATGAATATTTCGGAATTGAAAGTTGCGGGTGGATTTAACGTGATTACATAATTTACATATATACGTATAAAAGTATGTAAGTGTGGCAGAGATATTCAACATTTTTTTTTATTTATATGGCAAACACGTATATAGACACTCCAAGCCCACTGGAGACACTCCAGACAATTTATATTCAAATTAATTTATAATATGACGGAATATTTATGGAATTCTATTTTTTGTACCTCCAATATTTTAATCGGTTTATAAATTTAAAAAGATTAGAGAGTTTCAGAATTTTATGAAAAAAAAATCGTTTGTTGATTAGAAATAGTTAACACTTAATTTAAAATGACGCTAATCCGATCGTAGCCTAGTAATAAATTTGCGATACATCGCGTAAAGTTGGATTTTATTAAATATTTCCTAAATTTTATTTTTGACATATTTTAATGGGTCCATATAGCTCAGTACCATTACCCACTCCTCCCATGTATTTATATTGTACATAATTAAAAAAAAAATCTGAAAGCTTAATAATATATTTCTTATGTATATGTATTGCTTTTGTTGCTTTTCTTAAAAATTTGAGCACGCGTCCAAATGTCTTGACAGTATTAAGAATACATATATAAATAATAATAATAAACGACCGGAAATAGACAGCATCAAAAATATATCTTTTAAAATAATAACACCAACAACACCAACAGCAAAAGCATAAAATAAGATGATGGAAGAAAATGAAAAAGAAGCAAAAACTTTTGTCATATTTTCTTACTTCGTTGTATTCTTATTCAGATTCGTTGTAGTTGTTTTATTAGGAAAACATGCATAACGTGTCATCGGCAGTAAGAGTGCTGTAGCATAGGGTTCTGCATCATTTGGATTTGAATAATGTGCCAAACTATATACAAATCGGTACCGGCCAGCATCTCAAGCAGCCCAACTTGGAGTATAATAGAAAACAAGGTGAGGCACTTAAACGAGCCACTTCCAAAATTTAATGTAATGTTAAATCTTAAAATATTTTGATTACAGGGTGAAAATTATCATATATGTTTAGTATATAGGCTATTATTAAATCTGCAAAAATATATACCGAAAAGACATAAAATAACCTTAGATAAGTAAAATTATGGCTGTACACGCCTTAAAGTTGGTCTAACCGTGGTATTGAACTAATATTTATTTTTATTCAATAACCATGATTAAATATTTTGTCTTAGGTCAAAAGACATATTTACGTACGTACGTATAAACGTACAATCCACCTTGTTTTTATGTCTTTAGTTTTAATTTCTCTCTTATTTTTTTTTTTTCAATAAAAAGCAACAAAATTATATTGTCTCCTCTTAGTTATTATATTTTGTTATTTATGTAGATACAGGTGGCCCTCGTATGCCACAGTATTAAATTATACAGAGAGTTTTATTTACAACGAAACTTCACGGAGCCTATAACTGCCAAAGTAATTAATTTAAGAGAAAGCTAAGCTGAACTTAATTTTGGAGGGGGGCAATTATTCCCGAACAAAAGCATATGCATAGATTTACTCTTTTAGAGCCCAGAAGTGGGACCTGACATTTTTCAATGGTTTTCAGTTTTGCATACAACGGTATGGGGAGAAATAGATCAAACTGCTATTGAGTTATACCAGGAACAAATTTAAACAAAAACTAGAAAATTGAAACTAAACGGATTTGAAACTAAAACATTGAGAACTTTTGTTAAATGATTAATTAAGGGATAATACTCCCTTAAAACAAACATTGTTCGAAGTCTATTATTTTACGACAAAACCGTCCAGATTTCTGGGTTTTGGAAGTTCTTGTATAGCATGTGGCTGCTCATCACACCACATGCGGCAATTTTGCTTATTCACTTACCGATTTAACCAAAAATGAGGTTCGTCGCTGAACACAATTTTTCGGTAAAAAACAGATTTTTCTCATGATGCATTTTGCAAGTCGTTCGGCTTCTGTTGCTGCACGAGCTCTATTTTATACGACTTCAGATCAAGATCCTTGGGTAAAACCTTTCACGTAGTCAAATAACACAATCCCAATTGCTGTGCCCTGTGACGGATTTTGTCATTTTCATCAACACTAGCTGCGACAACATGCGACATACGCATACGATTTGGTGGATTGATATCCAATAACGTGAAATTGGAGCGAAATTTCGTCTCAATAGCCCAAATTGCTTGATCAGTAAGTCAATTATGATTTATTTATTTATTTATTTATTTACGAACATATAGTTCAATTATAATAACTAACAACAATTTAGTGAACCACACACCACATTGTGAACATGAAAACTCATTTGTAATGAGACGTATAATTCAATTTTTCCAAAACTTTTAATTGCCTCCGTAGTAATTATGATGTCTTCAAGAACAGTCTATCAAATACAAGACTGTTTTTAGTTGACTTCCGGTAAATGCTCATTGCTAAATCGGTTCAATTGGAGTTCATTCGGTGCCCCTTGTTATTTGCCTTCGTAATCCAGGGCTATTTTTAGTGGCTCTCGCAGTCCAGGGCTATTTTTAGTGAGTCTCGGTAATTGCTCATCGCTCAATCGATTCAATTGGAGCTCGTATGGCGGTACTTGACGACTCCATAAAATGAATTTTGATAAAAAATTCAATAATTTGTAACCGTTGTTTGGGTGTAAGTCTTTCCATGATAAAATGGTAATACTAGCTGAGAACAAATTACTTTGACAGATGTCGAGAATCAAGCGACGACACATCGCGTGATGTGTCAAAACCATATAAACGAAACAGCAAAAAAGCAAAAAATTCACCCGATATAAGTCACAGGATCTTCTACTGGCAAGATGAGCCAAACCAGCGAAGACTAAAAGTAGGTAATTTGAAAGTAGACTTAGAAGACGACACAACGCTCATCGCCCTTTCAAAAGATAGTTCAATTAGAAAATCTGCTTTAGGGAAAAAGGCCGTGTGGATAGAGCTAGAGGAATTTTCCTTTTGCACCTGTTACTTCTCGCTCGGACTGTTAGGAAGAACTCGCACAAAGATTCGATGATATAGCCCCAATTATCCGGGACCAAAAGAAGGATTTTATTGTAGCCGGTGATTTTCTCTCTAAATCCCCTGAATGGGTGGGGCGATTAATCCATTTCTGCCCACTTCCAAAAGACGTAAGTATAGACCCATGTTGGACGTAGCTTTTGGCTTAATGGGGGTTGGAGGGGTTGGTAGTTCAAGAAGTACATGTCTCCATTCCGCAACAAAAGGAGTACAAAAGCAGTAAGGAATAAATGCGAAGGTTATCCTAAAAGGAAATCGATAGACACACTCTAGGTTTTTGTTGATTAGGGCAGGAATTTTGCACCAAATCAGTGTGTGAGTCCGCGCTCACACTAGCCCTGCGAAATCCGTACAACAGTGAGTGCATTGTGGGACCTAATTCAACGAAGGCTAAGAAACTGCAAGTGAGTTCATATCTTAGCCAAATTACCAAAAGTTATCTAGCAGATCAGCAGATTATCATAGAATCACCTACAGACTCATCTACTAATACTATAATACCAGTTACCAGGGTTCGGTACAGGGCCCAGTATTATGGATCGTGCTATATAAAGGAGTGCTCCGACTCAACCTGCCGAGTGCGCATTACTTGTGGGGATATACAGTTGATCTGGCGCTGGTCGTTAGTACACGGAATGAGGAAGAACTGCTATGGGCTTGCACGAATTGCATAATTGGTGAATGGGAATATTCAAATGTCAGGAATTGATTACGAATAGGGGTCGGTTTCTTCATTTTCTTTTCGGCGCAAAATTTTAATAAAAATGGTACAGGTTTCATAATGCCAGGAATGGATTATGAAAAATTCAAATTTCGGGAAAATCCGTTTTAGTGGTCCTTCGCGGAGCCCGGGCTCCATCTTTTTTAAAACAATTTTTTTTATAATTAAATAAGGGGATTTTCGAGTACCAGGAATCGATTCCGATGGGTTCTTATTAAAGGAAGTTCCTTGGTTAGGCTTAGGGGATTTTTTTAACATTTTACTTCACTTGAACGCTTTTGATCAAATTTCGCGAGGCGTGGTTTTCGATTACACGAAAACGTGTACAAGGAGTTTTGAGTTTCGAAAAATTGATTTAGGCGTCTGCATTTAGACATAAAATAATGATTTTTCTAGTTTCTTAAATAATTTAAAAATTTAAGCACACAAGAAAATAAGAAAATAAAATCTAATAGTGTGAAAAAAATGTATCGAAGAATTATAAAAAATTGACATTCATTTATGTTTAACAAACAAGTTATTTAAAAGTCATCACCAATATTTCTTCAGTTTTGTGTAATGTGTTTAAGTATTGTGTTGTTCAAACAAATATATTTTATTTTTAATCACATTACGGAAGCCATGAAAAAAATCAATCATCTCATAAGGGCACGGCGACTGAATATGACAATATATATTTGAGGATTACGTCTATTTGATGGCATTTTTCAATTTTATTGATCACTTAACTAGTGCGAATTCAGCTAAACTAGATAAATTCATAAATAGTGCGCTAATCTATCTTTGAAGGTTTTCCAGATTGAAAAGGTTCCGTAATGGATATACAAATGCATACTTTCTTAAAATTGATGATGGTATAGTATATTCTCCGGCCAGCGAGAACGTCTTCATCATAGACAACAAGAGGAATAATTGATAAATTGTTAATATCATTAGTTTGCCTTAGATTAATATTTACGACTTTACTTTTACAGGTATGTAAACTGATTGAAAAATGGCGGCAAACATATTAGCTATTTCCTTGGTATTATCGCTACTGATGTTATTTTAGGATTTATTAGCGGGGTATACCCTTCAATTTCGCGACGTTAAATTCATGACTGTCTTGGATTTGCACTGACTTATTCGGCATAAATTCTTCATTGCCGATTATAATTTCCATCGCCTTCAGGTATTTATTATTAACTACGAAATGCATTAGTGATTCATATTCACTAAGGCTGATTGGTGAAAACTAAATCTAAGATTGACTTGCCAATATTAATGATTTGCACTCACCATGGTATCAAAAAATGTCCATTCTGCCTCAGATGTAATGCTAAACGGCTTGCAATTTTGTTGCCACTTTTGATAGAATTCTTTATGGGCGAAAGCAGTGTTGGCTGTGATTTATAATATGTTTTATAATATGTTAAGCTCAGATGTTCTAAGTTAGTTGTGAAATGGTTAGTATTATAGAACAGCTTGTGACATGGTGCTTGAATTGATATATTACACGGGAAGCCATTTGATCTGGCTGCGAGCTGCTGGATATTGGTTCTAATGCAAAGACTAGGTGTATGTTGTATGTCATCTTCTCTGTGTAGGACATTTTGTTGTTTTGATGAATAATTTCACTAAATACGTCGCTAAATGTTCTACTTTTGGTAATTTAATTTGTACTGCTTCCTTCGTGGTTATACTATTAAAGTTAGCCGAAAGATAAAAAAATCGATAATGCAGATAGTGTCTTCGGTATCCCAGCCGAAATTAAACAAAATGGACAATGTTGATTAATTTCTTTCAGCCGAAAGATATCAGCCTACTTTTAATGTCTGTTAACAACAGTCCAATCAAGAAATTCTGATGGGGATACAGGGTGTAATTTGAACAAAAGTCCATAGTTCAATTTCTGAAAAATCCATTGAATGGCCGGCCTGGCACTCTCATTAAACCTTAATTCGCATTGATGCTACTATAGCCATTTGATAGGCCCTAATTCTTGTTAACAACAGTCTAATTTTGAAAAAATTCTGATGGGGATACAGGGGTGTAATTTACAAGAAATGTCCATAGTTCAATTTCTGAAAAATTCATTGAATGGCCTGGCGCTCTTGTTTAGTCTAAATTCGCATTGATGCCACTATGGCCATTTGATAGGCCCTAATGCCTGTTACCAACTTTCTAATTTTGAAGAAATTCTGATAGGGATCCTGGGGTGTAATTTGACAAGATTTCCATGGTTAAATTTTTGAAAAATTCATTGAATGTCCTGACGTTCTTATCTAATCTTATTCAATTCTTAACCATTCAAAATTAGACTGCTGTTAACAAGCATTAAGACCTATCAAATGGCCATAGTGGCATCAATGCGAATTAAGGTTAAACAAGAGCGTTAGGCCATTCAATGAATTTATTCACAAATTGATCCTGATCAAAATTTCTTTACAATTTCCAGACCAAATGTAGACATAACATATCATAAACTAAAACTTTTATTTTAATATCATTTTAAAGAAGTAAAAAAAATGAAGGAAAAATAAGTTTTCTTTAATATCGGCTGGTATCGTAACTTTCGGCTGAAATATATTGATCAACATTGTTGAATTTTTATTTTAGGTTATCAAACCAAAGACACAATCTGCATTATCATTTTTTTATTTTCGGCTGGTAACTATCGGCTAACTTTAACAAAGTGTCGTGGTTGTGGTTTTCTTGTAGCTACGGTTTCTACGTTTTCTCCTAGCATAAATAATCCTTTTTAAAATAGTCGGACGTTTGATCGGTTTTTTCTAGTTCTACTAAGGGTTTTTGGTTTGATATTTCCTTGATATCTTCCTCGTTGTTTTATTTATATGTTTACAAATTCTTTGAATAGTTTGTTAGTTTCCATGGAATAGTTAATACCATTTTTAATAATCGGGTACATGAGGAGTGAGGACGTCTTTCCAGTTGAATAGCTTTCCGCTATTATTCTCTTTGTTTGTTGATGATTGACATTTTTATTACTGTAAATATTCGTGTTTGTTGATTGTTACTTATGGACATTTTCCTGCTTCTGAATTGAATTAGCAACTAGCTTGTAGCGATTTTATCAGTTCAAGCTGGTTTGTTGCAGACGTTGCTCGACAATTATGTCCTCCGCATGTTCAGTCTTAGTTTTGTTTTAATTTTTTTTAATGTATCTGCGACTTACTTCTGATTCTCTAGATGTTTATTGTTCTATTCCAGGGGTGGGACCATGGCCAGGATTTTTTATCTCTAGTAATTTGTTACCGATGTAATTATTTTACCCATTTCATCTAGCCTTGAAGTAGGTTTTCATTTTGTTGTTATTTTGATGTTATTCAAATTATACGAGTGGTTTGTACCATTAGACCATTAGACATATTGCTGAATATTTACAGAACATGTGCTTCTAAAGCAGTGTTTTTATGAAATTTCATTCCCAGAGTTCAGGATATTTGTCGTTTTCTTCCAATTATTTTTGTAAAGGAAAAACCAGCAATTCTCAGAAATAACACAAAATTATGATACCGATGTTACAGAAAGTGCTAACGTCCATGATTCGCTACCAAAAGTGATTACTGGTCTTATCAGCACTTTGTAAATTATTAATTTTATTTTGCGCGATATATTACGAGACTTAAAAATGTTAACGTTACAACATTAACAATTTAGCCTGCTGGGATGCGCGATGTTATGTCTGCGGAGACTGAGTTTTTCAATTTTATCATCGATTCCAATTAATAAAATCAATTCGTCTTTTCATTGTTGTGTCGCCCCTGTTAAAAGTTTCTTCGTGTTTGCGTTCTCGCGAAAGTCATATTTTTGGATCTCGCTTGGTTCATATGGAGGCCGATTTGTTGGGTTGTTGTTTTCAAAGAAAACAGCAAAATAATTCTATTGAATCTCCTTGCCGCATTGCTGATGTTATTTTGAAAGCCTCCAAGAGCATTTTGCTTTTAGAGCCAACCATTAAGACTTTGCACATGAATATGAATTTTGAAGGAATGACCAAATGCAACAAGATACTATACAACGCATTCCTACGGAGGGTATCATACGCATGTTAACATACGCATGTTAAAAATTAATGAGAAAATGCATATTCTTCTTTTCTAACACAATCGTCAAAGAAAAAGATTGATGGGATATCGTTTAATTAACAACTTGGCAATAACTACACGTTAACCAAAATCTTGTAACCAGTGTTGATGCTATTCTACGATACATGTTAGAATTCAGCCGGTCTTTTTTATGTACTGGACCAAATCATTGAAACCATAGCACAAGCATGCGGTAGAAGAAGCTTTTCGTTACAGATGCCATCATCAACAGGTGCCGAATACTTTTTTTTTTTTTTGATATGATGCTTCGCATTTTATCATAAGATGGTGCAGGTCTACGTGCCATTTCTAGATTGATATCAGATTGATACGCTGATGTTGGTTGTTCGCTAAAGAATAACGTCTGTCTATTTAAAAGTGATGAGAAACAATTCCGCCACACTGTTAGGATGGTGGTTGTGTTCATTTGTAAATTGTAACTTTCTAGATTAGTTGTGAAAAGCGATGCTACGTGGATGGTAGTCGGTAGCGATTTCTTCTGTAGAACGGCATCTGTCTCTTAAACTGGCAGCTTTGATTTTAAACACTGTTGTTTGTGCCATTCTCGTTTCGTCCTTCTACACAGTCGGTTGGAGTATTTTGCCGCGATCATCGAATCGCTGTGTGGCTGCCTTGTTGATTGAAAGAGGTGAAGTTTTCGTGAACGATCCTTTGCTTGAACTGAAGCTAGACAAGTCTCATCCAATTATGTGTTTCTAGGTTTAGATGTATTTTTACCTATAGATTTGTTGTTAAAAAATTTGTTGTCGGAAAAACCTATTATGTTACACTGCTCTTCTACAGAATGGGGTGTGGTAGGCTATCCAGGTTTTTTGATATGCGAGGTTCAAAGCTGGCCCGGATAACTTGATTGTTTAATGCTTCGGTATTCCAACGTGAAATTCATTGAATTCGGATACCATACGTGGTGGAACGGCAAATTCGCAACTAGCAAAAGTGGTCATCAATGTTGGCGCCATGGTTGGTCTCAATATCGGTGATGCCAGAAAAATTCCTTTTGGACTCGAGGATTTGGTCAATTTGATTGACCTTAAACACCGTCGATTAATTTCTAAGTGCATTTAGGAGTACGCCTACTTGAGAATTATGCATTGGCTACCGTCAGATTATGTAGGAGAGCTAACTCGGTGGTGCACGTCCAATTGTTGTTTGGCGCCAGGTGTAGGGGGCTGGGTCGATGGTAACACGATGAATACTATCTGCATTATCGATTTGAGCGTTAAAGCCACACAAAATAATCTTTACATCGTATTGGGGAATTTTGTTCAAAACCCTTTCGAGGTGGTTATATAGAAAGTGCCTTGCGGTGTGAACACTTGCAGAAGTTGAACACTTGGAGACGGCACATCTCACATCTTCTGAGTCCTTCGGTAATCCCTCTGGCTGCATTCTAATCTGACCACCTAATACTGACCACCACCTTAAACCATTAATTTTGCTTAAGGCTTCATAAAAAAAAAGACAAAAAAATAAAAAAGACTTTGCACAAGTACGGTAAATTTGTCGAAATAGATTATAAATTAAAAATTATGAAAATAAAGATTATACAAATTATATGGTTCATAGAAAAAACTAAAATTTCAAGGTTCAAAAATTAAATTAGGCCGAGATATGTCACCACAGCCAAGGAATATACTACATCCCTAAAGTGTAGGGTTGTAACGGAATAATAAGCTAACCTTCTAAAATATAAACTTTGTGGCACATAATCACCGCGATATTCGATGGTCACACGTAAAACAAAATTTTTTGATTGTGAACAAATACAACAATGAAGATGAATTTTATTTTTATTAAGAAAAATAAAAAGAACAAATGTGCCTCACCTTACTGTACCTCTATATATTCTTACAAATATATACGTAAAAATATATTAACATCCAAAATCACACAGTTCTTGTACGTTCACAACTTTAACACCAACTTCTTTTATACCTATATCTTTCGTCTTAGTTGCATCAACAATAATAGTTGGAAATCATATGTCTTGAAAAAGAACACCACAAGATCAATCACAGCGTGAAGTGTTTTCAAGTTTCTTGTTTTGATTTTTTTGTTTAGTATGTAAGTGTTGTCTAAAATGAAAACAATAAATCGATCATATTTTTGTCTCTTATAAATAAAAAGAAAAATTTGATTATATTCACGAAAGAACGAGAAGAGAGGGCACTCATTATAAATAACCACTAAACTCATCACTGACATTAAATTTAAAGGCAAACGTCAAAATAAACAAAATGCTATAAGCGCGCGAGGCCACAACAATTATTGATTTGACCACAAACCGAATCTTCCTTCTTCCACCACAGTAGTACATAAATATGTCTATACGTTTTGCAGAAAGACACCAACTAAGAATAAAATTAAAATAACAAGACACTTCGTTAGTGTAACATGAATTTTATTTATTTTTCTTCATGTAACCATTTTGTTCACCGACTATTTTTTTTTTTTTTGGTTTTCTTAAGTTGATTTGTTTTTCCGGGGGGTGCGCAGTCTCCACACACACAAGACGCAGGTATCTCTCGCAAGACGCGTAGTCGCGTACACAAGAAGTCCCCGAAAACGATTTCAAATATAGAAGTTTACTGTGCAAATTAAGCCAACGTTCAATATGAGGATACCTAGTTAGTTAGGTATGGGAGAACACGAGTCAGAAAAGAATAAGAAAAAATCTTAATTGAAAAAAAAAAAATCAAGAAAATTGTTAAATTATGCAAATCAAGAATTTGTTTATTTTATTTATTTATTTATATTTTTATTTTATTTATTTATATTTATATTTTTATTTTCTGAACCGGTTCAAATGATATGGCGTGGATTAAGAAACTTACTTATACATATTTTATATTGTCTTGTTTCTTTAAGAAATAAAAATTATTTTCTTACATTTTTTTTTTTTTTAATTTTTTATTTTTATATAAAAATAGAATTGAGAAAGAAAATATTTTAGAAGAAATATCTCTTATGTGTAAATGATCTAAATTTAAAATAAAATAAAAAAGTTTCCGGAATTATATTAGATGGATGGATAATCGCCATTCCTATATATCTCTCTTGGTATATACCTTGTGCGACCGGTTAGAAAACACTTTCTTTGCTTTGATTAGAGAAATTTTTTATTTTCATCAAAAAATAGATCGATCTTGGTCATTGTGCCATGCATTTTCAACCTTTTTAAATATGCTGTCACAAAAGTACAATACCTTAAGAAATTCTGCATAAAACCTATATGTGTACGAACTCGATGTTTGTTCAAAAAACTAAACTATATATGTATGCGGAGTAGTTTCACTATATCGCCGTGTTTGTAGAGATAATACGGGTTATGATTATAATTTTGAACAGTTGCTCCACCAGCAATCGAATTCTTTAACATAAACACTTTTTAGAACTAAAATATCTCAGAAGCATGATAATTGTTCCACTCTTGAGCAACGATGTATGATGAGGCATGCCAGATAGTGTCAATTCATTAAAAAAAACTCGACAGTGCAGTTGAGAGCTTCGGCGGAATTTTCGGAAACGATTGATTTGGCATTGTAGTAAATTGAAGCCCATCACACGTTCGGCGAATTATTTCTCGATTTATTTCAAGAGCTTGGAGCATTGGTTGCATTGAACATCACTTTGTTTGATAATTGTTCATTTGCTAAGCAGGATTTTCTCCAAATATTACGTCAATTACGCTGCCACTCTCAATCATAGGTGGATGAACTTTGATGAGCTCAGCATCGCGAAGAAAAAGAATTATTAGAGGAGTTCCTTCAGAGACTTGTAGAAGCAAATTATTATGCTCTCGCTGACCTTCGCTTTCTTAAGCCGCACTGTAACTGGCATCGTTTGATGACAAGCGAATCGCGAAACGAAGTCGTTAAAAAATGGAACTAGGAGTTTGAAACCGCTATGATCTGTTCTGTCTCGCTTTAAGAGTATTGCTGTAATGCACTGTAATGCACGAACGGATAAGCGATTTGAACGCGAGAGTGCTTACCATCGAAATCGAGAGCATGTTAGACTATTTCAAAAGTTCGTTTCTGTCTGTCATTGAATTTTTCGTTAATGATTTGCGCGATATATCATAAAAAGCTCTCCACTCGTGCATCGTCAAAAAGTGCTTTCGATAGCATGCAATGTATAATATGGTATTTTATATATTACTTTTTCTCCTAAACCAGGACAATCCATTCGCAATCAGACTCTAGCAGAACACGTGTTAAGGCAGTGGCCTTGAATGTAAGTTGAATGGTGCCTTCGTATAGGTACGCATCTCGATAAGGTTCGTTGAACCGCGAACATTCAGCAGCAGAGTACGGAAAGAGGAATACTTCTCGTCTCGTGGGCTAACCGAATACATTCACGGGATGACTTTGCCACTTATTTTGAACGTAAACGTAATATAGAGCCTGTTTTGATTCATTGTTGCGCGTCTCCATCGAAACTACTGAGTTTAAAGAAGGACCCTAATTTATTGAGTTTGCTTTGTGCGGCTAGAGTTGTCTCTCCCCCATTTAACCACAATAAATGCATTGCTGATCAGATACGATTAATGATGGATACTTGGTGGTGTATATACTTAATCATTACATTAACATTTGAAGAAAACATAGTTTCATCTAAATCCTTATTAAAAAAAATTAATTTTAAGCTGCGTATATGAATTTCCTTCATGAGAAATGATTATGACAACTGCTAAAAATTCTTAGAGGCGATTTTTCATATTTGCATTAAGTTCAACACAATATAATGAAGGTTCACCTGATTTATGAAATTCTCCGAAATCTTCACAAATAATCATCTTTCAGAGCTCTACAACAAATCAATTGGAAGCCAGCCGTTTTCGTTTGATGTTGATGTCTTAGTACAATTTGACATGGTGTAACTGAAATAATGCTCAATCAAAAAATTCATCAAAGAACGCATGAGCTTTGTTAACAGATCGATGAAATCAAGCATGTGATGGAGAAGGATCTTGTTCTAACCTCTACAAATTATGGTATAAATGATATAAAAACTAGAATTGCATTTCATTGTATCAATTAAGGCATTGAAACCATAATTACCCCACAATCTCCTCTTAGCTTTTAAACGATATATATAATTATTTATATATAAATATATATATATATATATATATATATATATATATATATATATATATATATATATATATATATATATAAATATATATATATATATATATATATATATATATAAATATATATTTATGGGTACATGATCATGCGAGATTGCTAGGTCTGGTGACATTGTTAAGTGATTACCTTAAAATGTAACCAGCTCGAAACAGCTCAACAGAACTTCTAAATATCTTGCGGATGTTATACACACACGTTAAAATCATCTTACCATATTAATTTAATACTGCGGCATCAATAGAAGATCCATAAGTAGCAACGGCATATCCATCACTAATATTCCAATTAATGTCGGAAACGCTGTACTTAACCTTTAATAAATCAGATAAGAAACAATTAACCAAGGCATTCAAACTGCTAGATTCCAGCAAAATTTTAACCAATCATGAGCAAGGATTAACGTTCCAAATGGTTATTTCTGTGCGATTGTCTTAAACATCAAACCTTGTATGCTTTTAACATTTTAATTTTCAAGACAAATGTGTATACTTTTCTAATAAGTAAATAAATAAATAGATCCAATGTGGATTGGCTAGAAATATAATAAAACTGTAAACGGGACTAACTAAAGAGCTACAAGACAACCACAACCCTTCTAACGAGATAATAAATTATGCAAGATAAACTCAACAAAATGTTTTGTAAATCTGTTTAAACAAATAAATAAAGTACAAACAACGTGGTACAAAAAGAATGTCAAAAATTAAATGAAGCATCTTAGTACATAAAATTACCAATGGTGCTGATTACAGAGTAAATTATTCTCATTCTGATATAATCATGTGGCATCTCATATGCTTTTCCGTAAATTGGGAGATTCCAGTGAATCTTGGCCGAAATCGGTCCACCGGAAGTGGACGCCTCCATTGGACGAAAAGCCAGTTTCCGTTTTTGCAAATATTTTCAAAAGTGTATCTTTTAAGGTAGGTCCAGATATACAAAAATTTGTGCCAAACGCGCTCGGCGTAAAAATTTTCGCCGCAGGTTAGAATGTGTGGACGTGTGCGGCGCACAAAAACGACACGTATACTACATTCAAAGCACACGATCCAATACTTGTCGGTTTTTTCAAATTATTTAAATGATAAACCAATTTTAATGACAAAAAAAGTTTTATTTTTTAGCCCTTCATGGCGGCCTAAACACTGAAAACGGGAGGTGACATAAAAATTTGAGACGAAAAATTTTGTGTGTATATAAACATTTGCGGCGAGCATGTTTACGCCTAACGCGAAAGATTCTAAATTAAATTTCGAACAATACCGGTCAAAATTGGATTTCCCAAAATTAAAGGGGATATCCAGCCCAGACCGATTGATTGATCCGGATAAAACTAAGTTTTATCCACAAATTGAAAAATATCAGTGATAACTTCCATAGGAGCTTTTTGTTTTCAGTCAATATATTGTTTCAAATTAGTAACAGTAAGGGCTTAGAACGACTAGGAAGGCAGTACCAGCCATATGGTAGTAATGGCGCAAATGGCCAAGTTACATACGGCCCATATAATAATAACAGAAAATCTAGCCATTCTCCTAGAAATATGATTTGAGCCATACGGCTAGTACTGCCCTCTTAGTCATTGTAAGCCCTTACTGTTACCAACTCAAAACTGTATCAATCATTTCCGGAAAATCATATTGCTAGAAGAATCGCAATTATTAATTTTTATATTGAGCCATATGGATGCTGGCAGATTGCGCTAACCCTACCATACGGCTGGAACTGTCCGACTGGCCACAGTTAGTTTATATACCATGGCTTGTTCGAAACATAATGAATCATTTCCGGCAAATCATATTTCTAGGAGAATGGCTTGATTTTCTGTTATTCTTATAAGGGCCGTACGGAACTTGGCCATTTGCGCCATTACTACCATATGGCTGGTAAGGGGATATGGGCAGCTTATAGCTGAGTATCTTGGTCATATGGAAGAAGTTAAAAATCCTGATGTTTCGAATAATGTAATGAATGGAAATTTTTATTTGCCACATCATTGTGTGGTAAAGGAAGGTAGTTCAATAACTCAGCTTCGGATTGTTTTTAATGCATCTAGTCGGTCATCATCAGGTATTTCGTTAAATGACTGTTTAGTAACAGTCCGCAACAGGATTTGTTTTCGCTTGTGATTCGTTTTTGTAAATATCCCATTGTAGTTGTAGGCGACATCGCAAAAATGTATCGTCAGATATTTGTGTGTCAAACAGATCGAGAATTTCAACGGATTTGGTGGCGAGAAAATACTGAGTCTAAGATTAAATGTTACCGACTAAAAACCGTCACGTTCGGAACACGAACCGCACCTTTTTTGGCAACTCGATGCCTAATGAAACTTGCTGAGGATGAAGGTAAATTGTACCCAGAAGCCGCACTCGTTTTGCAGCGAGCTTTTACGTTGATGACGTACTTACGGGGGCTAACTCGTTTGAGGAAGCAAGTAAATTAAAAAATGATTTAGTTGAGTCATTGAAAAAGGGGGTTTTGAATCACGAAAATTTGAGTCGAATGTAGAGTGTTTAGGATCAATGATTAAAAAGCATAACGATATTGTCAATGACAATTTAAAATCAGTGTTGGTAATTTATTGGGACAGCAAGCACGATCACTTCAAAGTCGTTTTCGATAAGCTTGATTGTAATGTAGAAAACCTTTGTACAAAACGATTGGTACTGTCAGAAATTGCAAAATTATTCGACCCTTTGGGGTTGTGTTCTCCAATAATATTCCGAGGTTTATATCGACACATATATTCAGACAATGCCACAAATTTTGTGGGATCACGTAACGAACTAATGGAACTACAACGATTATACCACTCTGAGAAATATCAGGAAGAAGTGAATAATTATTGTACTGCACAACGTATGGAATGGCATATGATACCACCTCGATCACCACATTTTGGCGGGCTGTGGGAAGCCGCTGTGAAAAGCGCCATACATCACATTGTTCGTACTATTGGTACACTATCTTATTTATTCGAAAAATTGCATACATTGGTGATTCAGGTAGAATCTTGTTTGAATTGTCGCCCATTGTCACCAATGTCAGAGGATCCAAGTGATTTGACTTGTTTGACTCCGGGTCATTTTTTGATGAGGCAACCGCAAATGGCTATTCCTGACCCCACTTTGCAGCATTTGATTTATAATCGGTTATCTCATTTCCAAAGAATTCAGTTTGTATTTCAGCAGTTTTGGAAAAGGTGATCTAAGGGGTACCTATCTGAATTACAGGGTCGGAAAAAATGCTATTATGAGGTAAAAAATATTCGATTAGGTTCTATGGTTTTGCTTCATGAAGACAATCTGCCTCCTCTGAAATGGATTTTGGGTAGGATTACACACGTGTGGTATGGGAACGATGAAAAGGTTCGAGTTGTGCTAGTGAAGACCACGCTTGGTGAATTTAAACGAGCGGTACAGAAAATTAGTAGTCTACCAAATTGTAATGCAGAATTAGATCAAACTGAGTAAATTGAAATATGTCAACCCCACGATCAGTCTTATTTGAAGGCATAAAATGATATTAATCATATGAAAAGAAGTATATAATAATAAGTTAATAAATTAATGAAGGTAATTGTGTAGTGTTAGTCAATCGTTAAAAGGATAACCTTACATTTTTTAATGAATTAAAGTCGTGTGTCAATGCATCTATTTGTTGAATGATTACTTGCCATAATAAAAATAATAATAATACCAAAATATTAAATATTTATTCATGAAATGTAGATTATTACTTTAAAATGTGTGTCAGTACATCATATTGTACGTACTATAAAGTAATGTTAGGTTAAAATAGTTATTTCAAGGGGCCCAGTATGTCACCGCTGTCGATGGTTCATAGGGAATTATTATGCAATGGGTAACTCTAATCATTATTTTAAATCAGTTTAGAAAGTAAATTTGACTTTTCAGTTTTTGAGTTTTTGTTTTATATTCTTCCGGCATCTTTCTAGTAAAGAATGAAAAAGTATATGTGGTATTTCAATAAAATAAAATAAAATCATAATAAAAAAGTTGTAGTTGATGTTATTTAATAAATTAAGAAATTATCGAAAAAAAACTAAAATAATAAATATATAACCCGCTCTTTCGAGCCGGAGGGCAATATCGCATCGAGAATTATTGGGCAATAAAATCTTCGGAATAAACCACATCATCTTTTCGATTTCTTTGGTTTAAGATACTACTTCGAAAATCATCATCGCTTGTAGCAACAAGGACAATCCAAAATTATAAAGATGATCTGAATCAAAACGATTACAAGCTGTCGGGAATAAAGTTTGAGCCATATTTTAAAAAATTGCAAGGGTTTCATGTAACTTAAAATTTCTGTGTGGATATCATACATGATTGTTTTGAAGGAATATTCAAATATGGTTTGTCTAATGCTCTGAATTATTTTATAATAGAAAAACAATATTTTTCCTTAAGGCTGTATGATACTCAGCTTGTCAAAACGATGTTTACTAAATATCAGTTTTTGACCATAAAATATTACCAATTGACCTAATTCTTTCTTTAGTATGAACTTAGATGTATAATTGAGCGATTAATACATGATTATCTTAATAAAATGTTTAGTTTGTCTACGGTTAAGTTTCAAATTTTATCGTTTTTCTGAAACGCACAAATCAATTTTTTCAATATTTTACTTCTAAACAGCGAACAAATTTTGCATCGAAGTGTTAAGAAACATAAAATCAAGCTATTAATACAGGATTATTAAGATTAGTCTTGAAATGACGTAGAAAATGGAAAAATTAGTTTAAAAATGATAAATATTTCGATTCTTATCGATCGAAAAATTACGTCAACCCAGTATGCAATTATTCCACTGTGTGGAAAAAACTGCTCAAATGTCGTACAAAATTCCGTACTACAAAATATCATATACACAAAAACATCGATTTTGGAGAAAAATAATTGTTTTTCTCTTTCTATTTCGCGGTAATATTATTTTCGTTTTATAAGTTTCGATTGTATCTTTTATTTTCAGTTGCTTCTGACAAGTCGACGTGCACGGTTGCACTACATAATTAGATTTTTTTTCTTTAAAGTGTTGTGTTTCATTATAATGTTTTCTATTTGTTAAAGTAAATAATTTTAAATTTAAGTATACAATAATAATTATTAAGTTATTTAGTGATCGCGATGTACAAATTTGGACTAAAAAGGTAATAAAAATCTATCTCACAATGGCGTCGTCGCGAAATACATTTACGTTGTAAATTTTGAAGGCGACTGTTCGAGTGCGAACTTTTGTGCGGATATTTAGAATCACACTTTTCAACTAATCAAATTAAGCCGATAAAAGATAAAATATGTTTAACTTTAAGAAAAATATTCGCACACGATCAACCTAATCATAAAAAAAACTAAAATTGTGAGCTACATTGTGCTCAATAAATTGGTGAAAAAGTGTGATTCTAAATATTCGCACATAAGTTCGCACTCGAACAGTCGCCTTCAATGCACTTTTTTCTTTTCAAGATCGGTTGTGCTTGTTGGGATGTTCAATTGGATGCGCGTATGGTGAACAAACAAGACGTATGGTGAACGTGGTGAACGTGCTTAAAATTTAATTTATAAAATTTGTGTTATAAAATTTAATTGTGTATTTTTGTGCTAATAAAAAATTAATATTTATTTTATTATAAATGGAAAATTTTGTTTTATTTCAAATAAGAATTATTATTTATTCCAATTGGAAAATATATACAAACACGTGCTTTTTGTTTCTGTGGTTTTTTTCTCTTTTTAGTTGGGATTCACACCGACACCAGAATTTTTGTGACACTTTTCTTTGGCGGGGAGTACGAATTTCCGCGTGATACACATGGTTCTTTCCATAGAAGCAGTGTGGTTTTAGAACGCGAATGTAAATGGAATTCCGTCGGCGTTGCATATTGGGAAACGATATATTTATTTATTTTTACGCAGCAATGCTGATTATTTTTTGAAAAATTTACTGTCGCTAGATGGCAAACAACGAAATAAAAATTGTGTCCAAGATAAGTGGTTATTAATTTTATTATAATATGCAATGTTTAGAACAGAAATAATGAAAAATAGTAAATTTATTAATTAATTTTACACATATAAACAATATAAGTAAAGTTTAATAAACGAATCATATAAATTTTTTTTTACTCATATCACAAAGCATATAGTGCTTTGTGCTCATATTTATTAAAGAAACGAACCAGTTTAGACACATTTTAATTTCGATACTAAAAAAGAAATTTGTTTTTTCAGTATCATACAGCCTTAAATGAAATAAATAATAGAATACAATATTTCGATTATGGTAAATTACAATGTACGAATCAAATACCATACATAAAAGACGATCATTTGAAAAACAAAAAACTTAAAATGTCGGCGCGAGAAATTTTAAAATTTTTACAATTATTTTCTTTGCTGATTGCTGATAAAGTACTACTAAATGATAGGGTTTGGAAGTATGTTTGTCTATTGGATGAGATTATTGAAATTTTACTGAGACCTTCGACAGCAGTTCATTTGTATTCTCTTCGTATGAAAGTCTGTCACTTACGAGCTTGTTATACGTATTAGTTATATGAATTTCGAACGTTGCGGCTTTACTTTTTTACTAATTTACTGCTCTATTTGAAGCATACTGTCACCTGTAATAGCATACTGTATTTGTTTTATGTATCCGTCGATTATAGTTTCGAGTTTTAAGGTGGATTTACATATGCGACGTGTGACGTGCGTCGGGTGTCTATACCCAATCATAAACGACTATTTTGACATTCGTCACACGGCACACGCTACACGCCGAGACATGAACAAATTTTATCTTTTTCGTGACGGTCACACAAACACATAAAAATTTAGAAATATGAAAACAAATTTTTGATTGTTTTGCCACAGTGTTTTTTATTGACAGAACACAATAAATATAAACCACAAAAAATATTTAATTAGTGTGCGTGGCTATATCCGTCGCATATGTAAATTGCTGTCAAAAAAGCGTCACGGTTTTTCAACACGCCGCACGCTACACGTCGCATATGTAAATCAACCTTTAAAGTGCGTTTGTAACTACATAATAGTTCGACTAAAGGAAGATGCTATACGTTCTTCGCTATTAAGTGTGTTAGTGAAAACTAAACATATTAAAGTTAGTGATTAGCTTAGTTACAATTGCTAGAACTGATATGAACTAATTATCGTCACGACATTAATAAATTTCTTCTTCTTGTTTTTGGAAGACGCATGCGCTAAACATTCTCAGCAAAATACAACTACGGTCTTGGTCAAATATCGGAACAGCTGGTGAAAATCAGAATAATTTTTCGGGCAATGTAATAATTTAAATCTCAACTTTTATAAAAACTCCTTAGAACATCAAGATGTAATGCACAAATAAATTAAATAATCCCTTATGCGCATGCCTGATGCGTTACGGTGCCAATAATTAAACCAAAACATATATCGTTAATCAGTTACGGCTTTACAATAATCAAATACCATAAAGATCAACGAGACGACCATAAAACAAAATAAAAATAAACGTAAAACAAAATAATGCTGAAGAATCGAGTATAATGATGAGAAACAATCAGTTCTCATTAACACGAATTTATACATAATTTATACAAAATGTAGAGACATATAAGAACAAAATCTTCAAGACGTTGATGATCAAGGCGAAGGCAGTGATGGTGAAGAAGAGAACAGAATAAAATAAATAAAGTATAAAAAAAAATAAAAATAAATCCAAAGTAAGATAATTTAACACGAAAACCATTTAACAAGTTTATTAATGAAATTCAATTTAATCCAGTTTGATTTGTCTTTGCTCCGCGTTTTCTTTGTAAATAACTAATATAATTTCTTCATTGTGCGGTCGCCTCGGTTAATATTACTATAGAGATTAACCGATCTCCTAAGAATTTTTCATTATTTAGATGCACATAATTTAAATTGTGTCAATAAATCGAAACAACACAAAAATAAAGGGTCTTGATCAAGTGATCAAAACTATACAATTTAATATTGATGATCGCCCCAAAAATTTTAACAAGGACTCCTTTTCAAAATTAAAAGTATCAATCATTAATCCAGTGATCATAGAATATATACAGGGTATTCTAAAATCGTTTAAATCACTTTAGCTTAGATAAAAAAAATTGTCTAAATTTTTGGTCAACCCTGTAACTGCATAAAGAATAAAACAGATCATATTTTATTTTTGAACAATCTAAGATCTCTTCGATCGGATATAAATTATTGTTGTTTTTGGTGAAACAAAAGAAATAAAAAGTGTGTTATGTTTCAAAACAAATTCTGAAGGAAAAAAAACAGCGATCGATAAAAATCAAATTTGACAAATATTTTAACAAGAAATATAAATAAGAATAAGATGTTCTGTTATGAAAATATATACAGGGTGATACGTATTACATTTTTTTTTTATTTTTATTAATTCATAATCTCATCGAAATAATCTGCAGTAAGCAGAAAAGTAAATCAAATGAATGAAAGAAGATTAGCATATTAACAATTGAATACAACAAATTTATGTAAGAATTTCGCTTGAGGATGCGACAAACAGAAGTTGGTGTTTAAAACAAAATAAAACCAGGTGCAAACGGATCGATATTTTAATTAGTGCGATTTTACATTCAATGATTTTTTGGTAGCAAAATGCGTAACAATAATGAAAACGTTTGATTTAAGCGCGTGTATCCATTTAACACCATATTAGACAAGAATATCGTGCTGTAGATAATTTTAATTCAATTTAACTTAATTTAACACCGTCTATTACAAAATTAAAACCTCAACAAGGAGACAATTAACGTAATTGAATTTAATGTAATACTAATGATCGCATGATTTGATTGGCAATAAAACCAAAATATGTATACAGGATTAACAAATGTTTTTTTTATATTCTACTTGCGCTATTTAATTGGCCATTAGCAAACACGAGTTAAATGTATTCATTGATGATGTATCTTATATTATGATGTCTTCAAAATTGTCCATAGTGTTTCTAAGCTATATATTAAAAATTAAAAGAAACACACCGATGTAAATAATTGAAACAGTTTTTGCTGACGCTACATCCCGTAAAGGAATTTAGCCTACATCCCGTATAGGAGAACTGCTAAGACTCCGACCAAACAGATAGCAATGACGTTAAGAGAAAATTAAAAGAACTAGTCAGGTCGGCGGAGCTTCCAATAAAAATTAAGAAGATTAGGGAGATTAAGGGAAATGGAATAATCATCGAAGTGACAAAGGCCTTTAATTTAAATGAAATAACTAGCAACTAGTATTCGATAGCTAAAAGATCACTTAGAACGAGCATATATGATGTTAGTAGAGAACTAAAGCAAAACGAGCTTCCAGCGCACATAGTTAAACAAAATCTGCCTACAGAGTGGATCCGAACGAGATTTAATCATGTTTTAAAGCAGGTGCTAGAGACCAAGCCACGGAACATTAGGTCATTGAGGCTGAGCCGGACATACGCAAAAAGCTGTATAAAAGAAACATATATATCTGGAATGGTCGTCCTGCAACATTGCTGGCTTCTTATGGCCTACAAGGTGTTTCAGATGCCATATGTTTGAACACATAAGGCAGCACTGCAACTTAAAAACTGCAGTTTGTGACCATTGTTCCGAAATGAGACATCGGTACAGTGAATGCCAGAAGAAAAACAAAATACACAAGTGCATCAATTGCATTAAAACTAAAAAACCACACTCGCACAGTGTTGTACTAACAAAAACTGCTCTGCATACTTAGGAGCTACATATAACAGCACTCATGAAATGAAAGAATTATGCAAATAAACATGAAACGAAACTATATCTGCAAAGATTAGAGGTTATACTTAATGCGCTGAAAAGAAAGCAAATAATGATATGTGGTGGGACAACTAATGATCGTGGTCTTGAATTTTAAGGTTTTATATCTAGCCATGCCACTGCACTTGCTAAATAAAGAAGGACAAGATAGTACCTACTGCCACAATGGCAAGTCAAATATTGATCTCACCTTAGTGACCAGTGGGCTGTTAAACAAAACTAGAACTTGGAGTGTCAAAACAAGTTGGACATCTAATGATCACAGGGCGATCTTGAACAAGCTATCTGGAAAACAGCTAAGTTGTAATAGCGGAGAAATAAATAAAAGGTTTGCTCTGAAGAGTGCAAATTGGACCCTTCTTAATCACTATCTTTCTGGACAATGGGGTCGTAGAAAGTGGGAAGACTGCAAGTGATGGGGATTCATGGGTGGTGAGTCCCAAGTTAAAAAATATTTTTTTGGGTCAAAAATCGTCATTTTGTGATTAAATTTAAAAAAACTGATCTGAACCGGCATTATTGCAAAATTAATTTAGAATCTTTTGGTTTATAATAGTTTTTCTTGTAAATGATATATTTTTCAAAATATTTGTATAATCGAAAAAGCCACTATGAAGGCAGCCATTTCCGGTGAACCGATTTCAGCCAAAAATCTCTGGTATCTCCCAATTTATGGAAAGGCTTAAGTGTGAAGTTCTTTTAACACGATTAGTTAATCCGTCTGGATTGTAGAGAAACTAGTGACATTTTGTTTGTGCGGGAATAACTGTAATTTTAGAATTGTTTAGGATTTTATAATACTTTTAGTAGAGACAACCTAAAAGATATATTTCATCCTATGTAAACGTAAAAAATTTAAAAGGCGATTTCATTTTCTGTAAATAGCCGCATACAATCAAAAATATTTTGTTTTGTTTGCGTATACGTATACGCAGTTTAACGAAAAATCACAGATACAACGATGATATTGGAATTATCAGAAATATGTTTTGTTTTCATTTTTTAGTTCAAATGAAAAATCTAATTTGATTGTCTTCCGATTTTCTCAAACTACCGCTGCTTTATACCTACTGTTGGTTGTGTCTAACGTGTACGGTCTCACCTGGTTGGCAATATCTTATAGATTTCTGTTTTTTGGTGTGATGTTTCAGATGTTTATTTGTTTAATCCCCTTGAAGCTAATGAGTCGAGCTTATTTATAATCTTTCGGATCTACTTTCGGTATTCTACCATATAATGCTGTGATTGAAATCATTGACGCATGTTCCGAGTAATTCTTAGAAACTTTTCTTTGTTCCATCATACCGAAGGCATCTTATTATTTCAGACAGAATAAAGTGAAATATCCTCTTCTGACCGTTTAATTCGTTTTTATAATGAGGTTTTTCAGTAGTGTTATAATTAGAGGGTTCTCCGTCATAAACGATATACAGTTAAAATGATTTTTCGTTGTCAATTATGATAAATTTCTATACCCCGAGGAAGAATAAAATAATACATCTATCCTTAAGGAGTTGCCTTATGAAGCCGGCTGCTTTTGATTTGATTAAGGTGCAGCAAGCGAGTTTCGTTGGTTTGTTCATAGAGGTCAACACCAACTGGTTCTCGCTAGAGTAGATACCTACATATATAGTACATGAATACACGACTGAGTTCCAAAAACGTAACCTCCCTCACGCGCACATTCTGATCGGGCTCAGCGCAACGGATAAATTTACAACTACTGAGAGAATTTATCGTGTTTTTGGGGCGGCTAACCTCCGTCTATAGACACAGTCAAGATGAAAGAGCATTTGAGACAATGTCGGATTACAATTCATATCTGTTCCGAAAGCACAATACGCACAGCAACGTTGAATTATTCTCAACATTGTCTGTCATCAAGTATACATACATAAAACTACAACTTCAAAGAATTTCTTCAATTGTCGAGAGATCACATTGAGATCAAAAATCTTTAATTGTCTATAAGTGACTGAGAAAGAAACTTGTAAAAATGAAAAAAATATACATATATTTTTTAGGCAAACAGTTTCGTTTTTAAAATTAAAAAAATAGTTTTTAATTTTCAAAAATATATTTTTCAGATAAATGAAATAATTATTTATAATTTTCAGATGTTTTTTTAATAATAAAAAGAAGATTTTCTAGTTTTAAGAGATTTATTTTCATATCACAATAGTTTTTTTTAATAAATGTCACAATTACACAATCAAATTTTTTGATAAATAAAATAATCCGAAAATTCATGGTAGTGCTCGAGAGGATGATTCCTAAGAACTCTCACGATGTTAACGATACACAGCTTATATATCATGCGATTTACCATGCTCCTCTTGCGAATTAAATACACTTGCATTTATTTTTTTTAACTTACCATATCACATGCATTACACAATTTTTTTATTTAATTGAAGTACTACACTATTAAAATAATTAAATTAACTATTAAATTTGATATGGCAAAAAAATTAAATTTATTAAAATCGAACATATAACGCGCACGAGAACACTTTGATGAAATTTGCGACACAAATTTTCTTGTATTACTATAAAAAAAAATGAACAACGGGACTTAATAATTGTTTTTAACTAAAAAAAAAATAAGCTAATATTATTATCTGTGTTTCTTGACGCTTGATATGACCAGTTCAGGGGGTCAATTCGCGTTCCATGAAATAATGAAAAATTTTTTTCATTTTCAATCTAGTAGTTTGAATTATTTGCACGTAATTTTGAATTCCACCGTGTGAAATCCTAATTTCTTATGGGCAATTCAAACCTACTCGATTGCAAATGAAAAAGACTTTTCATTTTCATTATTTCATGGAACGCGAATTGACTCCCAGTTCATATTTCATGAAACAACACAACGGCGCTTGCTAGATTTAAAATCAAAATTTGTGATCTAAAATAAAATTTGGATCATGTTTTTAATATAAAATTAGAACTGATCCGGATCAATGAGCGTCAAGAAACACGGCAATTATCAAACAAATGGTTTGTAAATGCAAAGAATCTCTTTTTAAAATTTATTATTCTCGTCAAATAAATATTTTCTTTAAAAGGTATTTTTTAAATAATTTTATAAATGATTTTATAAATGATTTTATTAAAATCAAAAAAGTTTTTATTAATTTTAGAAAAATTCATTTAATAACAAACAAGTAGTTTTTAAATTCAAAAAGAATTTCAAATTTTTAGAAATTAAAAACTTTGTTTTTCAAATTTAAAAATCAAAATATTTCTCAGCATCGAGCAATGGAGTAGTTGGAGTCTCGCGTTTCGTGCATGGTGTGGACTGGCATATCAGAGATTTTGTTTTCGTACCTGGTGGAGGCCGTAGAGAAGGTCTGACCGCTGAAAGATATATCGAGGACATTCTCTTGAATGATGAAGTGCCAGGATATATAGAAGAACATTTCATATTTTTGCATGACCTACCTACCCATATCGCCGACCTTAGGAATAGTGTCCCGGTAAGAGACTATATCATAATAAAAGTAATTCAGAAAACATACCCGCATATGCCAATCTTTTGAATTGTGTAGAACTGATTTCCAATTTTAATCTTGTGAGAATAAACCATGTGTATTAGTCTCTTAGAAGATGACTTTTGTTATTAGCATTGTGAAATCTTACTTATTTATACACTTGCCTTCTTATTAAAGTTTAGTGATTTGATCAATTATTTATATTTCCAATATATAAAGGTTATAACATACAATATTAAGGAAACACCAACAATAATAAAGAAATTCTTTGCAATAAAATCTTTGGAACGCGCTGAAAATCTATATATATATTTTTTAGATTTCTGTGCAACAAATTTGAGATTTCCATGCAACAAATTTGAGATTTTTTTGGGACGTATTTCACAGGTGCAACATTTGTTGCATGCAGCAAATTTAGGATTTTTTTTTTTTTGGGACGTATTTCACACGCATAACACAGCCCTAATTACCAGCATTTTACATTAAAAAACAATTGACTGAATTGTTTAAAACCAATCTATTTAATATTGAAAAAATATGCAAATGATTTAGTATCAATATTATAAAAAAATGCAAATTTATAATTTATTAGTCATGACTTAAAAATAAGTTATTGAGCGAAAATTAAGATCAATCAAATGAAATGTCAAATTGCATAAGCCAGCAATATGTTCTGAAATTTGTAATTTTTCTTAATTCGACGTAAAAGGTATTTAAGCACACTTATGCACACGTAATTTATTTTAGTAACGAGTAATTGCAGAATCGTGTATGTAGAATGATCAGTTCTACGAAATGTACTACAAGCTGTCAAAAATAAACCTGTCGCGCTCGCTGTATGAGATCGTGACCAACTTAAGATCTCAATCGTCACACAAATTTTATGATTAATTATTGAAAATTGTCAGTCCCCCTGCGTATAAACCGCTGAGCGACTATTAATTGTCGAGAAACCAAACAGAAAAATGTACGTCGATGATTTTTATCAGATCTCTTAATCTCTAAAGTGTTATAATTTATTAATTAATCTGTCTCCATACATAACTTTAGATTTTGATCTAAATAACGATCCTCAAAAATATTATGGGATGCAAAACGGTCCATAGCGAGAGAGAGCGATATACACACAAACTAAATCAATTATTGGTTGTATTTAATTTGATAAATTTTACGATGTTTGTGTGTTTAAAATTTATTTTTATTTTTTTTGGAAATGTAAGCAAAAAAAAAAACAAACAAACAAAAACAAAAAAGTTGTGTACAAGAAATCATCTTAATAAAATTTGATCACAGCATGTAAGGTTATTTTTACCTTTTTATTTGTTTGATGCTATTGTTAAAGGTATTGGCTGTATTTGGTCGAATGTACAGTGGATGAGCGCGCTAAACTGGGTCGAAATATTTTTCAATCATGTACTGGTCGTTCTTCTTTCATAGTTTTGCACCATTTACGATTTTAAAAATGATCTTACAGAACTAACCTCAATATTTTAAAGACGTATTATTGATGTACTGTACGTGTGCACATTATAGATTGCTCATTTGTTTGTTGTTGTAATTTTAAAATAAATCTTCAACATTAACATTTAAATTTGGACAAAAATAAATGTAATAAAATAAATTTAAAAAAAACCGATTGTGGATGATAATAAATTATTTGAAAGTTTTTATTTTATTTTATTTATTTATTTATTTTGAGAGACATCCGAGATATAGTTTGAGTTAAGAATAAAATAAGGATTTATTTATATTTAAGTAATCCAAACAATTCAATTCGATTTTAAAAAAATGTTGTATTAAAAAATACATAATGTATAGTATTAAGCCTTATGGCTCGAAAATTGGGAGTCTCCAGGTCAAATAGTAAATTGTGTCGTTGCCTTATTCAACCGCAAAGTATTAAATACGATAATATAAGTAATATAATAAATAGGCTCGTGGTGGCCACAGAGCGCAAACGAGTTCAATCAATCAATTCAATACGTATAGTACCTCGCGATCGAAGCCAATTAACAATTACGTTATTTAACCTCAGTTGTGATTGTGTCTTAAAATTTCGACATCCTTTTAGGGGTTGTACAAATAAGTTGCATTTTTTATAACTTCCAAAGGTTTTTTCAGAAAAATTGGTACAATTTGAATTTTTGATTTTACAGATGGAAAATGTGTAAGAATCACATAACAATCAGTTTCGAATGGAAGAGATTACTGATTTGAAAAAATCAGCCTTCTCATCAGGTCGCGACGACTGAAGTTGTATTATTTATATTGGAATATTGTCTATATATATATAGAGCAATTCCATGTAGTTGTACTAGTAGCGAATTACTGTGTAGCGTACGAAATTCGATTCATTTTTCATTTATCATCTATATTCTATTCTTGCAACTAACTTTTCATGTTTACGAATTTTTTATGTTTGGTAAAACAATTAGGGGACTAGTTTTGTGTTCATGTTGCAAGCTGCGTTAAATACTGTTATGCTACATGTTGCGTTAAATTATTGCGTTGATTACGTGACATTTTAACGTAAAATGTTATACAGAAAAACCTCAATGTAACGGATTAATTCGAGAGTCCATTAAATCCGAATGTTTTTAAATTTAATCTATTCGATCAAATTTAAATTGGGACGGAACTCAAGCATTTCTTAGCCGATTATGTTAGGATTGAGTATGTTGGATGGAAGTAGGATTCTGCAATGGTTTTTGGAAGAATTTTTGGAATATGTCCACCTGAGACGGAACCCGATCAATTCTTAACCGACTGTGATGGGATTGGGTGATGGAAATAGGACTCTTAAATGATTTTGGGAAAAAATTCTGGAATATGGCCACGAGGAACGGAACTCGATCAATGTTTTAACCGATTATGATAGAATTGGGTATGTTAGATGGAAATGCGATTCTTAATTGATTTTTGGAAAAGTCTGGAATATGACCACCTGGAGTCGAATTCGATAATTTCTTAACCGATTATGTAGAAATTTAATATGTTGGATAGAAATAAGATTCTTCAATAATTTTTGGAAGAAGTTGTCGAATATGACCACCTGGGACGGAACTCGGTAATTTAAAATAAGACGGAACTCGGAAATAAGCAGGCGTCTTTCTTGAAGCAAGCGGCTCTTGATGATAACATGTTTCTGATAAGGCTGGATGCCTTAACATCTACACCAGTACGTGAACCAATCATGCAATTAGTGAGATGAGTGGCAGGCCAACTACCTTTATCACAAAGGGCTCGTATAAATTTATAGTATTATTATCAACAATGACCTCGAAAACTATTCACGAGAACATCGAATACGATGTCTTCTTAGACCTTGAGATTTCCAGAACGTTTCGAACCAAGCGGAAATTTATACTTTTGAGGTACTTGCAATACACGAGCATAAATGGTTTGGAATTTAATTCCATAAAACAACCAATAAGTACACTCTCCACTACAACAAAAATCAGAAAAGAGGAAAATTATGATTCGGTTTTGATCCTCTGGCGAGTAAAGCAGTTTATCATTTTATAATCATATATTTATCCAACGTGCCGAATTCCAACATTATCGAGTAAGTAATATCCGTGTCCCGTTCCTGGTGCCCATAGTAAAAACTCTTCTAGAAATCATTAATTAATCTCATTCCATTAAACAAATCCAATCCCATCGTAATCGGTTAAAAACTGCCTAAGTTCCGCACAAGGTGGCCATATTCCAAAACTTTTTCCCAAAATCATTTAAGAATCCCACTTCCATCCAACATACCTAATCCCAACATAATCGGCTAAGAAATGTCTGAGTTCCGTCCCAGATTAAATGCTATCGAATAGATTAAATTTAAAACATTCGGATTTAACGGACTCTCCAATTAGTCCTAGCCCGTTAAATCAGAGATTTATTGTATATCGCTAAAAACAATTTCAAATTTTTCCTACGCCTCCAAAATCAAACTCTCCAAATGCAAGGAACTGCAATGTTTGGATAACCTTCGGCTTCTTGTAATTAGTGATGACATACGTGATTTTTCATTTTTGAACTTATGTTTTACCAAATATTTGCGGTTCAGGTGGAGCTTGAACCCCTTTCGTTTTTTTTTTTAATATTTTACTTTAGGTTTTTCGATAGTAATGGTGTTTATGATTGTTCCGTATCGAAGAGAGTGTTGAAAGATTTCTCGTGTTTTGAAACGATCCAAGAAACAACCCTATTTATGGCTTCTTCGTAAGCAGTGAAGTGCTGCTCGGCCTGGGCAGGCCATGAGGCATCGACTGCAACAAGTGGTAGTCGGAAGGAGCAATGTCTCATGACTTCGACGGGTTGGGTAGGACATCCCATTGAAGCACTTCCAATGTTTCCTTGACAACTCTTGCAACATTTGGCCGAGTTGTGTCTTGCTGAAACATCACATTTGTTATGTCTTTTGGCATATTGTGGGTGTTTGAAATTCAACGCTCGGCTTAATTGCATCAATTGTTGTTGATAACGTTCTCCAGTGATGGTTTCGTTTGGCTGGAGTAGCTCATAGTATATCACACCGAACTGATTCCACCAATTACACAAGATTAGCTTTTTGCCATGAATATTCGGTTTGACGGTTGAAGTTGATACATGGCCGGGCTTACCTCACGATTTTATGCGCTTTAGTTTATCGTAGTGGATCCACTTTTCGTCCCCCGTTACGATTCGATGCGAAAAACCCACCCGATTGTTTCGATGCGAAAAACCCGCCCAAATACCTGATAGGAATATGCAATCAGAAGTGCCATCTTCATTGGTTTCTAGAACACTTTTTGCCAGAAAATTGTTCATTCAACGGTCGTTGTTATCCAATTGAATTAGACAGTTCTGGATTAGCACAAATTTAGCCACTATATTTTTCGGATGGCAATGAACATGCCTGAGAGGAATATGCTATCTGAGTTGCTTATTCTTGGATTTTTTAATAAGTTATTTCTATTTTTTTTATTTGTTGTACAACAAAAATATTATTGACCTCTGTATTTGATTTTTTAAATATAGTATCTTGTAGGGGCTAGTTTGTTTTTCTCAATTTATGAATGAAAATTTATGGAAATTCATATTTCGAGGATAAACACAAATTTATACAGTGTAGCCGCCATTGGAAAGTTTTAAAATTAGGCTTAAATTATTTCTGGTTTATTCTAGAAATTGGGATTTATTTGTTTCGTCATTCAGGCGAAATTTGAAATTTTTTTTCCCGTTTTTTTGGCTCCTGGACTAGCACCAATTTTTCCCCGTGAGCACTAATTAGCACAAATTGGACTTAATCGGTATGTTAAGTTTCATTTTGAAATACCAAAGTTTCCCTACTGCAGTTACCCACAAGTTTCGAGTGTATTTATATGTATTTAATAATCAACATTTAGGCGTATGATAAGTAAAGCAATAAATCTTAAATAAATAAATTTTATCTAAACGCTCAAAAATTACAATTGGCATTAGCTAAAATTTTGCTGGTATATGGAGATGTTATTGGTAACAAAATATATATGCGAAAACCTTTTCCGAAAAAGGCGATTTTCAAGTTATTCGTTATCGAAATCTTGATGTGTAACTTTACGTCATTTCTTACTGCAAAATTACAGAAGAAGCGTTGCGTTGTGTGAATACCATTTTAGTACATATCGAAAACTTTACGGTTACAGATCTTATTTACATTTTGTGAATTAGCCCATAAATTGTTATCAATTCAACGTAAATTAATATTTAAATACATCGTATACTCTTGAAGCCTATAAACGCTATAAAATTATATTTAGGAAAGATTTCAGAGGCACGACATTTTTCGCCACGAATAGGCGAAAATTGCAAATACATCAATGATGACGTGTATTTGTGTCTCAATGGTTGTGTTCAATCTCAAAGCCTTTTTGGTAGCTTCAACGGTAAAATGAGTAACCAATATGTTACTCATCATAAACCGAGAAACTAAGTTAAGATAAATAATTAATTACTACTTACTTTAATTACTAAATGATCTGTAAATGAGTTGTAATATTTAATAAATGAAAAAGAACTCGAGTGTTTACGGTAATTAGCATGTTTGCTGACTTAAACACTATTTGCAACGTGGTTTTTACTACCGTCGATTTGGATCGTTTCCATTTTAGGAACTATCTATCAATTATCATTTACTTGAACTAACTGCAAATTTTATGTATTGAGGAAACGCTGCGTTATCAAAACGCTATTATAAAGAAATCTACTTAATCGACTTAATATTACTATAAGAAATATATATTATCGATCTTATCTGAAAACATGAAAATAAATTGGGTAATTTAATCAAATCCAAACCAGATTCCTTGACTGATTAAAAACAAAACCAAAATCTTTAAGATCAGACATTAAACTATAAAAAAAAAAAAACAAAATCAATAAAACTATCAATATGTGTTTTATGGTTTTTGAAGAATCTTCTTAATTTGTATTTTCTTCTTATATGCAATGCACGCTCTTATATTGGTGGAGGAAACATATCTTAAGTTATTGTTCTTTTATTTATTTTTTAACTTTGATTATTTATTTATTTAAATTAGATTTGGAGAAACGAATAATATTTATATTTTGAAGACACCAATATTGTTTCTTAACCCTCACAGGTAAAAACAAAAAACTAAAAATTATTCGTTTAAAATCTTTCACGAAGTCGTGACGGATGATGGGTTAAATAATAGTTTTACTATTAATAATAAATATGTATCGCACGGGATGCCACCATATACACAGTGACAGACTGATTGATAATTTATTGCATTTTTTTCCTCATTTCAATTTCTGGTATTTTGGACTTGATTCCTCCGTGTGTTTTTCTAAAATGTATAGGTGTACCGAATTCTGTATATGACAGCCACAGTTTTTCTTCCACAATTAATTTATGTAAAATATTCTCAGCATTTTTATTATTTTATTGTTTTATTTTTTGGTTGGTCATGTTGTCTGTTTATTTGTTCAAAATTAAGAGAAAAATAAGAATAAAATGTCGGTGATAATTAATTTTATATTGTAAGAAAATAACAACAACAACAACAACAACAAAAATGTTTTGTGATCGATCGATATTTTATTAAGAAACATATGTGTTATATGATGTTGAAACATGATCTTGTTTTTGATAAGAATTTTAATTTTATTCGACTTGTTGGTCGTTAATGATTGTAGATTATATAATATTCTGGGTCTGTTGTATTTTTAATGGTATTTTAAGCGGGGCACTGGAATTAGAGGAATCTTGTTTTTTGTTGCATGTCTTACTCGTACCATTTATCACTATTAAATTATTGTGGATACGATCATTTATGTAAAGGTACTTAAAAATAAATATAAAAAATTATGTTAACGTGCAATAAACATATTCAATTTTTTATTTGCATATACATATTATATTCATATCAAATATATAAGACTCGTAATAACATAGAAAAGTAATTGTTCAATTTGTAATTAACATATTTTAAATTGTACATACGCGATATATAAATTTAGAAATAGACAGACAACCTCTTAAGATCGCTTAAAATGTAACATAAGTTTATAAATTTTATTTGCCCATAAATAAAAATATAAAAAGAAAATTTTGTAATTTACATGAAAAGCTTTTCTCGATCAAAACTTAATTTACACAAGAGTGTTGCTGATTTCTTGAAAAATTAATTAAGAAAATTGGATAAAACACAAACTTTATATCAGATAAACATTTCATAGTGGAATTAATGTAGATTGGGGTAATAGGTTACTCTACTTAAGGAAATGGAATCTAATCTCCATATATAGTAAATTTCAGTGTCTCGTTATTTTTCGTGTTATCTAAAATTTATAACAGATAAAATTTTTAATGGAAATGCCAACAGTTAAAAATTTTAATGGTCTTCTCAAATAGTATCGAATGACCAAAAAGCGTTTTGAATGTCTTCACAATATTATTTTGGTGTTACCAAAATGTCTGATTGGGAATAGGTTGATTTGTTGATATATAGTGACTGCATACTACCGACATCCGCCTATCCAACCTCTTTGACAGGGGTTTGAAATAGTTTACCCAACTTTCTCTCTATATTGCATAATATAAGTGTTTTAACCTATAAAACAGAGGTCATAGTCTTAAGGTGGGTCAATATTTGCAAAAATGTGTGCCGAACGCATTCGGAACAAATATTATGTCACCTTCCATTTTTAGTGCGTGGAAAAAATGAGGTTAAGTCATCATCAGTCAAAAACGAGACTAATTTTTTGTTATAAAGTATCCAAAAAATCCAAAGAACTCCAAAACAATAGAAGCAATTTGACAGGTTGATACATATTTATATTTATTGAATGTCGAAAACTCAAAAAGCGTCTGCGCATGCAGTACAAATTACTTTGATGTTTGTCAAAAAACCAACAAGTGCTGGATCGTGTGCATTGAATGTGGCATAAATTTCGTATCGTTTTCATGCCCCGCACAAGTCCACACATCCTAATTTGCGGCGGAAATTTTTTCACCGAACGCGATCTGCACAAATTTTTAAAAATGCGGACCCACCTTTATAAATTATGAAATTTCGAAAAAATATTCAATGTGGCTTGTTAGGGTAGTAATTAAAGTTTAACAAGACTATAGAGGTTAGAGTAAGAAGGGTGATATTAAGATACGAAAATATCATGTTGAATAAGTAGTGGATTCGTTGCTGTGTTAAGTTGACTGATGCAGATAATGTCTCGGCTACTTCAGCCGCAAGGTAAATGACTTATATATTAAAATGAAATATCCTAACCAAAAGTAAATAATAAATTTATTAGTTTCACATGTCTGAAAAGTTTCCGACCTAAGAAAGATAAAAGTATTTTTTTCTTCAAATTTGTTTTTATTTCTCTACAGTCTCCTTGAAAGCCTATATACACTTTTCCTAGCGATGCTGCTATCTCTTCAACCCGTCCAAATAGTATTCGGCGTCTTTCTCTGCAAAATAATTGTCTATACGAAGGTGCTGACCTCCTCATTCGAAAAAAATCATGCCCTTCGAGCGCCAGTTGTAGCTTAGGGGACAAAACAAAATCGCTTGGAGCTAGATTTACTGAGTAAGGAGGGTGCTCAAGCAGTTCAAATCGTAATTCGTGTGTTTTCGGCATGTCAACCGCTGAGGTGTGACACAGCGCATTGTCTTGGTGGATTATGATTTTTTTTTCTGCAAATGTATCCGTTTTTGACTCTTGTCAAGTAATGATGCGTATATATTTTCCTGTAATCTTTTTGAAGATAATCGATAAAGATAACTCTATGGCTGACCCAGAAAACAGTCACCATCACTTTCCCATCCGAAGGAATCGCCTTTTGCCTTTTTTGGAGACGATTTCCCCTTGGCAGTCATTTTTTTCGCCGTAATTTTGAAGTGTAATGGCGGTGTTAGGCGGTTTTCTAGCACGATTTGGTGAACTTGAGCAATGTTATTGTACCGTAGAAACATTTCAGGAAACCCTCGTACAAGTACAGAACGTATATGTTATGTCTGAAAACATTCTCATTTGGAGTAGTTCGGTAAACCTCGGTTAAATGGAACACACATGCAAGTTTCAGGTTTAGTTTCAAGTAGGGAACCACATTAATATGACGATTACCATTATACACTATATACACACTAGGCTACTCAGCAAGGTGCCAAACCCCGAATCACAGAACATTTTTACGATTGACTGAAATTGGCCTTTGGATAAATGAATTCCGAGTATTTTTGTAGTGCGTTACTTAAAATCGATAAACCAACTATCGAGGGCCGCATTAAAATGACGACTACCTCATACACGTCAGTTAGGCTACTCAACAAAGTGGCAAACTCCGAAAAACCTATACATTTTTATATACCATTGATTGTTAAACTTAACCGATAATTTTTTCCTGGTATTTTTTTCTACATTCCACTTCAAATGCGACATTTTCAAGATATAGCACTTTAAACGTAAAATGTTTATAACCTTTCGTATTTCACTCCCCCCAATTTTCCGGGACAGCGATAACGTGTATCGTTTAAAAAAACGTCTTTCTGTGAGCGTTGAAGGTTTGAGTCGATTTAGTTGCTCGAGAGTGTAGTTTTGATTGTTTACAATCAAAACAGTTTTCTTAGAACACCAACACTTGGGGGAGCTAGGAATCTAAGTATCTTCTTCTTCAGTAATATCGTGTCTCTTACAAATGGTGAGGAGAAAGGACAACGACTGGAGACCACGTGAGGATTACGGAACAATTAATTTGTTAACAATTACTGGCCGTTACAATATTCCCCACATCCAAAATTTCTCCAATCGCAATTACATGGATTAGAACAATTAGACAATTCCCAGCACAGCAAAATGTTAAGCAAATACAGCAATTTGTCGGAATGATAAATTACTACCGCCGATTCATTGAAAAAATTTGCAGATATTTGCAACTTTCTCTAAAGCGGAACGCATCCCAAGGCAAGCACTCCACTTAGATTTTGACTCTCTGTTTACGATAGACATCCAACAAATTCAAGGCAAAGACAATGTGGTCACTGACACACTATCTCGGTCTTCCGAGATTTTTATGGGCTATCTTTCCCGCGCAAATCACCTTTCAGCTAGACCAAAACATTTCATACGATTAAAAATAATATGATTTACGGTTAACTTATTAAATATAATTTTTGATGCTTGGGAGATCAACCTAATTTTGCATCAAGTGAAAACAATTAAAATGAATTGTTACAAAGTTAACAGTTAAAATATCAATATCGCTGTAAAATGGCGCCAAAACCAATATAAGTTATAATAACTCTTTTCATAAAGTTAGCTTTCATTCACGACGAGCGATTTTAAATTTTACATGGAATAATGTTCGACTTATTTCTTCGGCTAGATAATTAGAATAAGATAAGGTCATAATTAAAAATCCGAGATTAATGTAATCGACGCGATGTGCATCTGTAATTTACCACTGCGCTTCTCTTGATACCAAAAATTCAACTGCACTAGTTTTAAGACACGAAGGCTAATCATTGATCAAATAAATATCATGCTGGTAAAATTCGATATCCACACAGTTATAGACTACAACATATAGGAACAGCCAGAAGCAAGATAATTCTCTACAATTATCCAGTTACGTATTTACAAAGTGTATAATTTTGGGATGATTGTTTAAATTAATTAATTTATTCTTTCAAAAAATTTCTTACTACTCGTTGTGTTCAATTATATCGTAAAATTACGAATGCGTACGTAACTTTATAAGACGATTGGTTTTATACAAGATGTATACAAAGAAAGTGAAAGAAAACTTATGATTTAACATCTGATCATATCTGTTTTAATTAAATGAAATTTAATTACGCAAACTAATTGGGGTGTGAACTGTTATGTAATTGCGTAAACATAAATTTGAAGATCGGTGATTCAAAATCTGTCTAAGTGTCTAGGTTTTGTGTTTTGAAATGTTTGGGTTTTTCTGCACTACAACATAAAATTCGTTCACTTTATGTTTCTCATATATAAATACGAGATTTTTACAGATCGGTACCATTCCAAATTTTTGAGTCGTCTGGAAAAGATATACAAGTGCATTTTAAAAACATTAGAAAAATGAAAATCGCGTTAATAACCGTTTTATTGGTGGTTTTGAGTATGGCATCAGGGGCCAAAGTACAAAAAAGATATGATTTTGAATATAATCAGCCACAAACTTATCCAGATCAGCATTCTCAACAAGTAGTACATGGATCATCTAGATCATCAGGCAAAGGAGGTTATAGTGCTGGTAGTGGGCTAAGATCGATTGCCCAAGGTTCTGCCGCACAAGCAAATTCAGCCGTAGCAATTCAACATGCTGCCGGAAAACAAGCTGCATTCACAGCTAAAAATTCATTGGCTCAAACTGCTTCTCAAGCCTCAGCTACAGCTCAAGCGGCTCTAGCCGGGAAAAAAGTTTTACTCCAAGGTTTGGAGCAACAAAATATTGAAGCACATCAAGCTCTGGACGCAGAAATTCAACAATTACAAATATCTCAACGCGCCGCTAAAGCTGCCCAACAATCAGCTCAACAATCCCAAAGCCATATTGGCGCCCTACAAGCAGCGTTGAATAGCGCACAATCATCGTCTGAACATGCGCAACAAGCTGCCAATGATGCAGAAAATGAATTAGCATCTCAAACGGCAATGGTTGGTAAAGCTAAATCACGTATTGCGGCCCTCGACCAACAATTACACAGTGCACAAGTAGATTTTGAAGCAACTAAATCAGCGGCTCAAAAAGCATCACAAGCTGCACAAGCTGCTCAAAACAACGCGGCCGAAGCGGCCAGTCATGCTGCTCAAAGTGGTTCAATTGCACAATCTGACCATTTACAAAGTGAATTCCACGAAAGTGACCAAACTTACCATTCATCAAGTTATTAACACAAACCAGAAATTGTATATAAATATATATTGTAAATAAAATTTTAATGTTAAAACAAAAAGAAAACGGATTTAATTTTAATTTGTAAGAAAAGTCCAATTAATTGAACGTGTCAATATACAATCTTTAAAATCGTAAAATCGCAATATCTTTTATAAAAGCAAAACTAATGCAAATTGGATAGAGGTAAACGCAAAACAACAAGTACATATAGATAAATCGGATTAATTGGTTAAATTTTAAAACATATTTACTACTAAATTGTAATTTATTGAACCAATTTGATTTAATTACTTTCTGGTTTGCTCTTGTCGAATTTTTGTTTTCGAATTTACAGCATTTAATCATTTGGCGCACTACCGCTGCAAACGCCAGATCACATGCATAATGCGACCTTATATAAATTTCAATTTATTATTACAAATTTTGTACACATATTCCAGAAACCAGCATGAACTTATATTTGCTAGATTGCATTGCCTAAATCCAAACAAAATCAACCAATGATATCAATCAATATACGAAAGAAACATGTTACACGATACATGAAACTAATGAATGGTTGTGTGCATACATGATACGGTTTCAATATCGCATGCGCAATTCGCTGTCAACAAAACATAATTAAATTTAACTGTATATATATTCGTTATATCTAACTGTGTGTGTGCGTTGAAATGACAGTTCAAAAACTCTCTGTTTATCTGTTTTGTGGGCAAATTCAAAACCACGATCACCATGAATCTCAATACGGCCTTATAAACTAAAAAACCAGCATGAAGTTATTTCCAATTTATTAAATCCCCTAAATCCAAATAAAGCAAACCAATAACATCAATCAAAACAAAACAAAAAAAATGTGAAAACAAAAACGTAAAAAATGAAATGCAACAAACTTCATATCGGAAAAATATTTTATTTAATTACATGCGCGCAAGACAAATGAATAAATGATCGTAAACGATCTGTGATTTTAAGTAGATAACATTTTTTACGTATATGCAAATATGCAACTGAAAAAGATCAATCGATAACTTTTATATTTAATATTAATCTTGTATAGTTTTATTGCAACTGCATTTCTGTGTACAAATAAATTTCAATCATTTCATTTTACTTTTAATTAAATGATTGCAATCAATTTAGATAAAAATAAAATCAATTTTGCTTACTACTGTTACTTACATACGATATTATATTTAATTAATTGTCTTAAATAAAAAAAATATATATTTTTACTTACAAATATAAAGTAATACTTCGCGTGGTTGGATAATTAAGCGGAAAATTTAAAATTATTTATCTATAATTTGTTGCAGTGTTGTTTTAATCTAAATACCAGATTGAAATACCGGATCAAATGTTTTGTTTTATCCAAAGTAAAGACACTGCTGACTGGCATACTGGAAATATTATAAACAGGTGTCAACGTGACATAATTGGCAAAATGTGTATGAAGTCCAAGTTAGCTCATTCGTGGAAATGCAGTGCAATAAAAGTTCTAGCACTGTTACACCCAAAAACAAACCAACGTCAAATTTTTGACATTTGTGTTGTTTTAGAAGTAAACAGTTAAATATTTTATGGTTCATTCAAAAAGTTTAGTGCGGTGGGTCTTGGTTTCAGAAAAGTTCGTTTAGGGAGCCCGTGTTCCATTTTCTTAGTTTTTTCTCTCAACTCAAACGACTTTGATGAAAATTGCTGATGGGGGTTTTTCGAGTACCAGGGGTCGTATTCTTGAAATCGGTGGAAATTTCCCCAATCGGAATACTTGCTTGAAATTCTCTATATTATTCGAATTTTTCGCTGCCTACTGTAATCATTTTTTCAAATTTGTTTTTAAGTTATTTAATATTTGTCTCCCTACTAAACGAATAATTTCGAACCAATTTACCAAGTCGGAATTTTCCCCTTAGGCTGCGGGGTAAAAGTCAATTTTAAGTAAATTTTTCGGTAAATTCATTTATTTTTCAAAAATTCAATGGCAAACTGATCGAAAAATCTGTTCTAAATACGATTTTTATCAAAGTAAACGATTTACCCGAGAATTGGCCCGCAGCCTTAGTGGGCGAAATATAATGTTTTATAATCTAAAAAAAAAAGTAAAAAATGATTAAAGTAGTCGGCGAAAAATTCTAATAATTATATAGAATTTTACAGCAAATTGTATTCCGATTGGGGAATTATACTGACCCAGAAGTCGATTGCCGTAGCCCTGATTTTCTAGGAATTAGTTTAAGGATCCCTGGTCCTTCGTCCCTTTATTTGACTAGCACAATTTTTATAAAATTAATGAGGCAGGCTTTTCGGTGCCAGCAGTCGATTGCGATGGGTACAAAGTTCTAGAAAATTCGTTCAGAGACTCATCTGGTGGGGCCTAGGTCTATTTCTTTAAAAAAAATTCATCTGGCACGAATTTTATAATAATTACTGGAGGAACGTTTTCGAATACCAAAAATCGATTGTGATGAGTATTGGCCCTGCTTATTATTTTTGTTTACTAGTACAATTTTGATAAAAATTGGTGAAGGGGGCTTTTCATTTACGAGGAATCGACTGCAATTGGTTCACATTTCGGGAAAATTCGTTCAGAGGTTAGAACAATTTTTGTAAAAATTACTGGAGGAGCGTTTTCAATTACCCAAAAACCGATGTTGATGGATTCTTTTTTCGGAAAGATTCATTTAGAATGGGGGCCTTCTTTAAACATTTTGTTTGATTTGGATGATTTAGGTCATGTTGCACTGCGTCATGCTACGTAATTTTGGATGATGTTGCATTATGTCGAGGTATGTTGCGCGATGTTGGGTTTTGTTTCACCATGTTCTGGGATGTTGCATCACCATGTTTGTTCATATTGCACCATGTTGCGTCTTGTTGAGGGATGTTATGTGATGTTACTTCATGTTGGCTTGGGATTTTCTGTTAACATTATATTTGGCTTGAACGATTATGATAAAATTTCGCGGGATAGACTTTTCGAATAAAAGGAAAATGATTACAAGGATTTCCTATTTCTAGATAATTAATTTAGGAGTCCTTCCCGTATTGCTGCGTATAAATGGTGCACAATGTTGCGTAATGTTGCACCATGCTGCGTGGTGTTGCACTGTGTTGCTTAATGTTGCGTCATATTGTGGGGTATTATTACATATTACGGAATGTGTACCATATTTACTGTATGGTGTCAGCTTGCAGCTTGTTTCGTGATTTTGTACTATGTTGCGTTATGTTGTTTCGTGTTGTGTCTTGTGTTTTTCATGGTGACATTACATGGTTACACTAATCGTGTCTTTTTGAAAATGTTGGTTGTCATGAGTAAAAAAAATTGAATTGTAGTTGTGTTGTCTTTCTATTTTCTTATTTCAACAACACAACCGGGTTACAGCTGATATTCTTGTTGTGACCATTACGTTGAGACAATTATATGCATTTATAGCGTTATTTATTTAAAACATTTCACATTAAAATGACTTCAAAAATGTATGGAAGGCTACTGACGCCAGGTGTGAATCTTATGTTGCTCATGTATATAGTATTTGATCTAAGCTACCATAAAAACATACACCCAGGGTAGCTACAGGGGGGTTTTTCTAACACTTTTGTTAAAAAACTGAAAACTTTTCACATTAAAATGACTTCAAAAATGTATGGAAGGCTACTGACGCCAGGTGTGAATCGTATGTTGCTCATGTATATAGATCATAATCTCAGCTACCATAAAAACATACACCCAGGGTAGTAACAGGGGGGTTTTTCTAACACTTTTGTTAAAAACCTGAAAACATTTCACATTAAAATGACTTCAAAAATGTATGAAAGGCTACTGACGCCAGGTGGGAATCTTATGTTGCTCTTGTATATAGAATATGATCTCAGCTACCATAAAAACATACACCCAGGGTAGTTACAGGGGGGTTTTTCTAACTCTTTTGTTAAAAAACTGAAAACATTTCACATTAGAATGACTTCAAAAATGTATGGAGTGCTTTCTACAATGGCCATTTTTTTGATGTTGCCCTGTGTTTGCATAATGATGATTATGATAATTTAATTATGTTTTGAGAGTGCTTACACTATACATTCGGAAATCGTTTTCTAAAGAAAATTAACTTTCATCGCTTCAAAACGTTTAAACATATATTTTCTCTTCTTTTTCATAAATTCTCTGATTTTTCATAAAACTTTCTATGCCTCTAGCGGTGAATAGCAAAACACATTTTTTCTGCTGGAAATTTTCTGCTATCTTATACAGCATGTTGAGAACTCCATTTCGTGAAATTTTTCAAAGTTCGTCGACAGAACTAGTTTATTAGCGGAATGTACGACTGCTTGCCTGATTTTATCACACTAAGTGAATACATTAGTCAATCTGAATTTGTAATTCAACTTGGAAAACACTGCAACGATATTTAGCCTTCAACGTCTTCTCGTCATTCTAAAGAACGTGTTTTAAGATCTGTCGAATTGTGAATTTGTTCTCGCCAGGGCAGATGCTTTACGAAGTCGACGACAACCTCCATATGAAGGACCTTTTCCAGATACTAAACGATGCGAAAAATATTTTAGGATCATTCGATTATATTTCAGCATCGGTTACGTTTCCATCTCGCCGATTTCAATTTTTTTGCTTTTATCGTATTGCTTGAACAAAAAAGAAAAAGACACGTAATTTTTTTGTTAAGTTTTGCGACCTTCAGTTGTCCCGTTATACGGTTAGGAAATTGGCCAGTTTTTCCCATGTTTAAGAACAACAACAAAATTTGAGGTTATACTAAACTATAATATATTTCTGGTTCTAAAAGGTATCATTAAAAATAGTATCACGTTAGAAATAAATTAGATAGTGTTAAATTATTCAATAAACAATTTTAAGAACGTACCATTATTTTAAGAGTTTTAGTGAAATGAATGTAGCCAAATGTTTTGAGCTGTAGAAAGCGCAGCTACCGATCCATAAAGATGTGTGATCCACCGTTCGAAAGGTGAAGGTTTCAGCTTACCACCAGCATAGAGCTTATAATGTTAGGTCTTGGTGCTTATATAAATGACCACACGTATTGGAAACTCATCCACAAACCCCGGATCTAAACCCGATAGAGCATTTATTGAACCAGAAAGACAAACAAATCAGAGATCATATCATAGAATCCATGCTACGCGCACCTTACAGGTGCATATAGCAAGGGATTGCATACAAAATATTAATAGTCTTAACCTCCAAGACTTATTCAAAAACTAAACTGAAAACGAATTTTTACTTATAATAAAGAATTTGAATTACAATTTTGTTCGGAAAATGTTGCTCATTGATTTTGGTATGAGTTTTGTTTTCTTATCCATATGCGGCAGGATCAAGCGTAATTTAGCCCAAAAATATAGGAAATAACGAGTTTAGTAGTGTTCAGAGACGCTATCGCAAAAAAAAATTGTCCGGAAAATTTTGCACACCACTGTACATATACATATTATACCAATAGGCCCAAATTTACTTTTTTTTTCTTTGTTTACTGAGTTTCGTAATAAGATCCAAGCAAAAATTACTAAATTTTCATTTTAAAACGTCATACTGACTAAACTAGATCTTGTACATCTAGTACATCATCAGTAGAACATGGAACCTCTCGAACAGTAGGTCAAACTTTTTGATGGATTAGTTGCGCCCTCTACAGGTCAAAACATTTGGCTACACTAAAACTCTTAAAATAACGGTTCTCTCATAAAATTGTTTAATAATTTAACACTATCTAAGGTCTTTCTAAAGTGATACCACTTTTAACGATACCTTCAGTAGAACCAGAAATAAACCAGTTCAATGTAACCTCCAAAAAAAATTATTAAAAATGGGAAAAATTCAAATTCCTAAACGTATAACGGGACATCTGAATATCATAAAACTTAACAAAATGAAAAAATATGTATCTAATTTTTGGTTCAAGGAACACGATAGAAGCAAAAAATTGAAATCGGTGAGGTGGAGTTCAGATAGTGTCAAAAATATGCTGAAATATAATGGAATGACATTTTAATTTATTGATCAATAGAGACGCACGATTTCAATAAATCGGTCAAGATCATGTTTTATCGAAACACCACATTTTAATAATTCTACAGATACATCTACCGAAATGCAAAATAAAATAAATATGAATCTGTTAACAGAAACATTATTCCTACTGATTTTTCTGTTAAATTACCTCACAGGCGATTAACATTTTCACCAAGTAGTGTTAATAAACTTAATTCGAGAACGGGTCGAATAATAAAAAACCCAATTCTTTTTCAACCAAGTGTATTGTTCATTATTTCAAATCCCTGTGGGTAGGATAATTAAACGAAAATTGTTAGGAAATATTCAAACCAATTGTGTCCAACTACATATATTCAATTTCAAAATAAAGAGTGTTCCATCTATTAGTTTCTAACGATCCGCAAGGCGAACGAGGTGGCCAAGGTTGAAAAACTTCCGGCCCCTGGAATTGATTTAGCTCGGCTATATGGTTCAGTGGATGGGGTGAGTGTTTAAATGGAAACATGCTAACAAATATCTTGAGTTACTGCCAAATGATGCAATTCCCCGAAGGAAGGCTAGCACGGACATTTATTAGACCCACGACTTACCGATACCATGATCACATTCTAAAAATAACGATGTTACCCTATCCTGAAAAGTAAAACGATCAGAGAAAAACGATAACGTTGTACATGGCGGAAATTAAAAAAAAAATAAATATTTAACGTAAGAAGATCCATAACCGTAATTATTGATATAAAAAAATTATAGAGAAAAAAGAAGACCTTGTTAAAGTTAGCCGAAAGTTTCCACCCGAAAGATAATGCAGATAGTGTCTTCGATATCCCAGCCGAAAGATGGTAATGCAGATTTTATTTTTGCTATACCAGCCGAAAAAATATTTTATCGTCGAAATTACTCGAGTTCCGCTATCACCTCTAAATAACCAGAATACAGCAAAAATCAGTCAAGAACTAAATAATTTTACCAAATTGGTCCAACTCATATACATAGGTCATATATAAATTACAATAAATTTAGAAATTTTCGAAACTAAATTAATAAAATGTTCTGTAACTTTTGCGTAGCCCACTTTTCCACCGATCCTACTATGTTTATTGGATTGGTCATAATTCTTGGTAAACCCACAAGAAATTTTGGGCAAATCTGAATGGGATAGGGGGGTATATCAAGTAAATTTTTCGGATATAAATTATTTTTTCGGCTGGGATAGCAGGCACTATCCGGATCGGAAACTTTCGACTAACTTTATTAGGGTGAGTAAATTTGCAAATTATCATCCTGTGCCCCCTTATACTAGTATAAGAAATTTAAAGTAATTAAAATATTGAATCATACAAAAAATTGAATTACAAATTTATTAAAATTACAGAGAGAAAAAAAAAATTGTTTGAGGTACCTTTCAACCCGTTGGCCGGCATAGCTGTTCAGTAATTCATATAGGTATATTTTAGTTAAAATTTTACTTTCGAGAGAGCAGAATAAAACAACACAAAAAAAATTTGTGTTTAAATATAAATTAATTTTTTAAATTATCAATAAAAAAGCTATTACGTCTTATTTTGAAGTAAGAAGTAGTACTTCAAAGAAGTAGAGTGTGGCACGGTCCAAAATAAATACTCACCTTGATATTTTTCAAGGGAAAATTATAGCAACTCATATCATTCTCACAAATAGAAATGGTTTATTTCCGTCTCTTTTTAATTTTGTACGAAATCTTGTAATTTTGAATGGAATAGGAAGGAAAAATAAAAATGTTCATCAGGTAACACCAATTTCCTCCCATCCCAGGTTAAATGTAGCGAAAATTTTATCTTACCACTATGCAGAAAATTAATATAAATCAAAATTACATATATGAGTATAAACTGCAAAAAAATTAATAATTATAATTCTCTCAAACCTATAGAGTGCCTAAAGATTTGACTTTTGATTTTTGCTTGTCATGATGTCCACTAACTCTGATAACAATCTGGATATCAGCCGTATGTTAGGATTTTCGCTATATGCTCATTTGCATGGCATATGAACCAATTTATTTTCCGTGTCTAATATATTTTAATAGTGGGAATTCCCACGATCGGCGGAACTTAATGTTTCGCCATAAATTGGCCAACAGAGTACAGAAAATATTGGCAATGACAAATCGGTGGATCTTTCATTAAAAGTACCCATCTCAGACCAATTTCCGTTGATTAAATTCGTAATAAATAGAAGACCGTATACTCAAATTTACATAGCGGGAACTCCCACGATCAGCGGGTCGTCATACTCCCTCGGTAGATAGCCATACGAGTCCGTCTCAAAAAATTTGGGGACCTTTTAAATCCTAGTGCTCAAGAATTTTTCTTCTTTTTAACGGAACCAATACATTTTCGAATAGCAGATATTCCTTCCCGAGAGAATTTATTGAGTATTTTTTTTTTTTTAATTTCATATAATGCAGTTTATAATTTTGATTAATATTAATTTTCTGCATAGTGGTAAGCTACTCGTAAATGGGATAACTCCACACACATTTTAACTAATATTAGAATCGAAATCAATGGCTATTCTATCAGGCCCAACTATGCTTATATCCATTTAATATAATTAACATGAAAATATTTTATTTTTATTAACTTCTTCATCATTACTTCACTTAGGTGAAATCTCGGCACAGCAAAATAATTTAGTTTCAATTTAGTTTATAAAAAAAAACCCGAACAAATTTAATAAAGATTTTTTTTTTGTTTGATTAATAAGCAATACCAGACACAAACTACCCCACGATTTTTATCGATAAAAGCAGTTTCAATTTCAACTAAAATGTTGTTCTTAAGATTTGCAATCTGTAAAGTTTGATGAAAAGTGGTTAACGACACGTGTAATTGTGGTGAACAAAGTCTGAAAGAGATGCTGGGCTCTTGAACATTTTCACTTACAGCTGTTGCTGGTACTGTTTCTCGAGTACGAACTAGACGATAATGTTCATATGATATACGATCTGAACTGATCCAGTTTCTTCACAACGTTCAACAACGCACAATAAATATTTGTTGACCTTAAAAAAACCAACAAATGGAACGCCCTTATTAAAGAGAGTGTCGTGAAAATTTATAACTAACAAAAATAACCAAAATTTAAAAAAAGAAAAATTGGTTAGAATTAGAATATCTATGTCGACGATAAAAAATATCAATTTGTAAAAAGATACAATTCGCATTATATAGAATCTCAATATATAAATGAGGAGTTTCAGAGAGCCCTACACAAGTATTAGATTCCCCAATTTTTCTACAAATACTGCCTTGTCGTGATACTGTTAAAGTTAGCCGAAAGTTTCCAGCCGATAGATAATGCAGATAGTGTCTTGAATACACCAAAAATCAGTCATGAACTCAAATTTAGGATCGGGTTGTATCATTCGGGTGAAGGGTTAATTATTTCAGTTTATAGGATTTTAAAAATCGAGAGGAGTGAGAGTATAAAGAGAGTTTAACTTTCGGCTGAATTAGTCAAGACACTATCTGCATTATCTTTCGGCTGGCAACTTTCGGCTAACTTTAACAAGGTCTTGTCGTGTTATAATTTTACTTCACGTTTAATATTTACTTGAGTTTGAAGAAAGCGAATTGATAAATTAAACAAATATGTCTTTTGTCATTAATATCTTTGGAAATTTATTATTTAATTCAGTTTAATAGCCAATTGAGTGATATTTATCATCGCCTTCGTGAATATCACCTGATGAAATAGAATGCTCTGCTTGCGCGACTAATCCACTTTCTGCTGCATGGGCACCAGCTTCGGCGGCCGCATTCTGCGCGGCTTGTGCAGATTGTGATGCTTTTTGAGCAGCGGCTTGAGTTGCTTCAAAATCTAATTGTGCATTATGTAATTGGTCATCGAGCGCAGCAAGGCGGGCTTTAGCTTTACCAACCATAGCCGTTTGTGATGCTAATTCAGCAGCAGCATCGTTGGCAGCTTTTTGTGCATGTTCGGATGACGACTGAGCACTATTCAATGCAGCCTGTAATGTGGATACATGGCTTAGTGATTGTTGAGCTGATTGCTGGGCTGCTTTGGCAGCACGTTGAGCTAACTGAAGTTGTTGCGTCTCCCCATCGAGAGCCTGATGCGCTTCAATATTCTGTTGTTCTAATCCTTGAAGTAAAACTTTCTTGCCGGCTAGAGCTGCTTGAGCGGTTGCAGATGCTTGAACAGCAGATTGTGCTAATGTATTCTGGGCAACAAACGATGCCTGTTTACCAGCGGCATGTTGAATTGCTACGGCGGAATTTGCTTGTGCAGCAGATCCTTGTGCAATTGATCTTAGACCACTGCCAGCACTATAACCACCTTTGCCCGACGATGATCCTGCTGACGATCCATGAACGACTTGTGCAGAATGTTGATCTGAGAATGATGATGGTTGACTATATTCATAATCAAATCGCTTTTGTACTTTGGCACCTGATGTTACAGCACCTGCATAATTCAACACACGAAATAGTCAATACATAAACCTTTTTTTAAATAATTTATAAACTCACCGAAACTTAGAAGAGCGATTACAGCAACAGCGAACTTCATTTTTGATATTTTTGCTATAACCAAATTAATTTTATAAATATTATTAAGTAAAATTATTTAATTGGCTCACCTTAATGCAGAATTATTAGTTGTTTTCAAATAAATGAAACAATGATGAATGATACAAATTCGTAAGAAATCACCGGTTTATATACAGAAGAAAGTGAAAGAAATTGTCTGAGTCTGATATAATCGTAAATTTGAAAAACCAAATATTACCCGTACTCGTCTACCCAAATCATATTCTATACAACATACTTTGAACACTTTGTGCGCAAAAAAAAAAATAATTATTTCATCTCAAAATTTAACAAATGGCTTGATGAGAAACGTCTATAATTAACCCACCTGGAGTGTACAACATCTTATATAAACACCACGTCTGTAGCCTTCAATCATTTGGAAATTTCATTAAAATCTATTGTTCAACCTGCAATTTTCGTTAATCAATTAATAATTTTTATTATTTTTGATTACTAAAATATCGGATATCGTTAGTCTGCGACCAGACGTTTACATAATGCAATTTTAAAAATATAAAAATGTAAATTCTTAATTAGAGGTTTCATATTTGTTTTAAAATTGCGCCGCTATATAATTAAAAGACATCTATAGCTCGATCGACAGGTAAAAGTTGCCAAAGCAGGCAGATTTGATAATTGCACGATGCAAAGTAACACGTTGCAAAGAAATTTTAAAAGTGTTTTGTTAAATGGCGGATTTTGATACTTTAAAAACTGTCTGGATCCATTAGTATATGGTTCCACAATGACAAATAGACAACTATAAGGAACTGGTAAAATTGTATGTTGATAGGTATAATCCTAAAAGTAATGTAAAGTAATTGTATTTGAGTTTACTTTATACAGGGTGTTTAATAAAAGTTTTTAATTCAGAAACGGTGCAAGATAGGAGAAATTTACTGATGCGAGTTAACTTTTCAATTTAGTTGTCAAATGTCATTATTTGATATTTATTGCAAATGTGCAATTATGTACAAATTTTTACATGACACTTATTTTATTCTCAAAATTATGTAGTATAATAACATTAATTTAATATTTCCTTTATTCACGAAAAGTTGACAATTTAGTATTTCGAATAGTCAGGCACAGCTTGTTTTGTTGATGTTACTGCCACCTACGAATGATTATTGTGAATTACTGAGCAAATTAGTTTAGTTAAAATTATTCAGTGTTGAGGGGGAAGCTAAGTACTGATTATTACAAATATTTTTGCACAACGTGAATTGAGCACGACGTGAATTATTTTAAATAATTGACTTCGATTCCATTCTAACACAGTTATTAGCAAAATTAGAAATCTAATTGACGATTTTGATCTGGCAAGACGGGTTGCCGAAAGGTATTGTAAAAAAATGTGTTTATCTAGTGAATAGTTTACTTACCACGGGTAGGGGCTTGACTACTATTTCTAAATGAATGTTAAAATGAAAACAATACTAACTAGTTGGTGTTCTGGTTCATTTCTAAAATTTTAATGCCTATTTTGCTATTATTGCGCTTACAATACTAACTTCTGTGGTTAGGTGATAACGTACGTTGCGTCTTGAATCTAAAATATAAAATGGCGAAAAGTAGTATCAGGATTGATTGAGTGATTCATTTCTGTTGGCATTCGTTCAGTTTTCTTTATTGTTTCCACCTCCCTTTCCAAATCTGTAGTGTGTGTCAGGTGCTTGAATCTATGTGAGGTTTTCGTTTAGTGTTGTTGTGGTTTTGATTTGTCGACCGACACCCTTTAAATTGGTGGCTCCGTTTATCGTATTACATCATTTGCGAAACGATTTACTAATATCGTTAGATGCTGTGCCGATACCGATGATGCGGAGATTTTCGCCTCCTAGTGTACAACCAGTGTTTATAGTTACTCAACCAGGTCCCTGAAAATTGTATGAGTTGATGTTGGGTCCACACATGATATCAACTGTTGTTTCGGAAGGAATTACGAATATCCATTCGTTTGGAGCATGAAGCTTTTTTCAGTGGTTGGTAGAATTCGTTGACTCAACATTGCATAATTCATCGAGCGATGGTTTTCGTTGTAAGATTGCTACTTCGGACTAACTTATGTTTGTCATTTCGTTGTAAATTAGTGACACCTCGCAGCTGTGTATGTTGAAATACTTGACAATGGTTCACTTCTTCTGTTGTTAGATATGCAAAGCGAAGGCGATATGTGTGTTGTTTTTATACTTGAGTATAACTACCCTGACTAGTCCATCGTGTCCCGGATAAAGTTCAATGATTCTGGCTAGTGACCAATACGTAGGGCGTAGTTGTTCATCTTTGAGAATTACTAGTTCTCCCACCTGAAGATTACCTTGTTACCGCCATTTTAACCTACATTGACTGAGTTTGGTCAGCAAATTCCACCTTGTGACGGTCTTGATATCATCGATGTCAGGCTGAGGTGTTGCTATAATAGCTCTCCTCTGATCTGAGTTGTTTAAAAAAGGGGCTAATGGCCTGGAGTTCAAACATGCTTCTATTTGAGCTAGAAGTGTTGCAAGCTCCTCGAAGGTCAACGTGTGAGTTCCTACTACTTTTCGGAGATGTTGTTATGTTGTTTCATTTATTTAACTCCGGCCTCCCACAAACCTCCAAACTGGGAACTTCGCGGGGAGAAGAAGTTCCATTCAGTTCCCCTCTGTGCTGTTTTGTTTTTGATTTCACCTTCCTGTTTTTTTGCTTGCCTTTGTTGTTGTTTATCTGCTCCAACGAAGTTAGTCCCGCAATCACTGAATATTCTCAGACAAATGAGCTTGAATAGAGTCACAGCTTGATTAGAGACATAACAGGAGCTATGTAGTTCAATTTTTTCTGCCGTTGTTGTAGTTCATCCAACGATAAATTCTAATCTTCTCTAACTGTTGCAGTTCTTTCTTGTAGTTTTGCCATCTATTCTCCAAATTCAAGTGAAGTTTGTCGTCCCATCCTACACCAGAAGCGGATCGAAAAGCTTGGACGCTTCTGATAAAATTGTTCTTTTAGATACGGTTGTGTTTGTGTCTGACATGAAAACTTTAAATTGAAATGTATCTGTTGTGGAACCCCAGAGTAGCCCAAGTGTTTTTTAGGTTTTAAGGAAGTTCTTCTAAAATTTCCTTTTCATTGCTTGTCCATCTTCTGAGGTTGAATCCTCCACTAGAAAGAATGTTCAATAGTTCCCTTTGCGCGATTATTGCGTCTTTTATTGTATAGGCTTCTGATAAGAGATCATCTACATAGAAATCTATTTGCACAATCTTATAACCAATTGTATATCTTGAAACTTTATCAATGGCTAATTGTTGTAATGTTTTCGTAGCTAAATAAGTTGCAGATGCCGTACCATATGTGACAGTTTTGAATCTTGATCTTCCCCGGCTTCATTGATTTGCCTGAACAGTTTCTCAATGTCCGATGCGAAAACATAACGATACTTCGTCCATCTGAGCAGTATTGTGGTTAGATTGTTTTGTAGAGTTGTTGTTGTTTTGCAGGAAGCATTAAAAACTACTTTCAACTTGGTTGTTGTGTTGTCTTTTTTCATTACGGAATGATTCGGCATCTAGTAAATACAAGAGTTATCTGCTATTGAATTATCTTGGATCAGTTCCATGTGGTTAAGCTGGATATATTCGGCCATGAACTTATGATATTGACTTTTAAGTCTTCATCATTCTTTATTCGTTTTTTCCATTTGAAGCAATGCTGCTGCTTTGATTTTGCCACTTTTCTCAGTTTGTCGTTGTTGAACGGTATTCTAACCTAGTATTGCCAGTGTTTTTCACAATCTTCATCTTCAGCAGTTTGGTGTCTTTCCGGTCGTAATTCTTCGGCTTCCCAAAAGCGTTTTAATTGCTTATCTATATCTGTTAATGTCAAATGGCTTTTTAATCGATATATTGATACACTGCTATTCTGGGTTAGGCGACCTGATATTATCCATCCCAATTCTAATTGTTGAGCTATAATAGACTTATGAAGTGGATCTTTCTTTATTCCTTCCAACAGTAGTTCGCCGTAGATGTTAGCGCCTATTCAAAAGGCATCAATAGGTCCGGGAGTATCGAAGGTAAGATCGGCCAGACTTACTTAATTTTGTAGTTGGTTGTCTAGACCCAATATGTTTTTATCAGGAAGTGGTTTGGTAATAGTTGTTAAGATTAGAGCATTAGCTTGTATCTTAAAGATCGATGGACTCTTCGGACTGATGTTTATCATCACCTGTTGATGCGATCGTCCCTTTGTTGCTGAAATTCCGAAAACTTCGGCTAGAACCCTTGTCCTTGGTAAGCCGAGTTGTCGTGCTGCTTCTTCCGTGACTGAAGTGGCCTCTGATCCTGGATCTATTATAGTGCCCGCAACATGCTGAAACCACCGAATATATTTTGTATACTTGTACCATAGCTGTTGCGAAGAGCACCTGGTCACAATCATTGTCGAACGTTGATATTTGTTCGGAAGTGCTTATGTTTTTAAAGCGTTGGCATATCTCCGTTCGATGGTTTTGTTGGCTGCACACGCAAATAAAAGTTGGTTGTGTTGCAGCTACGAAAGCATATTTTAATTGTTGTACTTGATACCAGGGTTATTGTATTGGTGTTGACTTATTGCTACCGATAGACTCTAAGGATTGAAAACGCTTTTCCAGAAATTTCAAAAACTGACTTGTTTCTTGGAATCTCTTGGATTTTTTAAAGAACTTAAAGATGGTGAATGGAATGGAGTTCGATCCATCATAACAAATTTAGGCGAAGAACGAGGTAGATCGTCGTAACAGATTGGAGTAAATACATCAATAGGGTTTCCCACGCCATCATTATACTCAAACTTAAAGCCATTGGCTTTCTAATGATTCGTGCTCTTCCACGAACATAAAAATCGTCGATATCAAGTATCGTTCAGAACATCGACATTCGTTCTTTTTTCGCATCATATATGCTTAGTCATTTGAGATGCATGTTTTCATTTCTGTCCATAGATGTCGTTGAGTTCGATATTAAAAACTTAGTTGTCTCAGTGTACGCCGACGATATGTAAGTTTACAAAAATATTTCAACGAACGCTGACGCTGATATTTTACAAGCCGAGTTAAACGAATTTGCAATTTGGTACTCAAAAAAGTATCTCTACTTATTTTCGGAAACCCTTACCCTCTCAACACTGATGTTTTAACAACATAACATTTCGATTATGTCAGCCAACAACAACATAACATTTCGATTATGTCAGCCAGGTATGGTCCCCATACCACAATATCAACAAAAATCGTATTGAGGCAGTGCAATGTAGATTTTCAACTATGATGATAGAGGGCATCCAGCGGGTCACAATTTCGTGCAGTATTGGATTATGTGTCACATGAGGAGTTTCAGTACACGTAATTTCATCTTGAAGCCTAAAAAAATTGTGAGCATGTGGAAGTCCTCTCTTTTGGAATTCAATAATTCATCTGTTCTCAAGTGCTTTGTGGTTTCGCGGCAGCTTGGGTTTGCATTGACTGTGATTGCCAGGTCCGAATTTGCCAAAAATCCACATGCATCTTGAAATCTCTCTCGCATGCTCCTCAAATGAAGAGGGAAAATAAACAAAACACCAACATAAACTGTAGTGCCCTCGGCAGTATTTGTGACATGATTAGTGATTTTTTGATAATGATCAGAGCGTAATTTGCTCTTTAAAAAGCAGATAAAATTTAAGTAGTTACCCTCGGTTTGGAGACATAAATCAAAGATCCATTGCTGTGTGAACTTATACCAGTACTGATGATTGTATTGAATACCTTTGCACGGTCGGCAGTTTGGGCTACTTTAAATTTCAACATTCTGATCTTGTATAAATTGCATAAGTGTAGTTAAAATTTGGGCTCGAAATTCTGGAATAGATGAACTATGGCTAAGTGGCTATGACTGACGAACTTTTCGTAATAATGCTGCTCGGATATCTCCAATGGCTTTCCTTGTGCTCAATTTTCCGATCGACTTGATCAATAATGGCGTAATTTAAGATTGAGCAGTACCAGTAGAGCAGTAAAAAGTGAGCACGTGTGAAGTAGAAGTGAAATAATGAATTGTTATGCAAAGTGATAAATAGTGAAATAGTGCTTTTGGAACATTAAAAACTGATTGTTTTATTTACAATCTCCATTATGAATCCGAATCGAACGCTCGAAATTCGTAACATTTGCTGCCAAAAGTGGGATTTTGCAAATACCAGCCCGTACCCACCTGAAGAGCCATCAGTTCAAGCAAACCCAACTACGTATTTGGGAAATATATTGAAAGACCTACTTGGCCTCAAATAGAAATCAAAATCTACCAGCTGCCTCTCAGTGGTACGTTTTTTATAGTGAACTCAGCAAGAGGAAAGACAAGGAAAGACAACAAATTACAGGGAATGCTGTTTCGGGGAGCTCGACAAAATTTGAAACCTCAAACACTCCATTAAAAAACTCAACCCGAAAATTTTATGAATAAGGAGCCAATACATTAGACAAAGTTAAGCCCAAAACCGCAAAAATCACAAACAAATCACGAAATAGCTCAAGCTACGATACGATACTGACAGGTGTCATCTGTTCACTGAGGTAATGTTGCTGGGTAGGCGGTGCTCAAACGACTTTGCAGTATTAGAGGAGCAAGTAAAAGTCAATTTTAAGTAAATTTTTCGGTAAAATCATTTGGATGGAAGCAGTTTGATTCCCGAATAAGAAAAAGTTATCGTTGAGTAAATTTTTTATTTTGGATTAAATTTTTTTTCGAACTTGAAATAAAAACAAAATCCTCAGAATGTTTTTGGTGCTGAAAATTCATGAGATATTATTCATAAGTATAAAAAATGTGTGCTAGATTTAAAATAACAGTTGAAAAAATTTTATTTTCTTATGGTGCTGTCCCATGCGGTGAGTAGCAGAAATATTTTTTTTTCTGTTGTAAGTTTTCTACTATCTTGTAAAGCTTGCATTTTGCGAGGACATATGCCTGACCTAGAGCGAATACTTTCGAGCCTAAGTTGATGAGCCCAAACTCCACCGTTGATCCCTGTTACATTCAATGTTCTGCAGTTCTTGGTGAAAACTTTTAGAAAATTCAACTGGCCGCGGCTCGATGATGTGTTCACCAAACTCAAAAATAATCTACTTCACATTTGGAATTTTTTTTTTTTTTGAACTTGTCGAAAGAGTGACCAAATAATTTCAACAATCTCACCCATAGCGCTATTCACGAGGCCTTTGGTGGTGTCAAAGTTATACCGAAGCATATCCTTTGCACCGACAAACAGAGTTATATTTTTTCATTCTTCCTCCAACCTTAATGTCTTCTGGTTTGAGCTTCCCATTTTCTGATGTCCTTGGTAGCGTCCTAGATGTGGCAAACTACTCGAAGATTTACCAATTGTTCACCTCGTTGGACATGGCATTGGAGAACATTGTGTGCTGACAAGCGTGTTTGTTGGATCAATGCGTAATGCTTTTTTAACCGCGAGCTCGCTAATGTAGTTTTTGTCAATTTTGTCAAGAGAAACGTTGACGTGATCCTCCTTTATTTCACCAACCCGCAAGTAATTCAGGAGGTCGATAAAAGTCGACCCTCCTTGTTGTCGCATATTTTGAACGAGTTCACGGAACGACAAAGTTTGCCACAAATGAGTAAATGGGCTGAGCTCTTTGTTGATTGAAAACAGCGCTGTCTCGAACTGACAGGAGTTGAATTAAGTCGCCAAATAGCAAAATGTTTATGCCGCCAAAGACTTCTGTGCTGTCCCTCAGCTCCTTGGTTTAGTTAAATGTAAACGTCTTGCCGGTTCCACCATTGCCAGTGATGAATATTTTCAAGGGTTCCAATGATTCGGCCAGCTAATGCCTAACATCGTTGTTTCCTTGTTCTTGTCGTTGTTGTCATCGTCAACAACTGGATCGACCAGCTGGTTGAAAGTGTTAGCTTTATTTATCGCGTTTTCCAACTGTTGGTGTCTTATCCGGTAAGTTCCCATATCGCGCTTGAAGCCATCATCTGATCTTTTCTCTCTAAGAATGCTTTGTTCGTAGTTCACCAATATTTCATTTCACCAGCAAATATTAGGCAAGAAAGCTGAAAAAGTAGTTTCCGGGCTCGTCGGCTAAAGAACGGTACTCGAACGACAGAAAGCCGGCTTCTAATTTTCATTTTCGTGCCGTCTAACAGAAACAGTAAACGGGATTTTTGAAGAAAATGCGATGTGTCGTGTATATTTTGATCTTTATCTTCGTCGTTAGCTTGTTGTAATGAGAATCAAACAGCATAGCGAACTTTATCAGCGAAATTTGTTCAAAGTTATAAACTGGATACGGATCTAGTGAGGCTGCATATAGTTCAATGATGTTTGTGTAAAAGCCTGCTGTGTCGTCATTCACAAAACAGAGTTCTTTGTATAGCGCTGTTCAGGCTTGCACGTGTTAATGAAGACGAGAATATTGCTTCAGTGAGAGATGGTGATCGATAAACGTTCTTGCACACGGAAACTTGTCGTCATACAGAATTTTCATGCAGACCTTGAAAAGCTGTGCTGAGGTTCTGCTGGATTCTTGCCGAATCTCGCAAGTCAGTAGACATTTCTGTTAACTCGTTCTTTGTGCAGTACTTGGCGGTGTACATTGCGATTGCATTGATATTACCGCACGGTTAAATGTCCATGTTTCTTATACAGCATTTTAACAGCTTGACGTTGTAATTGTCTACGAAATTTTCCTTGGGTTTCAAAATGCAAGTTTGACCCCCTTTCGATGAATTTGTCGGAAATGTTGGTGACAGTGTGAATCCGTTATCTTAGAACTGTGGAAAGAAATAAAGATTTTTGTCAAAAAAAACTGTTTTTCAGTAAAAATTTGGTCCCATTACAGCCCATTCTATTGATCGGGATGAAACTTCATACTTAAGCTTTTTCTACAAATTCGGAGATCGTTTCGATTTTTCGTTGCAATCGGTCACAAAACAAAAAATTGTAAATGTAGTTTCAAACCAAATTTGTTCAGAATATTTTTTTTTAATTTGACCGGAAATGAGTTTTGATCAAAGAACTTCATTTCACCTACATTCGACATCTCTACAGTCCTGGGCGCATAACCATTCGAAATCAAAATTCATACTAACTTTTTTTTATAAATTGGGAGATCGATGGGAAATGTAGTGGACATCTGTGTACAGGAAGTGACAGCTTTCGTAAGAGCTTTTTCAACTTATGCAGTGAAGATTAAACTTTCTTAATGATTTCGTTTTTAAAATATTATCAGAAAAAAAAATTATTTTTTGATAGTGCTGCCCCTAGCAGTAAATAGCAAAAATTGATTTTTTTGCTGAAAATTTTCTGCTTTCTTATACAGCATGTAGCTCTCCACTAAATAGAAATATTGATTTCGATTAAAACCGAGCGAGTTTCTATAATTGTGATCTTAATAAATTATACAACATAATTACATTTTTCTAATGAAACAAAAAAAAAAAATCGCATAAAATTAATCAGCGCTCGAAATTCTATTTTAAATTATCCATTTGATTTTCTTAGTTCTGATTAAGATCGCCATCAATTATGTTCCATAGTTGGAAAATGAACATTCCTTTATTATTATTTTGCTTATAAGAAGTGTTCTGCGCCACAAAATCGGTAAAATACGACGCTGTAAATATCGCAAACTTCTTTTATTGTTTGTTTGATTGGTTTGAAATGTGATTTGATACGGTCATTAAGATTTGCATCTACTTACATGTACCATATGTGTACAACACACAGATATACCAGACAAGAATTTTCTGTTAATTTTGTGTTCTTCCGCAGCAACAATATTTTACATTTGTGGTATCTTATTTTATATTAAATTTATATACTAAGATATTAACCTCGTACTGAGCATGTTATAATCCATGGCGGCAAAATTACTGTTCTTTTTCTAAATAAATCGACATCGGTGGCGTTATGGGTTAAAAAATCATTTTCTTAATATTTTCCATAGTAACCGTGCAAAATGAGGAATGAGTTTATTGATAATTTTATTCTCCAGGTACATAAATGTACGAGAATTTTTTTTTGCTTTTTTTTTGACAAATTTATGAAGATCATTAATTTAAAAAACATTAAAGACGCTTTATGTAAAAAAAATGTAAAATCAACGATTTTTCCGCGTTTAATAATCTATAATTTGCGTTAAATTTTATTTCTACCTTTTTTCGTGCATACGCTTTTACGATATTTAACTTTAATTAACACTTTTGGCGACATTTTATTAAACTTAAAGTTGTAATTGATTTTGGTTTTGGACATACGTATATACTGGGCATAATCTGATGGTGGTCAATTGCTAAAATTAGAGAAGTTTGGTGGTTCTCCTTTAAATTTTGTGTAAATTACCATATACGACATCCAAACATGTACCAAAGATGATCATTAAGAAATTGTACAATAAACTACCTTGACATTGAATTTAAAATTTGAAAAAAAAACAATTTAATAGCTGTTCTGGTGCATGTTATGTTTTTTCCACCGAGATGGAAGGTAAGAAGAATTTTTTCGTTTGTTGGTTTGTATGTATCAAGAAATGTTAATGACACACCTTAAAGTGAATTGTTGTTGTATGTTTTTTGTGTTGTGTGTGTGTGTGTGACTCTTTAAACATTAATCGGAAATAGTTATTTTTGATATTTTTCAAGTTATATTATACAATTTAATATGCAAATTTTATTTTTGTGTAAATTGGAAAATATTTTTTGGGTTTTATATTTTTGGTTGAAAATACTCGCATATATTGGAAATTTATACATATTTGTATCGGTAAGGCGCCAATAATTATTTACATTGGTTTGTTTTGATTATAAATTACAAATGAACAAATTTTTTAAATTTTATAGTGAATGCGGATGCAGCCATGCTGGCGGGAACGTTGGATTTTAAAAATTATTTTAACTGTTCTTTATGCATACGTAACATGGTTAATACTTCCCGGTATTAGTAAGGGAAACGATTAGTGAGGGAAGATCCATGTGCATCTGTTTTCAGGCTTTACTTTATCTAAACTAAACTAGGTTTCTGAACCCAAAAAAGTGTCAAAATTCGGACTACTATTAACAAGTGTAACTTTTTCCACGTCTTCCACGTTTTATCTATAATATCTATATAATATATTTTATCTATAGTATATTCTATAATATAAAAATAAGTCGGGTTTTCCTTCCTGACGTTATAACTCCAGAACGCACGAACCGATTTCCACGGTTTTGCATTCGTTGGAAAGGTCTCGGGCTCCGTGAGGTTCATAGCAAACAAAATTCAAGAAAAATTTCAACAGAAAAGCAGGAAAACAGGGAAAATCATTTTTCACATACAGCGCCATCTCTGATACATAGCATGTACTACAAACCAATATGGTTTTGCATGGTGGTGGAGCAGATGGCGCCAGTACGTGGTGTGTAAGTACGTTTCATTTTAAGTAGATGGCGCCGGTGCGTGATACATTGTTTGACAGCTACTCATTGTACTCCGCTCAGTTAATTTCATGTGACATTTATTATGTGCACGTTCTTTCAAACGCTAACTTAAAACCGGTATTGTGTTCACTGTGAAATTGTGAAATTGAGGTTAAAGTTATTCGTTTCCTAACAGTTCAATTGGTAACCATCAAATCAATCACGCGTATTGTGCAAATCTTTATTCAATTTCAACAGCAGGCATTTGTTCGTAAGGTGGTAAGTTGAACTGTGTAAATTATGTGGATCGTGCATTTGAGGTTAAATTAAATAAATAGTCTGTCCATAGTCCAAAATGCCTAGAGTACGACGTGCGAACATCGGCCGCCGCACAAGACATGCAAGCCAGCAAAAAGTGTATTCACAGAACTTAAGCGAAGAAAGACAAAATATAATAAGAGAAAATTCCTGATTGAGACAACGCGTGAGCACACGATTGGCATCATACAGTCGCTTGGCATTCCAATATGATCCCACTGCGAACTACAGTGATGATGACAATTTAGATATTGGACTAATGACGACTGTATGCCGATATTACAATGCGTTAAAGTTCAAAAGAGAAACGGATGGATTGTGCTGCGCAAGTGGAAAAGTCAAACTGGATCCATTACTTACACCACCACAGCCACTGAAACCATTGTTCGATGGAAGTGATCCCGATTCCACCCATTTTCTTCAACGCATCCTTGAATAGAATAACTGCTTTCGCATGACTTCCTTTGGAGCTAATATCATTCGAGAAGGCGGCTTCATGCCGACTTGCAAGGTAAAAGATACAACACACACAACCAATCACTCACACCAATCAATCACACCAACACAATCAATTGCAACACATAACAACTACACATACACCACACACTACACCATCACACGATCAGAAGTCACACCGTATTCTTTAACTATTGATTGTTTGCAATTACAGATACAAGGACAAATATATCATTTGCATGGTTCAATGGTGCCAACACCAGATGAACCGCATCAATTTCTGCAAATATATTCCATTTCGTCGATGGTGGATCAGCTGAATGTGCGGTGCAATATACAGGGAACACAACAGTTAAAGAGACGAATTATTGAACAGTTGCAAGCATTTTTTCACGCTAATAACGCTGTGGTTAATATGTTCAAAACAGCATTGGAACGAATGCCATCGGATACGCACAAATTTGTCATAAGAGCGGATCGTGCCCCAACAGGTGAACATGTGCGAAGATTCAATGCACCCACCGTTGATGATGTTGCTGCAATTATTGTTGGCGATCCAACTAAATCATGAGACATTGTCGTTCACGAAGAAGCAATATCATGCATCGTGTAAACGAGACACATCGTTTGTACGATGCGTTACAATATCCAATCATTTATTGGCAAGGGCAAGACGGATACGACATCACGTTGAAAATGGTCGATCCAATTACAGGTACAATATTCACACACTAATTATTGCTATTATTGGTTTCCATTAACAATCCAATTAATTTTGCATTTTCAAGCGTATCAACGAACAAAAATCTAAGCGCAATGAATTACTATGCGTATCGTATGATTCGTACACATGAGGAGAATGTCATTCTGAAGTGCCGTCGGCTATTCCAGCAATTCGCTGTCGACATGTATGTCAAAATCGAGACCGAACGTTTAGCGTTCATCCGATTCAATCAGGCAAAGCTACGATCTGAGGACTATATACACTTGCGTGATGTTATTCATTCAGATGGTATAGATCGCCATGACATAATCGCCAGAGTATTTCAGCAAAAACTCAAGGTTATGATGGAAGTGCTTACTAAGTATCGAGTTTTTGGTAACACACGTTGTTATATGTACTCGGTGGAATGGCAGAAGCGTGGACTACCGCATGCTCATATCCTAATTTGGTTGCTGAACAAATTACATTCAAATGAAGTGGATGACATCATATCAGCTGAAATTCCTGATACAGTCACTGATCCCCATCTACACGACATTGTGACGACACAGATGGTGCATGGACCGTGCGGTGCATTAAATCCATTATCGCCTTGCATGGCTGATGGAAAGTGCACAAAACGATATCCGCGACCGTTAGTTGCTGAAACAGTCACAGGGAACGATGAATATCCAGTTTATCGTCGGCGTTCAAAAGAAGATAATGGTCGAACTATCAAAGTTAAAGTTCGAAATCAAGAGATTGAGATCCGAAATGAATTCATTGTACCATATTGCCCGCTGCTATCACGAATTTTCGAAACACATGCGAACGTTGAGAGTTGTCATTCGGCCAAATTAGTCAAATATTTGTGCAAGTATGTCACAAAAGGCAGCGACATGGCTGTGTTTGGTATTGCGTCGGAAAATGCGAATGACGAAATCAGCAACTTCCAAATGGGCAGATACGTCAGTACTAATGAAGCACTGTGGCGATTATTGTCATTTCAAATTCATGAAAGATATCCCACAGTTGTACATTTAGCAGTGCATTTGGAAAATGGACAAAGAGTTTACTTCACTGAGGCTAATGCGGCACAACGAGCTGAGAGACCACCATCGACAACATTGACTAGCTTCTTTGCAATGTGTGAAGCAGATCCATTCGCAGCGACGCTGATGTACGTTGAAATGCCCAAGTATTACACTTGGAATCAATCAACAAAGAAATTCCAACGTCGCAAACAAGGAACCCCAGTTCCAGATTGGCCACAGGTGTTTTCCACTAATGCGCTAGGTCGCATTTATACTATTCATCCTAGAAATGATGAATGTTTTTATTTGCGACTTCTGTTGGTAAATGTGGACAAAAATCTTTTGCGCATTTCAAAACTGTGAATGGCCACCAATGCCAAACATATCGAGAAGCATGTCAACTATTGGGTTTGCTGGAGAACGATTCTCATTGGGATTTAACACTTGCGGATTTAGTTGTTTCATCAAATGCGTACCAAATACGAACGCTGTTCGCAATTATCATCACCACATGTTTCCCTTCACAACCAATTCAGTTATGGAACAAATACAAAGACGACATATGTGAAGATATCTTGCATCGCTTGCGCATTAGAACGAATAATCCCGACATGCAAATAACCGATGAAATCTACAATGAAGGATTGATTCTGATTGAGGATCAATGCTTGACTATTGCAAACAAGCTACTGATTGAAGTAGGAATGATTGCGCCAAATCGATCGATGCACGATGCATTCAACCAAGAATTAAATCGAGAGCTGCAATACAATGTTGATACATTGCAGGAATTCATTCGAAATAATGTGCCGTTGCTGAATGAACAGCAAAAACAAATATACGAAACATTAATGCAAGCGGTGGACAATAATACTGGTGGTCTATTCTTCCTAGACGCACCTGGAGGAACAGGGAAAACATTTGTCGTTTCATTGATTTTGGCCACTATTCGATCAAGATGTGACATAGCTTTAGCGTTAGCATCATCTGGAATTGTGGCGACTCTTCTAGATGGCGGTCGTACTGCACATTCTGCGCTTAAGTTGCCACTCAATTTAAACACAATTGATACTCCAAAATGCAATATTTCCCGATCCAGTGCAATAGGAAAATTGTTGATGCAATGCAAGCTCATTGTTTGGGATGAGTGCACAATGGCACATAAGAAATCACTTGAAGCACTTAACTTCACACTGAAGGATCTTCGGCGAAATAACAACACCTTTGGCGGCTTGATGATATTGTTGGCAGGCGATTTCAGGCAGACGTTGCCAGTAATTCCCCGTGGAACGCCTGCAGATGAATTGAATGCTTGCCTGAAGGCATCACCTTTGTGGAATAACGTAAAAACATTATCGCTAACCACTAATATGAGAGTTCAACTTCAAAATGATCAAAGTGCTGCACAATTTTCCAAACAATTGTTAACTGTTGGAAATGGAAAAGTCCCAGTTGGTGCGACAACTGGATTATTGCTCTTACCAACGACTTTTGCCGATTTGTAGACTCTCAATTAGCTCTTATTGAAAATGTTTTCCCAAACATTAGTGAGAATTATCAGAATTATGCTTGGTTAAGTCAACGAGCAATTCTCGCCGCAAAGAATAATGATGTACACGCACTGAATTTCACCATTCAATCAAAAATCGCTATCGATTTGGTGACATACAAATCCGTTGATTCCATAACAAATCCCGATGATGTAGTAAATTATCCAACGGAGTTTTTGAACTCTCTGGAGTTACCAGGATTTCCACCACATAACTTGCAACTCAAAGTTGGTTCAGTTATTATCATATTGCGTAATTTGAATCTACCGCGACTTTGCAACGGTACTCGACTTGCGGTGAAAAGACTTATGCCGAATTTGATTGAGGCAACCATTATTAACGGAAAGTACGCAGGTGAAAATGTATGTATTCCTCGAATACCAATGATTCCGACTGATCTTCCGTTTGACTTCAAACGATTGCAATTTCCGGTTCGCCTTGCGTTCGCAATGACAATTAACAAGTCGCAAGGCCAATCGCTTAGTGTTTGCGGGATAAATTTAGAAAATCATTGTTTTTCACATGGGCAGCTATACGTTGTGTGTTCACGAGTTGGGAAACCATCCGCTTTGTTTGTGTTAACGTCAGACCAAAAAACAAAAAATGTGGTGTACCAAAGAGCACTTCAATGAAACGGATAATTTGCGGACACGTATAACGCTTCGATTCAGTATTTACTTTGGATTCACTTTCATTTTTTACTTAGAGAAGTTCAACTAAATTACACTTCATTTTTGTAATCGAAATGAATTCATTACTGCAGTGAAATGAAATAAAATTTTTCCTTTTCAAATATAAAACAAAAAAATAATTTTACTCATCTTTTAATCCCCAAACGAAATGGTACAAAAAACGAAGCCATCTGGTGGCGAAACGGAGATCGCCGGGTCAGCTAGTATACTATACGATTTAATTATAATTATAGGCAAAAGCAAAAAATTAATTTTAACTAAACATAATACAGAAATAAAGGTGAACTCAGAGAAACTTAGAATTATAATTACAAGATTACAACTAGCGTTCAATATCAGAAACCTCCATTAACCAATTTTTAAGGCTATTTGAAAATTTTAGATATGTAGGTGCCGATCTTATTACCAAGGGCAGTTTATTGAACAGAAATGGTCCCTTAGAATGAAAAAATGAACCACTCCATGCTGTAATATCGCACTCCAAATGACAATTAATTAAAGGTAAGTACAAAAGATTTAGAACTTTTTTGGGCACTATATTACGTAACATATATAGTTTTCTAATACCAATGAAAATTTTAAACTGAGTTTCTTCAAAATGTGTTTTAAAATCTAAATATTTATCCAGCCTAAATACTTGAAATTATCTACCCTTTTAAGTTCAGCGCACGCATTTTTACATTGAAAATTGTTACAATCAACACTATCAAATTTTACAGAACTTAGAAGGACATTAGACATATAGTTCGATAGTTGCAAAATCTATTTACCATTTATTTGGTCCTTCGAGCCGGATAGGCATTAAAAAGCAAATCCGTACGTGCTGTTATATAGTCTTTAATTTATAAAAAGAACTGTGTACTAAAATACATAAAAGTTTCGTGTGTGATTGCGGCTATAGCTATAGCTTATTCGTTAATTGTGGTAAACTAAATTACAACTTCGTCGAATAGTGATACCGTTGTATAAGTGACATTATAAATAAGTTACTTGGTTGTGCTAGTTATAATAATAACCACGTCGAATATCGTAGACAAAATTCTACAGATTAATCAAGAAGTTATTATTGGCACTAATCAATGGCGTATTATCACAATTAAAGTTGTTGAGTGCCACCATACAGTTATACTAGTGTGATCAAAAGCCACGATTCGATCATAAGGTGGTGCAGATATACATATACTACGAAGCACATACAGTTAATATCGTTCGATTTTTGCATAATTAATCATTGAGTTTGATTTCATTGAATTTCCTGAAGCACAATTCTGTTTAAGTTATTCGAACGCATTTCATCGTATACGAAACCAAATCAAAGTCGAACATAATTTCATTGATTGTAGTCAATAGTTACTCATTTTTGAAGTGATATAAATATAATCAAATTCTATATCGTATTCCGAACGAGTTAGTCAATATAACATACGTATGACATACGAACATTATTTATCGAGACCATCACGTGCTGCAGAAAAGTCACTGCTCATTATTACCGTAAAGTTTGCTGCACAAACATTTTGTCAACCATCCAAGGTCAATTAGTCACGGAGACCATACACCGCACATGGTTTATTAATTACAACGTTCATCAAATTCAAGGCAGCTGCTTAATATTTTACGGTGACGAATCAAGGTCATTGACGTCGAAATAATTACTGTCGACATTATCATCCATGATATGTATAAGTTAATCTTCTTCAACACACTTATAAGTAACCATCGCTGGTCATTATTGTTGGATATCATCAAATCATATATTTCATCTCAACATTATCATCAATTCGAGATCAGATTGGTCAATTTTATGGTGGTCCATCCACCACATTACATCGGGTCAACAGTTAATGCAACTCTAGTAACGGAAATTATCAACCATCATCGAGGACTATCATCTGGTAAGTTTATTTTATTAAACATTTTGTTGAGCTCGATAGTAAATTCCATTACGTTACCCTTTATCTATTAACATTAGAATTTAACATTTTCAAATTGAATATCAAATTGCCTTTTCGGGTTTAGATTTTAGCCGTGTCGTTCCAAATCCAACAACATATCTATTTTAAATCGTGCGCTTAAAATAGTTTTAATTTCGTGCGTGTATAAAATTTAAATTTAAAAATGGTGTCAGACACAGAAACCTAATCGGATGGTGATAAGTTCAAAACGAAGGATTCTTTAAAACGACAACGCAGTGTCTTTGAAGGTCAACTGACTCAATTTCGTAATAAGCTTACAACTAATGGAACTATTGGGTCAATTGAATCTAATATACGAAGACTGCAAATCCTATATGACAAATATCAAAATATACAATTGAAACTAGAACTGGTAGATGAGTCTGCTTACGAAGAATACGAATACGTCGAAAGCAATCTGCTGGATAAGCTTCACAAATTAAAACGGCTTGAGAATACAACAAAAGAGCGATTAATTTTTGAATCGTCAGTAAATAGCTTCGTAGATATTATTCATCACAAAACAAATATAGAAAACACAGTTAAATTTGTGTATTTGAAAACTCATCTTCGCGCCGGCAAAGCATTTAATTTAACTGGCGGTCTTCCAGTTACAGCTGATAACTATGAAACCGCCTGGAAAATATTGTGCGATCGGTATGATTACGATCTTCTTATTCAAAAAGCTCACATGAAGGAACTCTATAACATAAAAACTCTAATCGAAAATTCATCCAATTCGTTGCAAAGTTTCATAGATCAGTCAGTAAAAAATTTTAATGCTTTAAAATCATTAAATGTTCGGATTGATTCCTTTGATTTAATGTTAATTCACCATCTAACTGAAAGGTTAGATCCCTCATCGAAAATCCATGTTATAAAAAATTTAGGGGCCAACAAACTATTGACCTTCGACAAACTTATAATATTACTTCGAAATCGTGTTCGACTATTAACAAAAGTCATAGCTTTTCTAAAAGCAAAGCCTCGTCGTTGGTCACAAACCTAGCTCCATGTCTGTATTGTCGAGGGTCACATTCAATACCTAACTGTCCGGAGTTTACAGATTCAAAGCTCACACCACAGAGGCGATTCCAGTTTATTCAAAATCATAGATTGTGTACCAATTGCTTAATTGACACTCATACAGTACTTGATTGTGACAAACCGCCTTGCAATATTTGTTCCCAAAAACACCATTCCCTTCTGCATTTTGGTAAAACAATATATTTTAAAGGACGAAGGCAGATTCCAAGTAATAGCTCTCCTAGTTCAAGCACACCAGTCACTTAGGATGATCCAGTGTCAAATTCTCTTCAAGTAAGTGGTACTTCGTCGTTTAGATTTGATCAAAATTCAATAAAGAAATCTTCTGCTTCCTCGGGAGTAAGTCAAATTCTAATTGGAACAGCTTTAGTTAATGTTACTTCGGATTCCAACAAGCAGTTATTATGTCGAGCAATGCTAGATAGTGGTTCACAATTAAATTTCGTTACTGAAAACATTGTCAATCTAATGAAAGTCAAACCACAGAGAACTAACAAAATATTTTCGGGCATTGGTGGCAAGGAAACGGAAATCAAAACCAAAGTCTCGTTAACAATTTCTTCTCGAGTTTCGGACTTTTCAACCACTTTGAAATGTTATGTAATTCCTAAAATAACGAACTACCTACCAGCAAGTCCTCTCAATATCAATTTAAAGTTAATTCCAGCTAAAATACAATTAGCAGATCCGTATTTTAATGTACCCAATGAAATTGATATTTTGATTGGGGCTGAAATTTACAATGAACTATTCACTGGTAGAACTTCGATTAATCTGTTTAAAAACCTACCTGCATTTTATGATAGCGTATTTGGATATGTAATTAGTGGGAAATCCTCAGTTAGTAATGTCACACAACCACAACTATCTACAGCATTATGTACGTTCGAAGTTCTTCATAATGATATAAAGCGATTTTGGGAGTTAAAGACCGTTTCAGTTGAGAATAATTATTCATTAGATGAGACACGCCAACAATAGGAATAACGAAAACGATAATGACAAAAAATGCGCGGACAAACTGGATCACAACAAAAATCATGTGACAGTCGACAAACTAGGTAAAAACAAGGAAGATACTGGTTGTTGGCGTTTTATGTACGGGAAAAAAATTTATAAATCGGACTGGACAAATCATGACTTGAAGATCAATTCATCTTTTGAGCGACACGCCCGCTCACCATATCACTCAAAGATGACAAGGACAAAACAATTCCGCAGATCTGACATCATACCTCCATCGACTACTGTTCAACCACTCGCCAGCTCACCAACTTCAGGGATCGAGACACCCGTTAGACAACTCGTTACCACTGAAGCTTCAAGCATCAAGAGTGCTCGATCGACACCTATTACTTCAGGGCTCGAGACACCCGTTCAACAACTCGTTACCACTGAAGCTTCAAGCATCAAGAGTGCTCCATCGACACCTATTCAATCACTTACCGGTACTCCGCCTTCAAGTATCAACATTCCTCCACCGACATCCTCAATTTTCAGACGTAACGATCCCTCAAGACACACCATCCATCGGAAGAACAACACCGAAGAATACCCAAATTTTTTAAAAGGTCCAACAATCCATCCTGAGGGTGTGAGCAATGTCAAAGTCAAAAACTCATTCAACTCCAACAACATCGAGGATCTGCCCACCATCAAAATCACAAGTTCACCCAGTTCTAACACCAACGGAGGTTTAATTTCAGGCTCCCCATCAGCATCTTTCGTTGATCCAGTCTTTCCACCAGCAGTGAGGATGGGTATTATCTCATCTAATGGCGATGGAAGATACCTCGTCGGGCGCCTCAGAGAAGACAAAATCTTGGAAGCGGCAAAACTATACGTTGCTCAGTACAAGGATTTAAAAGCCGGCACAAGCTTCCGAGGCACAACGTTCGTAGACCTTAAGTTAATTCTCAGAAAGGAAGGATTTCCAACCTGTGTGGAGAAGTTGAAGGATATTCTGGTTAACTTTTACCATGCATACGACATCTCAAAAGAAAATATGGAGAAATCCCTATCCGCATTCCGAGATTTCACCACAACCGAGAGAATTAATCACCTGAATAATAGTAAGAATAATTTTAACCAATTTTATTTTAACAAGAAAAATTTTTAACCGACACGACGTGCTTTCATTGATTAACTCTAGAATTTTGAACATAAATAGGTTTGACAACAATACTGATTATAATAGGGAAACTAATTTAAATAATAATATTGCCATAAAGATCGCAATTTAAATAAATTTTTAGTTTATATAACGGACTCTATGTTGGGGTTGCTACCTAACTACTATTGGTGAGGACACTAAGTACTCCGAGTCACACCAATCGTAGGTTTGTATGAACCCGTAAGAATAAACTTAGCAAGAACATTAATATTTAATTTTTAAGTATCATAATAAAAATAAAATAAAAATTTGAAAGAATAAGTTAACGAAATATTTTATATCGAAAATGTTTTACAAATTTGTTAGAAAATAAGAATTTATATATTTAACTATGCAAAATTACTTCATAAGAATATTTTTACAATATGTATATACCTTGTTTGGTAAAATTTTAAAATAAAAATAAAATAAAAGAAATATTGTGAGCAGCATTATAGTAAAACTCACACACATCTATCTTCGGGCCGCTATTCGGTATCGCTTCCTCTAAACGATCACATCCATCAGCTATCCTTGTCAAATTCGTCCTCACTTATGCAATTCTATGCTATTGAGAAAAAATTAATTCGTCAACCTCCTATTTATCAACAATACAAAGATTTCAAGGCTGAGTATTTGTCATTTGGGCATATGGAGATAAGGCTTTTTATTTTCCTCATCATTTCGTCATCAAAGATACTAGCAATACTACTCAGTTAAGGGTAGTTTTTAACGGGTCTTCCAAATCATCGTCAAAATTATCATTAAATGTTTGTTTGTATAAGAGTCATACTATATAACAAGATTTAACGTCCATCATTCTAAGGTTTAGGACACACATGATATAGCCTTCACCGCCGATATTGCCAAAATGTACAGGCAAATCCTAATTGATCAGAGTAATCAAGATTTACAACGGATTTGGTGGAGAAATGATCCCTCAGAAAGTGTCAAATTTTATAAATTGTGCACTGTTACATACGGAACGAAAAGGGGTCCTGTCCTCGCAACACGTACTTTGCATCAATTGGCGTCTGACGAAAATATCTCGTTTCCGTTGGCAACAAAAGTATGATTATCAGATATTTATGTTGATGATTGTCTAACAGGCTCTGATTCAATTGAAAATGCGTTGAAGCTTAAATCGGAGTTGAGTCAATTATTGAAAACAGGTGGATTTCAACTGCGTAAATTTTCCTCAAACATACATGACCTTTCGTCTCAATCGGAATCTCCGTCAAACGTGTCCCTAGTACTTGGCCTTTCATGGAATACTTCAAGTGATGAATTTGAAGTGAACTTCTCCAAATTCACAGAGAATTCTCTTTCTACTAAGCGAAACATTTTATCAGAGATCTGTCAGCTATTCGATGCACTAGGACTCTGCGCTCCAATGATTTTAATAGCCAAGATAATAATGCAAAAGATTTGGGCTATTGGTAATCTAGATTGGGATGATCAAGTCCCACAACAAATTAAATCAGAAGGGAATGATTTTAAAACGAAATTAATTATTTTAAATTATTAAATTATTTTAAAAGTTCCTCGATGCATTGTAGTTCCAAACGCTAATGTAATAAAAATTCACGGTTTCTCAGACGCCTCTGAGAAGGGTTATGGATGTGTGATTTATTTGCGGGTTACTGACAAAAATAATAAACATGTTGTAAAATTGATTTGTTCAAAATCTAGAGTGGCTCCGCTTAAAAAACAAACGATTCCGCGTCTTGAGCTTTGTGGAGCATTACTACTAGCGCAAACCTTAAATAAAGTAGTCAGTACGATTTATTTGCAATACAATGCAATATATTTATGGTCCGACTCAGAAATAACCTTATTTCGCATCAAATCGGATCCTTCAATCGTAGCTAATCGAATAAGTCAAATTCAGGAGTACTCGTCAATTCAAAGTTGGTGTTATGTGCCGACAGCTCAAAATCCCGCTGATTATGTATCGCGAGGATTGATGCCAAATGAGTTTGTTGCGTCCAATTCATGGTGGTTAGGACCTGCATTTCTTAAAGAAAATTCGGACAGTTAGCCAAAAAATCACAATTCAAACATAAGCTCCGAGTTATTAAAGTTAGATATTCGTCAAACAGTTTCAACATCTATATGTAACTCTTCTTCATCGTGGGATATATTTGGTCGCTACTCGTCGTTTACTAAGCTCAATCGAATAACAGCTTACATTCTTTGATTTATTAATAATCTTAAAGCATAAACATGGTGTAAAAATAACAGGTGAACTAACATTAAAATGTATGTTTGTCTGTTTATATCCTTTGTCGTTAAGGCCATACACATGGAAATCGTCATGTCTCTCTCATCGGAATCGTTTTTAGCTTGTCTTCGCAGGTTTATATCCCGACGAGGGTTTTGCACTGAAATTTATTCAGACAACGCTACGAATTTTGTAGGTCGACACTAAGAAATTTTGTGCTAGTAACTATAGATCGAGTGGCTAACGATTCCTCCACAATCTCTACACTTTGGTGGATTATGGGAAGCCGCCATAAAAAATGCTAAATGGCATATGAAACGCGTTGTTGGTGTACGTTCTTTAACGTTAGAGGAATATCACACCTTAATTTGTCAAGTTGAAGCCTGCCTAAATTCAAGACCTTTAACTGCTATGTCCAATAACCCAAACGATTACGCGGCTCTTTCTCCAGGACATTTCCTAATTGGTTCACCCTTGTTGGCGTTACCAGATCCATTGCTATTAAATTTGAACATAAATCGTTTATCTAGATACCAATTGATTCAGATGATGTTTCAGAATTTTTGGAAACGATGGCACACCGAGTACTTGAATGAACTTAAAGCTAGATACAAATGGCTAAAGGTTTCAAATTTCAATTACAAAGTTGGCATGTTAGTCCTTTTGCACGAAAACAACGTTCCTCCGATAAATTGGGTTTTCGGAAGAATTATTGACACACATCCCGGTTCCGACGGTCGCGTTTTTTGTAGTAACAAGTAATAAATAAATAATAATAATTCCCAACGACCTATTACCTCTGACAACCGCGCGCCGGGAGTCTCCATCTGTATTATTATTATTTTTTTGAGTATAATTCCAGTGATTATAAACATAGATATCGAACTGCTTAACCTGTGAAATTAAAGAAAATTAGCAAGCGGGAAAATTTGTATTAGTATAAAAATCAAATCTGATTATTAAGAGGCAAACTAGGTGAACAGCTAAGCAAAATGATACCCGTCGCGGACGGAAGGAGAACAGAGGTTGAGTCTGCCTAGTACAAGCAGATTAAAATTGAAAAATATAGCAATCAACTGATAAAATTTCATAAAATTCATAAATAAAACAAAATAAAATGTAACAAAACAAAATGTTATAAAATATTAAAGGCCACACCAGTCAAGTTAAATAAAAAAGTTGTTTTAAAGTGCGTTTCGTCATATTAAAATCAACGAAGTGGGAGTATTGATTAGCCTCGTGAAGCATCCTAGATACAGGTTCATTTTTACCATAGTCAGGCTCGTGAATTAAAATTTAGATTGATTTTTCCTAAGAGGAAAGGAGAGTCGGTACTGCCGGTTAGCAATTGATGAATAAAAAACCACGTCTGCAACAACCCTGCGCCAAAAAAGTGGTTGTAAATCAATTAGCTTGAGGCGATCTAGGTATGGAGGCAGGTGAAACATGTCCACCCACGGTAGTCCGCGTAAAGCAAAGCGAAGAAATCTACGCTGAACTGCTTCAATCCTTTTTATTTGAACCACATGATAAGGCGACCACACCTGGCAAGCATACTCGAGCAGGGGACGAACGAATGTTAAATAGAGAGCCTTCGTAACATAAGGATCGAAACCGAGCGCAGCGTTACCTTGATTGACAATGCGATCGACGTGATTTCTGAAGTTCAATTCGCTGTCACAAACGACCCACAGATCACGAACAGAACTAGCTCTGGTAACGGCATCGTTGTTAATATAATAGTCACGAGAAGTGGACTGTGCACGCTTCCGAGAGTAGGTGACTGTCTGGCATTTACCCACGTTCAGCTCAAGGTTGTTCTTTACACACCATACGGAAAATGTATTGAGGTCGGATTGTAATAGGATCCTATCGGTGGTGTTTGAAATCCGTTTGTAAATCTTCATGTCATCGGCGTATATAGATATAGTTGAATTTTTAATTAAACATGCAACGTCGTTAATAGACAGAATGAAAAAATCGGCCCCAGATGGCTGCCTTGGGGCACTCCAGATGTTACTGAGAAATGAGCTGATACTAATGTCCTAAACATAACTTGATAAATACGGTCTTTAAGATAAGAGCCCACCCAACGGAGAAATTGTGGGGAAAGCCAAGAGCCCTGAGCTTAAACAAAATAACTTTATGGGAAATCCTATCAAACGCCTTGCTGAAACCGGTCAAGATAACACCGAAAGTACAATGAATCATATATAATACTTTCAAACAGCTTGGGAATACAAGATAACTTTGCAATCGGCCTGTAATTACAAATGTCTGATTTGGAACCGTTCTTATGGATCGGAACTATAAAGGAACTTTTCCAAATAGATGGGAAAATTCCAAGTGAAAGCGACTTTTGGAAAAGTGCCGTCAGCGGCTGAGCAAGAATATCACTGCAGTTTTTTAGGACGATGGATGGTAGACCGCCACGACCAGGTGAAAAATCATCTTTTAGTTTGGAAATCTTTTGTACCACGGATTCGTAATCGATTTGAATGGAAGTTAGTGTTGTTTGAACACAGTTATTCATGTGTATAAAGTAATCTTCATCGGGTTCAAAATCACTGTTTGCAAAAGCCAGACTGAAAAAGTTAGCAAAATGATTTGTTATGATTTTAGGATCATTAGAGGAATGATCTTTATACTTCAGAGTGGGAGGGTATCCGTCGGATTTTTTCTTCAAATTAACAAACCGCCAGAAACTCCTAGGATCAGCGATAATATTGGATTGCATGAGTCTGATGTAATTCCCATAAAGTTCGTCCGATAAACTACTGAAATCATTATAACTAATCAAATAGTTAGAGTGATCAGAGTCCGATTTAATTCTTAGAAATCTCTGCCGAAGTTTGTTTCTACGGTTGCGTAATGCTCGTAATTCGCTATTATACCAAGGAGGTGATGGCGATACAGTTTTTTTGCGAGTATACGGAATGGATTGTTCAAAACAAACAAAAACTACAGAATAAAAATTTACAGTTTGTGTTTCTATGTCATTATTATCATTCAAAATGGTGTCAAAGTTGATATTTGACAATAAATCATTAAGTTTCACAAAGTCGGCCTTACGAAAATTAAAACATGGTGGAGTTTCGACATTAAAACTGCCTTGCTCCAGACAAAATGTAATTAAAATGGGAGGATGGTATACATCTATGGCACAAAGGATGAGATTGGTTTCCGATTCAACGCTATTGTTGGTACCAGATGAAAATACCAAATCGAGCTGTCTGTTCAAACTGTTCTTAACGTTGCTGATCTGAAATAATCCAGAGTTCAACATATTATCAGTAAATAAAGCTTCTTTGGTGGTTAGTACATTCGACGCAACATAATGACTGTTATCGTCTGAATAGTCCCATTTCAGACCGGGGAGATTAAAATTACCCACGACAAAGATGTCATCTTGAGTATCCATCAGGTCAAAGATGAAGTCAACAGCGTTAGTAAAAAGCTGATAGCTTACGACCTGGCTAAGTGGGCGAATATAGCAACATAAAATAAAAACATTACTTTTATTATTCTTTATTTTGACGCATATTAACTCGATATTAGCAGTGTTGGGAATGGTAACAATTGTACTATCAAAATTGATGTGCACTGCAATAAGAACCCCTCTGCCTGTTAAATTTGTGTCAGGGCAGTAAAAACCATCTTTGCGGAAGACGTTGAAATCCAAGGAAAAAAACTCGTTACTGTTGAAATCACAGTTCAAGTTAGTCTCTGTGAGTGCAAAAATACCAAATGGAAGTCTTTGAACTGCTGAAAAACGGCGTGAGATTTAGTTCTAAGTCCCCTTACATTCTGGTAGTAGAGGGACAAGCGTTTAAGTTTTTTGGCTCTGCTATGTTATTATTATTATTTCGGAGGTCGACAAATTCTTTAAGATAAGTTGTTTCGGGCCATGATTCAGGGGAGATCAACGTATCAAATACAGCTTCAGGGATCATTAATTTAAACGAAGCAACTTGTCCATTGAACTGGGATATATTTTTACATTTGATACTTTGTCCCTGGATGTTATGCCGATTCAATATAGAATTAACATCTGATATAACATCGGCGTTAGTTGTGGTGTTACACAATCTGTATACAAATATAAATTTCGGTGTAGGGACTGCTCTAAGGATACATGGCGGATTAGCATTGCTGCAAGAACTTGTTACAGGCTGGCACTGCCAACCTGCAGATATTCACTAAGCTCCTGCAGAGGCCTCCACGGTGATGTTTTGCCGGCTACGTTCTCAGCGAGAAGTGCGAGGGTCGTGGGGTTTGAGGCATGCAGGGCTCCTGGCCTACACCGTGATTAACAGATAGTTGGGGAAAACGCAAATAATAATAATAAACCCGGATGTTCCGCCGAAATTCGTCGGCCGGAACCTGAGGAACGAACAAAAATAATTATAAAGGAGGAGAGAGGTGCCTTGGTGCGCGCATCCATCCGAATTCAAACGGGGCCAAGCCCTGGTTACGGAATTGGATGCGGGCACCAAGGGACCGCAAACACTAAACCGACACAGAGGGAGTCTCCGCTCCCATCATACCACACCGAAAAATTAGAAATTCATTTTAAATTTATTTTCCTAATTTAGACAAAAAAATAAAAAATCACCACTTCCCACGCGAAACGAAAGAAGAAGGAGAAAGAACGAGAGACAGAGAGATGCAATACGGATTGAGCGTGCACCCGCTGTGCGGCGCTCGATCACACAAAATTTTGAAAATTATATATATAGTTAATATAAAAAATGTATATAAAAAAATAAAAAATAAGAAAAAAATTAAAAATAAAAAATAAAAAATGTACCTTAATTATTATTAAACAGGATGTTGCGGCCTTGCGCCGTTATTGTTGCGGGGCCTCTCCCCGATAAAAATTGGGTTGCGGCCTTGGTGCCGTCATGCCACAAGGGACTCCTGTCCCCCGGACCGTTGCGGCTTTGGTGCCGTTAACTACTTCGGCCTCGACTGGCCGCCAAAATAAAATGGGCGTTGCGGGGCCTCTCCCCGATACCAAATAATGAAAACTGGGTGCCGGTTGGCCACCCGTTAGTTGCGACCTTGTGCGGTCGGCGTTGCGGGGCCTTTCCCCGTTACCAAATAAACTGTTGGCCTGGTTAGGCAATTCACAAAAAAATGGTGGGCGTGCTTTCGCCTTAAACCGTAAATAATGCTGGGCGTCTTCACAACGTCCGATAAAATATTCGGTACCCGTTGAAACGTGGTAATCCGTCTAAAATGTGGTACCACCGTACCCGTTAATAAATTGCGGTACCCGTTCGGTTGATTCTTCTCGTATTCTTGGATTTGAATTAATTTGCCACGAAGAATTCTTCTGCCAATCCTTTTATAGAGAACGTTGGTATCCACAAAACGAATTCTAATTATTATTTTGTGCACTTTTGAATAGATATTCAGTAATATCACCGGATTCCACTGTGAGCAATCAACAAATTTTTATCAAAACCGAAAAATTTGCTCGTCTGTGTGTTTAACTGTTATGAGCACCAATTTTCCCACTCCACAATTAAAAATCCGTCTCAATTTATTTTTTTTTTTCGATATTTTTATTTATAATTTACACTCGCATCATTATTTATAATTAAGAAAAATGTTTTAAATAAAAACCAAATTAGAATTGTATGAGCTTAAACAAGAATGATTTAACTCTACAAAAAAAACTTTACTTTGTTGAATATTAAAACTCGGCCATTTTATGATTTTTATCACCATAATATTAACAAAAACGAATTCGACCGTTCAAAACAAAATCACAAACTCGAATCCCAAACAAAAAAATATTCGAGCGTCGCACAGCTCGTAAAACGTTCTAGAAGAAATTAATCTCTCTTCTCTGTCTCTCCCTTATATCAAATTTTCGTTGATATAAGGGAGATAGACATACAAGAAAAACATTTCTTCCAAAACGTTTTACTTTGCACACACTCGATGCGCATTGTTATCTCTCTCTCTCCTATTTTTGTTCCGTTGCCAACATAACCAAAGAAAACACACAAGAATCCATCCACCAAGACGCCACGTTCACACATTGAAAAACTCGGACGCAAGAAACCGATGAAAATGGAAACAAATTTACAAAAAAAAGTCTTGTTAAGACAATACAGTCGTAACAAACGTGGGAACGTCCCACACCCTGAGATGTCTCATAAGCCGGGCCTAAAACAAACAACACGAAAATAAAGATAGAGAGAGAAATGATTAAACACGGATGTCTTTGACATGATAAGTGCCTAGAGATTTGCCATTCAAATCTTCGACGGTATACGCCACCTGACCTTCTTTACCAGAAATTACCGCGGGTTTGAATTTTCCAGCTAATTTCGCGGAGAATTTGTTCGTCGCATCGCTCAACGCAAAAGATCGTATAAAGACAGATTGTCCAACTCGAAAAGAGCGCTTAGTACTACGCAAGTTGTAATGCTGAGCTCCCTTCTCGTATGCCACACGCAGATAATGTATAATACGATCTTTTAACAGATTTACTCGATCTGGCTTAGCCCATGCATGGACTTCACCGGGATCATGTTCATCGAGTAATCGTCGCAGTGAGTAATCCGAACCGTGCATCGACATATGTTGACCGAACACGACATAATGAGGGGAACAATGTATCGAATCGTGTATGGCATTACGTAAAGCAGCCGCAATTTCCTGCAAATTTTTGTCCCACAAACTATGGTCGTGATCGCTCAAATATGAACGAATACTGGCAATTAATGTTCTATTAACACGCTCGGAAGCGTTACTTTGAGGCGAGTACACCGGCGTACGTACATGGGTTACACCGTATTTAGCTAACAGGTCTTTAAATAGATTCGAGGTGAACTGCTTCCCATTATCGGAGGTAACAATTTCGGGTACGGAGAATAAAAGGAATACCTCATTTTCCAGAAATCGACACAATAATGAGGCAGACGCTTCGCGTAAGGGTTTTAAAACTACGAATTTCGAATAATGATCCAGAACGATAACGATACAGGTATTTCCGAGTTTCGAACGTGGATACGGACCCAAGAAATCGACATATAGTTTTTGAAACGGGCGAGTTGACGTGACCTGAGCTCCCATGGCTGGTTGTGTAGAGAAATTAACAGCTTTGTTCATTTTACATTTAGTGCAGCTAGCAACGTACTGTTTAACTTGCTTTGCCATTTGAGGCCAGTAAAATTGACGCTGAAGGCGTTCGAGAGTTTTGCTGCCGCCTAAATGTGCTGAAGTGGGAGGTACGTGGGCCTGTTCAATAAGCGTTGAAGTTAAGGAATTAGGAATAACAAGTTTCCAATTCGAAAGGTCGGTATCCGTATATTTAAAACCGAAGGAAGGGGATATTAATAGTTTATCATCCTGGATCTTATAGTTGTGCGAACAATCTTTTAAGGAACGAATTTTCGCGATCTGATCGACGTAATCTGGATCTTGAAACGCCACCGAATTTTGATCAACGTGCAGAATTGGGACTGAAGAAGGTATTAACGCATTCACGGAAGGGTCGATGTTTTTACTCGACAAGGCTGGATCTCCAAATTGAACACCAGGATCAGGCGTGCTCTTACTTTCGGAATCATCCTCACAAGGAGCGGATTCATCCGGAAAAGCTCGAGACAACGCATCAGGTACAACGTTAACTGAACCTTTTCGGTATCCAATCTGAAAATCCAGCGCTTGGAGTTTCAGACTCCATCTCGCCAAACGTCCGGAGAGGTCTTTTTGACTCATTAACCAGCGCAAACTGGAATGGTCAGTATAAATGACGAATGGATAACCTTCCACGTAGGGACGGAATTTTCGCACGCTGAGGACGGCAGCGTAGCATTCCAGCTCGGTCACCGAGTAGTTTCGCTGCGCCGCATTGAGCTTATGGGAATAAAACTCAATGGGCCGCTCCACCCCCTCGGCGTCCACCTGAAATAAGACACTACCGACCCCAACGGCACTGGCATCACACTGAATAAAAAAGGGTTTAGTGTAATCAGGATGCGTCAATACTGGGGCAGTTGACAAGGCGGTTTTGAGGGCGTTAAAGGAAGAATCAGCAGCTGCAGACCAACATACTTTAGTGTTTTTACCAGTAAGATCGGTGAGAGAAGAAGCTAAGGAGGCGAAATTTGGAATGAAGCGACGGTACCATCCGCACATTCCCAGAAAACGTCTAATCTGTTTCGTCGTTTTCGGAATAGGGTACTCCAGAATAGCTTTACATTTATCTGGGTTTGTACGGAGGCAACCATCACCCACAATATAACCTAAATAGTCTACTTCTTTCAACACAAACTTACTTTTGGTCAAATTGATTGTTAAACCGGCGTCCTTCAGATATCCAGCAACCTGTTGTAGTAAATCGAAATGTTCAGCCAGAGTGGAGGATGTGACCAGAAGGTCATCGAGGTACACAAAGACCTTATCGTGCAGTTGGTACGGGATCACGCGGTGCATCAAGCGACAGGGCGTCTGTGGTGCGTTGCATAAGCCAAACGGCATCACCTTGAACTGATACAAGGGCCGTCCAGGAACCGTAAACGCTGTTTTATCGCGGGATGCTGGGTCGAGTGGGATCTGCCAAAAGGCATCCTTCAAATCAATCGCCGAAATGAATCGGGTGTGTCCCAAACGACCCAACAATCCGTTGATTATGGGCAGCGGATACGCATCCTTGACGGTTGCCTTGTTCAGTTCTCTAGCATCTAAGCACAGACGAACTTTCCCATTGGCTTTACGCACCAACGTGACCGGTGAACACCAGGAACTTTGTGACTCCTCGATAACCCCCAAAGACAACATCCTATCCAACTCGGCATACATGAGTTTCTGGATAGCTGGGGACACGGAATAAAAACGTTGTTTGACTGGTTTTGCGGAACCGACATCGATCATATGAGTGATGAGGGATGTGCGGCCCAAACCTAAAATATCGCTGCTCGGAAAATATTCGCGAATGAGATCCAATTTACGACGATCATCAGATGTTAAAATATGGAATTTGGGTGTGTTGGTAGTTTCACCTAATTCGTCCGAATTATTTAACGCGGAGATTTTTGGGGAAATTCCAAAACGATTCCAAAAATCGATACCCAAATAAAGCGGTTGTTCCAAGGAAGGGACAACGTGAAAATTCATAAATTTAGTGACTCCGTTAAATTCGACGTTAGCTCGGATATAACCAAAAACTCGTTGGACTTGGCCACTCGCTGTAGTTATAGTGGAAGGAAAGTTATGGAATTCGACAAATGGATTTGACAGAAGTTTCTCCGATCCACTCCCGAGAACACTGACACTCGCCCCGCTGTCGAGAAGACCCTTAAAAGGAATCTTATTTATAAAGACCTGGGCGTAAGGCCGAGTGTCACTACCCTCGGAGAATAGAACGGAGGAAATCACATCATTTCTCATTGCGACGCGACGGTTCCAATATTTTTTGGAACGCTTTAAACGATCTAACTTTGCCAATGATGGGGCATTATAGAAAAATTTAAGAGCGACAGGAAGGGAGGAAGGATTGGATGGGGAAGAAGGATCGGGAAAGGAATCATTACTGGCAGACGAGCTTACCTCTTCGTCGGATTCGAATAGGAGCGGATTTCCGCGTCCGTATTGCTCGCTGCATCCTCCAGAATCGGTTTGAGTGGATTTGTCCGTGGTAACATCAGTCTGGGTTGCGGTTGTGGTTGTGGTGATTCTCGTGGCCCAGTCCTCCAAGAACCACTGCTCTGGTTTTCCGACAATCTTGATTGAGCGTTTCTCCAGATATCGTCCCTCGTAGCCCACATCGATAGCAAAACAATCCAACGGGAGCCAATTGACAATCCATGAACGTGTGACCCATATCCGAACAATTAAAGCAGACGATATTTTTACTATGATTGGCATGTTGTTTGTAAACCAATCCCGAACTGCCTGCTGGGACTTGTCCGCCCGAACGTCTCACTGCTGCCGACGAATACCTGCTCCCCGTTTGAATTGCGGATACTGAGTTATCGGGTAGAACATCAGTTAAGGGATAATTCTCATAAGAGTCATATGCTCCAACATCATCATACGGACTGCCTGATAACTCATTGATCACGCGTCGTGGATGGATTGCAGGATCCGCCGGAGCTTTGAGCCGCCGGAAAGACTCCTCCCAAGCAGAACAGCTTTTGATTAGTTCGTTGATGCTGCTGAACTGACGATCTGTAAGGTGGTATTGTAGCGTAGGCTTCATGTTGTTCATCAAAATTTGAATGAGCTCTTCGTCTGAGTACGGCGTTCGACATTGTAATGTAAGGGTCCAGACGTGGTTGTAGAAATCCAGGAAGCTTTCGTTCGGTTGTTGTTTACGTGCCTCGACCATTCTGCGGATTTCGTAATTTGTGCGACGATCTTGAAAGCGCTCGATAATTCCGCTTCGTAGTTCTGACCAGGTCGCGTGCGGGTTGTGTTTACGAAATGTCCAGTACCACTGCAACGCGAGGTCCTTTAGAATGGTATGGAGCTCCAATAATAAGATTTGCTCGGATAATCCCCGGGATGAAGCGATGGTATCAACTTGAAACAGGAACATATCGATGTTGATTCCCGATGGAGATCCCGTGAAACTTAGTCCACTACCGGACAACAAACGTCGATCGACAAATTTTGGCGATACTGGCGAACTAGTGGACGTCGGAGGCGCTCGATCGTGTACGGTTGGAATCGGGATGTCTTGTGAGAACAGGTTATTTCCAACGATTTGAGTCTGGAGGTTGTTTTGCCGTTGATCCAACTTTACCAGCTGTTGTGATACCATTTCGAACTTTTGCAGCATGGATTCCAAGAGTGTGGTCTGTGCATTTGATTGTTGTACCGCCGCTTGGTTCGTTTGAATCTGATCAAGGAGATCTTCCAAAGTGCATCTTCGCTCCTGCGGTTGTGGGTTGTCGGAATCATCCTCGCTACCGAGGTTTTGAACTTGAATCTCGTCATTTTGTTCCTCATGGAGAGGTATTTCCACCGTGAGATGTACGCCCTTTGCGCTTTCTATGGAAACGTTCAATTTTTCCTGGTCATCCAGGTACATCTGCAGACTGGTCAATAGTGCCGAACATGCCTGATGTGCCTTACGCGCGGACTGCTCGTATGTCGGTGATTTAAATGCGCGGCTAAGCCGACCTGCCAAATGTAATAAACGAGAGTGGTACCGTTGCACCAATAGCAAGAGATCTTCTGTCGCCGGATCCAACACTGTGATCGCTCCCCGAATCTCCGCCAATTTCTTGAGACACGTTGAGATCTCAATATCCGGTCTCTTCGATGCGCTTGTATGCATTTTTCCGGGCGCTGGTTTAGTCTCGGCCTGCTCACTTCGGACCGCTTCCTCGAGTTGATGAATTGCATCTGATGTGTCGAAGCGTATGTCACGAAGGAGACATTCCACCTCCACTTCGTCTCGTTGCAGTAGGTTTACATCCATTTTAGAATTCAGGTAAGGTTAGGGAATAAGTTTGGTTAGTTCGAAAAAACGTAGTCTTTATTGATTTATAGAAATACAAAAATTTTAATTCAAAATAACTCTAACTCAAACGGAAGGTTTTAAATTAGAGGAAATTACAACTAAAGATATTCCACACCCACTATAACTAGATAATAAAAAAACACGAAATATTTTTATAAATAACACGAAAAGGAATGGATACCTTGTAAGAGTTTGTGGGTCCAGTATTCCCACGATTAGTTTAACGACGGATAGGACGAGATACCCCCGAAAGTGGCGCTTTTCGATGAGAACCTAATTTGGGGGGGCTCGTTAAAATAATTACAACTAAAATTCAACCAATGAATATCAAATCGTGATAAACAACCAGAAAGTTACCCCGTGCGTTAGATAATACTCAATTCGAATGTGAATTTGGTTAACTTCCACTCGATCCCACGGATGGTTACGTTGGATACGTGGTTCTACGTCCGAGTTATCCCACACTGTACGTCTTTGAGGTCTTTCTGGCGTATCCCACGGATTAGAATTCATACAAAATAATAATAAACAAAATTTAATAATAATAATAACGTAGCTAATGAAACTACCAACACACCCAGATAAGGAGGCAAAGTAGCAAGAAAAAAAACAAATAAGATAATAATAAAAAGGAAGGAATGGTTACCTTGTGGTGGTTTATGGGTCCAGTATTCCCACGGTTAGTTTAACGACGGAAGACGAGATACCCCCCAAAGTGGCGCTTTTCGATGAGAACCTAATTTGGAGGGGCTCGTTGAAATTTGAAACGATACGAAAAAAAAACAATTCAAGCAACTACCAACACACCCAACGGTATGCAGGCAGGAGGCTGATACTCAAAAGATACAAAGGAAAAAGGAAAATAAAATCAAAATGAAATACCAATAAACCCGAGGGTTCCAATACAACCCATAGATCTATAAACCAAAATCAAAAACAATATCAAAATATCAAATAAAGCAAATAAAGTTTATAGAAAAATTTTTAATTAATACCACGATACGGATGGTATGATGAGAGTGGAAACCCCACTCCGTGTCAGCTAAATAATAAAATAATAAAGAAATATAATAATAATAATAAAAATTGTTGCTCCTCAAATTTCGGTCGAGAAATTTCGGGGCAAGGAAAATGAAGCTAAGCTAAACCCCAGACAAATGACAAATGACAATCGGACACAACATAGTGGAAATGGGAAAGAGCTCGGAGGTCGGATGTCCAAAGAATAGGGGATGATACCCCCATCTACGCGCAATCAAACAGCCCGTGCTGGTTGCGATCGTAGATGGAGAATGTCAACCGGGAGACTGGCTTTGGTGTGCGCGTCCATGCGAATTCAAACAATGTGAAACACCGGTTTCGACACTGGACGCGCACGCCAAAGGGAGTGCAGCTACAAATCAAAAAAAAAATAAAAATTATCAAAATTAAAATTCGCGAATTTGGGCGCCACTGTTACAGGCTGGCACTGCCAACCTGCAGATATTCACTAAGCTCCTGCAGAGGCCTCCACGGTGATGTTTTGCCGGCTACGTTCTCAGCGAGAAGTGCGAGGGTCGTGGGGTTTGAGGCATGCAGGGCTCCTGGCCTACACCGTGATTAACAGATAGTTGGGGAAAACGCAAATAATAATAATAAACCCGGATGTTCCGCCGAAATTCGTCGGCCGGAACCTGAGGAACGAACAAAAATAATTATAAAGGAGGAGAGAGGTGCCTTGGTGCGCGCATCCATCCGAATTCAAACGGGGCCAAGCCCTGGTTACGGAATTGGATGCGGGCACCAAGGGACCGCAAACACTAAACCGACACAGAGGGAGTCTCCGCTCCCATCATACCACACCGAAAAATTAGAAATTCATTTTAAATTTATTTTCCTAATTTAGACAAAAAAATAAAAAATCACCACTTCCCACGCGAAACGAAAGAAGAAGGAGAAAGAACGAGAGACAGAGAGATGCAATACGGATCGAGCGTGCACCCGCTGTGCGGCGCTCGATCACACAAAATTTTGAAAATTATATATATAGTTAATATAAAAAATGTATATAAAAAAATAAAAAATAAGAAAAAAATTAAAAATAAAAAATAAAAAATGTACCTTAATTATTATTAAACAGGATGTTGCGGCCTTGCGCCGTTATTGTTGCGGGGCCTCTCCCCGATAAAAATTGGGTTGCGGCCTTGGTGCCGTCATGCCACAAGGGACTCCTGTCCCCCGGACCGTTGCGGCTTTGGTGCCGTTAACTACTTCGGCCTCGACTGGCCGCCAAAATAAAATGGGCGTTGCGGGGCCTCTCCCCGATACCAAATAATGAAAACTGGGTGCCGGTTGGCCACCCGTTAGTTGCGACCTTGTGCGGTCGGCGTTGCGGGGCCTTTCCCCGTTACCAAATAAACTGTTGGCCTGGTTAGGCAATTCACAAAAAAATGGTGGGCGTGCTTTCGCCTTAAACCGTAAATAATGCTGGGCGTCTTCACAACGTCCGATAAAATATTCGGTACCCGTTGAAACGTGGTAATCCGTCTAAAATGTGGTACCACCGTACCCGTTAATAAATTGCGGTACCCGTTCGGTTGATTCTTCTCGTATTCTTGGATTTGAATTAATTTGCCACGAAGAATTCTTCTGCCAATCCTTTTATAGAGAACGTTGGTATCCACAAAACGAATTCTAATTATTATTTTGTGCACTTTTGAATAGATATTCAGTAATATCACCGGATTCCACTGTGAGCAATCAACAAATTTTTATCAAAACCGAAAAATTTGCTCGTCTGTGTGTTTAACTGTTATGAGCACCAATTTTCCCACTCCACAATTAAAAATCCGTCTCAATTTATTTTTTTTTTTCGATATTTTTATTTATAATTTACACTCGCATCATTATTTATAATTAAGAAAAATGTTTTAAATAAAAACCAAATTAGAATTGTATGAGCTTAAACAAGAATGATTTAACTCTACAAAAAAAACTTTACTTTGTTGAATATTAAAACTCGGCCATTTTATGATTTTTATCACCATAATATTAACAAAATGAATTCGACCGTTCAAAACAAAATCACAAACTCGAATCCCAAACAAAAAAATATTCGAGCGTCGCACAGCTCGTAAAACGTTCTAGAAGAAATTAATCTCTCTTCTCTGTCTCTCCCTTATATCAAATTTTCGTTGATATAAGGGAGATAGACATACAAGAAAAACATTTCTTCCAAAACGTTTTACTTTGCACACACTCGATGCGCATTGTTATCTCTCTCTCTCCTATTTTTGTTCCGTTGCCAACATAACCAAAGAAAACACACAAGAATCCATCCACCAAGACGCCACGTTCACACATTGAAAAACTCGGACGCAAGAAACCGATGAAAATGGAAACAAATTTACAAAAAAAAGTCTTGTTAAGACAATACAGTCGTAACAAACTTTGTTGAGAGTTGCTGGAGTTGGTATTAATATTAGCAGGAACTATATGGGGTAAAGGGGCTGGGCTGTTATTTGAATGGCTGACAGCTGTGGCAGGAAAAAGTTCCTGTTGAAGACTCAGAATATTAGCGCGATCTGTAATTACAGCAGGTTTGTGAATTAAAAGTGAATTCGTTAGATCATGGCAAGCATCACTGGTAGTTACGATTAAAACCGTTAAATCTATTGTTAAGCGATCGATTACAAAAATAAGCGTATTACCATTTGAGTAAAAAATCATAAGTTAAAAATCTAAGCTTAATTTCGGTCATATATTGGAATTCAATTTGAGAACTGTATTTAATAATTGTACATATAATTAACTATTAATCAAATAAATAAACTTATTTAAGATTATATTCCATTTATATTTTGAATTAGTTAGTTCAAGGGCGCGGTTAATCTGTAGAATTTTGTCTACGATATTCGATGTGGCTATTATTTAACTAGCACAACCAAGTAACTTATTTATAATGTCACTTATAAAACGGTATTTATTCGTAAGTGAATGATTTACAAGTGACCGTGTGTATGAAGTTAGCTCAATACTCAGCCATGCCAATACTAAACTATCATGATCATGAGAGTATCATCCTCTCCACTCACAAAAATGTTACTATCACGACAGTAAACAGTGTCATGATACCACAAAATAACCCTTATAGCATTCGTGACGTTATCCTTCAATTGCTGGGAAGAAAAAAACTCAATTATCACTCTGAACTTTCAGCCCGAAATTTTAATTTTTATATGAAGTGCTCGTGAACCGCCTGTGAAGCGAGATTCAAACGACTATATCCAGATAATTCCAGTTAGAATTTTTCTAGACGAATCTCGGTTTTGTAGTCTGAACTTCTACAAATTAGGTGATACATGTCAGCTGCTATAGTGAATCGCCTTTATACCGTAAACAGACACAAACTAGATAATCAAGAATTCTTGATTATCGAGATATTTCTCCCATCTGTCATATCAAGATTTTCATCAAAACAGGATTATGTATTACGTTTATAGAACAAGATTATTACAATCAGGTTGTAGGAAAAAGATAAATGTGAAATATATGAAAAAATCAGTAGGATTGTTTGAGGCTGGGGAACATCGTTAGATGCAAATTAAATTTTAAAATGTTTAAACTGTCACAGAAATTATCTATACATTATATTAACTTATTGTAACTGATTCGATGTAATTCAAAATCAGCAAAGATACTATATGTATAGGTCATTTAGCAAGGAAGCAATTTGGTTGCAGAAATCTTGGCTACTCAATAAACTTTTCACAATAAAAAAGCACAGCTAGTATTTATATAGTATACCTCAGTTTTGTATAGTCAAAACTTTAACAAATTCGGTTGTTTACGTTAACGTCGCCTGTGAGACGATATCCAAGCTCACTATAAGCAGGATTCGTAACAGATGCAACCTGCCTGATTCTCAGTAAACGGGAATTTTAAAATACAGAAAGCAGCTATAAAAGCAGTAAATGGACTATCGCCCCATGTGTAATGGCTGTAATTATAATGCAGATTTGACCAAAACTAGATTTGCCTAGATCCAGACGGAAGCATCATATCAGTAATAGCTATATATTCATGATATTATCTCATTGGTAACACACGAACAGACTGTCGCATCACGTGATTACAGTCTCATTTGCATCCTGAATAAATTCTCTTGGGGCTGGGACCTAAAGCAGGCGGTAGACGTGAGGCTTGTTCTATATACATTGCTTTTATTCCGTGGCCATACAATTGTCAATTTAGTTTTAAACTTACTCTGCGGAAAGTATTTACTATTAAACAAAAGAGTTGAATGAATCACCAAGCAAGAAACCAAAAACTATAAAATTTCTTCCGTTTTCTCTGCCTCATTCAAATTGAAATCATTAAAACAGAAATGATAACAAAGATCTCACGTTCATTTATGATTTCTTTAACAAAATTGTCATTGTGTTTTATTTTTTAATAAATTATATTTGTTTATTCCAAAAAAATATAAGAACAATTCTAGAACGTGTCATTTAGTTTATATTATAGAATAACACATAAGAACTCCAATATGTCGTATTCTTAAAGATAATCAAATGTGATGTGTTCATTTTTTTTTTGCTTCGGATTTTAATTCAAAAACACCGCGCAATTAAATACGTTTAACTCGTAAGAATTTTTGTATTTTTTTTTTTTTGTTAGCTACTTACGTTTTTCTTAACTCATACTTACGCGCTTTATCTTTTTAGGAAATCACCTCGATGTTGGTTTGTTAAACTTAACACAGTAGAAAAGTTGAATGAAAAATTGGAATGAATGAAATCATATCGAAATTAGTGATTAGTATTTGTAATGGCTAACAAATCAATTGTGTGTGCGCCTTCATGATAGTTGAAGAAAATTTTCTTATATAAATTTGACGGTTAACCGCGGTGTGAGAATTGAAAGTTCAAAATGTTTCAATTTTGTCGTTCGTTTGAAACGTAATACAAATTTATTATTTTTATTGCATCTACTGTGATGCCGGTCATTCAAATTCGTTTGACGGCTGGCCTGAGAATATTTTCTATGATAAAAATCGTTATATACGACAAACGTTTTTTTTACTAGAACACCTGAATTTAAATTGTTTTATTAAAACGACAATTTTGAATTTGTATAGTTGGATGAGGTCAACACTATTCAAAATACACAAGTACTTTTAACCAAACCATTTTATTGTAGAACCCATCATTTTGGTTGGAAGGGACGGAGCCCAAAATTCTTTAATAGGGCATATGAAAAACTCGAATGACAGTATGACCAATAACAAAACATCACCGAGAATTGCACCAAAATGCCACTTTTTACAAGTATCCTAGGTGTGTGACCTATCAAACAAGGCTATAGTTTCATTTCAATGATGACTTGTACAGTAAGATTTTTTAGGCGAAACTTTTAGTGCTCTTTTATTCATTATGAATTTCCTTATGAATTAACCGCAAAGATAGTACCTTCGTTTTTAAATACTTTTAAGGGATTCGGTCATGACATGAGGTGCCTTTTCATTCTACTATTAGCTGCAATTAGTTCCTCTATTGAAAGACAAAAGAAGCCGCGGTTAGATATAGCCACAAGAATGCGCATTCGAATGAATTTTGGTGTGATTGCATTTCTATGCAATCTCTTTGATGTCTTGCCATAATGATAAAAAAGGGCCGATGAGAATTGTATTCAAAAAGATTGTTGTGAACAAGTAGGCCTTTAAGCGAGCTACCTCTAAATGGTATCATTTTGCATAAATTTTAGAATTTTATTTAAAAATAATAAATTAGGATTTGGCAATTACTCACAGAAGACTACTAGAAGGATCGGTATGAGGGTATACCACTACACCATTAATCAATGAATTCGAAATAGGATACTCAAGAAAATGTGCGATTTCAAGACTACTTCAAGTAGAAAGAAGATTAGAAAGGAACCCACAACTAAAACAAGAATCCCATAACTTTATGAAATAAACATAAAGCTATAGGAAAATGGTTTCGGACGATTCAGAAAATGCCATATTGCAAACATGTTACCTACCTCACCATGCTGTGGTTAAGCAGTTAAGAACAATAACCAAGATGAGGGTAGTCTTTGATGCATCAATGAAGACAACAAACAGGATCAGTTTCAACGATATCCAGCTAGTAAGTCCAACAAAACAAGATCAGTTCTCTATTATAACATGATTTAGGAAATACAAATACGTATACATCGCAGATATTGAGAAAATGTACATTCAAATCCTGGTAACAACAACACAACAGAACTTACAAAGGATACTATGAAGAGCTGAGCCAAACGAGCAAATTAAAGAGTACAAGTTACGAACAGTCACGTATTGTACATCGTCCGCTTCATATTTGTGAACTCTAAAACAACTTGCCATAGAAGCAGAATAATTATCCAATTGCTGCTGAAATTCTCTTGCAGGATTTCTATGTCGACGATGTTCTCTCTGGTGCAGAAGCCATCATAGAACATGCAGTAAAATGTCAGCAACAGTTAAGAAAAATGCTTTATAATAGAGGTTTTAAGCTGAGGAAATGGGCATCGAACAACAGAGGCATTATGGAGGGTATTCCTGAAGAGCAAAGGGAGTTAAAACCCACACTCATAAATAAGGACCATGAATCCATCAAAAGGTTAGGAATATTGTGGAATCCCCAACGAGATGAATTTCTGTTCCAGGTCAACATGGAACCCATGACAATAGTTCCAACGATACGATCCCTTATCTTGGAGGTATCCAAAATATTCAATCCGCTAGGATGGTATTCCCCAACAATTATTATAGGAAAACTATTGTTTCAGCAGTCATGGATAAGGGGACTATCATGAGATGAAGAACTACCTGAGGAAATGAAGAAAAATTGGATTCAGTACAAAACTACGTTCAGCGTGCTGCAAAAAATTAGGATTCCACGATGGACTCATACCAAGGACAAGTGCGAAAATTTAGAGCTGCATGGGTTTTGTGATGCATCGGAATCAGCTTACGGTGCAGTAGTTTACTGCAAGGTGACAGATGCAGGAGAATCAACAATTACACTTATGTCCGGGAAAACTAAGGTGGCCCCAATAAGTCAGAAGTCTTCCAAGAAAAGAATTTTGTGGGGCAGTACTGTTAGCGAAACTACTGAAACAAGTTTCAGAAGCCATGGGAATCCCAAACGTTAAAATGCAAGGCTGGCCTGACTCGACAATTGTTCTGACTTGGCTGCACGAACACCCTAGTAAGCGGAAAAGTTTCGTAGCAAATCGAACAGCCCTGCACAATGGAAACATGTAAAAACAAAAGAAAATCCCGTGCATTGTGCAACTCGTGGCGTAGATCCTGATAAGCTGGATGATAATAAATGATGGTGGTCCGGCCCAGATTGGCCTAGGAGTAGTATCGAGCCATCATCAAGTAACGTAATAATGGAGACCGAGGTAGAAAAAAACGGCAAGATACTCTCTGCAGCATAAGCACAGCACACATACAACAGAACCGGAAATATTAGAAAGGTTTTCCTCTCTCACAAAAACAATTCGAGTACTCGCATATATTTGGCTTTTCTATTGGAATAGCCACCATAAAGGTGAAAAACGGATCGGGGCGCTACCAGTTAAAGAAATAGAAGAAGCTAAAATAAAGATTGTGAAGTTGACACAAGCGTCTCCATTTAAGGACGATATAAGTAAATTAAAGGAAAAGGGGTCAGTGCGCTTTAAGAGTAATATTCTCTCCTTACATCCATTTCTGGACACGAAGGGTGTACTTCAAATAGGAGGACGATTGCAATATCCAATTTTGAATTATAACGAAAAGCATCCAATTATCCTACTACCAAAGGGTCATCTCACAAGTTTGATCATCGATTCGGTACATAAAGGTACTCAGCATGGAGTTTTGAATTTAACGCTCGCGTTCATAAGGAAGCAATTTTGGATCCTCCAAGGCAAAAGAGCAACAAAACAACAAAATCGCCAATGCCAGAAGTGTTTTAGGTTCAATGCTAACAGAGCAACTAAACTGATGGGAAGCCTACCTCCTCCAAGAGTAATACCCTCAAGATTTTTGTTTGTTTTCATCTGTTTAACAACGAAAGCGATGCATATATAATTGGTTAGTGATTTAAAAAAGCAAGGGTTTCTCGCTGCCCCCAAACGTTTCATAGCCCGACGGGGTAACGTTGTAAATATGTAAATATGTATAGTGACAAAACCACAAATTTTGTGGTTGCAAATAAATATTTCCAATCTATTCATCGTTCATCCGATTTTTTAACCGTAATAACAAACCAATGGCATTTTGTTCCCTCAGGCTCACCACATTTCGTCGGCATATGGGAAGCAGGAGTGAAATCGGTAAAGCAACACTTGGGGAAAGTCGCAGAATCTGTGCTACTAACATATAAGGAATCTCCAACTCTGTTGTGTCAGGCCAGGATGAAGCAACATTAAATTCTAGACCGCTATTGTCCATTATGCTCGCCGCGCCTGATGATGAAACCATTTACCCGAACCAGAACCTATTGACAAGATGACAGCAAATCGAGAAAATGCATAGAGACTTCGGGAAAATGTGGAGCAAAACTTACTTCCATAATAAGCAGTACCGAATGAAATGGTCAAAACAACAACCAAATATAAAGGAAAACCAATTAGTTCTTATAAGAGACGAAAATTTACCACACACCAAGTGGCTAATGGAAAGAGCATTAGGAACTCACCCAGGACATGACAAATTAACCAGAGTCGTTACCTTGAAAACTCAGAAGGGAATACTCAAAAGGTTCATAGCTAAGATCAGCCCCTTACCAACACACTACACCATTGAGTCAGAAGCCTATCCAAATATTGAAGATTCGAACAATGATAAGCCGACGGAAGGTTCATCTCGAGAGAAAGTTCCCGAACCAACTTAAACGAGAACACGACGTCAATCCGCGAAACTATCTTGTGCCAATCTTATCCTTTATTCGGTATGCATTATGGGCCTATTATTCTGCGCTGTGCAGAGATTTTATTTTGAAAAACATGCTGAAATGAACCCACTTGCTTCCAACTGGAACATAATCATTTACTATGATGTCAGAGATTTTGAAGGGGAACTGAAAAATATGAATATACATTATAAGTAATTGAAACGCTCTGTCAAGAGAGTAATAATTATACAAATGATCACGATATTTGCGCTGCCACCATTCAACAATTTGATCACCATCTGGAAAATATTAGAAAGACGAAATAAAGGAATTCAGAACTCCAACAAAGAATGAGTAAGACGTGGGTTCGGGAATACAGTGGGATATGTGATGGGAGATTTATTTGGTATTTTGAATGAACGAAATGCACAACGTTATGAACAATTAATAACAAACCTGGAAGAAAAAATCGAAACACTGATCAATTTACAATAATTCCAATACCTTTCCAACACGAAGCTCAATATTTCATCATTAAACCGCCAATCACATTTTTGGCAGTTAGCAATAGTCGTGAATATTATTCACCAATGGCGGTTTCGGATTTAAATCTACGTGTTACTATCAACGCTCATAAATTAATATGCCATGTTGCTCCGATATACAACACACAATCTGACGTCAGTATGTGCGAAATTAACGTTTTTCAACACAATAACGAGCTTCATCACAGTTGCCACATTCAATCATTCAACTTTACCAACTATTGGGGCTAAAATTAATGAACACCACAAATGGATTTTTAGTTTAAGCAGTAAGAAGGTGTTTGGTCTCATTTGTGGAAAAACAGTTATCCCGATTAAATTAGAAGGATGTGGAATATTAAACATCAGTGATGGTTGTACATTGAAGGATAAAACATTTCAGATGTTTGCGCCATCTACATCGAGTTCCAGCTTAAATTCAGCATTTATTTCAACTATAAATGCTAGTATTGGTAATCATGACCAAGATACCAATATCAAGAATAGACACTCACCAACTGGAAACATTAATCGCAGAACATAATAATGATCTTGTTGGAATGCTGACCCTAACTGCCACGTTGTTCATCATTACAGTATATATCCTATGTCAATCTCGCAGTTTTAATTATAATCATAGCACTAATTATTATATTGTGGCAGAGAAAAAACCAACGAATATAACGTCCAGCGGCCCTTCCTGCACCAAGAATACATAGACGTTCTCACATAGCAGTTTGACAACAGCTCTTGTCAAGGTGAGGGAGAATGTTGACCATCATCATAATGTTAAATTGCATTTTAATGCATTTTTTGTAATAATAAAATAATTGTCACTTCCACAACCTGTAAATTGTGCTGATTAATAGACTAATTTTAAACTTGAAATGTACAAAATAGAACGATTAATAAAATAAAATAGTGGTAACCCAAACTAATCTTGTGAATCTACAAACCACAGAATTTAAGTTCTAAAAAATATTTAACAATTCGGAAGCAATTTCGACGCGTTAACAGACGTCTAAGCGAGTGAAGATGCAATATAGATTTTTGCGATATTTTAGTAAATGTCCGCAAACCTTAACCACAAATTAAATTTTACATAGCGTGATGGTTCAGATTTATGGTTAAGGTGAACCTGATGAGGTTATGAAAAAATGGAAATTTTTAACACACTTTATAAAGCTATAAAGTGTGTCAGTAACTCTTTCTAGTATGTATTGAATGTACAACGATATAAAATTCAGCCTTTTTCAAAACGGGACATGGATTTTTAATTTCCGGATAAAAATTTACACAACAGTTCAACCCGACATAAATACCTCCCGGCTATGTATTATAATTTTAATCAATTCAGATTTTGCACGTGGGTATTTTGTTAGTAATTAATATGTAAGTTTCGACAGGTGACTTTAATAATATTTTGTTACTATCGATTAATTCAATTATTAAGTTGGCGCAAATAGAACCCGTTCAGTGCACTCAACCGCATCTATCATATCGACATGTATATTTGAAAGGTATTAATTGCAGTACTCAGCATTGATTTATTTACTTTTAATCGATGTAAAATTAATTTATATTGGTTTTTAAATTAACAACCTATCAAAAAAAAAATTATTTTAAGGTTTGGTTTAAATATGTAACAACGAGCGAGTTAATGTATAAGTATCTCGAATTTATGATCAATAAAATTTAGAATTTGGTCCCACATCACTTTTATAAATCTCTAAGCAGTTCATAGGTTACGTGAGCATGCCGGAAATTAAACTCATTAAAATAAAAAGAATTTTAGAGTAAGAGGATGAACGGTTTTGTATTTATCTTGCGCCCATATATGATAACAATCTCATAAGTTATGTATTTTTGTGAAGTCTGCCTTTAAATATATAAATCCATTAAAAAAGCAAAACAGCAATTTCCCTCAACTTTTGATTGACATCGAAAAATTATTTATTTGTTTTATTTAATGCGCTTCTTTACAATTTCGTATTACTGCAATAACACATATACAAATGCAAGTAGCTGAAAATTAATGTTAAAACAAATCAAAAAGAAAAATATCAAATGATGTAAAAGGGAAGAAAATCATCTTACATAAACCGTATGAAGATCTACGTAATACACGAAGAAGAAGAAGAAGAAGAAAAGCTCAAACTCTTCTGCTACCGCAGACATAAAAATATTTACCACAAAAAAACTCTTCATTTTCTACCGAAACCGAGAACAACAACAAACTTGAAGTAAACACAGTAGTTTTCTGTTTTTAACTTTAATTCACGATAAAACGATAAAAGTGGGCGTACCAAATTGACTCCCTGAATTTTATTTATTTATCTTTTGTGAAAGAAATCAAATCTTAGATATGTTTTTTTTTTTTTTTTGTTACAAAGATGAAAACAAAAATATCGAAATTAATTGGAACGATTTCTTGTGATGAGAATCTTAAAATATGTTTACCGGAATTTTTGTGCACATATTTTTGCGGTTGACCATGCATACGATCGATTATGTGGTGTGCACCTGCCTTTTTATTCCAATCCTTCATTTTCTGTTTATGCCACCGCAGAATATATACAGGAGTTAATAAACAGAAATAATTTTGGATGCGTTCGGTATATCTTTCACGTTGCTAATAAAATCAATAAATTTTTAATGTAATTTTAAATCAATTAATTTTTATTTTAAATCGGGAAAAAACCAAATTAAAATTTATAAGAAATTAATAAGAAAAATTTAATTTCCTTTTAATGCACGAATAAAACGGGGGCCGGTATATCAAAAACGCTAATTCTGACACGATTTCAACATAAAACACATTGTTAATTTTTTTATTTTTATATTTAATTAGTAATTATTTATTTTAAAAAATTAATTTTATTGTCTGTGAAAAACGTGACTATAAAGGTGGAAAAGTTTTATTGTTCCGAATTTATATTTTTAGAAAGCCTTTATTCTAGGACGAGAATGAAAATTTTTATGGTGCTTCTTTTCTGCTTTTGTTTTACAGTAAAAAGGAGCCTCTATTTGAGAATTATGCTCCTCTGAAATATGACGTATTTAGAGACCTCTCTCTAAAATACAAATGTTAGGTATTAAGCATGTGCAATCATAGTCATATTGGTCGCTCTATCGAAATAGTCGGTTCACGACGCAACAATCAAGGCCACGATAACGAGCTCGCTAACGATCACGCGACGATCAGCGACCATGAAGTAATTCTCGATCACGGAACGTCGAAATACCAGGCGTATGCTGGTATCGCAACGTCAACATCCTCACAAACACAAAACGATACGACAGAAAACGACTAAGTCGCACGGTTGCATCAGCTACAAACGAATTAATTAATACGAGTAGCCGATTTTTTATATATGACAAAAATAATAACCTGAATTTTTTTTATAGACACGGGAGCTGCCCTTTCGGTGCTCGCTGTCAGACGTTACGAAACGTCATCATTTTTATTGAATTTGAAATCCAACAATCTAGTTCTATCAGCCGCCAATGGCTCGAAAATCAATACCAATATGGCACGAAATTGCTCAAGGTTAATATCGGACTCAAACGCCCGTTTACTCTCGTAAATTCGCTCTCTTAAGTCTTAGTAGACGTTAAGCGAAAACGGCTGATTGATTCAGCGACTCAGCTGTCAATCAATGTCACGTCGATCAGGGTCGATACGCCCACTCCGATACATTATACGATCGATAACAATTATGGTCGGCTACTAGAGAAATTTCCTTCCCTAACAGCTGAACCAAATTACAATTTACCCGTCAAACATTCCGTGATTCATCATATCGTAACGACAGGTCATTTACCGGTATCTCGACCACGAAGACTGGATCCGATTAGTCACAAAGCTGCGTATATCAAATTCCAACATATGGTGGAATTAGGGATTTGCCGCGCATCGGCATCGCCCGTCTCTTGCACTCTTCACATGGTACGAAAGAAAGATAACGACTGGAGGCCATGTGGAGACTACCGCCGACTCAATTCAGTAACGATACCGGATCGTTACCCGATACCACACATCCAAAATTTTTCGATGAATTTTCATGGATGTTCGAAATTTTTCAAAATCGATCTCGTTAGAGCCTATCATTTAATTCCCGTGGCTTCCGAGGATGTACATAAAACACCTATTACAACTCCATTTGGCCTTTACGAATTTACACGCATGCCATTTGGTTTAAGAAACGCCGCTCAAACGTTTCAACCATTTATCAACGAAGTCACGCGAGATTTAGACTTCGTATTCACGGACATCGACGACATCCTCGTGGCATCGAAAAATGAGGAACAACACAAACTACATCTCTAAAATCTTTTCAAACGACTCGATGAGTTTGGTATCAATATTAAGATTTCCTCAGCCACACGATCACGCCGAATGGTATTCTGCCGTCAAAAGAACGAATTAATGCCATTACGGAATTCCCACCCCCAACTACGATCAAACGTATTCAGCAATTTATCGGCATGGTAAAATACTACCATCGCTTCATACCGAAACTTGCTGAAACACTCGCCCCAATCCACGAACACTTTGCTGTTCTACTAAAGAAGCCCATCACGCCGAAAAACTTCTCTCGGCACGACGAATACCAAGACGCATTTACAAAATTAAAAACGGATATGGGTACAGAAATATACTGTGAAACATCGACGGGAGCGAATCGCCCATATATCGCAGAGCCGTTACGACGAAAAGTATTCGACACGTTAAGTATAAACAAGGTTAAGTATATACTTAGCAACTCAACTATTGCAAAATAATTGATTCTACAAATTCGACGAATGCGACATACAACCGTGCGACATACAATATGACATACAATGCGACATACGATTAATCCGAAATTAATTAATCGATATAAAAATCTACTTGCACCAATCGACCGCACACGAGCGCATGCAAGTAGGCCGTATGATATATTGGCATTGGTGATTTTTGCAAACGAAACGAAAATAATGAGGAAAAAAATTAAAACTGAAATTACCAAAGAAGTTAAAGGTACAGAATGAGCCTTAGCATCTGTCAAGCATCATAAATTCGGAGGGTAAAAAGAAAGCATCTAAATCAACGGGATTGCAACAGCAAAAAAATCTATGAGAACCCCACGCCAACAACCAAAATTGTTTTCTTAATTTTTTCTGATTTATAACTTAAATTAAGGATAAATTTACCACAAATCACTAGCTTCTTAACACAATTTACATTTTATTTTATTTAAACACTTGGTAAACTTATTGATGGTAAGATATTCCTTCTTGTATTTTTAGGCGTATTTTGGCATTTTTTCACGATACACTTCATTTTGCACAAAATTCTCTAATTTTTGTTATCATATAATGCACCACTAGATAAACAAATAACTATTTGATAAAGTTTTTATTGGTTTTATGTTTTATAATTAATAATTTTAAAAATTTATAATTTATAATTTTAACGCGCAAAATTAAAACATCACTTCGTACAACAACAAAAACTGGTTTGACGGGTTCTTATAGCGAGATATGAGTAAACCATATGGATTTTTTATATGTATAACCATCCTATTCTGGCTTGTGACACATGAAATAGCAAATTTTATATGGGTAAAATATTGCCACGTATTCTCCAGTATTTTAACTTCTTTGGAAATTAAGTAAAATGAAAAAAAACCTCTTCCACTTACTTGCGAGCTGTCATTGGATTTTCATTTGTCATTTTTGGATTTTCTAAGAGATGGCGTAACTTTAGTACTAAACATTCTTTTACAATGGCACCTACAGCGTTTTAAAGTGATGACCTTCCACATTAAAATTTAGTTTGTCATTATTCGTGAAAACGTAAACAAAATACTTTTTAATCCCGTTTAAACATGTCGAATTTTGTACCAACCAAACAGCATTTGTGGGAGCATCACTTTTTTGCTTTAATCTTGATTTAATATTTAAAAAAAAAAAAAACGCTGAAAGTTTTTGTTTGCTTCAAGAAACTTATGGTGAAAATGCACCAACTCAACAGACTTGCGAACACTGGTTTACACGATTCAAAAGAGGTTATTTTGATGTCAGTGACAAAGAACGTTCTGGTCAACGAAAAGAAAAACGCGAAGATGAAGAATTGGAAGCATTATTGAAAAAAAACTTAGCTCAAACAGACAACAAAACTTGCAGAACAGTTAAATGTCACTGAAGCAGCCATAATGTTTACATGCTATGAAAATGATTCAAAAATAAGTAAAATGGATACCACATGAACTGACTGAAGCCAACATTGAAAATATTTTAATGAAAAATGGATTTACTACAATACGCCTTAACGCAAAAAATCATGGTTTCGTACAGGTGAACCATCCACATCAACAGCAAAACGAAACATTCATGGAAGTAAGGTTATGTTGTGCAATTGCTGGGATCAGAAAAAATGGTGTACTACGAGCTGTTGAAACCGAACAAAACTATTACTGGTGAAGGTTATCAACAACAATTGATAGATTTAAACCATGCATTGAACGAAAACCGTCCGATCCCAGCCAACAAACAGCGTATAAAGTGATTTTGCTGCACGACAATGCTCGACCACATGTCGCAAAACAAGACCAGCACTATAGAAACCACGAAGAAATCAAAAAATGGCTCGACGAATGGTATGCATTAAAAGACACACAATTCTTTTTGATGGAATCCATAAATTGCCAGAAAGATGGTCGAAACTCGAAAACCATAGATGAAGATGGAAAATGTTTTAATTAAAATTAAAAAATTTCATTTCTTAGAAATAAATGTATTTTTGTGCAAAACATATAAAAACTAAGTTATGCTCCCAATATTAAGGTGCATGAACCTGAAAAATTCCTGGTCTTACATATAGATGGTGACTACCAACCTTCAAATAATACCTGTTATATTTCATATTTCGATCATAAAGTTTACAAGTTACAGTTATTTTAGTGACGCTACTTCTGTTAATTTAAAAAGAATGGAAAACGTAAATCGTCTGTTGATTAAACACTGTTTTTTGATGGGAAAAATACCGTTCAAGGAAAACAGTAGCTTGATAAGTATTATCCGCACTCTGAACCAGAAAAATCAAACATCATTGACTGGTATGCTGAATTTAAATGTGGTCGTACAACCACCGATGATGCACCACGCTCTGGACGCCCAAATGAGGCTGTGACTCCAGAAAACATAAAAAATCCACGAAATTGTTTTGAAAAACCGTAAAGTGATGTTGCGTGAGATAGCTGTTCGAAGTGCGTACCACATTCTGCTCACAATGGATCAAAAAAGACAATGCGTCGATGATTGAGCGCTGTTTGAAGCTGTTTAAGCGCAATAAAAAAGATTTTTTATGCGGTATGTGACAATGGATACATCAAAAAAAATGCAAACCCAAGGAGAAAGCTACAGAGAAAGAGATTTGGCTCCAATGAAGAAGTGATTGCAAAAACTGCAGCTTATTTTGAAGACAAAGATAAATCGTTCTACAAAAAAGGCATCGAAATGTTAGAGAGGCGTTTGTATGATTGTATTGCTCTAGAAGGAAATGATGTTGATGAATAAAATGTATTTTTTCCAAATAATTGTGTTTTCTTTGTTAGATTGGAAACTTGTCAGGCGGTGTTATAGTGATTGATTGATTGGAATGTACGGCCAAGACTAAGCAAGGATCCCGGATACGCCGGGCCTACCGTACACCCCTTTTACATATAACAAGATGGAGGGATAGGAAAGGTTGTTAGGTATGATAGACTTGACCCGGTTACAGACACCTAAGTAGTCAATAGTTAGTAAAGCACAAGACGGCACAATTATTTTTGTTTTTCGGGATATAAATAATCAGCAATCAACATCGTAAAAAGTAATTGTTTAATTAGTAAATGTCCTGAAATAAAATTTCATTATTATGAGTTAGAAAATCATTATTTTGTACGATATAATTAAATTATTCTTGAATAGAATAAATGTTGATAATAATAAATGATTATTATAACTAAATTAATTATAATTTGATTGTCGAAAACGAATAAAATAAAATAAATCGAATCCAAATATTGTAGTATCAAACGGATGGATCCCTTCTTCAACGGATAACCTTACAATCCCTAATAAACCAATATGTTTATTAATAAAAATAAAAATGAAACAAAGACATCTGGTTTCAAAAATAGCTAATCTGGAATCTATAAGGTAATATATCAATAATGGATGTGTCACAGGTTAAGAATCCCCAATACCTAAACAAATTAACCCATTACAATGTATTTCCAATCAGAATTAAATAAAACAATTAAGCTAATCAGGAATCTGTAAGATGACAGAATTAGTAATAAGTAACTATTAGAAAATAATCTATTTAAAGAAGTGCCATGATCCCAAAAATACAAAAAAACATCTATGTATCAATATTTGTCTGATTATAAATTTTATTGTGTAGCCTCCAAGCCAAAAAATAAGTCAACCCATAAAGTTTCCTCCACCGACACTTAAATGTTACATATAACCATAGTCATTTAATCTATTAAAATAATATTAGTAAACCAATTGTCGTGAGACAAATTAAATCTTAAATATACAATTAAATTAAAATAAGAAAAATTACAGTTGAATTGTAATTACAATTCGACCTATAATTAAAAATTTGTTCTTAAAAATTTGTTATCTGGTTAATAGTGGAAATCTATTATATTCCTAGCGACGACAATTGTCACTTCAATGCAGTTCTAGAAGCAAACTAACTTCCATCTGAAACCATAAATGGCAGTTAACAAACACGATCAATTTGGAAGCTTTATACCCAGTAAAACCTGTTGAAAGAGCGTATAAGGAAAGGAGGAAATTCTTAATTACAAAATATATATCTAAACCAACTCAACCCGGGATTAAAACATTTATGTACAAATTATAATTTATTAATTTCTAATAATAAAATAAGCAATTGCCACCAACTATAAGACATAAAACCAGTTTGCAATCATTCAAACGTCTTGAGGTGAGCCATGTAGTGCAACTGTGATGTAAAACATGCGTATTTTATTGTGTGCATAAAAAACTATTTTTCCATCAATTCAGCACAGTTGTTCCGTTTGATAAAAAATTTTGACTACACTTTTCTAATTAAATTTTCAAAATTTCCAGACATAATTAAAAAAAATGCAATTATAAATTTAGTTTTAATTTACAAATTGACTTTCTAATTGAAGACTTAGAAAAACATTACGCCCACTGAATCAGGAAATCAAAACCACTAATTTCACTGATGAGAGCAAGCGGCCAATTTGATGTGCGAGCAAGACCAAGAAAAAACGAATTTCTCGACTATGGCGATGTATTTTCAAATATAAATCACCGAAATTATCGAGCCTTTTGAACAATAACGATCACGTCGGGGGGTTATCACTTTATGGAGAGAACTTTAAATAAAAATTGTTGATAAAAATTAAATTCATTTTAAAGTAATTTTACATTTTTGTAAAATATTTACAGGCTTGCTCTAGCTAGACCCAAGCACATTTTCTCCAATCTAAAACAACGCTCTCGTTCCAAGTAAACTATGACCTGTATCTTGAAAATGAAATTTGAAAACGTCAAAGAAAACATTGAAGAAAATGTCAAAACATAGGAAAACGTTCATTACACATTTTCTTACTCATCTCAACGTTCTCATGTAGCAAAAATATAAAAAATTAGAAAAATTACTTAGAAAATTTATTACATTTTCCGGGATAATTTTTACATTTTCATTTTTTTTTATGACAAGTTAAAAAATAATAAATAATGATTAATAGCTTTTGATATTGAAGAAAATCTAGAAATTTTCCATATTGTTTCTAAATATTAAAAAATTTGGCGCTTATACGGGTTATCCAATTCGAGGTTGATAAAGTAGAAATCTGTATACCGACATCTGTCAAAGATAAACATCAAGTACGCTGTCATTTATTTAGTTGACATTCTGCCATTTAAGAATATGGAGCATTTAACAATCGACCAACGCGTTAAAATTATTAAATCTGCTGATGCTGATTTTTCGAACAAAATTTTCTTCAGTGATGAAGCTCATTTTTCGCTTGGTGGATACGTTAAGAAGCAAAACTGTAGAATTTGGGGCTCAGAAAATCCACAATTGATTGTAGAGAAGCCATTACACCCGGAAAAAGTCACTGTTTGGTGCGCATTGTGGTCTGGTGGTGTGATTGGGCCGTATTTTTTTGAGAACAACCATGGACGAACCGTTACCGTCAATTCTGAGCGCTATGGCCGAATGTTAACCGATTATTTTTTTACGAAAATCGAAGATTATGATCTTGACGATATGTGGTTCCAGCAGGATGGAGCAACCAGTCACGTAACACGAGCAAATCGAGATGTTTTGCAAGAGAAATTTCCTGGACGTTTGATTTCGCGATTGGCTGATGTCAATTGGCCTCCAAGATCCTGTGATTTAACGCCTTTGGATTTCTTTTTGTAGGGCTACGCGAAAGGTCGTGTTTACGCAAACAATCCTCAAACTCTTGACGAATTGAAAACTAATATTCGTAAGGTAATGGCCGAGATACCGCCCGAAATGTGCCGAAAAGTCATTGAAAATTACCTCAAAAGAATCAAGGCCTGTAAGAAGTCCCGTGGAGGACATTTGAATGAAATTTTGTTTAACTAAAAATGGCAAGGATCAATCTGTAAAATGAAATAAAAATTACAATACATTCCGAATAATATTAATGATGTTTCAGCTTACCACTAAAAGGTAAAATACAACTATTTGCCGATGACGCGGCTTTACTGTACAAATCCTCTTCATACATTGAACTGAAATCGGATATGGAACAGGACATTATAAAGCTAAATGATTATTTCTTACACAACAATCTTAGATTGAACTTTTCCAAAACCAATTACATGATGTTCTATCTAAAACATCCATCGGCAAACATATTTGATGAAATTTCTTGCAATGGTGTTAGTATAAAACGAGTTGATTCGACGCGCTACCTTGGTCTTAAAATGAGTAGTAATTTAGCTTGGACGGAACACATAACTGAAATAAAGAGCAAAATTTATCCGTTCATAGGAGTCTTAAGAAGAGTAGGATATCTCCTACCACTGAATCTGCGTACCAACCTATACTACGGCTATATTCATTCTAGTTTAACATATTTGATTCAGATTTGGGGAGCTGCCAGTTCGGACCATATTAAAGATTTACAAATAATACAAAATAAAGCTATTAAAGCTATTAAATGTCTTCCTTTACTTACTCCGACTAAATTGCTCTACGATGAGCGTATTCTTCCAGTTACACACCTAATCGATTATGAATATTTAATCACAATTTATAAAATCAGGCAAAACCTATTGAAATTTAATCTAGATATTCCTACAAATTATTCCGTTACTGAAAGAATCACTCGAGGTTCATTAAATTATCGTCTTCCACAATATAGGTTGTCGTGTACTCAAAATAGCATATTTTATAGAGGTCTGAACTTATTTAATCGCCTGGATGATGTTAAAAAAAACATTAAAATTTCAGAGTTTAAAGCTTATATCAAAAACAAGCTTTTCTTAAATTTTTTAAATAAGTATAATATTTCACATTTATAATAAATTATAATGTTATTCAAATTTTTCAGATTATGATATTTTTTTTTCTTTTTTTTGTACTCACATAATCGTATCTTCTCGCCTGAATTGCTTTGGCTAATGTTTTTGTTACGTACCAGCATTAGATGTAATAATATTATATTGTTTACAGTTTTTTTTTCTTCCATATAAGTTATTGAAAATTTGTATCAAAATAGTAAAATATTTTCCTATATAAAAGAATGTAAATTTTTTTCTTGGAATAATAAATAAAAAAAAAAAAAAAAAAAAAAATATTTTGTGTGTTTTTTTTAAGTTTACTTTATCAAGCTTGAATTGGATAACCCTTTAGGTTACTCTAGAGTGGAGAAGATGAATGCTAAGCGGTTTTGCGCAATTCCCAATTTTAGTATACTATATACCTACATAAAAACAAAATTTTGAAAAAATTTTACAACTTTAGCATTTTAGCATTTACATTTTTAATATGAAAGCATTTCAGTTTTATTTGATTTTTTTTTCTAGAGAAGCAGGGGCAGGCAGCCTCCATCCTCTAATGTATAAGATGAATAAAAAAAATGAAAATGTTATTTTTACCTAATTAAAATTAAGATTTGATAAATTAAAACCGAAGATTTTTAATTTTTGAATGAAAAACAACCAAAAATATTTTTGGAAAAACTGAGATTATTCCGGAAAATGTGGTGGTTTTTCCGAAATTTTTTACGATAAATACACAATCAATTTTTATGATAATACCCAATCCTATAAAGAAATGTAAAGATGTAAATGTAAAGTTATACGTAACAACCGTAACAAATCATAATGGATTGAAATCATTCTTAGGGTTAGTCAGGGTATTAGTACGCCGCTTAATTAATAATTGATTGAGATTTTAAATTTTTTAGTCTAATGTTTATGTGAAATTTTATTTAAATCGATTATTTTTTGTCGCTAAACTAACACATGATATAACTCTTAATGCAACATGAGCTACAAAAACTTGTATTTGTGACATGGTCGTAGGGGCAACAATTTAGAAACATGTTTAGATCGTCATGAAGTTCCGGGTTTATTCTTATTCTGTGACTATGGGTATGAAAATTATGTAGCAAAA